>CM062249.1:35182958-36584792 GCA_031216285.1 Syzygium syzygioides
GTTCGATCCGATTACGCTTGGAACCGGGAACTGAACCAGTAAAACCGGTCCCTTAATTTTAAAACTAAGAATCGGATCGGCAAATCATAGAACCGGGAACCGGACCACTGGTCCAGTCCGATTCTAGGAAGTTCAATGAACCATTTACTCTTAACTAGCAAAGGATCATAGCCCCAAAAGGCATATAACTTCACATGCCCATGGCTTGACTTGGGTTTTATACGCAACCCCTTTGATGGTCTCTTCATTCCCATTCAATGTGGGACTCTTGGCATTTGTACGAAGATAAGCCAAGAGTCTCACATTGAAGGTGTTCAAGGTAAGTTGAGAGTCCCACATCGAATGGGAATGAAGAGGCGTTAGAATCATTGTGTGTAAAACCCAAGCCAAGTCTTGTAATTAGAGTTCAAAACATCCAAGCCAATCATTATAATTAGAGATCAATGCACTTACAATGCATGGCAATTATAGTTCAAATTATTTTATAAAAAAATTTTAAATAATGAATTTTTTAAATTTCATTATTATTATTATTTAAATAATTTGGAATTGGAACCGGGCCTATAAGTCACGAGCCGGTTCCGGTTTTGAACCACGGGCCCAATCAATGGGCGGGGCCCGGGTTTGATCGGGCCAGTTCCGAGCCAAAATCGGCCTATGGCCATGTCTACTCTTACTCTCTCTTTGCACATGCCTGCGCAGCCCTTCTCTCTTCCCATTGTCTCCTAGGCTATTGCTACAAAACAAAATTTGTGTGTAACCAAATTGCATATGTTGAAACAGACGCGCATGCGCGCATAAACTCACTCAAGAGCAAGATTGACCGGAAGTTACGTGCTGCCTTACCTGGACATGGTCACGGGCCGGTTTTGGCCCGGAACTGGATCGGAACCGGCCCGGTCAAACCCGGACCTGGCCCGTTGACCGGGCTCGCGGTTCGGAACCAAAACCGGCCGGTGCCCTACGGACCCGGTTCCGGTTCCCAAAATTTATGAATCGGCCCGGAACCGGCGGTTCGGACCAAAAAAAACAAAAAAAAAAAACAAGCCTGCGCATCCGGCCAGCGAGGTCGAGCCTCGCCTGGGCTGGGCGAGGCCGGCCTCGCCAGTTGCAGGCGAGGTCGAGCCTCGCCGGCGTCGGGCGAGGCCGGCCTCGCCCAGCCCAGGCGAGGCCGGCCCTTGCCTGATGCCGGCAATAGCGGCCGTTGGCCGCCCGTTACCGGCCTTAGCAACGAGAAAAAAAAAATTGCCCCGCAGCGGGCCCGTTCCCAATGGGCAGAAAAAGTAAAAAAAAAAAAAGGAGATAACCGTTGCAATGGTTTCTTTTTTTTTTTTCAATTTTCTTCTCAATTGTTTCCTATAAATTCTCTCAAATTCTCTCAATACTCACACAATTCTCTCAAATTCTCTCAAATTCTCTTCTCTCAAGTCTCAAATTTTCTGAATACTCGAAATTCTCTTAAATTCTCTCAATTTTCTCAATTCACACAATTCTTTCTTAATTCTCCTAAATAGTCCGCTCAATTCTCTCAATCCACTCGAAAAATGGCAAGTGGAAGTCGAGTGCCATCTGGCAAAGGTAAGAATATCGCGACGGAATCCCATCATTCTTTTGATCCTCGTGAATATGCAGATTTTCAAGATGATGAAATCAATATTTTTCCCGATATGGAGCGCGTCCCGACTCAAGAAAGTTTTCATCCTCCTGCCGAAATATCTATAACAAAGGAAGCGGAACTATAATTTACATCTAACATTTGGAATCATTTCACGAAAATGGAAAGGTTTGATATTGGTGAAAAAAGGTATAATATAATTTGTAAATATTGTGGAAAAATATATAAATATACAAGTGGACAAGGATATGGAACATTTAAACGACATCTTAGGAGCAAACATCCAACCGAAACGGAAATCGATATCGGGCAACAACAAATTTCCGGGTACGTCAATCCTAACACTTCCCCTTTATTTCGTTTTAATGACAAAACTTATAAGGAAGAATTAGGCAAATTTATTTGCGTTGAGCATTTAGCATTTAATTTTGGAGAAAGATTTGGTTTTAATGAATTTGTACAAAAAGCATGTGCTCCATAAGCAAAACGTGTTCCTAAAAATTCAGCTAAACGAGTAATTAAAGATCTTTACAGAAAAGGAAAAAAAGATTTACAAAATTTTTTTATGCAATTTAATGGATGCGTGCATATAGGTAGTGATATTTGGAGTGATCTTTGGCAAAATCATTCTTACATGTGCATAACATGTCATTGGATAGATGACGAGTGGAGTATTCGAAAAAGAGTTATTGCATTTAGAGTTTTCGATGATAATCATATGGCAAATAATATTTATAGAATAATTAGGCAAATTTTAGAAGAACATTATTTGCTTAACAAAATTTTTTCAATTGGTTTTGATAATGCTGCAACAAATACCGCTTCAATTGTCGAGTTAGAAAATATTTGTAAACCCGCTTTTGGCGGAAAATTTTTTCACGTTAGATGTGCTTGTCATGTTTTAAATTTATGTGTACAAGATGGTTTGAAAACTCTCGATATTTTTCTTCAACCAATAAAAACGGCGATTCAATTTTTATGGAAACATCCCCAAAAAATGAAAGAATGGGGTAGATTTTGTAGAGAAAATGGCAAAAGGCCAAAAAGATTTCCAAAAGATGTTCCAACTCGTTGGAATTCTACTTTCCACTTGCTTGATAAATCTTTAGCATATAAAGATTTATTATGTGCATTCATTTCTAATAATATACCTCAGATTAATTTATACCCACAAGAGTGGAATATTTGCCAAAAAATTTTAGATGTTTTAAAGGTTTTTAATGATACAACTTATACTTTGTCCGGTATTTATTATCCTACTACACATTTATTTTTAGTAGAGTGTATTAATATTGTCGGAATTTTTGATGAATGTGAAAATGATGTTGAATTACAACATACTATACTTGCAATGAAAATGAAGTGGCTACATTATTATAAGGAAATTCCCATTATTTATTTAGTTGCTTGTGTTTTTGATCCGCGTAGCAAATTGGATGGCTTAAATGATTTTTTGTGTGTGTATTATCAATGTTTACATTGTGATGAGATAAATGTTACAACTATAGTACGTAATGTTAAAAACGTAGTAATAGAATTATATAATGAATTTTATACTAAATATAATTTAGGTGATGTTAGATCTTCTCAATCTATGGAGATACAAAGTGATAGTATAGGTAAAATTAGTAGAGGGTACCAACTTTTATTACGTAGACAAAAAAAACAAAAGGGAGTAATAGGAAATATTTCTGAATTAGAGAGTTATCTAAGCGTTTCATTTGAGTTTACTGAATCCGAAGGTGGTACAGATTTTTTAATTTTGGATTGGTGGAAGGGGCACGCAAGCCGATACCCAATCCTTTCTCTTATTGCAAAACAGATTTTTTCAACTCCTTGTTCCACAGTTGCGGTCGAACAAGCATTTAGTGCCGGAGGTAATATTTTGGATGAACATCGTTCAAGATTAGATCCACAATCAGTGGAGATGCAAGCTTGTGTTGCTGATTGGACGAAGGCTCAATACCGGCAACAAGAGATAGATCACAATACTGAATCCGAATTCTTTAACGATGGAGATACTACCGCTACCGGTACTGAAACGGGTAGTGACGATTGAGGGTAAAAGAACTATTGGAGTTGGCAAATATTTCGGGAACCCTTGTTTCTCATATCGGGTACGCCCACATGAGCTTAGGGAAACCCAAGTATAATCCGACGACATGTGACCTCTGATCCCCTGTGCACGGAATGTTTAGGTTTTGAGATTATTTTAGAGCATATATATTGTGCTCCTTTTTTTTTGTAGATCGTTGTAACGAATTGTAATGTGCTTAATGATAATTTATTAAGTTCAAGCCCTGTCTTGTCTTTTTGTCCTCAAATTTAATTACAATTTACATTTTAATTACAATTTATATTGAGTAATGTTTCGTCACCGGAACAATAATTTTTAAAATTTTTTTATTTTCTTTTTTTTGGTAAGGTTTTATTTTCTTTTCTGTTTTTTTTTCTTCCTCCGCCGGCCCCGGCTAGGGCCGGCGGAGGTCGCCGGCCTCAGGCGAGGCCGCCCTCGCCTGGATCTGGCGAGGGCGAGCCTCGCCCGACGCCGGCGAGGCTCGCCTGGCTGGACCTCGGCCGAGGCCGGCGAGGGCGAGCCTCGCGGGCCGCCCTCGCCTGGATCCAGGCGAGGACGAGCCTCGCCCGACGCCGGCGAGGCTCGCCAGAGGCCGGCGACCTCCGCCCGCGGCTCCGCCGAGGCGGCCCTGAGAAGCGAGAAGACAGAAGAGAACAGAAGAAAAAAAAATGTTCCGGTTCCGAACCAGAATTGGAACCGGACGGTTCCGGTTCATTCTTGGCCACGAACCGGAACCGGTCGGTTCCGAACCGTGGCCATCACTAGCCTTACCAATACAGTATCTGTGGTAATGCTGAAGAGTTTTAATGCATCCCCCTTTCGGTAATTTTTTCCTAATTTAAGATAATAAAATTAGTATATTCGAAAGAGAAGACATCGGCCCTACCTTGCCGACCTACGAAAACCCACCTGCCACACCATCCTTAAAATATCTCTCATCCGGTTTGGGTGGGCGGTCCCACACATGGAATCAGGAACAGACCGAAAATTACTGGTTTCAATTCTTTGGAATCAGGAACTTAAATCGATGCCTCTGGGAATTGCCCAAAACAGTTCGGCCCGTTCGGCCCACACTCCTACTTGCTGCGCCACCCCCCAAAAATCTCCCTCCCCTGTCGGAGTCGGTACCCGGACCGACCGGGACCGGGACCCGATGGGCCCCCCATGCCGGTCCATCATCGGAAGCGCGAAGCTCTCACGAGACACCACGAGAAGCGAGAGGACTCGTTTCAAAGGGGCCTGGGCCGAAGGCCCTAAACCAATGGGCCCGAAGCCCGTCGTCTTCTCCGAGCCTCTCACGACGCTGCAAATGCCTGCGCAGCCCCTCCCTCTCTCTCTCTGCACATGTGCCTGCGCAGCCCCTCTCTCTTCCCACCGTCTCCTCAGCTGACGTTTTCTGCTGCTCTTTCGCGACTTCCATCTTCGTCACTCTCTCCCAGCGAAAAGCAGTGCGCAGCGTAAAACCCTAAGCCTAACGACGGCAGCTCGAGTTTTCCCCTCTCTTCCGAGCTGAACATTGAGCGTCGGAGGCCCTCCTCCGAGCTGGGCATCCTCCTCACCCTTCGGGAATGGCGGATTCGCTCGAGCGCCTGGCCTCCGTTGCCGGGTTGGTCTCCACCATGTCCACCAAGGAGCGCGTCAGGATATTCCGAGATGAACTCCCGCCCTTGTCGAGCAATCTAGGTAGTCGAGCGTGAATTCGTTTCGGTTTTGTTCCGCATTTGCAGTGGTTCTGGTGTTTTGGGAATGCGTGAATGCCATCGGGAGAGGGAAAAAAGGGAAGGGAGAGAGGAGGCTTGCGTTTCAGGATTCGTGAGAGCGTATATGGGTTGATGTAAAGATGGTACTTTTATGTTGTTGGTGGGTCAACCAATCAAGGGTGTGTGTTCATTGTGGATTTTTAACGTGGGGTGTCATATGCTATCGTTGGTCGGTCGGGTTCTTTTCTTGAGGTTGTAGGCTCAGAAGTCTTGGGAATTTTATGTTGTTTTGTCCCGGTTCATGTCGAATTCTGGTCTTCCTTTATCACATTGACTGTTTGGATGCGTTGTAATTTAGCCTTCTGAGGTTGGTGCATGTTCATCAACCTGGGAGTTTTGTTTAAATAATCATTCTATTGGCTGTGCAGAGATGTCTGCTGAGATCGCATCGCAATTGGTAGAAATCATCTTTAAAACTCTGTTCCTGTACGAGGATCTACGGTCAAGGAAAGCGGTCGATGCGGTGATTGTGAAGGCTCTTGGCGAGGCTGCATTCATGAAGTGTTTTGCTGCTACCCTTGTTCAGTTTATGGATAAGCTGCTTAAAGCTCAATCTCACATGGGTTGTTACAGGCTTCTTAAGTGGTCGTGTATCCTCTTGAGTTGTAGTCAATTCGCTGCAGTTTCAAGGAATGCTGTGTGTAGGGTTGCTGTGGTGCAGGCATCTTTACTCCCGCTTGTTATGCGACAGTCGTTTCGGCAGCGAAGAGCTTGCAAGAAGTTATTTTTTCAGTTATTTAGTCAGGTTTAGCTCTTCTTCAGCTTAAATGACTTTTTTATTTTTAATCTTTGTAAGACATGAGATTCTCTAGGTTATAATTGATTTTTTGTGGGTATTAATTTGTTTATTTCTTATATTTCAGTCAAAGGACATGTACAAAATCTTTATAGAGGAATTGCAGAATGGAAGGATCTCTTACAAAGATAGCCCTGAAATTATATTGTTGTTGCTGGAATTTGCAAGTGATAGTCCTTCTTTATTTGAAGAATACAAGGTGAGGACAATATTTAGTTTTCTGGGCGTTTTCAATTGTTTTATCTGATAGTCTTTTTAACTTCTTTTGTTGCCTTTGTTTTGTCTCGATGCTCTGCTTTGGGCAGTCAGTAATTCTTGGTGTATATGCTAAAGCTGTTCTAAATGCGAGAGAAAAACCAGCACAAGGTCTTAGTGAAGTGTTTCACCCACTCTTTAGACACTTGTCTCATGAAGACTTTCAAACTACCATTATTCCATCTGCTGTTAAAATGCTAAAGCGTAACCCGGAGATTGTGCTGGAATCTGTTGGAATTCTCTTAAACTCAGTCAATCTTGACTTGAGCAAGTATTCTTCGGAAACTATCTCTGTGGTATTATCCCAAGCTCGCCATGCAGAGGAAGGAAGAAGGGTCGGTGCTTTGGCCATAATCAGGTGTTTGAGTCAGAAATCTAGTAATCCAGATGCTTTAGAATCGATGGTCAATGTCGTGAAAGCTGTCATTGGAGGTTTGTTATCCTCTCTGTCATTTCTTTTTGGGGTATAAGACTGGGTTTAGCAATATGGTTTCATAACTATGTCAAATGGCTTTGTCAACAGGGTCAGAGGGGAGACTTGCATTCCCTTACCAGAGAATTGGAATGATCACTGCATTGCAAGAACTGTCAGTTGCTCCTGAAGGAAAGTACATTAAGAGTCTATCTCAAAGCATTGGCAGCTTTCTTTTGAATTGCTACAAAGGTGAAGGTATGTGTTGCTCCTGATGCCCTGTTTTCCTTTTTCATTTTGCCTTTTCTATGTTGGTATTGGTTGGTATTTCTCTGTGCCTCCAACATGTTGTTAGCATTGCCAATGTGCTGATGTCGTCCCCTCTTTAATTGAAAGGAAACGAGGAGGTGAAATTAGCAGTTCTATCTGCTATAGCCTCCTGGGCTGCTCGATCATCTGAAGCTGTTCAACCAGATTTAGTTGCTTTCTTTGCTTCTGGCCTAAAGGAGAAGGAAGCTTTGAGAAGGGCACATCTTCGTTGCCTGAGAGTTATCTGTGAAAATGCTGATGTTGTTATGCAGGTGATTGGGCATATTGCTATGTATTTCACTCGAGTGTTGGTTTTCATGTCAAACTTTTACTTAGGCAAACTTTTCTGATAAACTTTCAGATATCTTCATTGTTTGGGCCTCTCATCCAACTGGTTAAAACTGGTTTTACTAAACCAGTGCAGCGGTTGGATGGTGTTTATGCACTTCTTTTGGTTGGAAAGATTGCAGCCATCGATATTAAAGCAGGTATGACAGAATGGTGGGGAAAATTGTCAAGGCGAATCCTCATACCCCACACTTCTTTTGCCTTGCCATTGTTTTTGGCTTGTTCTTGAGTTCATTTTCTGCCATCTGCTCTTTCAGAGGAAACTGTGACAAAGGAAAAGATATGGTCATTGGTCTCTCAAAATGAACCTTCTCTTATTCCCATATCTATGGTAGCTCTCTCTTGGATCCCTTTCTTCTGTTTTTTGTTTTTTTAAATTATTAACAAATAGTTGAATGTACACCACCCGCCTGGGTGGCGCTGCTGGAGCGCGCACTCTTCCTCTCGCAAAAGGTTGAGTGTTCGAATCCCAAGTGCCGCAGGGTGACTTAACTGGTGGCACGTGTGTGGTGGCTAGCACGTGTCGCCCCCAGGGTTTACTCCCCGGCTGTCGGCCGTGCGGGGGTTCCCTGGGTTGACAAAAAAAAAAACAAATAGTTGAATGTAAGATCTCTAAATGTTAACACCAATCATTGGTCTTTCACTACAAGGTCTCCAAACTACCAGTGGAGGATTGCATGGCGTGCATCGATCTTTTTGAGGTTTTGCTTGTGGAACATCAGCACAGGTTAGACATGTGCACCAGTCACAATTATAAAAGTTTGTATGTTTGTCTACAGGGAAGACTGATTGGAGTCAATTGGTTTGTTGTCTTGCAGAGTGTTGGAAGCCTTCTCAGATAGGTTACTAGTACAGGTAGTACACGTTCATGACATTAATCTTGTTGATGATATTGATTTCCCTCCATGTAGAGGAACTGGTTTTCATTAATGGTTGATTGGATGCAGTTGATACTCTATTTGATTTGTCATTCAAGTTGGGACATTCGAAAAGTGGCTCATGATGCTACCAGAAAGATAATTTCAGCTCTACCGCTATTATCTGAAGCTCTTTTGCTTGAGCTCACTAGGTTCCTATCCAACATTGGTGAAAGTGCTGCTACAAGGTACTATACAGCCGTGATGGATATGAGACTCTGGTTGCCTTTATTGTTTATGTCAAGGTGAAAAAATTTCGACCAAAGAGTTATATGCAAAATGAGTGGTGATATGATCGATTGCCTTTGATGATTTAGTGATTTTTTTCCAAATCCAATAATCCCTCTTTAGTTTAGTTACATGGTGTTTGCAACAACTCTTTTTCTGTTTGGTGGCATTTCTAACTTTATGCCTTCTTCTTTAGAGGTTTCTGTCCTATAGCCAGTGGGTGTGAGTAAATATCATTGGAGGTTGTTGAACGTGGTGTAATATTTCTAAGATGTCACCCAACTTTCAATTTTTTCAATCGGGTCACTCAACTTTGCTTCTACTTTCAAACAGGGCACTCTGTCTGTCCTAGTACCGGCAATCTCTAATGAAAATTGAGCTAAATTGGATTATATCTCAGTAGCTATTAAAGGAAATTAATCTAAGGTTAGGTAATCATGGAAGAAATGTTTCGGACATATTTCTGGTGGCTCCTTGTACAGAATGACTTGATTGAAAGTAAACATTGTCAAGTGTCCTATTAAAAAATGGAAAGTTTGAGTGACCTATTTGAAACTTGGACAAAGATCAATAACCCTTGATATATTTTACATTGATCTAACTTTGTATAATCCCTAGTGACACAGAAAATACACTGGATACACACTTGCCTAATGTTCCTGCGGTGGAGGTTCTGGTGAAGGCTTTCATCATGGTGTCCTCTGCAACTTTGGCAGCTGCTCCAAGTGTGTGTGTGCAAGTCATCCTCTGTGCACATCATCCATACATAATTGGCTCTGCCAAAAGAGATACAGTTTGGAAGGTAAGCCGTTCAGAAGTTTTTTGACACTGATGGAGGATTTTAAGGGTGTGTTTGGCAACCATTATGTTGCCGGAAACAATTTCGAGTCAAAAATGATTCTTTTTTATTCCATGCCCAAGAATAATTTCTAAGCGTTTGAAGATGTTTGGTAACTGCTCAAAATTTTAATTCTTGAAATAGAAAAAGAATAGAAATGCGTTTGGTAACTATACAAAATTTCTTTTTATTAATAATATTTTAATAATATTTTGAATATTTTAATATTTCTTTCTTTTTATTTTTCTTTCCTTGGCCATCGCTGGGCCGCAGGTATCAGCGACCGGCTACAGGCCAGGGCTGGTAAGGGCATCGCGGCCCTTGCCGGCTTCAGCAAGGGCTGGACCCTTGTCGCCGCCTTCGCCAGATCCGGCGAGGGCGGCTAGCGGCCTGGGCAAGGGCCGCCCTCGGCAGCTTGGGCGAGGGTCACCCTTGCCAGATCTAGCAAGGGTGGCCCTCGCCTAGGCCGCGAACCCCTCTTGCTGGATTTGGCGAGGGCGATGGCGAGGGTCTAGCCCTCGCCCTGGCTGGCCATCGGTGAGGGCCGTGATGCCATCGCTGGCCCTAGCTTGTGGCCGGCAGCTGGCGACCGGTCACACGCCAAGAAGAAGAAGAAGAAATAGAAATTTCTTTTCCAGTTTTGATTTTTGTTCCCGTTTGCTTTTTGATTTTGCACCAAAACTGATTATGGGAACAAATTTTTAGCAAATTTGTGTCTGGGAACAAAAAATTTATCAAACGGATTTTTGTTCCAAGATTGATTTTGGGAACAGAAGAATAGAAATAGTTAGTGTTTGGCCGGTTGCCAAACGTGCCCTAAGCATGTAAAACAATCAAAGCATGTGTTTAGTCCCTTTCCAGGCAAGGTGATTTTTGAGAAAATTTTGCTGTATCTGGGGTGGTGTATCATTATGCGTCAGAAATTTAATAATTGGAAAATGCTATCAGTTTTCATGTTTCAAAATATGTTCACTATCCCGCAGTATTTTGGCTTGGAATAAATAAAATGTCTAAAGTAGTTATTTCATAAAGCTCATTATCACTATTGGCACTTTGTAGAATACCAACTGCAATTCACAGAATGAGCACCTTGCTCTTGGCTCCCTCATTTCCCCCTCCCTTTTTTTTTTCATGTTCCGTTTGTTTTAACAATAGTTATTGCACATGATTTTGCTAGGTTTGCATCATGAAAGTATGAGCAAGCTTGAAGCTTAGTCTATTGATATTGCAGTCATTGGGAATTTCTTTGAAAATGCAAGGTTAAAGATGACTATAGCTTTGGAAAGTGGAAAAATTCTGAAAATGATTTTGAGAGACAGAGGGGGGAGGGGATGTGAGGGTTGTTTGGTGGACACTTTCGCAAATTCCTCTATCAATAAATGAGACCCCACCCATTAGGTTAATAGCCAATTATATGTTGTAAATTTGAATGCAATGGCATGTGGAGCTAACCTATTGCTTATGCATATTTTCCCTCAGATTTTATGTTTATAAATGTAGTGATGCATTGATTTATTGAATATGGCTTATAACTTTCTTGTTTGTTTTCTAGAGGCTTCAGAAGTGTCTAAAAACACTCGGTGTTGATATCATTGGCATTATTTCTGCTGATGTGCCAAACGTGTGTAAGGTAAGTTGCACTATCCTGGCAATAATCTGTATGAATTGGTGTAGATATTGTTGACATTTTTTTTTTCTGTGTGCGAAGGTTTTTAAAGGGTGCGTTTTTTTTTTCTTTAGAAAAACAGAAGGCAATTCTGTTTCACTTTATTCATAAGATCTATAATATTATTCAAAACGAAATTATAGATGTGGATATGTAAATTTACAAGTCATCATTTGTATATTTTGAAAGGTTTCATGTGTTGTGCGTTTAATAAAAGTCGAAGTGTGTGGGCCACAAGATTTGGAAAAAAAAAAAACAGAAAAAACAAGAAGTAAATAGCAAAAGCAATTGGAGTTGCACCTTTATCAACGTGCTTGCTTTTTCTGAACTATAGTACTACATGGATTGGAAAGGAAATGTGGGTGATTTTCAGTTGAGAATCACTGCTCGATAATTCCTTATGGGGCATGGCCAACATTGTTTTCTTTGGGTTATGTTAGACAGAAGTCGTGGATTTCCATTACAAAAGCTTTGGAAATCCACATTTCTTGGGTACCTTCTGATGGCTTTACTCTGTCTCCAGGATTTATTGGGACTAAGGGGATTGATGAATGCTAATCAACTGGAACAGCAGGCTGCTATATCGTCATTGGCAACCTTGATGTCAATTGCACCTGGTGATACTTACCTAGAGTTTGAAAAGGTTTTAACATGATCTCATTTAATCTTATACTGAATGAATCCTTTTTCTGCTTTATTGCTGGCTAAACTAATTTCTGTTATTCTTTTCCCAGCATTTGAATAATCACCCTCATCGCCATTCCCATGATATGCTCTCAGAAAGTGACATACGGGTAATAGTGATTGGCTGTCGGTCTTAATTCATTGCTATTACAAGGCTGTGCTGAAGTTGCCCTCTTAATTCAACACTGATTCACCTGTTTGTGTAATATGTACAACAAGTACATACTAATGCTCGATAGAATGATTATTATCTTTTCCACCTTATGCATGGGCTACTATATATGTTCTTGAGGAGTTTTGCTTATGGTGGCATGTGTCATGACAGTCATTCTATACATTGTAATTGAGGTAGTAGGGGGCAAAGTTAATGATATTACCTTGGCAATGTTGGAATTAGGGGTTGTAGTTTACTCAAGACATTGGAATAGGCATGAAAAGCTTTTAATAGTGGCTGGTGTCTTCGGGGTTCTTTATTTCTTATTTTCTTTTCATAGATTTTGATGGTGGCTAAAGTTGTTTGGGTTCTTATTTCCTTATTTTATTTTCATGTTTTGGTGGGAGGTTTAGGCATAGTTTTGTTGGAACGTGTCATTATATGTATACTCGGTACTGCCTTCCTTATTCATGCAACTTCCAGTAGTGGCAATATATTGTCTGTTATGGCTAAGTTATTGAAACGGTCTGTGAAGTGTGAACTTAATAGACTAATTTGCCATCATCAGGATTGTAGAAGAGATGCTATTAACTGATTTAGCTATCATGACCCGAGATTGACCCATGGTGCATTTGAGTGCTTACACTGAGTGTGGGAAATTACATGGATACAGAAGAAACTTGAGAGGGTGGATGAAGAAGCAATTTCATCAAGATCTAACTGTTCTGAGATACTGTGATTGTTGCTTATGTGCATTTTCGACCAATAAAATTACTGCAATTATTGTATAAGCAATTTTAATATCTTTATTAACTCGTTCTGTTTTCTTTTTTTAAAAATTTTATTGTCAGATGGATTCTGCATCATTACTTAGTCAACTATAATTATTTTTCATATTGAGGAGTTGTGAATCCTCTTGAATTTTCCTTGGCATTCGAAGCTTGATAATATCTTTTCGTGGAAGTCTTGTCAACATGAAATTTCTTGATGGCTCACTAGGAGAAATACACGACATTATTATCAAATTGAGCCTTTTTGAAAGCTCACTTCTGTTTTGTTGTTTTTAGATATGTATCTGACTCTTATTCTGCTTTTTTTGCCGTTTAGTTGTCTTGCGTATCTTCTTCTGAATTGCATGGGCTTCATCTATTTTTTCAGATTTTCCAAACTCCTGATGGTGTACTCTCCAGTGAGCAAGGAGTATATGTTGCTGAATCAGTTACCTCTAAGAACACAAAACTTGCGAAGGGCCGGTTTCGGATGTATGAGGATGAAGATGGGATGGTGACCATTAGTCATTCCTGGATTGTTTGACTCTTACAGTTGTGTTCAGATCAATATTGACTGGCTTTAACTTTGTTTTAGGATGATGTTGCCACTAAACATGGGGTGAGGAGAGATCCGGCCAATAGAGAAGTTTCAGTTGGTGGGAAACGTGATTCTGGCAAGCCAACAAAGAAAACAGGTTTTACGTTCTCTGTGAGAATATTTTGGTTTTGTGATTACCTACTTGTTTTAACACAAATCACCGACACGGTTTGTATGAGTCCAGATAAAGCGAAAAGTGCAAAAGAAGAGGCACGGGAATTGTTGCTGAAGGAAGAGGCATCTATACGTGAGAGGGTCAAGGGAATACAAGGAATCCTAACTTTGATGCTTAGAGCTCTTGGAGAGATGGCCATTGCCAATCCTGTGTTTGCTCACAGTAAACTGCCTTCTGTGGTGCGTATCCTATGAGTATACTGTGAATCAATGAGGACTGATTTCAGCCATCTGCTTGTGCTTTCTTCTATCATTCATGTTAACATTATTCCATAGTTAACACTGGTTTTATATCCACATACCTTCTTCATCTAATAAACTTAAGCTTTTGGAAATTGAATGAGTGATAATCGGGTGATGGATCATCAATTGATTGCAACAAATCCGCCTTTGACCACGTGTAGAAGGTTTTTTAACCTATACATTTTGCTATTAGCAATTTCTGCTGTTTCCATGGCATTTATTTTTGCTTGATTAGTGTTTTTTCTTGCTTTTGTCGTCGGAGTTTTCTGACCATGCTTTTTTTGTTATCTGTATAGCTCTTGCTGTATGAGAGACTTAGCTGTGGTTCTCATTTTCTTTCAGGTTAGGTTTGTCAATCCATTATTACGGTCGCTAGTTGTTGGTGATGTGGCATATGAAACCCTGGTGAAGCTTACCCGATGTATCGCATCTCCTCTCTGCAATTGGGCCATTGATATTGCTGCTGCTCTTCGCTTGATTGTGACAGAGGATAATGACATGCTTTTGAATTGGAGGATTCCATCTGTTGATGGAGGGGAGGCGAATGAAACTCCGTCATTGGGCCTTTTTGAGCGTGTAATAAATGGTTTATCCATATCGTGCAAATCTGGTGCTCTTCCTGTGGATTCCTTCACTTTTGTTTTTCCGGTAAGGATAGCGTATATCTTTATTAGTGTGCACATTTACTTGTATCTATCAACTTAATACAAGGTGACTATGATTTGTATCCAGATAATGGAGAGGATTCTGTTGTCATCCAAGAAGACTGGCCTCCATGATGATGTGCTCCAAATCATCAATTTACATTTGGATCCTCTGTTGCCCCTTCCTCGACTTCGAATGATATCGGTTGCGTATTTCTACAATTTAATCTGCATAAGAGATAGTCCATTTTCTTTCCATGTTACTTCCATTTCCTTTGACTTAATTTTTAGCTCACTATATTTTAGTCTCTTGCTTTCAGGCTCTTTATAATGTCTTGAGCGTTGTTCCTGCTTATCAAGCTTTAGTTGGATCAGCATTAAATGAACTATGTCTTGGTCTGCAACCAGATGAAGTTGCTTCAGTGAGTTCCCTTACTTTTTGTGATGGACAATCTAACACATTGCTGGAGTTAATTTTCTTTTCTGATAGTTCTTGTATTTCACAGGCATTATATGGAGTTTATGCTAAAGATGTTCATGTAAGGATGGCTTGCTTGATTGCTGTAAAATGCATTCCATCTGTTGCTAGTCGTGCTCTTCCTGAGGATGTTGAGATTGCGACGAGGGTTTGGATTGCGTTACATGATGCTGAGAAGGTTAACATGCTTTGTCTTGTCCTCTTGATGATATTGCTTAAACTTGATCTTGCATAAGCAAATCTGCTGTAGCTTTAAGCTATTGCTATGAGTAATTGAGACCAGGTCACAATTGCTAAATCTAAATATAGGAAAAATACTAATCCTAAGAAGAAAAGATGACCGGTAAGATGGATTTTTCATATCAAGAGCATCTTTCTTGCCTTGTGATCCAATTAATCATCTGAATTGACAGAGAAATGCTGTAGAGACTAAAGATGGCAATAACTCTCAAGTTGTGTTGAGTTTTGTGCATAAAGATTGTCCTTCACCTGTCTCAGGGAATTCTGCAGTTAAATGTTCTATAGAAATATAGTGAGAAAAATCAATGCCTTTTTGTTATTGTAGTAGCAAAATCAAACGGATAGGATAAACTGTCTAAGAATCATGTTTCTTGCAAACACAAACTTCTAAAATTTGTTCCAGATTTCATGGATTGAATGGGGGAATTTTTTGTTTGCATGCTTTTAGTGAAAGGTTAATACAAATTCTTTTATCTGACACCACCTTCCTCTGGTTGGCGCCAGCTAAAAGCTGTTTGAGAGGATAGTGAATTGTTTCTATTATGTTTTTCAATGAAGGAATTACAATATATATGCTTAACATTATGTAAAATCCTCTAAACACGATATTACAATTCTACCCTCCTTATCATATTTCTAACACTCCCCCTCAAGTTGGAATGTAGATATCAAATAGTCCCAACTTGTTACACAGGAAACTCATTCTATTCCCCCGTAGAGATTTAGTAAAAATGTCTGCTAGTTGATCCTTTGTCCTTGCATGTTGAAGACTGATTTCCCCTTTCTGGACCTTCTCTCATATAAAGTGACAGTCAACCTCAATATGTTTGGTTCGCTCATGGAAAATAGGATTGTTCGCAATATGGATAGCTAATTGATTATCACAATATAATGTTGATGGATCTGATGTTGACACACCAATTTCTGACAATAACATCCTTAACCGGAGCAATTCACCTGTCACATGTGCCATAGCTGTATATTCTGCTTCAACACTTGATCGAGAAATCACATGTTGTTTCTTACTTTTCCAGGCAACTAAATTGCCTCCAAGAAATACGCAATACCTTGATGTAGATCTTCTATCAGTAAGGCATCCGGCCCAGTCTGCATCAGAGTATCCTGTAGTGTTCAAATGACCATGACTCTTAAAAAAGTAATCCTTTACCTGGTGTTCCCTTCAAGTACTTAATAATTTGTAGTATAGCATCCCAATGAGTACTGCGAGGAGAACTCATAAATTGACTCACTACACTAACGGCAAAGGATATATCAGGTCTTGTGACAGTGAGATAGTTCAATTTACCCACTAACCTTTGATATTTCATGGATCATGTAACAGTTCTCCATGTTCCGCATCAAGCTTCACATTAGGCTCCATAGGTGTATCAATTGGTCTTGCTCCAAGAAATCCAACCTTATTCAGAATATCAATTATGTATTTTCGTTGTGATAAATTGATACCTGCCTGTGATTAGGCAACTTCAATCCCAAGAAAATATCGTAGGTGTTCCAAATCTTTAGTATCGAATTATGTATGTAGAAACTGTTTAAGTCGTTGGATACCATCTGAATCACTATCAGTGATAGTAATATCATTCACATATACCACTAAAAGTACACACGACTTGACACTGTTTTAATCCAAAATTGGTAACTGCATCAGTGGACTTACCAAACCAAGCACGAGGAGATTGTTTAAGTCCATATAAGGCCTTATGTAAACGACATGCCAGATTCTCCTCCTGAGCGACAAACCTAGGTGGTTGCTCCATATAGACTTCTTCAGCTAAATCTCCATGTGAAAAGGCATTTTTTAGGTCCAATTGATGAAGATGCCAGCCAAAGTGCACTGCAAGGGAAATAAAAACGCGAATAGTTGGAATTTTGGCAACAGGTGAGAAAGTGTCATCATAATCAATACCATATGTTTGAGTATATCCTTTGGCAACCAACCTAGCTTTCAATCGATCAAGGGTACCATCAGGGTGAATTTTAACAGTAAAAACCCAATGGCAACCAACAGTTTGTTTCCCATTAGGTAAGTGAGTGAGTTGCCAAATACGATTCTCAAAAAGTGCCTTGATTTCATCTTCCATGGCGTGCCACCATCCAGGATGAGCAAGAGCTTAAGCAACATTACTAGGCATAGAGATAGAGGACAAAGAAGAGACAAAGGTAGAAAAGGTAGGAGACAAACGATCATATGATATGAAATTGGACATGGGATGATGAGTACGAAGACAAGAAAGATCAGAATAATGAGCGTAGCGATCCCTAGGACGACCAACACGAGATCTTGTACCTTTTCGAAGAGCAATGGGTTGATCAGGATCGGAGGATGGTGCGACAACTGGTGGAGGAATAGATGAATCAAATGTCTGTGGGACTTGTACCATCATGGTAGGAATTGCGTTATGCCAATGATATGTGTGCTTAGCAAACTGAAATCCTGTCGATGGTGCTGGAGGTACAGAGAGTGGAGAAAGTGTAGGGAGGACAGTGAGCAACGTCGCACAAGCAGCAGAAGAGCGTGCGCGTGCACGAGGTTCGCGCAAGTAGAGCACGATGGTCGCCCGTGTGAGTGCGAGATTCACGCAAGCAAAGCGCGAGGGTCGCATGAGGGTGGAGCTTGCGGCGGCAACGATGGCTGACAGTTCTGGTGGCTAGACGACGGCGGCAAGTGGATTAGGGTTAAGAGCTGAGCTCTGATACCATGTTTGAGAGGATAATGAATTGTTTCTATTATGTTTTTCAATGAAGGAATTACAATATATATGCTTAACATAACGTAATATCCTCTAAACACAATATTACAATTCTACCATCCTTATCATATTTCTAACAAAAGCAATAAAAGAGGACAATTAGACTAACAGTGTGTGATTGCATGTGCTTGATTTGGGACTACTATTTTCTCTTGGCCATTTTGGCTATTGATTTGTCCTTTCTGAATGTAAATTCTTGGATTCTGTGGTTCTATCATTTTGTGTCTTTTAGGGAATTGCTTCAGCAGTATCTTTGTGTTTATCTAATAAACTTTTTTTCAAATCTTTTGCTGTATAGAAGATATTTATACTGTGACCTCAACTTCATATATTTATCAGTCAGTTGCAGAAGTGGCTGAAGATATATGGGATCGCTATGGACATGATTTTGGGACCAACTATTCCGGACTTTTCAAAGCACTTTGTCATGTCAATTACAATGTGAGATTAGCCACAGCAGAGGCATTAGCTGCTGCTTTGGATGAAAAACCAGACTCCATACAGGTAAGCCTGTGTTTAGCTTCCCCTTGGGGATATGGAGTCTATTCTTTTTGAATGTTTTCTTTATTGCTAGTTTTGTTGATTAAACCTTGACGTGTCAGTTTCCCATGGTGTATTTCAGGAATCTCTTTCGACACTTTTTTCATTGTACATCCGTGAAGCTGGTTTTAGTGATGAAAATGTCGATTCTGGTTGGCTTAGCCGACAAGGAATAGCGTTAGCATTACATTCTGTGGCTGATGTGTTGAGGACGAAGGATCTTCCTGTTGTTATGACTTTCCTGATCTCGCGAGCTCTGGTAATTTCTTAGATTTCGTTATGGAGTTGAGTTTGGGTCCTTGATCTTGTTTTCTTGGTTGAGTTGGTTCTTTACTTTTCTGATATCTCAACATGTATTTAGCACTTCGTATTGACTCTTGCTGTAACACTGTGACAGTTGCTATTGTCATATTCACTACATAGTAACTTCCAAACCAGATTGAGGGATAAAAAAATCGATAAGATGCAGTTGAATTTGCTACTGCTTTGGTTTTTTCATATGTCTGCGTTATTAAGGGCAGCGACTGTAGTTCAAGAAAGCAAATGGTGACACCTTATAACATTTGTTTTGATGTACGAATCTACACAGTTTCTAGGGACATGATGCTGGGTGCCATGGACGCATTTTGGGCAAGCTTGGTTTTCTCAATGGGGCCTAGAGATGGTCAACAGTCAGTAGTATATATTTCGTTGCAAATAAATTCTGGACATTCAAAGAACCCTCAAGCTTCAGTAGGAATGCTACGCAGCTTTAATTAAGGATTTTGGTGTCAATATGTGTCCTGGCAAATGACTCATCTCTATATAAAATTAAAACACATGACATGGACTTGGCGAGTATCCAGATGTTGGAGATAGATATTCCAAAGAATCATTGTAATACATGTCCTGGGAGATTTCGTACTTGGAAAGTTTGAGAAATGTTCTTCATAAACTACCTTAATAATGACAAGTTTCATCTTATGATGTTTCTCAATGCTGCAGGCTGATCCCAACGCTGATGTTCGGGGAAGGATGATTAATGCTGGCGTTATGGTTATCGATAAGCATGGAAGGGAAAATGTGGGGTTGCTGTTTCCAATTTTTGAGAACTACTTGAATAAAAAGGTGGATCACGCATATATTTAACACCATTGATTGGTTGTAAAAAATCTGGATTTCTTTTTGTTGGGTACCAGATTTGATACTCTTACAAATGGAACTACTGAAAGTTGCTACTATCAGTTGTTCTTCTTTTGAACATTCAATGAGGTCTGTTAGCTGTTTTTGTTTCTTATGTAGGCATCTGATGAGGAAAAGTATGATTTGGTCCGGGAAGGTGTTGTTATTTTCACTGGAGCCTTAGCGAAACACCTGGCGAAGGTTAAAATTACCTGCTTTTCCATCCTCTTTACTTCCTTAAATTTTTGTTATTGTTGATGCATGAAATTTTTGGAACAGGATGATCCCAAAGTTCACACGGTCGTGGAGAAATTGTTGGATGTGTTAAATACACCATCTGAAGCTGTACAACGTGCAGTCGCAAGCTGTCTATCTCCTTTAATGCAATCAAAGCAAGTATGTCATTGTGTCTATTTGGCTGGAGTTTTTGTTGCTCTTTCTATTTGGATTATGGTTTGTCTTGTAAGAGAGCTCTTCAGTTTTTGCTTATTTCCACTAGGGTGTTCATGGTTCGGTTTGGAGGTATTTTCAACCCAAACCGAACTTATTGATATGGGATAAAGTCAATCCAAATCCAAACCAAATAAATAAAGTTACAGCTCAATCCAAGTCAATAACTTAGGTTTGTTATCAATTTGGTTTGGTTCCAAACCATTGCCATCAAGCCAATTTAGAAGTACGAAGGTTAATACATACTTAGACTATCTAACTTCAACATGCAATGTAAATTAAAACAAGGAGCACCTATTTCTACACACTTTATTTGAATAAGGATTATATTCACAATTAAATCAAATTAATTGTCAGTAACATACAAAAAAAAATATATAATTTAACTAATGGAAGACCACAAAAAATCTCAGAATACTCTTTCGTAAATCTTATTTGAGATTAATAATCAATTGATAATGGCCAACAAGAGAAGTAAAAATCCTTCATACAATAGTATAGAGCAATCATGATAGGAAGAACTTATTTGGTTGGGTTAAGTCTACAAAATTTAATAGTCAGAAGGAAATAAATATATTTATTATACTTATCTGTTTGGTTTGGTATTGTCAGTTTCCTAAGTTATAAACCAAAACCAAACCAATAAACCAAACTTATTGGTTTGGTTGGGTCTGCTTTATCGGTTTTCGGTTTCTTTAAAACACATTTTCAGGTATCATAGATGGGGCAGCAAGTGTTAGGGATGACGTCCTGGGATGATTTTCTGGGGAACAATAGAAAAGTTTCCATAGCTGACAAAAAAGGGTCTCATGTCTAATAATATCTTAAGTAATTTTTTGGGTCTGTTGGATGTTACAGAGGAACTTGATTTATTGGTTTTCAAACCATTCTACACTGATTACACGACTGTTTTTGTTTTCCTGCTGCATCTGTTAATAAGTAGTAACTCTTGCAACATCTGTTAATAAGTGGCGATTCTTCTTTGCTAAACGTTTTAGTTTATTTTCCATGATGTAGACTTCAGTTATTTTGAGGTCTATAGTAATAAACAATTCTGACTGAAAGGAATACTATCGCATTTCTATGTTTTTCTTTTTTCTTTTCCAATCGGTGTGTTATAAACAAGGATAAAACCAAAGTTTGATTGTTTTCACTAATATATGTGAACTTGGTAAATTGTGATTTGTAAATTGGTTTCACTATACTAAAAATTTCTATCATTTTCTATTTGAACATCGCTTCGTATAGCAGTTCTTTCTTGCATAGGTTTTAAACTATTTTCAAGAAACAAACAGGTGAAAAGCAACTTAACTACTCTAATATCTTTAGATGACAAGCATGATGAAGACTGTTTAGGATGACAAATTGAAAAGATTTTCCAAGTGACACTATATTCTTAATTTGAAATTGAAATATAAAGCGGTTTTTCTTATTATTTTTCAAAAAGGCTTTTAGCTATTGGTAAGATGCCTGAGGGAAAATTAGATTGTACATTGTCTTGGACTTAAAGTAGGCAAAAACAATTGTGTACATATTCCATGGAAGTTAGTTTTTCATTTCATTTCAGCCAAAAGAATTGTTACCATTGCTGTCTTTGAAATTCTAAACTAACTGAAGAATTTCCGTGAAGGATGGAGACCTGTGAAATGTGTTCTTCATATTAGCGAATCAGTGAGGAATTGTAGTGTTTAATTTGTTGTCAACCAAATGGGAGTAGAAGTTCTGCAGATGATTATTTAATTCAACAACTTCTCAAATGCGATTTTGAAAACAAATTGGGAGGCAAAATGTCATTAAGAGAATGCTTCACGAAAGCTTCTAGTAAAATCTGAAAACTTATTAGCCAAGTGATCCAGTATTGTACTTTGAGATGATTCCTATGCTAACAGGCGGAAGCCCTGCATCTACTGTTATTTTGTTTTATTTTCAAGTAGCGTATGCTTCCAGTGATTCTACCTCTAACCTTGGTATGGAAGAGAAATTAATCCTATACTGTTTGTAGTATGTAGTATAAAACTGATAGAGAACTGTATAATGAATATATAATATTGCAAGATCCAAAGATTAGTTGACATGGGAGGGTAGACCGGGTAATGTTCCATTAGAGGAAATGTGATAGATCTAACCTTGGTAGTGATTCACTTTTTACCAATGAGTATGAGTTGATGGCAATGTGATAGATCATCATCTAAGTTGTTGTAGTTGATGTATTTGGCATAATGATTCTTTCTTTGATTTTTTATTATTAAAAAAAATTATATCTCTGTTTGTAAAACTGATTTGTCTATAAGTGCATTTGTTGGTGGGTAATAGGTATGATTCGAATGCAAGGGTTGCCCTTCTTTTCTCGTTATCAGAGGAAATGTTTGAAGATCAAAGATATTGTTGTAAATCTTTTCAGTATTAATTTTCCTGGTCCTCTTATATTATAGTTTAACCATGTAAAATTGACAGGATGAAGCACAAGTGCTGCTCTCTAGACTGTTGGATCAGCTCCTAAAGAGTGATAAATATGGGGAACGCCGTGGGGCAGCTTTTGGACTTGCTGGTGCCGTTAAGGGATTTGGGTTATCTTGCTTGAAGAAGTATGGGATTGTGGCTTCGCTGCGAGTAGCTCTTGTAGATAGGTTGGTTCTCAGCAGCTCTAAGTGAACTACTTCGTTTTCTGTAGATAGGTTGGTTCTCAGCAGCTCTAAGTAAACTACTTCGTTTTCTTACTTTACTGGTCAAAGAGAAGACATCTCTTCACTATTTGCAAATGTGTCGGCTAGAGAAGCATCAGATAATGAGAAATTGCACATTCCATGGTGCAATCTGTAATTATCTTTGTTTAGTATTATATGTCGTTCTGAGCCACGACAAAAATCTATCCTATTAAGAAATCTCAGATGGATTTCAGAGGCAACATTCCAATGGAAATCATTTATTACACTGATCTGATGTACAACTAGGTGATTTCACTAGGCTTTCTTCTGCCATTATCAATAATAAATCTCTACATTATATAGAAGACAGCTTGCTGCAGTCATCTTGTTCATATTGCTTCCCCTGTTTTTGCCTGTCGATTTTTTTTCATATGTCCTATTTTGTCCAGTTAAGCCTCTTTATTTTTCGATACAAGACCCAGTCTCTTTATTAACTCATACTTAGCTTGTAAATCAAGGTACAAATGAGGGTCAAGTTTTTCATTGTTCAATCCTGACCATTCTTTATTTTATTTTAGTATTTTCTTTCCTGTACGGATCTCATATCTCCACTGCCATATTTATTTCTCTTTGTGGGCCTTGTCCCTTAAACTCCCACTCCCTTTAGTCTGATTGTGCATGTGCATGTGATCACATTCCATATTGATCAGTAGACATCTGGTTACTTAACCAAGATTTTTTCTGTTGTGTATGCTGAATCTTTTAACATAATTTCATTGCCATTATCTTCTTAAATGCTTTAGGAACTCAGCAAAATGCCGTGAAGGAGCACTCATGGCATTTGAGTGTCTTTGTGAGAAGCTCGGAAAATTATTTGAACCGTATGAACTAAATCCCTTTTGTGTTGTTTTTGTCATATTATTCTTTCTTGCATTCTCTAACCATGTGTCCCATATGTTTTCTTGCGCTGTTGGTGTAGGTATGTAATACAGATGCTGCCCTTACTGTTGGTATCTTTTTCTGATCAAGTTGTGGCAGTTCGTGAAGCTGCTGAATGTGCTGCTCGTGCAATGATGTCTCAACTCACTGCTCAGGGGGTTAAATTGGTTCTTCCATCTCTTCTAAAGGTGTTTCTTTTGATTAATTTCTTTATACTTCCTTTATGTGTATAGAATTCTTATGTATGCCCTAGTTTAGTTCAATTATGTAGTATGGTATCATAGATATAGATCAAGAAATATTCTAATATATTAACATCAAAGGATATCTCTTACAGCCTTAATTGTTCTCAAGCTCCACATTTTGTTTCTCTTTTATGCACATGTAATCTAGTGCGGTGGGCAATTCCTTTGTAGAGTGGCCTGAGCCATAGGTCCATGTGGCTTCAATTCATTTAGCTGTACTGTCTAAGATGTAATAAAAGAAGTGTTTGCTTTTGTTGAATAAAAGTATTTTTCGTATTGGATTTCTGCTGCTGGTATTATTATGTATCAAGCCACTTTATCGTCATATTTTGCTTTTTCAGGGTTTGGAAGACAAAGCTTGGCGAACTAAGCAAAGTAGCGTACAACTTCTCGGTGCTATGGCTTTCTGTGCTCCTCAACAACTTTCTCAGTGCCTTCCCAAGATCGTGCCTAAACTGACTGAAGTAAATACCAGAAAACATAATGACTGATGTTCTCTTGGGAAGGTAGAAAAGTATTCATCTCATCTTTCCATTTGCAGGTATTGACGGATACGCACCCCAAAGTTCAGTCCGCAGGGCAAATGGCTCTTCAGCAGGTTATAACCAGCGCTACCTTTGTAGTTGAAGCTCAGTCGATGCCTATTAATATGGCTAATCTTTCTTCTCTTTCAGGTGGGTAGTGTGATAAAAAATCCAGAAATATCTTCACTTGTGCCTACTCTTCTGATGGGTCTTACAGACCCAAATGACCATACCAAATACTCCCTTGATATTCTTCTCCAGGTAAGTCTTGTGGCATTATATTCTATAGTTGAGGTCTTGTTGGTTTTGTTGTTTTCTTACTCATATTTGAATGCTAATGAATTGATGCAGACAACTTTCGTAAATTCAATTGATGCCCCTTCACTTGCTCTGTTGGTGCCAATAGTACATAGAGGTTTAAGAGAAAGGAGCGCTGAAACGAAGAAGAAAGCGGCACAAATTGTTGGCAATATGTGTTCATTAGTTACTGAACCAAAGGATATGATCCCTTATATAAGCTTACTTCTTCCTGAAGTCAAAAAGGTATCTTCATTGTTGCTCTTATTGTTGAGTTTGAGATCTTGAAGTACCTGATGTATATGGCATCATTAAAATTTAGGTTCTTGTGGATCCAATTCCCGAAGTACGGTCCGTTGCAGCAAGGGCCCTTGGATCTCTCATCAGAGGAATGGGAGAAGAGAATTTCCCTGATCTTGTTCCATGGCTTCTTGATACTCTTAAATCCGATGGTAGCAATGTTGAGCGTTCTGGAGCTGCCCAAGGATTGACTGAGGTCTTTTTTTTGCCCATTATGATTCTCTCTCTCTCTCTCTCTCTCCGCGCGCACACACACACTCCCACTTACTTTAGCCATTTTTAAGCATATGGACTTTGTCCTTTGTTTGTTGCTACTATTGGAATTGCAAGGTTGTTGCAGCTCATTAATCAAGTTTTACAAGTACTTATAGAAGAAAGCAATGTCTTACGTCAGGGTTGTTGCAACTCATTAATCAAGTTTTACAATTACTTATAGAAGAAAGCAATGTCTTACGTCAGTCTATGTAACTTAGATATTTAGAAGACATTTTTGAATTCAATTAATGTGCTGCTAGATATTTCATGTTGTGTCAAAATCGTACTTTGCAGGGTGTTTGGTTTGTACTAGTTACAATCTCAGCAAGACAATCATTGTTACCCTAGCCTTTTCTGTCGAAAACTCCAACCTCTGTTCCTAAGACAATCTGTTTAATCTGTGTGAAAGTTTAATTTGTTTTTTCAAATGGTTCTGTTCATGTCCATTGTACCAACATTTTGTATGGGAACCATTGTGTTAATGTAGACCTCCAAGCAGTATTTGCTTTTTAATTAAAGCTATGTCGCTGAGCTGACATTTACAGTTCATTGTTTTGCTACTACAAGTACTCTATGACGACTGTTCTCTTGCGTGTTGTATGCATATGCCTTCTTACTCTCTATGAAGTACATTAGAGCTTGATGCTTGTAAGCTTCAATTTAAAATTTAATGATTGTGTAAAATAAGTTCTTCGCAAGTTGGCAACTCTCTTTCCTGGACTTGTCAGGATGTAAAACCCCATTTTTCCTAATTTATCATCATTTGTCAATTGAAGCATCATACTGTTTCATTGTGAGTATAGATCTATACTCTTTCAGAGCTGTGTAGTTTATAGCTGACATTTGGTTTGTGGTACATCCAGGTTTTGGCTGCTCTTGGTATGGCATATTTTGAGACCTTACTTCCTGACATAATCCGTAATTGTTCTCACCAGAAGGCATCTGTCCGGGATGGGTATTTGACACTATTTAAGGTGAAAAAATTGAACAACATATTATTTTCTTTCTGAATTTGGAGACGACTCCTGAAGTTCTTGATCAAGTTACTCACCCATAAGTTTATTTATTTTTATTTTTATGCTTTTTGCTGATTTTGTCTATCTGCCACTATTACATAATGTCCACGGGTGTACAGTTATGTGCATGTGTGCTATTTTAGAAATTGGAAAACAGGTGTGCATGTGCTATATCAATCATTGTTATATTCATTATGTTGATGTGCTTCCTATGGATATCATTTGCAGTACTTCCCCCGGTCTTTGGGTGTCCAATTTCAGAACTATCTGCCGCAAGTGTTGCCTGCAATATTAGATGGTACTTGTCCTTTCTCTTTTACGGATAGACATCTCATGCCAAAAAAATACTTGTGTAGCATATCTCTGAAATAATATTGTTCCATACTCATACTCTTACAGGTCTAGCAGATGAGAATGAATCTGTACGAGATGCGGCACTGGGTGCTGGGCATGTTTTAGTGGAACACTATGCAACTACGTATGCAATCTTGTGTCTTGATGCTTTTAAGACTGATCGTATGCTTAAACACATGCAATCTCACATTAAAAGCAAATGCATTGACATAGTGAAGATTGGTCATTCAAGTACATGTCTGGAGTCATCTGATATATGGTGCATCCGTGCATGCATAACACATTTGACATTTGAATATTACAATGAAGGAATCATTATAGGTGAATGGCAAAAGGTAGTAATTTTTGGCTTTGTGGAATTATTATCTTTCTGTAGTTGGGAGTTCATATATTGCAGCACTCTTATGTGATTAAACTTGCATAGTTGGGTAGTGTTTTCTCTGTCATTGTAATAGTTAACTGAGTCATTAGTAGATGCATACGCAGCATGTGTACGATAGTATTTATGTAATGGGAAAAATATATATTCAAGTTTGTGTACACAACTTACTATTTTCCTGATAAATTAGTAAAGTAGTCTTTGCAACCTGTCATGACTTCTGAACCTGAACAATCAATTTCTATGTCCAATTACAGGTCTTTACCTCTGCTCCTTCCAGCTGTGGAGGATGGCATCTTCAACGACAGTTGGCGTATCCGCCAAAGTTCTGTCGAATTATTGGGTGATCTGTTGTTTAAAGTATGTCATAAGGAACTGTTACAAGTCTTGTATCATTCAGAAAGCCGAATGCTATATGTCTAATTGTCTTGCTATTTAGGTTGCTGGAACTTCTGGAAAAGCTTTGCTTGAGGGTGGTAGTGACGATGAAGGTTCTAGTACTGAAGCACATGGACGTGCTATAATTGAGGTTCTTGGAAAGGACAGGCGCAATGAAGTTCTTGCGGCCCTCTATATGGTTCGAACTGATGTGAGCGTATCCGTACGTCAGGTAATGAAGCCAAAATATATCAGTGAGTGTGTTATGTGGCTGAAATAGAGTTCTCCGTATCGTATTTATTGTATTATTGAGCATCATATTTCTGTTTCATCAGGCTGCTTTACATGTTTGGAAGACTATAGTTGCGAATACTCCAAAGACGCTGAAGGAAATAATGCCAGTTTTGATGAATACTCTGATCAGTTCCCTCGCATCATCTTCTTCCGAAAGGCGTCAGGTTTCCACTTGCATTCTGAAGCTGGAGTTTTCTTGAAGACGTCATATGATCAATTTATAATAATAATGTTGCCCCTGTAGGTTGCTGGAAGGTCGCTCGGTGAGCTTGTCAGGAAGCTTGGTGATAGAGTTCTTCCTATGATTATCCCTATATTAGCACAGGGGCTGAAAGACCCTAATGCTGGGAGAAGACAAGTGAGATTTTTTGCTCTTACTTTTCACATCGAATTTATCAGTTTGTAAGTGAAACTTCACCTAAGGACGTTCTTTCCTTTCTTTAGGTCATTCTGTAAAGGGAGGGAGGGAGTCTTAAAATTTTTGCCGTACAGTTTCCCCAATTAAGATGAAACTTGATCCCTGATTCTAATAAGTATAATTTTTATTAGGATTAGGAATTTCCAATTGAAAAAAATCCATTTCTAAATCAACTATTATTTTATTCTATTTAAGCTATTTTATGTAGAAACAAGGATGTTAACTAGATTAGTAATTGAATGTACGTAAACATATAAGATAGATAAATAAATATATTAAATATATAGAATAAAGAAATAAAAAAGAAAAATAAATAAAGAATGAACAGTTTATGCTGGTGTTACATATTGAATACTTACAGATTTTGTAATGTTATACCGATCTTATAGGGTGTGTGTATTGGTCTGAGTGAGGTGATGGCCAGCGCTGGTAGGAGTCAGTTATTGGCTTTCATGGACGAGCTTATTCCTACCATCCGGACTGCACTTTGTGATAGGTTAGTTTTTCTCTCATTGTTTATCTCCCTTTATTTGGTTTATATACTGCTACTGAAAACTTCAATTTGCTCTCATTTCAACAGCATGCCTGAGGTTCGGGAAGCAGCAGGCCTGGCATTTAGCACCCTTTACAAGGTTTTTTTCCTCCCTTTTCATTAAAGCATATTGTGAAGTAGAAACTTACTAAAATATTAATTTGAAAACCTATGTTGCAGAGTGCTGGAATGCAAGCAATCGATGAAATTGTCCCAACACTTCTGTGTGCATTGGAACATGATCAGTCCTCTGATACTGCTTTGGACGGCCTCAAACAAATCTTAAGGTAAACTACGGGGTTATTTGGGTACCTTTGTTTGCATTCTCTTCTCACTTTGGGTGCACTAATTTTCCGTGTATGTAAATCCAGTGTAAGAACTGCAGCCGTTTTGCCTCATATACTGCCGAAGCTGGTTCAACTCCCCCTATCGTATGTGCCTACTTCCTCATTGATTGATATTTTCATCATCATATCACATGATTGCTTCTTCAATCAAGCTTTACTTGTGTAGTGCCTTCAATGCACATGCCCTGGGTGCACTAGCAGAAGTTGCTGGACCTGGTTTAAACTTTCATCTGGGCACTGTGCTTCCAGCATTACTTTCTGCCATTGGCGGTGACGATGTGGTACATTCATTATAGTCTCTACTGAATGTTCTCAGCCCTGACATATCTTTTTCTTTTTTCGTTGCACTTTATTTATATGCTGGGAAAACTTAGTTTCACAACCAATTTTCAGGAAGTTCAAACAGTGGCAAAGGAGGCAGCGGAAACTGTGGTTTTAGTGATAGATGAAGAAGGCATTGAGTCTTTACTTTCAGAACTTCTTAAGGGCATTGCTGATAGTCAGGTACATTGTTTAAAATTTTATGTTCCTTCTAGGCTTGACTCATGTTCCTATACCATGACTCCTGTCTCATTGTCTGTATTGCTAACTCTGGTTTCAGGCATCAATTAGGAGGAGTTCTTCCTACCTTATTGGCTACTTGTTTAAGAACAGCAAGCTGTATCTGGTAGATGAAGCTCCAAACGTTATATCTACCTTGATTGTTCTACTGAGTGACCAAGATTCAGCCACTGTAGTGGTATGTTTTATGACAACTATTTTTTCTTCTCAACAGGTCCTTGAACTTGTAATCTCCATTCCTTATTGTCATTGAACAGGTCTCGTGGGAGGCTTTGTCAAGGGTGGTTGGTTCTGTTCCTAAGGAGGTACTTCCTTCGTATATAAAATTGGTACGAGATGCAGTATCTACTTCCAGGGATAAAGAGCGTAGGAAAAAGAAGGTGAGCAAGCAATACATGTGGGGTATTTTATCCTAATTTATTGGGCTTGCAGATTGGAAATTTTTTGTGAAATTCGACATGCATTTACTTTCAGGGTGGTCCTGTTCTCGTGCCTGGGTTTTGTCTCCCAAAAGCTCTTCAGCCAGTGCTTCCAATATTTCAGCAAGTACTGCCTTCCCTCCTTGTCTTGCTCCTCCTTTTCTTATTCTTTAGCAACTTAGGAAATTATATATATGGATTATGTTGTTGACAGTACTAATAGCTTAGTTTCACAAGAACTTGTATGATCCCACTATGGGTTGGTCAATATGCTTGATGAACAATTGAGTATGTTGTTTGCCTTCAAAGACATGGACATGGGTGAATGTTGACAAATCGTGTACAAGGTATGAAAGAGATTGATAGTAGGTATATCAGGGCCATAACAGTGCAAGCCATGTGTATCGGCATTGCTTATAATTGTTTTTGTTTTACAATTCAGCAACAGCCTCAAGAGAGAATTCCACTGGAAACCAAAGCTACAGCGGATCGTGTTAGGTGGTAAAGTAACATGTTGTTTTATTGCTATGTCGATGCAGCTGTTGAAAATCAAAACTTCGTAACCTACAGCTGTTCATTGTCTGAAATTTAAGCCTCAAGAGTTTTTCAGTATCGAGGAAAGAATATTCTAAAGCTTCCATCCTTTGCTTTTACAGATCTGTAAGAATTTTATGGCTAACACTGCCAACTTTCATCTGAATTCTAGTGTAGTGTTTAATGATTGGTAGTAAGGTTGAAGATTCGATTATGGGACGAAAACATAGGTTGAAAGGGTTGAGGGAATATCTAAGCAAACGTGGAAGAAGATGATAAGGAAAGATGGATATTTAGATTTACAGAGGTCCTCATGAATTATAACATATGGCAAAAACACAAAAGAATATATGCGATCAACACTACTTAGTGGCAGGCCTGGTGGTTGTTATTGCAATAGTAAGGTTGTAGGACGGTAATGTCAGCCTATGGCAAAATGGATGTTGAGATACTTATGTCTTCCTTTATGAGTTTTATTGTCAGATATGCATTGTCAACTTTTGGTTACTTTATCAGTGGTGTTACTGGATTTTATTTCTTTTTGCACGCAATAATAACATGCTGAGTTAAGGCACGGGAACTTATTAAAAAAATGAATGAGAAAGCAAAGGAACTTGCACCGTCTTTTTTATGACAGTTTTGGTTGCACGCATCTGTTGACAGCAGTCTTGATGTGTGTGTCCATGATGTCTATATAAGGTTTTGTACAATGTTGTTTGTTCCTTGTCCTGCTGACCGCAATCTTTATATGAGGCACAGCTATAGGTTTTCTGACTCATGCTAATAATAGGACTTACCTCAAGACTTACAAAATAACTCTTGAGGTTTAATAATCAATAGTGCATTTGAAAGTACTGAAGCTTATTTTTGGCTCCAAGGATATTGAAAAAAATATTATTGATGTGTTTCATTAGCTCCTGTTTTTTATCCAAAATATGTCAAATTTGATTGAGCAGCAAGTTCAGCCTCTTATTACGTCATTTGTCCTTACAGGGTCTAATGAGTGGATCTGCCGAATTAAGAGAACAAGCAGCACTAGGACTTGGAGAGCTGATTGAAGTGACAAGTGACAAGGCTCTAAAGGAGTTTGTAATCCAAATAACAGGGTATTGGTTTCTTGGATTTCTTGCTCTGAATGATCCGAACATCTGAGATCTAGTTGACTAGACTTCATTTAAAAAAAAATTTGACTGGAATTTGTAAATCGGTAGTTATTGAGAACTACATTCGTAGTACTTACAGCCTAAATTTTTGCTTCTTGTTTTTAGAAATTGTTAAGATGTACTACTAAACTTACGGAAAATTTGGAAAGTTGAAACAAATTTTCTTTTGTGAAGTCATTTGGGGAAACTAGAGAATGCTCTTTAAATCCAATAATCCTTTTAGTTTGTCATTCTTTAGTTCTTGATTGTGACTTTAACAACTCAAGTAACTCCTTTTCCCCCATAAATCTTATTGTCTTGGGACCCTATTTCTTCTTTGATAAGATTATTAATTCGGTAATTGATGCTTGTCGTCTTTGTATGGTTAATGTCTTCATTTGCGTGTGCTACCAATGGTTCAACTTTTTCCTTCCCTAACATTTAAACTGCGTGTGGATGCAGTCCACTTATCCGGATAATAGGTGATCGGTTTCCTTGGCAAGTGAAGAGTGCAATATTATCCACTCTAAGCATCATACTAAGAAAGGGAGGATTGGCTCTGAAGCCTTTTCTTCCTCAGCTGCAGACGACTTTTGTCAAATGTCTCCAGGACAATACAAGGTAGGGGCAATACATTGTATGTTATTCTTGCAGGGAATGCCTTTGTTTTGGAGGAACGTTCCACTCCCTCTTGTTGTGGATCTTGCTTTTGCATTTTATACTTGTCAATGTGAACATTCCTCTCCCTCTTGTTGTGGATCTTGCTTTTGCATTCTATACTTGTCAATTTTGTCCATGTTGATGCATGTTCAAATTAATCAGGAGTGTCCGCTCAAGTGCTGCCATTGCCCTTGGAAAGCTCAGTGCACTCAGTCCCAGGATTGACCCCTTGGTCAGTGACCTGTTGTCCAACTTGCAGGTAATGCTTGTTGTCTTTCTTGATGCACAGTGTCCTGGAAAGACTATTATGTAACAGATTGAATCTGGACTGCCCTCAGGCTTCGGATGCTGGAATTAGGGAGGCCAATTTGACTGCTTTAAAAGGTGTGGTGAAGTATGCTGGAATGAATGTGAGCAGTGCTGTCAAAAATCGGGTGTTCATGCTTCTAAAAGATATGATTCATCACGGTGATGATCAAGTTCGAATATCTGCTGCAGACATATTGGGCATCATATCTCAGGTCTCTCATAAGTACACCAGTCCTTTTTTTTTTTTTTTTGCTTTTATGTCCTCCATGCTGTGTCTTGTTATCTTTAAGAATGAGACAAACTGTAGAACTTGCCCATGGAGTTGTTATTGGGATATCTGTTTATATTTGGTTAATCACATCACTGCTTTTCAGAGTTGACATTTCTATAATGCATGGATGGACTTGCCTTGGTTTTATTCATATTTGGTGACAACTGACCATTCATCCTTTTGATGTTGATAATATAGTACATGGAAGATGCCCAGCTGAATGATCTTATTCAAGAACTCCTGACATTGGGTTCTTCTTCAAGCTGGTCCGCAAGGCATGGATCAGTGCTTACGATAGCATCAATGCTCCAGCATAATCCTTCGACTGTCTGTGGATTGCCATCATTCCTGCCTACTGTTGACTTACTTAAAGGCGGTTTAACTGATGAGAAGGTGGTTTCATTCTGCAGAACCGAAACTTATCTTTTTGATACTTTACTCATACAAATCTCTGACAAACTTTCTCTCTCTTAGTTTCCTATTCGTGAAACCTCAACCAAAGCCATGGGAAGACTACTACTCCATCAAGGTCGAACTGATCCTAGTAACACCAGTGCCCATTCAGATATTATGTTGTTCATTGTATCTGCTCTGCACGATGATTCCAGTGAAGTTCGAAGAAGGGCGTTATCCTCTCTAAAATCTGTTGCAAAGGTACGTACAATTTTCCATTGAGTACCTATCTCTTGTGTACTGCAAAGTTATATGTGCTCTCAGGACTCATCTTCATTACAGGTCAATCCCACAATATTATTGGCCAATCTTTCAATTGTTGGCCCTGCACTTGCGGAATGTTTAAAGGATGCCAGTACGCCAGTGAGAGTTGCTACAGAGAGATGTTGTCTGCACACTTTCCAATTGACGAAGAGTAATTTCTTTTTCCTCTCTTTTCTGTTTTGAAATAATCTCCCATTAATATGATGTGCATTAGTTCAATATGTCCTCGCTTTCTGACTTCCAGAAATTGATCTAGCACCACTTCTTCTAACGCGGCACTCTCCTATACAGGTGCTGAAAATGTTCAGGCAGCACAAAAATACATCACCGGTCTAGACGCTAGAAGGATATCCAAGTTACCTGAACAGAGGTAATATCTTTATTTAAGACTGGCATGTCATTGCTATCTCATTTATGACTTCAACTGGGCTTAAATATTTTGTTGCTATTTTTTCCTTCGGTGGTTTCAGTCAAGATCTATGAAAATGGCCGCCCTTGAATGTGTACATTATCAAATAGTATATTCTAATTAACCACTTTGCATTCGTCCCATGAGGAACGGCTTTTTGATGTAACAGGCACATAGAGAACCTGCTTCACCATGCTAAAAGTCATTAGGACAGTCATGCTTATGTGTTCCATTGACAGTTTTTGCATTTATGGCCTTTTCCTTCTCAGTGAATTCCTCTTTTTATTGACTTTTGTATTAGTGGAAAAATAAGGTGGGAAGTAGACACTGCATCCATATATTTTACAGATGAAAAGTCACGGGGTTTTCTCTTTCTTGGCAACTTACAAGTGAACTCTTTAGTACATCGGCACGCCTTCACAATTGTTTTGGTCTCTTGTTTAGTTCATATGAAGTACAATCTAATTATCCATGTACCATGTTGTCGCTTTTTTTACGATGATGTTACTCACCTAAGTTGGTTGCCTCAATTTTTTGATGGTTCTGAATATTTGATATGCAGTGATGATAGTGAAGGCGGCGAAGATGACGGGACGAGTGGCTAAAATTTTGGTTGCTGGTCCACTTTATTTTATAATCCTGTTTATACAAGGTTGGCAAGATTTATACGAGGATGGATTACCACAGCCAAATTCTGCTATACATTGACATCCCAAGGATGTGGACTGACAGCATGTGGGGTGTCCTCCCAGTGTTTTTCCCTTACCAGGGTCAGTTTCCCTCGAGGCTCGATGGTCGATCAAATGCTCGATCAACAACAAGCGGCGCGCATGTGATACCCGTTTTTTGTACCTTGAATAAATATTGCCAATTAAGGAGTGTCTTTTTTTTTACTCGAATTATGCGCACCGATGTTTTCCAAGGGTTTTTGGTTTTGATTCCGCATCAAGAATGTTTGTCATTCTTTGTGGCTACTACAGGTCATTGTACCAACACAGTTTTGATAGCAGCAGTGTGTAAACGTGGGAAAACTACTGGCTAACACCTTTTACAATATCATAGTTTCTGCTTTGCACGATGATTTGTTTCGCTTCGTTACACTTGAGGATGCTTTTGCACTGCTGTCGTTGTGGTGAAGTCCGAAAGACTAAGACATCGCGTTATGATCATGTTTGTTTTTTCTTTTGGGTTGGTACCAACCGGGAGATCTTTGTGGTTATCTTCCCTTAGCCGTCAAAGGAGGTCTTGTGCATACGCTACACGTTCGCGTCTTGCCTTTGAAGCGAGCTCCTTTTTGAGTGGCTTGTACAGCCTTTTACGTGCTATGTCTAATCATAAAGGTGACACTATCTAACGCTTTATCCCCCATTTGCCTAATGGGAGGAGGGTATGATTCAACAAACGAACATCTCGCGGTCGCCCCGGGTCGCAAGAGTAATTACTCATGGATCTCGACAATGAAGCAGTGTTCGATTCAGTCTATTGATGCTTGACATTGTCGAGTCAAAGTTACGGGCGACAAAGTCTAGGCTGACGACCAAATTTCTCTTCAATGAGAGAAGAAGAAGAAGAAGAAGCGTTCGAGATTCCAGAATAGAAGCTCACAACATTTGTTATAACTCTCACACTTGGAATTTTTTATGCATGAATTTAATGATTCAACGTTCCCTAGGATGCACACCCACATGGAGATGAGTGCATGGTATCTCAGATCAAGGACTTCCTCCCACAAAAATTACAAAAAAATAATAATATTCAAAGTTGAAAACAGCCCAGCATAGAAGCATCCCCGATACATTGAAATTTCCAATCACGAGCAGCTAATTTTCCCTTCCTTGGGTTTCATCAAACCTCACAAAGTCCAAACCCTAGATGCTTGTTTCTCTCCCAATAGAAAAAAGAACACATCATATAATAGCTACAAAACAAGGTCTCGTATAACTTCCTAGCTCTCCTTTTTGTTTATTAGCTAACTCTGTTCGTTAATTAGTAGAGTACGATGCTAAATTGTTTGTGCATGCATGGTCAAAGGGATTAGGCCAGCGCGTTTCGAGATGAGTGGAAAAAATGTCGAACTCTAATCAGATCATAAGTTCATAACTCATTTGATGCGAGACGCTTTGAAATAAACGTGTCAATGTTAATATTCGCGTCTCTTGTCACAAGTTCGAATCACTAGCATAAGTCTCCGGAATGCTCTTGGACTAAAATCTTGAAAAGTCGCGTGCTTTTTAAAAGGACAGATAAAATAAAAACATATGTTTTGATCGTATTTATTACAAATCAGACCACTTGTCAAACGACACCTGTTTCGAGAAAAATCTTATGATTATTTCCTCGTGTGTTCTATCAATCTGTACCAGCACTGTAAATGAATTGAATCCAATGCGGTAAATGTGTTCAAACGCTGATGATGATGGCGAGTTACGGCTCTCTTCTTCCACAGCATTCAATATGGTGTTTGAATTAGGACTAAATGCATGTGGAGGTACACTTCTTATTTTTTGGTCTTCTGTTCGTTCCCTGAAGGTGTCGACACATCATATTCACATTTGGCTACAAATACACCTACATTTTAGGTAGAGGAGGAGAGATGTGGGGTCAGTGCCACGTGGCGTCGACCCAATGAGGGAGGGCATACAAATTGGGTGGTGCCATGGAGCTTTGGAGAGAGAAATAGGGTGGGAGAAAGCTTGAGCAGCAGTGAATGGAAAGACTGGGAAGGGAAGAAAAATGAGAGGGAGGAGAAAGTTTGAGGGAGAGAGAGCGAGAGAGAGAGAGAGAGAGGGAGAGGGGGAGTATTAATGGCAAAGTGTATGGTGGCAGATGCACACATTGAAGGAGTGCAATAAAAGGGTTGGGCTGTTGAAACTTGAATGAGTTGTGGGTAGGTTTGAGTTTTTATAATGCCTCTTCTCTTCTGATCTCTCTCGGAAGCCCCAAAAGGGTAGAGCTTTGAACTCTCCGTCTCTCTTTCAATTTTCTTTTCTCATGGGTCTTTGGGGGTGCAACTCCAAAGCAAATGCACCCCAGGAACACGAAGTGAGCGAACACAACACACGTACTTAATATTGAATCAGATACTGCAGCAGGGAGGCAGTGATGGTCTTCTTTGGTTTAGCTGCATATCTTCATTTAATCTCAGCCCCCACCTTTCCTTCTCACCATTAACTCTCTCTCTCTCTCCCTCACAACACACACACACGAAGTGGGTTGGGTTGGGGTCATTTTCTTGGTATATATCCTTTTAATGGGTCTGCATAGGTGTTTGGAGTTGGTAGAGACAAAGGTGAATTTGGGTTTCTGCAGCAACCTGGTCTTGCTAGTAATGGCGGTATAGTTCTTGCGTTTCCTTTTCCTTTGTTGTCTCTCTCGCTCTCAGTGTTGTTTTCTTCCTCTTGGCACTGAGTGAGATACACAAGGATCATGGGCGTCTTTCAAAGAAGGAACACACGTCTCCTTCCTCCTCTTCCTCCTCCTCCTCATCTTCTTCTTCCTCTTCTTCTGGTGGGCCTCTATTTCTCCATCTTCCTCCAGACATCTTCCGCTCTAAATTACACCGACTATAGACAAGTTAGTAGCTTGAGATTACAGAGGATCCAGAGGCACCTGGACAAGATTAACAAGCCACCCGTCATGACCATTGAGGTATGTACTTCCATTTTCCTTCCTTTTTCTTTCTTTGATGATGAGCTTTTTATTTGCTGATCAGCACTTGCATTTTTGCAATACATATTTGACTTATTTTTCTTTTGTTGGTTGGTTAAACTTGTTGCAATTTGCAGAGCCCAGATGGAGATGTCATAGACTGTATCCACAAGAGAAGACAGCCAGCTTTGGATCACCCCCTTCTGAAGAATCACAAGATCCAGGTGCACCAGCAAAAACAATATTTCCTTCCTTTCTTTTCTGTTCATTTTCTTATTTTTACTACACATCTGCTCGAAACACTGGGCAAATGGAGAGAAATGCAAGCTTTTATATATTGCGCTTTTGGGGGAATATTAGTATATATTTCATAGCAAGTTGCACTTCTTCATGTGTTTCTAGCTGTTCATCCTATGTCAAGCTACCAAAATGCAGTTTGGTTTAGTGCAGCAAAATGTGAAAAAACAAATGGAAAACCTAGAGTAGTATATCAAAATCAACAATAATTTGAATCTGCATATGTCAAAAAATATATATAGTCTTTGAAAAATCTTTTAAACATATAGCTTGATATGCAAAATGAGAAAAGAGGGAAAAAGAAAGACTCCTTTTGATTCTCTTTTCATATCAGTTATGGCTTTTACGTGAAGAAGAATAGTGACTGAATAAATATGATCTTGGGGCAACAGAAAGTGCCACCAGAAATGCCCCAGAGGAGATCCACCATGGGCCAACCGGACCACGCTACCTCGGTCCCAAGCAACGGCGGCGAACCCGCAGCAAAGGGCGCATGGCAGACGTGGCACCAGAACGGCACGCGGTGCCCAAGGGGCACAGTCCCGGTGCGGCGCAGCAGGGCGCACGACGTGCTGAGGGCCAAGTCCCTGTTCGACTTTGGCAAGAAGCAGCGCGCACTGGCCCTCGCGCGGCGGCAGCCCGACGCCCCCGATGTAGTCAGCGGGAATGGCCACGAGGTACGCCGCACCACACCCCGCCCTCTCTCTCTCCCTCGCTCTCTCTCTCTATTCAAAGTGCACCGACTTTTCCTTTTCGCAACTTACTATTAGGACATCGATTCATACCAATTGGTTAACACAATTTTGTTCTTGCCATACAATTCAATTGGAGATAGATCAATACCACAATGTGCATATCACACATAATTTTTTACTTCTCTAGGCATTCAATAGGATCTTGGTCAGGGTTGAGCGTGAGAGTGACGTGACCACAAGAACTTGTTCACCATGCTTGTCCTAGTCGGAAAGCTTAGTAAAATCCAACCCAAAAAAAACAAAAAAAGCTAAGTAAAATTTAAAATTCTAATAAAAAATATATTTATGCCTTGAATTTTGTAGTAATAATTAGGTAAGTGGGGGGAAGCGGATCATGTCACATTTATTTCAGTGGGATCCCAATCGATTCGGGCGATGTTTCTTAACTCCCAATTTAAGACTCCTGTGCCCGTAATACGACAACATGGTATCGTGTCCTTTTCATGTGTTTTTCTCAACACACACCTCCAAAAAGATATTTACCATTTTCCTAAGCTTAATTAAATATATCGGTACATAAATATCAACCGTCCCTATCGAATCAACTCGAGCCGAATCAACAGATCTTAATCCGATCCCGAGCCGACTTGATCGAAAGCTTGTAATGTGATGATCTCTTTTTTTCGCGGGATTTCATCGGCTTTTCTTGATACGCGGTTGGCTTGATCCGGGCATCGTGATTGATCTTTTTGGTTTTTGGGGGTCTTGGTTTTGGGGTTGCACGAACGGGCAGCATGCAATCGCGTACACGGGATCGGCGCAGGAGGTGTACGGGGCGAGGGCGACGATAAACGTGTGGGACCCGTCGATCGGGGAGGTCAACGAGTTCAGCCTATCACAGATCTGGGTCCTCTCCGGATCATTCGACGGCTCTGATCTCAACAGCATCGAGGCCGGATGGCAGGTTCCTCCTTCCTTCTCCCTGCGCTCCCCCGCACCCAATCCCCAACCCCACCTCCCCCACTTCCCCCACCTTTTTTTTTATATATTTTACTTGTTTTTCCCGACCCAATTAATATTTAGAGAAAGTTTGACCCCGCAAAAAAAAATATGTATATATAGAGAAAAGAGAAAAGGAAGAGGAGGAGGAGGAGAAGAAGAATCTTCATTCATTCCGAGAATATCGTCCTCCAAAGTTAGGAAAAAAATTGTATATATTAAACCCCAATTTCCTCACATATCTTGAATTTTAAAAAAAGGGAATTAAATAAAATAAAGTAAATTATTGCTTTGCTTTTTTAATTATGGTTAGCGTTCATTTTTCTAAAGCTTTGATTGTTCTACTAGTCAGGTCAGTCCAGAGCTCTACGGTGACAGCCGGCCTAGACTATTCACGTACTGGACGGTCAGCTCTCTCTCTTTCTCTCTCTCTCTCTCACTATTGTCAAGCTTTGCATTCAATTCAGTTTTTTTTTTTATTATAGGAGAATAGCCAGTTAATCCACATTTTTTTAATAAAAGAATATTAAAATTTATATATCATATGGCATGCATATCACCTATAGTTCAGCCTACAATTGCGCACACAAATTGGGGAGGCGCCATATAGAGTCAAAAGTCAAACTTCAACCTTCATTGGTCGATGAGACAATTTATAAAAAAAAAACTATACTATTTTTAAATAATATATACGTTATAATCAATCCATAAATAAAAAAAAATAAGACTGAAAATCTAAGCATAAACAACAACCATGAAAGAGACGGCCACGTGGCACTGTTTGGAATTAGGGCAATAAACCCCCCGCGTGCCAAACATTACTTCAGATCCGTTCCCAGAAAATCTCTTTCTCACGTGCAAAGATCGTTGCGTGCCGAACAGTGCATGATTTTCCCCTATTTATGACGTCATCATCCAAAGAATAGTTCGTGTTATTTTGGACCGACGCTAATTTATTTTTCCATTAAAAGGGTCCAAGTTGATTTGACTTCTTTTTTCATTTTTAAAATATTCATTAAAATTAGGAAATAATTTATAGGTGATGATGGTTCAAGTTTCAGCTTTCACAAGAAAGCGACGGATTCGCCACCATATCATCAACCTTCATTTTGCATGCATGCATGCCTGGCGAGATCTTTTGCAATTCCGAAAAAATAAATTAAAAATAATCGGACGAATTATCGAGAGGTGGTGGGTTTTTATCGGAATCTCGATTCGACAGAGCGACTCGTACCAGGCGACGGGGTGCTACAACCTGCTGTGCGCGGGGTTCGTGCAGACGAACAGCAGGATCGCGATCGGGGCGGCGATCTCGCCGGTCTCGACGTTCTCCGGCAGCCAGTTCGACATCACCATCCTCATTTGGAAGGTTCGATTTTCGTCTTTTTTTTTTTTCCCATTTCGGTCTTTTTACATTATATGGTCGACCAACATTGTGACGTACTGATTTTTAGGATCCAAAGCTGGGGAACTGGTGGATGGGCTTCGGGGACAACACGCTGGTGGGGTACTGGCCGACGGAGCTGTTCACGCACCTGGCCGACCGCGCGACGATGGTGGAGTGGGGCGGCGAGGTGGTGAACTCGCGGCCCGACGGCGGCCACACCACCACCCAGATGGGGTCGGGCCGGTTCGCCGAGGACGGGTTCGGCAAGGCCGGGTACTTCCGCAACCTCGAGGTCGTCGACGCCGACAACAGCCTCAGCTCGGCCCAGGGCATCTCCACCCTGGCCGAGAACACCAACTGCTACAACATTAAGAGCTCCTACAGCAACGAGTGGGGCACGTATTTCTACTTCGGCGGGCCCGGGAAAAACCCGCAATGCCCGTGACCCGACCTGTATAAAATATTTTTGTGATCATCGTGATTAATCGGGCTTAGATAAAAAAATTTGATCACTGGTCGTATTAATTAGTAGTGAAAGCGAAATCGATTAGTCTCTCCCGGCTTCCTTGTCTAACATAATTCTTTGATTATGTAATTAATTATGCAAATTCGTGCTGTTTTCTGCTAAATTTCCCAGCCCCTCAAAGATATTTTTCCGCTCACCCTTTGCGGCTTTAATCGAGTTACGTTTGGTCCGACCGACGGCACGATGACAAAACATCGAGAACACTACTTGAAGTTTCGTTAAGTCCAATTAATTAGAGCTAAGTATAAACTATAAAGCAGTCTCTCACATGTTAAGCATTTCCCTAAGCTCAGGATTACACTTCAATTAACTTAAATCTCCAACTCCTAATGGGCTTGTGCTCGATTTTGAACGGCCCGGCCCGGCCCACCATCCCTTGACTTCAAATCATCCAATCAATTTTCATTGATTTCCATCATTTGTTCAAGACGACGAAATAAATCTATTAACCCCACTTGATTAATCAATTACGGGACAAATCCATAACGAAACTTCTTTTTAGCTTAATTGAAAGCATCGTTCCCTCAATTTCGCCACATCCACGGCGGTGATTCCTAATGGCAATTAGCTGAAACAACTAAATTAGAATTTTCCGTAAAGGTTTGAGGCAACAATAGCAAAAATTAGAAAGTTATAATAGAATTGACATCCATAACATGTTTAAAACCGAATTGGTAATTTTCTCGAGTACGTTTGGAGCAACAATTGGTGTTGTTTATCTCGAGAATATAGTTGATTTAACTTAATCTTCAATAGCTAATGGGCTTGTGCTCATTCTATACACTAAAGCAAATAAATGCTCCATTTGTTTTGCGGAAGATATTTTTTTCATTTTTCAGTATTTGGTTTGCCTAGAAAAATGAGTTAATGGATAACTTATGTTTAAATTCAGGAAAATAATTTACTCTTTGAAAAATCAAAAAACATTTTTCAAAATGTGACTAGATATTAGCGCTTAGACTTGAAACTCTACGCTTGGATATGGAAACCCCAACATCAGTTCTTGGGTCCTTAGTGTTTTGGGCTAGGTCTCTAGAGCCTGGGCTCGGGTATATTGAGGCCAAGCTCGAAGCCGTGGTGCCTATGCCTGATGCTCGCATCTGAGCCCAGGTGCATAAAGGTCATGCTTGGGTCCTTGATGATGCAGCTCAAGTTCCCGGCTAAATTCATGTTTCTTCAAGTCTTTACTCCCTTCATTGCTAGGATATGCAAAACGGACCGCTCAAATTAAGAACCAGGTTTTTCTTTCGAGTTGGGGTTATCAATCCAAAAATTCCTCCACAAAATCTTAAAACCCTAAATGCCCAAAAGCCCCTCTCCCTGCTCTCCCTCTCCCTCTCCCTCTTTTTGCTCTCTCTCTCCCTCTTCCTCTCCTTGTTCTCATTGTTCTCTCTATTCTCAATCTCTCATCTTCTATGGATCCGAACCAAATAGGAGCTATCTTCGGCAGAGCGTACTATACCTTTTTGACCACAACCATCAACTCATTCTTCAATACTTTGGTCGTAATTCTCATGTCAATTTCGACACCATTTTTTTTGCTTCTTCCCCGGCCTCACCAACTTTGGGCGTTTTGGAGCTAACAATACAACTTAGAGGGGGATGAATAGGTTGTTTAAGAACTATGAAACATATTTGCGAAATATAACAAGTTCAACTTAAAATATTAGCAAAACCAGTTTATAGAAATCAAGTGCATGTTGTTGTTTAATAAATCATAATAATAAAAATCAAGTAATGCTAATACTAAAGAAATAGAAGATTTGCAAATGGATATATAGTGGTTCGGCTTTATCCCCAAGCCTATATCCACTCTCGAGACTAACCTTCACAACAAGGCTAAAATCTACTAGTAATCTTCAAGAGAAGTTACAATTAGCAAGTATCGCCTTTCCAAAAGATCACACTATCAGAATTCACGTATTGCTATTACATCTGGTACACTTCCTCTTATCACTGATTATAAATAGTAGTATGACACAGACATTGAGATCAGGAAACAACTGACAATAAAAACAGAGCAAAGGAAAAAACTTAAAGCACAAGACTCATCTTGTTCGGTTCCAACCCACCTCATTACTTTTCTTGGACTCAATATATAGCCAACCATCTTCATATGAATGTTGCCCATCGAAATCCTCAAGTATATGTTGGTTCTAGCCATTGCCAGCAATAGACCATTGCCAGTAGCAAATCGTTGCTAAAGATCGTTAGAACGGCTCTCTAACAGTGGTTGTTCCATAACAATATCAGTCTACTTTTGTCAAACTTGCTTACAAATGCCACAGCTAATCCTGATCAACTTTGGCAATCTTTCTTCGAATTCTAAGCCTTTGTAACAGCTATAATCTCAAACATCCTCACATGAATATTCAAACATCACCAATGACACGATGTCTCAACCTCGATATAAACATCATCAGTCAGCTAATCTTTAGGTCCATCGGTGCTGTTTGCTACTAAACATACAAGGACATCTTGTGATTTTTTCCCAATGGATGACACCATGGATATCACCTAATCCTTAAAAATCATCACAATCTTCACCTCATCTTTATGAGACAGCCACTCTCACCCAATATCGATGCCGATCTTTCTGGTCCATTCAAACTTATCGGTAATTTCGACTCTACCAAACTGTTCATCTTCATGGTCTTTCCAAGCTTTATCAAACATCTTCATTCTAGACTTGTTCACTATCATCAAATCCATCCAACTGTTCACCCGATCTTTATACCTCTAAGCCATCACGAACATCCCTGTTCTTCTCGGCTTGTTCACTCTCGATCAAGGTCCTTCCAAATGTTCACCTTATCTGAAGATCCTTCCAGCTTGTAGACATCTTCAACTATCCAATGTCTTGTTCACCTTATATATCAATAGTGCTTTCTAGACAGTGGCAAAACACTCCTCATATTCGAATATTTTGGCGTTGTTTATGACAAACATCTACATCTTGGCTTGTGCATATATCGCTTAGTACTACTCAAACAATACACACAGTAGTTAGCAAAATATTTTCTAGTTTATTTACAAGTTTAAGCAAAATACTGGAAAATATTCTCATTTTTCACGAAATAAAAGAGCAAAAATTACAGTGCCTAGCTCAAAAAGAATGGTGTCAAAATCAAGGTGTACTATCCGCAAAACCCTAAAACCTTAAATGGTTGAAATCCCCTCTCCCTGCTCTCCCTCTCCCTCTCCCTCGCCCTAGCTCTCGCCCTCGTCCTCCCTCTCTCTCTCTCTCCCTATACTTGTTGTTCTTGATCTCACCCTTTATGGATCTGAACTAAATAGGAGCTTTTTTCAGCAGGATGTACTATACCTTTTTCGACCACAACAGACAGCTTATTCTTCAAAACTTCGACCCTAATTCTCATTTCAATTTCGACACCATTCTTTTTGCTTATTCCTTGACCTCACCGGCCTTGGGTGAGCGTGTCCCTCGCTTGTGACCGGTGATCGGCCAAGGAAGAAGCAAAAAGAAAAGGAATGAAAAAATCGAATTTTGGTAAATTTTTTAAGAAAAATCAAATTAGATTAATAATACCAAGTGGCGGAAAATATTTTCTATTTCATTTTCAAGTTTAAGCAAAATACTAGAAAATATTGTCATTTTCCACAAATTAAAAGAGCCAAAATTATAGGGCTTAGCTCAAATTTTATTTGTCCCAAATAAAAAAAGAAGCTTGCAATACCGAGTTAGACCCTCTTTCCATAATATCTTCCAAGTCCAATTTATACAAAGAACACACCGATCATAAAGAAATTAAAAAAATAAAATCCGACTAAATTCGTGTTTCTACAAGTCTTTACGCCCTCCATCGTTAGGGTGTGTAAAACGGACAATCCAAATCAGGAACTAGGTTTTACTTTCGGGTCAAGTTATAAACCCAAAAATTCCTTTGCAAAACCCAAAAACCCTAAAGGTCCGAAAGCCCCTCTCCCTGCTCTCCCTCTCCCTCTCCTTGCTCTCACTCTCCCTCTCCCTCTTCTTGTTTTTCTCGCTATTCTTGATATCTCGCCCTCTATGGATTCGAACCAAATAGGAGCTTTCCTCAGCGAGGTGTACTATACCATTTTCAACCACAACTGTCAGCTCATTCTTCAATATTTCAGCTCTAATATTTTGACACCATTCTTTTTGCTTCTTCCTCAGCCTCACTGACCTTGGGTGAACTTGTCCCTCGCCTGTGGCCAGTGATTGCCCAAGGAAGAAGCAAAAAGAAAAGAAAAGATAAAAAAGAAAAAAGTTGAATTTTGATCATTTTTTCTAGGAAAATCAAATTAGATTAATAATACCAAACGACGGGAAATATTTTCTATTTCATTTTCAAGTTTAAGCAAAATGCTAGAAAATATTGTCATTTTCCACGAAATAAATGAGCCAAAATGATAGTGTCTAGCTCAAATTTTATTTATATCCCAAATAAAAAAAGAAGCTTGCAATACCAAATTAGACCCTCTTTTTATAATATCTTCCAAGTCCAATTCATACAAAGAACACACTAACCATAAAGAAATTAAAAAAATAAAATCTGACTAAATTCGTATTTCTACAAGTCTTTACTCCCTCCATCGTTAGGGTGTGTAAAACGGACAATCCAAATCAGGAACCGGGTTTCTCTTTCGGGTCGGGTTATAAACCCAAAATTCCTCTGCAAAACCTTAAAACCCTAAATGTCCGAAAAGCCCTGTCCCTCCTCTCCCTCTCCCTCTCCTTGCTCTCACTCTCCCTCTCCCTATTCTTGTTCTTCTCGTGGTTCTCGATCTATCGCCCTCTATGCATCCGAACCGAATAGGAGCTTTGTTCGACGAGGTGTACTATACCATTTTCGACCACAACCGTCAGTTGATTCTTCAATACTTCAGCCCTAATTCTCATGTCGATTTCAACACCATTCTTTTTTATTCTTCCTCAGCCTCACTGACCTTGGGTGAGCTTGTCCCTCACCTGTGGCTGGTGATCGGCCAAGGAAGAAGCAAAAAGAAAAGGAAAGAAAAAAAACGAAAAAGAAAATCTAATTTTAGTAATTTTTTCTAGGAAAATCAAATTAGATTAATAATACCAAATGGTAGAAAATATTTTTTATTTCATTTTCAAGTTTAAGCAAAACAATAGATAATATTGTCATTTTCCACGAAATAAACGAGCTAAAATTATACGGCCTAGCTCAAATTTTATTTATGTCCCAAATAAAAAAAAAGCTTGTAATACCAAATTAGACCCTCTTTCCATAATATCTTCCAAGTCCAATTTATACAAAGAACACATTGACCATAAAGAAATTAAAAAAATAAAATCGGACTAAATTCGTGTTTCTACAAGTCTTTACTCCCTTCATCGTTGGGGTGTGTAAAACGAACAATCCAAACCAGGAACCGGGTTTTCCTTTCGGGTCGGTTTATAAACCCAAAAATTCCTCTGGAATACCCTAAAACCCTAAACGCCTGAAAGCCCCTGTCCCTGTCCCTGTCCCTGCTCTCTCTCCCTCTCCCTGTTCGTGTGCTTCTCGCTGTTCTCGAACTATCGCCCTCTATGGATCCAAACCAAATAGGAGAGCTTTCTTCGTGATGTGTACTATACCATTTTTTACCACAACCGTCGGCTCATTCTTCAATACTTTGGCCCTAATTCTCATGCCAATTTCGACACCATTCTTTTGGCTTCTTCCTTGGCCTCACTGGCCTTGGGTGAGGTTGTCCCTTGCTTGTGGCTGGTGATCGGCCAAGGAAGAAGCAAAAAGAAAATGAAAGAAAAAAAATGTAAAAAATCGAATTTTGGTAATTTTTTCTAGGAAAATCAATTTAGATTAATAATACCAAACGGTAGAAAATATTTTCTATTTCATTTTCAAGTTTAAGCAAAACGCTAGAAAAATATTGTTATTTTCCACGAAATAAACAAGCCACAATTATAATGCCTAGCTCAGATTTTATTTATGTCTCAAATAAAAAAAGGAAGTTTGCAATACCATATTAGACCCTTTTTCCATATTATATTCTAAGTCCAACTCATACAAAGAACGCACTAATCATAAATAAATTAAAAAAAAGTAAAATCCGACTAAATACGTGTTTCTTCAAGTTTTTACTCCCTCCATTATTAGAGTGTGCAAAACGGACCACCCAAATCAGAAACCGGGCTTTTCTTTCGGGTCGAAGTTATAAACCTAAAAATTCTTCCGCAAAACCCTAAAACCTTAAATGGCCGAAGCCCCCTCTACGTGCTCTCCGTCTCCCTCTCCCTCTCCCTCACCCTAGCCCTTACCCTCACCCTTGCCCTTGCCCTTGCCCTCTCTCTCTCCCTATACTCGCTATTCTCGATCTCTCGTCCTTTGTGGATCCGAACCAAATAGGAGCTTTCTTCAGCAGGATGTACTATACCTTTTTCAACCACAACCGTCAGTTCATTCTTCAATACTTCTACCATAATTCTCCTTTCAACTTCGACACCATTCTTGTTGCTTGTTCCTTGACCTCACCGGCCTTTGGCGACCGTGTCCCTCGCCTATGGCCGGTGATCGGCCAAGGAAAAAGCAAAAACAAAAGGAAAGAAACAAAATGAAAAAAAAATCGAATTTTGATAATTTTTTCAAGGAAAATCAAATTAGATTAATAATACCAAACGCTAGAAAATATTTTCTTTTTCATTTTCAAGTTTATACAAAACACTAGAAATATTGTCATTTTCCCCGAAATAAACGAGCCAAAATTATACTGTCTAGCTCAAATCTTATTTATGTCCCAAATAAAAAAAGATGCTTGCAATACCGAATTAGACCCTCTTTCCATAATATTTTTCAAGTCCAATTCATACAAAGAACACACTGAATTAAAAAAACAAAATCCGACTAAATTCGTGTTTCTACAAGTCTTTACTCCCTCCATCGTTAGGGTGTGTAAAACGGACAATCCAAACTAGGAATCGGGTTTTTCCTTCGGGTCGAGTTATAAACCCAAAAATTCCTCTACAAAACCCTAAGACCCTAAATGCCCGAAAGCCCATGTCCCTGCTCTCCCTCTCCCTCTCCTTGCTCTTGTTCTTCTCACTGTTCTCGATCTCCCGCTCTCTATAGATCTGAACCAAATAGGAGCTTTCTTCGGCGATGTGTACTATACCATTTTCGACTACAACTGTCGGCTCATTCTTCAATACTTCGGCCCTAATTCTCATGTCAATTTCGACACCATTCTTTTTGCTTCTTCCTCGACTTCATTGGCCTTGGGTGAGCTTGTCCATCGCTTGTGGCCGGTGATCGGCCAAGGAAGAAGCAAAACGAAAAGGAAAGAAAAAAAATGAAAAAAAATCAAATTTTGGTAATTTTTTCAAGGAAAATCAAATTAGATTAATAATACCAAACTGTAGAAAATATATTCTATTTCATTTTCAAGTTTAAGCAAAACACTAGAAAATATTGTCATTTTCCACGAAATAAACGAGTCAAAATTATAGTGCCTAGCTCAAATTTTATTTATGTCCCAAATAAAAAAAGAAGCTTGCAATACCGAATTAGACCCTCTTTCCATAATATCTTCCAAGTCCAATTCATACAAAAAATACACTGACCATAAAGTAATTAAAAAGATAAAATCCGACTAAATTCGTGTTTCTACAAGTCTTTACTCCCTCCGTCGTTAGGGTGTGTAAAAAGGACAATCCAAATCAAGAATAAGGTTTTTCCTTCGGGTTGGGTTATAAACTCAAAAATTCCTTTGCAAAACCCTAAAATCCTAAATGCCCGAAAGCCCATCTCCCTACTCTCCCTCTCCCTCTCCTTATTCTCACTCTCCCTCTCGCTGTTCTTGTTATTCTCGCTATTCTCGATCTCTCGCCCTCTATGGATCCGAACCAAATAGGAGCTTTCTTCAGCAATGTGTACTATACCATTTTCGACCACAACTGTCAACTTATTCTTCAATACTTTGGCCCTAATTCTCATGTCAATTTCAACACCATTCATTTTGCTTCTTCCTCAGCCTCACTGGCCTTGGGTGAGCTTGTCCCTTGCCTATGGCCGGTGATCAGCCAAGGAAGAAGCAAAAAGAAAAGGAAAGAAAAAAATGAAACAAAATCGAATTCTGGTAATTTTTTCTATGAAAATCAAATTAGATTAAGAAAACCAAACGGCAGAAAATATTTTCTATTTCATTTTCAAGTTTAAGCAAAACGCTAGAAAATATTGTCATTTTCCACGAAATAAACGAGCCAAAATTATAGTGCTTAGGTCAAATTTTATTTATGTCCCAAATAAAACAAGAACCGTGCAATACCATATTAGACCCTCTTTCCATAAAATCTTCTAAGTCCAACTCATACAAAGAACACTCTAATCATAAATAAATTAAAAAAAATAAAATCCAACTAAATACGAGTTTCTTCAAGCATTTACTCCCTCTGTTGTTAGGTTACGCAAAACGGACCGCCCAAATCAGGAACTAGGCTTGTCTTTCGAGACGAAGTTATAAACCCAAAAATTCTTCCGCAAAATCCCAAAACCTTAAATGGCCGAAAACCCCTTTACCTGCTCTCCCTCTCCCTCTCCCTTGCCCTAGCCCTCGCCCTTGCCCTCTCTCTCTCTCTCCCTATACTCGTTGTTCTCGATCTCTTGCCCTTTATATATCCGAACCAAATAGGAGCTTTCTTCAAAAGGATATACTATACCTTTTTCGACCACAACCATCAGCTCATTCTTCAAAACTTCAACCCTAATTCTCATTTCGATTTCGATACCATTCTTTTTGCTTGCTTCTTGACCTCAATAGCCTTGGGCGAGCGTGTCCCTCGCCTGTGGCCAGTGATCGACCAAAGAAGAAGCAAAAAAAAAGGAAAGAAAAAAAATGAAAAAAAATCGAATTTTGGTAATTTTTTCAAGGAAAAACAAATTAGATTAATAATACCAAACGGCGGAAAATATTTTCTATTTCATTTTCAAGTTAAAGCAAAACACTAGAAAATATTGTCATTTTCCATGAAATAAACGAGCCAAAATTATAGTCCCTAACTCAAATTTTATTTATGTCCCATATAAAAAAAGAAGCTTGCAATACCAAATTAGACCCTCTTTCCATAATATATTCTATGTTCAACTCATACAAAGAACACACTAATCATAAATAAATTAAAAAAAATAAAATCCAACTAAATACGTGTTTCTTCAAGTCTTTACTCCCTCCATTGACAGAGTGTGCAAAATGGATCACCCAAATTAGGAACCGAGCTTTTCTTTCGGGTCGAAGTTATAAACCCAAAAAGTATTCTGTAAAACCCTAAAACCTTAAATGGCCAAAACCCCCTCTTCCTGCTCTCCTTCTCCCTCTCCCTCGCCCTAGCCCTTGCCCTTGCCCTCTATCTCTCTCCCTATGCTCGCTATTCTCGATCTCTCGCCCTTTATAGATCCAAGCCAAATAGGAGCTTTCTTGAGCAGGATGTACCGTACCTTTTTTGACCACAACCGTCAGCTCATTTTCCAATACTTTGACCCTAATTTTCATTTCGATTTCGACACCATTCTTTTTGCTTGTTCCTTGACCTCACCGGCCTTGGGCGAGCGTGTCCATCGCTTGTGGCCGGTGATCAGCCAAGGAAGAAGCAAAAAGAAAAGGAAATAAAAAAAAGGAAAAAAAATCGAATTTTGGTAATTTTTTCAAGGAAAATCAAATTAGATTAATAATACCAAACGACGGAAAATATTTTCTATTTCATTTTCAAGTTTAAACAAAATGCTAGAATATATTGTCATTTTCCATAAAATAAATGAGCCAAAATTATAGTGCCCAGCTCAAACTTTATTTATGTCCTAAATAAAAAAAGAAGCTTGCAATACCATATTAGACTCTCTTTCCATAATATCTTCCATGTCCAACTCATACAAAGAACACACTAATCATAAAAAAATAAAAAAAATAAAATCCAACTAAATTCGTGTTTCTACAAGTTTTTTCTCCCTCCATCGTTAAGGTGTGTAAAACAGACTATCCAAAACAGAAACCGGGTTTTTCTTTCGGGTCGGGTTATAAACACAAAAATTCCTCTGCAAAACTCTAATACCCTAAATGCCTGAAAGCCTCTCTCCCCGCTCTCCCTCTCCCTCTCCCTCACCCTTTCACTCTCCCTATGCTCTCTGTTCTCGATCTCTCGCCCTTTATGGATCTAAACCAAATAGGAGCTTTCTTTAGGGAGGTGTAGTATACCTTTTTCGACCACAACCATCAACTCATTCTTCAATACTTCGGCCCTAATTTTCATTTTGATTTCGACACCATTCTTTTTGCTTTTTCCTTGGCTTCATTGGCCTTGGGAGAGCATGTCCCTCGCCTATGGCCGATGATTGGCCAAGGAAGAAGCAAAAAGAAAAGGAAAGAAATAAAATGAAAAAAAATCGAATTTTGGTAATTTTTTCTAAGAAAATCAAATTAGATTAATAATACCAAACGGTGGAAAATATTTTCTATTTCATTTTCAAGTTTAAGCAAAACGTTAGAAAATATTATCATTTTCCACGAAATAAACGAGCCAAAATTATAGTGCCTAGCTCAAATTTTAGTTATGTCCCAAATAAAAAAAAAACTTGCAATACCATATATTTTTAGATCATTATTAGGTTGTTCATGTTGGATTCACTTGGATTGCGCTCTGCTTTACTATCTTTAAATCTTGGATAGCTGGATTTAATTCGCTTGAATGCTGGCCAGCCTCGCGACCTCGACTTGGGGGTCGAGTTTCGTATGATTAATATAGATATGACTCAATAAAACAATTGCAAGCTTTGAAATTTTTTTTTGTATTTATTAACCGGGTCATCCAAAACTCAAACATTACTTGGAGAATTTGAGGTTTTTTTCTTTTTCATTTTGTTTTGGTCAAAGGAGAAGTTGAGTTTCACTTGTGGCAAGCATAACACAAACCATCATACACAATAATGAATATCTTATTCTTGAAATCAGCTTGATCTCTCTTTTTCACATGAGGATTGCTAGCGGAGTTGGCAGCTTGTGCAAAAGCGCATTGACAACTCAATAATATAAATAAGAAGACGTACATAGCTTTCTTTTTTTGTGAGGTTATATTAGGCGGTAAATTTATTATCTAAAAGCTCATTATTGAATTGTCCAATGAGCTTTTGCGCAAGCCACAAAGTCCGCCAATAATCCTCATGTGAAAAAGAGAGATCAAGCTGATCTAAAGAATAAGATATTCATTGTTGTGTACGATGATTTGTTCTATGCTTGCCACAAGTGAAACTCAACTTCTCCTTTGACCAAAACAAAATGAAAAAGAAAAAAACCTCAAATTCTCCAAGTAATGTTTGAGTTTTGGATGGCCCGGTTAATAAATTAAAAAAATTCAAAACTTGCAATTATTTTATCGAGTCATATCTATATTAATCATACGAAACCTGGCCCCCAAGTTGAGGTCGCGAGGCTGGCCGGCATTCAAGCGAATTAAATCCAGCTATCCGGGATTTAAAAATAGCAAAGCAGAGCGCAATCCAAGTGAATCCGATAGGAATGACCTCATAATGATCTAAGTAAAATAGACCTAACATAATCTAAGTAAAACATCAAGCCTCACCTATGCAATGCTTACCAGAAATAGTCTTGGCGCTAGTGGATCCAACACGGCCGGTGCCTCCTCCTTTTCCATCTCCATCACTGCCGCTTTGCCTCCATCATTGTTGTTGCCACTGCCTCTAGCGTCGTCTCCGCCAGCACCGCCGCCTCCATCACTGCCACCGGAGCCGCCGGTGCCGCCGGTGCCGCCGGAGCCGCCGGTGCCGCCGGTGCCAACAGTGGCGGGACAAGCGAACGGAAATTTAAGATGCGAATCCGTGCATGAGGTTGTGCAAAATTCAGCAAAATCAACTATCATTTCAATAAAACACATATAAGGGACTTAAACTCAAGCAGACAACAAAAGAGAGAGGGAGAAAAAAACACAAACCTCATGGAACCTCCTGATCTCTTGCTGCGGCAAAACAGTATAATCTCCACGCAGGGAGAGGATGAAAAGTCTAACATCGGCTCCTATTAGACTCATCGAGTAGACCTGATGAATCCCCACGGGCAACATCCAGTACAAATTAACTATTGCATCAACGCCGATGGCCTGCATCCCATCGAAATCCACGTTGAAATTCGCGTCAAAATACTTTTCGACCACTTGACGATTATGATCCATGACACCGTAAAATTCGCCACCAAAAGACCCTGCCATCTTAAGTGGAATCCTATACCTGATCTTTGGTGCTTTGAATTTGGGATACATTGTGGATTGGGTCTTGACTCTTTACCAGCTAAAGTTTTTGTCAATTATATATGCTTTTCAGAGCTAGTTATCCCTTGTAGTTTAAGCAAAATACTAGAAAATATTGTTATTTTTCACGAAATAAATGAGTCAAAATTATGGTGCCTAGCTTAAATTTTATTTATGTTTCAAATAAAATAAGAAGCTTACAATACCATTTTAGACCCTCTTTCCATAATATCTTCTAAGTCCAATTCATACAAAGGACACACTAATCATAAAGAAATTAAAAAATAAAATCCGACTAAATACGTTTTTTTTCAAGTCTTTACTACCTCCATTCTTAGGGTGTGTAAAATGGATCATCCAAATCAGGAATCGGGTTTTTCTTTTGTGTCGAAGTTATAAACTCAAAAATTCTTCCGCAAAGCCCTAAAACACCAAATGCCCGAAAGCCCCTCTCCTCGCTCTCCCTCTCCCTCTCCCTCACCCTCTCTCTCTCCCTATACTCGTTGTTCTCGATCTCTCGCCCTTTATGGATCCAAACTAAATAGGAGCTTTCTTCAGCGGAGTGTACTATACCTTTTTCAACAAGAACCGTCAGCTCATTCTTCAATACTTCGGCCCTAATTCTCATTTCGATTTCGACACCATTCTTTTTTCTTTTTCCTTGGCCTCACCAGCCTTGGGCAAGCATGTCCCTTGCCTATGGTCGGTGATCGACCAAGGAAGAAGCAAAACGAAAAGGAAAGAAAAAAAATTTAAACAAATTGAATTTTGGTAATTTTTCTAGGAAAATCAAATTATATTAATAATACCAAACAGCGGAACATATTTTCTATTTCATTTTCAAGTTTAAGTGAAACAATAGAAAATATTGTCATTTTTCACGAAATAAACGAGCCAAAATTATTGTGCCTAACTCAAATTTTATTTATGTCCCGAATAAAAAAAGAAGCTTGCAATACCATATTAGACCCTCTTTCCTTAATATCTTTCAAGTCCAATTCATACAAAGAACACACTAATCACAAAGAAATTTAAAAAATAAAATCCGGCTAAATACGTGTTTCTTCAAGTCTTTACTCCTTCCATCGTTAGGGTGTGCAAAACGGACTGCTCAAATCAAGAACCGAATTTTCCTTTCGGCTCAAAGTTATAAACCAAAAACTTCTTTTGCAAAACCTTGAAACTCTAAATGTCCCGAAAGCCCCTCTCCCTGCTCTTCCTCTCCCTCTCCCTCGCCCTATCTCTCCCTAAACTCGCTGTTCTCAATCTCTCGCCCTTTATGAATCCAAACCAAATAGAAGCTTTCTTTAGTTGGGTGTACTATACCTTTTTCAACAACAACCGTCAACTCATTCTTCAATACTTCGACTATAATTCTCATTTCGATTTCGACACCATTCTTTTTACTTATTCTTTGGCCTCACAAGCCTTGGGCAAGCATGTCGCTCGCCTGTGGCCGTTGATCGGCCAAGGAAGAAGCAAAAAGAAAAGGATAGTAAAAAATGAAAAAAATTCGAATTCTAGTAATTTTCTCTAGGAAAATTCAATTAGATTAATAATACCAAACGGAGGAAAATATAATCTATTTCATTTTCAAGTTTAAGTAAAATACTAGAAAATATTATCATTTTCCACAAAATAAATGAGCCAAAATTATAGTTCCTAACTCAAATTTTATTTATGTCGTAAATAAAAAAAGAAGCTTGTAATACTAGATTAAACCCTCTTTTCATAATATCTTCTAAGTCCAATTCATACAAAAAACACACTGACCATAAAGATATTAAAAAAATAAAATATGTCTAAATCGTGTTTCTTGAAATCTTTACTCCCTTCATTATTAAAGTGTGCAAAACGGACTGCTCAAATTAGGAACCAGGTTTTTCTTTCGAGTCGGGGTTATAAACCCAAAAATTCCTCCGAAAAACCATAAAATCATAAATGCCCGAAAGCCCCTCTCCCTGCTCTCTCTCTCTCTCTCCTTACTCTCCCTCTCCCTCTCCCTCTCGCTCTCCCTCTCCCTCTCCCTGTTCTCGATCTCTCACCCTCTGTTGATCCAAACCAAATAGGAGCTTTCTTTGGCGGGGTGTACTATATCATTTTCAACCACAACCATCAAGCTCATTCTTCAATATTTCAACCCTTATTCTCATGTCGATTACGACACCATTATTTTTGCTTCTTCCTCGGCCTCACCAGCCTCAGGCGAGCTTTTCCCTTGCTTGTGGCCAATGATTTGCCAAGGAAGAAGTAAAAAGAAAAGGAAAGAAAAAAAATTAAAAATTTTCAAATGTTGGTAATTTTCTCTAGGAAAATCAAATCAAATTAATAATACTAAACGGTGGAAAATATTTTCTATTTGATTTTCAAGTTTAAGCAAAATATTGTAAAATATTGTCATTTTCCATGAAACAAACGAGCCAAAATTATAGTGCCTAGCTCAAATTTTATTTATGCTGCAATTACAATACTAGATTAGACCCTCTTTCCATAATATCTTCTAAGTCCAATTCATGCAATGAACACACTGACCATAAAGAAATTAAAAAAAAATAAAATCCGACTAAATTTGTATTTTTTCAAGTCTTTACTCCCTCCATCGTTAGGGTGAACAAAATTGACCGTCCAAATCAGGAACTGCCTAGATTGGATCAAACCAACCAATTGGTCCAGTTCCTAGTACCAAGGAAAAACCAGACCGACTGGACTAGACTGACTACAAATATTTTTTATTTTTTATTTTTTTAAAAAAATTAGTAAAATGTAAACTAAATCCTGAATGATCACTTCCATTGGATGCATTTTACTTCGCACCCACTTTAATCTTTGCCCCGGACTTCTTCTCCGCGCTGCCATCCTCAAACGCCTTCACCTTGGACCTCGATGTCACCTCCGCGATTACATCAACACCATCGTTGTTGATCTTCACTTTGAGCTTCGCAGCTGCCTCTTTGATTGCCTCCGACAACCCAACCTTCACCTCGAATTTTGGTAATTTTTCCTAGTAAAATCAAATTAGATTAAAAACACCAAACGACCTAAAATATTTTCTATTTCATTTTCAAGTTTAAGCAAAATACTAGAAAATATTATCATTTTTCACGAAATAAACGAGCCAAAATCATAGTGCCTAGCTCATATTTTATTAATGTCCCGAATAAAAAAAGAAGCATGCAATACCATATTAGGCCATCTTTCCATAATATCTTCCAAGTCCAATTCATACAAAGAACACATTATTCATAAAGAAATTAAAAAAATAAAATCCGACTAAATACATTTTTCTTCAAGTCTTTACTCCCTCCATCGTTAGGTCGTGCAAAACGGACGGCCCAAATCAGGAACCGGGTTTTTCTTTCGGATCGAAGTTATAAACCCAAAAATTCTTCCGCAAAACCCTAAAACTTTAAATTGCCAAAACCCCCTCTCCCTCCTCTCCCTCTCCCTCTCCCTCTCCCTTGCCCTCTCTCTCTCTCTCCCTATACTCGCTATTCTCGATCTCTCGCCCTTTATGGATCCGAACCAAATAGGATCTTTGTTCAGCAGGGTGTACTATACCTTTTTCTACCACAACCGTCAGCTTATTCTTCAATACTTCCACCCTAATTCTCATTTTGATTTCGACACCATTCTTTTTGCTTGTTCCTTGGCCTCACCAGCCTTGGGCAACGTGTCGCTCGCCTGTAGCTGATGACCGGCCAAGGAAGAAACAAAAAGAAAATGAAAGAAAAAAAATCGAATTTTGGTGATTTTTCCAGGGAAAATCAAATGAGATTAATAATACCAAACGGCCGAAAATATTTTCTATTTCATTTTCAAGTTTAATAAAAACACTAGAAAATATTGTCATTTTTCACGAAATAAACGAGCCAAAATTATAGTGCATAGCTCAAATTTTATTTATGTCTCAAATAAAAAAAGAAGCTTGCAATACCATATTAGGCCATCTTTCCATAATATCTTCCAAGTCCAATTCATATAAAGAACACACTATTCATAAAGAAATTTAAAAAATAAAATCCAACTAAATACGTATTTCTTCAAGTCTTTACTCCCTCCATGTGTGCAAAACGGACCGCCAAAATGAAGAACTGGGTTTTTCTTTTGGATCGAAATTATAAATCCAAAAATTCTTCTGCAAAACCCTAAAACCTTAAATTGCCGAAACCCCCTCTCTCTCCTTTCCCTCTCCCTCTCCCTCGCCCTCTCTCTCTCTCACTAGACTCGCTGTTCTCGATCTCTCGCCCTTTATGGATCCAAACCAAATTGAAGCTTTCTTCAGTAGGGTGTTTTATACCTTTTTCGACTACAACTGTTAGCTTATTCTTCGATACTTCGATTTGAATTCTCATTTCAATTTCGACACCATTCTTTTTGCTTCTTCCTTGGCCTCAATGGCCGTGGGTGAGCATGTCCTTCGGATGTGGCCGGTGATTGGCCAAGGAAGAAGCAAAAAGAAAAGGAAAAAAATGAAAAAAAAATCGAATTTTGGTAATTATTCCAGGGAAATTCAAATTAGATTAATAATACCAAACGTCAGAAAATATTTTCTAATTCATTTTCAAGTTTAAGCAAAACACTAGAGAATATTGTCATTTTCCACGAAATAAACAAGCCAAAATTATAGTGCATAGCTCAAAATTTATTTGTCCCAAATAAAAAAAAGAAGCTTGCAATACCATATTTGACCCTCTTTCCATAATATCTCCCAAGTCCAATTCACACAAAGAATGCACTAATCATAAAGAAATTAAAAAAATAAAATCCGACTAAATACGCGTTTCCTCAAGTCTTTACTCCCTCCATCGTTAGGGTGTGCAAAACGGACCGCCCAAATGAAGAACCAGATTTTTCATTCGGGTTGAAGTTATAAACCCAAAAATTCTTCCGCAAAACGCTAAAACCCTAATTGCCCGAAAGCCCCTCTCCCTATTCTCCCTCTTCCTCTCGCTCACCCTTTCTCCCTCTACCTATACTCGATGTTTTCGATCTCTCGCCCTCGATGGATCCGAGCCAAATAGGAGCTTTCTTCAGCTGGATGTACTATAACTTTTTTTACCACAATTTTAACCAAAAAAAAACTTTTTTGACCACAACCGTCAGCTCATTCTTCAATACTTCGACCCTATTTCTCATTTCGATTTCAACTCCATTCTATTTGCTTATTCCTTGGCCTCACCGGCCTTTGGCGAGCGTGCCCCTCGCCTATGGCCGGTGATCGGCCAAGGAAGAAGCAAAAAGAAAAGGAAATAAAAAAATGAAAACAATTCGTATTTTTGTAATTTTCTATAGGGAAATCCAATTAGATTAATAATGCCAAACAGGACAAAATATAATCTATTTCATTTTCGAGTTTAAGCAAAATACTGGAAAATATTGTCATTTTTCACAAAATAAATGAGCCAAAATTATAGTGCCTAGCTCAAATTTTATTTATGTCGCAAATAAAAAAAGAAACTTGCAATACTAGATTAAACCCTCTTTCCATAATATCTTCTAAGTCCAATTCATACAAAAAACACACTGACCATAAAGATATTTCATTTTCGAGTTTAAGCAAAATACTAGAAAATATTTTATAATTCATTTTCGAGTTTAAGTAAAATACTAAAAAATATTGTCATTTTCCACGAAACAAATGAGCCAAAATTATTGTACCTAGCTTAAATTTTATTTATGTCGCAATTGCAATACCAGATTAGACCCTCTTTCCATAATATCTTTCAAGTCCAATTCATGCAATGAACACACTGACCATAAAGAAATTAAAAAAAATAAAATCCAACTAAAGTCGTATTTCTTCAAGTCTTTACTCCCTCCATCGTTAGGGTATGCAAAATGGACCGCCCAAATCAAGAACCACTTGGATCGAATCAACCAACCAGTTAGTCCAGTTTCTGGTTCCAAAGAAAAATCAAATTACTGGACTAGACCGACTATATATTTTTTTTTATTTTTTATTTTTTCAAAAAAATTAGTAAAATATTAACTAAATCCTGAACGATCGCTTCCGTTGGACTGGACTGAAACCGGACCGGAACTGATCAGCCCTACCCATCATCACCTCACCGCCTTCATCTTCGTTGCATTTGACTTCGCACCCACTTTAATCTTTGCCCCCGACTTCTTCTCCGTGCCGCCATCCTCGAACGCCTTCACCTTGGACCTCAACATCGCCGCCGTCGTTGTCGATCTTCACTTTGAGCTTTGCAGCTGCCTCTCTGGTCGCCTCTGATAACCCAACCTCCACCTCGTCGCCGATCTTGCATATCGGGCGGCGAAACGGCCTAAGCAGCTCCATCATCTTCGTCCACCGCCACCACGTCGTCCACCTCTTATTCATCACCACGATCGACGACGATGAATCCCCCTTGCGGCCATCCCTCTCGAAGCCGGCCTCCATCACGGCCCTGGCCTTGAGCTTCTTGCACTTCTCGAACGTGCGGTCGCTGACCCTCTCCAGCTTCCTCATCTGCGCCTGGGTCCTCTCGAGCAGCTGCTCCAGCCCATCGATCGTTGTCCTCTCGTTGGCCTCCAGGAGCTTCCGCTCACACTTCCTGAGGTCGCCGATGTTGTCGACCATCTCGAGCTCTTCTCTCACCTGCCCGAGCATCTCGTTGATGCTCCGCCTCGACTCCTTCAGCGCCATGATCTCCTCTGAGGCCTCGAGGTACACCGGATTGGAGCCTGTTGATCTTGTTCATGCTGTCGAAGAAGAATCGCGAAACGCTTCTCTTCAGCTCCATTAATTCTTTCTTCTTCTTTTCGCGAATTTCGTTCGTGATTTTGAACAATGAAACAGTAAATAAGCGAGATGAAATGACCCTGTGCATGCAGCATGCTAGCGCTCCATACAGAAGGAAGCATGAGGCGGTTGATTGGATCGAGGCGGTCACGTAGTATCTCGTCAAAGCCACTCACGAGACTACACGTGGCGGACAGATGCCCACTCAGTCTCTTCGGTGGTTATTACGTGGAAATTTCGACAGTTTATATGGGCAAAAAAATGATAATTATATATATTTGTTAAATTATGGGAGTTTTCGTGACTTGAAATACTTATATTGTATGTTTAAATATTTTCATAATTTTTTGTGGCTGGTGTATATGTAGAAATGGCACACGTTTATTATTAATACTGGCAGTACAAGATAAAAGTTCAACAGAAAATTACCAAAATAAAAAAGAATTCCTTTGAGGATAAGAAAAGGCAAAAGCAAGAGCGGACCTGTTTTGATTTTCTTTTCTTTTTTCCAAGAAAATAAGTTATTGATTTTCTTGCTTAAATTATGAATGGCATTGAAAGTCTGGAAATTTGCGAAAAATAATAAATGAATTTCTATGTAAATACAATAAGAAGTCATTTAAGGCATACCATGTCATTGTAAGTTCGAACATGGTCAGAAACTTAAATGCCGATTGATCCAACACATTTTACGAACGTCATCTCCGGCTCACATGATGAAACCTGACTCTCGATTTCGTCTAGCGCTTTCGCAGTGCACTTGCATTGCGGGCGCACGCTTCACACGCACGGGGCACGTTCGAGTGAGAAAAATCCTAGATATGTGGTAAAAGGGATCGAGTGGCACGATAAGATAAACGTGTAGCTCAAGTTAAACCAACCATATCGTTCATGTCGAGACTTCACTTCATTGGCCTAGTAACTCATCGCAGCAAGAAACTACTTCCTTTTATCGTGTTAGTCAAGAGGGGTGTCTATCGCAAGAACATGAGGAATCGATCATTCATATGTGACGTGATCTTTTTGATGTTCTACATTGAAAGGGTCTTCAGATTCGAGACAAACCGACATATTCGTCCTGTGAAGACCCCCCTCCCCCTCGACGCGAACGCGATCCCATGTTCAGAATCTCTTCGAACGGTCCTTGTCGAGATTTGTGTGTGCCCGCGCGCTTGTATTCTGCTGATTTCGACCACGATGGTCATTTTGGAAACATCTCAAAAAGGAGCTGCTAGGGACACCAAAATCAAAGTATGGAGAAGGAACATGGCCAAAGAAGAGGAAGGTCATCGACATCTCTCTTCTCCATCCAATTTGAGCACAAACCCCTCTTCTTTCACATCAACAAAATTCCAAGAAATAAAGCAAAAAGCAAGAAGAATGCACAACAAGAATCATATAGCATAAAAATTTCACACCCGCCCCCGCCAAAGAAAAAGACATTCGACAACACTGATTTTCGATATATGTTACACATTAAAATTACGACCTAACTCGCAGAACCAGCTTATGCTTACCCATTTCTTTTTATATTATTATTTTTTCTCGATTTGAGGATTACGAGAGAGAGAGAGGGATGACGACAAAATGGTGTAAATACCAGCGAACCCCCTCGTGTTCTGAAGCACACCCCTAATATATATGGAAGCGAATCACAGCCGTCCAAATCCTGCGCAGCACGTGGGCCCACTCCCCACCCGAGAAGGATGATCATCAGATCATTCTTCTCGCGTGCTGGCCTGATCATCGACGTTCGGGGCGGGGCTGTGATTCTTGGGCCCCACCCTCTTCACGGTGGGGGCGGCGGCGACGATCAGCTGGTCGTCCCCGTCGTGGTAGACGTAGGCGAGCCCGCCGTGCCTCGTCAGATCCATGCCCTCCTTCTCGTCCTCGCCGGACACCCTCAGCAGCCTCAGCCGGTGGAGCCCGTAGAAGAGCGGTCCCATCGTCGCCGTCACCCACCCCACGATCACCAGGACCTCCACGATCTGCGCCGCCAGCAGCCGCCCGTCGCCCCCCATGAGCCACCCGTGCTTCCGCCCCGTCCCGCCGTACACCTCGTCCACGTACCGCTGCTTCGCGAAGAGGCCCGTGAAGATCAGCCCCCAGGCGCCGCAGCCCCCGTGGAGCTGGGCCGCCTCGAGCGGGTCGTCGTACTTGGCCAGCTCCGCCAGCTTGTTGAAGCCGATGAGCACCCACGCGGACACGAACCCGCACACGATCGCGGCCCACGGCTCCACCACGGAGCACCCGGACGTGATGGCGGCGAACCCGCCGAGCAGGCCGTTGCACACGTCGATGACGTTCCAGTGGCCCACCAGCAGCCGCTTGCTGAACAGCGTGGTGAGGGCCGCGGTGGAGCCGGCTAGCGTGGTCGTGACGGCCGTCCGCCCCACCGCGCTCCACTGGCCGTAGTATCCGCCACTGATGTTGTAAGCCTTCAGGATGGTGATGAACGAGCCCGGGTTGAACCCGTACCACCCGAACCACAACAAGAAGGAGCCGAGGACCACGAGGGAAGCGCTGTGACCCCGCAAGGCCACGACCCGCCCGGCGTGGTCGAACCGGCCGATGCGCGGGCCCTCGATGAGGGCTCCCCACAAACCAGCTATCCCCCCCACCAAGTGGACCACGCCCGACCCGGCAAAGTCGATGGCGCCGGACCCGAATAAGAGGTCGCCATCAGTCCGGGAAGGGCTGGCCCAACCATCGACGGACCATAGCCAATGAGAGGCTATTGGGTAGACGAAGCCCGTCAAGAAGGTGGAGTATATGAGGTAGGCCACGAACTGGGTCCTCTCGGCGATGGACCCGCTGGTGACGCCAGCGGCGGCGATGGCGAAGGCCCATTGGTAGAGGAAGAAGCTGTAGTCGAAGGAGTCGGAGGGAATCTCCTTGAGGCCGAAGAAGTGGCGGCCAATGAAACCATTGGAGGGGGAGCCGAAGGCAAAGGCGAAGCCGAAGAGGTAGTAGGAGAGGCCACCGGCGGCAGCGTCGAGGACGTTGGTGAGCATGATGTTCATGGTGTTCTTGGCGCGGACAGAGCCAGCACAGAGCATGGCAAAGCCGAGCTGCATGGAGAAGACGAGGTAGGCGGAGAAGAGGAGGTAGGTGGTGTCGACCGCGTGGGCAGTGTCGACGAACTGGTTGGAGATGGCGTCAAGGCGGCCGCAAAGGAAGGTGGCCATGAGGGCATCGCTGGGGTTGGCGGCAGTGGAGTTGGTGAGCGAGGCGAGGTCCGAGGCGGAGCATTTGAACGCCATGGTTGCAGGGGTTTGGGGTTTCGAACGATGGAGCTGTGTTTCGAAGTGAAAATGAAGGTGTGGTGTTTCAGAGATAAAGAGAGATGGAGAGATAAGATTTAAGGACAGTCTGGTTATGGTTGTGTTGGTTTATATAGGGCATGGATTGAGAAGACTTTTTCAATTTTTCGTTGCCCATTCTTGTTTGTGTTTGTACCGATGACGTGGATAAACCGGACTAGAATCTTGTTGATGCGGAATATACACATGATGTTGTGTACTTTTGCTCGTGGGATCTTGGTCGAAATTCTGTTTATGCTGCGTGGCATGAACAGTACTTACGTGAATAAATTTTAACATTTTTTTTTATTTTTATTATATTATATTATATTTTCTTTTTTTTTTATACCTCACCGGCCACACTCTGCCGTCACGCCCTCGCCCAGACCCCTCACCTATGGCCTGCCACCTTGTCGACCAGAGGTGAAAAACAAAGAAAAAAGAAATAATAAAATAATAAACATATCAAAATTTATGCAGGTCAACATCAGTCGTGCCACGTAGAACGATTGATGCCCACGTCAATGATTTCCGGCCAAAATTAATAACATGGACCCAACTAGCAAAACGTGAAAAGGGTTTGAGACTCAATTAGCAGATGTGCAATAAGCTTATGACTTTTTGGACAATTCTGAGGATGTTTAGAGTCAGAGAGAAAACAACGACAAAGTGTTTATGGTGGCTCAACCTCAATTAGGATTGTATGATATGTATTTATAGGAGTGACTAATTACAGAAAGGGTACAGATAAAAGCATAATCACATAAATACCCCATAATACATATAAATTACACATTAATACTCCCCCTCAATCAGAAGTAGGTGTAACAACTGAGAGATTGGATCTCAATAATGCGTGATGCGGACTAGGAAGTCCCTTGGTGAAGATATCTGCCAATTGATATGTTGTAGGCACGTAGCGAACATGTAGATCTCCAGAAGCAACCCGTTCTCGAACAAAGTGGTAATCCAACTCAATGTGTTTAGTGCGAGCATGAAACACGGGATTGATAGCAAGATAGGTGGCAAAGATGTTGTCACAATAAACGGTGAGAGGATGAGAAAGGGGGACCCCAAGCTCACAAAGTAAATGACGAATCCAAATAGTTTCAGCAACACATTGAGCGACAGCACGATACTCAGCCTCTGTACTAGAACGGGCCACTGTGGGTTGCTTCTTGGCACTCCATGAAACAAGATTGGTGCCTAGAAAAACACAAAATCCAGAGGTGGACCGTCTAGTATCGGAGCATCCAGCCCAATCTGCATCTGCATAAGCAGTTAAAGAAGTAGGAGAACACCGCTCAATAAGCAATCCATGAGTAGATGTGCCAGCTAAGTATCGGTATATACGTTTGACGGCCTGGAGATGAGGTAAGCGTGGTTGATGCATGAACTGACTAACCAAATTCACAGCAAAACTAATATCTGGTCTGGTCATAGATACATACTGTAAAGCACCAACCATTTGTCGATACAATGTCGGAGAAGCGAGAACCTCACCATCATTAGCAGACAATAGAGTCTTCGAGGCTAGAGGAGTAGATACAGGCTTGACCTTAACAAGGTCAAATTTGCACAAAAGGCTATCAACATACTTGGCTTGAGATAAAAGTGTACCGTCAGAGCGGTGATGAGCCTCACTGCCAAGGAAATAGTGAAGGGGTCCAAGATCTTTCATAGCAAATTCCTGTGAGAGTTGAGTAATCAAAGCTCGTAATAACTCAGGAGTATCACCGGTGAGTTGGAAATCGGATAAAGACCATGAGAAGAATTAGCTTTGAGGAGAACTTTCCCGGTTTGTTTGTCCTTCAAAGAAAAGGATGAACCATTAAAATCAATGGCACATGAATTTTTATGACAAAGTTGAGCAACTGAGATAAGATTACAAGCAAGATTAGGAACATGATAGACAGGAGATAACAGTAAAGATCGAGAACCGGTATGTAAAAAGGCTTTACCGACTTGCTTAACAGGCAATAAACGACCATCACCAACCGAGACTTTTGTCAAATCGTAAAAAGGTCTAGGATTTAGGATGTTACCGATATCACCAGTCATGTGTGCTAATGCTCCACTGTCAAGATACCAAGATGAATCAAAGGTCTCACCAACAGAGAGAGCTGAGAATGAGTCCGACATATCAGTAGTGGTAAAAAGCATGGTTGAATCGTTGTCAACATTGTAGTGCAGTATGCCCGACTCCGTTACATATCGGACAAGTAAGATGAGGCCTAGATCCGAGAATACCTCCCTGTGCGAAAGGGGGAACATAGGGCTTCGAACCACCACGAGACCGACCAGAGGAGGTGGAGGAGGCATAGGGAGCCGATAATGATTGCGAACCGAACCAATCATAGGAAGATTGCCAATTCGATTTATCACGCGAGAATCGTCCACCTTGTCCCCGACTAGATCTACGACCTCTAGAATTACGTCCACCTCGAAATCCTCGAAACAGTGGACTGGGTGAAGTGGTGTGACCAATCAAAGCATGATGAATATCAGATGAAGAGGATGCATTGGATTTTCAGAGAAATCGTTCTTCTTGGATGAGGAGACGTGACCGCAGATCACCAAAGGAGATAATTGTAGGGCCGTTTGTGACCATAGTAACAAAAGGATCATACTCATATGGGAGCCCATTGAGGGCTTGAATCACCAAGTCCTTATCAGAGACGGAGCAATTGATTGCGGTGAGAGAGTCCGCAATTGACTTCAGATGTTGGAGATAATCAGACATTGACTGATTGGGTTTCTTCACAGTATTCTGAAAATCCAATTTTAGTCCAATTTCCTTGGCTGCGCAGCGATCAGTAAAACGTTGGCCTAGAGCAAGCCAAATCTCCCGAGATGTCCGAAGGTCGTGAACTTCACGGAAAATTTCGACTGTGAGAGTCGAATTGATCAAACTACGGACACATTGATCTGTCTTCACCCATGTGGAATAGGAAGTATTGATCACTATAGTGCCAGTCTGATCATTAATAAGCTTCGGCGGACATGGAAAAGAACCATCCACATAGCCCAGCAGATCGTTGCAAATTAAAATAGATTCAAACTGAGATTTCCACAGAAGATAATTGTCTGCATCGAGTTTGATGGAGACGAGACTTGTGATGTTGGGAAGAACAAGCGACGACGAGGATGATTGCACAGCCGTAATTTGAGTAGCAGCAGAGATCGGAGTAGCAGTGAAGAGTGAAAAAGAGAGGAAAGTGGGCGCAATATTATTGGGAGGCGATGGGAAATTGGGATTAACAGAAAAAGAAGATGGTGGGTAAAGAGATGGTAGAGAAGACGAAAAATTTAGAGATGTATTGGACATTGTTGAGATAGTAATTGGAGCAAAGGAAGTGTTGATTTGGGGTAGAGATGTTGAAGAATTCGATTCGTTTTCCTGCTCTGATACCATGATGATGTTTAGAGTCAGAGAGAAAACAACGACAAAGTGTTTATGGTGGCTCAACCTCAATTAGGGTTGTATGATATGTATTTATAGGAGTGACTAATTACAGAAAGGGTACAGATAAAAGCATAATCACATAAATACCCCATAATACATATAAATTACACATTAATAAATTCTTCCAAAGTAAAAATAAGCTTAGATCGAGAGAAAATTACTTTCCCTTGTAGCAAGAAAAAAATCACTTTTTCTAAGTCATCAAACAAATGAAAATCAACTTATTTTCCTCAAAAATGATTTCCTCGAAAAATTCTTTACTTCACCATAAAATTTTCAACAAAACAAAAGCACCTTCCATGTAGGATAAACCGCAAAGATAGCGATTGATTCGCAATACGTACCACATCATGTCTCTTTTACAGCTAATTTCTACGCTAGTCTGCCGGCGACAAGACAACCTCCGGGCCAGCGAAACCTGCCCTAGAAATTGCTCTCTCGCGCCCCGTCGCCGTCGATGGTCATCAGGGACGGTAAAGCCCGTCGCCGTTCCTCTTTGTTTTCCGTTTTTTTCTTGTTACTGCTCAGAAAAATGTTAAACGGCCACCGGCGAGATGACGAATGCTGATAGCAATCGTTAGCTTTATTCAGCTTTTGAGACGTCCGTGAAGTCCTTGGACGTGTTGAAATTCGTTCTTGCAATTTTGTCATGTACACACACATATATATAGGTATGTATACATTAATCTGTTTTACTAATATTCATTCATTAAAATTGATGCCCCAACTGGAAAATGAAAACGATTATTGCTTCACTCGACTCAGCTTGATTTTTGCATTTACGTCCTCCTCCAAGAGTCATAAGAAAAGCCATCTTTACATTCAACCCTACAAAAGAAGAGCACAGGCCATTCTCACCACAAGTAGCTTAATTATGTCCTCGAATAACTTCAGAACAATTGCTAATCGATTTGATGGACCCTGTATGGTTTCAGTAAAAAGAGTTCAAATCGTAGTGACGGCCACTCTCTCCCGCTATAGATCGCGAATTACGGTAGGTGCCCCGGGACTCGTTAGCAAAATTAGCCGTGATGCGATGGACTCGAACATCGGGTGTTCAATATGGCACTAGCGATCCGACACCCAGCTTTGATACTCGACCCGAATCTTGGAATATCCATATAAAATCACAATCCACCCAGAATCTAGTTGTGATTTAAAATCATTGTTGTTTCAGGAGATACAGTTAGAATTTGCAAGTGGGAAAAAAAAACAGAGAGAAACAAAGAAACAAGAGTAGCAAGCCGTGGCTTGCGTGTTCTTAAGCATTTGTTCTACCTTATCTCTATCTATTTCAAAGTCAACTTCAAGATGCCGCATATTTAATTCGACTTATAAAAAAAAATGATGACTAAATCACATCCCTTTCGTTATAGTTGATAGTTGATACAACTAATTAAAGCTCTATATTATTGTTGGATTATCGAATTATTAATTTTTGAAGTGGTGGACAACCTTGTGATACTGCGAAAAGCTAAGTGTTTTGGGGCATCTCCCAAAGGACAGATGATGTACGTATCAACAAGAAGGGAAACGGTCTATTCGACAGAGTGTGCTCTTCGGTTTTAGCTTGGTTTCTTTCTTTTCTTGTATAATTTGTCTGCTAGATGACGAAAAAAAAGGGGGAAACAGGAAGCAAACAAGATCACGAGGTAACAGACTCACCCTAGACAGTCAAAAATGGGATTAACTCACATTGATGAAGAAGCACCATCTTGTGAAACTCCAGGACTAAAGCGGTACATGGTGTTGATACACGGGATGGCTGATGGGAGTGTTCCTCATTTCCTACTTGCCGGCATAAATATCGAATTAACGTACGCAAAGAATAAGGAAAAAAGCTTTACCAAAAAAAAAAAAGAATAAGGAAAAAAGTATTTCTTGCTTGCGGCATTTTTTAGATGGTGAGACCAGTTCCGACGATAGTTTGCTTGCGAGACTCGGGAATCTTGGATCAGTCATGAATCTTGAAGATGCAGCTGTCAGCAGAAAAAATCAACTGGCGGGGATTTTGAAACAGTGAGCTTGCACCAATACCTGAAACCACAAAACCTTGAGTTGGATGACCGCAAGAGGGCGAAATGGCAGGACTTAATGGCCTGTGACAGTATAATGAACTTATAAAACCCCATAGAATATTTGACCAGTTTAGTTTATAGCATTGGTGGAATCTTGTAACCATTTATGATGAATCTCATAAGTCACAATGGTAGAGAAACCCAGCATTACATATTGTATGCACAGCTCGTGTCAGGTATTCCCGGTGTCTATGTCAAAGAAACATGTAGCGCAGCAGAAACAGAATCACTTCTTGAATGGAATCAGACAAGCAAAATACAAGTACAAAGAGTCAGCGAAAGACCACAGAAAACTTTAGCTTAAAGAATGTTTCCAGATTTATACTGATGAGCTCATCGTCGCACGTATCAGCCAAAAAGAAAGAAAGAAAATGAAATTGAACGCGCCTTGCAGACAATGCATTTGTCAACTCAAATTTTTCAACGCCTGCTTAATCAGGTAAGCAAAGACCATTTAATTAGTACGATAGCACAGAGGTCAGAAATAAAACCAAGAAGGGTGAATTCTCAAGGAAGCTGCAGTCGCCAATGCCAAAGTTATTCCATGGGTCTGTGTCTGCTCCATTAATTATTATGCAAGAGGGCTAGAACAACCACGATTTTGAACAAAGAACACACCAAACCCCTGCTCAATCAGATGGTGACAACATCCCTACTCATAAACTTTATTCAATTTGAAGATTGATCATGAGGAGAGTCCATTAAATTAAATCCCCTATCCAATGACAGCAACAAAGGAGAGAAAACCATAAACTTGATTACCCATACCATTAACCACAATGAAACAGGAGGTACCCATCGTCAGATTCTGATCTTGGATGCCAGCCAGAGTTTTTGATGTAATCCCCATAAGGGTCAACCAGAAAACAAGTACATCCACGTACTATATCAACAAATAGAAAAGAGTGACAACTTAATGGATTCTACAATGTACTATTAGTCTATTAGCCTGCACTTGAAGATTATATACCATGTATCCAGAGCATTAGTGCGTGACTGAAATAACATGGAGAATAGCAAGCCTAGCCTAAAAATGTTTCTATAGATAGATGCCATACTTACAAATTGCTTCCGACGTTCTATTCACAAAAACTCGCAGAAGAGACATGAATTGAAACCACCTCTCATATTGTCCCATCATAATGGTATTGGCAAGAATATCCACAATAAGCGAATGGCTAATACCTTCGTTATCGACGTACTTTTATATATGATAAACTTTGAATACAATGATTCAGCTGACCTACTGCTGGATCCTTCAACTGCAAAATGTACTGCTAGGGTACTCAAGTGTCTCAAATGTAAAAGGCAATAGCACTAAAATAATCACAAAAATGAGATAAAAATCATCAACAATCAAGTTGGATCAACAATTTTGAATTCAATGTAAAAGGCAAAGAGCACACTCCCCAAGAACTAACCTCTTGTCCAAGGATATTACATCAAATAGAAGTTATGGTGGTGCATCCTAACTTTTAGTGCTCAAGTTGTTTCGGACTTTTAAGCAGTAAGGTACCAAAGGCATTCCTATAATAGAGATTTACCATTGTAATGGCCCAGCCCAAAAGCAAAAGGAGTAGATGATTGGTGGTTAATTGATATGAATCAACCCCACATTGACTAGCAAAAGAATCAGAGGTGATATGTAGTTTGGAACCCTTGGTCAGTAGCCAACATTTGGTACTTTTTTGGACCTTCACTTGCATAGTTTCAGCCAGGTAAAGGTCAAGATTATCACACTTGGTGGCCAAAACATCTCTCCCTCCCTCTTCATTCTCGGTGTAACATCGGCTCCTCTTAAAATGAGGACTTCGTAACTTAATGCGTTCTCTCATTGCATTTTTTTTTTTTAAGCTGAAAGCAAATAAGAAATGATGCATATTTTGCTGGTGCTTTTTTTTTCATTAAAAAAAATCATAAGATGCAAATTTTGAAAGTTTATAATACCAGTGGAACAGTAGGAGGGAAGAGATGGGAGAACAAAGCAACAACTGCTTCAAGATGCAATAAATCAAATCAGCCTTTCCAATTATGGGGCAACAGTGAACATGCCAAGAAGCATTCTCCATGCCAGAAAAGTTTATGTACATAATGATATATTCTATCAGTACATATCAATTACCAATGTATTCATGCCCGCAACAGTAATACACTTTCAGTCAAGTTCCGCTCTTCCACAAGTCAATGGTCATCCACAAGCAAAACTTAGACAAAACTAGGACAATCTCACTTATCCTCAGATTTAAGCTGTCTTGCAAGTACAAGAAGACCAAAGGATGCAAATGCAGACAAGATAGCTGATGAATAGCCCATCGCAAGTAGAGCACCCCTAAGCGACTGCATTGAAAGAATTCCATGTATCAGTATTCAGTCAATGTAGCACAAAAGGACATCCACACAAGGTTGAAGATGGTGTTCTCAGAAACCTTGGCCAGCAGCAAAGCATTATCATTTGCATACTGCAAAGAGCTCTCTGGGATGCTTTGAACACCTTGAGCTAGTTGCCATGAAAGAATTCTGCATTTCAAATGGTAGTTTTCAATTTAATCCTCTTCAATCTAATATAATTAGGCAAAGATACCACTCGTGATGAAAAGAATTAGTTACCCAAATGCAAAACCAATAGCAGCCCCAATGTTGGCTTTATCAGATGTTACTTCTACCTGAAGTTCTCCATACTGCATTTGAAAAAATGCGAAGAACCAGTTACAGATCACATTATGTTAATAAGCTTGTCCTTGAGACCACAACAAGGAGAGCGCCAAAACCAACCTTAAAAGTTCGGGCTTCCTTCTTAGGTTCTTCAACTGTTGCGGCAGATACTTGGGTTACAGCCAAACGCTTTCCAGTTGCAATCATTATCCTTGCAATCTAACAACAATTTGAAACAGTTTACACACCTCATATGAATCCAGTAGTTATGCCACATTCAAAGTGGAAAAGATATCTCTAAACAACTAAGCTTACATCATTAGGGGTCCTCATGCGTGATCACTCATGGTTTAATCTTAAAGTGCTACCAGTTCTTTCACAGAAGGAGTCAATGACAAAAAAAAAATTGTAGTTTCAGAAAACAAGGAAAAAGAGTTCATTCAATGACTGGGTTCAGATACTCATTCAAAGTGTAGGGGCTAACTCCAATGATTTGATCAGGAAACTCTTCTTGCTAACTAATTAGCTTTAAAAGTGTTTAACTCCGACATGCAACAAAGTTGATTCACAGATTAAAATGGTGTAGGGCAATCTGAATTTCGAGTGTGCAGTTTCTGCTTCTTTGGCAGAGTAAAATTGCTCTTTTTAACCCACAGTACCTTTTGTTATCGTTCAAGCTCACATAGCATGAGCATAACGGCTTTTACTAAGCTGAGAGTTCACAGGTTCTGCGAAATACCTTGTCAAGTTCGCCTTGACCATACTGTCCCATGGACTGGAACCTCCTTCCAGCAGATAATAAGCGCTTCCCCAATGCTAAATCACCAAATGCATGATCATGAGCCTCAGACCCTTAAGCATGTATTAAGCATCAATAAGCCAGGGTTTTCTTCATGCCTGATTTAGCATTATCAGTCAAAGAGCTCTCTAGAAGAGGGAGCTTGCTTGCCAAAGTCCTAGATGTCGATGTATCAGCCTGCTCCCATGATTTCGCCAAATTTAACATTATCTCTCCAAGTTCTTCACCACACTGGCCATTGGAAAAAGGGAAAAAAAAATTAAACTTGTAAACGTTTGTATCAAAGCAATCAGCATACAGGCATCTGATATAATCCATCTCTCTTCGAGCTTCTTCGAGTTCCCAAGGAGAATTAAGAAAATCTGAACTCCACTCAATCAGTGAAACCACACGCCCGAAACAAATGAATCACAAAAAAGCAGGAATTGGAGCTTTACAACTAACCTCATCAACAACCGGCCCGTTCGAAAGGTCAAAAGCCGCATCATTCAGCTTCAACATGCACAAAAAAAAAATTCAACATGAAAAACTCAAACCAATCCAAATATTAAAACAAGGGCATATTATAGCGACGCCTCCTACAATTCACATGGCCACTCAAAGTAATCGGCCGCATTTCCTAATCCCCAAAATAATGATCAACAAGAACGGGCATCTCCTTCAGTTTTACGAAAATGCGTAAACTTTGGGGGGCGAAACAGGATGATTGCACAGCTTTGACAAAGCTGGTTGTAACCTGCAATTATAACTAAAGCCCACGGCCGCAGTGACACCCCCTTGTAACAGTAATCAATATCCATGCACGGCCCCCTCCATAACTCGACCAGAATGCCCTGATCACGAAGCGACAAATCTCGTGCACGGTTCCGAAAAGCAGAGGCCCTCCGCATAAGGCAATTTTCGCCATCGATCACTAGTACTTACATCCAAGCGAAGGTCGCGCGGGAGCTGAGCAAAGTAATCCGAAGGAAGGTCGAAGCTCTCCTGCGAATTCAAATGGCACCCAACGTTATTACGCCCGTCGAGACGGAACAACAGGCGAACGATAACGCATCACGATCGGAAATCCTTACGGCGAGGTCCCGGAGGAGCGGGCCGGAGCTGGACTCGAGCGATTGCGGGGGATCCGACTCCGTCAGAGCGAATCGCGCGGTGAGAGGCTTGGACGAGCGAGGCCCTCGGCGAGACCAGCCGGCGGCGAGGCCGGCGAGAGGGAGGAGGAGACGGCTAGGGCTCCGGCGAGGGAGGAAGCGAGGACGAGAGGAGGAGAGATCGGCGAGGGGCCGAGGGAGGAGGAGGGTGGTCGCCATTGTTAGAGGCTAGAGCCGAAGGTGAAGCTCCTAGTGCAAGCTACAGTCGCTCGGCTTGGCAGTTGCGGACGGTGGTGTCTCTCTCCCTTGAAAAATAAAATGTCTTTTGACACAAAAAAGAAAAGAAAAGAAAATATCTAGTTTGTTTTTATTCATTTTTGGATATTCATTAGTAAGTGCTTTTTTTCCCAAATTACATTAGAGAAACAAATAAAATTCGAGCAACGAGGAAGAAAATACTGGATTTTTCTTTTTCCTTGGCGAAATTTTTCAATATCGATGACTTCAATACGAAAGTTAGTGGGGGAAATTTATCGCTATTATCATGGCTCCGTTTATTTCGCAGAAAATGAATAATTTGAAAAATATATCATAACAATAATTATTTGTATTACTTGAAATAATTAACCAATAAAAAAAACTTCATAGGCGAAAACGTCTGGAAGTAGGCCGGCAGCTTGCATCTCGTCAAATAGCTTCTCTGCAACTTCAGGTCTGCCAGCATGGAATAAGCTACCAATCAGCACTTGCAGTCGAACCCTCATCAGGCATTTCTGTGAAGAGCTCTATTGCCTCATCGAACTTTTTAGCATTACAGTAGGTATCTATTTCAGTGTTGCGAGTCTAAACATCAGGTAAGCAGTTTTGTTCACCATCAGTTTGAGCATCTTAGCATAATTGATTCAATGCGTAAGGCAATAACCATCCATCAATATTTTGACGTAACTATTTCAGGCTCCACAATGACACATTTTGCTTCGGTTCTCATCCCTTCCATACAAAGTGCCCTGACCTCAGGGGAGAAGGTTCGAACATCTGCGACAACCCTCCTTTGCACCATATCAATTAACAGCCTTCTAGCCTCTACGCATTTACCGAAACTGCATAGACACTGAACCAACGAGGTATAAGTAACAGCATCTGCGACAAAGCCTTCAGGCACCATCTGCTCCAACAAAACTAGAGCTTCTCTCCACCGACCATGACGAGTGGCACCGTGAATCAAGTAGCTATAAGTCAATAAATCGGATTGGACGCCTTTCCCGACCATCTTGATTGACAGAGCAAGAGCTTGTTTCCACCGGCCTAAATAGCATAGACCCCAAATCAAGGAATTGTAGGTGATGATATCCGGTTCGACGCCTCTACCGACCATATCCTTACAGAGGTTTACCGCATCCGACACTAACCCGTCCTTACACAGAACGTCGATCAACGTATTGTACGCAACCACATTCATCCCGCGATTCTGTCTCTCCCACTTTCTCAGCAACTCCATGGCCAGACTTCTGCCCTCCTTCCCCTTCCCCAACGCGCCTTTCAGAATGGCTCCATACGTGTACTCACTGGGCTTCAACCCTTGATGATTTCCCATTTCATCGACCAACCTCAGCGCTCGATCGATCTCTCCACCCTCGCACAGCCCGTTGACCAGCGTGTTCAACATCACCAGGTTGACCTGGAACCCGAGCTTCAGGACCCTTCCCAGAACAGCGAAACCCAGCTCCACCCTCCTCAGACGGCAGAGACAGTTCATCAGAATCCCCCAAATGTAGACATTCAACCCAACCCCGCGAGACTGCATCTCCTCGATCAAGGCAATGGCGGCAGAGTAATGCCTCATCCTGACTACGACGGACAACACCCGGCCGAATTCCTTCGTGGGAGGCAAAGGCTGCGTCCTGACGATCGCGTCGAAGCGGGACACGGCGTCGCGGAGCCTCCCGAAACCACCACCACCGGCGACTCCAAATCCGCCGCTCCCGCGGCCCCCCGACGGGTCAGAACCGATGGAACGAGCCCTGCTCGAGCCAGCACGCGGACCGCGAGAGCGGAGCGAGCCAGCACCGAGTTCGCCGCCATTCTCGCGGAGCAAGTGAACGGAGACGGAGCGGAGAGAGGTCGCGTTTCTCCGGGAAAACATCAAGCCAAACGAATTGGGCGCGATGGACTCCACGAGGCGTCGTCACCTGAACAACGGCACGCTCCTCTCAGTCCTCGCCGCCGTCGCCGTCGTCGCCATTTTCACGCAGCTCTGAGCTTCCATAACTCTTATTTGCTTCTGAAGTTCCTTTGCGAACTGGGCTGGGCTTATTTGATTTGGGGGAAACAAAGCAAAATCACTGGGCTCGGCCCGGCCCAATAGAGATCGAGTTCAAGACAAAAAGAAAAGGAAGACGGAAGAAAAATAATGATATTCAGAGATTTGAGGAGTTAATTTTTTTAAAATAAAATATTGCGAATTTACCATAGAAAAGAAAATTCAGTTTTCCTTTTTCGTGCTGGTGTTTTTTATCCCTTGAAAATTATTGAAATGAGTAAACCATAATATTTTCATTATCAATCTTTACCAAAAAATAAATAAATAAATAAAAATATTTTCATTATCAACCCACCCGTCGGTAGCCGCGTTGATTTACGCTTAGTTCCTTTCGTAAGAGGTCTTGGGTTCAAACTCACTCATTGTTGATTTAAGTGGGGGGTCATGGCGACGCGATGCTGCGCTAACCCCCCTCGAGGACTAGTCGGGCATTACCGCTGGTTTGAGCCGTAGCTCGCCGGCCGCGCAGACACTTCGGTTATCAAAAAAAAAATATTTTCATTATCATAGGAAGAAAATCAATGCTCTCCTTTCAAGCTGGTTTTTTATAAATTAATGAAAAATATTTTAATTATCGATAAAAATTTATGTATAAATATTTTGTGGACTATGAAAGTATTTTTCATTCCTTCAACTGAATATGAATCGGCTCTATTAGATCATTGACTAATCATGCGACAATCTATTCAAAGAAATGGAACCCAAATGTTAGTGATATATCGAGCTGATAATAAATAAATTGGGAAAGTCTGCATTAGTCATCCGAACGTAAATACAGCTAATAACATAATCTTGTTTTGGCTTTAATTTTATTTCCATATGAATAAAAAAAAAATTTATTCATCGGCAACGCAAGCTCATTGTTTGAGTGCATCTTGACTACTTGTTGCTTTCAATAGTCCTAAGGGCCAATATGTAGACAAATATTGGGGTCAACGTTGGGAAAAGAGGGTGGCAAATTCCTATTTGGATTCGAATGACCCTTTTAATATTAATATCACATTTATCTTTCTCGCTTAATCAACAAAAACCAGCATCTAGCAAATTGCAGAAGAAAATTGACCCGAAAAGCATTTTTATATTAAATGCGTATATTTACGTGCTTGATTATTTATATACTTAAAGAAACAGGGCCTGTTGCTGAAATGTAAAAAGAGGACCCTTGAAAAAAAAGGTAATATTTTGCGAAACAAGCTAGACATCCAAGCGAGCTTCAAAATATTCAGAAATAAAATATAAGCAACATGATAACATCATTGAGTTTTTGATTGCTTATCGATCACCAGGTATGTTCGTGATTTCATGCAAAAAAAAAAAAAACAGGTTTTTTGGTATGCCTTCTCTTGATTTTTGGCTTCGTAGTCGCCATAACTTCCTTTAATTTCTTTTAAAATTAGATTAGGGTTTTGAAAATCTTTTGAAGGAAATACAAAAGTGAGTTATTACATATAGCCTCTGTGTTTCTTTGGCTATAGAAAAGACAACCAAATGCTAAAACACAATTTATATTTGGGTTAATGCCACAAAAAACCCCAAACTTGTACACCTATGACAATTTTGCTCTGACCTATTTTTTTACCACAAAAAATCCCAAACTGGTACACTTGTAACAATTTTACCTCGAACTAATTTTTTGACCACCAATAGCCTCAAACTGGTACACATGCGATAATTTTACTCTGAACTTTTTTTTATCACTAAAAATCCCAAATTGGTACATTTGTGATAAATTTACCCTTCGTTAGTATCCGTTAAATTGGATTAAAATCACGAAAAAATCACAAATTGATAAACTTATGACAAACAGAGGGGTAAAACCCACAATCGGTACACCTATCAATGACCACGTGTCATTAAACTTAACAATTTGATAGTATAATTTAACGGAAAATAACGAATGGTAAAATTGTCATAGGTGTATCAGTTTTGGTTTTTTATGGTCAAAAAATTAGTTCAAGAGTAAAATTGTCACAAGTGTATCAGTGTGGGGTTTTTTATGGTCAAAAAAATAGTTCGAGATAAAATTATCACAGATGTACTAGTTTGAAGTTTTTTGTAGTATTAACCATTTATATTTTAGGAGGAAGAGAGAAAAGTATTGCAACATCATGCCCTTTCTTCCCTAAAAGCAAAAAAAAGACGTGCTTCATATTTAGCAAAATAAAAAAGGAAAAAATTTATAAAAAAAATATAAAAACAAAGAAAAAACACATCCAAGTAGTAATACTTACTCTCTACAAGGAGCAAGGGTGGGCCCCACAAATTGCTAAACAAAATAATAACAGAGAATCAAATTACCATTTAATTAATAATTAAATTAATAAAATTAAATTAATTACTGATTAAGAAAATAATTAATTAAGAAAAAACAGAGCAAAACCGACATCTCTCCCCGCTTTCCCTTTTCTCCTTGAGGCCATCGCAATTTCAAGAGGTGGGAGGGACAATGGATTTGATAGAAAAGTGTAAAGTAGAACCAATCCTTAAAGAAAAATCATACCCAAATTTAAATTGTGCATAGTTTTTCCTTGCAACGTTCAATTGATGCGATTTTTTCATCTACGGAAAGTTTATCATTCAAACTTTTCAAAATATGGTAAAAATTTAATTGAAACAACGGTTTGGAAAATATATCTAAAAAGTACTCAAGGAGAAAAGTAAGGATATTTTGTTGTTTTAAATCTTATTAACACGGTTCTTGACTCACTAAAAAAACATGTGTCTAATCTTTGCAGTTAAAATTAAGAATTAAACCTCAAAAAAAATTTGTGTAATGTTCAATTGATGCGATTTTTTCATTTATGGAAAGCTTATTTTTGAAATTTTCAAAATGAGGTCTATTTGAAAATTTAATTGATCTAATGGTTTTGAGAAATAGACCTAAAATAAATCCAAGAAGAAAAGTTATGATATTTTTCTTATTTTAAAACTTGTTAACACAGTTAATGACCCACTAGAAAGCATGTGCATAATTTTGGTAGTTTAAATTAAAAATCATATCTCACAAACAAAAGTTTGACCCAAATTTTGACTATGCATAATTTTTTTATGTTATGTTCAATTGACTCGATTTTTACATTTACAGAAAGCTTATTTTCGAACTTTTCATAATAGAGTGTATTGAAAAAAATTTAATTGATACAATGGTTTTTGGGAAATAGACTTAAAGAATTTAAATAGAAAAGTTAGGTTATTTTTCGTGTTTCAAATCTTATTACCGTGGTTCCTGACTCGATAGAAAACATGTGGCTTTATCTCTATAAATTATGAATCCCTTGAGCTAAATAGTGAATAGATGCTGCAAAAAAATCTTATGGAAGAGAATTTAGCATTTAGAGATATTGAAACAAAGATTGGAAAAAGAGTAACGTTAAACTTGATAGAAGATGCTGAGAGGTGGAAGGAAAGAAAGACATCAGAATTAGCATGAAAGTATCTTTCGATGTCTTGACTATGATTATCCATAACTGCGTAAAACTCGCCGCCAAAGAATCCTCCCATCTAAAAGAAATTCATGGTGAGCGAGAGCCAGAGAGGGGAGATTGTTTTTGGGTATGGGACATTTATGGTTTTAAGATGGTACGGCATGAGTGTTTTTGGGTTTATTATTCGACCAAAAGCAAAAACACGTCTCCACAATTTGGGCGGCTGCTCGAAGCCCAGATCGTGGAGATCCTGGTGATCGCGGGGTGGGTCACCAGCATCTCCAAACCTTAAATTGACTCATATCCAAATTTAAATTAATAACTAAACCTTAAAGAAAAATTATATACCCAAATTTAAATTGTGCATAATTTTTCCATGCAATGTTCAATTGACGCGATTTTTGCATCTACAGAAAGTTTATCATTCGAACTTTTCAAAACATGGTAAAAATTTAATTGATACAACGGTTTGGGAAATATATCTAAAAAGCACTCAAGGAGAAAAATTAGGATATTTTATTGTTTTAAATCTTATTAACACGGTTCTTGACTCACTAAAAAAACATGTGTGAAATTTTTGTAGTTAAAATTAAGAATTAAACCTCACAAAAAATTTGCGTAATGTTCAATGGATGCGATTTTTTCATTTATGGAAAGTAAGTGTGTCTAAACTGTAACATGCCTTCATGGAATGGGAATCCGATTTTCGCTTCAGATTTTGAACTTTTCACCAATGAAAGTCTACATTTCTGCTTAGGCGCTCGACTGGTCAGCTGAGATAATTCCTGCTTTATGGCTATTCTATGCACTAATCTCATGTAGATTGCAAAATTTGGAAGAACTCTGCAAATTCCCATGGTGGTCACTTGTGTGAAAGATTGAAGGGAAAAGAAGGCATACAATTTGGTTTTTTTCTTAAGCTGGGAAACAGGGCATACACAAGATTACTATCATGGCTTCATTTATTTCTTTTAAGTATAAATATATTAAGTTTATCCACCATAGTGGACATGAAAATAAACTTCTGCTACTCTTCAAAGACAACTTAACCTAAGCCAGAAAAGGTTAACCTTATTATCTAAAAGCTCATTATTGAGTTGTCCAATGCGCTTTTGCGCAAGCCGCCATGTCCACCATCAATGCTCATGTGAAAAAGAGAGATCAAGCTGATCTTAAGAATAAAATATTCTTAAGATATTCATTGTTGTGTATAATGGTTTGTGTTATGCTTGCCACTTAAGCTTAAGATGCCGGAAGTCAAACTCAAATTCTCCTTCGACCAAAACAAAACAAAGAAGAAAAAACCTCAAATTCTCCGAGTAATGTTTGAGTTTTGGATGGCCCGATTAATAAATACGAAAAAAAAAATTCAAAGCTTGCAATTGTTTTATCGAGTCATATCTACATTAATCATACGAAACCCAACCCCCAAATCGAGGTCGCAAGGCTGGCCAGCGTTCAAGCGAATCAAATACAGCTATCCAAAATTTAAAAACAGCAAAAAAGTGATCCTGGCCTACAATTTTAGGAACGACCTAATAATGATTTAAGTAAAACAGACTTAGCAATGATCTAAGTAAAACATCGAGCCTGATCTATGCCAATGCCTAGCAAAAATAATCATGGCACCATTGGAAACACAGTCAGTGCCTCCTCCTCATTCGCCTCCGCCTCCGCCTCCGCCTCCATCGTTACTGCGGCCGCTACCTCCATCGCCGCCTCCATCACTGCCACCAGTGCCGCCGTAGCCGCCGGTAGTGGAAGGACAAACGAACGGAAACTTAAGATGCGAATCCGTGCATGACGTTGTGTGAAATTCAGTAAAAACATCTACCATTTCAATAAAACACATCTAAGGGACTAAAACTCAAGCAGCCAACAAAAGAGATAGGAAGAAAAAAAAAACATACCTCATGGAACCTCCTGATCTCTTGCTGCGGCAAAAAAATATAGTCTCCACTGAAGGAGAAGACAAAAAGTTCAACATTGACACCTATCATACTCAACGAATAGACCTGATGAACCCCGGCAGGCTGTGTCCGTTCAAATTAATTATAGCATCAACGCCAATGGCTCGCATCCCATTGAAATTCACGTCGGAATTTGCGTCGAAATACCTTCCGATTACTTGACGACTATGATCCATGACACTGTAAAATTCGCCGCCAAAATATCCTGCCATCTAACCGAAATCCATGGCGAGAGCGAGAGGAGCGGGAGTTGCGAGAGCGGGAGATGTGGATTTGGGAAGGGACATTTAGGGTTTAAGATGGCCCGCCCGTGTGTCCAATCAGAAATTTAGCGCAACCCCCAAGAGTTCAATTTTAATATATGAAAAAAATAACAGGTTCTGGAATATCATGGGCACCATAAAATTTTCTCATATTGTGATTAGGTCAAAGAGTATACTACCAAGTTGAGTGCATATCTTGAATCCAATTAGATACATATCATCCAAATCAAAGTAAATAAGAACCTTACTTTTACTTTTTATTTTATTTTATGAATAGTTGAATTATTCATAAAACAAATCTTACGTTTTCTTCGTATCCATGCAATTTTCTAGTTCGCAGAAGTAAATTCTAGGCTTATTATTATTATTTATTTATTAGTGGATTTAAATCAAATTTAAAAATAATAATTTATCATGTATATATAAAAATATATATTTAATATATAATGTGTCTTAATGTGTCGAAATTCTCTATTTTTTAAGAAATGACATGTCTCGTGTCGTGTCACGTGTCTCGTGTTGTGTCACATGTCCCGTGTCAGTGTCGGTACTAGATAGGTTATATGTTCGTGCATGCATACCTCTTTGAAGAAATATAACATTGCATGCAACCGTGATGTTCTTATGATAAATTGACAGGTATGTTCGTAGATTTCTAGTGCAAGGGAGATGGACTAAACATATGAAATGTTTTTTGACAGGAAAGATTCCAGCACATCGATAGGTCAAATATTTGTGGACATTGTTGTCTATTCAAGCAATCGATGCTTTCCTTCAGTTTTATCATCCAAGGCAGGCAAGAGTTCTGTCCTTCAATCGATTGAAGGCAGGCAAGAGTCCGTCCTTCAATCGATTGGGCATTTCAAATGCAAAGACATGGTACGTTGCTCCTTGTTATTGAGGTCTAGAGACTTATGAGGCATCTTCGGAACATGGGTGTGATGAACTGTTCCGGTTCGCTCAAAATGTTCCTCAAAACTACCAACAAAGGGTTTTTTTTTTATGCCTCAGTATTATATGAGAATGTTAGATTAAGACATGAGAAACTGTGCATATGCACACGGAGAATAGAATTTATTGCGATAGTGTTTGAAATAGTAGTATCTCTCTTTCCCGGTTGCACTTTAAAGGTTCACGTGCTCATGGACGATAAGATCATTGGTTTTGTCGACCGGAGAAAGGTGATTCACCATCAAATAGACGTGCCCTATACTTTCCTTTTCAGTAAAAGATGTACATTCAGTTGTTGACAAAAGCTGCTCATTTCCAGTAAAAATAAGCAGGTCTAGGACCTTCCAATTATGAGGTTTCTATGGCATTTGATAATGATAGTACTCTGAATGTCCTCTTAGTCTGCAGCTTTGGGATAGTTTGTAGATGGGATATTCAGGTGCTAGCAATTACTGCCGACCGCTTGCCCTCGTGTTTGTTGGTGGATTAGCCCATTAAGACTAAAACCAATAAATCACTAGACAGTTTAAGAAGTTAGGAAACTTGTATCTGTTTTTTTACTTTTCTTTAGTGACCTTAATAAGCAATTTATTTACCTGCATAGGTGGCTGAGAAGACTGCTCTTTTACGACCTATAGAACTGAAACTTGTCCTGTGGCATTGGAAGGAAGTGCATTTCGTCGCAAATTTGTTGATGCGGATGAACTTATGAGCTACTGCAGTTGGTTTGCGGTAAGGTTATGATTAAAACTGCAATGGGCTTTGGGGTCAGCATATTGCTTGAGTGTTCTTACTGGTGCTTTCCTACTTGATATTCTGAATATATCAAGTTTGTGTAAATGGCATCAACTGTCCTCAATCAGATTTCTAGTCTATCATTGTAAATAATTTTTCTTCTGAATCAATTAATATTTGGTGAATTGTAGGGATTGTCCTAAATTAGAATATATTGGGATGATTCATGGCTATTGGGTCTAGTTACTCTAGTATGCAATTTTGTACGATATAGAATTCCCTGAAATAATGCACAATGGACAAATAAGTGTTTATTCAAATGAGAGTGAGAAGATTGATTGGTGGTACATATAAATTCAATGGAAGGAGCTGGCCGAGGAAGGATGCAGTAGCCGATAAGCTTATGTGCCAGCTGGTTTAGACATGTTTGGGATAATTCATGAAAGTTTGCCATTTTTAATAAAGTGATTGAACTCTTATGTAGATGTTTTCCAATTGAATCGCGGGATATAAGAATCATGCGGTGTTTGTCATAATTTTGCCTAAAGTGACTGTTGAACAGGTGCCTGATTGTCTATTATAATAGGAATTATGGGATCTTTTCACACTAAAATTTATACTGCTTGTTGACTATGATCGATTTTTTAATGTCTCCGAAAACTTCTCTGTTCGTGAGTCATGCTGCTACTTATTCTCCTCTTAGAAGTTTCCGTTCACATGACTTCCCTGACTATAATGTGAAGTCTTGCATTTATATTTGTATGTGATGTATCTTTTACTATGTACATATTATTCATTCATTATTTTGCATAGACCTTCAACCATATGGTTTCTAAGTGGATTCGGCAAACAAAAGTTGTGAGGTAGATTAGCCGAATGCTGGTGAATCATCTGGGGCGGACACTGACTGAGGAGGACATGCAGAATGTTGGTGATCTAATGGAACCATATGGTCAATTAACCAATGGAGTTGAACTTCTTAATCCTCCACTTGATGTATGTGTCCTTTCCAATCTATTTTGAGCTAGTGAAATGTGGAGTTATGCTCAATTAATTCACTTGGATGCTTACTATTAGTTCGCTGGACTATGTTGGGCTATTGTCTTCTGAACAATTTTTAAATTGGCAAGATTCTGATCTATAAATTTCTATGGTTTCCTTTTTTATGTGCTCTAAAGAATCAAGAGTACCACAAAGTAAGTGGTAGAAAATGGAACGTGGTAGGGTTATCGCGACTCATCCTTCTAAAAATTTAGCTAGCTTGATATACCCAAACCAGCGAACAAATGATTATTTCTTTATGTGTACAAGTTTCTTTGGTTTCTTTGAGGCAACTTATATAATTTGGATGATTTGACGGTGGACAGAGGAAACCAAGTTCCCCCATGCTGTTTTGGCAGCTGGTCGTGGCCTTATAGCTCTTTAACTACCTAACTTTGATGTAGTCGACAATTTGTGGCTTGAACCATCTTCGTGGTAGGTTATTGTTCTCTCCTTCATTCTTGTAATGAAATAGCATGCACCTTACTAAGCTTATGAACAAGTACCTGCAAGGGCCATATTCCTAGTTTAGGGATTTATGTTCTACTGCTGAACAGTGAATGTCATCCTTCATGGATGTCAGCTCGCCATTAAAATCTTGTTTATGTTTTTTTCGGCTCTTCTCAAGCTATGTGCACTGGCATGTTGTTCGCTATCGAACTTTTTATTCAGGAGTATTGTCATCCAGTCATGCTATCGACCTCTAAATTACCTTCTCTATCTGGGCACTCGCGAATCAGTCTCATGCTTCTGTTGGTCATGATCCTTGCTGTTGTATCTAAGGGCATCCATCGGGAGCTTTATATGAAACCGGATATCAAACAGTCAAACACACTGACATGAGATGTCAATTTGTAGCTTTATCTGTTATTGGAGTATTCTGGCAGACATATTATCATTGTGCTACATAACAGTGTATCCACGTGTTCTGGGTTGTTCTTGTTCTCCTCTTTGCAGGGGCAGTTACTTGCCGAGGCATGTCTTGTGGGATTTTAGAGGCTTAGTCTTATAAAGATGTTTGCTTTGACCTCTTTCTTGCGGGGAATTGGCTGTACAAAGATCACCAAGGCACGGAGTGAAGGATCTGTTAATGTTAACTCAGAGTCAAGATCATACCTTGAAAAGAAGCTTGTATTTTGCTCTGGTTCGTATGTCGCTTCACAGCTTCAACTTCCTTTTGGGGAAGAGAATTTTCTCTCTTCTTCTGAACTGAAGCAAGCTCAAGAGGCTGGTCCGGTAACATTATGCTTTGAGAAATTCGTTGATATTCTCTACCTTAGGTTAACTTTTGGGAGAAAACTCTCACAGTGAAAGCTGAATGCATGTAGATGTATATATTAATATACATACCCTGTGACAGATAGCGACAAGGATGGTCATTCAGTACGGTTGGGGGCCTGATGACAGTCTTGCAATTTACTATCACAGTAATGCGGTACTTCTCTGTTCCATCTTGCATGCACTTTATGATCGTAAAATAAACCATTGATGATCAAACTCAACAATACTGTTATGTATTAAAGCTTCATGTTCCAGCTGGGAATCTTTGATTCGCTTTAGCTTAATTCTGGTTTTATGTTTCTATTTCACTAGGTTACAGCATTGAGCATGGGGAACAACCATGAATATGAGATTGCAGCTAAAGTTGAAAAGGCATGTGTCCGTTGCTATGAGGCTTTATTTGGCTTGCTATATCCGATAGTCCGAATTGAAAGAGCAGCAAATCTCTGGTTGATTGCTAGATTCTTTGATGGATCCTTGTTTTGCAGATGTATGATTTGGCTTATTACAAAGCGAAGGAAATGTTACAGAAAAATCGTCGAGTTCTCGAAAAGATTGTCGACGAGTTGCTGGAGTTTGAAATCTTGACTGGAAAGGTAGATTTGGAGGTGTCCAGCTTACTTTAATAGCTTTAATATTATGTGGACTGAGTGATAGAATGTCACTTATATAGTTACAAGTCTATTCTTAGGAGTTTATCATACCACTGTATCTCATTTAGCTTCTTCCTTATAATACTTGAGGAAAAGTCTCTGTCCTCTCTTATCATCATAATACCTTTCTTAGCCAATTCTTCTCTTGATTTTTTAGTACTCTTTTTCCATTTCTCCCTGGAGTCCCTTGTTTCTTGCAGCCCTTTCCACAGATGGTTGCTCATCTCCTTGGTCTCTTTCCTATCATCTTCATTTGTGTGAAATTCAACCTGTTGAGCTTAAGCTCTGACCTGGCTGGAATGGTATATGTAATGTGGATTAGACTCTGTTCTTTCACATATGAGCTATTGTGGTCAAGCTCTATCTGGTTTTCTTTCTGTGTTTGAATGCTATTCATGAAAACTAATTTACAAAGCATGGAGCCATAAACTTTTTGTCTTGTTTTCTTGATTTGGTTTCTGCTTATGTGGGGATCATGTAAGTCCATACACCTGCAAATGCTGCCTTGCCTCACTCTATCAACGTAATCCTTTTTTTTAATCATTTTTTGAGGGAATCCTCTGAAACTAGAGATGACATATTGATTGACCGGCAGGACTTGGAAAGGATGCTTGAAGAAAATGGTGGAATGCGGGAGAAAGGGCCATTTTCCCTCGTTCAACTTTTTAACGGACAGGTAACTCCAAGTTTTTACTTTGCCTGTCTGGTAACAGAAGTCAATAGAATGCAGTCAAGTTTTTTATCTTATTTAGTGAATTGATATATGAGGGACCAAATAATATTATCCTCGATTCTCCAAAAATTGAGGTGGCTTAAGGAGCTAAGAAACTCTGATTTTGTGCTTAGTGCTATGTTCTGCTGATTGTTTGCTGATTTAAGTGCATAATTTGCTAAGTAGGAATGGCTTTTTAAAATATGACCTCTTCGAGGTCGGCTTGTCACCTAGGATCCTGGAAACAGAAGTATTGATTGATCAGTGTCATTATAATTGAAAAAATTCTACTCAAACTGGGTAATTTGGTTCCTGAGAAAATTAAGGCAATGTAAGATTCTGGGTAATTCCAGCTTTGCGGTTGCTGCTGTTACGTTCTGTCGCTATTTGTGGTAGGAAATTAATTGGGTTCGTTGCTGTCCCCTGTTTTCCCTTGGCGTGTCATCGAGTTTAACCAAGTAAGTAGTTTAGATCGAGTTAAATGTTTTGTGGTCTTTGAGTTTGAAATGTTTGGGATGCTTGTGCAGGCTGATGGCTGGATAGTGGAAAAGATCAGTCTACTGGCCAACCCCAATCAAAAGCGTCCGGCTAGGTTTTGGGGTGTCTACACCAAACTGAAAATATTGAACATGACTAGCTATAAAAAAGGTAACTGTGGCTATTATGCATTTTTCTATTTTTCGGGATTGTTGGAGCAACAATGCCAACTTAAAATGGACGAGCAAAGTGAACTTGTTCATTTTCAGATGGCTGAGTTTTTGGATTATCATGCGTAGATGATGTTTGTACGGATATTTTTCTTATATTCTCATATGGAGGAAAACATTCCCTTCTTTGTGTAGTTGTATACTTGGACGCAGATACTATTGTGGTTAAAAGTATTGAGGATCTGTTTAAATGCGTGAAATTCTGTGCTAACTAGAAGCATTCAGAGAGGCCTAATTCTGGAGTCATGGTAATGGAACCTTCTGAGACTGTTTTTAGTGACATGATGGGCAAAGTGCAAGCCCTGTGTTGTTACACTGGAGGTAATTGTCTTTTCTGAATGTTAGTGGCTGGTGATGTAATGTCAATTTATTTTTTTTAGTTAGTTCGATTATGTTAGCTCCGATGATTTATGATGATTGGATTTTGACATGATTATGGACCAAGGATGAGTTTGTACCAACGTATCTAAACAGTTATCCTTACTTATGAAATACTGGGTGAAGTAGACTTTGTTGAGACGAGAAGGACATGGAGTCTTTGTCCCAATTTAATTTTCTTGAGTAAGGACATGCATGTGATGGAGTCTAATAGGGTCAAGATGCAAACCCCAGATTTTCTTGCAGGCAAGAAAGATTTTGGCTTCTAGTGTTCACAAGTGGCACAAAATTACTCGGTCTCAATTGGATCACCAGTCTTCTTACTTCGAACTATTAGATTTGTTGTGGTTGTGTTTATACAGTCTCAATTTCTTTGTCCTTGTATAACCTAACACTAAAGAAAGCTATGTACATCTTATTATATACACTCTGTTCCTCTTCTCCCTGTCTCTGACATTTTTCATTCCACTGATGATCAGGGTTTTCTAAATTCGTACTATAGCGACTTTGCCAATGCACATCTTTTCGAGCCAAATTTATCCCCAGAGGTGTTGAAATCTCGACCAGTGCCTGAAATGGAGCGATTTTCTACTCTATACAATGCAGATGTTGGTCTTTCCATGCTTGCAAACAAGGTATGGCTACCTATATGTGAAAACAAGTCACTAAGCTGGCTCATTGAGACATTATTTTATCGGCATGGTAAGTGTAGATAAGAAAGTAGGGGTGTATTTGCTTCTTCTTGGATTTCTTTCCATCCTTTTTTATTTCCCTTTTAGAGTTGGTGTTTTGGGGGTAGGTGCGTCTTTCTTGACATTTTAATGAGCCCTTACTGTCTGAAAAACATTGCAATATTTTTTGTTTTCTGTAGGTCTTGTCTGAGGTTTATTTTGTTCTTGTAGTAGCGCCTAATAAAACCTTTGATGGCTTCACTCTTACGATAACCAAAAAATGAATGCTCTAAAGAAAAAAGAAACTTTGATATACGATCTTGTTACATTTTGTGGATGCACAATGTAGCACTTACACAACCTAGGCACAAATGCAGTTCTATTGCTGAATGTGTATTGATACTGACGTCCTTGATGTTGCTGAACAGTGGATGGTCGATGAAAGTGAACTCCAGGTTATTCACTATACACTTGGACCCGTAAACCTTGGGACTGATGGACATCCTGGCTTCTGAAACCTGTAGATGTGTGGCAGGTATTATATCCAACTTCTTCTCTGGTGGTTTTTGCGCTGTTTAGATGAAAGGGAGACAGACACCATGCACGGTTGTGCAATTCCATGAATTCTGTTATTGTTTTATGCAGTGACCTGTATGTTTGGTGATAGAAACTCGTTAAACTTTGCATAGGACAGAATGTGAGGGAACAACTTGCTGATTCCCTTCCTGGAACTGGAGGGGGAAGAAATCCTAATGATGAGTTTCTACTGAAGTTCCTTTTTCTGCTACCTCTTTGCCTTTTGTTCTTTGGGTACTACAGATCTCTTCCCCAGGTTGTAAGTCCATGGAAATCCTTTGGTTATTCTTCTTTGACATTCTGTTTCGTTAGGAATAGTCATTTTGATTATTTGATGTTTGATTTGGTGTAGGTATTGCTGCATGTCGTTCTTGTAGAAGTTCATTGGGTGATAATATTAGACAGCTTTTACATAGAATCAGATTTAATGGAGCATACGCATATTCTGGTGTTTCTACAGCATCTGGCATTACTTTTAACCAGCAGGTTACTTCCTTTTCCATGTTTGTTTTACTAATATTTCATTGACAACACCTTAAAATGTTAGATTTCACAGTAATGTGCTCATGCTCCTGTTAAAGCATCAGTGGTGATCTTTCTAACTATAAGTTTGTTGATTTGCTATCTGACAGTTCTCACATGGTGCACCATCAATGATCCCTGTGTATTTGGGTGGGATATCCGTAATAGTATGTTTTGCTGCAGCTGCTGTGTCTCTCCTACTGGCTCTCGCAGTTGTGCCTCGGCAAGTAATGCCGTGGACTGGTTTGCTATTGATGTATGAGTGGACATTTGCAATCTTCTTTGTATTGTTCAGAGGTTATCTCCATTTGGTATATAAACTTGGAAGGGCAGCAGCAGTTCAAAAGGTGCACATGCTGACCATGAATCTGGGAAAGGTTCGTTGACTTGGAGCGTTGGCATTTGATGTGCATATTTTGTGTTTTTTATATTAACGAGGAGTCGTTTATACTGTGCAGGTCATCAACGACAAACAACTTCTTGTGATATTGCTACCTGATGTTACTGGTCGGGCATGGCATTTTTGGCAATGGTGGCCCCAGCCTTGCCATGCATTTTCAGGATTACTGCTCTTTTCGCGAGGTAATTCTTTTGGTTTGATTCTCGAAATGCCCCAATTCTCTTTACCAATTTAAATTACACCAAGTTTCATGCTGATCTGTTGCTTCCTATATCATTCGGGGTCAGAAATTTGATTGTTTATGATGTTGCTTTTATGTTCTTTACTATTTCCTTGCTATGATGCCTGAGTGAGGATTGCAAGAACAACAAATTCATGAATGCTTTGCGTCCTTCAACAGGTTGGGTTTGATGGTTGGTGGAGGCCTTATATTGGCATCTTTCATGACCTATTCTTTGGAGCACCTTGCTATCGTGTTGTTCATTAGAGGCTTTGAAGAGCAAGATTTGAGCCGGTAGCAGAAGCATGTGTTTGTTATGTTGACAGGCAGCACCATCTCCATGTGTAATTCTTTCTTCCTTCTCTGTTGTAACTTATCGCATAGGCTACCCAATGATTGATGTGTAAATTATTGAGGAATCTTGGCCAGCTTAGAAGTTCTCCTTTTTCAAACAAGAGTGTCTAAACTGTAACATGCCTTCATGGAATAGGAATCCGATTTTCGCTTCAAATTTCAAACTTTTCGCCAACGAAAGTACGCGTTTCTGTTCAGGTGCTCGACTGTTCAGCTGAGATAATTCCTACTTTATGGCTATTCTATGCACTAATCTCATGTAGATTGCAAAATTTTGGAAGAACTCTGCAAATTCCCATGGTGGTCACTTGTGCGACAGATTGAAGGGAAAGGAAGGGAATTGGCATACAATTTGGTTTTTTCTTAAGCTGTAAAACAGGGCATACACAAGATTGCCCTCATGGCTTCATTTAGTTCTTTAAGTATAAATATATTAAGTTTGTTCACCATAGTGGACATGAAAATAAACTTCTGCTACTCTTGAAAGACAACTTAACCTTAAAAGGTGGATGAGCACTTTAAAGTTTAAAGTAAGGTGGGCGGCCCACATTAACCAAAAGCTCATTATTGAGTTGTCCAATGCGCTTTTGCGCAAACCGCCATGTACACCATCAATCCTCATGTGAAAAAGAGAGATCAAGCTGATTTCAAGAATAAGATATTCTTAAGATATTCATTGTTGTGTATGATGGTTTGTGTTATGCTTGCCACTTGAGCTTAAGATGCCAAAAGTCAAACTCAAATTCTCCTTCAACCAAAACAAAACAAAGAAGAAAAAAACCTCAAATTCTCCAAGTAATGTTTGAATTTTGGATGGCCCGGTTAATAAATACTAAAAAAAAAAATTTCAAAGCTTGCAATTGTCTTATCAAGTCATATCTACATTAATCATACGAAACCCGACCCCCAAGTCAAGGTCGCAAGGTTGGCCATTGGTAGTGCAAGGACGAACGAACGGAAATTTAAGATGCGAATCCGTGCATGACGTTGTGTGAAATTCAGTAAAAACATCTACCATTTCAATAAAACACATCTAAGGGACTAAAACTCAAGCAGCCAACAAAAGAGAGGGAGAAAAAAAAACATACCTCATGGAACCTCCTGATCTCTTGCTGCGGCAAAATAATATAGTCTCCATTGAAGGAGACAACAAAAGGCCCAACATCAACTCCTATCATACTCATCGAATGGACCTGATGAACCCCGGCGGGCTGCGTCCCATACAAATTAACCATAGCATCAACGCCAACAGCTCGCATACCATCGAAATCCATGTCGGAATTTGCATCGAAATACCTTCCGATCACTTGACGATTATGATCCATGACACTGTAAAATTCTCCGCCAAAATACCCTGCCTTCTGACCGAAATCCATGGCGAGAGCGAGAGGAGCGGGAGCTGCGAGAGCGGGAGCGGGAGGTGTGGTTTTGGGAGGGGACGTTTAGGGTTTAAGATGGCCCCTAGTGGGCCCGTGTGTCCAGTCAGAGATTTAGTGCAACCCCGCAAGAGTTCAATTTTAATATATGAAAAAAATAACAGGTTCTAAGATATCATGGGCACTGGAAAATTTTCTCATATTACGGCTAGGTCAAAGAGTATCCTATCAAGTTGAATGCATATCTTGAATTCAATTAGATACAAATCATCCAAATCAAAGTAAATAAGAACCTTACTTTTACTTTTTATTTTATTTTATGAATAGTTGAATTATTTATAAAACAAATCTTATGTTTTCTTCATATCCATGTAATTTTCTAGTTCGCAGAAGTAAATTCTAGGCTTTTTATTATTATTTAATTATTAGTGGATTTAAATCAAATTTAAAAATAATAATTTATCATGTATATATAAAAATATATATTTAATATATAATGTGTCTTAATGTGTTGGAATTCTCTATTTTTTAATAAATGATGTGTCTCGTATCATGTCAGATGTCACGTGTCAGTGTCGGTGCTACATAGGTTATATGTTCGTGCATGCACACCTCTTTGAAGAAATATAACATTGCATGCAACCATGATGTTCTTATGATAAATTGACAGGTATGTTGGTAGATTTCTAGTGCAAGGAAACGGACTGAATATATGAAATGTTTTTTGGCAAGAAAGATTCCAGCACATCCATAGGTCAAATATTTGTGGACATTGCCGTCTATTCAAGCAATCGATGCTTTCCTTCAGTTTTATCATCCAAGGCAGGCAAGAGTTCCGTCCTTCAGTCGACTGGGCATTTCAAGTGCAAAGACATGGTACATTGCTCCTTGTTATTGCGGTCTAGAGACTTATGAGGCATCTTTGGAACATGGGTGTGATGAACTGTTCCCAGTTCGCTCAAAATGTTCCTCAAAACTATCAACTTTTTTATGCCTCTGTATTATATGAGAATGTTAGATTAAGACATGAGAAATTGTGCATATGCACACGTAGAATAGAATTTATTTCGATAGTGTTTGAAATAGTAGTATCTCTCTTTCCCGGTTGCACTTTAAAGGTTCACGTGCTCATGGACGATGAGATCATTGGTTTTGTTGACTGGAGAAAGGTGATTTACCATCAAATAGACGTGCCCTATACTTTCCTTTTCAGTAAAAGATGTACTTTCAGTTGTTGACAAAAGCTACTCCTTTCCAGTAAAAATAAGCAGGTCTAGGACCTTCCAATTATGAGGTTTCTATGGCATTTGATAATGATAGTACTCTGAATGTCCTCTTAGTCTGCAGCTTTGGGATAGTTTGTAGATGGGATATTCGGGTGCTAGCAATTACTGCCGACCGCTTGCCCTTGTGTTTGTTGGTGGATTAGTCCATTAAGACTGAAACCAATAAATCACTAGACAGTCTAGGAAGTTAGGAAACTCGTATCTGTTTTTTAACTTTTCTTTAGTGACCTTAATAAGCAATTTATTTACCTGCACAGGTGGCTGAGAAGACTGCTCTTTTACGACCTATAGAACTGAAACTTGTCCTGTGGCATTGGAAGGAAGTGCATTTCGTAGCAAATTTGTTGATGCGGATGAACTTATGAGCTACTGCAGTTGGTTTGCGATAAGGTTATGATTAAAACTGCACTGGGCTTTGGGGTCAGCATATTGCTTGAGTGTTCTTACTGGTGCTTTCCTGCTTGATATTCTGAATATATCAAGTTTGTGTAAATGACATCAACTGTCCTCAATTAGATTTCTAGTCTATCATTGTAAATAATTTTCTTCTGAATCAATATTTGGTGAATTGGAGGGATTGTCCTAAATTAGAATATATTGGGATGATTCATGGCTATTGGGTCTAGTTACTCTAGTATGCAATTTTGTACGATATAGAATTCCCTGAAATCATGCACAATGGGCAAATAAGTGTTTATTCAAATGAGTGTGAGAAGATTGATTGGTGGTACATATAAATTCAATGGAAGGAGCTGGCTGAGGAGGGATGCAGTAGCCGATAAGCTTATGTGCCAGCTGGTTTAGACATGTTGGGATAATTCATGAAAGTTTGCCATTTTTAATAAAGTGATTGAACTCTTATGTAGATGTTTTCCAATTGAATCGCGGGATATAAGAATCATGCGGTGTTTGTCATAATTTTGCCTAAAGTGACTGTTGAACAGGTGCCTGATTGTCTATTATAATAGGAATTAAGGGATCATTTCACACTAAAATTTATGTTGCTTGTTCACTATGATCGACAATTCACTTTGAGTTTAGGGGAAGTCAGCTGGTAGGAATTCTTTAGGGCCTATCACGATTTTTCGTCGATTGCAGCGAATAATTGATCTGAAACGAAGCACTTCGTCCATGGGCACTGCAGAAAGGATAGAATATGACCCTAATCGTTCTTCTCCGGCACGATGGATAGAGACAAATTCAAGCGAATCAAATCCAGCTCTCCAGGATTTAAAAATAGCAAAGCAGAGCGATTTTAGGAACGACCTAGCTGGATGGGCTAAAGTCAGTTGATGATGATATCATGAATGCTCACACCACGAGATCAACAACAACAATGTAATGGTCTAAGTAAAACAGCGAGCCTATCATATTTAAGAGAAAACAATGAACAAGAAAGAGAAATCTCACAAAGGCAGACTCAATCTGAACATAAACATCCACTTAGACATAAAGATCCACTTAGGCTGCGCATGGCAATCATTCTGTGCTCGGAAACAAATTCTAGTAAAAAATAATTCTTTTTTATTCTGTATCCAAAAACTGATTCTAAGCATTTAAAGCATTTGGTAACATTCCAAAATTTTTATTCCTGAAATAGTATAAGAATAGATATGCGTTTGATAACGACATAAAATTTCTTTTTATTAATAATATTTTAATAACATTTTAAATATTTTAATATTTCTTTCTTTTCTTTTTTTTCTCCTCCTTGGCCGTGGCTGATAAAATATTTTTTAATTAACAATACTTTTATTAAAAATAATTTTTTTTGGCCATGGTTGGTAAAAAATTTTCTTATAAATAATTTTTTTATTAATAATTTTTTTAAAAAAATATTTTTATTGAAAATATTTTTTATTTTTTTCTCCCCATGGCCTGATCGCTGGCCATGGTCAATAAAAATATTTTTTATAAATATTTTTTTATTAATAATATTTTAATAAAAAATATTTTTATTGAAATTATTTTTTTTATTTTTTGCCATGGCTTGATCGCTAGCCATGGCCGATAAAATACTTTTTTATAAATAATATTTTTCTTAATAATATTTTAATAAAAAATATTTTTGTTGAAATTATCATTTTTATTTTTTTCGCCGTGACTTGATTGTTGGCCTGGTAAAATTTTTTGATTAATAATATTTTTTTAATTTTTTCTCCATGGTCGGTAAATTTTTTTTATTAGTAATATTTTTTTATTTTTTTCACCATAATCAATAAATTTTTTTTATTAATAATATTTTAATCTCGCCAAATACGACGAGGGTGGCCCTCGCACCAGACATTAGAAGTTATATTAAAAATCAAGAAAAAAAGAATGAAAAACTGATTCTCATTTTTGTTCCAGAATCAAAAAATAACTTTTTTTTTATTCTTGATTCTGCTCAAAAACTAATTCTGAACACTGATTTGCAAGAATTTATGCCTGGAATCAAAAATTTAAACAAACGAATTTCTATTCCTAAACTGATTTTAAAAATAATAAAAAAAATAAAATCAAACGCTATTTGACAAGTTGGCATTAGGAGCCTTAGACATTCACGGTTCTAATCTTATTTAGAAGACAGTACTGCAGTAGATCTAGAACATCGAAAAGAAAAACACCAGAGACTGAAACTCAAACTCCCCCGGCCGCCTCCTTCTTTGAGTCTCGGACATTCTTCGCGATCAAGCCAAGGCGGCCCGATGAGCTACGTAAAAGCTGCCTCCTCCTCCTTCTGCCGGTGGTGATGGGATCAAATGGAACGACTGAGGGCAAGAATCAGCTACACACGACTCTCAGTATGCAAAATACGAATGATTAAACGATTGACACAGAAAAATTGCAAAGAATTCACACTTTCTTTCTGAAACTCTACGATTCGGTTCGCCATGGAATCTTATAAACAGATTGCTCTTGCTTTTCAACAATAGACGAAGGGATCACCCAAGGTGGTGGCGTCCAAACAAACCATCCTTCGACGCTCGAAAAAAGGAATTGAACAAAAAACATATCGATGGATGCTTCAACCTGGTTGAAAAGGAGGGCGTCCGGCTTGCCGTCAAGCCACATGTAGCCGGTGACCATGATGATCACGCCGCCGGTATCGCTCAAGGGAAAGCAGTCGATGTGGCCGATTAGGTGCTGGCACTGCTGACGGGAGGTGAGCCTGGCGACGATGGCCTCCTTGCCCTCGATCATCCGGCCGCTGAAGTTCACCAGCGACTCGAACCGGTACACTTTCGCCAAGTCGGCCCGGTCCGCGTCGAACGTCCTGTAGTAGTCCTCCATGAACCGCTTGGCCTCCGCCATCATCGGATTGTTTTCACGATCAATCGTCGTCATCTCCTCCTCCTTCTGGTTGGTTCTGTGCCCTCAGACCCCACGCGATGCAGACGACAAGACACAGAGCGAGCCCTAGGGATTTCGAGAATCGTCCTTTTATTTGGAATAGTCGGGTCGACCCGACCCGAAACCGGTCCTTCGGGTAGAAAGACTGAAAAGCCCCCCGGGGCCCTTTTTCTCTTCTTTTTCCAGTTCAGCCCCTGTTCTTCTACTCTGTTCGTATGCAGCACCTTAACTTTCTACGGCTCTGCCAATCTGAACAGACAACACGTAATTCTGGCTAATGAGATGGGCCTTGGGTAAGTCTTTTCTCACGAGGAAAATTTGTGCGCTGAAATTGCTTCTTGGTTTTGCTGTGTAAGCTGCTCTTTATTGCTTTTTGCGGGCAAAACTGTGCAGAGTATTGCCTTCTTCCTTTTTCTTAGCATCTCCGTTCCAAGAAAATTCATATCCATTCTTAGCTGTAGCTCCACTTTCCACTTTGCGGTGACCACGAATTTCGCTTTCCCAAAAGCAAGCAAGAAGCTGAAGAACATAAATCTGGCCAGCTGGTTATTGGAACCATGCAAGATAGCATAAAGCTCGATGTCCCCTTAATATCATACGAGACGATTAATCTGGACACGGCATCATTGCAACCAATACAATGGAGATGCACGGTAAGGTTCTGTTGGTTATTAAACTCCTAAATAGTATCCAACGTGTTCGAAGGGCTTGGCGCAATGGGTTCTTTCAGATTGTTGACGAAGGAACTAACTATATTTGTCCCCTGTGCGAAGGAGCAAAATATCACACTTTAACTTCTCGGCGAAAAACCCGATTTGTAAGTGGAGTAAGGATAATCATGTTTTGTTCATATTTGCGATACATACCTTCCTGCATACATACATGAGACATTTTGCAGAAATTATGCGATTCTCAATTTACTACATTCACTCGATTTCTTTTTTTCTTTTTACCTAATATATCGATAGTTCTGCACTACAGGTCCTGTATATTGGTTTTTCATGTGGGGGTCTATTTGAAGTACCAGAGAACGAACACTTTTCATGCTCTCTGGGATCAACAATTGCCGAAGAAATTGGTGTATATGGCTATAGACCCTTCCGTACAAATGGATACGCTTGCTGGTAAGAGAGCTGAAGTTGCTAGAAGCCTTTTTGAGATCTTTTTCTGGGGATTGCTCTCCTTCGAACCTGGAAACTACAGGACGGAAGAATACAGGCATGTCATTGTTACATATGATAGTTATATATCCCCGTTTCTAAAAGATCAACAGTTGGTCTTAATTTGTCCACCCTATTCTTTTGTTGAATTTTTAAATAGCATAGACTTGGTTAGACTACACGAAGAGGCATATCCTTCCAACCTCAATCCATCTCTCTAGTATGCTCGTCTCATTTACGTAGCATTGTTAAACCTTTTTCCTCGGACTTTCCTTGACATTGGTGACCACTTCTTTAATAAGGCTGAGTTCAGTGTTAGGCCTTGGAAGATTGATCTTCATTCATTAACCTTTGTACGAAGATCTTTACGAACTTGTCCAGTACAGGGAAACTGAGAAGAGAATGCTTAGCCGAATCGATGCGTCTAACCAAAAAATCCTATTTCCTTCCAATTTTGCAATCTTCCCATTCTTTACCCGTGGCTCTTTCTTCTCCTAATTCCTTCCTGCTAGCTCTCAAGTAAAATCCCGAATTGGATTCCGCATTGACCGGTTTAGTGCGAGCTTGTCCATCTCTTTTAAACCGTGCATATTTAGATTTGTCTCAAGGCCATGAAAAGGAATAAAAAGAACAATTCTAGCAAGTGAAGAAAAAGATGGAGAGGAGGACCTAGAGTTGTCAAAAAAAGTTATGGAGCAATATACTAGTAGAATGAACATTACATTGGAGGGAATCCTTGAACACAACCCAAAAAAGTGCCTCAGTCCAGTATTGAGGCAATTGGGCCCATGCATTTTCTTAGTATGAGTTTGCATTACAAATCATTCATTTTTCTGAAGATAAACGGAGCCAAATTGGCTCAAGAATAAGTGATAAATCTAGTTTTCTTTTTCTCATCCGATCATGTGTATAGCTCTACACCAAGTGATTCCAATTAATTAAAAGTTTATGGTAAATGACACACACATGCATACATATTTTATATGCATAATATATAGTTTGTTTCCTCCCAAGTTATGTACATTAAAGGACAGAGCTATGATGACCGAATAACGTTCACAGTCTCTTCGGCCCTTAGTCCACCGCACAAGATGGGCAAAAAGTAAAGAAGGAACGTGTGCCCCCATCCCCTATCCCATTGGCAAACCCCAGAATTTAATAGAAATCATCATCACACCAATTATTGTCTTCAACACCTTCATTCCATTGGAGATTTTTTTTGAGCCCTCGAATTTTTTTTAAATTTTATTTCCTCAAAGTAATAAAATCCCTATTTTTTTTCTCTTTGAAAAGAGACTCTTTCGTCATATTAACTCGTTCCGATAGGGTGACGACTAGTTGTGTAAAGCGCATTAATAGCTTAGGGCATTGGGCTGAGAAAAATATGCATTTTCTTGAATGGATCAAATTATGAAGAGGGTTATTAGCTGATTGTCTATTATGAAAGTCGAAAATATTAAATTTTCTCGTGCAGTGTAAATTTTACTGTATTTTAAGGATTCAAACTCCAAAATGATGAATTTATGCATCAACCACTCATAAGTCATAATGCAAGAACGAGGAGAGACCTTAGAGCTACTAGCTTAATCGAAATTGCAAAAACCCACTAAAGTAATTTCTTACGACAAGAGAACATGACACAATACCATTTCTCTAAACCTAAGTTCACTTCTGATACCTCATAGGCAAGCAAGAGATATCCAGGAAAGTTAAAATTAATTTTGCATAAACTCACATTCTTATTCTGTACAGATATTATCAAATTATAGGAACATAAAGCTATTAGCCAAGAAGCACGAGCAAGAGGGAATCGCACTCAATTTTTTGTATTAATTCACTATGAAAGCACTTTTCAATGTTTGATTCTTTTCTTCGTATAAGTTTTTCTGTGAGTAGAGATAAGAAAAATTCTTCCTAGGGTGATAAGAAGTTGCGACGAGATCAGTCAACAATCTCATCAAGGGATAGAGTTAAGAAAACAATACCTGAAATGTTTTACCGAGGCCCATGGTGTGAGCTAGGATGCAACCGAGGCCTTTATCCCCAGACCTTACTCTTCTAATTAACTGCACAATATTTTCCCACATAAACCTAATCCCTGCAACCTGCAGCGCGGGGAGAAAAGATAAACAAGAAGGATTGAACTGCTAGTGAATCAACAAAAACAAACATGGAAGACCAGAATAACAACTACGATTCAAATTCCCGTAGTGATGATGGAAACCTTAAAATAACTGAGCTGAAGTAATTCCAACAGACTTCCCAAAACAAGATCCAGCGATATCTCTGTCCAACAATTCCAAACATCCAACAATTCATTTTTCCTCAATTTGTCATGTTAAGCCATTCATCCATGTAAAGTAACAGAGCTTGTAATAATTGGCATCAAAAGATATGCACATATTAAAGTTCACAGACACCAAGGCAGGTTGGAGGACAAAATGCCCAGTCTAAGCGATTTATGTCACATATCTTAGTGGCTAACGAGTGGCTAACAAAATACCCATCGATAAGTTTATTGGGCATAGAAAGCGCAATCAAAATGCATTGAAAGTGTCCCCACTTATGTAGGGAGACAATTATTGTCAAAAGAAGAACAAAGACCCGATGAGCTTTTAACTTTGATGAAATACTTGGTGGAATCCTCACAGCTTCTTCACTCTTTTCTCTCACCACATTCACTAGGAAACCCGTGGAGGTGTCACCAAGCATGTCGATAGCAGCACCCTCTGACAAGCTAAATGAACGACTTGGAGAATTCGGAATATTGGATTTGGCAGAAAATTGAACTTGCAAAGACCTCAAATGTTCTTGACGTTCCTGCAAGCATAATATCACATCACAAGCAATGCCCTGCTTACAACTCAATTTCAGAAGAACAAATCCACCAAACAAGAGATACCTTCTCTATTGCGATTTTCCTCTTGGTTTCTTCACCAAGTTCAGCATCATCAAGTATTCTATGAATTTTCTTTTTATGCTTTCTCTTTGACCTAAACAAAAGAACAAGTTTGAGGAGCAATGCCTTCTTCTTAAACCAAACCCACATTTCATTGCTTGCATATAGAATCAAGTGCAAGACAAAGCACCCACCTCTCCTGCTTTTACTTTCCTTATCATCATCGGAAAATATGCTAACAGTTATCAATCACCTTCAGCTTGACTTCATCTGGTGATTATGGCATATTTGAACTATCACAACACACTAGTCCCATATGATACTCATGTATCAAGCACACATAGAAAATACGCTGAGGATGCTCCAATTGAAAATCCTAATTATTAGGGCAAAGCACTTCAACATGGAAGACATTTCTCTCGATCCTCTCCCCATATGTTTGCACTCGGCCATTTGTTAATGTTATAAAACGGCACTCTCTTCTCATAAAAGATGACATAGACAGACAATGACAGACAAGATAAGCATCTATAATTCTAACTCCTGATCTAGCTGAACTACAACAGTAGCAACAATAGAGAAATGGGTAAAACCAGAGAAATGCACTACACATAGTGAACAGGAAAATAAAGAAGAAAAATATATAGACTGCATTTGGAAGCAAAGAAGGAAAGAATTAATTTGTAACGGAGTCATTATTCCATAATATATGCTTGATGGAAAGTGTATAGAAGCTATCTAGAAGAAACAAAACAACATAAGATTTCAAGAAGCAAAAGAAAAGCTAGAAACATTTAATTTCCTGTATGAAAGTCTCTAAAGTGAAAATACCAATCACCTGATTGGAATATTAATGTCTGCATCTGAAGTATCAGAATCAGTATCAGAACTAGAAACCACTGAAACCCCAGATTTCATGGCTTCATCCAATGCCAATTTTAGCTTGTGCAAGACACTTGGAGAGCAACTGAAGCAGTTCCAGCCAGAGGCCTGGACATTGGACAGGTATACTTCACCAAAGTTCCTTTGAATGCAACTGGCGCAAAATAATGTTTTGCAAGCTCTACAGCTTAATAAGTAACCGCTTCCTCCACACCATCCACAATAACACTCAGAGCAATCAGCGTCCTACAAAGTTTTGTTCGAATTATCATACAGCAAGATTAATCGATTGATAACAGAATCTGCCATGACAATTATTACAATTTGCAAAAAGTTCACCTGAGAACTGGTGCAAACACACAAAGCAATCGATTCAGACCAAATGGTGCTTAAATTTATACTTGACGTGAAGGATGATATAATCACGGACCATATTAATATTTCTTTTCGAAATTTACCAAATGATACAAGAGAATTAAATAAGGTTATCGACCGAGCTCCCCTTTCCAAGGATAATTAGCCGTTAAGTATCAAGCTCCGTGACAATAACATTTGCATAAGGAAGAGAATAATACTTATGAGGGAAGCATCAAAGTGAAGAAAATACAAACACTCAAAGGTTTGCACCCATCAAAATAAAATATCTGGAATCGACTATGTCCATACCTTCACATGCATCTTTTCTTCCACCATATATTTACAACTATTGCAAATGATCACTTTCAGCAGAGGGTGCGCATGCACCTCACCAGCCACTTTACCACAAGCTGTGCAATGTAATTTCCTATTAAAGGAATAAGGAGCGTCCCCTGAATCCTTTGAAACAGATTGCTCATTATTAGCAACGCAATGGAGTGAATCATCCACCAACTGGGCTTCATCATCACTGTCTATAATGACTGTCCGACTCCTCTTATTACTGAAGCTTATCTCCACATTGGAATTAGGGAAAGCAGTTTCCGCAAGCAATGAAGTCGAGCCATTAGCTATTTGCCTTCCCTTGTCTCGATCATCAGTGCCATGACCTTCAAGCATATCATTCTTCAAATTTTGAACAGTAACGCCGTCGTCAGCAACAATTTCACCGTTTTCACATGCTATCTTGTTCAACACATTTTGCATATCTGAGCTTGCATCTTGATCAGTCATATTCTTTCTGAACAGTCTTCCATGCCAAAATGGACAAAAGAAGCAGAAATATCATCAAGATTTACCCTAACACAACAATCAATTTGTATATCAACAGATTAGCATATCTAGGCTTTCGTATTTAATTTCGATTTTCCTCTTTTTTCTTTTCCACGTTATCTCCTTCTTGTTTTGAAGGCAGAACAAGAGGAAGAAGATTGACTAATTTCAAGCTCACACAAAAGCCCAAAGGGCCTGCATACAACAGGTCATCCACACCTAAAACAATATTCGGTAGATAACTAAGCTACACTCCATATTTCTTTACTGCAATGGTGTAAGATCTCCACAATAATTACCAGCAATTAAAAGTAAATTAGTCAACTTATCTTAGAATGATCTTTGTTGTTCATCCAACAAGAAAGATAAATGGATTATATAGAGATCAAAGATAGCAAGAACACCACCGCCCGCAGCGGCTGCGTTGGCTTGCGCTCTGGTCCCCCCACGAAGGGACCAGAGTTCAAACCCCAGCGTCGTCGTTAGGGATTCTTAAGTGTGGCGCCGTGGTGGTGGGTCCTGCGCTAGCGTCACCCCAGGTTTACTCCTCCAGCTGTCGGCCGTGCGGGGGTTCCTGGGTTATCAAAAAAAAAAAAAAGATAGCAAGAACACCCTTACCAAAAAAAAAAAAGATAGCAAGAACATCTGTACCAAAAAAAAAAGATAACAAGAACACCTAACTTACCAAAAAAAAAAAAGATAACAAGAACACCTTACCCAAAAAAAAAAAAGATAACAAGAACATTGGAACATGAAAGGAAAGTATGCTGGGAAATTTGTACCTTCCTGCATCTCTTCTTTTGTCTCTTTTGCTTCAAGTGATGTTGATGCTTTCTGTCAAGATTTGCATCCTCCTCCTCTTTCACCTGTCAAGGTGTGAATGTAAGAAACGAGCTCAACAAAGTGAGAACACATGTTTGCCCTGGGACAAAACATTGATGTTACAAAGTACTCCTATTTGAACCATTTGAAAAACTTAATAATTCCAACTTCTGGACAAAAATGCTAACTTCTTGCTAGTTACTATACCTAAATGAATTTCGCGTGATAGGGCACTGACATGGAATCATCTTGAGAAAAATGTGGTCAGACAACATGTAATATTACTTGACTTATACCAGAAACATGCTGCAGCAACTCTGAATGTCAAGGCAAATCATAAATGATTGTTAAAATGCTTCAAGAAGTTTAAGCTACACTTTAAATGGTTAATACAAGATAAAAATACATTTACTCCTGGTAGAAAATGAAGATTACAAGTTTCAGAAATGGAAGACAGAATAATAAAAAGAGACCTTTCTGAAGTTCTGCTTTTGTTCTTCAGAAAGAACTAGTTCTCTTTCATTTGATATTGCATATGCAAGAAATGGATCACTGGAACTGCCATCAATGTCGTCAATCTCCTCAACCTAAAGCAAATAATGCATTCTTTGATCTAGCACCATCCAGCAGCGACAACTTCCCTTAGGAGTCGCCGGGAATAAGAACACGCCCAGCAGGAACACGACCACCAAGTCACCTTCACCTGAAATTCACTGTCAAATAGAACCGACACGCCGAGCTCTAAAAACACCCCGATGCCCAGCAGATGCAGCGGGAAAATCTGAACTTGCACGCGCACACACATCGTACTCGAAGACAATGCAATACCCACAAATTTCCACAATCCCGTTTCGCATCACTCGCCCTTTTATTCTCACGACTCCGCCGACGCGGAACCGCTGGCTTTTTCAATGGCGGGCACGGGGAACGACGACCGTGGAGCTGTCAGCTAGCAAGCACGCCGACATGAAGCTCCGCCAGTAGCAGCAGAGAGAGAAACGGTGGCAATGGTTAGAAATTCGCACAAAAAGAAAAAGGAATCGGCGCTTTTTTCTTTTTTCTATAATTTTTTTGTTTTTGTTTTGTTTTGCGTGAACTTGAAGACTTGAAGTTATTCTTGTAATTCAGGGATTTCTTTCTTTTTTCTAATTTTTGTTATAATTTCATCAAACTCAAAAAAGAAATAAATTTAATAAAGAAAATTTCCACGTGGATTCACTTTTCCCTTTTAACTTGGATCACAAATATTATGAATTGCATGCTTTTCAACCTTTTTAAAAGCCGGATCATTTGAGATTTGCGCAAATTGCACGTATCGATGAGTAAATTTCACATTTGATTTTGCATAATCTTTCAAGATTGGTATGTTGAAATTGGATAAATTTTAAATAAGATCCCGAAGTGTCCTCATTTTCTCAAATAAAGACCTGAAGTAAACTTTGTTTTTGTTAATGATAAAAGAGTTATTGTGTTTATTTCATAGATAAACAAAGAGTATTTATAGGCTTAGGAATAAGCCTAATACATTTACACAAATGACCCCAACTTGCTAATACCTAATACTCTAAATTAATAAACCCAACACTCCCCCTCAAGTTGGAGCGTACATATCAAAAAGTCCTAACTTATGACAAATATATGAAACTCGTCCACGTCGAAGAGGCTTTGTGAAAATGTCTGCTAGCTGCTCTTCAGAATGCGTGTGTACCAACCGTATGTCTTCACAGTTCACCTTTTCTCGAACAAAGTGACAATCCACCTCTATATGCTTCGTTCGCTCATGAAACACTGGATTGCTAGCAATATGAATAGCAGATTGATTATCACAGCACAGAATAGATGATCCGGTCATAGGTAGTCCAATCTCAGCTAACAACATACGAACCCATTGAAGTTCACTAGTAACATTAGCCATAGCACGATACTCGACCTTTGCACTAGATCGGGAAATAACAGACTGTTTCTTACTTTTCCATAACACAAGATTACCACCAAGAAATACACAGTATCCCGAAGTAGATCGGCGATCCATAGGGCAACCAGCCCAATCTGCATCAGAAAATCCTATCACCTCCAAAGATTCAGGGTTAGAATAAATAGCTATATGAAGATGACCTTGATTATGGAACACAAGTCCTTGACCTGGAGCTCTCTTCAAATATCGAACAATTTGGAGTGCAGCTTGCCAATGATTAGTACGAGGAGAGCTCATAAACTGACTCACCACACTAACAGCAAATGAAATATCCGGACGGGTAATGATAAGATAATTTAACTTGCCTACTAACCGACGATACTTTTTTGGATCATGAAGAAGTTCTCCCTGTTCATTATCAAGCCTTACTCCAGGATCCATAGGTGTGTCACCAGGCTTAGAATCATGTAAGCCAACCTCCTTAAGAATGTCTAGAGCATATTTCCGCTGGGAGAGAGCAATACTACCATTGGCATAGGCAACTTCAATGCCAAGAAAATATCGCAGATGACCTAGGTCTTTAGTGTTAAACTCTTTTTGAAGAAACTGCTTGAGTCGTAGTATGCCTTCGACATCGCTGCCTGTGACAATGATATCATCAACATAAACAACAAGAATAACACATCCTTTTGAAGATGACATACTAAATACTGAGTGATCCACACTACACCGATGCATGCCAAAAGTAATAACCGCATCACTGAACCGGCCAAACCAAGCACGAGGAGATTGCTTAAGCCCATAAAGAGCTTTTCGCAATCGGCACACCTTCTCCCCCTGAGCAACAAAACCAGGTGGTTGCTCTATATATACTTCCTCGTGAAGATCATCATGAAGGAAGGCATTTTTGACATCAAGCTGATGAAGAGTCCACTGAGACCGAGCAGCCAAGGAAATAATAATACGAACAGAAGGAATTTTGGCTACCGGAGAAAAAGTTTCATCATAGTCAATACCATAAGTTTGAGTATAGCCCTTTGCCACAAGACGTGCCTTTAAGCGCTCAACTGAACCATCTGGATGGTGTTTGACAACAAAGACCCAGCGACAACCTACCAATTGTTTATGAGCTGGAAAGGGAACGAGCTCCCAAGTCTCATTATGATGTAAAGCATCCATCTCCTCTTCCATAGCGCGAGCCCACCCTGGATGGGCCAAAGCCTCCTGGACACTACTAGGCACAGACACAGAAGCAAGAGATGATACAAAGGCAGACATCTGAGGACTTAAGTTATGGTAAGACACAAAATTAGAAAGAGGATACCGAGATCGAGTACGGTGAGCAATAGGAGAACTGTCAGGAGACGGTGGAAGAGGATCGGAAGCCTGGACCGAAGTTGGTGGTGGTGGTGGAACGCTTGCTGGTGAAGATGTATTACCCCAAACAGAACGAGAACCACGTGTATAGACCTGAAGAGGGGTTGGTGCTAGTGAGCTTGGATCCGGTGGAGCAGCATCAGAGGTAACAAATGGTAGCTCCGGCTAAGATGTAGGTGCAAAGGGTGGTAGAAGGTCCAAGGTTAATGGTGTTTGAGGACTATCATCGCCAAAGAATGCTTTATCCTCAAAGAAAGTTACATCAGCAGAAACATACTCCCGACGACGAGTAGGATTATAACAAACATATCCCTTTTGAGTACGAGAGTAACCAACGAATATACATTTTTCAGCACGAGGAGATAATTTGTCTAATCCAGGAGACAAAGAATGAACAAAACAGACACATCCAAAGATACGAGGGCGAACAGACCATAAAGGACGATTAGGATGAAGAAGAGCATAAGGAATAGCTCCTTTCAACACGGAGGACGGAAGACGATTAATAAGATGACACGCTGTAAGTAGAGCATAGCTCCAGAATGATTTAGGTATATGAGTGTGAAGAAGAAGACAACGAGCAACATCCAACAAATGACGGTTCTTACGTTCAGCAACTCCATTTTGTAAAATACCATGAGATTTGAAAAACGGAACAAAGCTAGATGAAGAAAAGTACTCACGAGCATTGTCAGTACGTAAACACTTAATAGAACAATCATATTGTGTACGTACTTCATGATAAAATTGGCAGAAAGAATGAAAAACTTCAGTACGATCTTTTATTAAATATAACCAAGTTGTACGAGTACAATCATCAATAAAAGTGACAAAATACCGAAAACCAAACGAAGACTCTCGACTAGGACCCCACACATCGGAGTGAATTAACTCGAATGGATGTGACGCACGACTCAAAACACGAGGAGAGAAAGACTCACGATGGTGTTTACCTAACTGACACGTTTCACAATTAAAATGAATACTTGAACTAGACACGAAAGGAAACCGTCGGAGTACATCTGCTGATGGATGACCAAGACGACAATGTAATCGATAAGAATCATCCACGGCTTTATTATGAAGTGTTGTAGCAGCAGCAATAATCTCGGGTTCCAGGATGTACAATCCACCAACTTCACGCCCACCACCTATTCGGCGTCCAGTCTTCCGATCCTGAAGAACACACGAAGACGAAGAAAAGATAATGTCGCAATCAAGATCACGAGTAATAGAACTGACTGATAATAGATTGTAAGGAAAATGTGGAATATGGTAAACAAAAGGTAAGGAGACAGAGGAACTTAATGATACACAACCTGTACCAGTAACTTTGGATTGAGAACCGTCTGCTAAGGTGACTGACATAGAAGGAACAGATGAGGTGGATGTGAGAAGACGAGGATCACCAGTCATATGATGAGTGACACCCGAATCAATAACCCAAGAACGAGGAGCTGTATTGGACAATAGACATGTAGGATCATTACGCTATGCTAAAATAGCAGTAGGACCAGAGACATCACCACTCTCACTCTGTCGTGCTCTGACCAACTCATCATATTCTGCACGGGTCAACTGTATTGTACCCTGTCCAGAAGAAGATCCAAGGGAAGGAGCCCAAGGCTCAGTATCAATAGAAGCATGTAGACCCCGCAGTTCAGGATGGAGGTCATAACAATAATCAACAGTGTGCCCAGAAAGCTGACAATGAGTACAAAAATGGTTCGCTCGACCACCACCACGTGCTCTTCTAGAAGTATTACTACCACTACCACCACGAACGGTACCTCGGCCTTGAAAACCACGACCACGACCACGACCACGACCACGACCACGGTAAGAACTATCAGAATTCCATTGTCCACGGCCGTTAATACGACCACGAGTCCCTTGACCTCCACGAGCCACCATAGCACTACTATCTGAAATTGCTGAAGTCTTAGAACTGGAAGTGTAACGAGCAGCTCGAGAATACACTTCTTCAATGGAAGGAAGAGTGCTCTGAGAGGTAATCTGTTGACGAAGAGCACTATGATCTGGACCAAGGCTACGAAGAAAGAGCACGGTTATCATGTCCGCTTCTCGTTGCTGCATCTGAGTAACTGTGGTAGCAAGTGGAAAATAAGACTTGAGGCGCTAATACAAAGATGCAAAACGAGCATAATGTTCTGCCAAACTAGCGTCACCAATTTTGGCTTCAAATAAAGCCTCCCACATGTCACAAACTCGACTCATGTTATTCTGTTCAGAATATAGTAAAGCACACTTTGTCCATATCTCACGGGCTGTAGTGCAATCCATGAAAAGATGACGAATATATTCAGCCATACTTCCCCATAAAAGTGTACGCAAAGTAGCATCTACGTACTTCCATTCTTCTAGACTAGTTAAATCTGCAGGTGGTTCTTCTTCAAGCCATCTAGATTGGCGATTAGAAAAAATAAAAGTCGAAAGAGCCATCGACCAAGAAGGGTAATTGGTACCATCCAACTTGACCAAGGTATTGTGCAGATTATTCATACTATAATATGAACCAAAAGATACTGAACTCGAAGAAGTACTAGAGGAGCCCAACCCCGAAGTAATAGACGGTGAATTAGATGAACCAGTAGACATCCTCACAAACCACTAATCACTGGAAACTTGACACACGTATGTAATAAATAACATACCCCACATGTCACTCCAACTAATTCAATCAATTCAATTCAACCACACTAATTCAGTTGTTCCACATTCAGCTACTCTAATTCAGCCAGCCAAACATCACTTCCACATAACCCTCAGCCTTAGAAGCTCCTCTGATAACATCGATTTCTGAGTTTCAATGCATCAAAAACACAAGAGATCTGAGGCGAGTGAATTAATGGTCAGACAATACTGATTTCCGACCTAGATGAGTTCCAGTAGCGTTATTCTTGGGTTCGCTGGAGCTGACAACCCTGGACTGAGGTCGTCGGACCTAGATCTCGCCGGATCTGAGGTCGCCGGCCCTGGGCGATGTCGGACGGAGGGTCGCCGGCCCTGGGCGACGCCGGATCTGAGGTCGCCGGCCCTGGGCGACGCCGGACGGAGGTCGCCGGCCCTGGGCGACGCCGGACAAAGGTCGCCGGCCCTGGGCGACGCCGGTCGGAGGTTCGCTGACCCTGGGCGACGCCGGACGGAGGTCGCCGGAGGGATCTACAATGGGTCGCCGGCGAGATCTACAGTGGTGGCTAGGGTTTGCTGTGAGTAGTGTTAATTTTAGGGTTTAGGTTTTAATTTCGGCTCTGATACCATGTTAATGATAAAAGAGTTATTGTGTTTATTTTAAAGATAAACAAAGAGTATTTATAGGCTTAGGAATAAGCCTAATACATTTACACAAATAACCCCAACTTGTTAATACCTAATACTCTAAATTAATAAACCCAACAGTTTTAAATAAAAGTCTGAAGTGAACTTTATTTCAAATAAGAATTCGAAGTAACAACTTCAATCTCGAAAAAGAGTTTGACCTTACCGGGCACAAAAGTATTTTCGTCTTTTTATTTTTTTGATTACTTTTATGTTTTTTCTTTCTTTCCATAGCAAAACTCAAAAAAGGAAAAAAAAAAAAAAGGCTACTGTTAGAAAGAACAATCAGGAGGGCTACCTATGGAACTACCCCATCACCGGTGGGGAGGCAACGATGGCTTGCAAGGTCGCCAGCGCCTCGACAAGGGCCTGCTAGCCCTCTTTAGGTTTTTGGAGAGGGTGGCAACCCTCTCCCAGGGACGGGAGAGTGAGGCAACCCTCCCCTAGACCTGGGCTAGGGCTAGCGTCCTCCTTTTTGTTTTTTTCTTTAAAAAGATTTATTTTTTAATTTTTAATCTAATATAACTAAAACTTATATTAAAATTATTTTTGGATAAAAATGCCATTGGCCGGTCGGAAAATTTGTCCAATCAATGAGCTGGTGGAGTTAGGTCATTTTTTGAAACTATTATAGTCACTTCGGATCTTTATTTAGGAAAATAATAGTTCTTCAAGCCTTTACTAAGAATTTTTTCTATTGAAATTTGTTTGGTGAAATAGGGAAGGTTTGCTTAAACTCAAATAAACAAGCCTTTTACATTTCTTACTATTTTAAGTATGACTTTTTAGTCGCAAATATTCAACTCTTACTATACTGATAAAGCTAATAGTTTTAAAATCGCACTATCTTTTTAGTTTCCTAATGGTCCACAATTAGCAGAAGCCAATGTTTCAAGGTCGTCAGCGGAAGAAGGGATTTAATAGAGCCTTAAAAAAAATACTTGACTAATAAATAATTCACTTATGGATATGCGATCTATCACAACCTTCATAGAGGCGAACCACCAAAGTGAAAGCTAATGGATTACTAAGCGAATAATTAGCACGAACTGTCTCAAACCCATACCAACCGCAATATTCGAATTTTAATTTAATCATCCTTAAATGTGTAGATCAATTTATTTAGGAGAAGCCACTAATCTATTATGGTCAATTAGAAACCCAAGTAAAATGTGGGATAATATTTTACTTATGCGAACTAGAAATTATACAGATATGAAGACCTGGTTATGAGATAAATCTAATGACTTTCCGATATCTTATTTCTTCCTCTCAAGAATATTTTGCAAGTGGTTTCGGTCAATTTTAATCCTTAGCCACTTATATGCGATGTGATGATCATGCGTGGGCGCAAGCAAGAATTTTGACCCTCAATGTTATGCAAGACGTTAATTCAAAATATGCATGACTTAATCATGACCTCTAAACGTAACGACAATTAATTTTTTTTTTATTTTTCTTCTTTAACAAATATTAAAGTAAATGCAATGCGTGAAATATAATTATAATCCAAGTTATGTTTATGCGAGATTTAATTTAAACTAATGACTTATGACATGAATTTAAATGCACTGCAAACTAATCCTAATGGAGGGCAAGATAATTATGCAATTTATTTATATGAACCTAAACATGAATTCACTACATTACTTGGATATAATGACGTGGATACTACGATGTTGATGTATGACACGGATATTTAAAATTGTGATTACCAAATGACACGTAATGTATGATATGCAATTTATTAAACTAATTGTATATGAGATGCATGTTATTTTTATGATTTGCATGCGAGCATGGGAGAACTCGATCGGCAGTTCAGTCTGTGATACTTTTATTATCAAATTTTCACCAGAGAGAATCACCATCAAGATAAATTTGTCTCGTACCGTGGATCCGTTGAAAATACTAAAAGAGAGACTTTAGGTCAAAAAGGATTTGTCACTCGCTCTAAATCAAAGGATATTTCATCTCATTTATCGATGCAGGAATAGGAGAAACTATCAACATGTCAACAAGGGTCTGTATGTTCTCGCAAGCAATACAATCTTATTGATCTAAAAGTTCTTTTATCAGGACAGTAATGTAGCCTTATCAACGACTTAGCAAAAGGAAAATTCAATTCATAGCTTTCAAAGAAGTACTTTTCATTCATCATCACTGCCGAGTTCACAATTCAAAAACTATGCAAAATAAGATAAAAACAATATTGTCCACACCGCTTCGAGTGAAGTTTTTAAATAATCAGTCCAGTTTTCGATTCTAGGTACGAAATCGAACCATCCGAATTGAGATATATATTTTTTTCTCAAAAAATACTTTCCTTTTCATTTTAAAGAGCAGAGAAAACCAAATTGCCAAAACCCTAAATCGGACCGATCTAATTCTGAGAACTGGACCAATCCTGTCACGATCCAATTCCCGATCCTACCAAATCGGATCTCGATTTCAAAGTGGAGCCGACCCAACTCGGGAACCCATCACCCCGAAAGCTTAAACGGCCACAATGCACTCGCGCACTGCGCATCCCACCGTCTAGAACCACCATGAATTCCTCCGTCACCTCCTCCATCGCCACTCCATTCCTCCTCTCGCACCAATCCTGGCAAGCATCTCCGTCCCCGTCCCCGGGGCGCTTCCGCTTCGGCCCCGCCCTCTCGAGCCGCCGGCTGCTCGCTTCGAAGCCGCCGCTCCGGAAGCGGTGGAGGCCGCCGAAGCTCGCAGCCCGCCCGCAGGCGTTTCGGGTCGTCGAGCCTTCCCGAGGCTCGAAATGCTGCGGCGAGGAGGCGGCGGCGGCGCGGGTTCCGGAAGATTCCGAGAGCTCGGGTCGAGTGATCCAATGCGTGGTGAAGCCGTTGGCTTGCGCTGTGTTCTTCATAGCGGTAGGTTTCGCCCCGTTTCGCCGAGTTCAGGGCCCTGCGGCTGCGGCCGCCGCCGTGGCGGCGACGGAGCTGAATTTGGAGAAAATATAGGAGGGGTCTGAAGTGAAAGGGCACGAGTATTCGAATTGCACGAAGAGATTGTTGGACAAGGTTTCGGTGGTTCTGAGATGTATGGATGAGATCAGGAGAGGGGAGGGAAGCGTGAAGGCGTTGGAGGTGGCGATGAAGGCGGTGAAATTGGAGAAATGGCAATTGCAGGAGGAGATAATGCGTGGTATGTATGAGAAGCCGAGGGAATTGAAGAGAGAGAGAGAGAGAGAGAGAGAAAGAGGGGTTGATCAGGAGGTCAGAGGAGATTGTTGATGAGGCGATGAGAGTGAAAAGGGAAAACGAGGAAACGGCTGCAAAAGGGGGTGAATTTGAGGAGACCTTGAGCAAATTGGAGGACGAGTATGATAGAATTTGGGAGAGAGTTAGGTATGTTGAGGATAGTATAATGAGGAGAGAGATGGTTGCAATGAGTTTTGGAGTGCGAGAGCTTTGTATGATCGAGAGAGAGTGTGAAGCTCTGGTTGAGAGGTTCAAGAGGGAAATTTGGCGAAAGAGTACCCCAGATAGGTAAAATTTCTACAGCCCCTCGTTTGCCATGAGTCCCGATACTACAGATACAATCAAATTAGTGCTAAGTAATGATTTTAGGGGAAATTGTTGGTTCAATATTCTGGTACCACAAGGCTTTCCACATCATTGATGTACAAGTTTGAATTAAACATTTATCAATTGTTCTGGGTGTATGCGCTATGAATGAATTGGCAGGGTTCCCATTTAATCACGCCAACCTGCTCGAAAGTGTCTCCAGTTTCTGCTGTCTTTCTATGCGTATATACTTTTGAGAATGGGCTAGCCTCGTCTGAGTACTTCTTTATCCTTTCCGAGGCAAATGAGCATGCTTCTTCATCTTGAGCAAAATGTTTCCATTGGTCTACAGTGTGCCATTAAACTCCGAAACCAAGCTTTCCAAGTCTGATATTGAGAAAGATCTGAGAAATGTTCAAAGGAAGTACCTGTAACAAATGATTCTGCCAAGGATTGTGGAGACTGAGGATTTTGGTCCTCTCTTTCATCAAGATTCAGTAGATTTTGCTCTTCTTATAAAACAAGGCCTTAAAGATTCTAGGGAACTTTAGAGGAGTCTAGAGGCTGCCATTATAAAAAGCATGAAGAAATTTGGTGATGAAAAGCGTTATATCGTAAATACACCTGTTGATGAAGTTGTCAATGGATTCCTGAAATCTAGTTGAAGTGGATGTTCGGGGATAAGGGGGTCGTGGTTCCGAAGGCTATTCGGTTCCATTTGTATCATGGGTGGAAGAAGTGGCGTGAAGAAGCTAAGGCAGATCTAAAGAAAAAACTACTAGAAGATGTAGATTTTGGGAAAGAATATGTGACCCAATGGCTGGTAGCTCTTGGCTCATTAAGCAGCAGCGGTGAAGTGGGTGTGTTGTGTACTGGTTTGTCACATATAATTGTATTATGTTCTCAACTCCCCCCACCCCAACCCACCCCCTCTATGGAATCATACAGTAGAAGATTTGTTCACTTCTCGTCCCATCACTTGCTGCTTGTGACTCAAATTTGCATTCCAAGTTCACAAGCATGCTTTTGCATGAGCTTTCTGCCTAAACCATTGAAGACTTTGTGCATTATTCTGATAATTTGGATGTCTTCATTCTTGACTCTTCTGAATTGTCATTTGTTTGTGACTTTTAAAAATAGAATTGTGTACCCTCTTTGCTTTAATTTATCTTCTCTTCTTTGTTTGAGATACTTTTCAAGTGGATAAAGATTCAAGAGTAGTCAAAGTCAAACTTAGATGCTTGCTCTAACACTCATGGGCTTGGTTTTTTTGACAACTTTGAAGGAACAAATTCTCTTGGACCGAGATAGGGTGGTGTCCAAAACATGGTACAATGAAGAGAAAAATAGGTGGGAAATGGATCCCATAGCTGTACCTTATGCCGTATCCAAGAAGCTTATAGACAGTGCACGAATCAGACATGATTGGGGTGCTATGTATGTTGCACTGAAGGGGGACACAAAGGAATATTATGTCAACATCAAGGTGCTGCATCTTTCAACTTATAGTTTCTTCTTTACGTTATTCATTTTTTTGGGTTTTTAATGTTATTCTGCATGTTGCCAGGAATTTGAAATGCTGTTTGAAGAGTTTGGGGGCTTTGATGGGTTGTACATGAAGATGCTTACTTCTGGGATCCCTACTGCCGTTCAACTTATGTGGATACCTTTGTTAGAGTTGAATTTTCACCAGCAGTTCCTTTTGACGACAAGTCTCCTCCATCAATGCTTAATGGGATTGTGGAGGACTCCAGTCATATCATATGCTAGAGGTTGGGTTATTGAAAAAGTCAGAAACATTAGTGATGACATAGTGACGGTGATTTTTTTTCCCATTGTCGACTACCTAATGCCTTACCTGGTATCGATTCTTTAACCTTGCAACCTGTCTATTTTGATAATTTTTTTTTCAAACTCACCGTAATTGTTAACTTTGTCCAAAGTTCTACTATTTTTTATGTGCCACAGGTAAGGATGCGATTGGGAATGGCATGGCCGGAGGAAATCAATCAAACTGTTGGCTTGACATGGTACTTGAAATGGTAATCAGAAGCAGAAATGAACTTTAATTTCAGAAAAACAGATCACCTCCAATGGTTTCTGTGGTTTCTGATTAGAAGTGCTGTATATGTAATGGTATATGTAATGCGGATTAGTCTCAATTTCTTTGTCCATGTATAACCTCAAAGAAAAGAAAGCTATGTACGTCTTCTTATTATATACACTCTGTTCCTCTTCTCCCTGTCTTTGACATTCTTCATTCCACAGGCGATCATGGTTTTCTATATTCGTACTATAGTGACTTTGCCAATGCACATCTTTTCGAGCCAAATTTATCCACAGAGGTGTTGAAATCTCGACCAGTTCCTGAAATGGAGCGACTTTCTACTCTATACAATGCAGATGTTGGTCTTTACATGCTTGCAAACAAGGTATGGCTACCTATATGTGAAAACAAGTCACTAAGGTGGCTCATTGAGGCATTATTTTATTGGCACAGTAATTGTAGATAAGAAAGTAGGGGTGTATTTGCTTCTTCTTGGATTTCTTTCCATCCTTTTTTATTTCCCTTTTAGAGTTGGTGTTTTGGGGGTATATGTGTCTTTCACGACATTTGATGTGCATATTTTGTGTTTTTTATATTAACAAGGAGTCGTTTATACTGTGCAGGTCATCAACGGCACACATCTTCTTGTGATATTGCTACCTGCTGTTACTGGTTGGGCATGGCATTTTTGGCAATGGTGGCCCCAGCCTTGCCATGCATTTTCGGGATCACTGCTCTTTTCGCAAGGTAATTCTTTTGGTTTGATTCTCACAATGCCCCAATTCTCTTTACTAATTTAAATTACACCAAGTTTCATGCTGATCTGTTGCTTCCTATATCATTTGGGATCAGAAATTTGATTGTTTATGATGTTGCTTTTATGTTCTTTACTATTCCCTTGCTATGACGCTTGAGTGAGGATTGCAAGAACAACAAATTCATGACTGCTTTGCGTCCTTCAACAGGTTGGGTTTGATGGTTGGTGGAGGCCTTGTATTGGCATCTTTCATGACCTATTCTTCCGAGCACCTTGCTATCGTTTCATTCATTAGAGGCTTTGAAGAGCAAGATATGAGCCGGTAGCGGAAGCATATGTTTATTATGTTGACAGGTGGCACCATCTCCACGCGTAATTCTTTTTTCCTTCTTTGTTGTAACTTATCACATAGGCTACCCAATGATTGATGTGTAAATTATTGAGGCATCTTGGCCAGCTTAGAAGTTCTCCTTTTTCATTCAAACAAGAGTGTCTGAACTGTAACATGCCTTCATGGAAGGGGAATCCGATTTTCGCTTCGGATTTCAAACTTTTCGCCAATGAAAGTATGAGTTTCTGTTTAGGCTCGATTGTTCAGCTGAGATAATTCCTACTTTGTGGCTATTTTATGCACTAATCTCATGTAGATTGCAAAATTTGAAAGTACTCTGCAAATTCCCATGGTGGTCGCTTGTGTGAAAGATTGAAGGGAAAAGGAAGGGAATTGGCATGCAATTTGGTTTTTTCTTAAGCTGTGAAACAGGGCATACGCAAGATTACCATCATGGCTTCATTTATTTCTTTAGCATAAATGTGTTGAGTTTATTCACCATAGTGGACGTGAAAATAAACTTCTGCTACTCTTCAAAAACAACTTAGCCTAATCCAGAAAAGGTGGAGGGGCACTTTAAAGTTTAAAGCGAGGCAGGCAGCCCACATTAACCTCATTATCTTAAAGCTCATTATTGAGTTGTCCGATGTGCTTTGGCGCAAGCTGCCATGTCCACCATCAATAAAAGAGAGATCAAGCTAATTTCAAGAATAAGATATTCTTAAGATATTCATTGTTGTGTATGATGGTTTGTGTTATGCTTGCCATTTGTGCTAAGATGCCACAAGTCAAACTCAAATTCTCCTTCGACCAAAACAAAACCAAAAAGAAAAAAACCTCAAATTCTCCTAGTGTGGTTTAAGAGAAAAAGGTAGATCAGAGTAAAATCTTTAAGCCAAGTGTGTCGGTTCTTGTGCCCTTTGCTTTTGCTTCTCCTATTTATCTGAATCTTTCCTAGTTTAAGTGATCTATTATGAATCCTTCATAAAGAATTTTTTCTAATACCACGAAAAATCATAAATTAGTATTCAAACAACACATTAATTCCAAATTAATTCTTGTCTTGCGAAAAATTCCAAACCAGTACCCTACCCAATTTTACTCTCTGTTGGCAATCAATACATACGTGGTAAACAACTGTACTGATCAAAAAAAAAAAAAACAACTGCAAGACGGGTCCGACGTGAATAATGACAAATTTAACATGAAAAATTTACATGTTTATGACACGTATGCATTGAGTTAGGGTTCTCGTTTTGGATTTTTTAATGATATTAGTTTTCTCTTTTTTTTTCCTAAGGATAACAATGACCTGTCACGATTCTTGACGAGTCATCAACCAACAGAAAATTATCTAATGATGGCTCTCGTCGTTATTAAATGTTTTTCCTCCTCTTTTCCCAAGTTGCATGTCATTTTCCCACTAAGATGGACACATGGTGACTAACCAAGGATTTCGATCATGCGAAAGCTAAATATACTAAAGTCGAATCATCATCCCTATCCTTAAAATATGGCCAATGACAACTCCTCAGTTCCATTAAGTTTCAGAAAGCTACAGATCCGTACCCCAAAATCTGGCTTTCCCCATTGACACACAGTTGGGAGAGAAGGAGATACTTCGGCTCTTGACTTTCTTTCTCCTCCCTTTATTCTTTTCGTAAAGAAAACTTAAATATGACCGAATTTTTCTATTTGATTTTCTTGATTCGACATGCAGTTCTGTACTGGTGAGGGAAAAAGATGGTGTGTATATAAAAAGTAGAAAGTAGTATAAGACAAATTGTAAAAAAGAAATTAACCTATACCAGATATATGGCTATTTTCTTGTCAGCATGGATATCTGGACCTCGGTTTAATCTATCTATGTGGATGCATGCAAATCATCTTGTTCGCTCGATAATGAGCGGTATTTGAGCTGGGTATAATCTTTAATTATCCTTCCTAGTTTTGCCTCTTAGATAGTTGCTTATTTTGCTCGACTTGGTGATGAGAGATTGCAGACTTATTGGAGATTGACATGGAAGATTTGGTCACTGTCAAAAGCTTGTATAGATGTACTTTCACCTGCAATTTCTCTTTGCTCATCCATCTGAAGCATGCCAGGAATTACTAATTTCGATATACCCATGCAAAAATCTGCTCATTGAAAAAACAAAAACCCATGTTTTGGTTTTGGTAATGAGATGTCATCTCATATTTGCCGACACCACGATACCCGACGAGCCATGACTAACTACATCAAAAGCCGATGTTTGGTAGAAACCTTACCGTTCGTGCAATAAGTTTGAGAATTTGTCATATAATATCCTGCTTCATTATTCAAATCTTTCGCATCATTTATCAATGAGTGAGACATCATATGCTCCATTGCTCTAGTTATCGAAATAAATCTCTCACAAAGTTAGGCTGTATGTGGGCTCCGGATATTGTGGGATTCACAAGGACTTAATGAGATGCAGTAAATCATCACAAGTGATTTGTATGACTCAAAGAAAATCCTCTAAAGTGAAAATTTTGAGCTTTGGATCTGAACGAAGGCCTTATTAGGTTATGAAGGACTAGCTGCTACACAAGGTCCATACACATTCTTAGAAGCATGCATAAACTCTTTCCATAGCACATGAAACAAAAGATAACGTGCATACAAATGCTCACAGAATTATGTCCATAAAATACTGCTTGTCATGTAATTAACCTTATGATACCTAAACATAGAAGGTTCACAAGCTGGGTTAGGATAATTAGAATTCGATAAGTGCAAATGGACAAAAAGAAAATGGGGGAAGATAAGAGCAAGGAAGTTAATTTCTTGGGTATTACATAGAGCGGAAGAGAGTATCTCTTGCTGATTTTACAATGTCAAAAGAGGAAAGACAGACAGTTGCCAAGAAAACTACACAGCACCAATGAAATCTATGGATTAATTCTTAGCAACTAATTTACCTTTTATTCTCGAACTCTCATCTCAACTCTTTCTGGGAAACCGAGTTGGTATCAAGGGGAAAAAAGAACCAGAACATGATGGAAATTAAATTTAAAGCCAAGCATCAGACTTGCCTAGAGGATTTGAAAAACAATTCCTCAAGTCATCATCTTCTTTTGCTGAGGAAACTGCGCTGGCCACGGCTCATATGGAGTATTTCCATCAAGAGAGGCCAATCCTTCGGCTTTGACCACGGTTGAAACTGGAAGCTTTCCTTCATATAACGATCTTTCCCTCATCTCCACAGACATGGCCCTCCTCTTCCCAGATGGAGTTTCAAAGAAGCAAAAGGTTCTTGAATGAGAAAATGCAGATGAAGAAGATGGGGATGAAGGAGAGAAGAAAGAGGACAAGAGAAGGAGAGGAAGATGTTGAAAACTGTATGAGTCGATGGGTGAAATATATAATGGCGATGACTTTTTCTTTTCTTGGTTTATTAACCTCCTTGTTGGTGTTAGCAGACCGATAAATCAAGGACTAAGGAAGAGAACAAGCATTTGCCACCTACATAGGAGGGCCTACCTCCCATGTTTTGTTTGATAAATTAGAGAGGGAGAATCTGTTACTGAAGTAACGAAAACACTATAAAACCATAAATAAAACTACGAGTGGAAATCTAAAAGGAAGAATCTCATTGTCCAGCACTACAAAAGCTTTTGAGAATGAAAATAATAAAAAAAGGTTTTTAAGTATGGGTTCAGTCACAATTCATTTTCTTGACACCTGGATGGAGGAGGCCTCCCAAGGAAACTTTTGAGGGAAGATTATATCTTACCTAGTGTCAATATGATTTCCTCTTTTTTACCCATATTAATATTAAAATTGAAATAAATATATATTAAGATTGATTTACAAAATTGAGATATCACATCTATTATTTTATAAACTTTTGAGAGTTAATTTTAATTTACATAATATATAATGATCATTGTTACGGATAACTTGTAATCGAAGCTACGCATGATACGCAGTGCATGTAATTTTATCTTTGTTTGTGTTTTATTTTATTTGAACCATACTCACAAACAGCTAATCTGTCTCTTGATCTTGATGCGGATTGCTACATGTCATGAGCACGTCTATTGACTTCAACTAAGAAAAGAAACAAGGGAGTATGATTTCGATTTCGGTGAAATGATTTTGATTCCTGCTTGTCCTTTGACATTGCCACCTATAACTTGTAGCAGATTCCTCTCATCATAGGTGGCGCAAACTAAGGATGTCAAAACCAAATCGAAAAATCGAGTCGAGATACGAACCGAGCCGAGCCGAACCGAAAATTTTAGGCATTTCGGTTCGGTTTGGTTTTTGGTTCGGATACACAAAAGAAACCATTATTTTTCTTTCAGTTCAATTTATTTCGGTATGGTTCGGGTCTGCATAGCAACGTTTCTGTTCCCAGAAACAATTTTTAATCAGAAATAGTTTTTTCTATTTCTATTTCTTGGAACAGTTTCTGACAAAAAAATAGCGTTTAGTAACTATACAAAATTTCTATTACTGGAATAGAAAAAAAATAGAAACGTGTTTAGGATGCGAATGATCCATTTCTATTCTATGGACAAGTTTTTCCCTTCTGGGCTACTGGTAGAGGACGGTGGTCGGCGGTGGCAGAGGATGGCGGCCGGCAGTGGGAGGCAGTGGAGCACGGCAGTCAGAGGTGGAGCACGGTGGCATCGGGCGGTGGTGACGACAGCGGGGGGCGGCAGCGGGAGGTGGCTGGCGACGGAGGGTGGCTATCGTCGATCGATGGAGCACGGCGGGAGGTGGTGAAGGATGGTGGTTGATGGTGGGTGACCATCGGCGTCGGGTGGCCAGAGGCGAGAGGTGGCCGGCGGCCGAGGGCAACCAACGCCGGGTGGTGGCCGGCATTGGGCAGTGGAGCACAATGGCTGGCGACGGAGGATGGCGGCCGGTGGTGGGTGGCCGGCGGCGGCCAAGGACGGCGACCGGTGGTGGGTGATCGCCGGCGTCGGGTGGTTGGCAGGGGGAGGCGACCAGCGCCGGGTGGCCATTGGCGTCGGGCGATGGAGCACGACGGCCAGTGGTGAAGGACAACGGTCGGTGGCGGGTGGCGACAAGCGTCGAGCGGTGGAGAACGATGGTCGACGACAAGAGGCAGCCAACGGGCGAGAGGCGGCTGGCGAGCGTTGGCCGGCGGGCGGCGGCGGAAGGCGGGCGGTAGGTGGCGGCGAAGGACGGTGAGAGGCGGCGGTGGGCGGATTGCGGCCGATGGATTGTTTCTTATTTTTAGAGAATTTTAGAAAAAAAAATCGTTTCTTTTTTCTTGTTCCAGAAACAAGAAGCAGATTTTTTTTGCTTCTTATTTCTGTTCCAAATCTATTTCTGGAACACTTTTTTGGAATAGAAAGAAAAAGATAGATTTTTTTTACTAATCGGATTTCAAAGAACAGAAAAACAAAAAAACAGAAACGTTACTAAACAGACCCTTCGAATCAAACCGAAATTGAACTGAAAATAATCTACGGTTTTTACCCTAAAGCTAAAAGGGCTAAAACCACAAAGGGCTAAATCTTCTCTCTCGCTACCTCGGCGCTGCTCAGCTCAGCCCCTCTCTCCGCCGTGTCGGCACCTAATCCCTATGGCCGTGCGGCATTCTGCAATGGCGGCCACGCGGCGAAGAGCCGGCGAAGATCTAGCAGAATTGGCACTCGAACAAGCGAGATTCTGCAGTTCCCATGATCGACAAGGAGAACTCAGACGAAATGGCTCGGATTCGAGGCGGATGCCATGTGGGTTCACGAGCGCAAGTGGGAAAAGTTGCTTTTCTGGTTGATCCGTGATCATATATTACCTCGTTCGCATCGAAGTATGCGTGCATCGGTTTCGATTTTGGTGACGACTACCATAGCGAATCTTGGACACCCATATGGAAAAATAGAGCACCCTAAAAATAGAAATACCCAATAACATTTATCCCAGAACCAGCACGGGAAAGCAAGGGCAGGCAAATGGCGGTGGAGGGATCAAGTGACGGAGAGACCCATCTTGAGAAGGATCAAGATTTGCCAAGGGCGAGAGCATGCTAGCATGGGGAGACAGATTATGAAGAGGAGGAAACAAAGGAAGTGGTGGTGGTGCCTCTTCGGCTTCCCTTTTCTTGCTTTGCTTTCACGCTTGCGTCACTGGGTGTACCAAAGAAAGAAGAAAAAAGAAAAAAGGTGAGCGGGCCGTGGGAGAGAGAGTCTGAATGCCCTCCTCCGCCTCTCCACACTTTCAGAAAAAATAATAGAAAATCGAAAATTGAACTGAACCAAATCGAACCGAACCAAATCAATTTTTCGGTTCAGTTCATATTCGGTTCGAGCAAAATTCGGTTCGGTTCAAGGTTGTACCTTTAACGGTTCGGTTCGGTTCGATTTTTCAGAAAAACCAAACTGAACCGAACTATTTACACCCCTAACGCCAACTATAAGAATTAAAATAAGGATTTTATTAATGGGTGTCCGAGGCGTACTTATTTTTACAATCAATATTCAAGAACACTTATCAAATTTTCCTTCATTGATTGCTCTCGTATTTTGCATTACCTAGAAAATTGAGTTATTTCCAACTTAACAAATCCCCCGGGATGGGCGCCGCAGGGTGATTTAACCGGTGGCACGTGTGTGGTGGCTAGCATGTGTCGCCCCCAGAGTTTACTCCCCAGCTGTCGGCCGTGCGGGGGTTCCCTGGGTTACCAAAAAAAAAAAAAAAAACAAATCCCCCGGGATAATCATCAAAAACACTACTAAAAAGAAAAGGACAAAATGTATGGACATCACAATGCTGGTAATTAAGTTATTCCAGAAATTAGTAGAAAGAAATTAACCAAGAATCACTCCACAATTTAATTTGAAAAACTTAAGGAAAATATGGAAAAGAAAATCATAATAGAAAAAGAATGAAGTCACTCCTTAGCTACGAGCTTACAGAAATGTACACCAAAGTTAGCGGCTACATACAAACCAAAAACTGTAAACTAAACTAAGTTTGCCAACCACTTCAGATCCCATTAAATTGAAAAATTACAACGACAACCGAGAAAATTAAACTAAAACATTGGATAGTTGATCTTATAGATGATTGGGAACAACAGACAAAGCCGGCTCAATTCGTTTATTCATTATCATTAACTAATTCTTAGTAGAATTGATTATCTTATATTCGAATAAAAGACATATTTTTCTTGGCCTAATTCCAAAAAAAACAACTTTACCTTAAGTGAAAATTCAGCCCAATTTTTTTTGTCTCATAAAAAATCATCAATTTTCACTTAAATCCCAAATCTAACCTGAATAATTTGAAAATTTCACATTACAGGGGTCAGATTTGGGATTCAAATAAAAGTTAGGTGCTTTAGATTGAGACAAAAAAAAAGTTCGGCTCAAGGTAAAGTTTGTGCTTTTCTTTGGAATTAGCCATATTTTTCTTTGTAGAAAACGCTAGAATATCCCACTCTTTTCTTCAATACCAAGTTAGGAAATTAGGACCGGTTTTGGTTTAGAAAAGAAAAGAGAGAACCAAAATTCCATAATCATAAATTCCCCCATGCATTCGAGATTTATCTATACAAGATGGGTTTCCTAGTCATAAAAATTATTAGGAAAAAATAATCTATGGTTGTAAGGGAAAAATAAAATGTCCACTTTTGGCATATGTGGAGTTGCATATTTATTTCCAATTTCCTAACCAAGAAAATAAAATGTCCACTTATTGCAGCAACTTATTATTTCTTCATTCTATTACACTACAGTCAAGTAATGTTCCAAGCCAGTTTAAATAAAGCATCTGACTAAAATCTAGTTTCCCTCGTCAAGAAATTAGCAATTGTTGATGTGAATTCTTTGTCTCGTTCGTATGGTTAGTGGTAGCGTATGAAAGTCGAAAGAAGGCAAGAATCCATTTTTTTGGTAATATGAAGGAGAAGCAGAATCGTATATTGCAGTGGTTCTTCAGATCGATCACAAATTCTCGGCCCCTTCGTTTGGCTTCCACTCCAGTTGACCTCTCTTCTTTCCATCCCCCTGCGAGAATGTAGAGAGCAAAGCCAACCCAGCAAACCACTAATACCATGCCCCTATTCCAGCCTTCCTACTCCTCTCAGGGCCTATCTGTAAGAGAATACAGTACTTCTTGATCGTGAATATCTAAATAGTACGAAACATTTTTGCTTTGGAATAAAAAAAATTCGTTTTACCACGTGCAACTTCAATCTCTGTAATTCGCCCATCAATAAATGGACCATATATTTGTTATGGAACTCTTTGTGTAGTTTCATAATGTTCCTCACCAACAATTCAAGGTTGGAGCATAGTTGACGATGAATCTAAAGGATCTATCGCTGGATATATACCTTTAGCGACTAATGCCGTAGCACTAATGTGCAAATGTCATGGCAGGAGGTTGGGCTATACTTCATTGATTTAACTGCACAATTGTGCTTAATATACACATTGGATTAGATTTAATGTAGGAGACATCTCTATTTTTCCCTCAGGGAATCTTTTGAATTACCATTGCTTAGCTTTCAATTCGCCTCTGACCACCAAATAAAATGTGAATAAGTGATGCTTTTCGATAACAAAAGCTCGATATTTTTCCGGTAACATTTCAAGAGATGGTGGTCAAGTCTTTATTCGGTCAAATGAGGAAAGGCTTACGGCGGATACATAGGCACCTAGAGACAAGGAAGGGCGTAGTAAGTGACGAAATGCTTTGGCGAGTTGAAAATAAATGTAGATTCGGAGATTCCCAAGCAGGACCGATTGAATTCCTTGACTGTTGATTCCGATGTCGATATGGGATTTCAAATTTCTTCTTTTATCCATTCTCTTGCGATGAACTAAGGGACAAGAAGGATTGACTTCACTATGCTTAAATGAAGTTGAAGGTTATCTAGAGTCCTGAAGGAGACTTTCTCTTTCTTCCCTTTTTTCGTAAGAAAAGGAGGATCACGGGCATGACCATCGGTAGAAATTTCATAAGAGAAGAAAGTTCTCCACATATAAAAGAAAGGAGAAATCGATGTTGAAAAACAGGAAAAAGCGTAATTAGAAAACTCACATTAACTTGTTTTGAACCACCTTCTACTTTTGAACCATTTTTCGACCACCCGAATTTGTGCAACTGACCAGCATGAAGCTTTCCATCCTACTTACAAGTTGTACTGTAAAAAAAATTATAAAAATTATAGGCATAAAATAGAGGTCCACTAGGGATCATAAATAGTTGAAGAAAGAACAAGATGTTTCTTTTGTCCCTTCTATGCTATCACAACATAAGAAACAGTTAACAAATTGAACATAATAACGTATTTACAAAATAACGTCTTAATTCATCCTATTTCATTAGATCTGGGATGTGATGTGGTTCCAAAGGATAAACTGGATATGTTAATTCTGAAATCCCTTCTCTCCCACTTCACACCTCGGAATACACCCTTATCATAGAGAGAGGTGCTTTAACATTTTCTTAACCCCAAATGGCAGGGGAGAGGAAGTTAAAGTCATAGCTATAAGTGCTACAGATGGTCTAATGAGAGGAATGGAATTAATTGACACAGGAGCTCCTCTAAGTATTCCAGTCGGCGGAGCGACTCTAGTTATGTAAAGAGAAAGGAGAGCACTTAGACAATTCACTTTGAGTAGAAGGGAAGTCTATTGGTAGGAATTCTTTAGGGATCATCACGATTTTTTGCTGAGGGGTGAATCAAAGCGATTGCAGCGAATAATTGATCTAAAACGAAGGACTTCGTCTATGGCCATTACAGAAAGGATAGAATATGCCCTAATCGTTCTTCTCCAATACAATAGATTGGGGCAAATTCAAGCAAATCAAATCCAGCTCTCCAAGATTTAAAAACAGCAAAGCAGAGCGCAATGCAAGTGAATTCGGAGAGAGAGGATAAATGTAAGGCCGTGGAAGGAGGTACTGGCCTACAATTTTAGGAACGACCTAGCTAGATGGTGGGCTAAAACCAGTTGATGATACCATGAACACTCACACCACAAGATTAACAACAATGGTCTAAGTAAAACAGCGAGCCTATCATATCAAGACATAAAACGGTGAACAATAAATAGCAATCTGACAAAGGCAGACTCAATGCGAATATGAACTCCACTTAGACATTCACGGTTCTATCTTATTTACCAGACACGACTGCAGTAGATCTAGAACGTTGAAAAGAAAAACATCAGAAACGAAACTCAACTCCCCTGGCCGCTTTCTTCTTTCGTCTCGGACATACTAGCGATCAAGCCAAGGCGGCCCGATGATTGTTGAAATCATAGGCCGACCAAATTTGTTACGCTACGTAAAAGCTTCCTCCTTCTTCTGCTGGTGCTGGGATCAAATGGAACGACTGAGGGCCAGAATCAGATACACGACTCTCAGTATGCAATACGAACGATCAAACGAATTGATAGAGGCAATAATATCTTTATATTTATCATAAATAACTATGCCATAGGCCAAGAATACTGCCTAAAATAACTCTAGATAAAGGAGTTGATTAAAAGAAGAATATGGAAATTTAAAAAACAAAAGTAAGTGGGAGACAGACTCACTATGACCAAATTGAAGTACCTTAGAATATTTTATATGGGTCAGGTGTTCAGAAAAGAATAGAGAGCACTTAAGCCATAGAAATTTCCATTCTTCGCAAGTAGAGAAGGACAATTATCTAATAAACTTTCAATATCGAAAACGGTTCGGATGTGCAGCTCGCAGTAGAGATGCAAATTAAGAAGTCACCATGATCTACCCTTCTTCAGCAACTCTCCCACTTCTTCATGATATATTAAGCAGTGTAAACTGCCTTTTAACAGCTCTGCCCGTCTTCTACAATTTCCTATAAGCGAGATCATTAGCAGAAGTCGTAAAATAACCATCTTCTTTTTTCCATGTTGTAGGTTTTATTTCTTTTTCAATTATCGTTCCAGTACATTTTCGTTTTGGATCTAATGAACAAAACCAAGATTTATTGGCTTCTGACTAGTGCTACACTTTTTACATCCTTTCAATATATTAAAAACATAAAAAAAAACATATAAGTACATGATTGAATCATAATGCCATCAGTCCGGTGGCCATATCTCCGGTGTTAGTCCTGACTCAGATCCATCTCCGAGATCGCCGGAATCTGTGATTCCTACCTCGGTTGGATATGTGAACGTAGTCAGTGTCGAAGCATGGTCATGTGGTGGGCTGCGTTGTTGTTTCAGGCAGGCAACAGGAATTCTTCCGCTGCCCAGCGTGCTAGAACCAGCAGTTAACCATCTCATCGTTCTCTCTTTAGTTTGCGATTTTTTTTTCCCTCTTGTTTTTGGTATTGGATAGTTTGAGCCAGTTCAGGAATAAGAACAAAGACAACTGATCCAGAAAAAGGAAGTTTCTTCTATGAGTTCGATGGAGTAACCTATGTTGTTTGCATGACTAGAATTCTGATTTTCACCTACTAAACATGCTTTCAAGAAAACTGGAAGTGGGGACAAAAGTCGACAATGACGATATTATCGAAATCAAAACAAGACCAAGGAGGAAGTAGGAAACCCTCTTTCCTGATTTGTTTAAGCTAGTCTAAAGGGGAATTGTGATGTATCTAGAAATTCAAAACATGCTTTCTCTGTGTTAATACCATGGGTTTCAGCTTAACTCATGGTTAGCAGTAATTCTTATCGTTATTCCTCAGAGAATAGATAGGACATGCTCCCGCTTCCTTCCCTATTCCTCTTAGATCTCCGTTTTGATATGTTGATTAGGTTAAAATTGCAGGTAGGTGGAGGGAAAATGACTAGACTTGCCCTAGCCGTGAACTTTTCATTCCAGACAACTTGCACATGATAACTCTATAAAAATAGTTATTTTTATCTACTTTAGGCAATAAATAATGCAATATTTGTTAGAATATATTTGGATTTCATTTTATTTACTTAAATTTTCCTTGTTTATGCAGAATATTAAGATATGGAGCAAATAAGGAAAATATGGTAAAAAGAAGGAAAGGAATATGCTTCCCAGAAAAGATTTAGAAGGTGGATATCACATTAGGAATTATGCAATTTATTTCCTAATTTTAGCGAAAAAGAAGCAATTATCTTGTGAGAGGAGTCTTTGATATTATCATATAAATAGGATAACTTGGGAGAGCGGCTAGTTTTCTTTTCGATCGATTTTGTTTTCAGTGCTCTAGGAGTTGTTCAAGTGTTTTGAAGATAAGACAAACGTGGTGACATAATTCTTGTTATTTGATTCAAGATATTTGGTTTAATTTATATTTTTCTTTCTTCTTCTATTAAGTTCTAATTTTCTTTGTTAGAGCTACAATATAGCCTAACCATGATGATATGAATTTCATACTTTTTATGTTTTGTAAGTGATTTCATTCATGCGAGTTATATATTATTTTGCTTAGTGCATTTAAGTGACTGGCCACCACTTGAATGATTTAATGTGTATGTTTGAGACTGAGAAGTGATAATATGCCATTGCTCTTTATAATATATAATTATGAATTAAATATGAATACAAATATATCATGTTATTTGTGTAGCTTTCGGTGATAAGATGGTCCAAAAGATTCATTGTAAATCGAGAATATTCACAAATTTTAATGTACTTATGTTTATTTAAATTCACATAAAGATATAGTGAACTGATAAACTGAGTAAGTTTGCTATATCTAGAGATAGGATAGTAAATGAGCATTTAATTTTTCTTAATATCCTTAATCAACATTTTGAAAATCAAACGGTTCATCAATGTGTTTTGTTTAACACGTGAATAATGGATAGAGTATCAATGTGTTTTGTTTAACACGTGCTAAACAATTGAGAGCAATGATAGACAATTTAAATTTACCTATAAAATTGGTTTGCCAAGTAATGTGACAGACAGCAAATGAGTATTTAATTTTTCTTAATATCTTTAATCGACATTTTGAAAATTAAACGGTTCATCATCAAGAGTGCAGCCTCGTGTTGTAATTATGGTTGATTAATGCATCAACGAAAGTGAGCAAAACGAAATACGTTTTTTCCATTCATGTATCTCATTAATTCACGTATCTCTCAAGTACATGTATCTCTTGAATTCGTGTATTTACTTAATTCATGTATCTCTTGAGTGTATGTATTTCCTGAATTCTTGTATCCATTTAATTTATGTATCTCCTAGATTCTTGTATCTATTTAATTCATGGTTCACGTATTGCTTCTGTTCATGTATCTATTGAGTTCATTTATCTTCTGGATTCCTGTATCTATTTAATTCATGTATCTCCTTGATTCTTTTATCTATTTAATTCATATATGCCCTAGATTCTTATAATGCAATTATTTTACCCTAAAACATTTTTTCTCCATTTCTTGATTTTCATGTAGAAAAATAAGTTGCCAATCTGTCCAACGTCCCATTGACATGATTTTTATACCCTACGGAAAGCCCATGACTCGATTATTTTAAAAATGCGGTTTGATTCACATGAAATAGAAAAGAGAGATAAACGGATCCCCAGAGGCTAAAGGAATTCGGAATTTTAACAACAGATAAATCAGTCATGACTACTTCTCTTTCAATCAAGAATCAGCCCCACTCCAAAAAAATAATTGTTCAGTTTGTCGGCTGACAAAACTTGTTATGCATGGCTGCCTTGATCGCTGCTTGGTATTGTTGTTGCCACGGCCGCTGGTGGTGGTGCTGGTAGCGGCAGCAAGTATGAACAGAACATCGATTGATGGAACACTCAGGCCCAAAAAACATCATTATTTTCGGATGACTATAATATAAGATTGCATAGTACTGTCCACCGAATAATGCCGCCATCAATGTGTTTTGTTTAACACGTGCTAAACAATTTAGAGCAATGATAGACAATTTAAATTTACTCATAAAATTGATTTACCAAGTGATGTGACAGATAGCAAATGAGTATATAATCATATTCCTATTATACCCAATAAAAGTTTAGCATATCACTTAATATACTAATTTTATTATCAACACTAAATACCAAACAAAGGTTATAATTTCTAATGCATTTAATTTTTCTTAATATCCTTAATCAACATTTTGAAAATCAAACAGTTAATCATCCAGAATGCTTCACAAATACCTCAAAAATTCACATAAGAAAAGTGAATAGAAAATGACAACCACGCCAACAATTTATAGTTTCTTGAGTGGACTTAGTTATTTCAACTTTTCCTAGTACTACTATCTAACTGGTAAACATCAAGTTTGGCCCAACAGCAAGATGGAAAGGACAAAAAGCAAAAAAAAAAAAAAATCGGTGGAAACAAGAAAAATTATAATTTGATGAAGAGGGTGGAACCCATTTAGTAAAGCCAAGCAAATAAAACTTCCAATTTTAGAAAAAGAACTGTGGCTTTTAGGCCATTAAACTATAAAAGTATAGGTTCAACGTGCCAGATGGTCTCTAGGGTTCCTTTTTATGGCTGAAATTGTGCGTAATTGGGGAAGGATAGTGAGCAGACAATGGGGGTAACGTCTAGTGGGTCACATCATAAAGTGAATACCTAATTGATTGGGTAATTCAGATTTGCCGGATATTCCTACACTCGAAGTGCGGACCTTTTTTTTTATTATTAGACCTTCATTCCAAGTGCTAATCCAACTAGATTTATATGCCAATCCATCCAATGTCAATTATGATGAGTTGATTTTAAGTCTTCAACGTGGCTTCCACGCATGCTCCAGCTAGATTAACGAAGAGGCGCTGTCAAAGTCATTGCAGATTGACCAAAGTTCCCGTCTGTTCTAGAGCACAAGTAATGGCTTTAGTTACCCCTTCGTAGTCCATTCACTGGGGTCGGGGAGCGATAAGAAGTGCAAATTGCGCAAGCAAAGCCGGGGAAAGGGGCCTTGGCGTGATGACTCGGACTCATGTTGGAGGAGTTTTGAGCGTGAGCTACCGCTCATGCGTTGTCCAAGTTTTTGCAGATTGACCAAAGTTCCTGTATGTTTTGCAGATTGGCCATGCACAAACTTTGTTTAACACAGACGCTCCTGCAAATTACTTTCATCGCCATGAACAAGTTGACAACTCAGCCAACACATGTAGCGAGAGCCTTCCGTAATTTCTGCACAACAGAATACAAGAGAATACAAAGAGCTTCTGATTCAATTTCGAACCACCTCTTCTTGTCTATTTTTGCATGTATACACAAACTAATCATCATCTTGTCCAGCGCCTCAGTTAAAACCATCGCTCAATCTTGGTTTCTGCAACATAATGAACCGATGATAGAACCTCCGGAAGAATCGACCACATAATGAGAATCACCCAAAAACTGGCTAACTCAAGTCATATTTTATTTTTTGATAACTAAGGTGTCCGTGCGGCCGGCGAGTTAGGGTTCAAACCAGCGGTGATGCTCGACTAATCCTCAAGAGGAGCTAGCGCAGCATCCCACCGCCATGATTCCCCACTTAAATCACCGATGAGCGAGTTTGAACCCAGGACCTCTCATGAAAGGAACTGAGCGCAAACCAACGCAGCCACCGATAGGTGGGTAACTCAAGTCATATTTCATCCATGTATAATCAATAAAACCGCATAAAAAAAACTCTGTGATACACAATAAATCTCACTGGCAAGCAGAGAGAGCAGAGCCAATATCGGTGCACTACAGACGTAACCTCACTCGCCAGCCAGACAAACATCATGCAATTCCAATGCTATTTTTACTCCAAAGAAAAACATCTCATACAGCCACAAAATTACATCGCAATACTTCATAAGATGAATATTTCGGACAATTCTGTGTTATTTGGCATACTGCCGAAGCTTGGAAGTACAAAGCCTGTTGGAAAACAAAAAATCGAGAGGAAACAGCGGTAGACCCGTGGCTCCAAATAAAATTAGCCACCTTCTTGTCTTTCTGTTCCATTATGTATAAACTATTTTGCCTTTTTCTTGTCCTAACTAAAGAGAGAGTGTGGATACGCAAAAGGAAATTTTCAGCTACCATCCCAAAATAAATGCATGTATTTCAGCCCAACTAGAGACAGTATAAAGAATGCCAGACGATCCCTTCCAATCAGCAGAGCTCCCTTCGCTGTACTCTTTCTGCTTCTCGACTAACCCAGGGTAAAGTTCGACGAAAGAAACTCCAAACTGACTTCCCACCTTCCGTAAGCTTGAACTTGACCCAATCACAATTCCAATATCAGCCTTAAGGAGGCAAAGTAAGTCTCCAATTGAATCTCCAATGTAGATGGTCAAGTTCCTTTTATCGTCCTCCCTGTTCATCAAAATTTCATCAAATGCTTTGGCCTTGTCGATGGGAGATTCCATCTTCTTGACAATTTCACCAGTAGAAAAGGACTCGTCGAAAGTCAACTCATTTGTATGTACATTCAGAAGCTGTAAATCCCCTGTGCCATGAATTTCGCGAGTAAATTACACACCCTAGGCAGATAGCAATCTCTTAAGTTCTCAAATGCACAGACTGTAGATGACTTGAGCAATCAAAAGATAGTAGTAGCACTCCCAGGTGCTTTCTATGTATTTTAGTGTACATGCAAGTAGAAAGTCTTATGCAAAAGATGGGTAGCCCCCAAAAGGAAAAGAGTTTACCCGAACAAAAAGCTGATCTGATTAAATCACCGCACCAACAATAGGAGAGCACATGGACATTGACATCCACCATCTCATTCTTAATCAGTTTCATAAAGAAACTGGTGCAACCATCCTGAAGAATCATCCTCTCACCAGCTTTCTTTATGTCTTCAAGATTCAGACCCTTAAGGACCCCGGATTCGATCACTCTGGAATTCGCCCGTTTCTCAAAATCGGACAGCTGCTCAAGTGCTTTAGCCAGAGCTTCATAATTAAATGCCTCAGCTGCAAGTAGTAAACCCAAAATGAAAAGAACATTCTAGACAGTGCTGGCAGCAGCACGAGCGTCAAAGAATAAATGCAGCAAACCATACCTTTTTCAGCTGGCATAACGCTTTCTATGCATTGTTCATACTCCTCTGTATACTGTCTGGAAAGGATGTCCCATGTCTTCCTCAGTTCAGCTGATGACATCCTAACAAGTTGACTTTCAGACTGACTTGTATCAGTTCTCGGAGCAGTAACTATGGCAATCTCAGCCAAAATGGCAGAAGAATCAACGACTGTGCAAGTCAGATCAAAATCAGAAAATAACATAAGACGATTCACTGCCAAACTGGGCTCTCTAATCAAGGGGACAATGGTAGGCTGGGTAAGTGGTTGGGCAAGAAAGAACTCAATTTCAAGTTTCATGGCTTGGTGATAAAGATTTTCAATGACGTCGAGCTCCTCGCCTGTCAAAGAGACACTTAGTTTATCCAGCAAGTCTTCAATTTGCAGAGCTGCTGCCTAAATTAAGAGAATAAAAATATTGAGCTACTGAAGTAAGAGGACCTTCCAGTAATGTATTTCACACCAAAGCTGAAACAGCAAACTGAAAAACCATTTCATCTTCCAAGTATGAGAAAGGAGAAAAGGTCACAGCTGAAGTGTATGACCAACCTGGAAACCCTCGGACGAGTAACTGTCAATCCACTTTTTATATGGGTGACTATCTTTGTTGGCATCTAAGAGTGTCTGGAACTCCTTACCCAGAAACGCATATAATCTCATGCATGGTGTCATGGCACCAATAGTGTAAGCTGCCACTTTTGTTCTCTCAAAGGGAGTAGCAAGTTTTCCAGGACCCTTGACTCCTTCAACCTTCCCTGAGGCTGTTGCCAACAAAAAATCAGTATACTTAACAGTTGCAGAGTTGGGAGTGCTCTCCTTGGTAACCTCCGATCCCCACTCCTGTATAACTCATACAATTAGACCAAGAAAGGACTTGCATAAATGTTGAAAGGAATATTGGATGATTTCGTATAGAGAGTAGTCAAGCTGTTAATGTTAATCATACTAACTCAACACAATAATCTGCTCAGCCATTACTTGAAGTAGAGTAATTTCTTGGGAGAATGTTGACATACGGGGCCTTTTCTCACTGTCAAAACAAAAAGATTTACATTTTCTAATCATGACAAGTGACTCACTATCATGACATGAGTTACATTTACATAGAAAATACTTTACATATAAGTCTAAGACAGATGCTACCTTCACAAGATCAGCTCATGCAACAGGATATACTAATGACAAACCCAATCACTTTCCACATTTACAGGTGTTTTTTACACTCAAATAATCTAATTCCTCTGTCCCAATGTGAAAAAAGGTGAAAAGCTTCTTTCTATTTGTACCGTTCCTCATAAAGGTCCATCAAGGTCATTTACCATACCTGATGTCTCAATATAACATGACAAGCAGCATGTTAAAACAATACCCAGAGCTGCCGCATCCAGTACCAATAACAAAAAGAGGCCTGATTAGGTTTGAAATTTCTTGGCCCAACTATATCCGTTTCAAGGGAACAGCCTGTAATCTCGTCGGCTAGAAAAGGAATGGGAAGGATAAGACAGACTCCCCAGTCCCTAAAGAACAGTACATGGGCTGTGAGCAAGATAAAATAAAGTTATTTATACCTTCTCACCAACAGATAGGAGAAGTATATACATTGATCTTTTTAGTAACAAGCATCCTTATGATAGATCCATTACATGAATTGTTATGTTAGCCTATTTTATATCAGTTCAACATAGAACTGTTCTCACATAGATCCAGAGTATGAATAAATTAAGGATAAGGCTTTGAACCACGGGTAAGTTAGTTAAAAGTTTCTTATCTACAGGTAGGATTTATGAGTTGATCTATAAAACTAACAGTAGAAGAAGGGTCCTTGGTGTCCCAATCAGTTGCTCAATCTTCATAGATTTCCTATTCTATATCTTCCTGGCATTATCTCTCTTGGCAACTTCATCATGCCCAAACCTAACCATAGCTTGGATGTGGGTGAAAAGCAGTGGACACCGAAAGTAAGGACTCATGTGGTCAACAATAGCATGTCAATAGATGAAAAAAGTACCTTTACTTAGTTTATCGTAATCAAGCATTTAAAGAAAAACTCCTATAAGGTAACACCAAAAGATTCTTGGCTGTTAGGTTAAACTTAACAGCCATAAATGTATCGACAACAGGCACTAATTTTCCTCCTTTCTTGTGCTCATCCATTTGGAATCAACCATATTCGAAGGAACACATAATGTTTCCTCCTGACTGACCTGCGCAAATGAATCATGCATTCTCAGCTCCTCCAATACATCCTTCCTTAGTTTAGATATTGCAACGTTTGCTTCATCATCGTCGGTACACTCTTCTGCTAATTCGTAACTAATGAACAGATAGAAACAGGAATTTCAGTACATGTAAGTTAATAATTTCAACTTTCTGCAAGAAAACAAATAAATGACTCTATTGCTTATTGAAATGCATCTCTTAGCATCATGAAACACATTCTCAAGGACATGGAGAAAAATTTCCTCTTCAGTAATTGAATCATTCGAAAAATTCCACTCTTAAAATGCAAACCACGATTTTCAAGGATCGGCTATAATTGAGACCATCCAATGCCTAGCAATCTATTTTCTCTCACACAACTTAGTTCAAAGCAACTAACTCCACGTTTGCTAAAAATCACACATTCACCAACCAGAAGATGCCGTCCCACCACTTAGCAGGAAGTCGCTTTCATATTCTCACACCCATATTCTACTGAAAGATGAACATCATGTAAAACTACAAACACCCAGCTCATTCTAAGATCCCCCAACTTCAAAATTTTTCTATTTGACTAAATTTTTGCATCTAAATCAAGATTTCCAAGTTTGAATGCCTCGTACTGTAGATGGACACAATAACGTGGGTTGAAAATGATTCATTCTGCCAAAATTCGCTTACAATGTTCTACAAGGTAGCTAAGCAATGCGAAAATAGCGCCGAAACCCGTACTATTCCTCAGTAACTCCATCATTCGTCGAAACAAACAGATGGACCGAAATCGCAGCGCAGACGAGAAAGTACTCACGCTCGAGCGAAGGCGTTGAGGAAGTAGACGTCCTGCGCGATGTAATGCCTGAAGCTGTCGATCTTCAGGTTCCCGGAGGCCAGGCAGAGAGCGAAGGGAGCGTACATGGCGAAGAGCGACTCCCTGCGGCACTTGATCCAGAACTTCCCGGCGAGCCCGACCTCGTTGTCGACGGCGATGGACGACATCGGGGCCGCCCTTGGGATGGCCATTGGCGGCGGCGGGGGCGGGGATCGCCGCGCGATCGGGGACGGCGGCGGTTGCGGGCGCGGGCGGGGAAGGCGAGATCGGAGGGGAAGGGAGCGGCGGGAGAGGAAATCGGCGAGCGGCGACGCGATTGGCCTGGAAGCGATGACGAGGGAGCGCATCAAAGGGAGAGAAACAGAGACGGCGGCGTAGGAGGAGGAGGAGGCGGCGGCGGCGGCGGTTGGCGGTGGCGGGGCGGGGGGTGCGGTCTGGTGGTGGCGTGGCGTTTTTGTCAAAAAAGGGGAAAAGGGAAAGGGGGAGAGAGACATGGGTTTTGCCCTGTTTTTAACTTAATTAATTACTTTCTTAATCGATTAATTAATTTAATTTAATTAATTAAATGCTAATTTGATTCTCTATTCTGATGTTGTTTAGCAATATGTGGGGCCCACCCTTGTCCCTTGTGTCGTAAGTTTTACTACTTGGATGTGTTTTTCCTTTGTTTTTTTTATTTTTTTTTATATTTTTTCCTTTTTTATTTTGCTAAATATGAAGCACGTCTTTTTCTTGCTTTTAGGGGAGAAAGCGCATGTTTGCAATACTTTTCTCTATTCCTCCTAATATATAAATTGTGTTTTAGCGTTTGGTATTTTTCTATAGCCAAAGAAACACAAAGCTCGCTTTTGTATTTCCTTTAAAAAAATTTCGAAATCCTAATATAATTTTAAAAAAAACTAAAGGAAGATTGTGGTGGGTACAAAACTGAAAATCAAAGGAGGACATAACGAAAAAATCTAGGTTGTTTTTTTCCTTCACCAAATCACAAACACACTTAGAAATTGAGAAGGGATCAAAAACTCAACGAGGTTGCTCATACTTTCTTTTTGAATATTTTGAAGCTCATGTCTAGCTTGTTTCGCAAATTTATTTCTTCGTAATCCTCTTTTGACATTTCATCAATAGATCCTACTTCTTCTAGTATATTTACGCATTTGATATGAAAATGTTTTTCGGGCCAATTTCTTCTACAATTTGCTAAATGCTGATATTTTTTTTAACTAAGCTAGAAAAGATAGATGTGAATTTTAATATTAAAAGGGTCATTCGAATCAAAATAGGAATTTGCCACCCTCTCTTCCCAACGTTGACCCTAAGATTTGTCTACATATTAGCCCTAGGACTATTGAAAGCAACAAGGAGCCAACTTGGACTCAAACAACGGGCGTGCGTTGCCGATGAATAAAAATAAATGTATTCATATGGAAATAAAATTAAAGCCGAAAAAAATGATGTAATAGCTATATTTAAATTCCGAAAGACTAATATCGACTTTCCCGATTTATTTATTATCGGATGGGTTTGGTCTATCACTAGTATATGGGTTCCATTTTTTCAACAGACCGTCACATGGTTAGTCGAGGACCCAATAGAGCTGATGCATATTGGGTCGAAGGGATTTTTCCACGTTGCATTAGGTATGGATGAGATGACTTTTTCCATTTCTAATTATGGATGTGTTTGTTTCACATAAAGCGAATGATTTATTTGACAAAAAAATGTAAATAATTTAGAAAATATTTTCTTAAAAATATTTTTTTATATTGCTTACAAAACGAATCAATGAAAAATATTTTCATAATCCACGAAATGTTCAGACATTAATTTGTGTTGATAATGAAAAAATATTTTGCACCGGTTAATTACTTCAAGTGGTATAATCGATCAATTTTTGGAAAATATTTTTCATTCAGCATTTTTGCCAAGAAAATTAGAGGTGAAAAAAAAATACATATCACCTCAGAATTTCTTATATATGTACTAAACTAGCGCTGCCTGGCTGGGGGTTGAGTAGTCTTTGCTTTGTTTCCCATATCAAACAAGCCCAGCCCGGCTCACAAAGGAACTTCCGAAGAATAAAAGAGTTACGGAAGCTCATAGCAGAGCTCATGCAGAGCGTGAAAATGGTGGCGATGGCGACGGCAGCGGTGGCAACGAAGAAGAGCGGGAGAGTGAGCAACGAGGACTAAGAGGAGCGTGCCGATGTTCAGGAGATGATGGCTCATGGAGTCTATCGCGCCAATTCATTCGGCTCAATGTTTTCTAGCAGAAACACGATCTCTCTCTACTCGGTCTTAGTTCGCTTGCTTTGCGAGAATGGCAACATCAGTGTTGACTCGTTCTGCTCTCGCATTCCGCATGCTAGCTGTCGGTTCCGATCCGTCAGCAGGCCGCTCTAATGTCTATATTTATGAGGTTTAATAATTACTTTTAACTATAAAAATATGCAAATACTTTTAACGAGTCAAAAAACTGTGTTAACAAGACTTAAAACAATAAAAATATCCTAACTTTTCCCCTTGAGTGCTTTTTAGATTTATTTCCCAAACCATTGTATCAATTCAATTTTCTCCAATAGAGCCATATTTTGAAAAGTTCGAATGATAAGCTATCCGTAGATGGAAAAATAGCGTCAATTGTACATTGTAAGAAAAAACTATGCGCAATTTAAATTTGGGTATGATTTTTCTTTAGGGTTTGGTTCTTAATTTTAACTACAAAAACATTATTGAGAATCTACTGCGACACTTTTAGCGTTAGTTCAATTTATGTTGGCATATACCCAAATTGTGGTTTGTAATTTGCACAATATATTTTAGATTGAAGTCTAAGTGCTTTAAATTTCACCTAAATAATAGTATAAATGAATATTATGACCAATTGCAGCGTCCATAATTTATTTCCATAAAGAATAAAGCATATTGAAACTTGTAAAAGCTATTAACACATCTGTCAAGCCTGTTGAAGCTATAAACTCTTCGAATAGGAAAATGATATTAATGTCAAATTGTTACATTCCTCATGAAGAAAAAGCCAATGAGATTTATCAACAAACCGTTTGATGAACAGGACTAGAGCCTTGCCTGAAATTTTTGTCATACTATCTTGTTTTGCCGCAAGAGTTGAGGAGATTTCATGAGATATGTTTTTTCTTCTCTCTTTTGGCTGCTTGAGTTTGAGTCCTATAGACGTGTGACACAAGCTGTGTTTTATTGAAGTGGTAAATGTTTTCATTGAATTTCGCATAACCTCATGCACAGATTCGCGTTGTAAATTTCCGTTCGTTCCTCCCGCTGGCGCTAGCACCGGCAATGGAGGTTGAGGCGCCGATGAAGGCATCGGCAGAGGTGCCAGCCGTGTTAGATCCACCTACTCCAAGACAGATTATAATTTCTGCTAGGTATAGGTAAGATGAACATGAGTTTTACTTGCTCCTTGCCCTATTTTTCTGGCGGCTCCACCTTCTCCACGACAAATTGCTATTTCTATTAGGTATAGGTCAGATGAACATGAGTTAGATCTACCTTTTCCATGACAGAATTCTATTTCATGCATGGATTCGCATCATAAATTTCCATTCGTTCCATCGGTTCTGATCCGTCAATGGACCGCTTTAATATCTACATTTATGAGGTTTAATTATTACTTTTAACTATAAAAATTATGCAAATGCTTTTAATGAGTCAAAAACTGTGTTAATAAGATTTTAAACAATAAAAATATCCTATCCTTGAGTGCTTTTTAGATCTATTTCTCAAACCATTGTATCAATTCAATTTTCTCCAATAGAGCCATATTTTGAAAAGTTCGAATGATAAGCTATTCGCAAATGGAAAAATCGAGTCAATTGGACGTTGTAGAAAAAACATTATTGGGAATCCATTGTGACACTTTAAGTGTCAGTCCAATTTATGTTGGCATATACTCAAATTGTGGTTTGTAATTTGCACCGACCTTTGAATATATTTTAGATTGAAGTCCAAGTGCTCTGAATTTCACCTAAATAATAGTATAAATGAATATTATGACTGATTGCAGCATCCCTAATTTGTTTCCATGAAGAAGAAAGCATATTAGAACTTGTAAAAGTCATTAATACTTCCGTCAAGCCTGTTGAAGCTGTAAATACTTCGAATAGAAAAATGATATTAATGTGAAAATGTTGCATTCCTCATTAAGAAAAAGGCAATGAGATCTATCAAGAAACCGTTCGATGAACATGATCAGAGTCATGCCTGAACTTTTCGTCGTCTCATTCAGTGGAGACTATCTTTTTTTGCCGTAAGAGTTCAGTTCCATGAGGTATGTTTTTTCTTCTCCCTCTCTTTTTTGGCTACTTGAGTTTGAGTGTGTGACACAAGTTGTGTTTTATTGAAATGGTAGATGTTTTTACTAAATTCCACACAACCTCATGTATGGATTCACATCGTAAATTTATGTTCGTTCCTCCTGTAGGCGCCAGCACCAGCAATGGAGGCGGAGGCGCCGGCGGAGGCATCGGAGGCAGAGGTGTCAACGGAGGCATCGGAGGCAGCGAAGGAGGTGGAGGCACTGGCCGTGTTGGATCCACCTGCTCCATGACAGATTGCAATTTCTGCTAGGCATAAGTCAGATGAATATGAGTACTTGCTTCTCCCCATATTTTTCTGGCGGATCCACCCTCTCCACGACAGATTGCTATTTCTACTAGGCATAGGTAAGATGAACATGAGTCAGATCCACCTTCTCCATGACAGAATTCTATTTTATCAACGGATTCGCATCATAAATTTCCGTTCGTTCCATCGGTTCCGATCCGTCAGTGGGCCGCTCTAATGTCTACATTTGTAAGGTTTAATTATTACTTTTAACAATAAAATTATGCAAATACTTTTAAGGAGTCAAGAACTGTATTAACAAGATTTAAAACAATAAAAATATCCTAACTTTTATCCTTGATTGCTTTTTAGATTTATTTCCCAAACCGTTGTATCAATTCAATTTTCTCCAATAGAGCCATATTTTGAAAAGTTCAAATGATAAGCTATCCATAGATGGAAAATTCGCGTCAATTGTGCATTTTAGGAAAAAATTATGCGCAATCTAAATTTGGGTATGATTTTTCTTTAGGGTTTGGTTCTTAATTTTAAGAAGAAAAACATTATTGGGAATTCATTGTGAGCAACATCCATAATTTGTTTCCACAAAGAAGAAAGCATATTAGAACTTGTAAAAGCCATTAATACATCCGTCATACCTGTTGAAGCTGTAAACACTTCGAATAGGAAAATGATATTAATGTGAAAATGTTGCATTCCTCGTTAAGAAAAAGCCAATGACATCTATCGACAAACCATTTGATGAACATGATCAGAGTCCTTCCTGAACTTTTCGTCGACTCATTTAACCGCACCGCCTGTGAACACCTGTACTTCCTGCCCGGCCCGCCGTACACCTCGTCCACATACTGCTGCTTTGTGAATAGGCTCGTGAAGATTAGCCCCCGTGAAGCAGGGCCGCCTCGAGCGGGTCATTGAACTTGGCCAGCTCCGCGAGCTTGTTGAAACCGACGAGGACCCACATGGACACGAACCCGCACACGACCGCGGCCCACGGCTCCACCACGGAGCACCCGGACGTGATGGCGGCGAACCCGCCAAGCAGGCTGTTGCACACGTCGATGATGTTCCTATGGCCCACCAACAATCACTTGCTGAACAACATCGTGAGGGCGGCAGTGGAGTCGGCCAGCGTGGTCATGACGGCTGTCCGCCCCACGGTGCTACATCGGCTGTAGAACCAGCTGCCGGTGTTGTACGTCTTTAAGATGGTGAGGAACTAGCCCAGGTTGAACCCGTACCACCCGAACCACAACATGAATGACCCAAGGACAACGAGGGACGCGCTGTGACTCCGCAAGGCCACGACCCGCCCAGCCTGGTCAAACCGGCTGATGCGCGGGCCCTCAATGAAGGCTTTCCACAAGCCATCTGTCTCTCCCACCATGTGGACCACACCCGACCTAGCAAAGTCGATGGCGCCAGACCCGAAGAAGAGCTTGCCGTCGGGCCGCAATGGGCTGGCCCGATCGTCGGCGGACGAAAACCATTGAGAGGTTATCGTGTAGACAAAGCCCGTCAAGAAGGTGGAGTATATGAGGTAGGCCATGAAGTGGGTCCTCTCGGCGATGGACCTGCTGGTGATGCCGGCAGCGGCGATAGCAAAGGCCCATTGGTAGAGGAAGAAGCTGTAATCGAAGGGGTCGGAGGGGATCTTCTTGAGGCCGAAGAAGTGGAGGCCGACGAAGCCATTGGAGGGGAAGCCGAAGAGGTAGTAGCGGAGACTGCCGGCGGCTGCATCGAGGACGTTGGTGAGCATGATGTTCATGGTGTTCTTGGCGCGGACAGAGCCGGCGTAGAGCATGTAAAAGCCGAGCTGCATGTAGAAGACGAGGTAGGCGGAGAAGAGGAGGTAGGTGTTGTCGACCGCGTGGGTAGTGTCGGCGAACTTGTTGGAGATGCGCGTCGAGGCGGCTGCAGAGGAAGGTGGACATGAGGGCATTGTTGGAGTTGGAGGCGCTGGAGTTGGTGAGCGAGGCTAGGTCCGAGGCTGAGCATTTGATCTTCATGGGTGAAGGCGGTTTTGATGATGGAGCACTTTGGAAGTGAAGATGAAGATGGTGGTGTTTGAGAGAGAGAGAGAGAGAGAGAGAGAGAGAGAGAGAGAGAGAGAGAAGGACTATCTGGTTGTGGTTGTGTTGGTCATATAGGGCAAGGACGCAGTGGTGTTGAAGCCAGAGAGAGAAGACTTCTCATGGCCCGTTCTTGTTTTGTACCGATGGCGTGGATAAACCGGACAAAAATCATGATGCGGAATATACGCATGATGTTGTATACTTTTGCTTGTGGATCTTGGTCGAAATTCTCTTGTCCTTGTTATGTGACTGAAGATCTAATATAATGCCTGGGCACTGGGGTCCTCAGCCCGGCCTCTATGGACCCGGGCTTGGCCTCAGTGGACCTGACCTGGCATCAATGGTCGCGGTTGCAATAGACGGGGACCTGAGGTCTCTGGCCCTGCCTCAATGGATCGGGACACAAGCACAAGCGTCGAGGTCTCAAGCAAGTGCGTCAGGGTTTCAGGCCTAGTCTCAATGGACTCAGGCCCGAGCACTAGGGTCCCGAGCTCGAGTGCCAAGGTCCCAGGCCCGGCCTTGATGGCCCCGGGCACAAGTGTTGGAGTCTCGAGCCCAGTCTCGATCAACCTAGGCACGAGCACTAGGGACTCGGACACGAGCACTAGGGTCCCAAGCTCAGCTTTGATGTACTCGGGCCCGGCCTTGATGTACTCGAGTTGGGGCGCTAGGAACTTGGGCACAAGCACTGGGGTTCCGGGCCTAATCTCGATGGACCTGGGTGTGGGCACTAGGAACCCGGGCCCAGCCTTGATGGACATGGGCGCCAAGGACCTGAGTAAGGGTGCCAAGGACTCGGGCACTAAGGTCTTAGGCCTGGCTTCAATGGACTAGGGCACAAGAGTGCCAGGCCTGGCCTCGATGGGAATGGGCCCGGGCACCAAGATCTTGGCCCTGTCTCGATGGACCCGAGCTTGCCCTTGGTGGACCTCGGTAGACCTAGCCTCATTGCCAAGGGCCCGGGTACGAGCATTGGGATTCTCATGTCCAAGTGCAAAGTTTAAGGTTTAAATGTCAATATCTAGTCATATTTTGGAAAATGATTTCTGATTCTTTAAAGAGAAAATCATTTTCCTGAATTTAACTATGTATTTTTCATTAACTCATTTTCCTAACCAATTCAAACGCCGGAAAATGAAGAAAATGTTTTTCCGAAAAATATGTTCCGTGAAACAAACGGAGCCTAGGGTTTTGGATGAGCCGCCAAGATAGCAATTGATTTGCAATCTGTAGTATATCATGCCTATTTTACTGCTCTAACTGGATTGCTTCACTGGATTCAGTTGATCTTTGTACGTACGTCTTCCAACAGAGCACAGGCCATTCTCACCACAAGTTGCTAGCTTATGTTCTTGAATAACTTCAGAATATTTGCTAATCGATTTGATAGCCCCATATGGTTTCAGTAAAGAGGGTTCAAATCATATCCATGGCCACTCTCTCCTGCTATAGATCTCGAATTACGGTAGGTATGCGGAGACTAGTTAACAAAATTAGCCGCGATGCGATAGACTTGAATATTGGGTGTTCAATGTGGCACTTACGATCCGACTCTCGACTTTGACACTCAACCCGAATCTTGGAATATCCATATATAATCACAATCCAGAATTGTGATGAAAAATCATTGTTGTTTCAGGTGATATAGTTAGAATTTGCAAGTGGGAAAGAAAAGAGGAGAAAGAAACATGAGTAGCAATCCGTGGCTTGCGTGTTCTTAAGCATTTTTTCTACCTGTATCTATTTTTAAATCGAGTTATTAAAAAAATTATGACGAAGACTAAATCACATTCCTTTTGTTATAGTTAATACAACTAATTAAAGCTCTATATAATTGTTTGATTATCGAATTATTAATATTTGAAGTGGTAGACAACCTTGTGATGCTGCGAAAAGCTAGTGTTTTGGGGCAGCTCTCGGAGGACAGATGATGTAAGTATCAACAAGAAGGGAAATGGTCTTTTTCGACAGGGTTTGCTCTTTTGTATTTAGCTTTGGTTCTTTCTTTTCTTGGCTTCTTGTCTCCTCACAGATATAACTTGCATAATTTGTCTGCTAGAAGAACAAAGAGGGGGAAAACAGGAAGAAAACACGATCGCGAGGTAACAGACTAATCCTGAACAGCCAAAAATGGACTAAACTCACATCGATGAAGAATTACCATCTTCTGAAACTCTACTACTAAAGTAGTGCGCGGTATCTATACATGTGATGGCTGATGGGAGTGTTCTTTATTTCCCACTCAACGAGATAGATATTGAATTGCAATATGCAAACAAGAAGGAAAAGCGATTTCTTGCTTGCGGCATTTTAAGACCGTAAGACCAGTTCCAACCATGGTTTGCTTGGGAGACTCGGAATCATGGATCATTCACGAATCTTGAAGATGCAGCGGTCAGCAGAAACATTCAACTGGCGGGGATTCTGAAACAGCAAGCCTCCACCAAAACCTGAAACCGCAAAACCTCGAGTTATAAGGCCGCAAGAGGGCGGCCAAAAGGCAGCAGGACTAAATGGCCTGTGACAGTATAATGAACTTAGAGAACCCCAAAGAATCTTTGACCAGTTTATAGCATTGGTGGAATCTTGTAACCATTTATGAATTCTATTATCATAAGTCAAAATGGTAGAGAAAACCAGCATTATATAACGTATGCACAGCTCACGCTAGATATTCCCAGTGTCTATGTCAAAGAAACATGGAGAGAACACAAGGGCATGCCACTGATTAAATTAAGTGACAATTCAATCCCACATTTGAAGTGAATCTCTTATATGCGAGCAAAAACTAACTATTCATTGCATAGTCCGGCTCGAATGAAGCACGACAAGTTAAGACCTTCGCATGTACAACTGCATAGGCTGGATTGTACATCGTTAATCACAAAGTACCTAGGGTTCCAATCATGTTGCCGCTGTTGTGAAGTCATGGAGAACGAGAACTAGCTCCTAGTGTTTTTTATTTACTTAAATTTTTTTTTGTGGAGGGCCTAGGGGAAGGCGCTGAATATTACTCGTTGAACAAGATTATATTGACCAATTGGCACAAGACTGGTTATTACAGCAACATAGGAGAAAGCATATCATGCATCCGTTCTACGGCCGGCGTGGAGAAGTGAGTCAATCGGTTTCAATAAAGTGATGGAATGGTATGAAGGGAAATTCATAGGCGTTTGATTTCCATTTTTAAAAGACAAAAAAATGTGAACCTTGAAACAACACTCTTCCGCGAATTTATGAGTGTTTAATCCAGTGAGAGGACGAAAGGATGGGGGACGCAAGAATTCTATCCACGCCATCGCAATACTTAATCGGTGTATAGCTGATTTATTTTTTTCTCATGCATTTACCCGACATTGAATAATGGTACCCTGTCCCTCGTACTCAAGACTGATGCTTCTTGAGAACATTGCAATGAATCACATTGCTCTATCAACTTCACAAGAATTGAACTGGATTGGATTAAGGAAAAGATAATGTTAAACATACTAAATTGCTGGAACATTAAGCGATGTATAGACTCTTACTGGGTGTCGAATTTGATTGACTACTTATTGTAACAGTCCGGATTTTGGCCCATTTTTGGGAATTATAAAACGTGTAATTCGTCAGTGCGCTTATAATAAAATTTCGCCCGGGAACTGATCACTCTCGGGTTCTTATTTTTAAAATTAGAAATTTTGCTAGAATCGCACTCGATCGAATTTGACCGTTATTTATACCCTGAACTTGGCAGTCGATTTTCGGGTGTTTCGGGACGAAATAAATTGGACGGTGTTGAAGTTATTGTGGTCAATATCGAGATTGTCAGGAATAATGAAAAAGTTTGGGTTTTCGGACTAGGTGCGAATTTGGACTAGTAGACCCCTCGTAAAAATTTTAGTCTCATTAATTTGGCCTTTGTCCCTTTTTGTTTGCGAGGCTCTTTTAGGATCGAGGGGCAATTTTCGGATTTGAATTCGGGTCCTCGGTTTGCGTTTAATAAAGAAATGTAGTTTAATTTTTTTAAAAAAAAAACTCTCTCTCTCTCTCTCTCCCTCGGATTCCCTCCCCTCCCGCGCGCGTCCCATCCCCCCTACCCTCTGCAGACCCTCACCTACTCTCTCTCTCTCTCTCTCTCTCTCCTCTTCTCTCTTTCTTTTTCTTTTTTTTTCTTTTTCTCTCTCTTTTCTCTCTTCCTCTCTCCCTTCTGCTGCACCTTCGTCTTCCTCTCTCCCCGACCCCGACTGCTGCTCCGCCTCCGCCCATCCAGCTCCGCCCACCGCCGCCGGAGCCGCCGCTGCTCGCCGTCGCCTCGCCGGCCTCCGCCGCGCCGATCGCCACCACGACCCCTCCCCCTCTCCTCTTCTTCCCCTGTCCCCGCGGCCTTTGGTCGCGCCGAGGCCAAGGCCGACCAGATCCGCCACCCAGCCGCCCGCCGCCTCCGCCTGGCCGCCGTGAGCCGCACCGTCGCCGACCAGCTCACCCACGCGCCGCGCCGGCCACCAGTCGCCCCGGCAGTCCCTCTCCCTCCCTCACGCGCGAGCGACAGCAGCCGTCGCCGCTGCCTCTGCGCCGACATGGTCAGCCGCGCCTGGCCGTCGCCGACGCCGTCCCCGCCGCTCCGACCGTCACCGCCGCCGCCGGTCTGCTGCCTCAGCCTCTCTCTCCCCCTCTCTCTCCCTCTCGCTCTCTGTTCCTCTCCCTCTCACCTGGCTGTTCCCTCCTCCCAGCACGTCGCCGCCGCGCCTGGCCGTCACCGCCGCGTCGTGGCCGCCGCCGGTCGCCGCCCGGCCGACCAGCCAGCTGCCCGCCTTGCTGAGCCGCCCCCGAGCCACCTACCTCGCCGTTCACGTCACTGCCCTTTTTCCGGCCGGTCATTGTTCACCGCCGGCGTTACTGTTCCGGCGAGCACTGTTCCGGCGGGTATTGTTCACCCGAGCCCGAATCGATCCGTCCGGCCCGTTTTACGCGTAGGACACCCGGTGAGTACAACCCTAGACCCTAATTAGGCTAATTTACATTTCTAGACGGGTTTAGGGGTTGATTAGGGTTATTTAGGGGTTAAATTGTGGAATTGATTAGGGATTTTGATTGCGGTCGATTTGGTGGATTACTATGATTAATTAGTGGAGGATTAGTGGCCCGAGAGGCGCAATGAATGGGCTGGTCGGTTTGGACTAAATCGGGCCGAGTTCGAGATTGTTTGGATTTAATATGTGGATTATATTGCATGTCATATTTTAATTTTGTGGTGGTCAATTGGAATAATATTTGAGGAGTATAATTGAGCATCTTGATGACAACCATTGGCCTAGAATTGGTGGTATAGTGACTAGCCATGATGGATTTGATTTAGGTGAAGTGCGATTAATTTGGGGTTTAATTGGGCAATTAGAATGATCACTTCGTGCAATTGACTGGCTAATTGAGCCGTAGTTGTGGTTAATTTGATGATGCCATGTAACGTGTTTAGCGTGGTTGGGAGTGGAATAGCGTGGCGGGCCCTTAATGCGTGAAATTCGTTGACTTGGTTGTGTGAATTTTGTGCATGAATTGCGTGTTAAGTTGATGCCATGGTTGAATTGAAAGTGATTGTCTGAGTGGGCACGTTGATCTATGGAATTGAATATGCGCGGTGCAAGTTGAGCTTGTTACATTGTGATTCGCGCATGTGAATGCCCAAGTGTGAATGAATAACCATGAATGTGCATCTCACGCATTGGCACGACATGTGCATATACGAGCGTGCCCGAATGACATGTGTGTGGTGATCACTTAAAATGCCCTGATGCGTTTTACGCGGGGTCCAGATAATAATGAGTTGTGTGATCACCTAAGGACCTACGGGTCGTGACCTTTGGGTCGATACCGTCCTCATGCACTTTGAAGCAGGACGATGCCCGGTACGTCCGGAAGGCGACCATCCTCATGCACTTTGAAGCAGGCTCTGGTTCGCAAGGAGATCAGTGTTGCGCCTCATGCATTTTGAAGCAGGCTAGAGACACTGGGCCAGATCGGTTGCTGCGTCTTATGCACTTTGAAGCAGGCTAGACGCACCAGGCCGTGAAAATTGATGACTCGAGTCGTAATAATGATAAATTGGGCAAGTGTGCCAGTGTGGACCTGATGCGTTTTACGCGGGTCGGACCTGATGCGTTTAACGCTGGTCGGAGAAGAAATTGAGAAATGGCTTAGTGCTAGCGTGCAAGTATGCGGTAATGCATTGATGAGGCATGAGCATGAGTGCGAGCACTGGCATATGCATAACATGCGTTGTGACATAGAAATGCACGTGTATGTGCTGTGATTATATTCTGCCGCGTGGCTGCTTTTGTTGATTTGACGCCTAACCTGCAGGGTCTAGTGAAATTTGATTTAGGCCCGAGGGCATGAGTTAGTTATGTGCGTATTGTGTGTTGATTAGTACTTGTCAGGAGGTGCATGTTAGCCTAATTTAGGTTTAGGGAATTACTCGCTGAGATTTATTCTCACGGTTGTTGTAAAACCGACTTTTCAGATCCCCGGCCTTGAGGACGACAGGTGTATTGATGCAATTTTTGGGAGAAACCCCCGGCTAGTTGTAGTGGCCTTGAATCGCTTTTGAATTTTGGTATTTGGGGTTGTAAATGAGTATTGTAAATGATTCTCAGTGCTAGTGCAAGTGATGATTTCTGTGATTACCCTTGGTTATGTATTCATATGTACGGGTGGTTTTAATTGCTTCCGCATGTGCTTGATTATCTGTCTTGGGTTTGGGTCGGCGACGCGTCCTGGGACGTCGCACACGAACCGACCTCTGCGAGGGATGTGGCGCGCCGAGAAGTGCGGGGCGTGACACTTATTGTCTGTCGCACTGTTAAGTATACCAAATTCGCATATCAATCTTGATATAGCTGCGATCCCAAAAGAAAATAGCAAAAAACAAAATACTTTCGCAATATATATCAACAAATTACCAAAAAGGGAAAACACAAAACTGGAAAAGAAATTAATCAAAACGTACGGTTTGGTCTAGGCAGACGGGTCACAAGAGGATACAAAGACAAATACACGATCAAACCAGACCCAACATTCACAACATAATCCGCGGGTATAATTTCCGAAGTTGCTAAAGATGACCACGCTTCGACAAGAACTGGAAAAAAGAAAAGAAAAGAAAAGAAAAAAAGAAAAAGAAGAAGAAAACGGGGTTATATAAACCCAAGACTTCCTGCGCAAAACCCTAAACGCCCGTCCTCTCGCTGCTCTCCCTGTTCTCTCCCTCGCTGTTCTCGATCTAATCTCGATCTCTCGCCCCCATGGATGCGAACCAAAGGGCAGCGTTCTTCGGCGGGGTATTCTATACCATGTTCGACCACTGCCGTTATCTCATTGTTCCATTATTTGGCCCCAATGCCCATGTCGAATTCGACGACAATGTTGCTGACGGCGTGGAGGAGATATCTGAGTTATTCGCGATGGTGGATCCCTGCTTTCATCACGTGGACACGATGATCCCTTTGGCAGTCACTGGTGGACGACATTCGGTTGCGTTCGTTGGAGACTTTCGATTTTTGCCTGATGGAGAACACCGGAGGTTCGCGCAGGTAATTTTCATGTATCCTCTCTCTTTTTTTGGCGTTTTCCCTTAGACAGATGTGTGACACAAACAAGCTGTGCTTGGTAGACCTTTGTTTTGGATTTTTCACAAGCTCCACCGGTGATCTACTCCTCTGTCTTCCGGTCGGCTATCGTGCCGCCGGCACCGGCGTCGGCGTTGTTCGCATAACCACCAAGTAGCGGCGAGGGAGGGAAGCGCTGCGTGACAGGAATGTCAGATTGCTATTGCTTGTTTCCTTCTGTTGATACGAGAGTTAGGCTTGGTTTCATTCTGTCGATATGAGAGTTAGGCTTGGTATATGATAGTTAAGCTTGGTTTACTTCTGTTGATATGAGAGTTAGGCTTAGTTTCCTTATGTTGATATGAGAGTTAGGCAGTTTACACGGAGAAAGTGGGAGAGCATTTTGATTTGAGGGCTCTCTATACGGAAATATTGTAAGAAGGTAGTATTCCCAAGATTTATGAACTTTGTCCTTGCAAAAACTCCTTGTTCTTGCATTCAGTCCTTGTTCTTGGACATTCACCCCAGTGGCACTTTGTTTTCATGATTGTTTTACTCCGATCTCAGATCGTTTGTGCTTTCCCTGAGTCTCTTAATTGGGATATAGGATGGACGGTACTCGATACATACATTGGAGGGGTCCAACGCTCCAACGAATTTGCACGGTCCTTTTTGTCATGATAAGATAGCTGCTTGGTTTTCTCAATCCATTTAGCCTCCCTGCAGAAAGGAAAATAAGGTTCATCGGTGATCCGCAACTAGAACCCTGTCGCTGATCCTATATAATTTGTTTGTTTTTTTTGCTACGGCCGGTTTTCAATAACGAGAAGATCAAACTGTCCCCTACCCGATCGTATCGTGCAGGCTTGCCTATGGCATTCTATGTGAAAGTCTAAATTACCAAACCCTATTTTAGTTCAAACCAATCAGTCCCAGTGATGAGAACAAGCCTAACGACTCGAAGCTACCATATTATTCAATAGAGAAACCAAACAAAAACCACGCTTCCTTCCAACTTGTCCTTTTTCTCTAAAAAAAGAGTCCCGTCTTTTCCGGAGAAATGACGCTAGAAACTCATACTATCACTGTACAATGCATCTTTAGCTCAACTGACGAAAGAAAACCATGGCCGCTCCTCATTTCGCTATCTTACCTCCGATTTCTTCCTCCTCCTCTTCGTTGTCGCACACCTTCATCCCTGACTCAAATGCTTTGAAGAGAGTCACCTGGTCAACAGTGCTTGGAGTTGCACTAAGAATTGGTGGTATCCGGTGAGTTGAAAGCTGAGTGGAGCAGCACAAATATAAAATATGCATGTTGCGAGTTCGTGGAAGAATCGGAGCATGGTGATGTCCTGTCACTAAAGAGCCTTGGAGGAAAGCGTTAAGCCAGGACATCACCATGCTCCGATTCTTCCACGAGCTCGCAACATGCATATTTTATATTTGTGCTGCTCCACTCAGCTTTCAACTCATCGGATACCACCAATTCTTAGTGCAACTCCAAGCACTGTTGACCAGGTGACTCTCTTCAAAGCATTTGAGTCAGGGATGAATGTGTGCGACAACGAAGAGGAGGAAGAAGAAATCGAAGGTAAGATAGCGAAATGAGGAGCGGCCATGGTTTTCTTTCGTCAGTTGAGCTAAAGATACATTGTACAGTGATAGTATGAGTTTCCAACGTCATTTCTCCGGAAAAGATGGGACTCTTTTTTTAGAGAAAAAGGACAAGTTGGAAGGAAGCGTGGTTTTTGTTTGGTTTCTCTGTTGAATAATATAGTAGCTCCGAGTCATTAGGCTTATTCTCATCACTGGGACTGATTGGTTCGAACTAAAACAGGGTTTGGTGATTTAGACTTTCACATAGAATGCCATAGGCAAGCCTGCACGATACGATCGGGTAGGGGAACAGTTTGATCTTCTCGTTATTGAAAACCGGCCGTAGCAAAAAAAACAAACAAATTATATAGGATCAGCGACAGGGTTCTAGTTGCGGAGCACCGATGAGCCTTTTTTTTTCTTTCTGCATGGAGGCTAAATGGATTGAGAAAACCAAGCAGCTATCTTATCATGACAAAAAGGACCGTGCAAATTCGTTGGAGCGTTGGACCCCTCCAACGTATGTATCGAGTACTGTCCATCCTATATCCCAATCAAGAGACTCAGGGAAAGCACAAATGATCTGAGATCGGAGTAAAACAATCATGAAAACAAAGTGCCATTGGGGTGAATGTCCAAGAATAAGGACTGAATGCAAGAACAGGGAGTTTTTGCAAGGACCCTAAGCAAGTTCAGAAATCCTGGGAATACTACCTTCTTACAATATTTCTGTATAGAGAGCCCTCAAATCAAAATGCTCTCCCACTTTCTCCGTGTAAACTGCCTAACTCTCATATCAACAGAAGGAAACTAAGCCTAACTCTCATATCAACAGAAGGAAACCAAGCTTAACTATCATATACCAAGCCTAACTCTCATATCGACAGAACGAAACCAAGCCTAACTCTCGTATCAACAGAAGTAAACAAGCAATAGCAATCTGACATTCTTGTCACGCAGCGCTTCCATCCCTCGCCGCTGCTTGGTGGTTACGCGAACAACATCGGCGCCGGCGCCGGCGGCACGATAGCCGACCGGAAGACAGAGGAGTAGATCACCGGGGGAGCTTGTGAAAAATCCAAAACAAAGGTCTACCAAGCACAGCTTGTCTTTGTCACACATCTGTCTAAGGGAAAACGCCAAAAAAAGAGAGAGGATACATGAAAATTACCTGCGCGAACCTCCGATGTTCTCCATCAGGCAAAAATCGAAAGTCTCTGGCGAACGCAACCGAATGCCGTCCACCAATGACTGCCAAAGGGGTCATCGTGTCCACGTGATGAAAGCAGGGATCCACCATCGAGAATAACTCAGATATCTCCTCCACGCCGTCGGCAACATTATCGTCGAATTCGACATGGGCACTGGGGCCAAATAATGGAACAATGAGATCGCGGCAGTGGTCGAACATGGTATAGAATACCCCGCCGAAGAACGCTACCCTTTGGTTCGCATCCATGGGGGCGAGAGATCAAGATTAGATCGAGAACAGCGAGGGGGAGAACAGGGAGAGGGAGAGCAGCGAGAGGACGGGCGTTTAGGGTTTTGCGCAGGAAGTCTTGGGTTTATATAACCCCGTTTTCTTCTTCTTTTTCTTTTTTTCTTTTCTTTTCTTTTCTTTTTTCCGGTTCTTGTCGAAGCGTGGTCATCTTTAGCAACTTCGGAAATTATACCCGCGGATTATGTTGTGAATGTTGGGTCTGGTTCGATCGTGTATTTGTCTTCGTATCCTCTTGTGACCCGTATGCCTAGACCAAACCGTACGTTTTGATTAATTTCTTTTCCAGTTTTGTGTTTTCCCTTTTTGGTAATTTGTTGATATATATTGCGAAAGTCTTTTGTTTTTTGCTATTTTCTTTTGGGATCGCAGCTATATCAAGATTGATATGCGAATTTGGTATACTTAACAGTGCGACAGACAATAAGTAGTCAATCAAATTCGACACCCAATAAGAGTATATATCGCTTAATGTTCCAGCAATTTAGTATGTTTAACATTATCTTTTCCTTAATCCAATCCAGTTCAATTCGTGTGAAGTTGATATAGCAATGTGATTCATTGCAATGTTCTCAAGAAGCATCATTCTTGAGTATGAGAGACAGGAGTGTCGCGACCTCCTCGAGACGGCTCCGTCGCCTAAGGGGTTAGGCTAATGGATTGTTAAGTTAAACCTAGCTCGAGCTCTCACAAGCCCATACCAATTCACGACTTAAGTTTAAATTGTTAACATGCAAATCGATTTCATCTAAGAGTCGCCACTAATCAGTTTTTGATAGGTCGATTAGACACCTAAGTAAAGCACAGAAGAAAAGCTTCACTTCTACGAACCAGAAATTCAACGGATACGGGGACTTCATTACACTAATCGACTAATTAGTACCCTTTCGGCACCTAATCTTGTTCAATTTACCACCTAACATGTTCTCGCTAATCGGGAGTCTCAAAATTCCGTTCCTAACTAAGTTAAGGGAAGCAACAATTAATAACTAAACCTAAATATGCATAATCAACTACATGCGAGGTTAAATCAAATGTGCAATTCAAAATGTGTGGACCAAGCGACGTACGATTAAATATAGCACTAAACATGCGAAAAGGGCGAGAAAAGCTAATTTCAAAATTCAAATAGAACTTTTGATTTTTTTTATTTTTTTTTAAAAATAATAATATTTCAGATTTTTTTTTTAAAAAAAATTTGAAATTTTTTTTGAAAATTTTTTTTAAAGATTTTTTTTTGAAATTTTTTCAGTTAATTTTTTTAAAAAAATTAAATTTTTTATGCTTTTTAAATAAATTTTTTATATTTTTTTAAAGAAATTTTTTTTGAAAATTTTTTTTAAAAAATTAAAATAGTAAAATAATGTAAAACAGACCGGGTCGGATCTCCACATCCGACCCGGACCTGGACCGACCCAGGCGCGCCGGCCCGGATCCACCGCGAGGTGGGCTCCATGAGAGCCCAATTCGGAATTTAAAAAAAACCCAAAATAAAACAATTAAATAAAAACCCAAACCCAGCCCACTAAGAATAAAAGACTGAATAAATCATCAGCCCAACCTACCTGATTCGGCCCACCTACGAAATGGTCCAAAACCTAAAAGCCATTCTAAAATCTAATAACCCTAAACTCGACCCACTCACCAAACAAACCTTAGAGCCAAAACCCTACCCGGCTGTGACCCACTCGCCCAACCCGGTTCGCGGCCGCTGACCCGACTCGCCCGAAACCCTAGCACCCGCGAACTGCCGCGCCTCCTGCCGCTGCCCGAAGCCCCGCCTGTTGCCTCACCTTTGCCATGTCTACGCCATGCCTACCGCAGTCGCGGCAACCGGCGACTGAATCCGAACCAATCGCCGTCGACCTGACTCGCCCAAGCTTACCGTCACGGCGCTGGCCATGGTGGGCCCGGATGCCGACCTCTCTGGCTATGTCGCAAACGGCCTTGAACCGACGACTGCACCCATGTCAACCGAGCTCCGACTCTTCCCTTGCCCGGCCGGGCCCTGACGCTCGAGCTTCACTTCCCACGCGGACCGGCGTCGCTCGCCAACACCAAGTTGACTCGGCCAAACGAGCCTCCGCACTAAGCTTGGCGACGCGAGGATCTCATTCAAGTATCTCAGCAAGCGGTTGGTGTACGTTACTGGATCCAAGGTTTCTTGACTCAACTAGGACTTAAATGTAAGATTAAAACTGAAGGATTCTTTTGTGCATTGAAGAACAAAATTCATGCACAATTAGAATCAAATGCGGAAAACAGGATCGAAAATAAACTGACCTCCAGCCATTGTTCAATTTTACGTTCGTCGGAAACTCACGGTAGTTCGACGTCAACTTGAAGCGATTACGGGCGCACTTTACTAACCCAATCCCCTCGCGTACTGATGGTGTATTTCCGAATGAGAGGGTTTGTGTTAGACCTTGTGTTAGCCCTTAAGGAATGAACGTTCACTTTATAAACCGCTTCCCATCAAGGCGGTTACTGAAGAGGGCGGTTATCACCGAAGGGGTACGAAGCGTGGAAAAAATCGAATGTGGATAACCGTCAGTTAAAAGAGAAAACGTGGGTCAAACTTAAATGTGGGATCACATTATAAATATAACATTCTCCCACTTGATCCCAACATTTTCATCATACAGATTACCCAACAAAATCCACGAAAACCATATGCTTAAGAAAAGAAACAAGACACATGAATCATGGCGATACGTCCTCTAAGAGCGAGTAATATCTTCCATGTATTACAATACATCTTATTCCTTTAATGTTAGCCCATATGTGATAACACATCTTAATGAATAAACCCTATGTTTATTCCAGAACCAAGGATAATTGTTATTCTCATAAACAACTGAATGTGTACACCAAAAATTGAGAATAACATTACAATTGAATAAGAGTTTCGAACAACAAAAGTCGTCCATATGACAATAAATCACATCATGGGAACTATTCCCATACTGGTCACATGATCCTTATACTTCATAGGTGACATGCCTTTAGTTAAAGGATCAGCTATCATCTATTCAGTGCGAACGTGTTCAATGACCACTTTATTCTCCTTAACACGTTCCTTTATGGCTAAATACTTAATGTCGATGTGCTTACTTCGACTGCCACTTCTAGCATTTTTAGCAGTAAAAACTGCAGCTGAATTGTCACAATATATTCTTAATGGCCTAGAAATAGAATCAACAATTCTAAGCCCTGAAATGAAACTCTTCAACCATATACCATGCGAGGTAGCCTCAAAACAAGAAACAAACTCAGCCTCCATAATGGAAGTAGCAGTTAAAGTCTGCTTCGCACTCCTCCATGACACGGCTCCGCCAGCTAACATAAAAATGTATCCTGATGTTGATTTTAGAGAATCAACGCAACCAGCGTAATCTGCATCCGAATAACCAACTACTTCCAAATTGTCAGTCCGTCTATACATAAGCATGTAGCCTTTAGTACCTTGAAGGTATCTCATTACTTTCTTTGCAGCTTTCCAGTGGTCCATCCCTGGATTACTCTGATATCTTCCCAACATTCCCACCGCAAAAGCGATGTCAGGTCGAGTGCAAACCTGAGCATACATCAAGCTTCGGACAGCAGAAGCATATGGGATGTTTTTCATTTGTTCCCTTTCCAAATCGCTTTTCGGGCACTGGTTCAAATTGAACCTATCACCCTTCACAATGGGTGCTATACTTGGTGAACAATCTTTCATCCGAAATCTCTCCAAGACCTTATTGATATAGGTTTCTTGAGATAGTCCTAAAACTCCTCGAGTTCTATCTCTATGGATCTTAATGCCAATGACATAAGATGCCTCACCCATATCTTTCATATCAAAACTCTTAGAGAGGAATTGTTTCACCTCATGCAACAACCCCTTATCATTGGTTGCAAGTAAAATATCATCCACATATAGTACAAGAAAACAAATTTTGCTCCCACTGACTTTCTGGTATACGCATTGATCCATGATATTCTCTACAAAAACGAATGAAGAGATGACATCATGGAACCTTAAATACCATTGACGGGATGCTTGTTTCAGGCCATATATAGATTTCTTAAGCTTGCACACCAATTGCTCACATTTACTAGAGGAGAATCCTTCAGGTTGTTTCATGTATACCTCCTCCTCTAGGTCCCCATTGAGGAACGCCGTTTTCACGTCCATTTGATGTAATTCCATATCAAAATGGGCAACCAAGGCTAAAACAATACGAAGAGAATCTTTCTTAGATACAGGAGAAAAGGTCTCCGTGTAATCGATTCCTTCTTTTTGAGTGAATCCTTTGACAACGAGTCTAGCTTTATATCTCTCAATGTTGCCCAACGAGTCCTTCTTAGTTTTGAAGACCCATTTACAACCAATGGCTTTTACACCATTAGGCAACTCAACCAAATCCCAGACTTTATTTGATGCCATAGAACTCATCTCATCCTTCATGGCATTGTACCACAAAATGGATTCATCACTACTCATGGCTTGTGAAAACGTTTCAGGATCATTCTCAGCTCCAATATTATAGTCAGACTCTTGTAGATACACAATATAATCACTAGGAATTGCTGATTTCCTCATTCTGGTAGATCTTCTTAATGTTGTATCAACATTCTCTGGAGGAAAGTGTTGTTCAACTGGTTGTTCAACAACTTCTGGTAATTGTTGAACAACTAGATCTACCGGATCATTATCAGCAAGTTGTGGAACTTCAATAGTTGGTTGTTCAATAGCCGGCTGAACTGAAGGGGCGTTATGAACAACAACCAACCTAGTACTTGAAGTGGAAGGTTGAGTATCTGAATGATCTTTCTGAGAAACAATATCCTTTAATTGATCACTCCCACTAATCAAGTCACTTTCAAGAAACTTAGCATTTCTTGATTCCACAATCCTAGTAGTGTGAGATGGACAATAAAACCTGTATCCCTTGGACTTTTCAGCATATCCAATGAAATACCTACTTAGAGTCCTTGGGTCCAACTTCTTTTCCTGTGGATTATAGACTCTTACTTCAGACGGGCATCCCTAAATGCGTACATGTCGCAAACTTGGCTTCCAACCTTTAAATAACTCAAAAGGCGTCTTTGGGACAGCCTTGGTTGGAACTCGATTTAATATGTACACTGCCGTCTTAAGAGCTTCAATCCACAAGGACTTAGGAAGTTTGGAGCTACTAAGCATACTTCGCACCATGTCCAATAAAGTTCGGTTTCTTATTTCTGCTACGCCATTTTGGTCTAGAGAACCTAGCATAGTATATTGGGCAACTATCCCATTCTCTTGAAGAAACTTCGCAAACGGACCAGGTGCTTGTCCATCTTCAGTGTATCTACCATAAAATTCTCCACCTCTATCTGATCTCACAATCTTAATTTTCGCACCATGTCCAATAAAGTTCGGTTTCTTATTTCTGCTACGCCATTTTGGTCTAGAGAACCTAGCATAGTATATTAGGCAACTATCCCATTCTCTTGAAGAAACTTCGCAAACGGACCAGGTGCTTGTCCATCTTCAGTGTATCTACCATAAAATTCTCCACCTCTATCTGATCTCACAATCTTAATTTGCTTTCCGCATTGTTTCTCTACTTCCGCCTTAAAAACCTGAAAGGCATCTAACGTTTCATGCTTATTATGAAGCAAGTAGAGATACATATAACGTGAGTAATCATCAATGAAGGAGATGAAGTATTTCTGACTATACGAGTCCATATCAGGACTGCAAATGTCTGTATGTATGATTTCTAATATGTCCGTACTCCTCTTGGCACCTTTTTTTGTCTTGTTGGTCTGCTTTCCCTTTATGCAGTCCACGCAAATATCATAATCAGTAAAATCCAAAGTACCGAGTACTCCATCATTTACTAATCGCTTAATTCTATCTATGGAGATATATCCCAATCTCCGGTGCCACAACATAGAGGAAACTTCATTCACAACACATCGTTTTATACCAGCATTATCATGAACATGCATCACATTATAATAGGCATTGTCTTGCAAATTAATTCGAAAAAGACTATCAGACAAAATACCACTCCTAACAATTTCAGATTTAAACAATAAACTGAAGTTTGAATCTGAAAAGTTAAAAGAGTAACCCAAAGGTACAAGTCTTGAAACTGAAATTAAGTTTCTAGAGAAACTTGGAACATAAAAGGTCCTTTCCAAATTCAAAACAAAACCACTATTGAGAACTAATCTGCATGTCCCAATAGCTTCTACAGGCGAACACATCTTGTTTCCCGAATAGATGCTTTGTTCACTTCCCACTAGCTTCCTGTGGTTTTGAAAACCCTGTAAGGAATTCGAAATATGGATTGTAGAACCAGAATCAATCCACTAAGTGTTATGACTCACATCAGCCATATTAGATTCATAACAAACATAAGAGATTGGATTACTTTTCTTCTCGAGCCAGGCCTTAAATCTGACGCAATCCTTCTTCATATGCTCCTTCTTTTTACAGAAGAAACATTTGGATTCCTTCTTAATGTCAGCTTGGGGAGGTATTTTACCTTTCCCCTTGTTCTTGTCGTGACTCTTAAACCTTTCATGTGTTGCCAAATGAGCACTTTCTCCCAATTCCATAGTTAGCCTCTCTTCCTCTTGAACACACATGGTCATAAGTTCATTAATTGACCATTTATTCTTATGTGTGTTATAAGAGATCTTGAAAGGTGCATACTGTTGTAGGAGAGTGTTCAGAATGTAATACACAAGAAATGATTCAGATATCTCAACCTCAAGGTTCTTCAGCTGAGCTGCAATGTCCCTCATCTTCATGATGTGCTCATGCACACCTCTAACACTTGTGAGTTTTAGAGATGAAAACTTCATTATCAGGGTCATGGCATGTGCCTTTTCTGAAGTCTCAAACTGCGCATCAATGGCCTCCAATAAAGCCTTAGCATTGTTATGCTGAGCGACTGAACCACGGATACTAGGAGATACTTTAGTCCTTATGAACATCACACTAAGGCGGTTGGACAGCTCCCACTGTTCATAAAGGGCTATCTTAGCTGCATTGCTCGTGTCAGTAAGAGCAGGTGGTTCATCTTTCCTTATAGCATAATCAATGTCCATGCACCCCAATTAAAGAAGAATTGACTCCTTCCAGACTTTATAGATTTCACCATTTAGTATGGGAACATCACTCTTAAATTAAGAGAAATCCACAGGTTGTAAAACTGCATATCAAACAATCATGCTTATGTCACAAAATTTGAGGCAAAAATTAACATATATCATGTTCTACCAATGTAAAACATATCATAAAATATGAATCACATAACATAAAAACTGCCTGTGAGCTAAGTTTTTAATTTAAATAGATTCATAAATTCTTCATGAATAAACTATCATATTATATTCCTTTCCTTAATCCCTGTGGGTAAATTAAGAAAAATAATATGATATTTCAACCTAATTAATCAAATTAATATAATGAAAATTCCTGTGGGATTAAATTCATCATATTAATAAAATTAATTACAATTAATGTCCATTTCCAAATGTGATCCGGATGCTATTAATATATAATTTAATTAATTAAGGATGATGTGGCTACTCTCCAATTAATTAAAAAATATATGGATCACTGGACATTTAATTTCATGCATAAAAATTATTCATAAAATACATGAAGGACAAAATAATAAACTTAATACGGTAAGTGGCATAATCGTAATATCGAGTGAAAAGCAGGGGCATAATCGTAAAAACCGAAGGGGAAAATTCCGGTTCCAGGGCGCGTGCCGTGCACGCGCCTGCCTTTTGCACGGGCGCGTGCGGCGCACGCGCCAGCAACTGCCGCGCGCATGGGCCGCATGCGCCAGTAGTTGCGCGCGCACGTGGCTCCCGCGCGCCAGCGGTTGCGCGCGTGGGCGCCACGCGCTTCTCTTCCGTGCAACCAGAAGCATTTTTCATGCCATTTTTCGCCGTTCTTCGCCTTTCCACCGCGCATTCAACCGAATGGGTCTCCTCCGGTAGCCCATATCATACCAAAATAATTTATGGGTTTCGGAGACCACGTCGGCGCGACCACATGGATCCAAAATTCGGCGAAAATAACTAAGAAATTGGCTCGAATCAAGCAAAATTCCGTCTAAACACACAAACCCTCACCCGCAACTTCCGCCGCTCAAATAGCCTCCGGCAACCACCGAAATGCCAAATTAACTTAGGGTTATTCTTCTCCATGGCGGTGCGACCGTGCCGGTCCGAAGTTGAGAGGTGGGTCGCCGGAATTTGGCCGGAATCGGTGATTTCCCTTCTTAACCCCAAAATGCCGAGTTACTGTTCATGCACAAAAAGCCCCAAAAATTGCACCCAAAATTCAACAAAAACAAGGCAAAGGCACTAGACACGCTCTGATACCAAATGTAAGACTAAAACTGAAGGATTCTTTTGTGCATTGAAGAACAAAATTCACGCACAATTAGAATCAAATGCGGAAAACAGGATCGAAAATAAACTGACCTCCAGCCATTGTTCAACTTTACGTTTGTCGGAAACTCACGGTAGTTCGACGTCAACTTGAAGCGATTACGGGCGCACTTTACTAACCCAATCCCCTCGCGTACTGATGGTGTATTTCCGAATGAGAGGGTTTGTGTTAGACCTTGTGTTAGCCCTTATGAAATGAACGTTCACTTTATAAACCGCTTCCCACCAAGACGGTTACTGAAGAGGGCGGTTATCACCGAAGGGGTACGAAGCGTGAAAAAAACCGAATGTGGATAACCGTCAGTTAAAAGAGAAAACGTGGGTCAAACTTAAATGTGGGATCACATTATAAATATAACATTAAACTCAACCGGGACTCTTGGCATATGACGTACAAGAATACAGAAATAACACCAGGAGGCAGCGCGGCCCGAGCTCGCGCAAACCGGCCGGCCACGAGCTCCGGCCGATGTGCCCAAAAAACAGGGCACGAACAGGAACAACAAGTAGGCTACCAGTTCGGGCTTGAGGACGTTGGCTGGGTTTTGCGTCTTCGGACGGGGCTCGCGAGCGGCCGAGGTGTCGACCGAGGCTCCCTCTCGCTCTCAAGACTCGCTCTTGCTCTTTTCGTCGGATCTCGCTCACTCTCTCTCGCTCTGCGCCTCCCGCTCTCTCTCGGAACTCTCTCCCTCTTCCCTCTGTGCCTCTGTTCTAGCTTCTCCGTTCCCCTCGAGAACTCCCTCACTCTGTGGAACTCTCTCCTTTTTGCTCTTCCCGTAGCTCCCCTTTTGGACACGCATTCTCTGAGAGAAAACAGATGGTTTTTTTGCTCTTTTGTCTTCTTCCTCTCTTCTTTCGAAGGAAATGTTCAGCTCCCTTTTTTTTTTGTCCTTTCTCCCTTTTTCTTCTTTTCTGTTAGCGCGCCCAGACAGAGACCCCTCTTTTGTCTTCTCTCTCTCTTTTTTCCTTTTTTATTATTATCATTTTTCTAATTTTTTGTAATAATTTTGAATAAACAAAAAGAAGTAAAATAAAGTGAAAATATGTTTCACTAAATCTATTAATGTAAATGCACCTAATGTCTATATGTCACATAATTTAATGAAAATATTTTTGTTTAGGGGTTAAAAATCAATCCCTAATTTTCCATACAGTTAAACCCTAAATAAATAAGCAAAATTTAGGTGTCAATAAGGGGACCATTATTCAATGTCGGGTAAATGCATGAGAAAAAAATAAATCAGCTATACACCGATTAAGTATTGCGATGGCGTGGATAGAATTCTTGCGTCCCCCATCCTTTCGTCCTCTCACTGGATTAAACACTCATAAATTCGCGGAAGAGCGTTGTTTCAAGGTTCGCATTTTTTTGTCTTTTAAAAATGGAAATCAAACGCCTATGAATTTCCCTTCATACCATTCCATCACTTTATTGAAACCGATTGACTCTCTTCTCCACGCCGGCAGTAGAACGGATGCATGATATGCTTTCTCCTATGTTGCCGTAATAACCAGTCTTGTGCCAATTGGTCAACATAATCTTGTTCAACGAGTAATATTCAGCGCCTTCCCCTAGGCCCTCCAAAAAAAAAATTTAAGTAAATAAAAAACACTAGGAGCCAGTTCTCGTTCTCCATGACTTCACAGCAACGGCAACATGATTAGAACCCTAAGTACTTTGTGATTAACGACGTACAATCCAGCCTATGCAGTTGTACATGCGAAGGTCTTAACTTGTCGTGCTTCATTCGAGCCGGACTATGCAATGAATAGTTAGTTTTTGCTCGCATATAAGAGATTCACTTCAAATGTGGGATTGAATTTTCACTTAATTTAATCAGTGGCATGCCCTTGTGTAAAAGCTTTAGAAAATGACATTGCGCTTGAATTCCAATTATATCGTAGGCTCCTCTCTTCATTGCCACGAAGATGACCAGGGTGAAGAGACAACATGTCATTGTACCGTCAGCAGAGATCTTTAGCCGAGCAAGCGAGCGGTGGATCGGGCATGACCGGGTGTGCAACCCATATTGGTCGCACTCAATTCAGGTGTTCGTGGCACGCATACTAGATGCGATCATCGTTTTGGGTCTCAAACGCTTCATGAAATGGTGGAGAGGGGCTTGAGAAAGATCGCATCTTTAGGTCATCAAACACGGTGACGCACCACGAGATCTCTTAGACGCGCCCAGATGTAAGACCGTGAAAGGACAGGGTTCACTATTCTATGTGTACCTTCCGCTATTGAGTTCGTACCCTTCGGACTTGAGAAGGTTAGTGCAATCAAATGAAGGGCCATCATCACACTTTTTTCATTTCCAACCAACTAGCTAAATTAAACTTTAATTAGGGTTGTATACACATTAAGAACATATGATTGTTGCGTAACGAGAGAGAGTTGAATCTGAGCTGCATACTCTTATGGATCATTTAGCTCGACGAATGCACCATCGGACTAGTCAATATGCTTCATATGATACAATGTGGAAGTGGACACATGCTATTAACAAAGGGGTTTTCTTTCTGGACATTAGTGGCCTCTGACAGTATAATGAACTTAGAAAACCTCAAAGAATCTCTGACCAGTTTATAGCATTGGTGGAATCTTGTAACCATTTATGAATTCCATTCTCCTAAGTCAAAATGGTAGAGAAAACCAGCATTATATAACGTATGCACAGCTCACGCCAGATATTTCCAGTGTTTATGTCAAAGAAACGCGAAGCGGAACAGAAACACAATCACTTCTTGAATGGAATCAGACAAGCAAAGTGCAAGTACAAAGAGTCAGCAAAAGACCACAGAAAACTTTAGCTTAAAGAATTTTTCCAGATTAATATTGATGAGCTCATCATCGCACGCATCAGCCAAAAAGAAAGGAAGAAAAGGAAATTGGACTCGGGTTGCAGACAGTGCATTTGTCAACTCTACTTTTTCAAGCCTACTTAATCAGGTAAGCAAAGACCATTTTATTAGTACGACAGCACATAGGTCAGACAAAAAAAACCCAAGAGGGTGAATTCCCAAGGAAGCTGCGGTCGCTAATGCCAAATTTATATCATGGGTCTAGTGTTCGCTCCATTGAATATTATGCAAGAGGGCTAGAAACGACCACGATTTTGAGCAAAGAACGCACCAAACACCTGCCCTATCAGATGGCAACAACATCCCTTCTCGTAAACTTTATTCAATTGGAAGATTGATAATGAGGAGAATCCATTAAATTAAATGCCCTATCCAATGACAGCAACAAAGAATCCATTAAATTAAATCGCCTATCCAATGACAGCAACAAAGGTTTTAGCGAACGCGAAGCTTGTTGCTTCGAACTAAGTTGCGTGAGAGGACATAGATTGCTAGGCGTTGGATGGTCTCGATTATAGCTGAACCTCGAAAATCATAGGCCGCATTTTAAGAGTGGAAGTTTTTGGATAATTTCAATTACCGAAGAGGAAATTTATCTCCGAGTTCTGGAAAATGTGTTTCGTGATGCTTAAGAGGTGCATTTGTATAAGCAATAGACTCATTTATTTGTTTTCTTGTGGAAAGTTTGAAATTATTAACTTATATGTACTGAAATTCCGGTTTCCATTATCTTTTCATTAATTACGAATTAGCAGAAGAGTGTGCCGAGGATGACGAAGCAAACATTGCAATATCTAAACTAAGGAAGGGTGTATTGGAGGAGCCGAGAGTATGCACGATTCGTTTGCACAGGTCAGTAAGGAGGAACTTTATGTGTTCCTTTGAACATGATTGATACCAAATGGATGAGCACAAGAAAGGAGGAAATTAGTGTCTGTCATTGTCATCGATACAATGATAAGAAAATGGCCGTTAAGTTTAACGCAACAGCCAAGAGTCCTCTGTGTTACCTTATAGGAGTCTTTCTTTGAGTGCTTGATTACGAGAAAATAAGAAAAGGTACTTTCTTCATCTACGACATGCTATTATCGACCACATGAGTCCGTACTTTTGGTGTCCACTGCCTTTCACCCACATCCTAGCTATGCTTAAGTCTGGCCATGATGAAGCTGGCCAGAGAGATAATGCCAGGAAGATGTAGAAGGAAACCTATTTAGATCGACCAACTGATTGAGAAACCAAAGGTCCCCACTTCTACTGTGAATGTTATAGAAGAATCAACTCATAAATCCTACTTGTAGACGAGAAACTTTTAACTAATTTACGAATGGTTCAAAGCTTTATTCTTGATCTATTCATACTCTGGATCTATGTGAGAACAGTTCTATGTTGCAGTGATATAAAGGAGGCTAACATAACAATCTATCTAATGGATCTATTATAAGTATGCTTGTTACTAAAAGGATCGATGTATATACTTCTCCTATCCATTGGCGAGACAGTATAAATAACTTTATTCATCGTGCCCACAGCCCAAGTACTGTCCTTCAGGTACTAGGGAGTCTGTCTTGTCCTTCCCATTCCTTTTTCAGCCAGGAGTTTATAGCCTGTGCCCCTTGAGATGGATATAGTTGGGCCAAGGAGTTTCAAATCTAATCAGGCATCCTTTTGTTATTGCTACTTGATGTGGCAGCTCCTGGGTTTTGTTCTAACATGCTGCATGTCATGTTATATTGAGACGTCAGAATTGGTAATTGAGCTTGATGGACCTGTATGAGGAACCGTAAAAATAGAAAGAAGCTTTTCACCTTTTTTTCTCGCGGGGACAGAGGATTTAGATTATTTGAGAGTAAAATGCACATGTAAATGTGGAAAGTCATCAGGTTTGTCATTAGCGTATCCTGTTGCGTGAGCTGATCTTGTGAAGGTAGCTTTTGTCTTAGACTTATATATAAATTATTTTCTATGTAAGGTAACTTGTGGCATGAAAGTGAGTCACCTGTCGTGATTAGAAAATGTCATTTTTTTTTTTTACAGTGAGAAAAGGACAGTACCAACATTCTCCCAAGATATTACTCTACTTCATGTAATGGCTGAGCCGATTATTGTGTTGAGTTAGTATGATTAACATTAGCGGCTTGACTACTCTCTATTCGAAATCATCCAATATTCCTGTCAACATTCATGCAAGTCCTTTCTTGGTCTAATTGTATCAGTTATGCAGGAGTGGGGATCGGAGGTTACCAAAGGAGAGCACTCCCAACTCTGCAATTGTTAAGTACACTGATTTTTTGTTGGCAACAGCCTCAGGGAAGGTTGAAGGAGTCAAGGGTCCTGGAAAACTTGCTACTCCCTTTGATAGAACAAAAGTGACAGCTTACACTATTGGTGCCATGACACCATGCATGAGATTATATGCGTTTCTGGGTAAGGAGTTCCAGACACTCTTAGATGCCAACCAAGACAATCAACCATACCAAAAGTGTAAGCTGAGGGTTTCCAGGTTGGTCAGACACTTCAGCTGTGACCTTCTCTCCTTTCTCGTACTTGGAAGATGATGTGGTTTTCAGTTTGCTATTTCAGCTCTGGTGTGAAATACATAACTGGAAGGTCCTCTTACTTCAATAGCTCAATATTTTTATTCTCTTAATTTAGGCAGAAGCTCTGCAAATTGAAGACTTGCTGGATAAACTGTCTCTTTGACAGGCGAGGAGCTTGACGTCATTGAAAATCTTTATCACCAAGCCATGGAACTTGAAACAGAGTTCTTTCTTGCCCAACCACTTGCCCAGCCTACCATTGTCCCCATGATTACAGAGCCCAGCTTGGCAGCGAATCGTCTTATGCTATTTTCTGATTTTGATCTGAGTTGTACAGTCGTTGATTCTTCTGCCATTTTGGCTGAGATTGCCGTGGTTACTGCTCCGAGAACTGATACAAGTCAGTCTGAAAGTCAACTTGCTAGGATGTCATCAGCTGAACTGAGGAAGACATGGGACATCCTTTCGAGACAATACACAGAGGAGCGTGAGCAATGCACAGAAAGAATTATGCCAGCTGGAAAAGGTATAGCTTGCGGCATTTATTGTTCAACACCTTGAAACATTATCCTGCCGGCACTGTCTAGAGTGTTCTTTTCATTTTTTGTTTGATATTTGCAGCTGAGGCATTTGATTATGAAGCTCTGGCTAAAGCACTTGAGCAGCTGTCCGATTTTGAGAAACGGGCAAATTCCAAAGTGACCGAGTCCAGGGTCCTAAAGGGACTGAATCTTGAAGACATAAAGAAAGCTGGTGAGAGGATGATTCTTCAGGATGGTTGCACCAGTTTCTTCAAGAAACTCATCAAGGATGAGATGGTGGATGTCAATGTCCATGTACTCTCGTACTGTTAGTGTGGTGATTTAATCAGATCGGCATTTTCTTCAGGTAAACTCCTTTCCTTTTGGGGGCTACCCATCTTTAGCATAAGACTTTCTACTTGCATGTATACCAAAATGCATAGAAAGCACCTGGGAGTGCTACTACCATCTTTTGATTGCTCGAGTCCATCTACAGTCTGTGCATGTGAGAACTTAAGAGATTGATATCTGGCTAGGGCATGTAATTTACTCACGACATTCACGGCGCAGGGGACTTACAGCTTCTGAATGTACGTACAAATGAGTTGACTTTTGACGAGTCCTTTTCTACTGGTGAATTGGTCAAGAAGATGGAATCTCCCATCGAAAAGGCCAAAGCATTTGATGAAATTTTGAAGAACAGGGAGGACAATAAGAGGAACTTGACCATCTACATTGGAGATTCAATAGGAGACATACTTTGCCTCCTTAAGGCAGATATTGGAATTGTGATTGGGTCAAGTTCAAGCTTACGGAAGGTGGGAAGTCAGTTTGGAGCATCTTCTTCGAACTTTACCCTGAGTTAGTCAAGAAGGAGAAAGAGTACAGCGAAGGGAGCTCTGCTGATTGGAAGGGATCATCTGGCATTCTTTATATCGTCTCCATTTGGGCCGAAATACATGCATTTATTTTGGGGTGGGTAGCTGAAAATTTCCTTTCGCGTATCCTCATTCTCTCACAAAAAGGACAAACAAAACCTACCTCAATGAACTTTGTGCAATATCGAGGAAGACTGCGTTTGAACCACAAAAGAGAAATTACATCACCCGCACCAAGTCCCTGTTCAACAATGGAAGAAGACATTGGTACACCAGCGTAGCACGGCTCTTCCCCTGCAAAAGACGAATGCATTAATTTAGTACAACAGAATTCTTCCACCATCAACATCAAAAAAACTTCTTTCGATTTTACATTTCTGCAAGATGACCTCAATCATCGGAGATGGTTGAAATAATGTGAGTTGGAGCCCGAACTTTCCCGCTCTTAATTGCCGTGTTAAGATCCTCAGGGATCTGTGGAGGCGCAACTTCCTTAGCCGGTGAAATCTTTCCTTCTTCAACCTAAGAAAGGATCATAAAATATGCATCAGGACTCGATCTTTGGGTAGGGCCCAAGTGGGAGTAGAACCACGTGGCCTGCTCTTTGCATGTGTTAAAGAGGCAACAACATGCATTTGATGACACCGTCTCATGTTCTACCAGTGGCCTCATCCCTGCAAACTGAAAACAGTGCTTACCGGTTTCTCAAAGGTTTCCTTGATTGCGGTCTCCAAAGCTTCATATGAAGTAGGAACAACCGCCCCCGCTTCCCTGAGTGCTTGATTCTTTGCCTGTGCCGATTCCATTTCACCACCGCTTTTTGCACCATAAGATGGTATTAAGAAGGAAGAACCACTTAAATCTTTTATGATTTAGTTATTGGGCTTGAAAAATTATGAAGAGAAATGAAGGCAATCACTTACAGCATGACCAAATTGCACTTCAGACTTGAAGAGTCGTGCACAAGTCCCAATAACCCAAGCCACCACTGGTTTGGTCACTTTCCCCTGCTTTAGAGCTTCGACGAGGGAGTACTCCTCTCGTCCACCGAGTTCCCCAAGCACAACTATCATTTTGACCTGAGACAGATTAAAGAGCAGACCAGAGAACACGCTCTTGAATGACAAGATTGCTTAGCTAGTAATGGAACTTCAAATAGGCATCTTAAAGCCAAAGAACACTAGATGCCCTATCATCCGTTATCAGTATTTACGAAAAAAAAAAATGACTCAAACTGCTTTATGATTCAGACTACACAAACAGTTCACAGTAAGCAAGCAAAACAACTCTATATTGCTATACCTGAGGGATAATGTTAAACCTCAGTACATGGTCAGACAGAGTAGAACCCGGGAAGACATCACCTCCAATGGGAATACCTACAGAAAAAAAAGAGATAAATCGACTGTAAACTTGGCACTCTTCCCCATTGTTAAGTGCCACATAAATTAGAGGCATATCTGCATACCTTCGTAGTTTCCATCAGTGACACGGGCAACAGTGTTGTAAAGTTCGTTAGACATGCCTCCCTGCAACAAAGAGTCAATAAATTACAGCGAATCGACAACAGTGCTCAAACTAGCTGCCCAGATGAACAATCAAGAAACGAATTTAATGTAGCTTTGTCGGTGCATCTCAAAATGTTCTTCAAGAGAGCAATCCAAAAATTTGTTTTAAAGCTCTTTTCCAGTTGTCGGGCCAAACGTCGCAACAACATGTGTCGAAGCATAGGAACTTCAAGAATACGTACGGATTTGGAGACAAAACCAACGGATGCAGTTGTCAATAGTCCCAGCAGGGTCACCGATCTTGAATGCACCAGCTTGAATGCCTCCAACAGTAGCTGGGCCAATTACAACCGGCAATACCAGCAGGATAAAAAGCTAACTTGACCGACCATTTGCAAAATTATAGTGAATAGCAAAATAAAGTCTCTCAATGCTTTCGGATTCTACTTCATCTATAGCTAGAATTCTTCTCACCTTTTTGTTTGCACGAGCATATGCAATTAACTGTTTGGTGTCTGACTCTGGAACACCTTCAGCAATAATGGCTACAATTTGAATTCCACGGCAAGTACTTTAGCAATCAAAGTTAATGTCAATTAGTACCCAGTACTTACCTTCTGAATGAAGCAAAGTTGATGGACCCATCAGCAGTAGGATGTGCCGCACATGCTGCTTCGGTGCTGCAAGAGTAATAACATGCTTGTAAGATACAGACTCCACAATGTGCAATCGCCCCTTAAACTGCAGGTTGCTCCAAGAATCCCAAACTGGGGAAAACATCGATAGAACTCGACCATACCAAGCTGCTATAGTTGTGCTAGTGCACAATGAAACAGGAAGTTACTGTTGCACTATCTGCAGCATACTAAGCGTAGATGTAGAACTTCCACATCACCTGGCCACTAGGCTAATCAAAATCAACGATGCTGTCAATAGATCACAGGGCATGGGATTCCTTTATATTCCCTGTTTTCTTTTTTTGCAAGTAATCAAGTGGGCATGTCAAGTCTTAATAATAGTAGTTACTGCTGTTGTCTCCTATCCTTCTAAAAAATGTATTCATGGGTTAATTTTATCGCAAAAGCAAGCCACCGCAAGAGATTTAAAGAAAATAGAAGAAACGAAAGATAATTTCTCTCCATCATTTACGATGGGTATTGTCACACCCCAAAACCTACCAAGATGGGGACTGACACGGCCGTCCTTTCGCCCAAAGGACGCAGCCTCAAACCACCCAAGAGTCCCAAAAATATCGCTCTCGTTCTATTGGCCGCTAAACAAAGAACCTGAAAGGTTGGGAAAAGAGGGGGGTGAGCAACCACAGCTCAGTGAATAGTACATCTCTTCTAAATAGATCGAACAATCACTATGCAATAGTATCAAAATATTGCAGCCCATAACTCAACTCAATGTACAATATAGCCAAAATATCTCAAAGGTATAATAACTTTTCAATAAAAGTCATCCGTATTAGATTTCTCAATAAAAACTCGCTTAATAACAATAACCACTCATCAATGGTCTATCCATTGACTAATCTCATCACATAACACGTCAATACGCACTTCTCAACAATAGCCAGCCATCAATGGTCTATCCATCAACCAATCTCATGCTCGTTTTCAAACTATGGTCAAGTTTAACGCCGTGACAAAGGCGACCAAGTTTACCCCTCTTGGCAAGGTCTACCACCTATTATAAGCCGGCGGTTCGGCCCAGAAGGATATCCTGACAGTATGCATACTCCCCCCTCACAGGGTTCTCAACATAGTACTACGAGCAGCAGCAAATTATAACTCAATCCATAATCCATAATCAACACCAATAAATCCATTTCACAAAACATTTCGCAACAAGAATAGCCATCGGCTAAACCTCTTCACAAAACATTTAATATAAGCATTCACAAAAGCTTCATTTTAATAACGTCAAAAGACTTTTCAATTCATTTCACAATCGCAATACGCTTCCATAATCATTTCGCAAAGCGATACATATATATCATTTCACAATACCTCTCATAAAACCATTCTTAAACCATCCTCAAATATTAAAAGGTAGTAATTGCCCGATCCAGGCTTTTATGCAACAAATATGCTTTAATAACTCATACGATACTCAAATCGTTATCACTTTGAAAACATGAGTTTATAAACTCAAAGAAGAGATAGCACCACTCACCTGAAATCCTTAAATATCAAACAATTTCCCTCACTCGAACCGATGATATCGCAATCCTAACAATTAAACGAGAATCGACATCAAAACTCAGTAAAAACTACGAAATGACTAAACGACGCTCAAACGCTAATAAGGCAACTCAAAGGCACCCACAAATCGCTTTTCCAAAGAGATTATCCAAACTGTTCGCAACGCGGAGTTTAAATGCGAAACTTGTTTGTACCATAAATTCCTCCACCGAACTCCGTTTCAAGCGAGCTTATAGTCATTAGAAAGCTTATTTAGAGCACTACAGGAACCCTAACTTGGCCGTCCCAAAATCAAGCCGAAAATCAACGAAAATCGGCCAAAAACCACTGTTCGCGCACTGTTCACTGCGCGCACTCAACTTCAAAAATTCATATCCGGCAAACCGTAAGTCCAAATCAGGTTCCGTAAAATCCCACGGCTCCGTAATACCGTAAACTACCAATTCTATAAAAATACGTAGCTCAACAACTCAAAAATCAGATTTCGCCGCTCGAATTTCCCAAAATTCCGAATTTCAAGCCATAAATCGGAAAACTACTCCGATGGAACGAACGAGGGACATGAGTGCTTACCGGGCGTTGCGATACGAAGTTGAATCGGCTAGGCGAGGATCGCGTAGCGTGAAACCCTCATTTTCCTTCTTCTTCTTCTTCTTCCTTCTCTCTTCCTCTCTTTTTCTTTCTTCTCTTCTCCCTCCCCGAAAGCTCTCGGTCCCTTTATAATTGAAGTCCACTGTAGCAAGTGTTTACTTTTTGACTTTTTGACCCCTTTTTTTTTTGGAAATATTACATTCTCTCCTCCTTACAGAAATTTCGTCCTCGAAATTTGTACTTGCCTCAATCAGCAACAAACAAGGATATTTACGTGTTTCCTCCTCTTAAGAATTCCCCAAGAAGGCTCCCTGTGTGATTTTGTCATTGCATCTTCACATATATTCTAAATAAACTCTTTTGTTTCTGTAAGCTTTACTAGCATATTCCAAAGGTCCACCACGCTTTCGCTGCATCTCCGATCAAAATCAGTTTTGCTTTCTTTTCTATTTCACGTTTATCATCACCCCCAAAACTATTTGATCGCAAAAAGTAGTTCATAGTTTATTTACATAAGCATCAAAGAACAGAAACTAGTCTGACCATTCTTGCAAAACTTACGGGATTTGTGACGTGCAATACATACAAATCTTCATACTAGATTTCCTTTTCATGAGTGAAAAGTCCTTCTAGCATGATTCGGAGAAATAATTAGTTCTCGAAGACTTCGTATACCCTCTTATTATCAATTGTCAACTGATAGAATTTCCATCTAGACCATACCTTAAATGACCAACACACAGAAGCTTTACCATCAAGAATAGTTTCCTCATCTAATAATCTGTAGAATCATCTATCGATTCAGCCAAACTTTTTTTTTTTTACAATCCGCTATATCCTTCAAGTGGTTTTTGTGCCCATGAGACGAGATTTTGGGGGCTTTCAAACCATCTTGCTTATAGGAGACCATCATGTTCTCATAAATCAGAGTGCCAAATTTTTGTGTTATTGCCCACATGATTATTGCCATAGGAATTTAGAGCTTTAGCAATACTTTCCATCAAGCCTTCACAAAATTGTAGTTCCAAAAGTTTTTTTTTTGTAACCTTTCTGTCTGTAGAAGGCCAACAACTATGCCTTAGCCATTACAAGATCTAGCCAAATACCTCCATTAGATGAGCATTGAGACAACGTTTTTATATACTCTACTAGTTTACCCGAATTGGCACTAATGGATTCATTCCCACCTTCACTGGAGTTTAACTCCTCCCGATTCCAGTATTTTCAACAATCTAGACCTTTATCTTGTCATAAACATCCTTTGGTGTGCAAGAACAAGCCAACTTGATATGACAAAAATATGCGCGGACTTGGTCAATCGATCAACAATCACTCATGTAGCTTTCAAGTCCAATTTGCTCATATTCTCAAGAATAAACTTCCAGGTAGCGAGTAAAGTTGTCACTTCCAGAAGACATACCAGGCATTTGCTACTACGCTTGCCTTGCTTGTACTAATGGACGAACAAATCATAATATTTCAGAAGCTCCAACCATCTCCTCTGCCTCATATTCAATTCTGCTTACATAAGAATATACCTTAAGCTCTTGTGATCCATAAGGACTTTGCATTTTTATCATACAAGTAATGTCGCCATGCGATTTCAACTGTCTACAAGTATAAGCCCAACTTCTTTTTTTTTTCCGTCCAATTCTACTAATCATCACTAAATTTCACATCTATTGCTTAGTCTCCCCATTTTGTATTACTATCCTCAAATCAATCCACCGAAAATTTTTGCTTGCAATCTGTCATGCCTAAAATATCATACTACCGCAGTATACTAGTATTCAAACTATCTCCAAATTATCAATTCTTACATAGTCTCTACTATCTCCAAAATATCATCACTTAACAAAATATCGATATGACAATTTTCTCTAGTACCTTAAAGTTTATAATCATTTGCTAACACTTGAAATATAATCCACAGAATAGCTATCAAATCAAAACATATCACAACCTGAAATTCCACAAGTTGTCTATTCTCCTTTCAACATTCCATTTACTTCAGTTACGTACATAGTCCAAGAACATCACATCATCTATTTGAAGATTCGCGCAAATCAACTCTTATTTATTGCACAAAAACTTTTGAACTCTTTTCCTGTCTTTACTAACACCTTAAGAAGAGATTAATAATAACACTATTTCAAAATTTGCCAATCTAATACCATAAGATACTTAACTTTTAATAGTCTCAAGACAAGATCCACTTATTCGAATTTCCAATCTCAATTATCTTCCCAAATACCCATAAATCTTATCTAAGAATTTTACCGCTTAAGAGATCATCTCTTACGATTGAATGCTTACAACTTCCCAATTCACTGAGATAAGAACATATCTAGTTTCCATTAAATTCAATGGTCTCAAGTTCTCAATTTAAGGAATCATCACTTAAAATTATCTCTTCTTAATTCAAAGACTAAAGCACTTGCCTCATGCTACCATTTTACCAAAAATTGCAATTGAAACTGATAGTCTCCACTAGTTCCACAAAAATTCTTTAGAACAAGATCATAACCTGCTATTCAGAAGTTCACAAGCTGATCGCATCTATTTACCATAGAAAATCTCTATCACACATGTCAATTCAAGCTTATAACTTCTAAAATCAATTCTTATCATACCAAATATCGCTACGTATCAAGACTTCCAATATAAATTCTCCTTTTCTAACCAATAAGAATAACCTATCTCGATCAGTCACGATGAAATTTTCAAAATCTCAACTTGCTATTTAGAGATCACAACTTATCGTAACAGTGATCATGATTTATCACTTCCATAACATTAGAAGAGCGATTCCATTGACCAACTACTTCAAATCTTCAAGTGTTAAATGTCTTCCTATATTTCCACGTACACTACATCTGCCTTTTCAAATTTGCACAATTTTCCAAAAGCTTTTAGGACGATAGCAACGACATCGGAATCATGAAAGTACCCAGCCGGTCTCATCTTATCAAATACCTCAATGACGTTGACATACTTTCTATTCCTTGAAAGTAGGTCGATCAAGCAGCTAAATACTGCTATATCCTTTACCTCTCCCACATCGAAAGCTTGGTAGATAACCCAAATGACCTCCTCTGACCAACCAGCCCTAGCAAGAATGGTTGTTTTGGTTTCCCTAGGAATAGTGCCTGGCCTAAGCTCATATAGCAATCACTTTGCATCACCAACCAGATCGGCCCTTTCATAAGCCACAATCATGGTCTGATAAAGCACCAAATCAATTTCAACCCTAGAGCTCCTCAACTTTTGAAACAACATCGCTGTACGGTCTAATTTTATTGCCTTGCCCCATATCGCAATTATTGTCAACTCAGTAATTGCAGTTGATTCAATTCCTATATTCTGTATATTCTAGACCAGATTTGTCGCATTTCATGCTCAGGAAAATTTTTCCATATATCTTTATTATAGTGTTGTAGGTAGCAACATTCTGCTCCGTATCCTTCCTCCGCGCTAGTTGAAATAGATGGATCGCTTCGCCAAAGAGTTCGGCCTGGCCATACACCCTCCAAAGTGTATTGTAACTAACAACTTTTGGCTCAATTTCTAGGGTGAAGTCACATCTCAAGTCCATTGTATTTCTCCCATTTGCAACTGATTTGCATCCAAAATTGCTTGTGTGAGGATTGTGGTGCATGCAGTACCATCTCAGGCGACATCATTTGTTGCATTTGCAATTTGCTTTACAAGACTGGAACTAATGTTTTAAATTCTGTCCTTGAACTTAATACTTCTTGCCATAGTAACACCATCCTTTGTCACCTTGAAAGCAGCAATTGCTCAATCACCACATTACGACTCCTCGAGCCCAAAATGACCTTCCACACCCTTTAACATCATGAAACATGCCTCGATCCCATATTTGAAATCTTTGATAATATAATTCCTTATCCAACTTGCTCTATTTTCTGCAAGTCAAAATATAGATCACAATAACCCTATTTACCTCATTGTCAAAACCGCTTCTCAAGGGCCTTAGGATACATTCCGAGTACCAAAGGCAAATCTCGCTTTTGTTATCCATTACAAGGCAAAGCATGCTTTTCCATATCAAAATCCATGACCACTTACTCCAAAAGAAATATACAACCTAATACTTAACAAAAGACTCATGCTATAAACTAAGACACAAGCTCACAACGTCCCATAGACTCTATACTCCAAAAATCATAACCTAAGCTCTGATACCAACAAATGTCACACCCCAAAACCTACCAAGATGGGGATTGACACGGCCGTCCTTTCGCCCAAAGGACGCAGCCTCAAACCACCCAAGAGTCCCAAAAATATCGCTCTCGTTCTATTGGCCGCTAAACAAAGAACCTGAAAGGTTGGGAAAAGAGGGGGGTGAGCAACCACAGCTCAGTGAATAGTACATCTCTTCTAAATAGATTGAACAATCACTATGCAATAGTATCAAAATATTGCAGCCCATAACTCAACTCAATGTACAATATAGCCAAAATATCTCAAAGGTATAATAACTTTTCAATAAAAGTCATCCGTATTAGATTTCTCAATAAAAACTCGCTTAACAACAATAACCACTCATCAATGGTCTATCCATTGACTAATCTCATCACATAACACGTCAATACGCACTTCTCAACAATAGCTAGCCATCAATGGTCTATCCATCAACCAATCTCATGCTCGTTTTCAAACTATGGTCAAGTTTAACGCCGTGACAAAGGCGACCAAGTTTACCCCTCTTGGCAAGGTTTACCACCTATTATAAGCCGGCGGTTCGGCCCAGAAGGATATCCTGACAGTATGCATACTCCCCCCTCACAGGGTTCTCAACATAGTACTACGAGCAGCAGCAAATTATAACTCAATCCATAATCCATAATCAACACTAATAAATCCATTTCACAAAACATTTCGCAACAAGAATAGCCATCGGCTAAACCTCTTCACAAAACATTTAATATAAGCATTCACAAAAGCTTCATTTCAATAACGTCAAAAGACTTTTCAATTCATTTCACAATCGCAATACGCTTCCATAATCATTTCGCAAAGCGATACATATATATCATTTCACAATACCTCTCATAAAACCATTCTTAAACCATCCTCAAATATTAAAAGGTAGTAATTGCCCGATCCAGGCTTTTATGCAACAAATATGCTTTAATAACTCATACGATACTCAAATCGTTATCACTTTGAAAACATGAGTTTATAAACTCAAAGAAGAGATAGCACCACTCACCTGAAATCCTTAAATATCAAACAATTTCCCTCACTCGAACCGATGATATCGCAATCCTAACAATTAAACGAGAATCGACATTAAAACTCAGTAAAAACTACGAAATGACTAAACGACGCTCAAACGCTAATAAGGCAACTCAAAGGCACCCACAAATCGCTTTTCCAAAGAGATTATCCAAACTGTTCGCAACGCGGAGTTTAAATGCGAAACTTGTTTGTACCATAAATTCCTCCACCGAACTCCGTTTCAAGCGAGCTTATAGTCATTAGAAAGCTTATTTAGAGCACTACAGGAACCCTAACTTGGCCGTCCCAAAATCAAGCCGAAAATCAACGAAAATCGGCCAAAAACCACTGTTCGCGCACTGTTCACTGCGCGCACTCAACTTCAAAAATTCATATCCGGCAAACCGTAAGTCCAAATCAGGTTCCGTAAAATCCCACGGCTCCGTAATACCGTAAACTACCAATTCTATAAAAATACGTAGCTCAACAACTCAAAAATCAGATTTCGCCGCTTGAATTTCCCAAAATTCCGAATTTCAAGCCATAAATCGGAAAACTACTCCGATGGAACGAACGAAGGACATGAGTGCTTACCGGGCGTTGCGATACGAAGTTGAATCGGCTAGGCGAGGATCGCGTAGCGTGAAACCCTCATTTTCCTTCTTCTTCTTCTTCTTCCTTCTCTCTTCCTCTCTTTTTCTTTCTTCTCTTCTCCCTCCCCGAAAGCTCTCGGTCCCTTTATAATTGAAGTCCACTGTAGCAAGTGTTTACTTTTTGACTTTTTGACCCCTTTTTTTTTTGGAAATATTACAGGTATAATCAACAGAGCACTTCGTAGCAAGCTAGCCACCAATCAGAAGCAAGATTCAGCTCACTGTTTGGTAAGCTTTACAATCTAAGAATGATGGGGAAGAAAAAGTAAGACGTGAATGACGTACGTCGAATGAACTGGGATAGCAATTTCCTCCTGGCCAAAGAAGAGTTTCTGAAATCCCTCAGAACCAGGGTTGATAATACCTGCGACCGATGGTGTTTCCCGCCCTACACAAAACCGGAAAGTCGGAGTAACATTAATGACTGCCATTGAAAAGAAGATCCCGGCAAGCATATTAAGGAAAGAAACACATAGACTGCAGTGGCCCGACTTTGTCCTACACACTGCAAAGTCAAAATCAAGCATCCGCTGGATTGGGAGTTGCTTGTAGTTATAGAATAGAGCTTGCGTGGTGCGGGAGAATAGATGTCCAGTGGCCATGATGAAGAAGTACCAAAAACCTGCACGAATGAAGGAACAAGTCTCAATAATGAATCTAGATGCCGCATCGTAAGCTCCAGCAGCGTAACACACTACTTGAAAGAACAAAGCACACGGGAGCCCAAAGATCTTGAAATCCTTCATTTGGAAAACCGAGTGCGATGTGTTTACGTAGAAGCATGTAAAACAGCCATTCACAACGTCAGCTGTATGGTGTAACTCGGAATTTGCGCCATTTTGCAAACTTTTGTACAAAGATGAGAACCTCGTATAGGCTGGCCCGACTTAGAAAATTCAGCCCTGGGTCCCACCCCTCCCCCATATTTAATTTTATTTATTTATTGTTTTTTCATGATCGAGATCCGAAGCATGAGATGTGAAGATCAGCTTTCGAATTTTGAGATATGGAGACCATCTAAACGACACACCGTTGCATCTTTTTTGTCCAATCTCCGGCGCCCCTTTTCAAATTTCAGGCTCCATCTTTTTTGTCCAATCTCCGGCGCCCCTTTTCAAATTTCAGGCTCCGTTCGTTTGAAGAAAAATATTCTCTCAGAAAATATTTTTCGGGTTTTTCGGTATTCAAAGAGCGGCCTCACAAAAAAGCCTAAGTCTATGGAAAATGATCTCCGCTTCTTCAAAAGCGGAAAAAACGGAAATCATTTTCCGGAGCTTCTTCTTCTTCTTCTTCTTCACTAAGGTCGCCGGCCGCCGCCGCCGCCGATCGCCTGCCATCGCCACCGCCGCCGCCGCCCGCCACCGCCGCCGGTCGCCGCCACCGTTCGCCGACCGCCTGCCGCAGGCCGCCGCCACTGTCGCCGCCACCGCCGGCCACGCCCGCCGCTGCGATCGCCAATCCTCAACCCGACGAAAAATATTTTCCAAAACTTTTTCATATTGGTTGCCGAACACCGGAAAATTATGTTCTGGGAAAATATTTTTCGAGAAAATGACTTCCGAGAAAATATTTTTCAAAAGAAGAATATTTTTCTCCAAACGAACGGAGCCTACTTTCTACCCGAAAGGCTGATTTCGGGTCGGTCGGGTGGACCCGACGATTCCAAATAAAAAGAGGGCTCTCGAAATCCCTAGGGCTCGCTTTTTCTCTCTTTGTCGTCTTGGGTTACCGCCGTCTGCATCGCGTGGTTGTGAAGCACACAGAACCAGAAGGAGAGATGACGACGAGCAACCGATGAAAGTTTCGGAAAAAAGCGCTAATTGATGCCTAAAGAAATTTTACCCTTTTTTATAAGTTTATATTTCTTGTGAATTCTTTGCAAATTTCTCTATCAATCGTTTAATCGATCGTATTGCATGCTGAGAGAGTCGCGTATCTGATTCTGCCCTCAGTCGTTCCATTTGTTGCAAGAACCAGAAGGAAGCTATTACATAGAGCAACAGCTTTGGATGACCCATGATTTCAACAATCCTCCTCCCGCCTGGGGTTGAACGCGAAGGATGTCCAAGACGAAAGGAGGAGGGAGGCGGCGGCTTTACGGAGGTGGCCGGGGGAGTTGAGTTTCAGTCTCTGATGTTTTTCTTTTCAATGTTCTAGATCTGCTGCAGTACTGTCTGGTAAATAAGATTAGAACCGGGAATGTCTCGAGTGGATGTCTAAGCGGAGTTCATGTTCGAATTGAGCCTGCCTTTCTTAGATTGCTCTTTCTTGTTCACCGTTTTATATCTTAAATATGATAGGCTCGCTGTTTTACTTAGACCATTACATTGTTGTTGTTGATCTTTGTGGTGCGAGCGTTTCGTGGTATCATCATCAACTGATTTTAGCCCATCTAGCTAGGTCGTTCCTAAAATCGCAGGCCAATACCGCGGCCTTACAATTATCCTCTCTCTCTATCCGGATTCACTTGGGATTGCGCTCTGCTTTGCTGTTTTTAAATCCTGGAGAGCTGGATTTGATTTGCTTGAATTTGCCTCTATCCATCGTGCTGGAGAAGAACGATTAGGGTCATATTCTGTCCTTTTTGCAGTGCCCATGGACGGAGTGCATCGTTTCAGATCAATTATTGGCTGCAATCGGCGAAAAATCGTAATATGCCCTAAAGAATTCCTCCCAGCAGATTTCCCCTGAACTCAAAGTGAATTGTCGAAGTGCTCTCCTTTCTCTTTGCATAACGAGAGTCGCTTTGCCGATTGGAACACTTAGAGGAGCTCCTGTGTCAATTACTTTCATTCCTCTCATTAGACCATCTGTAGCATTCATAGCTACGGGTCTAACTTCCTATCCCTTGCCATTTGGGGTTAAGAAAATGTTAGAGCACCTTTCCCTATATGATAAGGGTCACTACAAAAAAACTGTAATTTAGCTACAATATATTTGCGACGACAACAGTATCGTCGCTAATTAGCGACAACAAAAGGCAAATAGTCGCTAAGTGGCGACGAAATTAGCGACCAAGTTAATTTCGTCGCCAATTACCGAAAATAGCGACGGCAACAGACAATTAGTCGCTAATTCGTCGCTAAATAGCCACGAGATAAAGATGTCGTCGCCAATTTGTGACGATCACGCTTTTCTGTCGCTACATAGCGACTACATTCAGCGACGGTATTTTTATCATAGCTAAGTAGCTACGAAAATACTAGGTAGTCGCAAAAACACAGTTTAGCGACGCATCGTAATTACTTCGTCGCTAAGGTGATCTATTGTTAAATTTTACGTTTCTTGATCTCTGGACAGTTTAGCGACTAAGTTGTCGCAAGCTCGTCTCAAATTAGCGACGATATTAGTACCGTCACTAAATAGCTAATATATTTACCTACGACTTGTGTTTAGTCGCTGAATAGCGACTATCTTTAGCGACGATATGATTATTAGTCGCTATTTAGCGACGAAATAAATATATTTCCTCGCTAAATATAGCTTATATCAGCAACAAAACAGACGATTCATTCATTTCGCAGCACTCGATCTCTTCTTCCTCTCTGTCTGAATGAGAGCCCGACGCCTACTTGGAGTAAGTACAAGTTACCTGGAGGTGGAGATGCGTATGCTTTAGCGAAGAAATCGGAAAAGCTAAAGGGAGTGAGAAATTCGCGATTGAAGAAACCGCAAAAAATACACCATTGTCCCAACTTGTTTAATTTCAAGGTAAGTTATTTCTTCTTTCAATTTGAGTGATATTTCTGTCTATTACGCGTTGTTGTGTTGCCATTATACGTTGTTGTTTACACGAGATTGATTTCAAGCCTAATATGGGGTTAAACGACTCGGATACATGTGACACCCCCCATATGTTTGTTAAAATACCGTAATGAATCTTGACATTTGTTGAGTCGGGTTTTCATCGTAGGCATCATGGAAGGAGATAGGTCTTGGATGTATAATAAGAACTTACCTAGGCGTGGAGGATTAACCGATGAGTTTCGTGCTGGGTTGGAAAAATTCATGGCGTTTGCTAGTTCACAAGTTGAATACATGAACGGAAGTAAGTTAAGGTGTCCGTGCAAAAAATGCAAAAACAGTAAATTCCAAGAATATGATATCGTTCAAGAGCATCTTTATAGAAACGGTTTCACTCCGAATTACTACAATTGGACTTGCCATGGTGAACCATTTATGTCTCCCGAGGAATATCGCAATACTCACCAATTGCCTTGTGTACGGGAAGAATGTAGTAGTGCTAGAGATAAATTAAATCCATATCAGAGAATGGTGCTTGATGCAGCTGCTTATAATTTTGGATGGGAAACGAACCAAACAAGCACCCATGAGCATGGAAGCTCCAGTCATACATCACAGTTTGACAATTCTGGTGACACAACATTTGATGAAAGTGTGTGCCATAAATTTCGTGACGTGTTGAGTTCAGCGGATGAACCTTTACGGGGAGGTTGTGACAACCACTCAACGCTATCAGTCACGGCAAGAATGCTAAGTATTAAAGCCGAGCATAACGTGTTAGAGAACTGCTTCAATTCTTTTGTGGAAATAATGCGTGAAGCATTACCCCGTGATAACAACATGCAGAGTTCCTTTTACGATATGAAGAAGTTAGTGCATGACCTGGGTCTTCCGGTTGAGCGGATTGACGTCTGCATCGCAGGGTGTATGTTGTATTGGAAAGAATATCAATCTGCTATATCTTGCAAGTTTTGCGGTGAGCCTAGATACAAGGTTCAAAGGAGGCATGGTGGTAACCATACACGTAGACCAGTGAAGCAATTGTTTCATCTGCCGTTAATTCCTAGATTGCAAAGGTTGTTTGCGTCTCGAGCTACTGCTGAACACATGAGTTGGCACGCAAACCATGAAACTGAAGAGGATATGATGTGTCATCCTTCCGATGCATACGCCTGGAAACATTTCGATAGAACATACTCAGATTTCGCTATGGAGCGACGCAACATCAGGCTAGGTCTATGTAGTGATGGGTTTGCCCCCTTTGGTAAAACCGGAAAAAACTATTCATGCTGGCCAGTCATATTAACGCCGTACAATCTCCCTCCTGGCATGTGCATGAAGACACCTTATATGTTTCTGACATTGATCGTGCCCGGTCCGCATAACCCGAAAAAGATGATAGACGTTTACATGCAACCATTGATTGAAGAGTTGCAACAACTATGGAATGTTGGTGTTCCAACCTATGATGTTTGCACCGATAAAACATTTCTATTGAGGGCTGCGCTTCTTTGGACGATAAATGACTTCCCAGCTTATGGAATGTTGTCTGGGTGGAGCACAGCCGGCCTGTTAGGATGTCCGATTTGTATGGAGAAATCAAAGTCGTTCCGATTAAAACATGGTAAGAAGGCGTGTTACTTTGATTGCCACAGACAATTCTTACCGATGAATCATCCATTTAGAAGGAATAAGAAAGAGTTCGTCAAAAAAAGGATTGAAAGGGCACCTCCACCAATGAGGTTGACCGGTTATGAACTTTGGGAACGAGTCCAAACCTTCCCGACCGTTGTTGAAGCCCCGCAATGCATACCTCATTCGTATGGTTCTACGCATAAATGGACAAAGCGCAGTATATTTTGGCATTTACCATATTGGAAGACCCACTTTGTTCATCATAACCTTGACGTCATGCACATAGAGAAGAATGTTTTTGAGAATGTTATCAACACGGTGATGGACGTCCCTGGCAAAACAAAGGACAACCTAAATGCAAGAAAAGACATGCGAGACATTTGTGATCGGCCGACTCTAGATGTGGAGCCAAGCAGTATTGGTCCAAAGCCAAAAGCAGTGTACACATTGACCAAGGAGCAGCGACGTGCAGTCTTAACATGGTTGAAATCTGTCCGATTTCCTGATGGGTATGCTTCAAACATCGGGAGATGTGTTGATTTGAATGCATGTAAGTTGTCAGGTATGAAAAGTCATGACTGTCACGTCTTTATGGAGCGACTACTTCCAATAGCGTTGAAGGAATTTCTGCCAAACTTCGTATGGGGCGCTCTTACTGAATTGACGACTTTCTTTTATGATATTTGCTCGACAATGTTACGTACATCACACATGGAGAAGCTGGAGAAAGATATTCCAATCATCATGTGTAACTTAGAGCGAATATTCCCCCCATCGTTCTTTGATTCAATGGAGCATCTACTAGTTCATTTGCCATACGAAGCAAAACTTGCAGGTCCCGTCCAATTTCGATGGATGTACCCATTTGAGAGGTAACAATGTTTTTCATTTTGTATAGATATGAAACTACCTATCAACGATGTTGAACTAAAATGTCGTTTTCCATATAGGTTTTTGTATCATTTGAAGAAAAAAATTAAGAATAAGGCATGTGTGGAGGCTTCAATTTGTAATGCATACATTGTTGAAGAAGTGACTACATTTGCATCATACTACTTTGAGTCGCACGTGCAATGCAAGAGGCGGAGACCAGGACGAAACGACGAGGGTCCGCTTGATTCGGATTGTAACTCATTCTCCATTTTAAATTATCTTGGTCGACCAGGCGGCGTATGTAAGTTACGTTATATAACGGGGGAAGAAATGCATGCAGCCCACACATACATTTTATTGAATTGTCCAGAAGTGGAGCCATACTTTCAGTAAGCATTTCATATTAGACCTCACAATGTGAATGTATATACACATATATTGTGTCTAACCATTCGCTAATAAATTATTCTTTCTTGTCTCAAATCGAACAAAATGTTTCGGGCATCCATGTCAGGAGTATCGCCTGATGAGCTTGATCGTTTGTGCAATGACCATTTTGCAGCATGGTTTAAAAATTATGTAAGTTCGACATGAAGTGTTAACTTGTAGTTTTCATCAAATTTTGATATTATTGCATACTCTATGTATACGTACATATATGAATAACTTATTCATATGTGTCATTAGGTTCACAATAATCATGGCATGATCGAGAATGAAGGGTTGTTATATCATCTGTCATTGGGTCCAAAAGCAATAGCAAGAACTTGGCCAGCATATTTTATCAACGGTTATAATTTTCACACGCAAGAATATGGCAAGGGAAAAGCCACGATGAATAGTGGCGTCTGTGTTCAATCTGGGAGCAGTTTGATGGAGGGCTTTTACGGCTTGTTGGATGCTATCATACAGGTAGAGTACCCTGGTCCACCATTGGCCGTTACGTTATTTAAATGCACGTGGTTCGACCCTATCAAAGGAATGAGGGTGCATCCGAAGTTTAATTTGGTTGAAGTTAATCACAAGAGAAAATATATGAAATACGAACCATTTGTACTGGCACAACAAGCAATTCAAGTCTATTACGCATCATATCCGAGCTTGAAACAGGACAAAGTTGAGTGGTGGGCAGCATGTAAAATCAAAGCGCGAAAAAAGATCGAACAACACTGGAAAGATAAAGCATATCAGCAAGAGGTCGTTCTGCACACAGCTGAACCTTATGAATATAATATTCCATCTTTACAAGACCCACATGGAGCATTGATCGATGTTGATGCAAGTGAAGTTCGTCAATCGAACTTGCATCATAGTGTTGAAGAAGATGAATTTATCACTGATGATGACGAGGACACTGATGAGAAAAACGAGGACACCGAAGACGAAGACGAGTTTTATGATCATAGTGAAGATGCAGAAGACGACGATGATCATGACAACGACGAAGATGACAATGACAACGACTTTGGATTTTGAAACTTTTACTATTCTTCTTTATGACATGTATAACGTATTTTATGGTTTATTGTGTTATAATTAATAATATTCAGTATGTACGGTATATATGAGGGTAGATTTTTTATGAATCAGGTGTATTTTCATATAAATATATAATAAGGTAATTAGGTGTATTCTGTGAAAATTAGCGACAATTTTGTCGCTAAAAAAGTCACTAATTAGTGACGGCGACGCACAATGTCGTCGCCAAAAAAGGCCGAGAGCTCTAAAATTAGCAATGGGGTACATCGTTAGCGACAAAGCATAAACAATAGTCACTAATTAGCGACGGTCATACCCTTGTCGTCGCCAAAAGTGGCCGAGAGCTTTATATTTGGCATTCGGTCCGACGTTAGCGACGGACCCTGTTCTTGTCGCTAATTAGTGACGGAGACGTGCTCGGTCGTCGCCAAAAGTGACCGAGAGCTATACAATTTGCAATGGGGTACATCGTTAGCGACAAAGCATAAACAATTGTCGCTAATTGGCGACGGCCATGCCCTTGTCGTCGCTAATTGGCGACGGCCATGCCCTTGTCGTCGCCAAAAGTGGCCGAGAGCTTTCTATTTGGTATTCGGTCCGACGTTAGCGACGGACCCTGTTCTTGTCGCTAATTAGTGACGGAGACGTGCTCGGTCGTCGCCAAAAGTGACCGAGAGCTATACAATTTGCAATGGGGTACATCGTTAGCTACGGATCACATACCTTCGTCGCTAATTGGTGACGGGGAGCGCATGTCGTCGCTAAAAGTGGCCATGAGTATTTGAAATTGTAGCGACTATCTGTCGCTGATTGGTCGCCAAATGTGGCCGAGTTATAACTCGGATTCAGGCGTTTTAGCGACTACTTGGTCGCTATACCGTCGCAATTAGCGACGGAGGTTTTTAATTGGTAGCCAATTAGCGACGATGCGTGGCTATGCCGTCGCTGAATCACGATAAAACCTAAGTTCGAAATCGATTTTGCCCAGTCGGTCGTCTGTCTCTATCTCTCCTCTACTCTCGCTCTCCCTGTGACCTCCGACGCCGCTCGATCGCCCGCCGCCGCTCGTCTGGCCTCTCACCGCCGCTCGTCCGCCCGCTCCCCGCCGCTCGTCCACCCGCTCGGCTGCCCGCTCCCCACCGCCCGCTCCTCCGCCCACTCCGACAAGCGGCCGAAGCTCAGCTTCTCTCTGCAGGTCCGTTCGCTTCTCTGACTTGCTCAGCTCCCTTTTTCCTTTGAAGCGCAAAAGCGCGCGCGCGACGGGGGGGAGGGAGGGAGGCGTCGCGTGCTTGAGAACGCGAGAAGCCAGCGCGTCACCGGAAGAAAAAAAATGTTCGAACGGATTGTCGCGGACAAAATTATCCGAGTGAATTAGTTTTGTGTCGATAGCACAGTATCAAGTAAAAATTAGGGTCGTGTCCCGAGGACGGACCATCCGAATCAGTCCGTAGTTATTCTTGCAGTTGGTTTGAACTGATTTTGCTGCTGATGATGATGAGAGGGCCAGTAGATTTTGTGCTTGATTGGCTGACGAACATGGATTAGGATCAGCAGATTGTGTCTATATAGTTATGTATATCTTCACGGAGTAGGAGGGAGCGGCTGTCTGTTCGGTATGAGTTGAATCTTTTTTAATCGCAGTGGACTGGTTCTATGATGCGTGCTTCGACTTTTGAGTTTCAAAGAGGAGTTGCTGCTCTTTCCCGCTTTCTCGTTTTGCAAGCTGTATATTGTGGCTGGTTTATTTTGTAATGTTGTTTTCCTTATGCAGGAAGAAGAACAATATTTACACAATTCAAGAAAAATGGTAAGTTTTTAATTGGATTATAAATCATTTCTAGTTGGTAAATAAATTGATCTAACTAGTTTGTTTTTCCAATGTGCACCAGCGTCCAAATCAGAAAAATAACAACAAGGGTAAGGGTAAGGCTGCTGATCAACAGGCGGTCTATACACGTGGACGGGCCAGAGGAGGGCGTTCAATGTCACTCGTGATCAGGCCAGTCGACGAGGCTAGTCCCCCTCGACGGACCTTCGTGCCCACGCCCACTTGGGTCGAAACGCCCCCCACAGAACCGCAGCCTCAACAGTTGGAAGACGAAGGAACGGAGGAGACTCAATCTGAGGGCGAGCCTTTGATCACGGCACGATCATCGGTAGGCCAAGCGTCGACACCGCCAAGCGCCGAAGATGCGGATGATAATTGGGTCATCGATGATGAAGGGAGGAGGCGGATAGAACCGTTAGGAGACTCGTAAGTACAATTTAATGAAAGTGCATAATTTTTTGTTATTAACTGTATAGGCTAGATTTTCTTTGGAATTTGAGATGTTTTATGTATTTTTTATGTTTAACAAATGCAGCTTCTACAGAGCGACGGTAGTCCTGCGGGACTGGTATCGTATGATCAACAATTTTTGGCGTGGGCCATATACATGCATTACGCAAGCGCCGGAGGAACATAGGATAGTATGGTGGCGAGAGTTTGAGGTAAGTGTAAGATCGGTTTGTTAGTGACATTTATAAAATGTATTGGTAAATTGAGTTAGCGTTTTTTTTTTGCAGCGCAAGTACTATTGGGACAGATCTATGGATAGCGAGGTTAGAAGAATTTTAAACAAGAAGGCCGGCGATCACATGCGAAATGTGATGAACAAGGCGAAAACCACTCAGAGGCAGCCGGCTTGGATGGACGATCAGTCATGGATGGAAATCCATAGAAAGTGGGCTAGTGAGGAGCATAAGCGCGCCAGCGAGAGGAATAAAATTAATCGAACTTCCAGTTCCAGAGAATCTGGGATTGGGACGTATGCCGGCGGCTCCATCACAGTTGCGGAGCACAAAAGGAAGATGGTAAGTATATTGTCAGATTGTCAATTTATTCCGTTAATAGATTGTATGACTAATTGGAAGTCCGTTGTGTATGTTAGGCGAAGGTGTTGGGAACGCCGCCCAGCTTCTCACAAACATATGAGCAGACCTTCATGAGAAAGGACAAATCATTCGTCAGTGGCACGGCGAAGGCCGTTAAGGTATGTTCGAACTTGATGATTTTATAGCAGATTAGTTGATTGTAATGCATGCCTAGTAACTTTTAAAGTGTGTACGTAGGAAAAATTTGATGAAATGCTTGCATCTACGGCGGGTGTCGGGGGTAGTGGCAGCGGCGAGGGTACAGAAGGGACGTCGCCCGCGATTGAAATGTCGCAGGCCGAGCAGGAGAAGCTGTGGTGGCAGGCATCTGCAGCAGTGAAGAAAGGGAAGGTGTACGGGTTGGGGTCGTTAGCCCGGGACAGCATGAAATCGGTAGGCACATCTTCTGCTGGAACGAGTTCAAGGCGCAGCGCAAGAGAGAGTGAGCTGGAAAAAAAGTGGAAAACCTCGAGAATCTACTTGCAGAGAAAGACGAAAAAATGAAGAAGATGGAGGAAAGACTAGATGCCATAGATGCCAGAGATGAGGCAATGCGCATCATGCAACAACAATTGAGTATGCTAATGAGACAACAGCATGGTCTGCATTCGCAGCAAGACGATGAGGATGAAGCAGCCGAGCAGACTGGACTTCCACCGGCACCCCCACCCGATGAAGACCATGAAGAGTAGATACATTTGCTGAACATTTTTTATATGTGCGAATGATAATTGTTTAGATACATTTGCTGAACATAATTGCAATATGTACATTTTAAATTTTTTGATATGGGTACTTTTCTTAGATATTTACTTTTTGCTTCTATATTTCGTTTTGCGTTGAATGTTATGACTTATCAGGTAGAACTAAACAAAAAACAAAAAATACATATTAATCGTTCAAACAGCTTTAGCGACGCTACGATATACTATCGTCGCTATTCTGGACGATTTAGCGACGAACAGTTGCGTTTGTCGCTAAATGGCGACGAATCGGCGACTACCTTGTCGCTAAAAGTGGACAATTTAGCGACGAACAGTTGCGTTTGTCGCTAAATGGCGACGAATCGGCGACTACCTTGTCGCTAAAAGTGGCCGAGTGATACCCATTTTGCATTCGGGACAACGTTAGCGACGGACAATCTAATCGTCGCTAATTAGTAACGGAAGAAGACATTGTCGTCGCCAAAAGTGGCCGAGACCTATTAAATTTACATTCGGGGACACTTTTAGCGACGGAAGAAAAATACCCGTCGCCAAAAGTGGCCGTGATCTATCTATATAAATGCGGGACATCGTTAGTGACGGTAGATGACAGTGTCGTCGCTAAAAGTGGCCCAGAGCTATAATATGAATTCGGGACGTCATTAGCGACGGGGGATAGAGTTATCACTAATTGGTGACGGCAGTAGACATTGTTGTCGCTAAATATGCGAGACTGAGTTCCATGCATTTTGGACATTTTTGCGACTACAAGAAACATATCGTCGCAAAAATTTGCGACGATCATACCCTTGTAGTCGCTAAAATATTAGCGACGCCAGGTGTAGTTAGTCGCTAAATGGCGACTAATGGTGTGTCTAGTCGCTAAGTTGCGATATCTGAGTTTTGCGACAGATGTGTTAGCGACGAGTCAGTTTGTCGCTAATTAGCGACGAATTGCCATATGTCTCGTCGCTAATTTAGCGACATGGTTTTTCGCAACGAAATTTGATTCGTCGCAAAAGTCGTCGCTAAAAAATTATAGCGACGAAAATTTGCGGTTGTTCGTCGCTAATTGTCGTCGCTAAAATGAAGTTTTTTTGTAGTGGGTGTGTTCGGAGGTGTAGAGAAGGGATTTTAGAATTAGCATATCCAGTTTATCCTTCGGAACCACATCACATCCCAGATCTAATGAAATAGGATGAATTGAGATGGTATTTTGTAAATACGTAATTATGTTGAATTTATTAACTATTTCTTTATGTTTCAATCGCATAGAAGGGACAAAAGAAACGTCTTGTTCTTACTTCAACAATTTACGATCCCTAGTGGATCTCTATATTAAGCCTATAATCTTTATATTTTTTTTACAGTACAACTTGTAAATGGGATGGAAAGCTCCATGCTGGTCAGTTGGACAAATTCGGGAGTAGAAGGTGGTGCAAAACAAGTTAGTGCGAGTTTTCTAATTACGCTTTTTCCCATTTTTCAACATTGATTTCTCCTTTCTTTTCTATGCGGAGAACTTTCTTCTCTTATAAAATTTCTACCGATGGTCATGCCCGTGATCCTCCTTTTCTTCCGAGAAAAGGAAAGGAGAAAGAGAAAGTCTCCTTCATGACTCTAGATAGCCTTCAACTTCGTTTAAGCATAGTGACATCAATCCTTCTTGTCCCTTAGTTCAACGCAAGAGAATGGATAAAAGAAGAAATTTGAAATCCCATATCAACATCGGAATCAACGGTCAAGGAATTCAATCGGTCCCGCTTGGGAATCTCCGGATCTACGCTTATTTTCAACTCCCCAATGCATTTCGTCATTTACTATGCCCTTCCTAGTCTCTGGGTGCCTAGGTATCCACCGCAAGCCTTTCCTTATTTGACCGAACAAAGACTTGATCACCATCTCCTGAAAGGTCACCGGAAAGATATCGAACTTTTGTTATCGAAAAGCATCACTTATTCGCATTTTAGTTTGTGGTTAGAGGCAAATTGAAAGCTAAGCAATGGTAATTCAAAAGATTCCCCGAGGGAAAAATAGAGATGCCTCCTACTTTAAATCTAATCCAATGCGCATATTAAGCCCAGCTGTGAAGTTAAATCAATGAAGTACTGCCCAACCTCCTGCTATTACATTTGGACATTTCGTGCTACGACTGTACTATTAAAAGGATTAGTCGTTAAGGGTATCTATCTAGCGGTAGATCCTTTAGATTCATCATCAACTATGCTCCAACCTTGAATTGTTGGTGAGGAACATTACGAAACTGCACAAAGAGTTCCATAAGAAATGGTCCATTTATTGATGGGCGAATTACGAGGATTGAAGCCGCACGTGGTGAAAAAGATTTTTTTTTTTTATTCCAAAGCAAAGATATCCACGAAATGGTTCGTATTATTCAGATATTCACAATCAAGAAGTACCGTATTCTCTTTCGGATAGGCCCTGAAAGGAGTAGGAAGGCTGGAATAGGGGCATAGTATTAGTGGTTTGCTGGGTTGGTTTTGCTCTCTACATTCTCGCAGGGGATGGAAAGAAGAGAGGTCAACTGGAGTGGAAGCCAAAGGAAGGGGCCGAGAATTTGTGATCGATCTGAAGAACCATTGCAATATACGATTCTGCTTCTCCTTCGTATTACCAAAAAAATAGATTCTTGCCTTCTTTCGACTTTCATACGCTACCACTAACAATACGAACGAGATAAAGAATTCACATCACCTATTGCTAATTTCTTGACGAGGGAAACTAGATTTTAGTCAGATGTATTATTTAAACTGGCTGGGAACATTACTTGAACGTAGCGTAATAGAATGAAGAAATATTAAGTTGCTGCTGTAAGTGGACTTTTTATTTTCTTGGTTAGGAAATTGAAAATAAATATGCAACTCCACATATACCAAAAAAGGGCATTTTATTTTTCCCTTACAACCATATATCATTTTTCCTAATAATTTTTATGACTAGGAAGCCCATCTTGTATAGATAAATCTTGAATGCACGGGGGAATTTATGATTACGGAATTTTGGTTTTCTCTTTTCTTTTCTAAACCAAAACCGATCCTAATTTCCCAACTTGGTATTTAAGAAAAGAGTGGGATATTCTAGCGTTTTCTACAAAGAAAAATATGGCTAATTCCAAAGAAAAACACAAACTTTATCTTGAGCCGAACTTTTTTGTCTCAATAAAATGCACCAGCTTTTATTCAAATCCAAAATCTGGCTTCCATAATGTGAAATTCTCAAATTGCCAAGTTATAGTTGGGATTTAAGTGAAAATTGATGATTTTTTATGAGACAAAAAAAAATTCGGGCAAGAATTGTCACTCATGGTAAAATTATTATTATTATTATTTTGGAATTAGGCCAAGAAAAATATGTCTTTTATTCGAATAGAAGATAATCAATTCTACTAAGAATTAATTAGTTAATGATTATTAATAAACGAATTGAGCCAGTTTTGTCTGCTGCTTCCAATCATCTATGAGATCAGCTATACAATGTTTTAGTTTAATTTTCTCGGTTGTCATTGTAATTATTCAATTTAATGGGATCTGTAGTGGTTGGTAAACTTAGTTTAGTTTACAGTCTTTGGTTTGCATGTAGCCGCTAACTTGGGTGTATATTTCTGTAAGTTTGTAGCTAAGGAATGACTTCATTCTTTTTTTCATTATGATTTTCTTTTCCATATTTTCCTTAAGTCTTCCAAATTAAATTGTGGAGTGATTCTTGGTTAATTTCTTTCTACTAATTTCTGGAATAACTTAATAACCAGCATTGTGATGTCTATACATTTTGTCCTTTTCTTTTTAGTAGTGCTGTGGACACGTATCCCGAGCGATTTGCTAAGTTGGAAATAACTCAATTTTCTAGCTAATGCAAATTTGACAAGTGTTCCCTCAGATTCATTGTAAAAATAAGTACGCCTTGGACACCCATTAATAAAATCGTTCTTTTAATTCTTATAGTTGGCGCCACCTATAATGAGAGGAAGCTGCTACAAGTTACACGTGGCAATGTCAAAGGACAAGCAGGAATCAAATTCATTTCACCAAAATCGAAATCATACTCCCTTGTTTCTTTTCTTAGGCGAAGGCAATAGATGTATTCATGACATCAAGCGATCCACGTCGAGATCTAGAGAAAGATTAGCTGTTTGTGAGTATTGTTCAAATAAAATAAAACTCCAACAAAGATAAAATTACATGCACTGCATATCATGCATAGCTTCAATAACGAGTTATCCGTAACAATGATCATTATTAAATTTTGTAAATAAAAATTAACTATCAAAAGTTTATAAAACAACGGATGTGATATCACATCGATTTATATCTCCATTAGAAACACCAGAATATGCGTATGCTCCATCGAAAAGATGTGCATTGGCAAAGTCGCTATAGTACAAATTTACAAAACCTTGATCACCTGTGGAATGAAAATGTCAGAGACAGGGAGAAGAGGAACAGAGTATATATAATAAGAAGACGTACATAACTTTCTTTTATTGTGAGGTTCTACAAGGACAAAGAAATTGAGACAGTTTAAACACAACCACAACAAATCTAATAGTTTGAAGTAAGAAGACTGGTGATCCAATTGAGACTGAATAATTTTGTGCCACTTGTGAACACTAGAAGCCAAAATCTTTCAGCAAGAAAATCTGGGGTTTGCATCTTGACCCTATTAGACCCCATCACATGCATGTCCTTACTCAAGAAACTTAAATTGTGACAAAACTTCAATTTCCTTCTCATCTCAATAAAGTCTACTTCATCCAGTATTTCATAAGTAAGGATAACTGTTTAGATACGTTGGTGCAAACTCATCCTCGGTCCATAATCAAGTCAAAATCCAATCATCATAAATCATCGGAGCTAACATACTCGGAACTAACTAAACAAAATAAATTGACATTACATCACCAGCCGTTAACATTCAGAAAAGACAATTACCTCCAGTGTAAGAATACAGGGTTTGCACTTTGCCCATCATGTCACTGAAAACAGTCTCAGAAGGTTCCGCTACCATGACTCCAGAATAAAGCCTCTCTGAGTGCTTCAAGTTAGCACAGAATTTCGCGCATTTAAATAGATCCTCCATACTTTTAACCACAATAGTATCTTCGTCCAAGTATACAACTGCACAAAGAAGGGAATGTTTTCCTCCATATGAGAATATAAGAAAAATATCTGTACGCACATCATCGACGCATGATAATCCAAAAACTCAGCCATCTGAAAATGAACAAGTTCACTTTGCTCGTCCATTTTAAGTTGGCATTGTTGCCCCAACAATCCCGAAAAACAGAAAAATGCATAATGGCCACAGTTACCTTTTTTATAGCTAGTCATGTTGAATATTTTCAGTTTGGTGTAGACACCCCAAAACCTAGCCGGACGCTTTTGATTGGGCGTGGCCAGTAGACTGATCTTTTCCACTATCCAGCCATCAGCCTGCACAAGCATCCCAAACATTTCAAACTCAAAGACCACAAAACATTTAACTCGGTCTAAACTACTTCCTTGGTTAAACTCGATGACACGCCAAGGGAAAACAGGGGACAGCAACGGACCCAATTAATTTCCTACCACAAATAGCGACAGAACGAGACAGCAGCAACCGCAAAGCTGGAGTTACCCAGAATCTTACATTGCCTTAATTTTCTCAGGAACCAAATTACCCAGTTCGAGTAGAATTTTTTCAATTCTAATGACACTGATCGATCAAAACTTCTGTTTCCAGGATCCTAGGTGATAAGCCGACCTCGAAGACGTCATCTTTTAAAAAGCCATTCCAACTTAGCAAATTATGCACTTAAATCAGAAAACACTCAGCAGAACATAGCACTAAGCACAAAATCAGAGTTTCTTAGCTCCTTAAGCCACCTCAATTTTCTGAGAAACCAACAAATCCTAGACCATGATCCGCTTCAACATGCTGTCGAACCGAATGCGCAGCTGACTACTTCAAAAGCAAACGCAAAGACAATACTATTTTTTCCCTTCCGCAGACTACACGTGTGTGGTACAAAGAGAGACCCTGGAGGAGCTTCTTGGCGTAATAGGAGACGCCGTTGGAGACCAGAACCACCATGTCCTTGGTGGCCCCAGTGTCGCGGATCGACTTCCCCAGCATGCGGACTCCCAGCAAGAACTCATCGCCATACAGAACGTGGCGTATGCCTCGCCGCCCCGCAGTGAAGGCTGGGATCCGATCGGGGCCGCTGGACGGACCGAGAGCAGCAGGATCGCGGCCGTGAGGAGGAGGAGCAGGGCACCGCCTCGGCGACTCATTTGGGAGTGGCGGCCGTGGGAAAGCATACTTCGTCCAAAAAAAAAACATGGGTAAAGTATTCTCCAATGAATATTAGCAAACAAACATAAGTGGAAACGTGTAAGATATTGAGATACAGGAAGAAAATGGTTCTTTCAGTCCTGGGAAAGCAAAGCATTCTCCACTGAACATGTATTCGGCGGATTAGAAGCATGTTGAGATGCTATCTCGAGGCCACAAATTCATGTGAATCATACACCTGTCTCTTGACATGGCCACATTTCTAGAGTTGAGTATTATTAGAGGGTAAAAATGATGAGGAAGGTTTTATGGCTTCAAGATCATCTTTTTTTTTTCCTAAAAGGCTTCAAGATTATCTTGTATGAAGAGAGGTTTACTTTGCCTATTTGCAACAAAAGGCTTGGGGAATCTCATTTTGGTCTAACCACTATTTAATATGGGCACCAGAAATGGCATATTGCTGCTAAGAAAACGGACAAAACAGAACCATATATAAATTAGGAAAGGCTGGAGCACTTCACAAACAGGAGCCACGTGTATCAGTAGGTTAATTGTCTTTTATGTTCTATTTTTTTCATGAAATCTTAGTCTGGAGGAGGGAGACTAATTTTTTTCACTCATAAAATCTTTAGCGTAATGCATGTAGCTTATACTAGAAGTTTTGCAAATGCCAAACTAAGTTGTCTATGATTCACTCCAAAGGTCCAGTTTACTCGGCCCGAACAATCGGTTGCTTATTGGGCCAGTATGATGGGGGTTGAGAAAAAACAACACGAGCACTTGAAGGGGTCAAAGATAAATCCCCGTCAAAGTATTCAAAGATGAGGACAAACAATTCCTCAGGTCCAGTAAGGATAGGATCTATAGATATTTCCTGGACAAATTCTGCAGTCTTCACTAGACTCGCTCAATCATTCTTTTATCTGCTTTTCAAGAGTCAATTAGTCTTAAGAGAGCTTTGGTATCCAAAACCAAGTAAAATCTGTATGCTTTATAGCAGCAAATAATGCAGTAACTCCAAGTATCAAAAGATTTATTGAGCAAGTCGCGTTGTTATATCCACAACTGGACTTGCTCAAAAAGCTCGAATAAACTGCCTTTAGTGGATTAGGGGACAAGAATCGAGGATCATATTATTTGGTCCCTCATACATCAATTCACTAAGTAAGATAAAAAACTTGATTGCATTCTATTGACTTCTGTTACCAGACAGGCAAAGTAAAAACTCGGCGTTACCTGTCCATTAAAAACTTGAACGAGGGAAAATGGCCCTTTCTCCCGCATTCCACCATTTTCTTCAAGCATCCTTTCCAAGTCCTGCCGGTCAATCAATATGTCATCTCTAGTTTCAGAGGATTCACTAAAAAATTGATTGAAAAAAAGGATTACGTTGATAGAGTGAGGCAAGGCAGCATTTGAAGGTGTATGGACTTACATGATCCCCACATAAGCAGAAACCAAATCAAGAAAACATGACAAAAAGTATATGGCTCCATGCATTGTAAATTAGTTTTCATGAATAACATTCACATACTGAAAGAAAACCAGATAGAGCTTGACAACAATAGCTCATATGTGAAAGAACAGAGTCTAATCCGCATTACATATACCATTCAAGCCAGGATAGAACTTAAGCTCAACAGGTTGACATTGACATAAATGAAGATGATGGGAAAGAGACGAAGGAGATGAGCAACCATCTGTGGAAAGGGCTGCAAGAAACAAGGGACTCCAAGGACAAATGGAAAAAGGTTACTCAAAAATCCAGAGAAGAATTGACTAAGAAAGGTATTATGATGATAAGAGAGGACATAGACTTTTCCTCAAGTATTATAAGGAAGAAGCTAAATAAGGTACAGTGGTATGATAAGCTCCTAAGAATAGAATTGTAACAATATAAGTGACATTCTATCATTCACTCCATATAATATTAAAGCTATTAAAGTAAGCTGGACACCTCCAAATCTACCTTTCCAGTCAAGATTTCAAACTCCAGCAACTCGTCGACAATCTTTTCAAGAACTCGACGATTTTTCTGTAACATTTCCTTTGCTTTGTAATAAGCCAAATCATACATCTACAAAACAAGGATCCATCGAAGAAGGAACATCAAAGAATCTCGCAATCAACCATAGATTTGCTGCTCTTTCAATTCGGACTATCGGATATAGTAAGCCAAATAGCCTCCTAGCAACAGACACATGCCTTTTCAACTTTAGCTGCAATCTCATATTCATGGTTGTTCACCAGGCTTAAAGCTGTAACCTAGTGAAATAGAAACATACAACCAGAATTAAGCTAAAGCGCATCAAAGATTCCCAGCCGGAACATGAAGCTTGAATACATAACAGTATTGTTGAGTTTGATCATCAATGGTTTATTTTACGATCATAAAGTGCATGCAAAATGGAACAGAGAAGTGCCGCATTACTGTGATAGTAAATTGCAGGACTGTCATCAGGCCCCCAACCGTACTGAATGACCATCCTTGTCGCTATCTGTCACAGGGTATGTATATTAATATATACATCTACATGTATTCAGCTTTCACTGTGAGAATTTCAACAAATTTCTCAAAGCATAATGTTACAGGACCAACCTCTTGAGCTCACTTCAGTTCAGAAGAAGAGAGAAAATTCTCTTCCCCAAAAGGAAGTAGAAGCTGTGAAGTGACATATGAACCAAAGCAAAATACAAGCTTCTTTTCAAGGTATGATCTTGACTCTGAGTTAGCATTAACAGATCCTTCACTCCGTGCCTTGGTGATCTTGGTACAGCCAATTCCCTGCAAGAAAGGGGCCAAAGCAAACATCTTTATAAGACTAAGGCACTAAAATACCATAAGACATGCCGCTGCAAATAACTGCCCCAGCAAAGAGGAGAACAAGAACAACCCAGGACACATGGATACACTGTTATGTAGCACAATGATAATATGTCTGCCAGAATACTCCAATAATAGAGAAAGCTATAAATTGACATCTCATGTCAGTGTGTTTGACTGTTTGATATCCAGTTTCATATAAAACTCCCGATGGAGGCCCTTAGATACAACAGCAAGGATCATGACCAACAGAAGCATGAGACTGATTCACGAGTGCCCAGATAGAGAAGGTAATTTACAGGTCGATAGCATGACTGGATGACAATACTACTGAATGAAAAGTTTGATAACGAACAACATGCCAGTGCACATAGCTTGAAAAGAGCCAAAAAGAATAACATAAACAAGATTAAAATGGCGAGCTGCATCCATGAAGGATAACATTCACTGTTCAGCAGTACAACGAAAATCCCTAAACTAGGAATATGGCTCTTGCAGGTACTTGCTCATAAGCTTAGTAAGGTGCATGCTATTTTATTACAAGAATGAAGGAGAGAACAATAACCTGCCACGAAGATGGTTCAAGCCAAAAATTGTCAACCACATCAAAGTTAGGTAGCAAAAGAGCTATAAGGCCAGGACCAGCTGCCCAAACAGCATGGGGGAAGTTGTTTCCCTCTGTCCACTGTCAAATCATCCAAATTATATAAGTTGCCTCAAAGAATCCAAAGAAACTTGTACACATAAAGAAATAATCATTTGTTCGCTAGTTTGGGTATATCAAGCTAGCTAAATTTTTAGAAAGATGAGTCGTGCTAACCCCACCACGTTCCATTTTTTACCACTTATTTTGTGGTACTCCTGATTCTTTAGAACACGTAAAAAAGGAAACAATACAAATTTATAGATCTGAATCTCGTCAATTTTAAAATTGTTCAGAAGACGATAGCCCAACATAGTCCAGTGAACTAATAGTAAGCATCCAAGTGAATTAATTAAGCATAACTCCACATTCCACTAGCTCAAAATAGATTGGAAAGGACACATACATCAAGTGGACTATTAAGAAGTTCAACTCCATTGGTTATTTGACCATATGGTTCCATCAGATCAACAACATTCTGCATGTCCTCCTCAGTCAGTGTCAGCCCCAGATCACTACAAAAAAACTGTAATTTAGCTACAATATATTTGCGACGACAACAGTATCGTCGCTAATTAGTGACAACAAAAGGCAAATAGTCGCTAAGTGGCGACGAAATTAGCGACCAAGTTAATTTCGTCGCCAATTACGGAAAATAGCGACAGCAACAGACAATTAGTCGCTAATTCGTCGCTAAATAGCCACGAGATAAAGATGTCGTCGCCAATTTGCGACAATCACGCTTTTCTGTCGCTAAATCGCGACTACATTCAGCGACGGCATTTTTATCATAGCTAAGTAGCTACGAAAATACTTGGTAGTCGCAAAAACACAGTTTAGCGACGCATCGTAATTACTTCGTCGCTAATGTGATCTAATGTTACATTTTACGTTTGTTGGTCTCTGGACAGTTTAGCGACTAAGTTGTCGCAATCTCGTCTCAAATTAGCGACGATATTAGTACCGTCACTAAATAGCTACTATATTTACCTACGACTTGTGTTTAGTCGCTGAATAGCGACTATCTTTAGCGACGATTTAGTTTATTAGTCGCTATTTAGCGACGAAGTAAACATATTTCGTCGCTAAATATAGCTTATATCAGCAACAAAACAGACGATTCATTCATTTCGCAGCACTCGATCTCTTCTTCCTCTCTGTCTAAACGAGAGCCCGACGCCTACTTGGAGTAAGTACAAGTTACCTGGAGGTGGAGATGCGTATGCTTTAGCGAAGAAATCGGAAAAGCTTAACGGAGTGAGAAATTCGCGATTGAAGAAACCGCAAAAAATACACCATTGTCCCAACTTGTTTAATTTCAAGGTAAGTTATTTCTTCTTTCAATTTGACTGATATTTCTGTCTATTACGCGTTGTTGTGTTGCCGTTATACGTTGTTGTTTACACGAGATTGATTTCAATCCTAATATGGGGTTAAACGACTCGGATACATGTGACACCTCCCATATGTTTGTTAAAATACCGTAATGAATCTTGACATTTGTTGAGTCGGGTTTTCATCGTAGGCATCATGGAAGGAGATAGGTCTTGGATGTATAATAAGAACTTACCTAGGCGTGGAGGATTAACCGATGAGTTTCGTGCTGGGTTGGAAAAATTCATGGCGTTTGCTAGTTCACAAGTTGAATACATGAACGGAAGTAAGTTAAGGTGTCCGTGCAAAAAATGCAAAAACAGTAAATTCCAAGAATATGATATCGTTCAAGAGCATCTTTATAGAAACGGTTTCACTCCGAATTACTACAATTGGACTTGCCATGGTGAACCATTTATGTCTCCCGAGGAATATCGCAATACTCACCAATTGCCTTGTGTACGGGAAGAATGTAGTAGTGCTAGAGATGAATTAAATCCATATCAGAGAATGGTGCTTGATGCAGCTGCTCATAATTTTGGATGGGAAACGAACCAAACTAGCACCCATGAGCATGGAAGCTCCAGTCATACATCACAGTTTGACAACTCTGGTGACACAACATTTGAAGAAAGTGTGTGCCATAAATTTCGTGACGTGTTGAGTTCAGCGGATGAACCTTTATGGGGAGGTTGTGACAACCACTCAACGCTATCGGTCACGGCAAGAATGCTAAGTATTAAAGCCGAGCATAACGTGTCAGAGAACTGCTTCAATTCTTTTGTGGAAATAATGCGTGAAGCATTACCCCGTGATAACAACATGCCGAGTTCCTTTTACGATATGAAGAAGTTAGTGCATGACCTGGGTCTTCCGGTTGAGCGGATTGACGTTTGCATCGCAGGGTGTATGTTGTATTGGAAAGAATATCAATCTGCTGAATCTTGCAAGTTTTGCGGTGAGCCTAGATACAAGGTTCAAAGGAGGCATGGTGGTAACCATGCACGTAGACCAGTGAAGCAATTGTTTCATCTGCCGTTAATTCCTAGATTGCAAAGGTTGTTTGCGTCTCGAGCTACTGCTGAACACATGAGTTGGCACGCAAACCATGAAACTGAAGAGGATATGATGTGTCATCCTTCCGATGCATACGCCTGGAAACATTTCGATAGAACATACCCAGATTTCGCAATGGAGCGACGGAACATCAGGCTAGGTCTATGTAGTGATGGGTTTGCCCCATTTGGTAAAACCGGAAAAAACTATTCATGCTGGCCAGTCATATTAACGCCGTACAATCTCCCTCCTGGCATGTGCATGAAGACACCTTATATGTTTCTGACATTGATCGTGCCCGGTCCGCATAACCCGAAGAAGATGATAGACATTTACATGCAACCATTGATTGAAGAGTTGCAACAACTATGGAATGTTGGTGTTCCAACCTATGATGTTTGCACCGATAAAACATTTCTATTGAGGGCTGCGCTTCTTTGGACGATAAATGACTTCCCAGCTTATGGAATGTTGTCTGGGTGGAGCACAGCCGGCCTGTTAGGATGTCCGATTTGTATGGAGAAATCAAAGTCGTTCCGATTAAAACATGGTAAGAAGGCGTGTTACTTTGATTGCCACAGACAATTCTTACCGATGAATCATCCATTTAGAATGAATAAGAAAGAGTTCGTCAAAAAAAGGATTGAAAGGACACCTCTACCAATGAGGTTGACCGGTTATGAACTTTGGGAACGAGTCCAAACCTTCCCGACCGTTGTTGAAGCCCCGCAATGCATACCTCATTCGTATGGTTCTACGCATAAATGGACAAAGCGCAGTATATTTTGGCATTTACCATATTGGAAGACCCACTTTGTTCATCATAACCTTGACGTCATGCACATAGAGAAGAATGTTTTTGAGAATGTCATCAACACGGTGATGGACGTCCCTGGCAAAACAAAGGACAACCTAAATGCAAGAAAAGACTTGCGAGACATTTGTGATCGGCCGACTCTAGGCGTGGAGCCAAGCAGTATTGGTCCAAAGCCAAAAGCAGTGTACACATTGACCAAGGAGCAGCGACGTGCAGTCTTAACATGGTTGAAATCTGTCCGATTTCCTGATGGGTATGCTTCAAACATCGGGAGATGTGTTGATTTGAATGCATGTAAGTTGTCAGGTATGAAAAGTCATGACTGTCACGTCTTTATGGAGCGACTACTTCCAATAGCGTTGAAGGAATTTCTGCCAAACTTCGTCTGGGGCGCTCTTACTGAATTGACGACTTTCTTTCATGATATTTGCTCGACAATGTTACGTACATCACACATGGAGAAGCTGGAGAAAGATATTCCAATCATCATGTGTAACTTGGAGCGGATATTCCCCCCATCGTTCTTTGATTCAATGGAGCATCTACTAGTTCATTTGCCATACGAAGCAAAACTTGCAGGTCCCGTCCAATTTCGATGGATGTACCCATTTGAGAGGTAACAATGTTTTTCATTTTGTATAGATATGAAACTACCTATCAACGATGTTGAACTAAAATGTCGTTTTCCATATAGGTTTTTGTATCATTTGAAGAAAAAAATTAAGAATAAGGCATGTGTGGAGGCTTCAATTTGTAATGCATACATTGTTGAAGAAGTGACTACATTTGCATCATACTACTTTGAGTCGCACGTGCAATGCAAGAGGCGGAGACCAGGACGAAACGACGAGGGACCGCTAGATTCGGATTGTAACTCATTCTCCATTTTCAATTATCTTGGTCGACCAAGCGGCGTATGTAAGTTACGTTATATAACGGGAGAAGAAATGCATGCAGCCCACACATACATTTTATTGAATTGTCCAGAAGTGGAGCCATACTTTCAGTAAGCATTTCATATTAGACCTCACAATGTGAATGTATATACACATATATTGTGTCTAACCATTCGGTAATAAATTATTCTTTCTTGGCTCAAATCGAACAGAATGTTTCGGGCATCCATGTCAGGAGTATCGCCTGATGAGCTCGATCGTTTGTGCAATGTCCATTTTGCAGCATGGTTTAAAAATTATGTAAGATCGACGTGCAGTGTTAACTTGTAGTTTTCATCAAATTTTGATATTAAGCAATACTCTATGTATACGTACATATATGAATAACTTATTCATATGTGTCATTAGGTTCACAATATTCCAGCCATGATCGAGAATGAAGGGTTGTTATATCATCTGTCATTGGGTCCAAAAGCAATAGCAAGAACTTGGCCAGCATATTTTGTCAACGGTTATAATTTTCACACGCAAGAATATGGCAAGGGAAAGGCCACGATGAATAGTGGCGTCTGTGTTCGATCTGGGAGCAGTTTGATGGAGGCCTTTTACGGCTTGTTGGATGCTATCATACAGGTAGAGTACCCTGGTCCACCATTGGCCGTTACGTTATTTAAATGCACGTGGTTCGACCCTATCAAAGGAATGAGGGTGCATCCGAAGTTTAATTTGGTTGAAGTTAATCACAAGAGAAAATATATGAAATACGAACCATTTGTATTGGCACAACAAGCAATTCAAGTCTATTACGCATCATATCCAAGCTTGAAACAGGACAAAGTTGAGTGGTTGGCAGCATGTACAATCAAAGCGCGAAAAAAGATCGAACAACACTGGAAAGATACAGCATATCAGCAAGAGGTCGTTCTGCACACAGCTGAACCTTATGAATATAATATTCCATCTTTACAAGACCCACATGGAGCATTGATCGATGTTGATGCAAGTGAAGTACGTCAATCGAACTTGCATCATAGTGTTGAAGAAGATGAATTTATCACTGATGATGACGAGGACACTGATGAGGAAAACGAGGACACCGAAGACGAAGACGAGTTTTATGATCATAGTGAAGATGCAGAAGACGACGATTATCATGACAACGACGAAGATGACAATGACAACGACTTTGGGTTTTGAAACTTTTATTATTCTTCTTTATGACATGTATAACGTATTTTATGGTTTATTGTGTTATAATTAATATTCAGAATATACGGTATATTTGATAATATTATTTATGAATCAGGTGTATTTATATACAAATATATAACAAGGTAATTAGGTGTATTCTGTAAAAATTAGCGACAAGTTTGTCGATGTCGTCGCCAAAAAAGGCCGAGAGCTATAAAATTTGCAATGGGGTACATCTTTAGCGACCAACCATAATCAATAGTCACTAATTAGCGACGGACCCTGTTCTTGTCGCTAAGTAGTGACGGAGACGTGGTCGGTCGTCGCCAAAAGTTACCGAGAGCTCTAAGCATTCGGGGACATCATTAGCGACGGATCACATATCTTCGTCGCTGATTGGTGACGGGGCGATCATATCGTCGCTAAAAGTTAAATGTTAGCGACGGAGACGTGGTCGGTCGTCGCCAAAAGTTACCGAGACCTATACAATTTGGAGTCGGGGACATCATTAGCGACGGATCACATACCTTCGTCGCTGATTGGTGACGGGGAGATCATCTCGTCGCTAAAAGTTAAATGTTAGCGACGGAGACGTGGTCGGTCGTCGCCAAAACTTACCGAGACCTATACAATTTGGAGTCGGGGGCATCATTAGCGACGGATCACATACCTTCGTCGCTGATTGGTGACGGGGAGATCATCTCGTCGCTAAAAGTTAAATGTTAGCGACGGAGACGTGGTCGGTCGTCGCCAAAAGTTACCGAGACCTATACAATTTGGAGTCGGGGACATCATTAGCGACGGATCACATATCTTCGTCGCTAGTTGGTGACGGCGAGGTCATATCGTCGCTAAAAGTGAAATTTTAGCGACGGCGACGTGCTCGGTCGTCGCAAAACTTACCGAGAGCTATTCAATTTAATTGCATTCGGGGCATCATTAGCGACGGATCACATAGCTTCGTCGCTGATTGGTGACGGGGAGATCATATCGTCGCTAACATTTAACTTTTAGCGACGATGCTGTCGCTGATTGGTCGCCAAATGTGGCGGAATTATGGATTTGATTCAGGCGTTTTAGCGACTACTTGGTCGCGATACCGTCGCTAATTAGCGACGGACGTTATTAATTGTAGCCAATTAGTGACGATTCGTGGCTATGCCGTCGCTGAATCAGGATAACCTAAGTTCGAAATCGATTTTTCCCCATTCTGTCTCTCTCTATCTCTCCTCTACTCTCGCTCTCCAGTCAGACCTCCGACGCCGCTCGATCGCCCGCCGCCGCTCGTCTGGCCTCTCGCCGCCGGTCGTCCGCCCGCTCCCCGCCGCTCGTCCAGCCGCTCGACTGCCCGCTCCCCGCCGCTCGTCCAACCCGTCGCTTCCTCGCCGGCGTCGCAGCGGAGCTCAAGCGAAGCTTGCCTCCAGAGCAAAAGTGAAGTAGCTTGCCTCCAGAGCAAAAGTAAGTTTTGGCAACATATCTTCCTAATTCTTATTGTCCTACATGATACTGATGCACTTCGACACGGTCCGGTAAATTGGCACTGACCGCAGTCGACCACCAAACCATTAGCCTTGATGGCTTGTACTCCTAAATGGTTATCTGATGGGAAACACTTGAGAGGATATGACATCACTATATGTGCTGCACATATAGAAGTAACAGAGTGATCGAGATACTGTAAACGGAGTTTATTATAGGTCTAGACTTGTGTACATTTTCCGGTTAGCATGCTAACTAATGATTAGATTGGGCCCAAGAATGCAAGTCTTTGCACAAAATCTTTTAAATTTTGTCTGTAAAATATGTGGACATCAACTTCTATCCAGTTCAAATGCAAGATGTTTTATTTTCATTCTACATTTTAAATTTATTTATCCAAATTGTCTGAAAACAATATTTCTACTGTGAAACTTCACCAAGAGCTTTTCCTTCTCAATAATGTAAGCGAACAAATTCATGAATGGAAAACAGGGGGCTGTAATCCCATTTTCAGAAAAAGTGTTGTCTTTTAACATTTGATCCTTGTAGCCTTTATGCACCCTATACATGCTTCTGGCTGTATCAGCTTGTGCATTAATGTACCCCACAAATTGACCAGCTAAATGGTTCTGTACTTTTATTTTTAATACACAAAATTATTTCAGTGAAATTTATATAAAAATTTTCCATGCCTATAGCTATTTATGATCACCTACTTGTGAGTAAAGGCATGAAGAAGGTCCATTGGATGAGTGATGTTCTTGGCACATCCTTTTTTATTGGTAGGTTATTATCCCAGAGAGTGAAGAAGAAATACAGCAAATCTTGCTATCCTCTGTGTAGAGTTATGATTACACGTGCTTTTCATTTTGATTATACACTCGTGTCAAAGAAAACTATAGAAAAGAATGTTCCTCCAATTGGCAGGCTTGTTATCTCAAAGTCAAGCTCCTCCATATGGGGTGGGGTTTTGTTTGGAATTTGATCGACTGTAGTGAAAAGTGGTCACTAGTATAGAGTAATATTTGTCTAGTGGTACTGATGTTACCTTTTGTAATGTTGTTTTCCCTATGCAGGAAGAAGAACAATATTTACACACTGCAAGAAAAATGGTAAGTTTTTAATTGGGTTATAAATCATTTCTAGTTAGTAAATAAATTGTTCTAACTAGTTTGTTTTTCCAATGTGCACCAGCGTCCAAATCAGAAAAATAACAACAAGGGTAAGGGTAAGGCTGATGATCAACCGACGGTCTATACACGTGGACGGGCCAGAGGAGGGCGTTCAATGCCAGTCGTGATCAGGCCGGTCGACGAGGCTAGTCCCCCTCGACGGACCTTCGTGCCCACGCCCACTTGGGTCGATACGCCCCCCACCGAACCGCAGCCTCAACAGTTGGAAGACGAAGGAACGGAGGAGACTCAATCTGAGGGCGAGCCTTTGATCACAGCACGATCATCGGTAGGCCAAACGTCGACACCGCCAAGCGCCGAAGATGCGGATGATAATTGGGTCATCGATGATGAAGGGAGGAGGCGGATAGAACCGTTAGGAGACTCGTAAGTACAATATGATGAAAGGGCATAATTTTTTGTTATTAACTGTATAGGCTAGATTTTCTTTGGAATTTGAGATGTTTTATGTATTTTTTTTGTTTAACAAATGCAGCTTCTACAGAGCGACGGTAGTCCTGCGGGACTGGTATCGTATGATCAACAATTTTTGGCGTGGGCCATATACATGCATTACGCAAGCGCCGGAGGAACATAGGAGAGTATGGTGGCAAGAGTTCGAGGTAAGTGTAAGATCGGTTTGTTAGTGACATTTCTAAAATGTATTGGTAAATTGAGTTAGCGTTTTTTTTTTTGCAGCGCAAGTACTATTGGGACAGATCTATGGATAGCGAGGTTAGAAGAATTTTAAACAAGAAGGCCGGCGATCACATGCGAAATGTGATGAACAAGGCGAAAACCACTCAGAGGCAGCCGGCTTGGATGGACGATCAGTCATGGGGGGAAATCCATAGAAAGTGGGCTAGTGAGGAGCATAAGCGCGCCAGCGAGAGGAATAAAGTTAATCGAACTTCCAGTTCCAGAGAATCTGGGATTGGGACGTATGCCGGCGGCTCCATCACAGTTGCGGAGCACAAAAGGAAGATGGTAAGTATTGTCAGATTGTCAATTTATTCCGTTAATAGATTGTATGACTAGTTGGAAGTCCGTTTTGTATGTTAGGCGAAGGTGTTGGGAACGCCGCCCAGCTTCTCACAAACGTATGAGCGGACCTTCATGAGAAAGGACAAATCATTCGTCAGTGGCACGGCGAAGGCCGTTAAGGTATGTTCGAACGTGATGATTTTATAGCAGATTAGTTGATTGTGATGCATGCCTAGTAACTTTTAAAGTCTGTACGTAGGAAAAATTTGATGAAATGCTTGCATCTACGGCGGGTGTCGGGAGTAGTGGCAGCGGCGAGGGTACAGAAGGGACGTCGCCCTCGATTGAAATGTCGCAGGCCGAGCAAGAGAAGCTGTGGTGGCAGGCATCTGCAGCAGTGAAAAAAGGGAAGGTGTACGGGTTGGGGTCGTTAGCCCGGGACAGCATGAAGTCGGTAGGCACATCTTCTGCTGGAACGAGTTCAAGGCGCAGCGCAAGAGAGAGTGAGCTGGAAAAAAAAGTGGAAAACCTCGAGAATCTACTTGCAGAGAAAGACGACAAAATGAAGAAGATGGAGGAGAGACTAGATGCCATAGATGCCAGAGATGAGGCAATGCGCCTCATGCAACAACAATTGAGTATGCTATTGAGACAACAGCAGGGTCAGCATTCGCAGCAAGACGATGAGGATGAAGCAGCCGAGCAGACTGGACTTCCACCGGCACCCCCACCCGATGAAGACCATGAAGAGTAGATACATTTGCTGAACATTTTTGATATGTACGAATGATAATTGTTTAGATACATTTGCTGAACCTTTTTGATATGGGTACTTTTCTTAGATATTTACTTTTTTGCTTCTATATTTCGTTATGCGTTGAATGTTATGACTTATCAGGTAGAACTGAACAAAAAACAAAAAATAAATATTAATCGTTCAAACAGCTTTAGCGACGCTACGATCTACTATCGTCGCTATTCTGGACGATTTAGCGACGAACACTAGCCTTTGTCGCTAAATGGCGACGAATCGGCGACTACCTTGTCGCTAAAGTGGCCGAGTGATACCATTTTGCATTCGGGACAACGTTAGCGACGGACTATCTAATCGTCGCTGTTTAGCGACGACAATTAGCTTTGTCGCTAAATGGCGATGAATCGGCGACTACCTTGTCGCTAAAGTGGCCGAGTGATACTATATTGCATTCGGGACAACGTTAGCGACGGACAATCTAATCGTCGCTGTTTAGCGACGAACAGTAGCCGTTGTCGCTAAATGGCGACGATTCGGCGACTACCTTGTCGCTAAAGTGGCCGAGTGATACAATATTGCATTCGGGACAAAGTTAGCGACGGACAATCTAATCGTCGCTGTTTAGCGACGACCATTAGCCTTTGTCGCTACATGGCGACGAATCGGCGACTACCTTGTCGCTAAAGTGGCCGAGTGATACCATTTTGCATTCGGGGACAACGTTAGCGACGGACAATCTAATCGTCGCTAATTAGTAACGGAAGAACACATTGTCGTCGCCAAAAGTGACGGTAGATGACAGTGTTGTCGCTAAAAGTGGCCGAGAGCTATAATATGCATTCGGGACGTCATTAGCGACGGGGGAGAGAGTTATCGCTAATTGGTGACGGCAGTAGACATTGTTGTCGCTAAATATGCGATACTGAGTTCCATGCATGCTGGACATATTTGCGACTACAAGAAAAATATCGTCGCAAAAATTTGCGACGATCATACTCTTGTAGTCGCTAAAATATTAGCGACGCCAGTAGTAGTTCGTCGCGAAATGGCGACTAATGGTTTGTCTAGTCGCTAAGTTGCGATATCTGAGTTTTGCGACAGATGTGTTAGCGACGAGGCAGTTTGTCGCTAATTAGCGACGAGTTGCCATTTGTTTCGTCGCTAATTTTAGCGACATGGTTTTTCGCAACGAAATTTGGTTCGTCGCAAAAGTCGTCGCTAAAAAATTATAGCGACGAAAATTTGCGCGTTTTCGTCGCTAATTGTCGTAGCTAAAATGCAGTTTTTTTGTAGTGGATGATTCACCAGCATTCGGCTAATCTGCCTCGCAACTTTTGTTTGCCGGATCCACTTAGGAACCATATGTTTGAAGGTCTATGAAAAATAATGAATGAGTAATATGCACATGGTAAAAGATATATCACATAAAAATATAAATGGGAGCATTCACATTATAGTCAGGGAAGTAATGTGAACAGAAACTTCTAAGAGGAGAAAAAGCAGCAGCATGACTCACGAACAGAGAAGTTACGGGCCATGCTTTCGAAGACAATAAAAAATCGATCATAGTCAACAAGCAGTATAAATTTTAGAGTGAAAAGATCCCATAATTCCTATTATAATATACAATCAGGCTCCTGCTCAACAGTCTCTTTCGGCAAAATTATGACTAACATCAAATAACAACATATCCCACGATTGAATTGGAAAACATCTAATTAAGAGTTCAATCACTTATTAAAAGTGGCTCATTTTCATGACTTATCCCAACATGTCTAAACCAGCTGGCACGTAAGCTTATCGGCTACAGCATCCTTCCTCAGCCAGCTCTCTTTCCATTGAATTTATATGTACCACCAATCAATCTTCTCACTCTCATTTGATTTAACACTTATTTGCCCATTGTGCATTATTTCAGGGAATTCTATATCATACAAACTTGCATACTAGAGCAACTAGACCCGATAGCAATGAATCATCCCAATATATTCTAATTTGGGACAATCCCTCCAATTCACCAAATATTGATTCAGAAGAAAATTATTTACAATGATAGACTAGCAATCTGATTGAGGACAGTTGATGCCATTTAACAAACTTGATATATTGAGAATATCAAGCAGGAAAGCACCAGTAAGAACACTCAAGCAATATCCTGACCCCAAAGCCCAGTGCAGTTTTAATCATAACCTTACCGCAAACCAACTGCAGTAGCTCATAAGCTCATCTGCATCAACAAATTTGCTATGAAATGCACTTCCTTCCAATCCCACAGGAACAAGTTTCAGTTCTATAGGTCGTAAAAGAGCAGTCTTCTCAGCCACCTGTGAAGATAAATAAATTGCTTATTGAGGTCACTAAAGAAAAGAAAAAAAAAACAGATACAAGTTTCCTAACTTCTCAGAGTGTTTAGTGATTTAATGGTTTCAGTCTTAATGGGCTAATCCATCAACAAACAGGAGGGCAAGCTGTCAGCAGTAATTGCTAGCACCTGAATATCCCATCTACAAACTATCCCAAAGCTGCAGGCTAAGAGGACATTCAGAGTTCCATCATTATCAAATGCCATAGAAACCTCATAATTGGAAGGTCCTAGACCTGCTTATTTTTACTGGAAATGAGCAGCTTTTGTCAACAGCTGAAAGTACATCTTTTACTGAAAAGGAAAGTATAGGGCACGTCTATTTGATGGTGAATCACCTTTCTCCATTCCACAAAATCAATGATCTCATCGTCCATCGTTTCTTTAGCAGCAATTTGTAGTATCTTCTCTCTTTCTTCTTGCGTTGGCCTCTGCAGATGGAAGACTCTATCCATCTGACCAGGTCGCTGCAATGCCTCATCAATTTGTTTGAGGCTTCTAGTTGTGGCCATCAAGACAACACCATCTTGTTTCTCAAATCTGCATAGATAATTATGTTGATCAGAATGGAAGAAATGCAGAAGCTTCCACTAGACAACAGGGAAATCACAGAAATAACCTTTGTCCTGAAAGTTAATCCTATAATAAAATGACATTTAGATAGGGCAGCAGGAAGAAAACAAAAAAAGCTTATATATGCACGTCTTCATATCTGTTTCGCCTATAATACTGTTTCAATAATTCCTGGTCTTGGAAATAAATTGACGCAATCAAGTTGCAATGCAGAGAAACCTTATACTGGAGATGATATAACAAATATTAGCAAGCACAAAGACTTAGTAGAAGCCAAGACCAAGAACGCAAAATAGGAGCAGAATATCTTGAAAAAAGACCAGTTGAAAGGTTAGTGGCAAATCTAGAGTTGATAAAAGAAAACAGAAAAAAGAAAAGACAAATTTCACAAAGAAAGTACGGTTGAAGTTACCCATCAAGTTCAATAAGAAGCTGATTGATGAAAGCCTCCTGATCTTGCTTTTTAGTGTGAATCAACTTGCCGCGGACACCAGCAAAAAGGTCAAAATCCTCGGCAAATATGATTACAGGTGCCTACATCAAAGAACACAAAAATTAGTGTTCAACTGCAAAAGAGAATGTTTTACAGAAGGGAACCGGCAAGAAAGAGGGAATACCCAGCCCCAAATTTCTTCTATGAAATTTCTAGTCGGTCATTATCGAAATATAAGGCTCACTATATCTAATGTAACTATCATCAATTTAAGCTAATCACTAATAAAAAGACAGACCATCTGACCTCATGGGAGGCCAGATTATTCAAAAGAAAAAAAGATTCAGAACTTTTTAGACTGCGAGTTGGGAGGAAAATGCATTTGTGCAGAGACATCCTTTTATCAACTACCAAACCAGGAAATGATGAGGTATTTGGCAGTATTTCAAATGTGTAGAAGCCCAAGAAAAAACGCAAGGCCTAACATGGATGGATATAGATTCAAGACTGTTTTCAACTGAAATGTTCTGGACATCAAGATTAACACAATAAGGGTAAAATTTTATTAGGAAAAAATCAGTCTACAATGAAATGCAAATAAATCAACATGAAACAATAAAAAAATAAAAGAAAGGGTTAGAGACGCCAACCAAATCCCTGGCTGTCTGAAATAACTCCCTAACATTGATGCACTTTGTCCGACCCATAGTCCAGCCTCCAACTGCTGGGCTTCAACTTTAACAACGGGCACCCTAGCTTCTGCTGCTATAGCCAATGCTAGAGATGTCTTTCCAGTTCCCCTCTCACCCACAATAAGAACACCCTGCAATATAAGAATGACAAACCCCAGAACTGATTATTCCACAAATAGGATAGAGGGACATACATATGGAGACTCTTTTGTTTGTTTTGTTAGACAACATATTCATTTATTGCATCTTGTATTTATTTTTATGAGAAATCAATGACATTTTTCTCCATCTGAAAAGAAAGTAGTGTCACAGGATAAAGGTTATTTGTCTTTTTCATTTCCTTAATAATCACATGGTCTCGATCTATCAGAAGGTAATCACAATTTCAAGTGTCTATTCAACTTGGGCAGATTCTCATTGGTACAACGGAGAAAAGGATTCTGCTTATGCTGCTTTGGTCAGACAAAATTCTTGACAGATAACATAGCAAATATTCTCCATTTGTGTCCCCTTGTCCCCACATATAAGGCTTCAGAGCTAGGAAGCAACAATCAACATTGTTATGCCTGATCTAGTGAGCTGGTACATTCCCCAGTCTCATGGAAGATATATAAAACATGCTAACATGATGCTCCTGACATGTAAAACTGCTTTATACAAAATGTGATGGGAGACTATTCCTAAAACAATAATACACAATTCAATCATCACCATCAGTTGAAAAAATAATTACTACCACTAGATTATGCTATATACATCGGAAGGTATTTCGACGTGAATTTTGACATGGATTTCGACGGGATATGAGCCATCGGGGTTGATGCGATGGTTGATTTGCACTGGATGCTGCCTGCGGGCATTCATCAGGTCTACAGTCTTGAAGGAGTCGGTGTTGGACTTTTCGTCCTCTCCATGAGTGGAGATTATACTGTTTTGCTGCACTAACATATCAGAAGGTTTCAAAAAGTTTGCGTTTTTTCTCCCACTCCTTTTTGTTGCCTGGTTGAGTTTAAGTGCTTAGATGTGTTGAAATGCTAGTTGATTATGCTGAATTTTGGGCATCCTTATGCACGAATTCGCATATTAAGTTTCCGTTCATACATCTGCCACTGCCGGCACCGGCGGCTCTGGCTACTCCAGCGGCAGCAATGGAGGCAGCAGCACTGGAGGCGGCGGCAGCAGAATTGTTGGCGATGGAGGCGGCAGCAGCACTGGATGCACTGCCGCCTCCATTGCTGCTGCCGGTGCCGCCAGAGCCGGCGGTGCCAAGGTGGCGGGATGTATTTACGGAAATTAAGATACGAATTCGTGCATAAAGATACCCGAAATTCAGCATAATTTATGACACTTATAGTGTCCTTTTGCCTAGAACTTAAAGAAGTGGTCACCAATGTCAAGGAAAGTCCGAGGAAAAAGGTTCAACAGTGCTACAAAAATGAGATAAGCATACTAGAGAGATGGATTGAGGTTGGAAGGATATGCCTCTTCTTGTAGTCTAACCAAGTCTATGACCAACCGTTGATCTTTTAGAAACGTGGATATACAACTATCATACGTAACAATGACATGCCTGTATTCTTCAGTCCTGTCAATAGAATTACTATTAGGCCGATCCAATAAGTCAAACCGCGGAGCAATTTCCATGTCTGAAGGAGAGCAATCCCCAGAAAAAGACCTCAAATAGGCTTCTAGCAACTTCAGCTCTCTTACCAGCAAGCATATCCATTTGTACGGAAGGGCCTATAGCCATATACACCAATTTCTCCAGCATTTGTTGATTCCAGAGAGCATGAAAATTGTTCGTTCTCCGGTACTTCAAATAAACTCCCCCATGAAAAACCAGTATACAGGACCTGTAGTGCAGAACTATCGATATATTAGGTAAAAAGAAAAAAAGAAATTGAGAAAATGCAGTAAATTGAGAATCGCATAATTTCTACAAAATGTCTTGTGTATGCATGATGGTATGCATCGCAAATATGAACAAAACATGATTATCCTCACTCCACTTAAAAAATGAGATTTTTCACTAAGAAGTTGAAGTTCGATATTTTGCTCCTTCGCACAGGGGACAAATTAGTTAGTTCCTTCATCAACAATCCGAAAGAACCCATCATGTCAAGCCCTTCGGCATGTTGGATGCTATTCATGAGTTTAATAACCAACAAAATCTTACCGTGCATCCCCACTGCATCGGCTTCAATGATGCCGTGTCCAAATAAATCATCTCATATGATATTGAGGGGACATCACAAGTTAAGTGGATGCAACGAACCTTCGATATTACAAGTTAGCAGATAGACAAAGATAAGGCAATAGAACGGAGGATAAATCGAAGCAACGGAATGCAATGTGGCAATTGAACAGCTGATACCCTAGGTGGGTCCCAATCAGCGCCGAGATCATGTTCTTTATTGCTAATATAACTAAATAGATAATATTTCTCGCTTAGCTTAAATCCTTCGAGAAAATTCTTTTTCAAAAAGCATAGACTCATATTTCGCTTTCTCGCGGATTACTATAATTGTACTTTCAAGTTGAATTCCAAATCTTCCATACAGCGAGTTCATCAACATCTTGTACACATATACCATAGAAATTTCCCATTGGTAGGAGAAATACGAATAACCATGATTTAAAGAAAAGGCAGCATTTCGTTTGATAAGGAAGATTTCCTTTATTATTGGGCTCGATTAATATCTAGGGTAGATAAAAGAGATTTGCAAGGCCCCTTATTTGGGATTTAGGGAAGCCTCAGTTAGCTTTACACCTCACGTGCGGTGTATTGAGTGCGAGGTAATAGCGTTGGCTGTCATGCTACTCTTATTGAAGTGTGCATACCATATGGGCGCAAGTTATGGTAAATTTACCTTAGGTTATAATATGAGAATACTTAAGGACGATTCATTAATAGGCTGAGAGAACATTATTCATAGTGAAGCGATTACCTTTATAGTAGGCCCCGCTATATCTTTGACAGATAATGGTGGAAATATGCACCCTAACATGGGTGTTTTTTTATCAGGTTCTCAAAGCTACCATGAAAAAAGCAGATACATAAGGGGTAGAAGTGCTTTCTGGGCTCTTCATTCGAATCTATCTTAAAGATGATTCGGGATCTAGTGAGATTATGTTGGGCCTAAGCTCCGAAGAATTAGCTCGCATAATTCAAGAATTAATGAATACCGAAAATTCTGGTAATTGCGGTAGTGACAAAGAAAGAAAGGCTTTACCTATTAAGAAAAGTAAGAAGAGTATTCCTAAATATATAACACACCTCAACCCACGGATAGCGAAACTAAGGCCCTTCATTGTAGCTGATTTAGAAACGGTTCTAGTCAATGACGAACGTGTACCGTACGCAGCTCGTTTTCAAGTGGTCCGCCCTGGTGCAGATGTCGCTGCCAAGCCTGATTATTCGATAGAAACTTATTTCAGTGAAGACCATGTTGGGCTAATTGGGGGATTCGAAGATAGGAGCAACAGAATGTTCTTTCTCTTTATAGAACGTCTAAAAGCTGTTGTGAGAGCCAAAGGAAATAATCGAATTCGAACCGTTTACTTTCATAATTTAAGACGATTTGATGGTATTCTATTAATCAAATATTTTGTTAATAAAAGCCTTAATTACCATATTAAATCAGTGTTTCGTAACCATCTACTTTAGGGCGCATGCTTCATGGCAGCTTTGAGAACCCGATAAAAAACGTCCATGTTAGGGCGCATATTTCCATCATTATCTGTCAAAGATATAGCGGGGCCTACTATAAGGGTAATCGCTTCTCTATAAATAATGTTCTCTAAGCTTGTTAATGAATCGTCTTTAGGTATTCTCATATTATAACCTAAGGTAAATTTACCATAACTCTCGCCTATATGGTATGCACACTTCAATAAGAGTCGCATGACAGCCAACGCTATTACCTCGCACTTGATATAGGTGAATCAACTACGAATTCTCCAGTTGGTTGAACTAGAATAAGTTTCAAGATGGAGAATACTGAAAAAGAAAACTGGAAAACCTTTTATTAAGGAATATATTAAGGCTCTACTTAGAAGCCTTAAACCCTTGTCGACATGGGCCATAGCCCTATACTCAGCTTCGGCACTATATCAGGCGACTTTTGCTTCTGATTCTCTTGTTTAAGGGGTATTTGGCTCTGAACTCAATGGTACCCGTCCTTTCCTCTCTCTCTCCGGAGAGAGATGGGTGGATCATGCTTGAGGTGGAGACCTTATTCTATTATTCAAACATTTTTTTCTAGTTTAGTTCTACCATGGCAGACTGTGTCGCACCTTTAAACCTTCAAACAAATAGGGATCGGTTCATATAAACCAGCACCCCGTCCCTCCCGCGAAATTCTCTGAATGGTTGTTGTCTCTATTACCCCCCCCCAAAAAAAAAACTGGGGAAGAAAGGCTTGTTCAATGCCCACTTGGTTCAAAGTTGTCGAAATCAAAGTCTAACTAACCGATTGAAGAGTTCATTCTTCCTTCCCTCCTTCAGCCCGGAGAGAAGTATAAATCAGACTCCCTAGATGGCCAGGTGTGGTGGGCAATCGATCGATTTCTGGGCAATCAATCCCTCAGGGTGGTGGGCACTCGAGATCCACTTGTCAATATATAAATCATCTGGTCTTTCATCATCTGTCGGTGGCTAATAAGATGTTAATGAATTACGGTTGACAATTACGCTTCCTCTTCCACTTGGTTTGGTAGAGACAAGAACCTCTTCCTTCCATACGAAAACTAGACTTCGTATATCCCCTCTCCCTAAAGAGGTCCTCTTTTGCAGGATTCGGTGGATTCAACTCCATAAGATGTAGGTAGTATTGTATCTTCGGGATCTTCGAGCATTGTTACATCTGACGATGCCCTTGCTTGATATGGAAGACTTGACCACCACTTTTATATATTTGATACAAACAGCCCTCTAGGGTCGCAGGTCACGATGTAATTTATCAATATCTTTTCGGGATCGAGACTTTGTTGATCGTGTATGTTGAATACAGCTGGTTGTCTTCCTAAGGATTTGTGTGTCAAAAAGAGTGCCACCATCGGGCGGATACCCTCAGAGATCATAGTGAATACATTTGTGTTAGCAATGCTTCCTAGACACTGATTGGAAAATAAATAGACTTTCTTTTTTTAGAAATATGGAGTCTGCCTATTGCTGAAAAATATCTGGCTTTCTCTTTCTCTCCAGTATATTTTTTATACTAAAATATACTAGCCTTGCCGTGATAAGCAAATTTGATGGTCTGTCTTTTCTTCCAACAGACCATGCATATAATGTTTCACGATAGCACTTTCATTTTTGCTTTTGCTGGGGACTTGGTTGCCGCGTCTCCTCCCCTACTTCCCTTTCTCCAAGAGCCCCTTTTTCCTCACGGACTCGGGGATGAATCTCGATACCTGAAAGCAGTTTTGTAGAGCACTGCTGCCACTTCCTTTGCTACCGGCTTCTTTCAGTCCTAAAGTCATTCAAGAGGCTAAACTCGATCTATCTTTCCGGCTTAGCCGAACTCCTCCTCCTCCTTCTTCTTCTTCTTCTTCTTCTTCTTCTTCTTCTTCTTCTTCTTCTTCTTCTCCTCCTCCTCCTCCTCCTCCTTTAAGAAGGCTTTAGGTAATCCATAGCAGTTGGGAAATTACCCCGAGTCAATCGACTTAACAAATAAGGGGAAGTTTTATAAATACTTTCTTTGTCGTAATACATCGTTGGGTTCTCAATTCGATACTGTGAATCATACAACTTACACATATCGGTTGTATCATTTTCAGCCTTATAATGTTTTAACAAATTAAAAACATCATCATGATACAGGTGAACATTACCAGAACTCGAACTTGGGCCACCTAGTTGATTTAGAAATTGATCCCGGAACTTCTCGATGATCTCCTCGTTAGACCTAGAGGACCTTTTACCTTTTACCAGATTTACAGATATTAATTTACAGATTTTCCGAACAAGAGTAGAAGAACGGGGGGGCTTTTTAGTCTTTCTACGGGAAGGACGGGTTTCGGGTCTGTCGGGTCGGGTCGACCCGACTATTCCAAATAAAAAAGAGAGAATTCTCGAAATCCCCAGGGCTCGCTTTGTCTCTTGTCGTCTGCATGGCGTGGGGTCTGAGGGGACAGAACCAACCAGAAGGAGGAGCAGAGATGGCGACGATCGATCGAGCGAACGACCCGATGATGGCGGAGGCCAAGCGGTTCATGGAGGACTACTACAGGACGTTCGACGCGAACCGGGCGGACTTGGCGAAAGTGTACCGGTTCGAGTCGCTGGTGAACTTCAGCGGCCGGATGATCGAGGGCAAGGAGGCCATCGTCGCCAAGCTCACCTCCCTTCAGCAGTGCCAGCACCAAATCTGCCACATCGACTGCTTTCCCGTGCCCGAAACCGGCGGCGTGCTCGTCGTGGTCGGCGGCTACATGTGGCTTGACGGCAAGCCGGACACCCTCCTTTTCCAACAGGTTGAAGCATCCATCGATATGTTTTTTGTTTAATTTCTTTTTTCGAGTGTCGAAGGATGGTTTGTTGGGACGCCACCACCTTGGGTGATCCCTTCGTGCATTGTTGAAAGCAAGAGCAATCTGTTTATAAGATTCCATGGCGAACCGAATCGTAGGGTTTCAGAAAGAAAGTGTGAATTTTTTGCAATTTTTCTCTATCAATCGTTTACTCATTCGTATTTTGCATACTGAGAGTCGTGTGTATCTGATTCTTGCCCTCAGAAAGTTGTTATGTCTTGTGAATTCTTTGCAAATTTCTCTATCAATTCGTTTGATCATTCGTATTTGCTTACTGAGGGTCGTGTATCTGATTCTTGGCCCTCAGACGTTCCATTTGATGCCAGCACCAGCGGAAGGAGGAGGAAGCTTTTACGTGGCGCAACAAATTTGGTCGGCCTATGATTTCGCCAACCATCGGGCCGTCTTGGCTTGATCGCGAAGAATGTCCAAAGACGAAAGAAGAAGGCGGCCGGGGCCTTTACTTTTCGGAGGCTGCCGGGGGAGCTGAGTTTTAGGTTTTTTTTTTTTTTTTCGGTGTTCTAGGTCTACTGCAGTAGTGTCTGGTAAATAAGATTGTTTTTACTTAGACCATAGTTGTTGATCTTGTGGTGTGAGTGTTCATGGTATCATCAACTGATTTTAGCCCACCATCTAGCTAGGTCGTTCCTAAAATTGTAGGCCAGTACCTCCTTCCACAGCCTTACATTTATCCTCTCTCTGCGGGGATTCACTTGGGATTGCGCTCCGCTTTGCTGTTTCTAAATCCTGGAGAGTTGGATTTGATTCGCTTGAATTTGTCTCAATCTATCGTGCTGGAGAAGAATGATTAGGGTCATATTCTATCCTTTCTGCAGTGCATTTTCGGATTGAGTCTGCCTTTGTCAGATTGCTATTTCTTGTTCACCGTTTTATATCTTGATATGATAGGCTCGCTGTTTTACTTAGACCATTGTTGTTGATCTTGTGGTGTGAGTGTTCGTGGTATCTTCAACTGATTTTAGCCCGCCATCTAGCTAGGCCGTTCCTAAAATTGTAGGCCAGTACCTCCTTCCACAGCCTTACATTTATCCTCTCTCTCTGCGGATTCACTTGGGATTGAGCTCTGCTTTGCTGTTTCTAAATCCTGGGGAGTTGGATTTGATTCGCTTGAATTTGTCTCAATCTATCGTGCTGGAGAAGAATGATTAGGGTCATATTCTATCCTTTCTGCAGTGCATGTTCGGATTGACTCTGCCTTTGTCAGATTGCTATTTCTTGTTCACCGTTTTATATCTTGATATGATAGGCTCGCTGTTTTACTTAGACCATTGTTGTTGATCTTGTGGTGTGAGTGTTCATGATATCATCAACTAATTTTAGCCCGCCATCTAGCTAGGTCGTTCTTAAAATTGTAGGCCAGTACCTCCTTCCACGGCCTTACATTTATGCTCTCTCTCCGGATTCACTTGCATTGCATTCTGCTTTGCTGTTTTTAAATCCTAGAAAGCTGGATTTGATTCGCTTGAATTTGCCGGCTGCCGGCCAGCCTTGCGACCTCAACTTGGGGGTCTTCTTCTTTGCATTAAATTGCATCATATTTGATATCTCCTAATGACAATGATATCAAGTGATACATAATTTACTGCTAACTTTGGTCATTATTAATATGCGTTGAACTGGATCATTGCTTGTGGTGGGTCATTTGGGTCATATTTGGAAATGTCATGTCCACTTCAGTTTATCCCTTTGCATTTTTCAACCAATTCAGTGCTTCTCATTCAGAGGATGCTTAAGAACTTGTAGGAGCTCCCATGTGATTAAAGATCGGGCAGTAGTCTGTCAATCCTTGTGAAGGAAGTTCGGATGATCTTCATGGCATCCGTTGAAATTCTCGGTAGTTGTTTGATGTGTAACTGATTTGGCTGTATTAGATATCGAAACAGAGACATCGGTATGTTTAGGCAGCAAGGTGCTCCATATGCTAACTGATTTTAGTAACGGATGCAACTCTGTTCACAAATAAGAAAAGTCGGGATCATAGTTAGATAAGTTTATTTGACTCTATTTGATTAGAACATAGCTGATGTCTAGTTTTCTGAGGATGCTAGCTTTTGTATTTCTGACATGGCTTGATACATCTTTATTTGGATTCATAAGCAATTGAAATGGAAGATGATTCTTTAGTCGAATTGGCTTTTTTATCAGTGGAAACCTCCTTCTAATGCATAAATTCATACCGACCGGTTGATTATCATTTAGAATCATGGGCTTTTCTGTCGAAACTCGATTACCTTTTTCTACTTCACTAGAAATTTGGGTTATGCGGCATCTCAAACATGTGCTGATCTCTAGCTTTCTAGAATCAAATTCAAGTTCTTCACTTAATTTTGAGTGGTATACTGATACTGTGTCGATCATCTTTTGTCTTTGCCCTACATTTGGATGAGTGATAGCACCTCTGCATGCATTCATTATGTTGTCACTTCATAATAATACATTTGGATGAGTGATAGCACCTTTACGAAGAACGATACGTATTCTGCTTCCCCTTCATACTACCAAAAAAAAAAATACTCTTGCCTTCTTTTGGCTTTCATACGCTGCCACTAACCATACCAACGAGACAAATATTTCATTAGCTAATGCTAATTTGTTGACGAGGGAAACTAGATTTAGTTAGATTTATTATTTAAACTGGCTTGGAATATTATTTCACCGTAGTGTAATATAATGAAGAAATAATAAGTTGCTGCCATAAGTGGACATTTTATTTTCTTGGTAAGGCAATTGGAAATAATTATGCAACTCCACATATACCAAAAGTGGAAATTCTGTTTTTCCTTGGCAACCATAAATGTTTTTTTCCTAATAATTTTTATGACTAGGAAGCACATCTTGTATAGATAAATCTTGAATGCAAGGGGGAATTTATGATTATGGAATTTTGGTTCTCTCCTTTCTTATCTAAAACCAAAACCGGTCCTAATTTCCTAACTTGCTATTGAAGAAAAAAGTGCAATATTCTATCGTTTTCTACAAAGAAAAATATGTCTTTTATTCGAATGGAAGATAATCAATTTTACTATGAATTAGTTAATGATTATGAATAAATGAATCGAGCCAGTTTTGTCTGTTGTTCCCAATCGTCTTTAAGATCAATTATCCAATCTTTTAGTTTAATTTTCTCGGTTGTCATTGTAATTTTTCACTTTAATGGGATTTGTAGTGGTCGGTAAACTTAGTTTAGTTTACAGTTTTTGGTTTGTATGTAGCCGCTAACTTTGGTGTATATTTCTGTAAGCTCGTAGCTAAGGAAAGACTTCATTCTTTTTATATTATGATTTTCTTTTCCATATTTTCCTTAAGTTTTCCAAATTAAATTGTGGCGTGACTCTTGATTGATTTCTTTCTACTAATTTCTGGAATAACTTAATTACCAGTATTGTGATGTCTATACATTTTGTCCTTTTCTTTTTAGGGGTGCTGTTAACAAGCATCCCAAGAGATTTGTTAAGTTGGACGTAACTCAATTTTCTACGTATTAATTATGCAAAATACGAGAGCAATCAATACATTGAAACTATCAAATTTTCCTTAATTGATCGCTTAACAAGTGTTCCTAAATATTGATTGAAAAAATAATTGCGCCTTGGACATCCGTTAATAATATCCTTCTTTTAATTCTTATGGTTTGCGCAACCTATGATGAGAGGAAGCTGCTGCAAATTACACGTGGCAATGTCAAAGGACAAAAGCAGGAATCAAAATCATTTCACCAAAATCGAAATCATGCTCCCTTGTTTCTTTTCTTAGGTGAAGGCAATAGATGTACTCATGACATCAAGTGATTCACATCAAGAGACAGATAGATTAGCTGTTTGTGAGTATGGTTCAAATAAAATAAAACGCAAACAAAGATAAAACTACGAGCACTGCATATCATGCATAAATTTAATTACAAGTTATCTGTAACGATGATCATTATCAAATTCTTAAATTAAAATGAACTCTCAAATTTTTATAAAGCAACAGATGCGATATCACATCGATTTATATCTCGATTTTGTAAATCAATCTTAGTATGTACTTATTGTTATTTTAATATTGATATGGGTAAAAAAAGGAAATTATAATGACACTAGGGCTCTGTTCATTTGGCAGAAAATGTGGCATTTTTGGAAAATATTTTTCGAAAAAGTCATTTTCCTAGAAAATGGCATAATTTTTCAGTGTTCGGTTGAAATATGAAAAAATTTCAGAAAATATTTTCTAGAATTCAGCGATCGGCGGCCCGTAGCGGTGACCGACAATCGACGGCCGGTGGCAATGGCTCGACAGCCGGCGAGGAAAGAAGGAGGCTGGCAGAAAATGTTTTCCTCTTTTCAAAAGATGAAAACATTTTCCTTACTTTTTTTTTCATGTTTTCACTCATTGAGGGAAAATGTTTTGCGAAGTTAGTTTATTTTCCGCCCCCAAACACTGGAAAATCTCGAAAATATTTTCCTGAAAAATATTTTTCATGAAACGAACGAAACCTCGATAGGATATAATCTTCCCTCAAAAGTTTTCATGGAAGGCCTCCTCCATTCAGGTGTCAAGAAAATGAATTGTGACTGGACCCCTACTCAAAAACTTTTTTTTTATTATTTTCTGTTTCAAAAGCTTTTGTTGTGCTGGACAATGAGATGCTTCCTTTTAGATTCCCACTCTTAAGTTTAATTTAAGGTTTTATATTGTTTTCTTTACTTTAGTGACAGATTCTTCCTCTCTAATTAATCAAACAAAACATGGGAAGTAGGCCCTCCTATGTAGGTGGCAAATGCCTGTTCTCTTCCTTAATCCTTGTTTTATCCGTCTGCTAACACCAACAAGGAGGTTAATAAACCAAGAAAAGAAAAAGTCATCGCCATTATATATGTCACCCAACAACTCATACAGTTTTCAACATCTTCCTCTCCTTCTCTTGTCCTCTTTCTTCTCTCCTTCATCCCCATCTTCTTCATCTGCATTTTCTCATTCAAGAACCTTTGGCTTCTTTGAAACTCCATTTGGGAAGAGAAGGGCCATGCGTGTGGAGATGAGGAAAAGATCGTTGTATGAAGGAAAGCTTCCAGCTTCAACCATGGTCAAAGCCAAAGGGTTGGCCTCTCTTGATGGAAATACTCCATATGAGCCGTGGCCAGCGCAGTTTCCTCAGCAAAAGAAGATGATGACTTGAGGAATTGTTTTTCAAATCCTCTAGGCAAGTCTGATGCTTGGCTTTAAATTTAATTTCCATCATTTGCTGGTTCTTTTCCCGTCTTGAAACCAACTCGGTTTCCCAGAAAGAGTTGAGATGAGAGTTAGAGAATAAAAAGTAAATTAGTTGCTAAGAATTAATTCGTAGATTTCATTGGTGATGTGTAGTTTTCTTGGCAAATGTCTGTCTGTCTTTCCTCTTTTTACATTGTAAAATCAGCAAGAGATACTCTCTTCCTCTCTATGTAATACCCAAGAAATTTGCTTACTTGTTCTTATCTTCCCCCATGTTCTTTTTGTCCATTTGCACTTATCGAATTCTAATTATCCTAATTCAGCTTGCGAACCTTCTATGTTTAGGTATCATAACGTTATATGCATGACAAGCAGTATTTATGGACATAATTCTGTGAGCATTTATAGGCACGTTATCTTTTGTTTCATGTGATATGGAAAGAATTTATGCATGCTTCTAAGAATGTGTATGGACCTTGTGTAGCAGCTAGTCCTTCATAACCTAATAAGGCCTTCGTTCAGATCCAAAGCTCAAAATTTTCACTTTAGAGGATTTTCTTTGAGTCATACAAATCACTTGTGGTGATGATTTACTGCATCTTATTAAGTCCTTGTGGAGCCACATACAGCCTAACTTTGCGAGAGATCTATTTCATTAACTAGAGCAATGGGCATATGATGTCTCACTCATTGATAAATGATGCGAAAGATTTGACTAATAGAGCAGGATATTATATGATAAATTTTCAAACTTATCGCACAAAAAGTAGGGTTTCTACCAAACATCGACTTTTGATGTAGGTAGTCGTGGCTCGTCGGGTATCGTGCTGTCGGCAAATATGAGATGACATCTCACTATCAAAATCAAAACATGGGTTTTTGTTTTTTCAATGAACAGATTTTTGCAGGGGTATATGGAAATTGGTAATTCCTGGCATGCTTCAGATGGATGAGGAAAGAGAAAGAAATTGCAGGTGAAAGTACATCTATACAAGCTTTTGACAGTGACCAAATCCTCCATGTCAATCTCCAATAAGTGTGCAATCTCTCATCACCGAGTCCAGCAAAATAAGCAACTATCTAAGAGGCAAAACAAGGAAGGAGAATTAAAGATTATACCCAACTCAAATACTGCTCATTATCGAGCGAGCAAGATGATTTGCATAAGTCCACGGAAATAGACTAAACCGAGGTCCAAATATTCATGTTGACAAGAAAGTAGCCATCTATCCAATACAAGTTAATTTCCTTTTACAATCTGTCTTATACTACTTTCTACTATTTATACACACACCATCTCTTTCCCTCACCAGTACGGAACTGCACGTCGGAGCAAGGAAATCAAATTGAAAAATTCACAATCCCATTTAAGTTTTCTTTATGAAAAGAATAAAGGGAGGAGAAAGTCAAGAGCCAAAGTATCTCCTTCTCTCTCAACTGTGTGTCAATGGGGAAAGCCAGATTTGGAGGTACGGATCCGTAGCTTTCTGAAACTTAATGGAACTTAGAAGTTGTCATTGGCCATATATTAAGGATAGGGATGCCGATTCGACTTTAGTATATTTAGCTTTTGCATGATTGAAATCCTTGGTTAGTCACCATGTGTCCATCTTAGTGGGAAAATGACGTGCAACTTGGGAAAAGAGGAGGAAAAACATTTAATAAGGATGAGAGCCACCATTAGATAATTTTCTGTTGGTTGATGACTCATCAAGAATCGTGACAGGTTACTATTTTCCTTGGGATAAAAAAAAAGACTAATATCATTAAAAAATCCAAAACTAAAATCCTAACCCAATAATTACGCATCATAAACACATAAATTTTTCATGTTAAATTTATCATTCTTCATGTCGGACCTGTCTTGCAGTTGTCTGTCACGTACGTATTGATTGTCAGCACAGAGTAAAATTGGGCAGGGTACTAGTTTGGATTTTTTTGCAAGACGAGAATTAATTTGGAATTAATGTGTCGTGTCAATATTAATTTATGATTTTTCGTGGTATTAGAAAAAAAAATTTTAAGGATTCACCGAGAAAGATTCAGATAAATACGAGAAGCAAAAGCAAAGAGAACAAGAACCAACACACTTGACTAAAGATTTTGCTCTGATCTACCTTTTTCTCTGAAACCCTACTTAGAGAATTTGAGGTTTTTTTCTTTTTTGTTTTGTTTTGGTCGAAGAATAATTTGAGTTTGACTTGTGGCATCTTATGGTCAAGTGGCAAGCAGAACATAAATAATCATACACAACAATGAATATCTTAAAAATATCTTATTCTTGAAATTAGCCGATCTCTCCTTTTCACAAGAGGATTGATGGTGGACATGGCGGCTCGCGCAAAAGTGCATTGGACAACTCAATAATGAGCTTTTAGATAACAAGGTTAATATCGGCTGCCTGCCTTACTTTAAACTTTAAAGTGCCCCTCCACCTTGTATGGATTAGGTTAAGTTGTCTTTGAAGAGTAGCAGAAGTTTATTTTCATGTCCGCTATGGTGGATAAACTTAATATACTTAATACTTTAAGAAATAAAGGAAGCCATGAGGGTAATCTTGTGTATGCCCTGCTTCACAGCTTAAGAAGAAACCAAATTGTATGCCAATTCCCTTCCTTTTCCCTTCAATCTGTCACACAAGTGACCACCATGGGAATTTGCAGAGTTCTTCCAAATTTTGCAATCTACATGAGATTAGTGCATAGAATAGCCATAAAGTAGGAATTATCTCAACTGAACAGTCGAGCACCTGAACAGAAATGCATACTTTCGTTGGCGAAAATTTGAAATCTGAAGCGAAAATCAGATTCCCATTCCATGAAGGCATGTTACAGTTTAGATACTCTTGTTTGAAAAAGGAGAACTTCTAAGCTGGCCAAGATTCCTCAATAATTTACACATCAATCATTGGGTAGCCTATGTGATAAGTTACAACAGAGAAGGAAAAAAGAATCACGCGTGGAGATGGTGCCGCCTGTCAACATAACAAACATATGCTTCTGCTACCGGCTCAAATCTCGCTCTTCAAAGCCTCTAATGAACGATACGATAGCAAGGTGCTCCGAAGAATAGGTCATGAAAGATGCCAATATAAGGCCTCCACCAACCATCAAACCCAACCTGTTGAAGGACGCAAAGCATTCGTGAATTTGTTGTTCTTGCAATCCTCACTCAAGCATCATAGCAACAAAATAGTAAAGAACATAAAAGCAACATCATAAACAATCAAATTTCTGATCCCCAATGATATAGCAAGCAACAGATCAGCATGAAACTTGGTGTAATTTAAATTAGTAAAGAGAATCGGGGCATTTTGAGAATCAAACCAAAAGAATTACCTCGCGAAAAGAGCAGTAATCCCGAAAATGCATGGCAAGGCTGGGGCCACCATTGCCAAAAATGCCATGCCCGACCAGTAACAGCAGGTAGCAATATCACAAGAAGATGTTTGCCGTTGACGACCTGCACAGTATAAACAACTCCTCGTTAATATAAAAAACACAAAATATGCACATCAAATGCCAATGCTCCAAGTCAACGAACCTTTCCCAGATTCATCGTCAGCATGTGCAACCGTTTGAACTGCTGCCGCCCTTCCAAGTTTATATACCAAATGGAGATAACCTCTGAACAATACAAAGAAGATTGCAAATGTCCACTCATACATCAATAGCAAACCAGTCCACGGCATTACTTGCCGAGGCACAACTGCGAGAGCCAGTAAGAGAGACACAGCAGCCGCAGCGAAACATACTATTACGGATATCCCACCCAAATACACAGGGATCTTTGACGGTGCACCATTTGAGAACTGTTAGATAGCAAATCAACGAACTTATAGTTAAAAAGATCACCACTGATGCTTTAACAGAAGCATGGGCAAAGTACTGTGAAATCTAACATTTTAAGGTGTTGTCAATGAATATTAGTAAAATTAACATGGAAAAGGAAGTAACCTGCTGGTTAAAAGTAATGCCAGATGCCGTAGAAACACCAGAATATGCGTATGCTCCATTAAATCTGATTCTATGTAAAAGCTGTCTAATGCTATCACCCAATGAACTTCTACAAGAACGCCATTGCTGCAATACCTACACCAAATCAAACATCAAATAATCAAAATGACTATTCCTAACGAAACAGAATGTCAAAGGAGAATAACCAAAGGATTTCCATGGACTTCCAACCTGGGGAAGAGATCGGTAGTACCCAAAGAACAGAAGGCAAAGAGGTAGCAGAAAAAGGAACTTCACTAGAAACACATCATTAGGATTTTTTCCCCCTCCAGTTCCAGGAAGGGAATCAGCAAGTTGTTCCCTCACATTCTGTCATATGCAAAGTTAAACGAGTTTCTATCACCAAACACACAGATCACTGCATAAAACAATAACAGAATTCATGCAATTGCACAACCGTGCATGGTGTCTGTCTCCCTTTCATCTAAACAGCGCAAAAACCACCAGAGAAGAAGTTGGATATGATACCTGCCACACATCTACAGGTTTCAGAAGCCAGGATGTCCACCAGTCCCAAGGTTTAAGGGGTCCAAGTGTATAGTGAATAACCCGGAGTTCACTTTCATCGACCATCCACTGTTCAGCAACATCAAGGACGTCAGTATCAAAACACAGTCAGCAATAGAACTGCATTTGTGCCTACGTTGTGTAAGTGCTATACTGTGCATCCACAAAATGTAACAAGATCCTATATCAAAGTTTCTTTTTTCTTTAGGGCACTCATTTTTCGGGTATCATAAGAGTGAAGCCATCAAAGGTTTTATTAGGCGCTACTACAAGAACAAAATAAACCTCAGACAAGACCTACAGAAAACAAAAAATATTGCGATGTTTTTCAGACAGTAAGGGCTCATTAAAATATCAAGAAAGACGCACCTACCCCCAAAACACCAACTCTAAAAGGGAAATAAAAAAGGATGGAAAGAAATCCAAGAAGAAGCAAATACACCCCTACTTTCTTATATACAATCGCCATGCTGATAAAATAATGTCTCAATGAGCCACCTTAGTGACTTGTTTTCACATATAGGTAGCCATACCTTGTTTGCAAGCATGTAAAGACCAACATCTGCATTGTATAGAGTAGAAAGTCGCTCCATTTCAGGAACTGGTCGAGATTTCAACACCTCTGGCGATAAATTTGGCTCGAAAAGATGTGCATTGGCAAAGTCGCTATAGTACGAATTTAGAAAACCCTGATCACCTGTGGAATGAAAAATGTCAGAGATAGGGAGAAGAGGAACAGAGTGTATAAAATAAGAAGATTTACAAAGCTTTCTTTTATTGTGAGGTTATACAAGGACAAAGAAATTGAGACTGTTTAAAGACAACCACAACAAATCTAATAGTTCGAAGTAAGAAAACTGGTGATCCAATTGAGACAGAGTAATTTTGTGCCACTTGTGAACACTAGAAGCCAAAATCTTTCTTGCCTGCAAGAAAATCTGGGCATCTTGACCATATTAAACTCCATCACATGCATGTCCTTACTCAAGAAAATTAAATTGTGACAAAAACTCCATTTCCTTCTCATCTCAACAAAGTCTACTTCATCCAGTATTTCATAAGTAAGGATAACTGTTTAGATACGTTGGTACAAACTCATCCTTGGTCCATAATCAAGTCAAAATCCAATCATCATAAATCATCGGAGCTAACACACTCAAACTAACTAAACAAAATAAATTGACATTACATCACCAGCCATTACCATTCAGAAAAGACAATTACCTCCAGTGTAAGAATACAGGGTTTGCACTTTGCCCATCATGTCATTAAAAACAGTCTCAGAAGGTTCCACTACCATGACTCCAGAATTAAGCCTCTCTGAGTGCTTCAAGTTAGCACAGAATTTCACGCATTTAAACAGATCCTCAATACTTTTAACCACAATAGTATCTGCGTCCAAGTATACAACTGCACAAAGAAGGGAATGTTTTCCTCCATATGAGAATATAAGAAAAATATCTGTACGCACATCATCTATGTATGATAATCCAAAAACTCAGCCATCTGAAAATGAACAAGTTCACTTTGCTCATCCATTTTAAGTTGGCATTGTTGCTCCAACAATCCCGAAAAACAGAAAAATGCACAATAGCCACAGTTACCTTTTTTATAGCTAGTCATGTTGAATATTTTCAGTTTGGTGTAGACACCCCAAAACCTAGCCGGACGCTTTTGATTGGGGTTGGCCAGTAGACTGATCTTTTCCACTATCCAGCCATCAGCCTGCACAAGCATCCCAAATTTTTCAAACTCAAAGACCACAAAACATTTAACTCGATCTAAACTGCTTCCGTAATTGTACTCGATGACACGACAAGGGAAAACAGAGGACAGCAATGAACCCAATTAATTTGCTACCACAAATAGCGACAGAACGTAACAGCACCAACCGCAAAGCTGGAGTTACCCAGAATCTTACATTGCCTTAATTTTCTCAGGAACCAAGTTACCAAGTTTGACTAGAATTTCTTCAATTCCAATCACGGTGATCAATCAACTTCTATTTCCAGGATCCTAGGTGACAAGCCCACCTCGAAGACGTCATCTTTTAAGAAGCCATTCCTACTTAGCAAATTATGCACTTAAATCAGCAAACACTCAGCAGAACATAGCACTACGCACAAAATCAGAGTTTCTTAGCTCCTTGAGCCACCTCAATTTTCTGAGAAACCAACAAATCCTAGAGCATGATCCGCTTCAACATGCTGTCGAACCGGATGCGCAGCTGACTACTTCAAAAGCAAACGCAAAGACAATACTTTTTTTTTTCCTTCAGCGGACTACATGCGTGTGTGTACAAAGAGAGAACCTTGAGGAGCTTCTTGGCGTAATCGGAGACGCCGTCGGAGACCAGAACCACCATGTCCTTGGTGGCCCCGGTGTCGCGGATCGACTTCCCCAGCACGCGGACTCCCAGCAAGAACTCATCGCCGTACAGGAGCGTGACGTACGCCTCGCCGCCCCGCGGGGAAGGCTGGGATCCGATCGGGGCCGCCGGACGGACCGAGAGCAGCAGGATCGCGGCCCCGAGGAGGAGGAGCGGGGCACCGCCGCGGCGGCTCATCTGGGGGCGGTGCGGGGAGGAGGCGGCGGCGGGATTTTCTCGAGAAAATCGGGGGCGGCGGGGGAGGAGATTTTCTCGGGAAAATTGGGAGAGTGTTTGGGCTTTTTTTTTTTTTTTGAATTTTGGGGATTTGCAGTTTTGGTTCCGCTTCTTGACGTCGGCATTGACCCTTCTTCTTCAAGCGCGTGAACAACACGGGAAAAATGAAAAATGCAAAAACGAAAAAAAAAATTTTGTCTTTTCATGGAAATATCTCACTTTTGTTTATTCCAAGAAAAAGATCTAGGAGCATTTTTTGGAGCTTCCATTGCTCTGGGATTTATTTTTGAATGTATTTTTTTTAATGGATAATACTTAAAATATCTTTTTTTTTCTTCTCAATCTCTATATTTTGATTGCGCTAATTTGTCCTTGCAACTCGTCCGTGAAGTCTCTCTAAGATTCTCGAATAAATATAACAAAATAACATCTGCAGATGACAATAAAATGACTCTAACCCGTTTCTTTAAAGTAAGTTGCTCTGCACTTTAGCTGAGGCGGTTTTCAACAATTGGGTTGTTCTTCGGGTCTCGGACAAACCCCAATGTGTAAATTACACATTGGGGGGTTAAAATCAGTTGAAATGAGAGTGCAGAATGAGTGAGTGCAAGATTGAGTGAGGGTGAGAGAAATGCGTTGAGTTTAAATCAATTGTAAACTCATTTATGACCCATTTACGACCCATTTATGACCCATTTAACACTAATATAAGACTTCTACCCATTTATGACCCATTTACTAAATATAACTAACCCATTTATGACCCATTTACTAATAAATGGGTTAAGAAATGGGTTTATGACCCATTTTGACATGTCTATGTATAATGTAGGACACATTGGGGTCGACGATGTGTGGTTGGTACGCTCACCAGTGGGGACACGTCGGGATCGACGTTGCTCAGTCGGCATGCTCGCCCTTAGCACGCCTCCCCTTTATGCCCTTCTGGGATGGCCTTCTATAGGTCTTACTGCTACTCTACCAAAACAAAGCTAAAAGATACCGTCGATGGTGCCCTCACTCTTTCTTGTTTGCCCATTTACATGGTCCACGAGGCCCTTTATTCGGCTCAAAACATGGTCTCTAAAAGCGATCGATGATATCAACAGCACAACGATGACAAATGAGCACTTGGTGATCATGGAGGAACAGATGGTGCCTCATTCATCACCATGTTTGTGCTTTCAATGATTATCACATGCGTTTCCACTGAATAATCAATTTCAAGTTGCTTGGAAAGCTTGTCTAAGACATGGGCCATAGTCCCATCTTTCTTGTTTTGCTAGTCTTACATCCAGTTTCAGTGATAATCAAACAATGGCAAGTGATTATATTCTGATAAAAAAAAAAGAACAGATCTCCAAAATTGGTAAGAAGAAAGAATCTCAAGACTTTATTTTTGGAATCGATTGTGAAATTTACATGTACCGGGAGAGAAACAAAATTTTTAACGGCTTCGGTTACAGCACAAAGAGTGAGATCATTGGCATATGAGTGAGAAGGAAAAGGGGGGCAACAACAAAATAGAGAACCTCAAAGAAACAACCTGTACAGTTAATTTACCGTGAAACTGGTCCGACCCTCTCTCTTTCCTAAGGAAAAATGGTAGTTTACCTGTCATGAGATTAACTGTCTAAACATAGATAAGAACAATCTCCTCCAACCTTTTAAGTGCTTGTCAAGATTAAGATCGATGGCTGATTGTCATATCCTCGATACTAGGATGGGGCACCTAACAGTGCAGTTCCTGATGCGTTCCCATCATCAAGGAAGCTGCTAGATACTGGCTGCAAAGAAGACGAGGTGTCAGTTCCCTCACATCCATATATCTATTGCACCTAAAGTAGTACTAGTTTTCATCTGCTATATGCTAGACTCGATGTATGGCGTACAAATAGCCACAGTGTGATTCAAGTTTTAAATTAAAAAAAACCCCGCACAAAACACGTTCAAAAGCTGGGAAAGCACAGTTTGACCAAAAAAAAAACTGGTAAAGCATTCTCCAATGAATATTAGGAAAGAAACATTAGTGGAAACGTGTAAGATATTGACATTCAAAAGAAAATGGTTCTTTCAGTCCTGGGAAAGCAATGCATTCTCCAATGAACATGCATCGGCAGATTAGAAGCTGTTGAGATGCTCTCTCGAGGCCACAAATTCATGTGAATCATGCACCTGTCTCTTGACATGGCCACATTTCTAGAGTTGAGTATTATTAGAGGGTAACAATGATGGGGAAGGTTTTATGGCTTCAAGATCATCTTGTATGAAGAGAAAGGTTTACTTTGCCTATTTGCAACAAAAGGCTTGGGGAATCTCATTTTGGTTTAACTACTATATGATATGGGCACCAGAAATGGCATATTGCTGCTAAGAAGACAGACAGAACAGAACCATATATAAATTAGGAAAGGCTGGAGCACTTCACAAACAGGAGCCACGTGTATCGGTAGGTTAATTGTCTTTTATGTTCTATTTTTTCATGAAATCTTAGTCTGAGAAGAAAGACTAATTTTTTCCACTCATAAAATCTTCAGCGTAATGCATGTAGCTTATACAAGAAGTTTTGCAAATGCCAAACTAAGTTGTCTATGATTCACTCCAAAGGTTCAGTTTACTCAGCCTGAACAATCGGTTGCTTACTGGGCCAGTATGATTGGGTTGAGAAAAAACAACACAAGCACTTGAGGGGGTCAAAGATAAATCCCGGTCAAAGCATTCAAAGACGAGGACAAATTATTCCTCAGGTCCAGTAAGGATATGATCTATAGATATTTCTCAACAAGCTCGGCAGTCTTAACTAGACTCGCTCAATCATTCTTTTATCTGCTTTCCAAGAGTCAATTGGTCTTAACAGAGTTTTAGTATCCAAAACCAAGTAAAATCTGTATGCTTTATAGCAGCAAATAATGCAGTAACTCCAAGTATCAAAAGATTTATTGAGCAAGTCGTGTTGTTATATCCACAACTGGACTTGCTCAAAAAGCTCAAGTCAACTGCCTTTAGTGGATTAGGGGACAAGAATTGAGGATCATATTATTTGGTCCCTCATACATCAATTCACTAAATAAGATAAAAAAACTTGATTGCATTCTATTGACTTCTGTTACCAGACAGGCAAAGTAAAAACTCGGAGTTACCTGTCCATTAAAAAGTTGAACAAGGGAAAATGGCTCTTTCTCCCGCATTCCACCATTTTCTTCAAGCATCCTTTCCAAGTCCTGCCAGTCAATCAATATGTCATCTCTAGTTTCAGAGGATTCACTAAAAAATTGATTAAAAAAAAGGATTATGTTGATAGAGTGAGGCAAGGCAGCATTTGAAGGTGCATGGACTTACATGATCCCCACATAAGCAGAAACCAAATCAAGAAAACAAGACAAAAAGTATACGGCTCCATGCATTGTAAATTAGTTTTCATGAATAGCATTCACATACTGAAAGAAAACCAGATAGAGCTTGACGACAATAGCTCACATGTGAAAGAACAGAGTCTAATCCGCACTACATATACCATTTCAGCCAGGATAGAACTTAAGCTCAACAGGTTGACATTGACATAAATGAAGATGATAGGAAAGAGACGAAGGAGATGAGCAACCATCTGTGGAAAGGGCTGCGAGAAACAAGGGACTCCAAGGACAAATGGAAAAAGGGTACTAAAAAATCAAGAGAAGAATTGGCTGAGAAAGGTATTATGCTGATAAGAGAGGACATAAGACTTTTCCTCACGTATTATAAGGAAGAAGCTAAAAAAGATACTGTGGTATGATAAGCTCCTAAGAATAGACTTGTAATTATATAAGTGACATTCTATCATTCAGTCCACCTGCTGTTAAACAGAGGAGGATTTAACTGTATATTTAACTGTATAACGACACACATAATATTAAAGCTATTAAAGTTAGCTGGACACCTCCAGATCTACCTTTCCAGTCAAGATTTCAAACTCCAGCAACTCGTCGACAATCTTTTCGAGAACTCGACGATTTTTCTGTAACATTTCCTTTGCTTTGTAATAAGCCAAATCATACATCTGCAAAACAAGGATCCATCAAAGAAGGAACATCAAAGAATCTCGCAATCAACCAGAGATTTGCTGCTCTTTCAATTCGGACTATCGGATATAGTAAGTCAAATAATGCCTCATAGCAACAGACACATGCCTTTTCAACTTTAGCTGCAATCTCATATTCATGGTTGTTCCCCATGCTCAAAGCTGTAACCTAGTGAAATAGAGACATGCAACCAGAATTAAGCCAAAGAGCATCAAAGATTCCCAGCTGGAACATGAAGCTTGAATACATAACACTATTGTTGAGTTTGATCATCAATGATTTATTTTACGATCATAAAGTGCATGCAAAATGGAACAGAGAAGTACCGCATTACTGTGATAGTAAATTGCAGGACTGTCATCAGGCCCCCAACCGTACTGAATGACCATCCTTGTTGCTATCTGTCACAGGGTATGTATATTAATATATACATCTACATGTATTCAGCTTTCACTGTGAGAGTTTTCTCTCAAAAGTTAACCTAAGGTAGAGAATATCAACAAATTTCTCAAAGCATAATGTTACAGGACCAACCTCTTGAGCTTGCTTCAGTTCAGATGAAGAGAGAAAATTCTCTTCCCCAAAAGGAAGTAGAAGTTGTGAAGCAACATACGAACCAAAACAAAATACAAGCTTCTTTTCAAGGTATGATCTTGACTCTGAGTTAGCATTAACAGATCCTTCACTCCGTGCCTTGGTGATCTTTGTACAGCCAATTCCCTGCAAGAAAGGGGTCAAAGCAAACATCTTTATAAGACTAAGGCACTAAAATCCCATAAGACATGCCTCTGTAAATAACTGCCCCTGCAAAGAGGAGAACAAGAACAACCCAGGACAAATGTGGATACACTGTTATGTAGCACAATGATAATGTCTGCCAGAATACTCCAATAACAGATAAAGCTATAAATTGACATCTCATGTCAGTGTGTCTGACTGTTTGATATCCAGTTTCATATAAAACTCCCGATGGAGGCCCTTAGATACAACAGCAAGGATCATGACCAACAGAAGCATGAGACTGATTCCCGAGTGCCCAGATAGAGAAGGTAATTTACAGGTCAATAGCATGACTGGATGACAATACTACTGAATGAGAAGTTTGATAACGAACAACATGCCAGTGCACATAGCTTGAGAAGAGCCAAAAAGAAAAACATAAACAAGATTAAAATGGCGAGCTGACATCCATGAAGGATGACATTCACTGTTCAGCAGTAGAACATAAATCCCTAAACTAAGAATATGGCTCTTGCAGGTACTTCCTCATAAGCTTAGTAAGGTGCATGCTATTTCATTACAAGAATGAAAAAGAGAGCAATAACCTGCCACGAAGATGGTTCAAGCCACAAATTGTCGACTAGATCAAAGTTAGGTAGTAAAAGAGCTATAAGGCCACGACCAGCTGCCCAAACAGCATGGGGGAACTTGGTTTCCTCTGTCCACTGTCAAATCATCCAAATTATATAAGTTGCCTCAAAGAAACCAAAGAAGCTTGTACACATAAAGAAATAATCATTTGTTCGCTGGTTTAGGTATATCAAGCTAGCTAAATTTTTAGAAAGATGAGTCATGATAACCCTACCACGTTCCATTTTTTACCACTTACTTTGTGGTACTCCTGACTCTCTAGAGCACACAAAAAATAAAACAATAGAAATTTATAGATCAGAATCTTGCCAATTTTAAAATTGTTCAGAAGCAATAGCCCAAGATAGTCCAACGAACTAATAGTAAGCATCCAAGTGAATTAATTGAGCATAACTCCTCATTCCACTAGCTCAAAATAGATTGGAAAGGACACATACATCAAGTGGAGGATTAAGAAGTTCAACTCCATTGGTTATTTGACCATATGGTTCCATTAGATCAACAACATTCTGCATGTCCTCCTCAGTCAGTGTCAGCCCCAGATGATTCACCAGCATTCGGCTAATCTGCCTTGCAACTTTTGTTTGCCGGATCCACTTAGGAACCATATGGTTGAAGGTCTATGCAAAATAATGAATGAATAATATGCACATAGTAAAAGATATATCACATAAAAATATACATGGGAGAATTCACATTATAGTCAGTGAAGTCATGTGAACGGAAACTTCTAAGAGGAGAAAAAGCAGCAGCATGACTCACGAACAGAGAAGTTATGGGCCATGCTTTCGGAGACATTCAAAAATCAATCATAGTCAACAAGCAGTATAAATTTTAGCGTGAAAAGATCCCATAATTCCTATTATAATAGACAATCAGGCACCTGTTCAACAGTCACTTTCAGCAAAATTATGACAAACACCAAATGATTGTTATATCCCACGATTGAATTGGAAAACATCTAGCTAATTTTCATGAATTATCCCAACATGTCTAAACCAGCAGGCACATATGCTTATCGGCTACCGCATCCTTCATCAGCCAGCTCTTTCCATTGAATTTATATGTACCACCAATCAATCTTCTCACTCTCATTTGAATAAACACTTATTTGCCCATTGTGCATTATTTCAGGGAATTCTATATTGTACAAAATTGCATACTACAGTAACTAGACCCAATAGCAATGAATCATCCCAATATATTCTAATTTAGGACAATCCCTCCAATTCACCAAATATTGATTCAGAAGAAAAATTATTTACAATGATAGACTAGCAATCTGATTGAGGACAGTTGATGCCATTTACACAAACTTGATATATTGAGAATATCAAGCAGGAAAGCACCAGTAAGAACACTCAAGCAATACACTGACCCCAAAGCCTAGTGCAGTTTTAATCATAACCTTACCGCAAACCAACTGCAGTAGCTCATAAGTTCATCTGCATCAACAAATTTGCTACGAAATGCACTTCCTTCCAATGCCACAGGAACAAGTTTCAGTTCAATAGGTCGTAAAAGAGCAGTCTTCTCAGCCACCTGTCAGGGTAAAGAAATTGCTCATTAAGGTCACTAAAGAAAAGAAAAAAAACAGATACAAGTTTCCTAACTTCTCAGAGTGTCTAATGATTTATTGGTTTCAGTCTTAATGGGATAATCCACCAACGAACAAGAGGGCAAGCGGTCGGCAGTAATTGCTAGCACCTGAATATCCCATCCACAAACTATCCCACAGCTGCAGACTAAGAGGACATTCAGAGTACTATCATTATCAAATGCCATAGAAACCTCATAATTGGAAGGTCCTAGACCTGCTTATTTTTACTGGAAATGAGCAGCTTTTGTCAACAACTGAAAGTACATCTTTTACTGAAAAGGAAAGTATAGGGCACGTCTATTTGATGGTGAATCACCTTTCTCCAGTCGACAAAATCAATGATCTCATCGTCCATTGTTTCTTTAGCAGCAATTTGTAGTATCTTCTCTCTTTCCGCTTGAGTTGGCCTCTGCAGATGGAAGACTCTATCCATCCGACCAGGTCGCTGCAACGCCTCATCAATTTGTTTGAGGCTTCTAGTTGTGGCCATCAAGACAACACCATCTTGTTTCTCAAATCTGCATAGATAATTATGCTGATCAGAATGGAAGATATGCAGAAGCTTCGACCAGACAACAGGGAAATCACAGAAATAACCTTTGTCCTAAAAGTTAATCATATAATAAAATGACATTTAGATAGGGCAGCAGGAAGAAAACAAAAAAGCTCATATATGCATGTCTTCATATCTGTTTCGCCTATAATACTGTTTCAGTAATACTTGATCTTGGAAATAAATTGTCGCAATCAAGTTGCCATGCAGAGAAACCTTATACTGCAGATGATACGAAATATATTAGCAAGCACAAAGACTTAGTAGAAGCCAAGACCAGAACGCAAAATAGGAGCAGAATATCTTGAAAACAAATCTAGAGTTGATAAAAGAAAACAGAAAAAAGAAAAGACAAATTTCACAAAAACAGTATGGTTTACCCATCAAGTTCAACAAGAAGCTGATTGATGAAAGCCTCGTGATCTTGCTTTTTAGTGTGAATGAACTTGCCACGGACACCAGCAAAAAGGTCAAAATCCTCGACAAATATGATTACAGGTGCCTATATCAAAGAACATACAAATTAGTGTTCAACTGCAAAAGAGAATGTTTTACAGAAGGGAACCGGCAAGAAAGAGGGAATACCCAGCCCCAAATTTCTTCTATGAAATTTCTAGTCGGTCATTATCGAAATATAAGGCTCACTATATCTAATGTAACTATCATCAATTTAAGCTAATCACTAATAAAAAGACAGACCATCTGACCTCATGGGAGGCCAGATTATTCAAAAGAAAAAAAGATTCAGAACTTTTTAGACTGCGAGTTGGGAGGAAAATGCATTTGTGCAGAGACATCCTTTTCTCAACTACCAAACCAGGAAATGATGAGGTATTTGACAATATTTCAAATGTGTAGAAGCCCAAGCAAAAATGCAAGGCCTAACATGGATGGATATAGATTCAAGACTGTTTTCAACTGACATGTTCTGGACATCAAGATTAACACAATAAGGGTAAAATTTTATTAGGAAAAAATCAGTCTACAATGAAATGCAAATAAATCAACATGAAACAATAAAAAATTAAAACAAAGGGTTAGAGAGGCCAACCAAATCCCTGGCTGTCTGAAATAACTCCCTAACATTTGAAGCACTTTGTCCAACCCATAGTCCAGCCTCCAACTGCTGGGCTTCAACTTTAACAACGGGCACCCTAGCTTCTGCTGCTATGGCCAATGCTAGAGATGTCTTTCCAGTTCCCCTCTCACCCACAATAAGGACACCCTGCAACATAAGAATGACAAACCCCAGAACTGATTATTCGACAAATAGGATGGAGGGACATACATATGGAAACTCTTTTGTTTGTTTTGTTGGAAAAGATATTCATTTATTGCATCTTGTATTTACTTTCATGAGAAATCAATGACATTTTTCTCTATCTGAAAAGAAAGTAGCATCACAGGATGAAGGATAGTTTCCTTTTTCATTTTCTTAATAATCGCATGGTCTCAATCTATCAGAATGTAATCACAATTTCAACTGTCTATTCAACTTGGGCAGATTCTCATTGGTACACCAGAGAAAATGATTCTGCCTATGCTGCTTTCGTTGGACAAAAGTCTTGACAGATAACATTGCAAATGTTCTCCATTTATGTCCCCTTGTCCCCACATATAAGGCTTCAGAGCTAGGAAGCAACAATCAGCCTTGTTATGCCTGATCCAGTGAGCTGGTACATTCCCCAGTCTCATGGAAGATAAATAAAACATGCTAACATGATGCTCCTGACATGTAAAACTGCTTTTTACAAAATGTGATGGGGTACTATGCTTTAGACAATAATACACAATTCAATCATCGCCATCAGTTAAAAAAATAACTACTGCCACTAGATTATGCTATATACATAATACAATCATTTCAATAGAATATTCAACCATCAACTACAACTGCTAAAAGCCCAACATAACCCTCCAATTCTCATAATGTAGCTCATGCACTATCATATTCTGCTAGAGCAGGCCTACTTAAAACAGTCTGTTAGGAGTATAAACAGGGGGCACAAGAAATTAGGAAACGAGGCTTGCTTTAAATATGCCTCGCCTCGGAACCAGAGAACCTCTCTCCTGAAAGTACCACCCTCTTACATGAACATTAGATCAGTGATAGCAAAAGCGGTGATAGCCCATCAAATTTCAATAGCACACTATCAATATGATTCTGCAGGTATAGAGAGAAGAATTGCCACAGAAGGATTTCCATCTACTAGTCATCCACAATGCCTTCACGCAAGCCCAATTTCACGTGGCTAATGGAAAACACAGACACACCAAATAGGAAATTCCACCTAAGCATAGTTCAACTAAGAACCCTTTATATGACTTGATTGATTCCACTGAGCCCCTCCACAAACAAGCTAGTGTCAAAGAACAGGGGAAAAAGGAACTGTCCAGTAGAATCCCTGTTAGTAGACAAGCAACTAATCTGGGTTGAATTTTTAAAGACAAAACTCCATCTTTATGCTGGCAAATAACAACCAGTGGTGAAACATTTCCAGACAAAATGAGTTCTACTGTGGAAGTCTACTTTATGCAGAGAACCGAGAGCATAGAGGCATTTGACGTCTTCAAGAGAAAAACATACGCGAGGTGCACGGGCGCCCATTTCTTGAAAAGCACGGGGATTCTGTAAGAAGGCAACAACTTCATTGATCTCCTCTCTCATTGATTCAACACTAGCAAATTCATTTAATGGTATTGGCGGATTTTTAACTCTCTGCACAAAACAATGTTTACTTATGAGACAATAATTTACAAGAAACAGGTTATCGACTAGAGTACTCTGCAGCATAAGAACCTTCATTCCATCAAAAGCAGTTTTGATGGGATCTATGCCAGCCTTCTTCTTCTGTTTGATTTTTCTTACTTTATACTGGATATACGATTTCTGCAAGGTGACATAAAGGTATAATTTGATTCAGTCAATCGCAAATCATAAGCTACAGAAAAAAGGACTTCAATGACTATTGTAATACTCCAGTAAAGATAACATAGAATTCGTGAATAGATGACAAGTTTCTTTCTCAATGAAGGGGTAAGTTTATCACAACGTAGTGCGGTATCTACAAGGGATTTCTAGCTCCAAAAAGCACATATTATTGACAAGAAACTTTAGCTAGTAAAGAGTCAAAACCCGATCCACAATGTATTCCAAATTCAAAGCACAAAAGACCGAGTACAGGATTCCACCCAAGGGTGATGAAGAACTCCAATTGCATACAACATTTAGAAAAAGCAAAAAGTCAAGGGTCATGCATCGGCGGAAGTGCAAGCCCAGAGATATTGTAGCTAATGATCAGAAAGGATAATTGAAGCAAGAAAAGAATAATACCACTCGCCGTAACTTCCGTATGTTTGGATTTCTACGTAAAGGCCCATAACCAAGAAGTCTAGGGACTTTTCTCTTCAAAAACCGGAACACATTATACAAAATGTATCCATATACAGCACTTCTAATCAGAAACCACAGAAACCATTGGAGATCATCTGTTTTTCTGGATTTAAAGTTCATTTCTGCTTCTGATTGCCATTTCAAGTACCATGTTGAGCCAACAGTTTGATCGATTTCCTCCGGCCATGCCATTCCCAGTCGCATCCTTACCTGAGGCACACAAAAAATAGTAGAACTCACGGACAAAGTTAATAATTACAGTGAGTTTGAAAAAAAATTATAGAAGTAGACAGGCTGCAAGGTTAAAGGATCAATACCGGGTAAGGGATTAGGTACTCAACAATGGGAAAAAATATCACTGTCACTACGTCATCATTAATGTTTCTGACTTTTTCAACAACCCAACCTCTAGCATATGACATGACTCGAGTCCTCCACAATCCCATTAAGCATTGATGGAGGAGACTCGTCGTCAAAAGGAACTGCTGGTGAAAATTCAACTCTGAGAAAGGTATCCACATAAGTTGAACGGCAGTAGGGATCCCAGAAGCAAGCATCTTCATGTACAACCCATCAAAGCCCCCAAACCCTTCAAACAGCATTTCAAATTCCTGGCAACATGCAGAATAACATTAAAAACCCAAAGAAATGAATAACATAAAGAAGAAACTATAAGTTGAAAGATGCAGCACCTTGATGTTGACATAATATTCCTTTGTGTCCCCCTTCAGAGCAACATACATAGCACCCCAATCATGTCTGATCCGTGCACTGTCTATAAGCTTCTTGGATACGGCATAAGGTACAGCTATGGGATCCATTTCCCACCTATTTTTCTCTTCATTGTACCATGTTTTGGACACCACCCTATCTCGGTCCAAGAGAATTTGTTCCTTCAAAGTTGTCAAAAAAAAACCCATCAGTGTTAGAGCAAGCATCTAAGTCTGACTTTGACTCTTCTTGAATCTTTATCCACTTGAAAAGTATCTCAAACAAAGAAGAGAAGAGCATTCAAAGCAAAGAGGGTCTACAATTCTCTTTTCAAAAGTCACGAACAAATGACAATTCAGAAGAGTCAAGACTCAAGACATCCAAATTGGCAGAATAATGCACAAAGTCTCCAATGGTTTAGGCAGAAAGCTCATGCAAAAGCATGCTTGTGAACTTGTAATGTAAATATGAGTCACAAGCAGGCCGTGATGCGACGAGAAGTGAACAAATGCTCTACCGTATCATTCCATAGAGGGGGCGGGGTTGGGGAGGGGGGAGTTGAGAACATAATACAATTATACGTAACAAACCAGTACACAACACACCCACTTCACTGCTGCTGCTCAATGAGCCGAGAGCTACCTGCCTTTGGGTCACATACTCTTTCCCAAAATCTACATCTTCTAGTAGTTTTTTCTTTAGATCTGCCTTAGCTTCTTCACGCCACTTCTTCCACCCATGATACAAATGGAGCCCAATAGCTTTCGGAACCACAACCTCCTTATCCCCAAACATCCACTTCAACTCGATTTCAGGAAATCCCTTGACAACTTCATCAACTGGTGTATTTACGATATAACGCTTTTCATCACCAAATTTCTTCATGCTTTTTCTAATGCGAGCCTCTAGACTCCTCTGCAGATCCCTAGAATCTTTAAGGCCTTGTTTTATAAGAAGAGCAAAATCTACTGAATCTTGATGAAAGAGAGGACCAAAATCTTCAGTCTCCACAATCCTTGGCAGAATCATTTGTTCCAGGTACTTCCTTTGAGCACTTTTCAGATCTCTCTCAATATCAGACTTGGAAAGCTTGGTTTTGGAATTTAATGGCACACTGCAGACAGATGGAAACATTTTGCTCAAGATGAAGAAGTATGTTCATTTGCCTTGGAAAGGATAAAGAAGTACTCAAACGAGGCTAGCCCGTTCTCAAAAGTATATATGCATAAAAAGACCGCAGAAGCTGGAAACACTTCCAAGCAAGTTGGCATCATTAAAAGGGAACCCTGCCAATCTATTCATAGTGCATACACCCAGAACAATTGATAACGGTTAATTCAAACTTGTGCAGCAATGATGTGTAATGCTTTGTGGCATCAGCATATTGAACCAACAATTTCCCCTAAAATCTTTACTTAGCACTAATTCGACTGTATCTGTAGTATCGGGACTCATAGCAAATGAGGGGCCGTAGAAATTTTACCTATCTGGGGTACTCTTTCGCCAAATTTCCCTCTTGAACCTCTCAACCAGAGCTTCACACTCTCTCTCGATCATACAAAGCTCTCGCACTCCAATACTCATTGCAACCACCTCTCTCCTCACTATACTATCCTCAACATCCCCAGCTCTCTCCCAAATTCTATCATACTCGTCCTCCAATCTGCTCAAGGTCTCTTCAAATTCACCCCCTTTTGCAGCCGTTTTCTCGTTTTCCCTTTTCACTCTCATCGCCTCATCAACAATCTCCTCTGACCTCTTAATCAACCCCTCTTTCTCTCTCTTCAATTCCCTCAGCTCCTCATACATACCACGCATTATCTCCCCCTGCAATTGCCGTTTCTCCAATTTCACCGCCTTCATCGCCACCTCCAACCCCTTCACGCTCCCCTCCCCTCTCCGAATCTCATCCATACATCTCAGAACCACCGAAACCTTCTCCAACAATCTCTTCGTGCAATTCGAATACTCGTGCCCTTTCACTTCAGACCCCTTGTCTAGTTTCTCCAAATTCAGCTCCGTTGCCGCCACCGCGGCGGCCGCAGGGGCCCAAACTCGGCGAAACGGGGCGAAACCTACCGCTATGAAGAACACCGCGCAAGCCAACGGCTTCACCACGCATTGGATCACTCGACCCGAGCTCTCGGAATCTTCCGGAGCCCGCGCCGCCGCCGCCTCCTCACCGCAGCATTTCGAGCCCCGGGAAGGCTCGACGACCCGCAACGCCCGCGGGCGGGCGGCGAGCTTCGGAAGCCTCCACCGCTTCCCGTGCGGCGGCTTCGAAGCGAGCAGCCGGCGGCTCGAGAGGGCGGGGCCGAAGCGGAAACGCGCCGGCGACGGAGATGCCCGCCAGGATTGGTGCGAGAGGAGGAACGGAGTGGCGATGGAGGAGGCGACGGAGAAGGTCATGGTGGTTCTAGACGGTGGGATGCGCAGTGCGCGAGTGCATTGTGTGATGAAGAGGATCAATGGAGGGGAGAGAAAGAGAGAGAGAGAGAGAGAGAGAGAGGAGAGGTTTATCTGGGATTTCGGACAGAGCAGAGAGAAGGCGAAGACGAAGAAGGTGGGGGTGGAATTGTAAATACCGACCGTTTCAGTTTGGGTAATCGGTTCCCGAATTGACCCGGTCCCATTTCGGAATCGAGAAATAGACCGATAGGGTCGGGAATCGGATCGGGACCGGGTTGGTCCAGTTCTCGGGTTGGACCGGGTTGATTTAGGGTTTTCACAATTTTCTTTTCTTTACTCTTTTAAATGAAAAAGAAAATATTTTTTAAAAATATATCCCAATCCGGACGGTTTGATTTGGTACTTAGGCCCCGTTTGGTTCAGCATTGCAAATGAGCATTTGGGGTACAAAGTCCCTTGGTCAAATGTAAATGGCGTTTGGCAATTTTTTTTACTCACTTTGGGGAGATGCAATTGCATTTCCAATGCTCTCTAAGGGACATTTGGCCAATGCTCCTCCGGAGGTCCTTTGAGACATTGCATTTTCGGAATGCAACTTACACTGTTCATGAACACTGTTCATGAACAGTGACCGCGAAGCTCCGGCGGCCGGCAACCGCCGCCGGAGGGCTAGCACGACCCCGGCGACCCCTAGGCGGCGGTCGCCGGGGCCGCGCGACCCCAGGCGGTGGTCGCCGGCGACCAGATCTGGCTGTCGGCAGTTGTCCGGCGACCAGATCTGGCCGCGACCCAGGCTCCGGCGGCCGGCAGCCGCCGACCGCAGGGCGACGCCCGGGGTCCGGCGACCCCAGGCGGCGGTCGCCGGGGCCGCGCGACCCCAGGCGGTGGTCGCCGGCGACCAGATCTGGCTGTCGGCGGTTGTCCGGCGACCAGATCTGGCCGACGGCGGTGGCCGGCGACCCCAGCCTCCATCGGAGCACTTTTTTTAAAAAAAAAAAATTACAAAAATACTTTAGCCCAAGTTGATTTTCAAAAATACTTACCAAACACCAATTGCATTTTGGAAAACCCCTTTAGTCCAAAGGTATTTGCATTTCCCCAAATGCATTCCCCCAAAGCCGAACCAAACGGGGCCTTAGAACCAGAAACTGAACCGATTATTTAAAAACTCCACCCGAAGTAGCGCAGGCAATATTGTTTTAATCTTATTGCATGGTTTTTGAATTGTGAACCCGACGGTGATAATAAATGAAGATTACTTTTTTTGAAAGCCGGGAATTGATTTATCATTTTGTTAAGTCATTGATGAAGGCTACATTACCGTCCTAATAAACATATGGACCCTTTTTCACATGTTGATAATTTCTTCTATTCTTGTATCGATGAACAAGATGAAATATCCTTCGTGATTAGAGCAAATGAAAAACCATTTTTGACCTAAAGTCCCTCCTTTAGTATTTTCAACGGATCCACAACATGAGTCAAATTTATCTTGATGATGATTCTCCCTTGTGAAAATTTGGTGATAAAAGTGTTACAAGCCAAAGTGATGATGGAGTTCTCCCGTTCCCATATGCAAATCATAAAAATAACATGCACATCAATTAGTTTAATAATTCCATGTCATACATTACATGTGATTTGGTAATCGCAATTTTAAATATCCACGTCATACATCAACATAGTAGTATCCACGTCATTATATCAAGTGATTAAATGCTTAGGTTCGTATAATTAAATCGCATGATTATCTTGCCCATCATTCGGATTGCTTTACAATGCATTGAAATTCATGTCATGTGTCATTAGTTTAAATTAAAACTCAAATTTCATGCGTTGCATTTACTTTAATATTTATTAAAGAAGAAAAATAAAAAGAAAAATTAATTTTCATTGCATTTAGAGATCATGATTAAGTCAAACATATTTTGAATTAACATCTTGCATAACACTAGGCATTAGCATAATGAAAGTCATGCTTTTGTCACGGTCCAAAGAAATGGATCGTTCATGAGGTTTCCTGGACGATGGACCGTGACCGACCCTTGAACAAAGAAGGCGGGCCCCGAGTGTTCTAGTATTAGGGTTTTCTTGATGTATTCTAGAATACTCCTGGGGCGGGACATTAATTGTAAACCTCTGTAATTAATGAGGTAGTTGGGTAGTTGGGGAGATACGATCTCCACCGTAAGATCGGGGAGAGATCTACGGATACGGTCAAGCCGGTACTTGTATAAGAAGGGGTCTCCTCCCCCTCATTATACCACCTCATTCTTTCAAGAAGTAATATAAATCCAGAGCTTCTCTCTCTAGAAGTTTCTCTCTCTAAAAGTTCTTGTGAGTTGAGTGTGGGGAAGGCTGACTTGGGAAGAAATTCCTAAGGCCGCACGGGTTAGGGAACGCGAGATCGATCGGCCCGTGACACTTTGCTCAATGCATTGAGGTTTTTCCCCATTTTCTGGTAATTTATTTGCATGTTTTGATTTATTGAGTGTTAAATTCTTGCTTGCGCTTACGCATTAACACCCATTGCACATAAGTAGCCTCGAATTAAAATTGACCAAGACCACTTGCAATTATTTTTCAAAATAAGGAGATAAGGTACCAAAAGGGTATTAGATTCGTCTCGTAATCAAGTCCTCATATCCATGAAATTTCTAGTTCGTAGAAATAAAATATTATTCCACAGTTTACTTAGATTTCTAATCGATCCATAATAGATTAGTAATTACTTATAAATAAATTGATTTGTACAGTTAAGGAGGATTAAATCAAAATTCGGAAGTTACAATTGGTATGAATTTGAGCGAGTTCGTGCTAATTATTTGCTTAGGCTGTGTTCGTTTGGCGGAAAATATTTTTCAGGAAAATATTTTCCGGGTTTTTCGGTGTTCGGGGGCGGAAAACATTTTCCCCTCTTAATAATCAATTAGCTTTCCCTTTAGCGATTCACCTTTAGGAAGGTCGTGACCAGCCACATATCCATAAGTGAATTATTTATTAGTCAAGTATTCTTTTTACAGCTAGATCCCGATCCCTTCTTTCGCTAACGACCCTGAAACATTGGCTTCTACTAATCGTGGACTATTAGGAAACTAAATAGATGGCACGACTTTAAAACATATTAGCTTCATCGGTATAGTAAGAGTTGAATATTTGCAACTATAAAGTCATACTTAAAATAGTAAGAAATATAAAGGGCTTGTTTATTTGAGTTCAAGTAAAAGCAAAATAACATTTCCCTATTTCACAAAACAAATTTCAAGACGAAAAATTCCAACGTAAGGGCTTTCTTAAATAAGACTTAAAATGGCTATAACAGCTTCAAATGGTTAAGAGCATTTTTATCCAAAAATAATCTTAACACAAATTTTAGTTAAATCATATTACAAATTTAAAAACACTTTTTTTAAAAAAGAAAAAAACAAGTAGGATGGCACCGAGCCTTGCCTAGGTCTAGGGGAGGGCCACCACCTAGAGGGCGAGGCTCGCCCTCACCTGGGTGAGCGATGGCGTGGCCGTGGCGAACCTCGCCCAGTCGCCCGACGCCGGCGACCTCCGCCGGCCCTAGCCGGCGCCGGCGGAGGTACTCCGAGGAAGACAACCAAAAAAAAAGGAAAAAGAAAAAAAAAACAGAAAAGGAAAAACAGAAAAGAAAAAAAATAAATATAAATTGTAATTAAAATGTAAATTGTAATTAAATTTGGGGATAAAAAAACATGACTTGAACTTAATAAATTATCATTAAGCACATTACAATTTATTACAACGATCTATAAAAAAAAGAGCACAATATATATGCCCTAAAATGATACAAAAACCTAAACATTCCGTGCACACTGCACAGGGGATCAGAGGTCACATGTCGTCGGATTATACTTGGGTTTCCCTAAGCTCATGTGGGCGTACCCGATATGAGAAATAAGGGTTCTCGAAATATTTGCCAACTCCAATAGTTCTTTTACCCTCAATCGTCACTACCCGTTCCAGTACCGGTAGCGGTAGTATCTCCATCGTTAAAGAATTCGGATTCAGTATTGCGATCTATCTCTTGTTGCCGGTATTGAGCCTTCGTCCAATCAGCAACACAAGCTTGCATCTGCACTGATTCTGGATCTAATCTTGAACGATGTTCATCCAAAATATTACCTCCGGCACTAAATGCTTGTTCTACCGCAACTGTGGAACAAGGGGTTGAAAAATTCTGTTTTGCAATAAGAGAAAGGATTGGGTATCGGCTTGCGTGCCCCTTCCACCAATCCAAAATTAAAAAATCTGTACCACATTCAGTAATCTCAAATGAAACACTTAGATAACTTTCTAATTCAGAAATATTTCCTATTACTCCATTTTGTTTTTTTTTATCTATGTAATAAAAGTTGGTACCCTTTACTAATTTTACCTGTACCGTCATTTTATATCTCCATAGATTGAGAAGATCCAGTATCACCTAAATTATATTTAGTATAAAATTCATTATATAATTCTATTACTACGTTTTTAACATTACGTACTAAAGTTGTAACATTTATCTCATCATAATGTAAACATTGATAATACACACGCAAAAAATCATTTAAGCCATCCAATTTGCAACTCGGATAAAAAACACAAGCAACTAAATAAATAATGGGAATTTCCCTATAATAATGTAGCCACTTCATTTTCATTGCAAGTATAGTATGTTGTGATTCAACATCATTTTCACATTCATCAAAAATTCCGACAATATTAATACACTCTACTAAAAATAAATGTGTAGTAGGATAATAAACACCGGACAAAGTATAAGTTGCATCATTAAAAACCTTTAAAACATCTAAAATTTTTTGGCAAATATCCCACTCTTGTGGGTATAAATTAATCCGAGGTATATTATCAGAAATGAATGCACATAATAAATCTTTATATGCTAAAGATTCAGTAAGCAAGTGGAAAGTAGAATTCCAACGAGTTGGAACATCTTTTGGAAATCTTTTTGGCCTTCTGCCATTTTCTCTACAAAATTTACCCCATTCTCTCATTTTTTGGGGATGTTTCCATAAAAATTGAATCGCAATTTTTATTGGTTGAAGAAAAATATCGAGAGTTTTCAAACCATCTTGTACACATAAATTTAAAACATGACAAGCACATCTAACGTGAAAAAATTTTCCGCCAAAAGCGGGTTTACAAATATTTTCTAACTCGACAATTGAAGCGGTATTTGCTGCAGCATTATCAAAACCAATTGAAAAAATTTTGTTAAGCAAATAATATTATTCTAAAATTTGCCTAATTAATCTATAAATATTATTTGCCGTATGATTATCATCAAAACTCTAAATGCAATGACTCTTTTTTGAATACTCCACTCGTCATCTATCCAATGACATGTTATGCCCATGTAAGAATGACTTTGCCAAGGATCACTCCAAATGTCACTACCTATATGCACGCATCCATTAAATTGCATAAAAAAATTTTGTAAATCTTTTTTTCCTTTTTTGTAAAGATCTTTAATTGCTCGTTTAACTGAATTTCTAGAAACACGTTTTGCTTGTGGAGCACATGCATTTTGTACAAATTCATTAAACCAAATATTTCTCCAAAATTAAATGCTAAATGCTCAACGAAAATAAATTTGCCTAATTCTTCCTTATAAGTTTTGTCATTAAAACGAAATAAAGGGGAAGTGTTAGGATTGGCGTACCCGGAAATTTGTTGTTGCCCGATATCGATTCCCATTTCGGTTGGATGTTTGCTTCTAATATGTCGTTTAAATGTTCCATATCCTTGTCCACCTGTATATTTATATATTTTCCCACAATATTTACAAATTATATCATACCTTTTTTCACCAATATCAAACCTTTCTACTTTCGTGAAGTGATTCCAAATGTCAGATGTAAATTCTCGTTCCACTTCCTTTGTTGTAGATATTTCTCCAGGAGGATTAAAACTTTCTTGAGTCGGGACGCGCTCCATATCGGGAAAAATATTGATTTCATCATCTTGAAAATCTGCATATTCACGAGGATCAAAAGAATGATGGGATTCCGTCGCGATATTCTTACCTTTGCCAAATGGCACTCGACTTCCACTTGCCATTTTTCCAGTGGATTGAGAGAATTGAGTAGATTAATCGGGAGAATTAAAAAAGAATTGCGTGGATTGAGAATTGAAAGAATTTAAGAGAATTGGCAATTGGAGAGAATTTCGAGTATTGAGAAAATTTAAGACTTGAGAGAAGAGAATTTGAGAGAATTGTATGAGTATTGAGAGAATTGTGTGAGTATTTATAAGAAAAAATTGAGAAGAAAATTAAAAAAAAGAGAGAAGATAATAACTGTTGCAATTTTGCAACAGTTATTATTTATTTTTTTTGTACTTTTTTTGCCCGTTGGCCGGTTGCCAAACGGGCCGCAAGGCGGGCCCGCTGGGGCGCTGCCCGCAGCAGTGCAATTTTTGTTTTTTTTTCCCGTTGGGCCGTCGTTGCCCAACGGACCAACGGTGAACGGGCGCCGCCGAGCCGGGCGTCGAGGACGGCGAGGAGGCGTTCGCCGCTTGCAGCAGAGTCGCAGACGACCGAGGTGGCCGGCCGCCGGCCTCAGGCGAGGACACCCTCGCCGGCGTCAGGCGAGGGCCGCCCTCGCCTAGGCTGGGCGAGGCCGGCCTCGCCCGACGCCGGCGAGGCTCGACCTCGCCTGCAACTGGCGAGGCCGGCCTCGCCCGACGCCGGCGAGGTCGAACCCTCGCCAGATCTGGCGAGGCTCGACCTCGCCGGCGTCGGGCGAGGCCGGCCTCGCCAGTTGCAGGCGAGGTCGACCCTCGCCGGCGTCGGGCGAGGCCGGCGACGCCTCCGCCTGCAGCCGGTTCCGGTTCAGAACCGCGGGCCCGGTCAACGGGCCGGTTCCGGGCCAAAACCGGCCCGTGGCCATGCCTACCACCACCCTCTCTCGATTCTTAGGCCTCACCTCTAGTTGACGAGGGTTATCGGCTCTCGTTGAGGTGCTAGCGACCTTGCTAGCCATCATCGTCACCCCACCGACGATGGGACGGCGACCACAGGGCAGGCTGCTAGCCCTCTCGCTTGTTTTTTGTTTTTTTAACTTTAGCCTTTTTTAAATGGAAAGAAAGAAAAAACATAAAAAGGAAAAAAATAAATAAACAAAAAAAAGTCCTTGAGTCCCTGGAGGTTAACCCTTTTTGAGATTAACACGGTCATTTTGGACTGTTATTTGAAATAAGATTCACTTTATACCTTTTTTCTAAAACAAGGTCTACCTCATGCCCTTATGCAAAATCAAACGCGAATTTACTCTTCGATACGCGCAATTTATGAAAATCTCAAATGTTCCAACTTTTAAAAAGTTCGAAAAGCATGCCATTCATAATATTTGTGATCCAAGTTAAAAGGGAAAAGTGAATACACATAGAAAATTTTCTTTATTATATATTTTTTTTCTTGAATTTAATAAAATCAGACCAAAAAATAGGAAAAAAAAGAAATCCCTGAATTACAAAAACACTTCAAGTTCACGCAAAACAAAACAAAAAAAAATTTGAAAAAAGAAAAAGTGCCGATTCCTTTTTCTTTTTGAGCGAATTTCTAACCATTGGCACCGTTTCAATTCTCATAACACTGTCTGTAAATCACCCCCCAAAAAAACCCCCAAAAAAAAAAAAAACAAAATTTCCCTCCTCCTCCTCTGCTTCGATTCGCCTAGCCGTCCGGCGAGCCCTAGCCTTCTTCTCCGGCGAGCTCCGTCGCAGCTCCGATCACGCTTTCCCGCAGGGTGTGCAGGAGTCGACCTGCTCCAGTGGCAGTGCGTCGAAGGCCCGCGTTCGCGGTCGCGTTCGCGTTTCTCTCTCTGCTGCTACTGGCGGGGCTTCATGTCGGGGCGATTGCTAGCTGACAGCTTCACGGTCGTCGTTCCCCGTGCCCGCCATTGAAAAAGCGCGCGGTTCCGCGTCGGCGGAGTCGTGAGAATAAAGGGTGAGTGATGCTTAACGGGATTATGGAAATTTGTGGGTATTGCACTGTCTTCGAGCACGATGTGTGTGCGCGTGCAAGTTCGGATTTTCCCGCTGCATCTGCTGGCCATCCGGGTGTTTTTAGAGCTTGGCGTGTCGGTTCTATTTGACAGTGAATTTTAGGTGAAGGTGACTTGGTGGTCGTGTTCCCTGCTGGGCGCGTCCTTATTTCCGGCGACTCCTAAGGGAAGTTGTCGCTGCTGGATGGTGCTAGATCAAAGACTGCTGGCATTGTTGACCGTACAAGTTTTAAACACTTGGAAGTGACTAGGGACAGTATTGGCAAACTAGTATATTCAGTTTTCGGAGATGATGGGTCGCCCGAATAGTTATTTCCTGTATCATGCTGGAAATTAGTGTTTGCTTTCCCGGGCAAACATCGCATTAAAGATGGCTCACTTTAGAATAACACCACCACTTCAGACCACATTAGGCCTGTAGCTGCAGTGTTGTATTCTTCTGTATAAGGATGTAATTTGTGCATGTTTGGGTAGATATGGATTTGTGACATTAGAAATTCAGTTTTTGTTTCATACTTGGCTTGTTGTGGATAATTTGTGTTGAGCGCCGAATGCCTCAAATATTTTAGAAACATATACATGTCTGTATTAATTCGTTTTTCTTAATTTTTGCCTGAGATTCCTTATATGTGAACTTTTAGAATAATAGGCTGTCTTAAAGATGTACCAAGTGAAATTATATTAATGAAAAAATCAATGAAACTAATTGAGGTCTTGGCTATTCTATTATTTGGGGAAAAGTTACGGTGAGTGTTTTGTCCAATGCAACGCTTTCCTGTGCATTTTATGTAGGAATCTCTATTTTTGTGCTGATTATGTTTTGAAATCTAGGCTGCCATAGTTCTCATGACTGCATTATGGACTTTGTTATCGTTAGGCCATGGAGCCAGTAAGTTTTCTCGGGGCATCGGTAAAAGGATCTCTAGTAATTTTTTGATACACTATATAATGATCATTAGACCAGAACTTGATTGAGTTGTGCTATTCATCTAATTTGGGATTGATTGGATCATTGCAGACAGATTCAAGTAGAATGCTCTGATTTTCTTATCTCAAATTCAGTTCCTTCAGAAATGAAGACCTTCTCATGAAATTCTTTAATTTATTTTAGACTTTGAAAGATGGAGGAAAAAAAAGATGAAGTAGAAGATATGGAGATTACTTCTAGCGATTCTTTTATTGATTCAGATGATGATGAATCATCGGCATCAGAACAAGATGTTAACTTACATCCTGAGGCAAGTTGCTTGGACTGCTCCTTCCATTGGAGCAACTTTTTTCCTTCTGTGAACAAGCTATATTCGATAGTATTATAATTCGGGTGTCTTTTTCTTTCAGGAGCCTTTGACAGAACACGAAATAGAGGAACTTGTTAATGAGTATTTAGAAGTTGAGAGCAAGGTATCAATTCTTCATATCTTTCCTATTTTGACTTCACAAGCTTTATTCTGGTTGATTTTTTGGCTGGTTTTCTCTCATTCTCATTTTAGGCTGCAGAGGCCCAAGAAGCACTTGAAAAGGAATCACTTGCCAGGTTAGAGAGTGAAGTTAGAGCAGAGCTGGCTCAAACTTATGATGGGGATGATGTGAGTCTTTACTCTTGGATTATGCACTCAAGTTCTTTGTCTGCAAAGTTTGTCTTGGGAACTACCTGAACTCTTTTGTCCTTTAACAGTTGGAGAAGGCTGTTGCAGATGAATTGGATACATATAGGGAAGAGTGGGAAGCTCAACTTGATGAGCTTGAGACCGAGAGTGCTAACTTATTGGTATCACACCCTTTTGGCAACTGAAGAAGTTTTGATGCTTGCTACGTTTCGCAACTGCTAGCCTTTCTTCTAGATGATTGTTATTATACTTCATATAGTGCAGAATTGCAGATGCACACACCTAAGTAGAATAGAGCCCTTCATTGTTTGTTGGGTATTAAGGAACAATGTAGTGTTTTCCGTCAGTGACCTTATTTTAATCCCCTTAGATGGTTATTCTATCTTGGCTTTGAAGAATTGTCCAACTTTTTGATATGCTTTTCTGTCTACCACAAATTCCTGTCATTGGTTTGTCTTCTCAAATTTTTTATGTGAAATTGTTGAAATGCTGACTCACCTCCACTCCTTCGGATGTTTATATTGGTCTCTGATGTTTCTACTTTCGTAGATTTTTTGTTTCCATTCATACGTCCCGTGCTTTTATCAAGGTGCCATTTTTGTCATTTTGCACTAAATTCAGGAGGCCTCCTCTTTCAATTTCTTGTATTGTCTGGATACAAGCTGTTCCAGTTATTTGACATGGGGACTTAGAGTGGGGTTCCTGCCATTAATTTGTGTAGATGGGCATAAAACCTCTTTTGGAGCCAATATTTTTCATATTATTTGTTGTTGTTTTTGGCTAATATTCATTCAATAGAAACTCTAAACCCTCAAAACATGCAAGAGCAAAACTTCAAACACTAGAATAGATGCATCTCCAGTGGGAGCCTGAGTATGTGATTGCTCCTCTGGAAAACACACTTATATCTGCTTGACTTCCTCTTATTGCTTTATTTTGGAACAGGAACAACTTGATGGTGCTGGTGTTGAGTTACCAAGTCTATTCAAATGGATTGAGAGTCAGGCTCCCAATAGTTGTTGTACTGATGCATGGAAAAAGAGGGCTCATTGGGTTGGTTCACAGATTACCAGTGAAATTACTGAGTCAGTGGTTGAGGCCGAGAAGCACCTTCAGACAGTTAGGCCTATAAGGAGGTTGTTCAAACCACCCCGCCCCCTCCCAATAGTTTATTGTATTGTCCCATTACTGAACTCAAAATGATTTTGCTTTCTGATGTGTGAGTTCAGGCGACATGGTAGAGTACTGGAGGAGGGGGCTAGTGGATTTCTGCAGAAAAAGCTTGCTAGTGATGAAATCAAAGATAGCGTTGGGAGTGAATCTGCAGTTGACTGGGGCACTTTTAATAAGATGTTCGCCGATGGTGCATCTGATGATGCTACTTCATTTGGTAGCAAGAACTGGGCTTCTGTTTATTTGGCAAGCACTCCGCAGCAAGCAGCTCAGTTGGGAATAAAGTTTCCTGGTGCTGATGAGGTTACATAGCACTCAAATGGTGTTTATGAATTGTGATCATGTTACTTTAGGCACAACTGCTTTGGGTTTTGTTTTGGTCTCTTTTGTTAGTTATTGTTTTTGTTTCGAAATTTGTTTTAAGGCATATGCCGTTGTGCCTAGTTTCTACTAGGCAAAAACTTCAAAAGCTTATCTTAGTGTTGTGTTATATCAACAATTTTATTTGTCTGATTCTTGTGATGCATTATTTGCTTTAGGTTGAGGAGATTGACGACATTGATGGCAGTTCCAGTGATCCATTTTTTGCAGATGCAATAGCAAATGAAAGAGAACTAGTTCTTTCTGAAGAACACAAGCAGAACTTCAGAAAGGTCTCTTTTTATTATTCTGTTTTCCATTTCTCAAACTTGTAATCTTCATTTTCTACCAGGAGGAAGTGTGTTTTTTTCTTGTATTAACCATTTAAAGTGTAGCTTAAACTTCTTGAAGCATTTTAACAATCATTTGTGGTTTGCCTTGACAGTCAGAGTTGCTGCATGCTTGTTTCTGGTACAAGTCCAGTAATATTACATGTTGTCTGATCACATTTTTCTCAAGATTATTCTACATTAGTGCACTATGACGCGAAATTTATTTAGTCGTAGTAACTAGCAAGAAGTTAGTCTTTTTGTCCAGAAGTTGGACTTATTAAAGTTTTTCAAATGGTTCAAATAGGAGTACTTTTTAACATCAATGTTTTGTCCCAGGGCAAACATGTGTTCTCACTTTGTTGAGCTCGTTTCTTACGTTCACACCTTGACAGGTGAAAGAGGAGGAGGATGCAAATCTCGACAGAAAGCTTCAACATCACTTGAAGCAAAAGAGACAAAAGAAGAGATGCAGGAAGGTACAAATTTCCCAGTATACTTTCCTTTCATGTTCCGATGTTCTTGTTATCTTTGATCTCTATATGATCCATTTATCTTTCTTGTTGGATGAACAACAGAAATCATTCTAGGATAAGTTGACTAATTTACATTTAATTGCTGGTAATTATTGTGGAAATCATACACCATTGTAGTAAAGAAATAAGGAGTGTAGCTTAGTTGTCAACCAAATATTGTTTTAGGTGTGGATGACCTGTTACATGCAGGCTCTTTGGGTTTTCGTGTGAGCTTGAAATTAGTCAATCTTCTTCCTCTTGTTGTGCCTTCAAAAACAGAAGGGGATAACATGGAAAAGAAAAAAGAGGAAAATCGAAATTAAATACAAAAGCCTAGATATGCTAATCGGTTGATATACGAGTTGATTGTCGTGTTAGGGTAAATCTTAATGATATTTCTTCTTCTTTTGTCCATTTTGGCATGGAAGACTGTGCAGAAAGAATATATGACTGATGAAGATGGCAGCTCGGATGTGCAAAATGTGTTGAACAAGATAGCATGTGAAACTGGTGAAATGGTTGCTGATGATGGTGTTACTGTTCAAAATTTGAAGAATGATATGCTTGAAGGTCATGGCACCGATAGTCCAGACAGGGGAAGGCAAATAGCTAATGGCTCAACTTCATTGCTTCAGGATACTGCTTTCCCTAATTCCAATGAGGAGATGAGCTTTAGTAATAAGAGGAGTCGGACAGTCATTATAGACAGTGATGATGAAGCCCAGTTGGTAGATGATTCACTCCATTGTGTCGCTAATAATGAGCAATCTGTTTCAAAGGATTCAGGGGACGCTGCTGATTCCTTTAATAGGAAATTACATTGCACAGCTTGTGGTAAAGTGTCTGGTGAGGTGCATGCACACCCTCTGCTGAAAGTGATCATTTGCAATAGTTGTAAATATATGGTGGAAGAAAAGATGCATGTGAAGGTATGGACATGGTCGATTCCGGATATTTTATTTTGATGGATGCAAACCTTTGGGTGTTTGTATTTTCTTCACTTCGATGCTTCCCTCATAAGTATTTTTCTCTTCCATAAGCAAATGTTATTGTCATGAAGCTTGATGCTTAACGGCTAATTATCCTTGGAAAGGGGAGCTCAATCAAGAACCTTATTTAATTCTCTTGTATCATTTGGTAAATTTCGAAAAGAAATATTAATACGGTCCATGATTATATGATCCTTCATGTCAAGTATAAATTTAAGCACCATTTGGTCTGAATCGATTGCTTTGTGTGTTTGCACCAGTTCTCAGGTGAACTTTTCGCAAATTGTAATAATTGTCATGGCAGATTCTGTTATCAATCGATTAATCTTGTTGTATGATAGTTCAAACAAAACTTTGTAGGACGTTGATTGCTCCGAGTGTTATTGTGGATGGTGTGGAGGAAGCAGTGACTTATTAAGTTGTAGAGCTTGCAAAACATTATTTTGCGCCAGCTGCATTAAAAGGAACTTTGGTGAAGTATACCTGTCCAAGGTCCAGGCCTCTGGCTGGAACTGCTTCTGTTGCTCTCCAAGTGTCTTGCACCAACTAAAATTGGACTTGGATGAAGCCATGAAATCTGGGGTTTCAGTGGTTTCTAGCTCCGATACTGATTCTGATACTTCAGATGCAGACATTAACATTCCAATCAGGTGATGGGTATTTTCACTTTAGAGACTTTCATACAGGAAATTAAATGTTTCCAGCTTTTCTTTTGCTTCGTGAAATCTTATGCCGATTTGTTTCTTCTAGATAGCTTCTATATACTTTCCATCAAGCATATATTATGGAATAATGACTCCGTTACAAATTAATTCTTTCCTTCTTTGCTTCCAAATGCAATCTATATATTTTTCTTCTTAATTTTCCTGTTCACTAAGTATAGCGCATTTCTCTGGTTTTATGGATTTCTCTATTGTTGCTACTGTTGTAGTTCAGCAAGATCAGGAGTTAGAATTATAGATGCTTATCCTCTCTGTCATTGTCTGTCTATGTCGTCTTTTATGATAAGAGAGTGCCATTTTATAACATTAACAAATGGCCGAGTGCAAACATATGGAGAGAGGATCGAGAGAAATGTCTTCCACGTTGAAGTACTTTGCCCTAATAATTAGGATTTTCAATTGGAACATCCTAAACATATTTTCTATGTGTGCTTGATACATGAGTATCATATGGGACTAGTGTGTTGTGATAGTTCAAATATGCCATAATGACCAGATGAAGTCAAGCTGAAGGTGATTGATAACTGTTAGCATATTTTCCGATGATGATAAGGAAAGTAGAAGCAGGAGAGGGGGTGCTTTGTCTCGCACTTGATTCTATGTGCGAGCAATGAAATGTGAGTTTGGTTTAGGAAGAAGGCATTACTCCTCAAACTTCTTCTTCTTTGTTTAGGTCAAAGAGAAAGCGTAAAAAGAAAATTCGTAGAATACTTGATGATGCTGAACTTGGTGAAGAAACCAAGAGGAAAATCGCAATAGAGAAGGTATCTCTTGTTTGGTGAATTTGTTCTTCTGAAATTGAGTTGTAAGCAGGGCATTGCTTGTGATGTAATATTATGCTTGCAGGAACGTCAAGAACGTTTGAGGTCTTTGCAAGTTCAATTTTCTGCCATATCCAATATTCCGAATTCTCCAAGTGGTTCATTTAGCTTGTCAGAGGGTACTGCTATTGACATGCTTGGTGACACCTCCACGGGTTTCATAGTGAATGTGGTGAGAGAAAAGAGTGAAGAAGCTGTGAGGATTCCACCAAGTATTTCATCAAAGTTAAAAGCTCATCAGGTCTTTGTTCTTCTTTTGACAATAATTACCTCCCTAGATAAGTGGGGACACTTTCAATGCATTTTGATTGTGCCTTCTATGCCCAATAAACCTATCAATGGGTATTTTGTTAGCCACTTGTTAGCCACTAAGATATGTGACATAAATCACTTAGACTGGGCATTTCCTCCTACAACCTGCCTTGTTATCTGTGAACTTGAATATGTGCATATCTTTTGATGCGAATTATTACAAGCTTTGTTACTTTACATGGATGAATGGCTTAACATGACAAACTGGGGAAAAAAAATTATTGGATGTCTGGAATTGTTGGACAGAGATATCGCTGGATCTTGTTTTGGGAAGTCTGTTGGAATTCCTTAAGCTCAGTTAAAGTTTTCCATCATCACTATGGGAATTTGGATCGTACTTGCTATTCTGGTCTTCCATGTTTGTTTTTGTTGATTCACTAGCAGTTCAATCTTCCTTCTTGTTTATCTTTTCTCCCCCTGATGTAGGTTGCAGGGATTAGGTTTATGTGGGAAAATATTGTGCAGTCAATTAGAAGAGTAAGGTCTGGGGATAAAGGCCTCGGTTGCATCCTAGCTCACACCATGGGCCTTGGTAAAACATTTCAGGTATTGTTTTCTTAACTCTATCCCTTGATGAGATTGTTGACTGATCTTGTCTCAACTTCCTATCACCCTAGGAAGAGTTTTTCTTATCTCTAATTGTGTGGAAGGCCCCACATCTTTTTTCCTATAATTGATCCTGCCTCTCATCCAATTGACCCAATTATTGAGTAAATTGTATCGCACAAAATCCTGGGGCAATGTGGGAAAAGGTGAGAAAGAAGCTTTAACCTTACATGAATTTTCTTTGATGATTAATGATACTTATCTTTTTTCTTTGGACTGTAGATATTATTTATTACCTCTCAATGCTGATATCTCATAAATTCTCAATTTTCAGATTTGATTAGATTGTTGTGTCCACGTTACTTTTGCATGCAATATATTGCCCCTGATTTTGGAGTGTAGGAACCTAGTCATACTCCACTTTGAACATCTTCTTGCACAGCGTATTATCATGTAGTTCAATTTCTGATTTTGATGCTCGTGGTTATTTATTTAATTCATACTGTTTTGTTTTTTTTTTATGTTAGGTAATAGCATTTCTTTACACTGCTATGAGAGCTATTGAGTTGGGACTCAAAACTGCTCTTATTGTAACGCCTGTAAATGTGCTCCATAATTGGCGGCGTGAGTTTCTTAAGTGGACACCTTCAGAATTTAAGCCTCTTCGAGTCTATATGCTGGAAGATATATCAAGGTACAATTACATTTCTCTGTTATTTCGACGAAGGTGCAGTTTGGACTTCATGATAGATTTCTAGTGGAGCCAATCCCCTTGGACATTGGAACTGTTTTACTATTTTAAAGCTACATATAAAGTGGGTTGTTTCATTTTAGTTGGGTAAAAGAAGAGTATTATTGCTACAGGAAAGTGCTTTGAAATTTTAGTGAATTTGAAATAATTATTAGTTGTGACATGAAAGGTGTTCAATGCATGGCATTGTTTTGATAGAAACTGAAGGGAAGTTTGTGTTGGCAAATTTCTGTGATGTAAAAATCTGAGGCTTGTCATTGTTATGGTTTTATAATTTTCAAAATTCTAATGTTGAAGTATCGTATGCTTGATTTTCAATTTTCCCAAATGAGTCAAACTTGGGTCTTGAGAGTAGTCGTTCGCACTTAACATAAGGTGCTGTTATTTTCCATTAGTTCTAAGTCAGGAGAGGTATTTACTTTCCTTTTTAGATTACAAAAAATGGGTGAAATTCTGCTGTCGTCATTATCTTCTCCCGCTATTGTTGTTCAGATTTTGTTGATCTCTCCTTGTCTATTCTGTATTATTGCTCATTAAGAGTACATTAGTTCTTGCTTTTAATAGTTTGAAAGGATGAGACAGTATTAGTGGAACACTTTTGAAGGTAGCTCATGCAGAGCAACTCTCTTTAATAAACTGGTAAAACAGGAAAGGGTTGCCAGTACTATTTGGATCGAGATGGTCAGAATGACCGGCTCAAGATGATGAATTGTTGTACAGTAGAAAGATTAGGGGGAGCTGCTTTTTCAGGAATTGCAGGAAATGTGATTTAGCATGTTGTTTGGGTGCATAGCTAGGTGAGTCTCTGCAGTAATCATTATGGCCTCCTTAAAATGGAAAAGAAATGATTGAAAGGTGATTATGAATATGAAATTACTGTCGAAGGAGATTTCTGATGTTGTAGGCTTGTTCTTGCTTATAAGCACTAGCATTGTAAATCCATGGTGCTTTAGTGTTAACACTCATATCTCCCAAGAGTCATTTGATTAGATTTTCTACTTAGATTTATGTTCTTTTTAGGAGCCATGGACTATTTGACAGCTCAAAAGTTTCTGGAATGATCTAACAAAATAACTCTTTTTGCTTTTGTTTTGACGTGATTAACTTGCATCATACCTTTTGAGATCAATGAATGCAATGAATCAGTTTTTATTTGTGTAACAATCTGGTAATTGAGCTCTTTATTTGGTTTATTTATCTGTTTTTGCTAATGAGATTTCACTCTCTTGGTGTCCTCTAGTTAACTTATGAAATAATCTTGTGTCCTTTTGTTTTTCTTGTGTCAAGATATTGATTTTGCTGTTTGACTTCCAGGGAGAGAAGACCTGAATTACTTGCAAAATGGAGGGCTAAAGGTGGCGTCTTTTTGATAAGCTACACTGCTTTCCGGAACTTATCCTTTGGTAGAAATGTAAAGGACAGGAACGCTGCTAGAGATATTACTTGTGCTCTGCAGGTAGTTAAATGACTGAATTTTTTATAATAATACTTTTTAATTGGGTCCTACTACTGCTTATGTGTAAGTGCGCGCATGCATGCGCATGCGCTTCGTGGGTTTATACTGATACGATCATTTCTTCGTTTAATTTTCAGGATGGACCTGATATACTTGTTTGTGATGAAGCCCATATCATTAAGAATACCCAAGCTGATACAACCCAAGCCTTAAAGCAAGTTAAATGCCAGAGACGGATTGCTTTGACGGGGTCACCCCTGCAGAACAATCTAATGGAATATTATTGTGTGAGTTGCATGAAATCCACAAATGCTGTAGATATATTTATGCAATGTCCAGTAAAAGCGGATGAGATTTATACTGTTATTGTATTTGACAGATGGTTGATTTTGTGAGAGAAGGTTTTCTTGGGAGCAGCCATGAGTTTAGGAATCGGTATGCTTTCTCATAAATAATTGTTATATCCTACTTGTGCCTCCTAAAAGCATAGTAATTACTCCCTGTTCATTTCAGCTTCCAAAATCCTATAGTGAATGGTCAACACACCAATTCGACCTCTGAGGATGTGAAAATAATGAATCAACGATCTCATATTCTGTACGAACAATTGAAAGGTTTTGTCCAGAGAATGGACATGAATGTGGTGAAGAAGGATTTGCCACCTAAAACAGTTTTCGTCATTGCTGTTAAGCTTTCTCCTTTGCAACGGAAATTATACAGAAGGTTCCTAGATGTGCATGGCTTTACAACTGGCAAGCTCTATGATGAAAAGATGCCAAAGAGAAGTTTTTTTGCAGGATATCAGGCCTTGGCTCAGGTACCGCATTTAAGGATTTTGTTGTTTTGGTAAATTTCTTATCATCAGTCAGAACAAACATTGAAAGGCTGCCACGGTGCAAAATTCTTTTTTATTTTGTGAGTGGGAGAGGTTATTTTGCATCTCATCTCTATTTTGCTGGGGCTGTTCTGGTGGCTAGGTCTAAATTGAGCTACCTCTCCCTTGCACCAATGTTACATCACCTCTGAAACTCATAGAAAATCCCTCTGAATTTCATGTTTTATGTAAATGTAGATTGGACAGTAAGAACATAAATGACCTTTTTTCACTGCCTTACGACTTTTTTGTTCTCTCTCTCTCTCTCTCTCTGCTGTTTCACTACTTTTGACGCATTCCACTCTATGTTTTGTTTTGTATGCTTACTCTCTGTAGTAGATATGGAATCATCCAGGTATATTGCAACTGAAGAAAGAAGACCGTGAACATGTGAGACATGAAGAGACTATGGAGAATTTTGGAGATGACAGTTCTAGTGATGAAAATATAGAATACAACATAGCCAATGGAGGTAGACGCTTTCTTTTTTACCTCTTTGAGTGACAGTATGTGGTGTATTTGATAGCCGTGTTTCATAATATAAATGAGGTCATTAATTTGAGGACGCTGGATGAGGATCATGTAGTTTCCTTGTTTATCATAGCATCAGATTGAGCTGGATAGTTAGTCTGTCACATAATCCATGAGTACTCCACCAAATGTACTTCTAGCCCTTTATATTTTACTGATGAAAAATATGAGAGCAGGATCAAATCAAAGGATTTTGTTTTTGTAATCCTCTATATCTGAAGCCTAGCCATGACGACAGTTTAACTTGTTGCCCTTCCCTACTGTCTCCCTAATCTGTTTTTGGAAACAGTTGCTTTGGGCGATATTTGTGTGTAATTTGCATTTGCCATTTTGTTGGAAATTGTGTTGAAAGGGAATTTCTCAATTCTAGAAATGATTTTTGTTCTTCTTTAAGATTAAGAAGAAGAGACAGTTCACTGTTTCCCTAATTGATTACTGATTACTTCTGCCTATTATAGTGAAAGCTAGCAGTGGAGATGATTTACTAAGGGGAAAAATTCAGAATGGCTTTCTAAGCAAGGTATAGTTCAACAGATGGTATCGATGACTCATTGTAGACAGCACATCTTTGTCTCTTAGTTCTGAAAGCCGTTGGTGTGCCTATTTTTAGAGGGTGTGTAAGAGCTTTTATGTTAGTCGTTTTCCAATGGGTTTCACTTCTAAGCCTATTTGTACCATTCTCTGTATTGTGAAAAATCAATGACGTTAGTGGCTCTTTTTCATATGTTCAACTTTTACTAATAAATTACTAATTTGTGTGATGTTTCTTTGTATGTCTTATTGTTATTATATCTTTGCAGGACTGGTGGAATGATCTTCTTCGAGAAAATGATTTTAAAGAGCTTGGTTATAGTGGCAAAATGGTTCTGCTGCTCGACATTTTAATTATGAGCTCAGATGTTGGTGATAAGGCATTGGTTTTTAGCCAGAGTATTCCTACTCTTGATCTTATTGAATTCTATCTTTCAAAGTTACCTAGACAGGATAAACGTGGCAAGTTCTGGAAGAAGGGAAAAGATTGGTACAGGTTGGTACTCTTTTTTTGATTTTATAAAATGGTATGCGGGGGTCCATTAGCTGGTAATAGTTAATGTTGTGGTGGGTATCTCATGGTTCATTCAATAATATAGAGTGTTTGTGGGAATGAACTTTTTACTCAATCATTGTACCCGAGGAATTTGGCCAGTTGTATGTTTGTGTTTTAATTTCAAGGAAGTTCCATTGTCTTTATAGTACAATTGGTGGTCAAATTTTTTATTTTATTTTGAGTCACCTTCAGTATCACACACCTACAAAATCATGTTACCAACAGAGGCAGCAGAGCTATGAAATATGGTCTTTTGGAGGATGTTAAAGTGTATAAAACAGTCTAAAGCATGAATTGGCATACTGGCTACTCTTTGAGAGAAAAATTATAAGTGGTCATTGTGTTACTACTCCAACCAAACCTCAAGTTCTGTGGAGAGACAAAAATGCCAGTAATTTTGGCCAATCTGGCATTTCCTCCTTTCCTTGCTCACTCCCTCCACCCCTAGTTGATCAGCATAGCTCATATTTGGTATCCTTTCTTTATTCATTAGTCAGATACATTAAGTGGGATGACAGTTGTTGGAATGGAATTGCTAGAGTTTTGCTTGGATTAAATTCTCCGATTTAATTCTGGAAAGAATAGCAAAATAACGTCTCAACATTTGCATGGGATTTATTCAACATGACAGCCGAGAGCACTGGTTTTACTTTTCCAACAGGCTTGACGGAAGAACAGAGAGCTCTGAAAGGCAAAAGTTGGTGGAGAGGTTCAATGAACCCCAGAATAGAAGGGTGAAATGCACTCTGATTTCAACAAGAGCAGGATCTCTTGGGATTAATCTGCATGCTGCTAACCGCGTTGTTATTGTTGATGGTTCATGGAATCCCACTTATGATCTTCAGGCAATATATCGAGCTTGGAGGTGCATATTCTTGATTTATCACTGCATTCTTTAATCATTTATCTTTTACTCATCTATTAATTCGTCCCTGCAGATATGGCCAAACAAAGCCTGTTTTTGCCTATCGATTGATGGCACAGGGTACCATGGAAGAAAAGATCTACAAGCGTCAGGTAGAGGAAGAGCAGATTTGTTTGTACTCTCTGGGGTTTTCTCTGTGGAAATTGATTGATCTGAATGCTGCATGAAGGTGACAAAGGAGGGCCTAGCTGCAAGGGTGGTGGATAGGCAGCAAGTGCATAGGACTATATCCAAAGAAGAGATGTTACATCTTTTCGAATTCGGCGATGACGATAACCCAGACATGTCGACCGAGCTGCGTCAACAAGCTGGCGATGCTAGCAAGCTGGGTCTGGCCTACCCAGTTGGAGATTCCCTGAAGCAGAAGTCTTCTTCCTGTGGAAGCTGCTCCTCCGACAAAATAATGGATAGTTTACTTGGCAAGCATCACTCGAGGTAGACTAATTTTACTGAGAACTTTGATGGGTGCCTGTTTCCTGAGTTTACGGATTTGGTAATCATTCAGGTTTATGATAGATGACAGAGTAGGTCTAATTTAGATAAATCACCTTCTCTTAGGTGGATTACCAATTACCACGAACATGAGACCCTTTTGCAAGAGAATGAAGAGGAGAAACTTACCAAGGAGGAGCAAGATAGGGCTTGGGAGGTATATCGGAAAACATTGGAATGGGAGGAAGTGCAACGCGTTCCCGTTGGGGAAGTTTTTGCAGCTGATAAGCCGGTCGCAGCTCGTGTGCCGTCATCTACCGGCGAGACCACGGCCTCATCACGAAACAAAGGTAGTTTAAGGAGTCACATTGTGCAGCGAAAATGCACTAATCTTTCACATTTGCTGACCCTTAGAAGTCAGGGCACAAAAATTGGCTGTAGCACCGTATGTGGAGAGTGTGCACAGGAAATAAGCAGGGAAGCGTTGGACAGGGATTGTAAACAGGCCAGATGATGGCATCATCTTGAGTTAAAATCTTTGCCAGAATTTAAATTTCAGTAGCTGTCGGTTCCAACAAAGTTGCAGGAGTAGTTGATATCAGCTGCCAACTACCTGCCAAATATGCAGGAATTTTTTTTTTTTTTTGGTTATTGGAAACTAGAGAAGGTGGCTAATTTGTAAATTGACTCACTCTAGATCTCTATACGGTGCGGGAGTAGGCCTTTTGTAAAGGGTAGGTGGATCATCCACCTCGATGGATTCTGTGTGATAAACAGAAGATAGCGCGATTGGAAATTTTTTATCAGTATGGTTCTTCAAAATGTAGATATTCTTTTTATTTGGGCTTCATTGTTTGAGTACGAGCAATGTCAAACTTACTATTACCCAATGTCTCTTGCTTGCCTGTCGTATAACCGTTACACATGATTTTAGCAAGTGACGCCATTCGGATCCTGTGCATACTAGCAAGAGCTCAAGGACAGTCCCGTCTGTGACGATTTGGTTGAAATATGTACTGCTTTAGAGGTTCAGTTACCTGAAGAAGACACAGGTCACAACTCCAAAGTGGTCGATCGGAGGGAAAAGAGCAGCAAAAGGGCCATAATTGAAAGCGAATTTTTCATGTGGATGCAAATTCTAACTTCCCATATCAGTATATGATGGCTAATGGCACCAAAAGAAAAGTAATATTTCAACAACTCTTATTAGACCTGAGCGAGCTTTATCATAGAAACTGGGGAATTGATTTTCATTTGATGATTGAAATCTCTACATCAAAGCAGGCACATACCCTCCTTTCAAATGACAACACACACTGTCTCTACCCCTCTCATGTATGAATGCAGTTGCATCACGACTGAGGAGCATCTTTAAGTGGGTGGCACTCCTTTGAAAGAGTGGAAAATGATTCCTTCACATAGGTACACAAACTTGCCTTCTTAGCTGCTCCGATCCGTGAGCATGATCTAGCAAGCTAGTTCTTCAGAGCTGGCCATGCCAGAACCACTTCCTCTTGTGCATGACAAAACAATTTAATGAATATCAAGCTAGTCCCTCTCATCTCCAACCCAGTTATCCTTCTCTTTGGGTCCTGTTGGCCCTTCCTCCCCATAAAGCTCCGTCGGAAACAAGTCGAAGAGGTTCTCCACAGAGAACCTCACAAAGAAAGGGAGCAGATTTATTATCTTATCGACTTCGGATCTTGAGTCGTATTTGATGGTCGGACCCCACTCCCTCATGTATTGTAGCCAACAAGGTTCGGTTACCACACCATCACCAAGATACTCCGCTGAAATAATCTGATACTTCTCGCTGGAATCTACATAGAACTTGCTTCGAGCGCAATCGTTTCTCACTCCTATTCCCAGTTTGGATGATCCTTGGAGATAGGTCCCAGGGTGCGGGAAACTCGCATGACCACATTTAGAAGAGAAAACCATTGGCCTATTCCCCTCAATGTACTCCAAGTCAGACGCATTGATCCATCCACCACCACTGTGCTGGGAGAAATATGCACTCCACAATTCTCCAGTAAAGTTGCTCACACGGAGAGTGAAATGCTCCCAGTCGCCCACATGCTGCCCTATCCTGGTCATTGGAACAGTCATTAAGCCTATTTTCAGGGTTGCAGGTCCATTGAAAGGGCAGAAGACCCACATCACGATATCGGTAAATGTACCTCCAAGTGCTGGTTTAACATGTACATAGAGCTCCGCGCTCTCCAGGTCTCCATCCTTGACATGATTTCTTGCCTCATCATCATCTGGCAAATCTATCCAGAATTCCCCATCATTACACCCTTCACGAGGCAAATTCGAACCATCGTACTTGATTGGTTCGCCTCGATCTTGTCCATATTCATACAAGAGTGCTCTGTTCTTGAAAAACCATTGTACAGAAGACGGCATATAAACCTCATCAGGATGGAAGAAAACAGTGGGCCCGTAATGCCTTATTAGTGCATGTATCTGGTCTAAATTTGGCATCGCATGCAATGTGCGATCAACATTCTTCAAGCAGGCTATATCTAGCTGTTCATCCATACTGAATAATGAGTCACAGAAGAATGTACCAACAGAAACACCAGTTCCCCACATTCCCCGCTTGCAGGGCCTCGTGGTCCATATACGAAATGGGTATCGAGCATTCTTTGGTTGCACATTAAACAGCAGGTCGCAGGGCTCACAATCCTCCGTGAGATCTTCTCGTACGCATCTGACTTCATCAACATCAGGCTCATCCGGACTGTCAGTAACAAGGATGCCCATGGCTCTATAACCCACAGGTGCAATTGGTAGCCAAAAGTATCCAGAACCATTTTGATCTGAGTCGGCTTTCCATACTAGTTTGTAGTTGAGCGGCTTCTTCATGGCTGGGGAGCTTAGAGCAGTGACATGGCTATGATCAGAACAACTGCCGTGGTCAACGGTTTCACGAGCCACAAGAACATAGCCTCTCAATGGCTTGTCATTTGGCTGGCAGTAGTAACCCAGACAATGAAATCCGTCTGGTATCCCTACAGGTCTATAAAACGTGACTCCATGTACCTTCGCACGCAACAGGCTGCAGCTCCAGACTCTCTCAAACTCAGTAATTTTAAGTACTTCAATATCACCTAGTCGTATTGTTCCAGAACTGAAAGCCTTGCCTACAAAGATGGCAATCAATTTGAAGAGGTAAATAGAATATGAAGTAGAACCGCAAACTTTTTGGAAAAGGACATAAGTTCAACATGTTCTCTGGGAAGCCTTCAATTAGATTACAAGTTGCAATAGATTATAATGGGCACGAAAAATTTCTCAACCTCCGTGCTTCAATACTCGTAGTCCCGCTGGGGGGTAAGAACAGAGCTTGGAGCATGAAAATGAAGTACGGGCATTTAGCATAGTTTTGATCGAAAACGGCCGGTTCCTTCCAAGATCCATCAGTTTGCTAGCTTTCGATAGTGGCGAGTAATGAATGAAAAGCAGTGAATTTGACTCACAGCACGCGAATTTTTATCACGGGATGACTAGCAGGGACTATCAGATTAAAATGGAGAGAGAATTCAGCAACTAAACCCAATTCACATCCAATCCAGTGATCAACTTGATAGTCAAATTTCCTCCTAATTTCCAGCTGAACTCTGAGATCTAGCACACACACCTCCCTCACCAGGATACACATACATCTATAACACACGTGTGTGATTGGTCGTGTGTCAGAGGGAGGAGAGAGAGAGAGAGAGAGAGAGAGAGAGAGAACATCTGGCGAATATTCCAATATCCAACACAGAGCCGATCACTGAAAACCTCAATGGTATTGCCCAAAAAGAAAAACTAAAATTAAATGAATAAAATAAAGGGCGTGAACGAAGAGAACTCCGGAGCTAACCGAAACCAGACTTCTACATCAATCACCAAGATGCTAAACCCCATCAAAAGCATGGACACGAACCCATCAATAGCATGAACAGAACGAACAACACCCAGAACCCAAGGCGCATTTTGCTCCCAGAAAGATGGAACCTTTCCTCATTTCCTGAGCAAATTCAAGGAGGAAGAAGCGAAAAAAGCGCACCTTGAGGCCACTTGGGCATAGGCGACGGCAGAGAGAAGGGCTCCGGCTCCAGAGGACAGAATTCAGAGACATCTTCCCAGCAAGTACACTCGCAACCAAACATTTCCTTCGATCGCTCGATCAAACCCACGAAAAAGAAATTCCGGGACTCCCCAAGATGATCAGCCGCCGAATCGACCCGGAAGACCCGTCAGCTCCGTCCCTCTCTTCGCACCCCCGCTCGTCACAGCTCCACCAGCAAGAAGAAGCACGCACGGTGAATTCCCCAGGAAAGAGACAGAAGAGAGCCCCGGCGTTTCTGAAGCTTCGAAGCCGAAGCTCAGCATCACCCCCAGAGACCCTCAGGCAAACTGATCCGGTAGAGGACCGAGATCACACGCCTGCTTCTCCGGCCAGGGGGAGCCGATACGCGGGGAACCCACGAAGCCGGAGCAGATACCCACGAGAGGACCGAGACGAATTCTCAAGAAATCGCCATGAATTTCTTCAAAGTCCACAACAGAGAGAGAGAGAGAGAGAGAGGTTGCTTTGCTTTGGGTTGGAGTGAAAAGGTTGAAGGAGACGAGAGAAGCAGAGCTCCCAAACTGATTGAAATGTATAAATAATTTATTATGCACAAATTATTAAATTTTTTTTATGTGACTCATAATATTTCTAACTTTTTTTTAATTTTTCTTTTTTGGGTTCAGTAGTGATTATTCTTCTTTTTGGGTACACCACCCACCTGGGTGGCGCTGCTGAAACGCGCACTCTTCCTCTCGCAAAAGGTTGAGTGTTCGAATCTCGGGCGCCGCAGGGTGACTTAACCAGTAGCACGTATCGCCCCCAGGGTTTACTCCCCGGCTGTCGGCCGTGCAGTGGTTTCCTTGGATTATAAATAATTCTTATTTTTGGGTTTCAAGCTTTCAACTGCTCAACGACTTTTTGACGTGAGCAGGGGAGGAGCGCGGCCTAATAACTCGCTACATATATTTTTTTTCATCTCTATTTAATTTTGTCATTTTACTTCAAAATCCCAGCCGCCTTTAAATTACATTTTAAAAGTCGAATTTAAATTTTTTGTTTTTAATTTAACTCTCGATGTGAACCTCCACTATGTAAGGCCAGGGTAAATTTCGATGTGACGTGAGAAAAAGGAGCTTGCATCCGGAGTACCTCGAAGTTAAAAAAAAATTGTTGTAAATTCGACCCCCCAAAAAGTCACTTTTACCTCTTTGGAAATTGTATTATTCTATTTGGGCGTGCGGAGGGCGTGTCCCGCTCGACAATTTTTTTCGAGGCCCGTTCATATAGGTATTGTATTCTCAATCTCGCGTCCAACGAGAAGTTGAACTTGTAGGTGGAGACTTATCTCTTCATTTCGCCCTCTCCCGTGATTCGTGTTTTGAAATTAGAAAGATGAGTTAAATTCGAAATGATCCCATTTGGTATCACGTGCCATTGCAAAAAGGGTTCGGTGTGATTTTTCGTTTAAGAATGGATGAGAACGTGCCGATTCCTGACGGTGCCGAGCTAAGCCATATCGTGTCATGTCAAGTTCGGGTTTCTCTCGCTGAGTTCGTGCCACGGTCGAGTTGTGTTTTCGTGTTGTGCCAGAAATCGCCGCCCCGTTTAATTTAAGTTCGGCGATTCGCGTGAGGTCAACTTTTCGACCCTTAATCTCATACCTTATCTCTTTGTCGAGGCATACTCAAGCATGTACATGCACCATCCTAATGATGCTCCCTCCATATATATATAATGTAGAGATTATTGTATATAGTATAGAGATTACTTTAAAAATGTTTTAATCCTATTGTGCATTTCTTTTGATCTTGGGGAAGGTGTGACTGGGGATGGGTGCTTCTTCTTCTTTTTATTTTGATCTTTTTTATTTTATTTTATTTTTTTGGTAAGGATCTTTTTTTATTTTCTCAAAAAGAAAAGAAAAAGAAAACAAAAGAAGCCATGCTTCCCCAAAAGCATGGTAATTCTTGTGATGGAATCAATAAGCATCCGATTCTTATTTAAGTAGCATATTCTCCTAAAATTCAAATTTTTTTTGTTTTATTTTATCATCCAATCATTTTCAAGGTCACCTAATTTACAGATGAGGCGTCAGTGCTTCATTTAAATGAGAGTTTGGAAACGGCCACTGGATTTATGTCATGAAAAAAATATTATGTATATATATAAATTAGTATCACAAAAAACCTCAAACTTATATACTAATTTAATAAAATCATAAACCGATATACTTGTGACAATTTAACCTCCGTTAGTTTCTATTAAATTTCCGTTAAATTGCTGAACTGGATAATACGTGGTAGTTGACGAATGTATCGATTTTAGATTTTACCATTTGTTTATCACAGATGTATCAATTTATGATTTTTCGTAGTATTAATTCAATTTAACAAACGGAGGATAAATTTATCACAAATTGACCGGTTAATTCGGGAACAATTTTTTAGATTTTTTGGGATATTAACTCTACATAGATTATGCAAATCATCAAGGGAGAAAGAATAGAAAAAGAGACAAAATGGGTGGTCAAATCACGGCTTCTTTTGTCGGTTATTAAGAGAGATTATTGGGAAGCAATCATGCGTATAAACAATCATGCACTTGCCCCATTACCAAATGATCGGCCTGTTCCTAGGATCAGATATTTTAATCGGGGGAATGTCTTTTTGAAGATGACACTGGACATGAGCACCCCCTAAATTTAGACCGCCCCATATGGAGTTAATTAACGTTTTAATTAATTAATCATCAAAAGAGGAGGAGGCCTGTCTAGTTGTTGTGCCTAACTATGATTTCCGATTGCACGTCACGCCAACTATTTAATATGTGCAAAATCATTCAGTTTGTTTCACGAAAACAAATAATTAAAAAAATATTTTTTAAAAGTTAATCACTTGAATTATTTTCAAATATGAACGGACGAAAAACATTTTCGTCATCTAAAAAATTATTTAAATATGAATCATTATCGATAACAAAAATATCATTTATTAGTTATTTGTTTCGAGCAATATCGATGATATTTTTTTTTTAAAATTACTCATCTTCACGAAAACAAGGGGAGCTTTAGTACGTGATTGCAGTGTGATGATAAAGACTTGCTGAATTGACCATTTGGGTAAACAAATGCGGATGATAAATGCTGATTTTGACCTTTCTTTTTTTCTTTTTCGGTTGGAAAGTTAGGTACGCAAGGATCACTCATTGGCGGCTTGCAGCTAAACTCAAGCAATTGCATTGACCAACCTTAAATTTTAATTTTAATAGACATATAAGATGAAGTTAAACTTGTCGATGTATATGGACCAGCCTAAAAAAGATTCGCGTTTTCAAACTTTTTCAATATATACGAACTTATTTAGGAAATTTTGAAAAAATTCAAATACAAGTATATATATTTTTTTTTGTAGCAACCGGTATATTTTGATGAGTTATTATATAGCCGGTGAAATCCAAATTCCACCATCGGGAATTAATTGAAAGGGAAACAAAATAAAAGGAAATTGCAAGTAGCCTAGACTTGTCAATATTATAAACTCCTAATTACTAAATTAATTGAGAAAATGGATTTGGTTGTTCACCATCACCCTCTTTAGTTTCAATAAATTGGAAGGAGTTGTAGCTGAGATTCTCTCAATTCAAAAAGGTTAGGCTGTGAAATTTACATCATGAATAATGGCCAAATCTTCAAAATTCATTTCATTATCCAACAGCTTCAGCAATGGGGAAACAAGAAAATGATGTTGGGTCAGGCTCCATAAATTGTTAAAGAAAAGAGAGAGACTGGCTGGCTCTATGAAAAAAAAATTCAAAATTATATTCAAAATAAAATAAAAAAATAAAAAAATTTTGTGAATGATGCTCTCTTTGAATTTCTGGTTAGAATGGGGGCCTTTATATTGTCCTGTTCCTGTGTAATGTGGATTTCCTAGGTTTTACCTTAACCAATATTTGGGTCCACAAGGAGCTGTTCGTTCACTATCATGCAAGGAGGATGTCCTTGTCCACATCTTTCATGATTGTGATGCTCTTGCCTAAAGCTAAAAAACAAAATAAACGGGTTAAAACATCCCCGCACCAATATTTTTGGTCAGGATCCAATTGGAGGAGCTTCAGATGTGGATATACTGACCGTCCGTCGAGGTAAATTTCATTTGTAAGCTTTGTTTAAGTAGCATCGACATTGACACGTGACATGTAACACGGCATGACACACCGACATGTCATTTCTAAAAAAATGAGAATTCTGATATATTAGGTCACGTTGTATATTAAATTTATATTTATATATATATGATAAATTATCATTTTTATTATTATTGCAATCAAATTAATTTGATTCTAATCCATAAATAAATAAATAAATAATAAAAAAAGAGTGTCGGACGAGTGTCGGTGTCCAACACGTCCGGCACATGTCCGACACAACGTGAAAGCCCCCGGAGAGTGACCGTGCTTCCTAAGCTGTGTCGCAACATAACTCCGGTGCGCTCTTTCCGATGTACGCACGGTCCGAATTAGGTAACAAGACGAGCGGATGTCGGTCGCACGGAATAGAAGGTTCGACTTAAGCACGAACGAGCTCGAAAAACTTTGACTCTACTATTAAAAAGGGCGAAAACACGAGCGGGATGGCTCTAGCAAGAATAAACAATTACATGAACAAAAAGTCTATGGAAAAGATAAAAAAAGGAGGAGACATAAATCGTGGGGTTGGCCTAAAAATAAAGTTGGAGGCCCGCCCAAACTGACTCTCAGAGGCCTCCCCCCACTTCACGACAACGAAGAAGAGGGAGAGGAAGACACGCCACCAAATCAATTCGAGCTTTTCGAGCACGAGCCACGATTTGAACGGCGGGAAAGTTTTGGTCACGATTCCCTTTTTCCTTTCAATGAATTTCTAATCGACAAATATCCCTTCCTTTAAAAAAAGAGAACGAGTAATTTCTTTTGAAGTTTTCGCGATGGATTTTGCCGTCATCTTCACGTTTGTCCCACTCCAATTTCCGGGTGATGAGGTGACAGGTGGCGGCTAACGTGAAGGGAAGGCCCAGTTTCTTTCGTAAGCTGCTAGGCCTCTGTTCGGTTAAAATGATGGGCTCTTTCCAAAATGCCAAATTTCACTTAAGCAGTTCCATAATGTTGGCTGCTCAATGTCGATTGGAAAGCCCCCTCTCTCTTGTAAGCAATTGAATCGGGTAGCCAAATTAGACAAGAAAATGCACAGGGATGTGATCGCTTTTGCCTTTATTTCTCTAACCTTCCCGCCTCAGCGACTAGCAACTTGGGCTGTTTTATGAGTCCATCATCGATGGAGTTCATGCAGGTGAAGAAGACAAGACACAAAGGAACAACCCAAGAAATGCAAATTGGGTAGAAAAAGCAGGTCGCTCGATGGACTAGCACCAAATCGATGGATGCGTGCCATGTTGTTTGCTATAAGGCTGGTGTTTGATAGCAGGGTTTAATTGTTCCGTATTTTTTTTTTATCAGTTTGATGGGCCATACATGTCCTTCATAACCTCTGTCACATTAAAATGAAAGACCAAATCATGTGTTCATCTATCGGCTAACGCAAGCTTATTGTCCTTGAAAATCTATCTTTCGTATTGTAACGAAATGTCTTGAGTACAACTCTTTCTGAACATTTTATTTTTGTCCCTCCATTTACAATGAATTCTTATGCCGCAGTCCCGAGTCAATATCAAGTTACACGTCAGAGGAAAGTTGAATATAACATACCACCCGAATTTCAACAACCGTATGTGATTCATCTCTTAACACGGAATAGTATTCTCACCTTCTCACATGCTATTGATCTTTTTTCTTAGTTGGGAACGTACTTCACCATGACCTTAATTTGACCCTAGATATCAACATGGAATCAGAGCCAGTGTTATCTCTTTCACAAAAATGCATCCACCCCCATTAGTGCTGTGGTCAAAATGCCTCGTGCCGCTCATGATTTGGCTTGCACGTGAAATGGTATGTTGAAATATTGTTCCACATCGCTTGATATCGAGTCCTAACTGCTCTTTAAATTCATATGATCTCTCTGCACTAATCAGCTTAAAACTTTGTCTAACTATTTACTTTCAGACTTATCACAAGTGTTTTGTACCTTGAATGTCCAGATTTAAGATGCTAGAGAGATTGCCACTCATTTTGGGGTGGACAAGCTTCATTAGCATAGCCCCACCGACGAGGGAGAGATCTAGAACTCATTTTATTAGAACAAGATACATGGCCAGCCATCATAATCAAGCGAGCTGGCAACCTCGCACTTCAGAAATTATCAATCTATACCACCAGCCCATCGATCCTAATCCATGGTGGAAGTGGAATATATCCCCACTAGATGCCTTGTTGTGTTGCACACGAAAACTCGGGGAAAACTGCAGTAACTTCCACTTAAGCACGATCCAATTAGCAAAACTGGTGTGTATTGATCAACCACTCCATTAAAATTTCTTGAACAAACCATGACGGCACGAGCCATGCTTCCCGACTTCGTTTGACGGCTTGTACCTGTGTTCGTTCCTGCGGTTTTTGCTAATCCAAATGGAGAAACCAGCAAAAAGTAGTGATGGTTAGATGAAGGTTGGCAAGAAAACAATATTCCAATCCACCAACTTCCAATAAAACCACATGACATTCACCAATCCATACTATTCTATTATTACATTTAAAGAAGTTTTGATTGGTTCATTTGCTCATTTCTCTTCCTCACCATCTTGAATTGTGTCCATCGTCACCACAAGAACTGGTTCGAATCTTGATCTAATGGGAACGTTCTCTCCATTCTCTCTGCTAGTTTTCTCTGTTGTTCTCGGTTTTATCATGCCTTGCACCGACGGTCTACTTAAGCCAAGCGCGAATTACACCGCGTTTGTGTACACCAACTGCTCTAGCGACACGTTCACCGACTCAGATGAATCGCCTCATTCCCAAACGCTCTCAAACTTATTCGATGAACTAGTCTCTCACTCCTCCCGATCCAAGTTCTGCAAGGCCACCGTTGGCGACTCTCTCTCCGGCGTCTCTGGCCGGTTCCAGTGCAATGCCGCTCTCACCGACTACCAGTGCCACGAGTGCATCGCTCAAATTCCCGAGATATCGCACACTCTCTGCAGCAAGTCAATCGCGGGTAAGATTCGGCTCTCCGGGTGTTACCTCCTGTACGAGACCGACCAGTTCTCTATCCGGAAGGCCGAGATCTTGCCACGTGGTGGGGGCGGTGTATCCAAGTACGGGATCGATCACAAGAACTGCGAGGTGTCGGGCGAAGTGGAGGGGATCGAAGGGTTCGAGGAGAAGAGAGATGCGGCGTTCGAAGCGCTCGAGGAGGGCGTGGTGCAGGGGAGAGAGGGACAGGGAGGGAGGTACCAGACGGAGTACGGGCCGTTCATGGTGGAGGCGGAGTGCGACACCGATCTGGGGCCGTGCGACTGCGGGGAGTGCGTGAACGCAGCGGTGGAGGTGGTGAAGGAGGATTGCCCACAGTCGGTCACCGGTGAGGTCTTTCTCGACCAATGTTCAGTGAGGTTTCAGTATTTTTACGGGGGAGGGGGAGGCATAGGCGGAGGCGGAGGCAACGGCGGTAATTTGTATCCAGGTAAATTGTCATACTTATCTGTGTCCAATTAAGGACTAGATCACATGTAGCGAAATCAGTGATAATTGAAATAGGTCTGATTATAGATTGGCCAGTTACACCACGTTATTACAAGATATACGACATGCATGCAATATCTCATAGGCGACCTATATAAAGTTAGATTCTCGAGGTACCGAGAATGAATAAAAACACACAATCTTGTAACCTGCTACTTATATTTTCTCATCCTTTATAGTGACCAGATTTTACTATTTCTTATTCCTTAAGAAAACGTGCCTTGGATCGTTGCAATTCACGCAAGGTTTGTGTTGAAACAGGAGGACGCGGAGATGAAGAAACAGGAAAACAGATAGCGATCGTGCTGGGAGGAGCTGGAGCTTTGGTGCTAGGCTTTCTCTTTTTGATGCTTCTCAGGTCGTGCGGCAGGAAAGACGAAGGTGAGCGCGCATACATCGCTCGTCTAAAGAAAGTTTTACGCAAGCAATCTTTTTTTCGTATTGGATACACAAAATACCCTCGTTTTGGTCGCTCAAACATGCTAGCTTTCTCATGACATCGAATCGAACTTCTTGTTTAACAAGTGCACCAACACGATTTTTGCTGCAGATTGTTGAGAAGAACTCGGAGTCTTCCAAGCCACACGGACCCTATTTCTTCTGGTAGACGAATGGGCCTTTTGCTACTCTCTAGTCTGACTCAGGCTGAAAAGAGAGGGAGACAAGGACATTGATGCAGACGGAGTAGATATGACTCTTGGGGACTAATATCGATTTATTTGGCTTTGGATATGACCGTGATATGTCTCTTTCTTTCTTTATGAGGGTCAACTTGTTAGAAAGGAAGGATTTCACTGTACATGGATGTGACTGTTCATATTAAAGTGTGTTGTCGTTAAAATTTGATCCATGCCTTCTTCATCTTTTGTAGTAACATTTCTTTTTCTGTTGACGATGACGGTAGTCTACTTGGACAAGTAAATATCACGAAAAAGATTTTAGAGATATTATAACTTTCGTACGACGCCCATTTTAATACTAAAATTTCTTTGCCGGATCATTTTAGTGCCACGTCAAAATAAAACTATCGTTTAAGCACCTCCATTAATAAATTCCAACAATATTCCAGCAATATATCTCAATTGGCTTTTTTGAATAATGCCTACATGGCTTGTTTATGCTTAAAAAAAATAATCTCAGGCCTTCAAATGATTGGAGAGCTTCACGTGGGCTATGGGATCTCTCTTCTTCCTCTTCTTGAAATGCTTGGAAATCTGCATCATCCAGATTTCTTTTCTTCAGGCTTTGCAGTTTACATTTTGTTCAAGTTTTGCAGAATTCATCGTGTCAAGCTTTTCCAGTATTCCTCCCATTCCATGACCCCTCCACCAGTCTCGGTAACAGCTCTCTATGATACACAAAATGGCCAAGCGCTCCCGAAACCACCATAACTCCTGCACACTTCCCATCAAAATGCCTAGGACGCTCAAGCCCATCAGACATTCCAATCAAATCAAGAACAATTGTCAAAATTTTTTGGAGAGATTTTTGGAGATGCATTGTATGTCTGAAGTCCTCGGAAGGTCCCTAGCCTAATGAAAGTTCTACCCAGTTTTGAGCTTTGAACATTTCCGGGTTGCTAACGTATTTTTTTCCTTTTAACTTTACCATCACTAAACTTTCAAAATTCCAAAAATGTCCTCAACATTTTTAGCTTGTGCAACGTTGCCGGTGAGCCTCGTTTGAGGTCATGCGACGGGTCGCATGAAGATCGCTGGGTCGCTTGAGATCGTGTGACCTCAAGCAATGGCGGCCTGAGCCCTTTTCTAATGTCTAACGAAGGATTTAAGATTTATTTTAAAAAAGTAAAAATCCTTTAAAAGTGTGATTTTTTCCTCTACATTATTTAAATCAAAGTTACTTTCCAATACACTAGTGCCAAATATTATTTTTTTTTTTGGTAAGGGTAGTGCCAAATATTATTTGTACTTCGAAAAACCCTTTTAATCTAAACCTCTTTGCATTTCTGCTAAAACTTTCCTCAAAATCGAACCAAATGCAGCCTTTGTCTCCATCTGCCACTTGCTCTCATCTCCGGTCAATTGTCAGTCTTTTCTTCTCTTTTTATTATTTGAGCTAGCCTTGACGTCCTGCCATTGCTACATTGCTCTTAGCCACCATCTCTCGCGGCCAATACAGCTAGCGAACACCGCCACTTGTCATCCTCAATGACCTCTCTCTCTCTCTCTCTCTCTCTCTCTCTCTCTCTCTCTCTTACTTGTGTAATTACATGAACCCAACCAATTTAGGATCATCGCGACCATCACGGTCTCACCATGCAACCGTCATGACCCTGACGCTTTCCATGGTGGTAGTATCATGTTATCTGCAGATAAGAATTGTCTTCGCCAAAGTTACTGAGCTGGGTGCTTCAGCCTCAATCGAAACCCCTTCCACATCCTCAATGAAGAAGAGCCCAACGAGACGATGCCCGTGATGCCAGCGGCAACTAGACCGAGGGGAACTTCGCAGTGTCTCTATACCTCTTGGAGATGTCTATGTAGAGATGCTTCACCAGTTTCGAACTAAAACCGTTGTAAAAAGAAGGTTTCGACAATCTTACCACGTGAAGGACTCGGGCTCTGTTTCTTCTTGTTGTGCTTCTCTGAAGCGTTATTGGTCGTCAGAACAACTAGGGTTTTTTTTTCTTTTGGTCTGAGCTGGATAAACCGGTTGACTTCATTAGATTTGGCGGTGAAGAAGGTGTCATTGCACGCTATGTTTTTTATCATTTGTTTTTTTTGCTCTAATGTTATAGGTAGCCACAGATTTGGACTTGGACCTCTTGAACATCAAGACTCGAAGTTTGGGGAGATGACTTGAATGGAAAGATAGGAGACTAAGCCTGCGAAGTGGATGTCCATGGGAATGATCTTTTGCTTGGAGAAAGAGAGTGATTAGGAGTAGGAAATAGAGAGTTGTTAGGGAGGAGAACAACATAAAGTCAGGGTGGCCCCATAGGACCCACGATTCGGTAATTTTGTCCTTTTAATTCTTTTGGGGATGGGTGAGCCGGTAAAATAGCAGGTAGTTCTGGTGATCCACGTTAGCCATAGGTCACTATCGCCACAGTGTCCCATATGGGTCCCAATTTTTAGACTTTCTAAAATTTCTTCTCTTCTTTCTCTCCGTTACTCTCTCTTTTCCGCCTCCATTGCTAACAATGCAAGCTTTGTTAGTGACACGCCGTTTCTCACTCTACGCTGCATCTTTTGTTTTTCTTCGTTCTTTAAAGAACGGAAGTTGCTCCGTTTCCCTCTCTTCGCTTTCTCTTGATGGGAAAATCTCTTATGATGTTTTGAAGATGGCAAAGTAATTAAATGTTACTAATGCGTGTTTTGATTGAGTAGCATTAGGTGATATATACACAAGCTGTTATGTGGATATTGTCTTAAACCTGATGAGCTAATATAAGGAGGGCTCTATCATTGTAAGAGTGATTTGCCGATATTAGGGGTGAATAATATATTCGATGTTGAGATGTCTACATGCTGGAAGGATTTTGAGATAGGGTAAACATCTTGAAGGATTTTGATCGAGGGTGAAACAGGGATGTTTGTGATGACTTGGAGGTAACAAAATCTGATGAACAATTGGACCGACTTGGTGATGATGAGCAAGTCTTTAACAAGGATGTTCGGTAAAACTCAGCGGACCATGAAGGTGAACAACTTGGTAAAGTCATAATTGCTAATATGCTTGGAAAGACCGAAGGAAATGGTTGTAAATGTCACCATTTTATGCAACAAACAATGTTGAGGAATTGGAGAAGAGAATTACACAAAATGCAAAGCGAGCTTCAGGTGTGCTCCGGGTCTGCAGCACACTCACATATTCATAAGGATCTCTACCTCTATACCGAGACAAGAATAGGGGAAGGGAGAATTATGTAATTTTTGTATATTTTGATAAAGAGTAGATGAATCAACTTTACTATATAACTATCTAAAGCAATAAGACAATCATTTAGAATTAATATATGCACAATCAAAGGAAATACATGTACAATCCTAAGAGATATAAATAATTTGGAAAAATATAGAGAATCTCTTAAATATATCTCTAACAAATCATATAATTATAAGATGATGGTAATTTGTGGAACTTAGTGCATATTTTGCCAATAATAACTAGGGAATTGACCATTCAAATCGTTCTAGGGGGCACAACAGGCTAAAATTAGTAAAAGAACACATTATGAAGAAAGCACTCGGAGTATTCATATAGATGGAAAAATTTAATTCTTGAAGAGTGCAAGATATTAGAAATCACATTTTGATTACTTGGTTAACCTTTAAATTACAATTTAAGCTCCGTTTGTTTCACAGAAAATGTGACATTTTAATGTGTTTCAAGAAGTCATTTTTCAGGAAAATGACTATATTTTCGGCATTTTGCTGAAATTTGAAAATAAACTGGAAAACATTTTTCACTATTTGGTATGGAAAATCTTTGATTTTCCTCTATCCACTCATTTTAATAATTTTTTATTTCTTTTTCTTTTCCTTCTTCTTTGGCTGGTCGCCAACCACGGCAATGGCCAATGACCGGCCCCGGGCGAAGGACGAGCCTTGCCAAATCAGCGAGCTCGACCTCATTGACTTTTGGCGAGGCCTTGAGCTTGCCGATCTAGCAAGGCTCTTCCCTCGCTAGGGGCTAGTCGTGCAAAAAAGAAGGAAAAGAAAAAAAGAGGAAAGAAAAAAGAAAATAATTGAAAATTCTAAAAAAAACGTATTTATAAGAATGGATGTTTTATTAACTAAGGATTCGAGCCCGAGTGCTGAGGACCCATGCTAAGTCTTTGTGAGCTGGGGCCTGAGTGCCGTGGATCCGAGGTTGAGCATTGAGGACCGAAGCTCGACATTTATGGAGCTAGGCTCGGGTGCTGTGACATCGGGCATGGGTACCAAGCTTCGAGCCTAGTCTCGATGGACCCAGGCGTGGTTGTTAGGACATCGATCCCAGGCACCAGGGTCCCAGGCTTGGTCTCGATGGACTCGAGCTCGGGTGTTGGAGACCTAGTCTTGAACGCTAGAGACTTAGGAACTAGCGTTGGGGTTTCCATGTCAAAGCATAAAATTTCAGGTCCAAGCGCCGATACCTAGTCATATTTTAGAAAATATTTTCCGACCTTTTCAAAGAGGAAATCATTTACTTGAATTTAAGCATAGATTTTCGTTGACTAGGAAAACATATTTCCCCTTGGCTCATTTTCCCGAGCGAACGAAACGCCGGAAGATGAGGAAAACATTTTTTCGCGAAACAAACGAAAGCCTTAACCCACGATTTACAAAGGAAATATAAAAAAAAACTCACCTTCGACATGCTCGCATGCAAAAGTATCATCTAAACGATTACTAATCCGATCGGCGGCGCACGAAAACGTCACTCAACGAATATGACAACGAACCTCAGACGGTCATCCAAATTTAAGCGAATTAATTAAATAATAATATTTTCTCTTGGTCAGAAATTAAAATAATAGTTTGGCCCTTAAAATATTTCGAATGTCATACTGCGCAAAGCTTTGCATGGATTAGATCGTGTAATGTCGACCGGCGGAGCGGGGGGCCCCACGAAATCCCACCTTCCCCCTTAAGAAAAAACACCGGAGAGTTAATGCTAAGGTAATCAATATACACCAGGGCCCGGCCCGGGGGACCGCCGCTCTCCTGCGCTCGGATCCACCGGAAGCAACCCGCTCCCGCCTCCCGCGCCGCGACGCGTGTCCGAAGCCGGGCGCCACGCGGGATCGCGCCTCGCGCGCGGCCAATCAGGAAGGGCCGTCCGGTGCAGCTCGGCCGCACCCGAGTGCCATCTCCCCGAACAAATGCACGCGCTTTCCATGCGCCACCCTCTCTCTGTTTTCTCTCTCTCTTACTTCATCGAGTCTCTGCAAATTCCTCTGCCTGCGGACGAAGCCCAAACCCTCGTCGCTTGCGAACGGTGGTCCCCTCCCCCCCTCCCCCCGTCGAATCGAATTCCCGCGCCCCTTCGGAGTTGGGGGGGCTCCACCCGCTGCATGCCCGGGCGGCGATCGCGGCGGTGGCTGGGTCCTCCGGCGGTCGGGTTCCGCCGCGGGGGGCGGGAGGCTCCCTGATCGGAGGAGCGCGCTCTGCATGGCGTGATCGGCAGCGTTGTCTTCTTCTTTCTTTCGTTCTGGCAGGGGGACCGGATTGGCTTCGCCTCGCGTTCCCCGCGCTCGCGGCCCCCGAGGCTGTCGACAGGTCGGTATGTGGGAGCGCGCGCGCGTCAATGCGGTCGAGCTCTACCTCTGCTCCTCCCGGGGGGCAGTGGTTGGATTTTTGTTCGTGCTCTGTGTTTTTGGCTGGTTGCGGTGATGTGGATTTTTTTTTTTGTTTCTGCTTTTGATTTGTCTGATTGCTGTCGGAGAAAGCTTGGTCTTTTGCCATGTTGTTGCTTGAAGAAAAGAAAAAAAAGACGAGACTTGATGGGTGTGTCGGAGGAGATCACGTGTTTTGAGATGATGGTGATGCGCGTTCTGAAGGGAGTGCGATATTGGCGTGCTTGGAAACTGGTTGAAGCGAGTCGGTGGAGTGACGTGAGAGAACTTGGTTCCTTCATAATGCTTGCTGGTGATTGGACTGGTTGAAATGATGGTGGTTCTGGAGGAAGAGCGGGAATCTCATCATGGGGATCCAGAAGGCAGCTTGTAGTTGGATTTGCTTCGTATTTTTGTGCTTCTCTTGGCTGTATTAGCAGAGATTTTGTAGAAAGAGTCACGGAGGTTCTATTTATGTGGCAGTCAGTTCTCTATAGTAGGATTCTATCTATGGCGTGGTGATGATAAGATGAAAAGAGCAGAACAGATATTTGGGATAAATGTATAGATCTAGAAAAGTAAAAATAGTTGAAATCTGTCTGTAAGGAAGAGGGCAACTCTCAATTAAATTTGAGTCAATTTTTGTGTCATAATTAAGCTAAAAACTTTGCAAATACGCTAAAAATCTTATTTTTTCTGGCTACCTAAAAAGCTTGATGGTTTTGACCCCCCCCCCCCCCAAAAAAAAAAGAAAAACTTGATGGTGGAGGTGAAATTTTGTGCAATTGCGTTTTGGGTCAAGAAAATTATAACATCATTTTTGGTTAATCCAGTTCTAAAAGATTGTACAAGGCTCAGTACTGGCTAAGGCTTTGATTTTCCTATTCTATGGTGTAGATCTGACGTAATCTCTGGTTATATTTGGAATGTTTGGAGACTTGTCTTCATGGTTCTTTACATGGAAAGCAATTGCCTTAGTACTATAGCTTCAGATGACAAGACCTGGACTTGACTTCCTTCAAATATAGGGAAAATTGGCAAATGAAATGGGATCTATTTTCTTCAACTTCTTTCTGGAGGGTTATAGGGTTGCTACATTCTTCATATTGAATAAACACAGAATAGAAGAAGCTGAAATTTTTGTGCTTGAAGAGTGAATTCTTCCCTGGTTTTCTTTCATGTTACTTCAATAGAAATGCTACATGAAGACTTCTTTATCAGATGTTTGGAAAATGCTTAGCAGTTCGCTGAGTACCTTGAGAGTTGTGAGGTCAAAGCTCTTTGTGATTGGTTCTTATTTGTTTCAAGGATGTTTACAGCCAAAATTTGGTGTTCAGTTAGTGAAGGGGCTGCCATTTGATTGAATTATGTGAAGAGAGTGCAAGATTGATGTTCAGCATGGGGAATGGAAGTTTTTCTTTCCTGTGTTGTGAACCATTTTGTTACTTTCTTTACCTTATGATTGGACATCTTGTGGAAGCAAAACTACAAAAGCGGTATTTCTCATGTCTTTAGCCTAGCGATAATGGGAAAGACCACTTAGTCTTCTGGTTAGATCTCAAAGCAAAGTCAAATAGTTTATTACTTGCATGGAAAGCGAAACATTTAAAGACTGAGGGAAGAATTCATATCCTAGTAGAACTTTGAGCTGCCAAATGTGACATTAGCATTTTAAGGACTACTTCTGGTGATAGATAAGTGGAGTTCCCTTGCCAGTTGCTAAGTTTGTGTTTGACGATGAAATTTTTTTAACTGATCGTTGTGGAAGTCAATAGCAATTTAACTGTATGCCAGGAGAGGCTTCAACACTCTTTAACATAAAGTCAAACTCTTTGATGCTGAATATTATGGCAGCGATGATCTCTACGAGCGAACTTTATCTGGCCAAACTAAGGCCTTTTACATCCTCATTCTTTGACGAAGGTCGTAGTGGTTGTTCATGTAGAGTTAATGTTTCTGATATATGGTCCTTCCATTCTTACTAGTTTAAGTCTAAAATAACCATGGCCACTGTTACTTCACTTAGGCAAAAGGTAATATTTAGGATCTGAAGAACAAGGAGACTCAGTTTATTATATGATAAACAATTTTATGGCAATTCATGTATTGAAGTTTGACTTGGTAGCCGCTACGCGTGGTCACCTCTAATGTGAATCCCTTGTGTGTAATGTGTTATGATCTCGCTGGTACTTTTGTGGAGCCTTATCAATTGCACTAACTTCTCTCTATAAAATTTATTGTTGGGGATTATTATTTTCCTCCTTTCAATCATCTGAGTAATGAATTGCCATTAATTAACTGTTCTTTCCTTTCTGACTTTGATCTAATAGACATTCTAAATTCAGGTGAAATTGTACTAAATCAGAAGATATAATCATCAGAAGTAGGTTTTCTAGATCAATTGATGGCTCCGGATGTTAAGGTGCGCCAGGCATTTGCAGCCACGAGGGCTTTGGGCATTCCTGATGAGGAGGTGAAGCCAATTTTGAAGCAGCTTTTAAGAGTTTACAACAAAAAATGGGAACTAATAGAAGGAGAGAATTTCCGGACACTCATAGACACATATTATGAGTCCAAAGAAAATAAGGTCACCACACTTGTTCTTCCATCTGATATCACTTTGTATTAACCTTATTGGCTCATCACAGTCCTATTTTTGTTTCATGAAGTATCCTAACAGGGTATCTCAGAAACTTGAAAGTAATTGTAACTGCTTAGTTTTAGATGCATGATCATTTTGTTCCACTTCTGTCATCTCCTGCTCGATGTACACTTTTTATTTATTATTGGTGGTGTTCACTTTTGCTCATTAATATTTCTCTATTATTTCCATACAGAATATAGGTGATGGAAATGGGAGTACTGCAGGGCAAGATGGTTGTGAAAGACCATCTAAGAGGCTGCACTTGGAACAGCAGGAAAACCAAGTTTCTGTTAGTATGAAAAATGTAGCTTCAGAAGATCGTGAACTATCAACTTCCAACGGATTTGTGGAGTCACCACAGCAAAGTTTGAGAGATGGAACCAACCATAATTCCCGACTGCTTCACGTGCAGCACAGTAACTCATCGAAGCAGACGAGTTCTTCTCATCCTTTGATGAAAAGCGATGTGATGGCTTCTAGGAAAGCATCCTCTCCAACTTTAAGTGATAACTCAACAGGGGAGGTTGGACTAGGTCAGATTTCGGTGGAAGGTCTGCATGGTAAAATTCGTAAGAAAGAGCTTAGTAGGTCAAAAGCATGTTCTGTCGCAACATTGTCTCCTTTGATTGAGCCTACCCAACTCGGCCATTCAGGTATGTGTAGTTTGTTATTTGCAATCTGCCATCAGGTTTGGCACTCGGGCTTACAGCATATTCTTTAGCGAGGAGGTTGATTATGCCTTTGATATGTATATTTGGGTAAATGATAGGCGAGAGCCACTGTTGTAGTTTATGATCTTCTTGTTGTTCATCTGGAAGAGTTTCTTTGATAGTGTGAACACTCATACAGATGTCCAAGTTGAGAACTGAAGTCCCCCGTGTGTATAGGATGTCCGAAAACTTTTCACGGATGTGCAATTAAGTACTAAAACTTTCCAAAAGTGCAATTAAGCGCTAAAACCCGTCAAATTGGTCCAATCAAGTCCTTCCGTTTATTGCACTTTTAGAAAGTTTTAGGACTCAATTGCACTTTCATGACAAGTTTTAGGACTTGATTGTACTTTTTGAAAGTTTTACGACTTAATTACACTTTTGTGACAAGTTTTTGGACTTGATTGCACTTTTTGAAATTTTTAGGACTTAATTGCACTTTCGTGACAAATTTTAGGACTTCCGGTGCGCTTATATCTTTTTTATTTTATTTTTTTATCTTTGGAATGCATACTGTGTGGAAATCCTTGCCCTCCTTTTTCTAAAAGAGAAGCAAGCTGTTCATTCATTACTGAGGATTGTAATAGATTTATATGGCATTTTTAGCAGATATCGAGACAATGGTAATCGTTCTTTTTTGCTTCAGGTGAAAACCATAATTAAGTTGGTCTACATGCCTGATCTCTGCTTCTTTTTTAGAGAAGCAGATTCAAATATTGAGTATGCTGCGTTGATTAGGAGAATACTATTTTAACTAGTTGCACACCACATTCTTATCATTCTGCTGGGTAGAAAATTTGGTATCTGGCAAGTTTGTAATTCAGGCTAGCTTGATGTTCTGTAGGAAACAATTCCGGTAGGCCTCAAGAGGTTATAGTTTTCATTCTGCAAGAATTATTTACTCCTTTCCATTCTGATTTATTTGGTTTGGCATGGCATGCTCAGAGCAACATTCTCCATTGGACTCAGAAGTTAAATCGTCTCCTGGCATCATAAGAAATATCTCGGACTCCAATGGGATTACTGGTCCAAACACAAAGGTTCTAAGCTATTCAGGAAAGGACTCAGAAGTTTTAAACCCAGTTGCTAGTTCAAGTTCAAGAGGTCCTGCCAATGTTCGTCGCCGTCATTGCAGTTTGGTCAGAAAAGGCCGTTTCAGTGACTTCACTGACATAACAAAAGGTGCTGAAAAAGTGAAAATTTCTCTGGCAGATGATCCTAGCAATGAGCAACTTCCTGCCTTTAATTACATACCGCATAACATAATTTACCAAAGTGCTCATGTGCAATTTTCGCTGGCTCGTATTGCGGATGAGGACTGCTGTTCAAGTTGTATGGGTGACTGTCTCTCCTCAAGACTGCCATGTGCTTGTGCCCGTGAAACTGGTGGGGAGTTTGCCTACACTCCAGTAGGTCAGCTCAAGGAAGAGTTTATAGAATCTTGTAAATCGACAAAAGTGAATCCCCAAGAGAAGGATTTTGTTTACTGTCAAGACTGCCCAATAGAGAGGTCTAGGAATGAGTCAAGACCTGAAAAATGCAAGGGCCATCTGATTCGCAAGTTCATTAAAGAATGCTGGAGAAAATGTGGATGTGATATGCACTGTGGAAATAGAATAGTACAGAGAGGAATAACGTGTAAATTGCAAGTGAGTATCTTCTTTAAATCATTTGGTGCGAGCATCTTTTTAGTAGCAAATTGTTCCGAACTGATTGCTAGAGCATTCATAATTGATCTTTGGCCATCATGTTCAAACTTTTGTGCACTCCATTATTATTTGTGCAAGGTGATATATATTTTACTCCACTGTTGGCTAGGTTTGCCGTAGTAAGATGCATATATATCCCTTGTTTACCATATTAGTCATGCATCATGGTAGAATGTCTTATTTTGTGGTTATGCGTCTTAACTGTGGTAAACGAAATTAGAATTATGGTAAAATATCTCATTTCTCTGTAAATGAATGACTATTTTAGAAAAAAAAGTTACACAACCACGGTAAATTATTATCTGTTTCATGGTAAATGTGCCTGTGTTATAAAGAACGCAAAATTATGGTTGAGCATTCTCTTTTGGTGTAAAAAGTTGGTCAGTTGGCTATTTCCAGATACACAAGATATCAGCAGTTGACTGTTCCATCCAATGTTCATGGTTCAGGGGATTAAGGCAGTTGGTCAATTGTATAAGTTAACATCTTTCGTTTGAAGAATTTTAATACATACGTCAAATGTGTTAAATTACTCAAAGATCTGAATTGCTCAATGCTCGTGACATGATTTGGGTGAACAATCATAATATAAAAGTACGTATCTTATAATGTCTGTAACTTCTTGAAAATACTCGACTCATCTAGGCCTACTGTTCTCTCCCTCCTCATGATAATCTAGTTTGAAGATTTAAATTATGTTGCTTCTTTTATCTATATGCTTTTCCTCTATCCTCAGGTTTTCTTAACTGAAGAAGGAAAAGGCTGGGGTGTCAGAACACTTGAGGAATTGCCTAAGGGAACATTTGTTTGTGAATATGTGGGGGAAATAGTGACAAATACAGAGCTATATGATCGTAATATGCAAAAAAATGTTCATGAGAGACATACATACCCAGTAATGCTTGATGCAGATTGGGGATCAGAAGGACACTTGCAGGATGAAGAGGCTCTGTGTTTGGATGCGACGTATCATGGCAATGTTGCCAGGTTCATTAATCACAGGTATGTCTTTGATGATTGTCTTTGATTAGGCCTTTGCACCATGGAGCCAATTTGTTGGTTTTTGTACCTAGGCTTTCTTCCTTGGTTGATATTGTTTCTTCTTGTTCCTCTTTCTATTCCACTGGGTAATTAATATGCTGTCTTTAAAAAGAGGGAGTTACATGACTACACATAAGAAGAAAATCACCCATGGTCACTGGAGTGGCAGAATAGGACTGAGTACTTCTTGTGCTTTAGAGAAGCCTAACGGGAGTTTGGAAGTACCTTTTGCAGCAAACCTTATTTGAACTTTTGGGAGTGGAAGAATGTTTTGATCCATAATGACAAATTAACTCTTATTATCATTGTAAAATATGATCACATTTACTGGTAAAGCAATCACTAAACGGCTCCCTTTCTCAATATCCTGTAGAAAACATTAATTGCCAATTCTATTTTCTTTTAACATAGGTCCATTATGATGTTATTATCCATTAGCACGCCGATACTTTTAAAAATCCACAGAATCTGACTGTTATCGTGTATTTTGCTTTAGCATATGCCTTCTTTTATATCTCTTGTCTAAGACAATTTTGTCAGTTGGGACTTTTAGTACCCATAGTATATATCTTGTTCTGAGTTCTAAGCTGAAGATTAGAGTAAGCTCTTCAAAATATATTCATGGCATACGTTACTTGATACTACTTATGTGTCATCCGTTTGTGACATCCTTGTTTTCTCCATATTTTTGCAGATGTTTTGATGCAAACTTGATTGATATCCCGGTTGAAGTGGAGACACCTGATCGACACTATTATCATGTATGAGAATCACTGGGTTTGACTTTGTTTATGTTATTGCAGAAGCAGGATTTCTGGTGTAATGTTATGGGATATTTATTATGTTCTTTTGAATGAAGAGGCTCGTAATTGTTGATAGACTTTCTTTTTTGCAGCTTGCGTTTTTCACTACCCGAACAGTTGGTGCTTTTGAAGAGTTGAATTGGGTAAGGAGTATTGACAAACTATCTATAAAGTAGTTTATGAGAAAACCAAATCTCTCTCCTAGTTCGGACTCTTATTTGTTCCTCTGTCACTTATAGTGAGCTCTTTGGACATCGTTGGTCCTCCCTTGCTGATGAAAAGCATTTTTCACCTTATGGACTGATACATGATTACTGGTTTCCATTTTAACGCCAATCTTTTCAATCAGTGCTCACTATGGCCTCAGCACAGTGCTTTCTGTTATATGATTTATTTCCCTATCACCGGGAAGCTATGGTTTGAGATAAACTTGTAGAATCATGCAAAAACCGGGGACGCTTTATTTGTCTCATTTCACTGACCATTTTTCACCAATTTTTGCTTCGACCAGAATTAAAGTGTGTTCCTGTGTCAACTATGGTTATGCTATGCATGATTGCAGGATTACGGTATTGATTTCGATGATGAAGATCATCCTGTGAAGGCCTTCAAATGCTGCTGCAAAAGTTCACATTGCCGAGATATGAAAAGGTCATTTCACTTTTATTTCGTTACGGGCAAAACATGTGTTGGTGTGATTTGCCTTGTACTGTAAGCTTGGTTGATTATGCTAACTCATATACCCGAATTTGGGCCTTAAGCCAGAACAAGAGAGCAATTGGACTTAAGTTTTTCTGTTTGTGTACCAACTAACTGTGAGCTCTTCTCTGGCACAGGAAGTAGATCAAGGGTTGTGACTCTCACCCGACGGCCAGTCGCCGACCTAGCTGTACCAAATTCCATCAGGATAGGTTTCTAGTGGCAATATAAGCAGGGCTGGCCCCGGGGTTCTTTACCGAAGGCAAATGACCATGGCTTACCAGCTCGGACAATATTTTTCGTTGGTTAAGAATTAGGCAGATGTTTGATGCCTTGGAGACTTTGCATTCTGCTGTGGGAGGGTTGGGTATATTACTTCGTCAGCTTGAGTCAGCTGGCAAAGTGCGAAAATGCCCGCACGAAGGGTGTGGCAAGCGTCTAATTAACTCGTGACCTCGACTGTGAGACATGTTTGTCGGGCGATTCCTGGGCTTTGGCTGCACATTGTTCTAAATCTAGGACATCGGTAGTTCTTTTAAATGTGTACATCCGTGATTTTCGAGTGATTAATTTGAAGTCCCAACCAAAGAAATTTTGTTGCTTTGTAGATGATGGTTGCACGTACGGCTATCAACGGTTCGATTCGGGTGGAACTTTGGGGTATGCGTTTATGACCCGAACCGACCTGCATCTGACTTGAGCCGCAAGCGTGGATCGTAGCTTCGCTAATGATTTTTAATTTTTTAATTTTTTTTGGGGGTCAAAATTTAGAAATCATTGAACTTTGAAATATCTTTAGGAATTTCACATTACTCGAAATTACCTTTTACGTGCCAATAATTATGCAAGTTTCAGGAGATGCTAAATAACTCTTAGGGTTACGAAAAGTAGTAGAAACCAGAAATTAGAGAGCCTCAATCCGACCGATGTGTCCCGTCATACTAGACTCCCTTTTTTAGTTGGGGTAGTATCACAAAAAACCTCAAACTGTTATATTTGTGATAAATTTATTTTAAATTAATATTTTTTTACTATTAAAAATTCCAAATCGGTACATATGACAAATTTACCTTATGTTAGTTTCTGTTAAATTTTACTGTCAAATTTATGAATTTGATGTTACGTGGCAGTTGACGGGTGTATTAGCTTGGGGTTTTACATTCCGTTTATCACAGTTGCATTAGTTTGTGGGTTTTTTTTTATTTATTTAATTTAACGGAGAGTAAATTTATCGCAAATGTACCAGTTCGAGATTTTTGATGATCAAAAAATTAATTTTGGATAAATTTATCTTTGGTGCATCAATTTGGGGGTTTTTCGTGATAAAAAAATGAGTTCGAAATAAATTTATCATATATATATCAACTTAGAGTTACTCGCCGTATTAATCCTTTTCAATTTTTACTGCGAAGTAATATTTATACTGCTTTAGGAAAATAAATCCAAGGATCGAAAGCTGTCCCATCTGTGACGTCCCCGTTTCAACGGTCGCGAGTCCGGTGGAGGAGGAGGGCACGTCACGATCAAAACTAAAATACCGTCTCCAACGGCCCCATGTACATCAGCATCGTGAACACAAACAAGAAAGGAGGTATCTTTTCTGTCTCTTTCAGGCGAAAAAAACAGAACAAACGAGTACATGAGGTTGGTTTTTTGGTCTAAATTTTACATCTTCATATATAAATTCTAGTTAAATAAGATTAAAAAAAATAAAAAGGCTAAAGTTTTAACAAAAACACAAAAAAAAACCTACACAGCTGCCGCTCCACTAGAAAGGGTTGATGGGGGCATTGGCCATGCTCGGCAGACCTCATCCAAATTTAGGAGAGGGTCACGGCCCTCTCTCGGATTTGATGAGGGTTACTGGTCCTCATTGAGCCCTCGACAACTGTTGCTAGCGATTAGGTGATAGCCCACAAGTGGAGGACTTGAACCACCCACCTGTGGGTTTTCTTTTCTCTTTTTTGTGTGTTTTTTAATTTTTAGTTTATTTTAATCTAGCTAAACTAATGTTTAGGTTAAAAAATTGAGATTTGGACTAAAATGACATTTTAATATTATATTTCTTGCTTTATTAATGTAAATGCTGCGTAGAAAAGAGAAAATAATAAAAAATCACATTAGTATTTTTAGTTGGATGGAGTTAACAAGAGGATTTGATTGCACTAACTTGACAAGTTTTAAGATTTAATGGCACATTTTAAAATTTTGAGGACTTAATCGCACTTTTGTGATAAGTTTAGGACTTTTAATACACTTGTTCAAAAAAAAAATAATCGGGTCAATCGACAAACTTGAATTTATTTTAGTTGTAATAAAATAATATTTTGGCATATATATTAAGCTTTCTTATTATTTGGACATTTTTCTTAATTTCCAACGAAGTTAAAAAAATACATGTTCTACCCCAAACTGAATTTAATGGAGTGGGTACATCTCAAAAATCATGTCAGCTATCAATTTAATTCAGGTAACTAAGGATAGTTTAAGGTATTCATTTATATATACATTCCATGATATATGAGCTGTACGGGGGTATATACTCGATGTATGCGAATAGTTTGTTCAAATTTGTTTATACGTTTGATCCCTCTAAGCTTAAAGCTCACGATATAAGAAAGCATTGGATTTTGTTCTAAAAATAGGTAATTATTACATCTTATATATGTCAATTCTTCATTTGCAGCATTACTTTTTTTTTTTCAATTCTATGCATTAAAAATATTCTTTCAAGATAACAGAAAAGGAAAAAAAAAACATTACTAAAAAATGTATATTCACCCATTTGATAGAAATAAAATTTGTGTTTCCATGACCAGCTCTTACTAGAAAGTTTATGGACAAAAAGGATCAATTATGCATTCTCAAATTTTATAGTTCTTTTTTCAGGTTTTTGCGAAAGTATTATTTCAATGCAAATGGTCTTTCTGGGCACATGTTTGGCAAGGAAATTATAATTATAATTATTATTATATTATTTGTACCTGTATAGTTGTATTGTAGATGAAGTGCATGCATATTCCAATAATAATAATTAGGACCCGTGATGGTGCTCAATTTCTTTTTGGGTGGCATTTGAATTCTCTCGCTTAAAGAAATAATGAGACTTACGCTGAAGGTCACAGCCAAAAATATACTCCAATACATGCATTAATGTTCTTTCATCAGCTATGTTTCTCCACGTTAATCATAGTATCAGGGCACACTAAGCTGTTCTTTCACAGCAAAATATAGTGCTAAACATTCTGCAAAATGAAATACAAAATTGACCCACGAAATTATTTGATGAGTGCTTGTTAGACACTTGTTAACCCGCGATTCATTTTTGAATTTTACGTGAAAACCTCCCGTCATACTCATAGATAGGTCGATTTTATGTGGACCTTTCTAAAAATTTCCATTCTCCCGTCACCGGCGTGAATACCTGTCACATATATGCATGTGGAGTGCGGTAAAGAATCACATTTTAATCCAAAACGAACTGAATTCAGGAGTCCCTGATATTTTCTCCATTGAATATAGGTCATCAGGATCTGATATGGAAAATTTCTCAATCATTGCCAATATTCTATTGTTATCATGACTTTACAAGCATACATGCCTGTAACTGTCGCAAGTCGAACGAAAGCCTAAGTCCACTCATAAATATCTGATAGTTATCATGTGGCCATGTGTATCCCAGCGCATTATTACGTATGTAGGCGGAATCGTACATCATTTGAAAAAAGGAAGGATCGCCATCAGTCATCTCTCTCTCTGTGTGCATGCATATGTCCATGTCTCTCGTTGTCCTTTACTGCTCGACGACAGACAATAACTCTCGAGCAGTTGAAGATCGTTCCTAGTAAAGAGACTGGGAAGGCGGGTTTGGTGGAGTTTTTAGGTCGGTAAATGGAGATTTTTGGGGCATCTCTTTCTGCATGTGTCCTCGCCCTGGCTGACGGTGAGGGCCATCTCGCCCACGCAAGGCCTTTGCGGCTAGCGAGGGTCATTGCCAAGTGGCCTACAATCCTTGTCGGCCACAATGAAAAATTTTTTTATAAAAATTATTAACGTTAGTGCTTATACCACGTAGAATGACCGGCTTCCACGTAGACAATTTGGTGGTAAAATTGGTTGGAATGACTTAATTGACAAATTATCAAAATATTTAGAACTAAATTATTCAAATTGAAAAGTTTATGAAAAAATTGTCACAAGTACAATAGGTTTATGACTTTTTTTGGTAATTTTACCATAGTTATCATGTGGCCATGTGAATCCCAATTAACCTTGGCAGTGTACGATGTTCAGCATGAATTGGAACGATTTAGGGCCATTTGGCTGTAAGCTTTAGTGCATCCTTCCCCGACCTCAGCCCTTGGTTGGTGTTCGTTCCTAACTCTGCTTGTTAGATTCCTTCCCATCCTAAACTTAGTAGGAGAAAGGATCTTTGGCAAAGAATTCCTTTTCCATCTAGAAATCACTTCGTGTAATTTCATTAGTCTGATAATCTTTTTTGCATTTGTCTTCCGCCTATCCCTTTCTTAACGTTGAATCTTCCCCATAGGAAAAAAACGATATCCTCTTACTCATCCTCATGCCTTTTTTTTGCTATACTCATCGCATTATTACGTACGAAGACTGAATCGAAAACATCATGCGGTAAATGGCAGGATCAGGAGGATCAGTCATCATTCGTGTTTGATAATTGGAAGCTGTCGTTGCGCCATCCGATATCAATGTAAGATACTGAAAAAAAGATCATAGACCAAAATTAAGAGAATGATTACCTTTCTACAATCTTCCCCCTTTTTTCCCCAAGCCATTTTGTTTTGTCTTGTGTTTGCTCGGAAGATTTGGAACAAAAAGGCCCATGTCATTGCCGCGGAAAGTCACACATGCTTGCCGGCCAGAAATCTAGGGATGATTTGAGACTAAGTCGCCCACTTTGTCAGTACAAACTTCATGGCTCATTCTTTGACTTCCTTGATCTTCCGCTTACAAGCACTAATCAAGTATGTCTGTGCGCTGGCCCGAAGGCCGGTTCAGCAAAACGTGGCGAAATGCTCACAGTTGTTGTCAAAGAGGTCATACTCGCCAAAGCTATTATGCTCATGAAGCTCGCGAGCCTTGTTCACGACATCTTGGGGTGATTTGGTTTCAAGTAAGGTCGTGCCAGTTCCCCATCTCGTCAGCCAATACCACAGTTGAGGCTGCCCATAGGCATATAGGTGGAGTTCCTTGCCTTCTCTCTTGAAGGAATCAAGGCTCGTCTTGTCGACTCCTATTCTTGTGAAGTGAATCACGCAACCCTCTCCAACATAGATTCCTGTTATAATCAATAACAAGTATGTGCAATATAAACAATTGATTGTCCAAAACTTTATGCTCATAGCATATAGTTACTTAGAATCAACTAGTTAATAAAGGATGAGAAGCCATTAGATGTGGATTGATGAACAAGATTTTCTAAGTTTGGAAGAATTAAGTTGAGGATTGAGCAACAATAGATTAGCAGCAACTCGATCTATGATTTTTGCTGGGCGCTTGATGTTAGATCTTTGTCTTGGAGAATCAAAGACTGATGGAGAATATACTTTGATCGTGGTTTACGTGATTTAATTGACGTATGTTTTCTACCTCGACATATTTTGACATTCTAGGAAATATGAGGAACAACTTTCAGAAAGAGAGATGACTGAATGAGAAAAGATTTTGATGAAGAAGAAAGAAATAGGCAAGTAGTGTCACGAGAGAGTAAAAGGAGCGTCATAATCCTGTTAAAGTTGATATAAAACAACGATCCGTACTTCCTAAGCTTTCTAGAACTAAGCTTTCCAGAACACTGCACAATGTTTTCTATCTCTAGTCAATTTTAATGGTAGGTAAAGTGTGTGACTAAAATTCCTTGGGCAGTTGATTTCGAAGGAGAAGAAAAAATCTCAAAAAATTATCGGCCATTATCTTTGCAAATGGTAGAGATATTTGGTTCCCAAGTCGCTGAAGTTGAGCTTCAAATAGGCTTCTAATGTTCAGTTCTTGGATGCACAGACCAACTGCAGCCATCAAATCCCATGCTTCTTGTATTCTTGTAGAAGCCAAGATACTATAATAAAACTTTGTTGTTCTTCATCCTCAGCCACGTCCCCCTCACATACATTTCACATTCAGAACATATCCTAATCTGACAATAAAAAAGTATATATGAAAAATTCTGAACGGTCACTAAATAGGTGCTGGGAAAATGAAAAAGAATGTCTTATCACGTCTTTGTACTCTCCCGGATTTACTGTCTGAGCTTCATCTTAGTCCCCGCTTAAATAAAATGAAGTGCTCACAACCATCTGTTCCGGGCATGTACCGGCTCAAGTCCATGAAATTTGTCTAATGGTCCAGACCAGCGATAATTTAGTTTTGTTAGACAGTAATTAAACACAGGTTACTATGGGAATACTATCCCATGGACTATGATCTAATTTGTATAACGGCAAGACCATATTTAAGTCGATCAGATAGTGCTTCCGATCAGACAAAAGAAAGTTGATAGTTGATTCTTCTTCTTGGTTAAGCAAACAAAGAAAAAAGTTGATGTCTGCAGTTTAAAGTAAGATTTAGGTTTAACTTTGGGATTTAAGTGGTTTTTTTATTTTTTTGTTTTCGGTGGCGTTTCATTCTTTTTGGGTTGATCGTTTGCGTATTGACTCAAAAATAGGGTTTCTATCTACGGTCTCCAATAAACTAGGGTTTGCAAGATTATTATCGTTATTTTCTTTTTGGTGAATTCAAGGTTAATCGTCTCTTACTGTGCAAATGTTCACACGCGGAGCAGGAAGCCGGAAGGGTAAGATTCAATGATCGCTGAGATGATCTGTCAACCAGATACACTATGGTACTGTGGCCAAAGACCAAAGATCAGAAAGGATAATTTAGTTGGCGCCACATATTCAGATCTATATGTGAAGGAAAATATAAAGGAAAAGGAAGAAGAGGACGAATCACTAACCATGATGGGTGCATAATATATCCATATCGCCGATAAGCATAGACGTGTATCCCAGGTTTAAGATCTTCCTGCCTTACCACATCCCCTATCGGTCTCATCAATATTGCAATTACAATGACGATGATATGATCCATCATTTTCTCTCTCTTGGGCCCTTCTTCACTCTCTACGCCTTGTGTACTTGAGCTGGTCTTAGATTAGCTTTGACGCACCTAAAAGATCGAACCAGAAATGAGAGAGCAAAGTGAAGGGTTGGATTGGTAATGGGGTGGTCTGAAATTCCCAGCCACAGGTGTAGGGTTTTTTTTCAAGTGAAAGCCCTAATCACCTGCACCACTCCTGCTAGGGTGTGTATGCCAGAAGCTGAGCCCTCCCATGTCTCGAAAGGTTGCGAGACAGAGACACAGAAGCTGAGTCCTCCGATGTCTCAAAAGGTTGAAAGAGAGAGATCACAATGAGATGGTAACATAGCTGCAAAAGAGAGAGATTTCACACTGAGGTAGTAAGATAGCTGCAAAAGGGACACTGAGCGGTGAATGGTGGTGGGGCGCGGGGCGCGGGTTGGTGGTGGTGGGGGGCGGGGTGGGCCGGGGGCCGCATTTTGACAATGAGCAAGTTAGGACAAGAAAGACCAAATCAAAGACGTGTTCATATCATCATGAATTCCATGCATCATCGTGCAACGAGTCATAGAAAATGCTGTTCGGATTTTTTTAAAGTATTTCCACTGTTAAAAAATCTACGCACAGAAATTTCACTTAATTATGGATGTTGGGCAATTCAAGTGGGTGGCATGACAAGGATATTTTCTTGGCATTGTTTGATAGAGGGACAGGGGAGTCGCATCTGCATTATCTTGATAGATAAAAATGAAGAAGAACATTGACAATCTTTGTGCCACGGTCCATTTAAAGGACGCATGGTTATTGAGTCTTTAGGTTTTGTTTGATTAAAAAAAAAAAGAGGCGAAGCCCTTATACAGAATAAAGAAGTCGATATGATGTGTTGATCATATCCACATGGCACATCTATAATTTGTTCGAGCATGTCTATGTTAGTAGCATAACAATTCTTTTTTTTCTAGGTGGCTATAAATGAGGTAAAAATATTATCCTAGTTTGAATATCCGGGAATGTCGCCCCGTATTGGTTTCTTTAGCCAAATAGAAGGTCGAATCCACACGCGCGTCTAGTACAAGACAATTTGTAATTTGCGACCAAAGTCTGTGCCCTAACTTTCTACGAAATTTTCTTCGATTAAAGTGCAAGTTGTGTGACGAGTCAACCCTAGTAAATGGAAACAGAAAGAGGGAAAGAAAAAGAAAGCAACCGTAGAAATTTCTTAATACATGTGGCACCAAGAAAACCAACTGATTTACACAGAAGGGTGAAAACTAATAATATAGCATAAAAGTCGGTACAAACTGAATTCTTCCCACGGTTGACAAAATGGCAATTCGAGTTTGGATTATATATCTCGTCGGTATCATCAACATTTATACAGTATTACGAATGTTCACGAAAGGAAAAACACCAATTTTAGGCCCGTCTCAAATTTGAAGAAGTGCACGTTAATCCATGAGCGAAAGGCATAACAAAGGTATAATCAGGTATTCTATATGAATAAAAAGGATAATTATCAGGTCCACTGTCGGTGTAAGAAATTTTAATTTGAAAGAAAGGACAAAAGAAAAAAGAGGGAAAACAAAAAATAAAAAACAGATATGTGATTCTAATTTGAAAAAAGAAAGCGACGTGGAATTGACACATCATACTTTTAACAGTTAGTGGATGGAAAACTAACGGGATAAGATTTGAGTATGAAGCAAAAATTGATGATTTTTATGATAAAAAAAGGTTATGGTTAGAATTGAGATTGGAATAAAAGTCGATACTTTTAAGGGAATTAACCTCAATCGAATATATTCCATTAGTTTTATTGCATAGACTAGATATGATCAACCGGTTTAAGTTCTAACTAGTTATTACTTTAGTTTCGAGTAATGTGTGCCGTTTCAAGTTTTTTCAGGTGCAGTTGACCTATATTTTTACAGCTTAATATCCGGTATCAACTGCTTTAATGGATGATGCAAATCTAGAGGACTGGAACTTTTGAAATTACTGACGTACTTTATTTCGTGAAAAATAAATGATTTGGAATACATTTTTTACAAAATGATTGCTTGCATCGCTTAAAAAAATGAATGAACGAAAAATATTTTCATCATCAATAAAAATGTTTAAACATACATTGTTGTCGACAATAAAAGCATTTCCCATCGATTTATTTATTTCAAAGCGATATAAATGATCATTTTTAAAAATATTTTCCCAATCATCAATTTTCAGTGAAACAAACAAAGCCTTCATAAACTCTTTCATTCCCTCTACTCTCGACAACGCTTGAAAACTCTGGTACCTTTTTTCTCTGTCACGTTTTGTCTGCCCACGCTGGCTCAGCCACTCTGCTTTCGCAAAAGATGTATTGATAACGTGCATTGCACCATGAATCCACTAGTTGAAATTTTTAGTCGATGACTAGTAAGATAACGAATAAGATTGCTAGTCACTGATAAATGCATATGTTAGCATATTCATAGGATTAGAATGTGTACAAGTGCGCTATGATTACATTTAAAAGATTTTAATGATAAAATTCATGCGATGCATGGATAAGAAAACTAGTTTGATTAATAATTCCCGCGGATAATCCCTAATTCATTCAGTCGGAGGTCATTGGCTTTTTGGAACACGATCAATATTTGGTCCACAACAAGTGTTTCGGAAGATTATAAAGAAGTTTCACAAAAGCTTGATTCACGACAGTGTATCATGAAGAGAATTGTTGGATATCTTGCGGAAATATGCAAATATTCAATTTATATTATTGCAATATTTTGTTGCCAACGGTTGGTTTGTCTATATTTTGCGTTTGTTAATGCTTAAAGTAAATATTTTCCCCAACTTTGTACATCTTAATTTGGTCGTATCATGATTATCCATTAATATTTTTAAACTTACGTTACTGTATAATGTATTGTAGAGCCATTGATGTTGCAACAACGAAATATTGGCGGCCCCATACTATAACATTTCTCTAGAAAATCGGTATTAAAATTAATGAAGTATAAGATATTGCTTATAAATTACAATGAAATTTCAACAAGACTATGTGAAATGTGAGGACATATGTGTGTCATCACATGCATGTGGTCGCGCCGGGATGAGTATATATAGGAAACATCAGATTGGTATCACCAAATGTCTTTTGATTAGTCATATTTTCATAAATCAAAATTTTCAAATGAATAATTATAGGTGACTCTATTAGTTGCCTCATATCAGCCAAAGTACAAATACCTAAGTTAAATATACCAAAAAAGAGTGTCAATTTTACAGAGCCACCTGAAAAGAAATGGCTCCATATCAAGTATATTTCACTTATGATCTCTAGACTTTATTGGGGTTTGCAATTATGTCACTGAAGTTTAGTTTAAATCACCTAATGTACTAAAGTTTCCTTCTTTTTCATTCTTTCTTTAAATAACCCATGAGGTAATTTCAATTTCTGAAGCCGATAGCCTGCTTTGCTATGCTTTTTTCTCTTTTCTAGGCCCTGATTTCTTTTTCTTTTTTTTCTCTCTCCCGTTCTAATATGGGAGTCTTTCTTCTCCCGATCTATCTACATTTTTAACCATTTTGTACTCGAGTGACTAGACAATCAAAAATAATTCTTTTTGAATTTTAACTTAAAAATACTAGTCTCGTTTCTGGACTTAAAGGGGTACTATAAAAAAAACTGCCAAGTGAGATCACACGTCTAAACACCTAACTTGATTTGAAGGAGCCGATTTTTCTAGACATTAGGGATTTCGGATCGAAGGAATGGCACCTACATTACGGAAGATGACAGTCTAAGCAAAAAGCTTTTTTTTTTTAATTTCCTAATTAAAATTTGATTATTTTGTCCAACATAATAAAAACAACAACCTTGGGTATCGTTTGTCCAATGACGTCGAAGAGAACGCATGGTGTTAATTCCTTTTCATGGGTCTCCATGCTACAACCGGCGGATTCCATTCTGATGACATTGACTCGAGGGGTTCGAAAGGAGACGGTGTGTTTGCTTGCGGAAAAAAATTCTTGATAAAGAAATGAGTTAATATTACGAAAAATCTTAAATTGATATATTTATGATAAATTTATTTTAAATTAATTTTTTGACCATCGAAAACTTCAAACTGGTATATATGTGATAAATTTTATTCTATGCTAATTTTCATTAAATTTAACTGTCAAATTTCTGAGTTAAATGACATGTGATAATTGACGGATATACCCTTCGTTTGTCACAAGTATACTAGTTTGTGATTTTTTTGCATTAATCCAATTTAACGGGAGGTAAATTTGTCATAAATGTACAAGTTTAGGTTTTTGGTTTTTAAAAAATTAGTTTGAGTTAAATTTGTCACGGGTATATCAATTTGGGATTTTTCGTGATATCAACCCTAAAAAAAATACTATTCGAGAAATCATTTTTCAGGAAAATATTTTTCTTTTCAGGTTAAGAAAATTTATTTATTTTTAACTTAAATCATGCATATTCTCGTGGACTGAAGCTCCTTCATTTTTGTTGGTTCAGTCTTTAATCTTCACCAAAGTTGTCTTTCACTACCACGTACTGTAAAGCATAAGGATCATGTCCAGCCATCAACTCTATGATTTTCTCGTCAAGGATGATCTCGATGAGTATTATTGCAATTGGTGTGAGAAACCAAGGCATCCAGAGCAAGGCATTTGCTTCTGCGAAGAGTGCAGGTCGGTCATAGCATTGAATGTGTGTAGAATCTGTGGTAAACCCACTCAAAATCTTTGTCCTATATCGTCTTCTGTTTAAGAAAATTTGCGGATCATGTCTGTTGTTGGATTGTAAGGAGAGAAATAACTGGTTGTAAATACCCTTACCAAAAAAAAAAAATAACTGGTTGTAAATACCAAAATACAGGCACAGACAGGAATGCATCTCCTTTTTCTGCTGTACAATACATGATTGTGCGTCTAAGATTGATTGTGATGTGGTTAGATTTCAGACCAAGTGTCAACAATATTCGGGATGAGATGTGGATGGGTACGAGATAGAGATTGGGCCCTAGCCGAACAACCAGATAAAGAAACTGCAAGTCTACAAGCCGAGGTGGATGAGATGTGAACTGGCGGCAGAAGTGACAAAATGGAATGCTCTAAAGCGAAAACGTGCCGGTGTTGGACTCGGCCTAGGGGAGATGAATAGAAAGTTCACGAACTTTCATTTTCTTCTCCCGTATGTGCTGTTCGTGCATCCACAGTTGTCTTTGTAGTATCGATCCCCCAAATCAACTTGTGCATCCACGTGTCCATGTTCTTTCCAAACTTTGCCTTTGCACACTGCCTGTTCTGACGGAAATCCAATCATCTTGTGTTGTTGTGGCTAGAAGCAAGACAGCATCGGTGTCGTAACTTTTCGAAGTGGAGATTCTTGAGAAGCTCAATCCATTGAAATACTGCTTTCATTACATTCAAATTTCAACTGAAATATCAATAGATTTTAACAACCTCTAGAATTTACTTTCACAAACCGAGTAGTCTCATCGTGAATCATGGCATAGCTTGAGTCGTAATTAGTCTCTCTCCTCTAGTTTTATGTAGTTACTTAACTGAAACGGATACACATTTGCCTATCAGTCCCTTTCATTTTTGAATTTTATGCGGTAAAGTGTCTTTCGACTCATCTCATATCATGTCTCGTCTACCTTGACTGATAAATCATAACTAAAGGTTAGCCGAGATCGATAAAGTACCAAAAACACAAAAAAAATAAAAATAGAAATAAAAGCAAACTATTTGGAGTTGACTTGCTGGAGATAATGCACCATTTCTGCTCTTATAACTGTTGGAAGTGTCTGTTGTCTCTAAGGTTGGAAATGCTACACAACATCACCGGACCAACTTCCTTTTCATGCATTATTCTTCTGTATTTGGTCTGTCCATACTAACAGTTGCACTGCTCTTTTCGTTTGAACCCGGAATTTATCTAGAAGCACGTGTGGTTTCGATTCCAATGTTACGCAAATTTTACATTGAAACACTGAACAATTACGTAATATCCCTCTGATATAAACTTTCAGAGGCTGCGACTTCACGTTCTGTCTTGAGCCCCTCCAATTTTATCCTCAGAGCCTTCATGTTCGCCAAAATTTGTGTCCAGTTCTTCCTCTACACGTTTGATTTCTTCATCTCATTTTGTAACTGCAGGGTTCTCTTCAGCTGGCTCCAACTTTACCTGGAATGTTGGCAAGATCTTGTCAACAGTTTCTGCACTTTTCTTTAGCTACAGCATATGATGATGAAACTCTAGAAGTGCTAAACATAATGATTTCGCAAGGAGAAGATCGTATAAGAGCACATGTTCTTTTTTTTGGCCAGGTAATTGCATATGCTTTGACTCGTGCAATCAAGATTATATGGCCTAAAATCACTTTTTAGTCTCTCGTAATTTATGCGAAATGGCTAAGTTATTATAAAAGGAGAAAGAACGTGAACTCGTGGCATCCGTACGCCTCCGCCAAGATCTCTCGTCCCTGCATCCTTTGTAAATGATGCAAGATTTTATTTCCCCCACGAACTCGGGTCAACGGATGATCTTGAGGAAGATACTGAAACGTCGTGGTGCCGTCCTCATGAGGCAGCATCGAGATCGCACAGCCCAGTTGCGAATTGAATTTGCACAAATAGCAAAAGTAAGACGAGCAACCAAGATAATTACAAGCGCTACAAAAGATCCCGTCTTACTGATGGCGCATCCGGAGGGGATGCTCACGGTGAATTGGGTGTCAATTAGGCGGTCTGTGGACTTTTGCGGTATCTCTTACACATTTATATGAAGTAATGAATTTGTTCATCTTTCTCGATAACTCGGTCGATTAGGATAACATTAATCTTTCCGTTTGGGTTCATAGTTTTCATGTTTTTATTTTTGCCAACCTTGCAGCATTAATTGGGCTATCCAATAAATTAAAAAAGAATTTAGTTGGCCAAGTCCATTTCGTCAAGGCTTGCTTTGGTTGGGCCAACGTCCTCAAATGATTGCTCTTTTCGATTGTCAACATGGGCCAGTATAGAGGCTTCCCTGTCGGCCTCCCCGTCAATCTGTCCTTGGTCTTGAACGTTGATGCAGCAAATATGATTCTATTGAAAAAACTGAGTAATCCCTTTTTTCACTTAACGCACTAATTGAGCCTTTTTTCTTTGCTATGAAAAAGGGCTAAAATCGAACACAGAAATTAACATCGAGAGAATCTATTGTCCCCGTTTTGTGTCTTTTGAAAAATCACGAAGTAATTCTCTACGAGACAGTGAAAAGAATCCAGTGTCCAAGCGGTTATTGATTTCGGGATTACTTAGCCAGTCAGCATGATGATTTTTTACTCAAAGTTATGTCACACTTTGAACTTAAAATGAAAGCTCAACTGTCTCATGATATGTTTAAGTAAAGGAGCGTGCACATTATCAATAATAAGTTTTGGACTAACAAGATTGGAGATGGCTTCAGAGTCAATCTTAATGAGAATCTTGCGATAACCAAGTTGTTTGGCAAAGTTGAGTCCCAACCACAATGCCCAAAATCAACTATCTCCTGCCGAGTTGAATAGAAATGTTTGCGATTATGTGTTGAATGGGAACTAGAATTTTCGGGTGTGTGGGAATTTTACCAAAAGAAATAATTTTTTCGAATTTGGACAGTCAAACCTCCATTAGTCTTTACCCAAAAAAAAAAAAAAACCTCCATTAGCCTCGACGAAGAAGATAGTCTATCGCGGGAGGGTACTCAAAGCAGGTCTTTATTTGTTAAGTCAGTGTGCAAGGTAATCATTTCGCTAGAGATAATCAAGAATCTGATAGTATGTAATCCATTATTCGAAAGCAAAAGGGACCTCAACTTATTAGAACTTTCCTCTGGCTAACTACTCACAAGCGGCTGTTGACAAACGAATTGAAGACGTCTTACAACTTGGGAGGAAATTTATATTGCTGCAGATGTGATTCTTATGTGGAATCAACATCACTTGTTTTAAGGGATTGTTCAATCGTTCGCAGGGTACGGCTTGATTTTGTCCCGCAAAAATATTCGAAAGAATTCTTTTCATTTAATTTGTCTTAATGGGCGAGTCAATCTTGCTGGGAAAGGGCAATTGAATTTTCATCATGATTGGAGCATAACTTTTGGAGTGAGTGTGTGTTTTTTTTTTGGTAATTGAGAAACAAGTCACTTTTTCAGAATAATTTTATTTTTTCTTCGAAATCAGTATAAGTAATTGTGTTACGGGTGAAAGAAACCATCAAGGCATCATCTATGAATAACTCGACATTAAGTGGATTATACACTTCGTCACTTTTGGTCAACTGGGATCCTCTGCCTTCGGGAATGTTATGATGAATACCGATGGGTCATCGAAAGGCAACCCCGAATAGCAGTTTCGGAGTATTATTCGAAAACGAAATTGGTGACTAGCTCGGTGGTTTTGCAACCTTCATTGAAGTATAGTTATGCATTATTGACATATATAAGCTGCAAAAAAGAGCTATCCGGCAAGAATTCAAGTCTACCTAAAGTTAAGCATTACATTTCACCATAGAAACTTGATAAGAAAAATTTCAGTCCAAGTGTTCGAGCAGAGAAACCAGCTCAAACTCTATAAATTGCACAAATCTTCACGTCCCTTGTTCTCTTCAAACTCTCGCATATCTTGAGCAGGGAGCAAGTAACAGGATTGAATAGCTGATGATAGAAGGGAAAAAGTTGACACTTTTCCATGCGCAGGGTTCCAGCCGCTGCCATTGCGATAGTTGCAGCAAGCATTGCCAGGGTCCAGCTTATCGATACGAGGTGTATAATCGGTCGCTCCACAAATCATGTGCGGAAGCGCTTTCAAATATAGACCCATCACCATTAGCATCAACTCGTTCTTGTCTATGAACCTTACGCCAACCATTGCAATGTCTGTGGTGAATCAATTAGAAGGAGGATCTGCTACCAATGGGAAAAGTGCGGCAACTTCAAACTGCATCCTTCCTGTGTCCAAATGCCAACTCTAAAGCATCCACTCCAGGCGCATGGTCTTTCATATTTTCAGCGAAGTCTTGACTTCCAACTCACAATGCAGAGCCAGCGGTAAGATATGCGCAGTTGACTTGTACTGTTGTGTGTCGTGCAATGTGCAATGTGCATGTTCACTACGATTGCCTTCAGACACTGCAAACCATCAAAACAATCACATTGATGAGTTAACCCTCCATGAATCAATTGTTGAGGATGATTCTGGTGAGTACTACTGCAACATTTGTGAGCGAAGAAGGGATCTGGAACTATGGGCTTACTCTTGCAAAGTATGCCAGTTGATTGCTCATGTTGCATGTGCAGTATCTCCGGCAAGCTGATCCTCTGGTTATGGAGTGGAGGAATGGATATGATCAGAAAAGGTTGAAATCAATAAGATGATGCCTCAAATAATGGAAGACAAAAACAGATAAGTCTCCTAATCATCAGCTTATGTTGAAAATAAATTTACAAGAAATTAAGACCAAGGTATGTGTCATCTGCAGCATAAGTCAAAAAGCATATGCACATAAACTGTACTCTCTCGTAGCAGTCGTCCTTGACCATTTTATGATCTTTTCCTATACAATAACTGAAGGAAACTGAGCCAATATTTCAGGTGAAATTGAAACCAGAACTTGAGGAGCTGGATGGAGAAATTGAAGGCGCACGGCAAGAAGTGGACACAATGAAAGCGAATTTGGAGGAACGGACGGCGAATCTAGAGCAACTGAAGGCAAAACTGAAGGCATCGACGGAAAAACTCGAGGCACTGAAGAAAAAGAGCTGAATTAATAAACACTTAGTCATAAATGTTCTATGTTCATTGCACATGTTCTTGCAGTGAACTCAAAGATCCTGTGTTATGCTCTGCAGTTTACTGTGGCATTTCGTGTCCAATATCAATGCAAGCTGAGCCCTAAGCCGTCACTAAAATGAAGTTGTGGGAAGTTATAACTTCAAGCATGTAACCAAATTTGCACAGTTCTTCCATTAAAATTCATTTATTAGGGAAAGTGACGAGGTATTTAACAAGCTAAGGTGGACATTTATCGATTGTATACGTCAATAGGCTCTACTCTCAATCATCGATCGTATTAAGACAAATGTGGATTCGATGGGAACTAATTGTATGTTTTTGGTACATAAAGTCAACAAATGTAATGAACTATATACTTAAGACTAAAATCTAAAAGAAGGCAAATGAGGATTGGTTAGTAATCAAGATTATCTAAACGATGAAAAGGTCCAAAATCGAGGCAAAAAAGTTTCAAAGTCCAAGATAAGAAGATGGATGAGGATTGGCTAGGAATCTAGAGAATAAAACTCTTCAAAATCTAAGTGATGAACTAGATTAAAATCATGGTAAAAAAACTTAAAGTCTAGTAGAAGAAAACAAATGAGGGTTCATGTGAACGTCTTAGTAAAGAAAACACAGAGAACATAACTTGTTGGGGAGGGTTAGATTGTTAAGTTGAATAATTGCCGATATATATATTTAACCACTGTTTGGGGACAAAAATAGATTACTATATTCTCTTAGTTAAGGAGTTTTGAATGAATTTCATCTATGTGATTTACGAACTTAATAGTAATTTGTCCCTACGACACTTAAAAACGGCGAATTTACGAACGAATAGAATAGGTTGGCAAAGTGTCCATATAATTATTATCACAACGAAACAAGATCGATGGCGAGAAAGGAAAAGGAAGAGATGAAAATTACGATTCGATATGATATGAAACGAAATTTCATCAATTAATAAAAAAATGAATATCTATGGAAGAAAGAAAGCATATAGGTTGCATCTAATGTCCTCTCTCTCTTTCTTTGTTTTTCTTTCTCTTTTTATCATCTAGTCACGTTGAATTTACTAAGAAATTCTCTCCTTGGTAAGTAGCTTTTATGACTACTTGAGGCCGGCTCGTTCAAATTTATATCACATCTACTATCAACTCCGTAAATGATCTCATCACATTCTTTCCTCTCTTTGCAATTTTTTTATGTAGTTTGAGAATATATTTTCTGTTCACTTGCCGAGAGGGCTCGAGATATTTTCTCTCTTCTTCATCATTTCTACAAGCGACCTAAGCATCTGCATCCCGATGATCACATACCTATAGCACTAGGATGAACTCATCTTCTCTTCGAGCACGATAGAAATATCCTTCAAGGTTTTTTTTTCATTTATAAGTTGCGAAAGACTCGATATTTAGTACGTCACTCTTTGATAGGTTTTCTATAATTACGTCAATATAGAATATGTCGAATCGTTAATTACACAAAGTCAGAAAAATATTTCAGATTAATAACTACCTAATATTGATTTTCCTATATGACTTGAAATAGAATTCGCTAATCAAGCTAGAAAACGCAGAGGACGAAGTTTCAATGTGTCAAAACCAACAATTGCTTTAGTTTTCTTTATTAATAGAAGTTTCCAAAATGTGAAAACATAATCTCACTTTAGTCTTACTCAAATCACTCTATTAGCATATAAATACTTGATCAATCGGTTTTCAAGCATCTAACGGCGTCCCGCTCTCATGTCGATGTTTCCCAACTTCATAAAAAAAAAAAACAAAGAGGAAAAAAATCATGGCACAAATAAAACGCTCAACATCTCTATTTGTATATATTTAGTAAAAAAGTGAAGACAAAATGCACGTCAAAGCTATGGAGTTGTCCTCTTTAAGTTCAATTAACTTTCATTCTTTAGAATAAGGTCTAACCATTGATTGTCACTAAATAAATAAGGAATACATTATATTGTTGCAAATGCTTATCGAATTACATATATACATTTTTCACTGGAGTCTTCCCATTTTTTAAGACTATGGTCATCGGTTGCCCCTGTTTTTAGAGGAATTTCATTAGCAGACTAAAATAGCCTTTGATTTACTCTGTTGACAAATTAAATTAACTAATTCATTTTTTACTTAACACATCAATTGAATTTGTGACGTAATCGAATCTTTTAAGTTAATTGTTAATTAGGATTATCATAAAGATAATATGAGAACACCATTGCGAGGAGTGCCCCTACATCTTCTCCTTACTTTCTATGTCGTACTCACATCTAATACCATAGTGACACGCATTAACTTTCTTTTTCTGTAGACTTTGTCACATTCGAAGTCTTTCTTTTCTTTGGTTGTTTAAATCTTTCTAAATTCACAAATATTCAAATTCACCTGCCAAATAAGACCAGACCTTTATGAACTCATTCGAAGGGTGGAGATCCTGCCGTGTGTTCACTGTTCAGGGATAAACCGGAGCACCTATTATTGGAGATAAAGAGTGGTGATAGATAAAAACGCCTACATATAAATGTAGGTGTTTGCTTAGTTATAGTATGGTATTTCATTGGTGTCGATTTATTGACTAATTTTCAATATGAACATACTTATGGTACATGTGACAAATTTAAATCCACTTAGATACAACTGAATAGAGAACCCCAAAAATTAGATAATTGTCCGAAATCGATTTGATTTCAAGGCAGATGTCAAGAATTGTAACATGGGTTGCGGTACTATCTGTAAAAACACAACCCAAAAGATCCAATACGATGTTAATCCACGCTACACCAATTAAAGGTGTAGAGCATTCCTTCTTACGATGCTCCGACGCAAGACAAACGGTGGACAAGGAAAAGCCGTTACTTTCGTCAGAACAAGAATGATGTGACTAGATAGCTTGGTGGACTAAAGAGAACCCGAGGAGGACACCATTCCATAACAGTATATGTAGGTGATCACAAGCATGTCAATTACAGTACCTACAATGAACTGTAATCGTGAAAGAAGGTTGGAATTTTGTATATGCTTTAAGAAACGCCTTCTCGCATCGCAATTCATCGCTGGAAGCGACCCAGTCCTTTCCAATTAAACTCACTTCTAAAACAGAACCATATCTTTTACAATTACCTTGTGTGCTGTAAAATGGCTCGCAAGTATTGAGACTTCATCGTCAGCTTCCATCTGAGAGTGATGCTAGCTGTTTATAATGCTTATCTTCGAGTCTATAACGGATGTACCATAGTTCTTCGGGACCACCTAAGCAATCGAATATCCGAGGTTGTCATTTCCGTAACGCCACCAGCAGGTCAGTCCAAGTCGAATCTGGTCAGGCACTAGCGTTTATTCCATTTCTGCCATCCTCAAAAGCCTAATAGGTTTGGTTGTATTCAAATTTCTTATCAAAGCATCCTGTATTAGTCACTTGGTCAGACATTAGCACATGGCATGGGTAGAGATTAGGTCAGAGACGCGACGGATCCAAGAGAATGATTTCAACATGCACGAGAGTTTGATGCTGTAGGGATAATACAGACGGGCCAAGTATAAAAGAGGGACCGGGGAGTTTTCTTATTCCACCATCACCACCTCAACAAGACTTCATGGCTGCCCTCCCTAGCCTTTTCCTCTTCCTCTTGTTCCTCCTGTCAAATTTCAATTTTTTTCTTGCCAATCACCTGTCAGCTCCGACTCAACTGGCAGACAACCTTCAAACTTACATTGTCCATTTGATACGCCCTGATGGCCGAGACCTTCTTGACGGGGAAGATCTTATGTCGTGGTACCATTCCTTTTTGTCTGAGAACTACTCTACCAATTCAGAGAATCCAACGCGTATTCTCTACACCTACCGATGGGTCACGACCGGTTTCGCAGCGAGACTCATACCAGGTGAAGTCGCTGTGATGAAAAACAAAAAGGGATTTCTCGCAGCTCACCTGGACAAGATGTATGAACTCCAAACAACACATAGTCCCGCCTTCTTAGGCTTACCGCAGCGGCCGGAACACTCCGAGGGTTTGAATCAAGGGAAAGGCATCATCATCGGTGTGATGGACTCAGGAGTATGGCCCCGCCACCCTTCTTTCAATGATAGCGGAATGCCGCCTCCGCCGGCAAAATGGAAAGGGCAGTGTGATTTTAAGCCCGATGAATGCAATAACAAATTGATTGGCTCAAGGGCCTTTCACAGCTCTTCGCCAGTGGATGATCTCGGGCATGGGACTATGACAGCTAGCATAGCTGCGGGCACTTTTGTGGAGCCTGCTGACATGCTCGGGAGTGCTAGGGGCACAGCTGTTGGCACGGCACCAAAATCACACCTGGCCATTTATAAGGCGTGCCATCCATCAAGTTGTTCCAGTGCAGACCTATTAGCGGGACTTGATGCTGCTGTCTCAGACGGAGTCGACGTACTTTCTATATCACTTCGAAGCAAGGAGACTAACTCGTATTCGTTTTTCGAGGATCCCATTGCTATCGGCACATTTGCTGCAATCCAGAAGGGGATCTTTGTGAGCTGCGCCGCCGGGAACGGAGGGCCTTCACGGAGCACCCTATCAAATGACGCGCCATGGATGCTCACCGTCGGAGCTAGCAGCACAGATAGAAGCATTGTCGCCACCGTTAAACTTGGAAACGGAGCAGAATATGATGGTGAGTCGATATACCAACCTCAATTCCCTTTGACTTTGCTTCCTCTTGTATATCCAGGGATGGAACAGGATCAATGTGGCCCAGAAGCCTTCAAAGACCTCAATGTAAAAGGGAAGATTGTGTTGTGTCGGGGAGTTGAGGGCTCTGATGGATGGCAGGGGCAGACGGTGAAAGAAGCTGGTGGGTCTGCCATGATCCTGATGAATGGAGAAGTTGAGGGATCCACCATCATGGAAGAAGTGCATGTCCTCCCTACATCAAAAGTCAGTTATCTTATTGGGGAGAGGATCATAGCCTACATAAATTCAGCGAAAAGTCCTTCTGCCGCCATTATTTTCAAAGGAACAGTGACGGGGAACCCAACTGCTCCTGCGGTTTCCTCCTTCTCTTCAAGAGGCCCAAGCTTGGCTAGCCCGGGTATTCTGAAGCCCGACATTATTGGTCCAGGTTTAAATATCTTAGCAGCATCACCGCTTCCTAGGAGAAAGGGTAAAGAACCGCACCTTGTCTTTAAGATTGATTCTGGCACTTCCTTTTCTTGCCCTCACCTCAGCGGAATTGCGGCTTTGGTAAAGCGGGCTCATCCTCATTGGACACCCGCGGCCATGAAGTCCGCCATCATGACGTCTGCCGGACAACTGAACCTCGGGAAAGGACCCATCCTAGATGAAAGGCTTCAGGCTGCGGATGTCTTTGTTGTTGGGGCCGGCCATGTCAATCCACGAAAGGCCATCGATCCAGGTTTGGTGTACGATATTCAACCCGATGATTACATACCTTATCTCTGTGGTCTAGGATACACAGACGAGCAAGTTTCAATCATTGCTCACAAACCAATCAAATGCTCAGTAGTATCGAGCATTCTAGAGGGGGATCTGAATTACCCTTCATTTTCAGTTGCCCTCGGACCTCCACAGACATTTACCCGGACCGTGACTAATGTTGGCAAAGCATTTTCGTCTTACGTCGTGACAGTTGTTCCCCCGCAAGGTGTGTATGTCAATGTGAAGCCTACCAGACTCGACTTCTCGAAACTAAACCATAAAGCAACATACTTGGTCACATTCAGCTGTGCCAATGCTACTCACAGGGCAGGTGAATTCACCCAAGGATATTTGAAGTGGGCTTTTGGAAACTACACTGTTAGGAGTCCCATATCAGTTGAGTTCATGTAAGAAGTTGTTAGTAGCATAAATAAGGAATTGATATGTTCTTCGTGTTACCACGATGGATCAAAAAGAGCAGAAAACATGAATAAAAATCATTCCTGGTGAACTCCTAATCTACGAGCAAGTAAAGGAGAAACATTCACTATTCATCGCTGCTTTAATCACAGAAGTGATTCATGTTAACCAATCCATGAGATATAGAGTTATGTTGCCCCAGAGCACAATACAGAACAAGCATGGAACCGATGCATCAGAATTGGATATACTTCATAGTGCATTTGTCCATTACAGTATTACCAGCTATTTTCTAAAAGTACCGTCCTAATACAAGTTACTATCGAGGTACCGTCGTGTTTACTATGCTGGCACGACAAAACTTCTCTTTAATTTTTTTCTTATTTCTCGCGGAATAATTCGCAGATGTAACTAACACTAAGCATGATTAGCATGGCCAATCAAATGGTATGCTTCACACGATAATTTTATTATCCCGACATATATCTAGGGTGGTACGATTAGAACCATCATCGATGGATTGTCCTTCTCGCTCGGCGCCTTTTCTACAGTTTTAATTTATCTGACCATTCTGGCCAACAACATTCGTACCTTGTTGACATACGATAAAAGCTATTGATCAACCACAATTTCTAATTCAATAAACCTCCCTAATGTCGATGAATGCTAACAACTACACTGACTCCAACATTCGATATCTCCGAATCTACCGCTATAACAATGTGGATAACAAGGAAGGTCATTAGTAGATGATACAATTGATAAACACACACCAAAGAATGTAGACACAAATTCAATCAGACTTGCACATTAGCAAGAAAGCTCGTCTTTTATAGAAATAAATCCCGGAATCCAGACTAATACCCCTCATATCAATTACTAGCACAATGATACGATTTTTCCGATGCCTAATGTGGCAGGGTCTTTTATAGAAATAAATCTCGGAATCTACACTGATACCCCTCATATCAATTACTATAGCACAATGAGAAGATTTTTCCGATGCCTAATGTGGTGGGGTCATTATGTTCCTACATTGAAAAATATTAAATGAGAGATATTCATCCGGGTTGCATGATTTATGTACCAAGAAAGGTGAGCTTTTTTCGCTGCTTATAAAGCAGCTTAAAACGGGTTCATACGGACATATACCTCTCTACTATACTTCCTACATCGTCTTTGGAAAACAGAGAGACATGCCTACTTGTGAACATCGTTCCACCTTGTCAGGCTAGTGGCTGCTGTGGTCCAGGTATAAAATATGACCTTGCATTCCTATACAACGAAGCCTGAATAGGTCAAGAGTATTTTCTTATCTCTGGAAAAAATGTATGGCTACGTACTCTCCATAACATCTATGTTTAAGGGATCTCATCTGCATATTGCGTCTATATCATCTCCTCGAAGATGCCTTACGCTTTCAGTCTGAGCAAATACTGTTCTCGATTCCAAGCGCGGTATTAGCATGCATCTGAGAAAAAGGGCCATGTGTTTGTGTTGATCAACAGAACGCAAATTCAGTTGGCCGGAGTTGGTGGGACGAAATGCAGAGAAATCAAAGGCAATTATTGTGCGGGACAATCCGGTGGTGACGGTCGTGATCTTACTGCCGGGGCAGGTCGGGTTCGAGGACCATTGCTGCAATCGGGTTTATGTTTCGGCTGATGTCAATGGCAATGTGGTGGGTGTACCCGTCGTCGGATAAAGAGGAGAGACAATGTGATTATTTTCCCGTTTTCTCTTGATAATAAAGCTCGTGAAGCTATTTGATATGAGGCAAAATATCTTTGAAAAATCCTCAATTTATTACTTTCTTCTCAAAATCTAGAAGTACGTTTTAGGATTGGTTGCGCGCACAAAGAAAACAAACATGCTTCTCAAGCACTCGATACACGAAGTGCCCCGTAGCTCTGTGGGTCGTGTGTGTTTTTCTTGTTTACATCTTATTTAGATGAGACTCGTGCTTTAAATTTTGTTGGAGATACGTAATTGATGTTGTCCAATCGATACGGTTTTCACCGATTGATTCATTGATGAGAAATTAGAATATTATAAATTAAAGAATCATTCTTTTTCTTTTTCTAAATATTTCTTACTTGGATTAGATAGACTCTATGTATTATAAATGGGATTATATTCATACAGTTTCATTATGAGAAAGCAAGATACAATTATAATTCCCATTCTCAAGCAACCTTTCCATCACCTCGTACTTTGACATGGTATCAGACCTCGTTTTCTCAATCTAGCTTCAAGGGCAAAAACAACCCGATGAAAGGCAATCAGACCCGGTTCAGCCGCTAGTGCAATTTTTCCTAGGCCCCTATGTCCAATGGGTCCTTGTCTCTCCATCCCATTCCGGCGGGGAGAAGTACAAAAAAATTCATAAACCTATTGCATTGGTACTAATTTAGTCTTAAAACTTTCAATTTGACCAATTTATTCCTAAACCTGTTCGCATTTGTACCAATTCAGTCCATCCGATCAATTTAGGCTGGAAATTGATGACATGGACACCGGCAGTCCTATGTGGCACCGCCGGCACTGACGTGAACAAAATTAATAATTTTTTTCTTTTTTTCTCTTTCTTTTCTTTTTTTTTTTTCAGAAAAATGGTGGTCACCGGCTGACCATCGCCGGCCACTGGCAAGGGCTGGCGACCCTCGCCTAGATCCAGGTGAGGGTAGGCAATGCCCTCGCTAGTGGCGGGCGAGGGAGTCGCCGCCCCTCACCTAAATCTGGGCGAGGGCCAGCGCCCTAGCCCGTGGTCGGTGAGGTCCTGTGATCAGCGAGGGCGCGAGGGCCCTCGCCCAGGACAGGCAAGGGTCGCCAGCTCTTGCCGGTGACCGGCAATCGCCAGCTACTGGTTTCTTAAAAAGAAAAAAAAGAAAGAAACAAATATTTAAAAAAATATATGAAAAATTATAAATTTCATCCATGTCAGTGTCAACGGTGCGACGTAGGATCGCTGGCATCCACGTCAGTGATTTCCGCCCTAAATTGGCCGGATGGATTGAATTGGTACCAATGCGAAAAAGTGAAAGACTAAATTAGTCCAATTGAAAGGTTTAGAACTGAATTGGTACCAATGCAATAAGTTTAAAACTTCTTTGGTACTTTTCCCCATTCAAGGCAAGATGAATTAATCAAGCCCAATTCCAATGGGCTCTATGGAAAGAGCCTATATTGAGAATAGTGGGCCAGGAGAAGGCCCACCTCTCACTACTGAACCCAATCCGGTCTTCGGATCGGGTTAGCATTTTTCGAACCGAACCAATTCGAGTCCGTTAGGTCTTTGGGCGAACCCGGCCTAGTTTTCAACCCCAGTTTTTTTCCTTTTGCAAGGGTTACCGGCAATCCGTTGGTCGGAACCAGGCGACCTCCTCATTATGCAACAACTCTCGGGATTGGAGAATTACTCCTTCGTTTGGTCACAGGAATTCTGATGGGCTTTAATCACGAAGGACAAGGACGGCTTTATTGATGGCACCATTTTGATTCCGTCTGATGAGCGACTTGCGCGATACTAGAGGAAGTGCAATAAGCTTGTCCGAATGTGGAATACTAGAGGAAGATGACGCTCCTTGTTCACTTCAAATGAAAATCGTACAATCTCAATTGAGCAGCCTAGGACATGCCCAAGCCCTAGTCCAGATGAATGGCCATGATTTGATCGCAGGATCGGATGGTTTAGGGCATGAACTTGGTTGACTTACACGATCACCATGCTCATACATCCGGCATAGATATAGTATCTATCACTCACAAGCAATTTCTACACAGATCAATCATACAGGCATATTGGTCGAAAGACCATGGAGTATACTTGCACTAAACTCTCATTGGTTAAGGTTATGTAGAAGCCACAATAAGCAATTTTACTGTACTTTATACTCAAAAGGTGTGCTTGACTATATCAAGCATTCACAATCAGACCATTACCACTTAAGGTAAACGTGACTGGCTAATTGGTGAATGCATGTACCGCTATAACACGGATTGGTCTTCCTTTCATACTCGAGTCTGTCCATCTTAACCTACTTGCTTTAAGGGATTGTTCAATCGTTCGCAGGGTACGGCTTGATTTTGTCCCGCAAAAATATTCGAAAGAATTCTTTTCATTTAATTTGTCTTAATGGGCGAGTCAATCTTGCTGGGAAAGGACAATTGAATTTTCATCATGATTGGAGCATAACTTTTGGAGTGAGTGTGTGTGTTTTTTTTGGTAATTGAGAAACAAGTCACTTTTTCAGAATAATTTTATTTTCTCTTCGAAATCAGTATAAGTAATTGTGTCACGGGTGAAAGAAACCATCAAGGCATCATCTATGAATAACTCAACATTAAGTGGATTATACACTTCGTCACTTTTGGTCAACTGGGATCCTCTGCCTTCAGGAATGTTATGATGAATACCGATGGGTCATTGAAAGGCAACCCCGAATAGCAGTTTCGGAGTATTATTCGAAAACGAAATTGGTGACTAGCTCGGTGGTTTTGCAACCTTCATTGGAGTATAGTTATGCATTATTGACATATATAAGCTGCAAAAAAGAGCTATCCGGCAAGAATTCAAGTCTACCTAAAGTTAAGCATTACATTTCACCATAGAAACTTGATAAGAAAAATTTCAGTCCAAGTGTTCGAGCAGAGAAACCAGCTCAAACTCTATAAATTGCACAAATCTTCACGTCCCTTGTTCTCTTCAAACTCTCGCATATCTTGAGCAGGGAGCAAGTAACAGGATTGAATAGCTGATGATAGAAGGGAATAAGTTGACACTTTTCCATGCGCAGGGTTCCAGCCGCTGCCATTGCGATAGTTGCAGCAAGCATTGCCAGGGTCCAGCTTATCGATACGAGGTGTATAATCGGTCGCTCCACAAATCATGTGCGGAAGCGCTTTCAAATATAGACCCATCACCATGAGCATCAACTCGTTCTTGTCTATGAACCTTACGCCAACCATTGCAATGTCTGTGGTGAATCAATTAGAAGGAGGATCTGCTACCAATGGGAAAAGTGCGGCAACTTCAAACTGCATCCTTCCTGTGTCCAAATGCCAACTCTAAAGCATCCACTCCAGGCGCATGGTCTTTCATATTTTCAGCGAAGTCTTGACTTCCAACTCACAATGCAGAGCCAGCGGTAAGATATGCGCAGTTGACTTGTACTGTTGTGTGTCGTGCAATGTGCAATGTGCATGTTCACTACGATTGCCTTCAGACACTGCAAACCATCAAAACAATCACATTGATGAGTTAACCCTCCATGAATCAATTGTTGAGGATGATTCTGGTGAGTACTACTGCGACATTTGTGAGCGAAGAAGGGATCTGGAACTATGGGCTTACTCTTGCAAAGTATGCCAGTTGATTGCTCATGTTGCATGTGCAGTATCTCCGGCAAGCTGATCCTCTGGTTATGGAGTGGAGGAATGGATATGATCAGAAAACGTTGAAAGCAATAAGATGATGCCTCAAATAATGGAAGACAAAAACAGATAAGTCTCCTAATCATCAGCTTATGTTGAAAATAAATTTACAAGAAATTAAGACCAAGGTATGTGTCATCTGCAGCATAAGTCAAAAAGCATATGCACATAAACTGTACTCTCTCGTAGCAGTCGTCCTTGACCATTTTATGATCTTTTCCTATACAATAACTGAAGGAAACTGAGCCAATATTTCAGGTGAAATTGAAACCAGAACTTGAAGAGCTGGATGGAGAAATTGAAGGCGCACGGCAAGAAGTGGACACAATGAAAGCGAATTTGGAGGAACGGAAGGCGAATCTAGAGCAACTGAAGGCAAAACTGAAGGCATCGACGGAAAAACTCGAGGCACTGAAGAAAAAGAGCTGAATTAGTAAACACTTAGTCATAAATGTTCTATGTTCATTGCACATGTTCTTGCAGTGAACTCAAAGATCCTGTGTTATGCTCTGCAGTTTACTGTGGCATTTCGTGTCCAATTCATCAATGCAAGCTGAGCGCTAAGCCGTCACTAAAATGAAGTTGTGGGAAGTTATAACTTCAAGCATGTAACCAAATTTGTACAGTTCTTCCATTAAAATTCATTTATTAGGAAAAGTGACGAGGTATTTAACAAGCTAAGGTGGACATTTATCGATTGTATACGTCAATAGGCTCTACTCTCAATCATCGATCGTATTAAGACAAATGTGGATTCGATAGGAACTAATTGTATTTTTTTGGTACATAAAGTCAACAAATGTAATGAACTATGTACTTAAGACTAAAATCTAAAAGAAGAAGGCAAATGAGGATTGGTTAGGAATCAATATTATCTAAACGATGAAAAGGTCCAAAATCGAGGCAAAAAAGTTTCAAAGTCTAAGATAAGAAGATAGATGAGGATTGGCTAGGAATCTAGAGAATAAAACTCTTCAAAATCTAAGTGATGAACTAGATTAAAATCATGGTAAAAAAAATTAAAGTCTAGTAGAAGAAAACAAATGAGGGTTCATGTGAACGTCTTAGTAAAGAAAACACAGAGAACATAACTTGTTGGGGAGGGTTAGATTGTTAAGTTGAATAATTGCCGATATATATATATATATATATTTAACCACTGTTTGGGGACAAAAATAGATTACTATATTCTCTTAGTTAAGGAGTTTTGAATGTATTTCATCTATGTGATTTATGAACTTAATAGTAATTTGTCCCTACGACACTTAAAAATGGCGAATTTACGAACGAATAGAATAGGTTGGCAAAGTGTCCATATAATTATTATCACAACAAAACAAGATTGAGGATAAGAAAGGAAAAGGAAGAGATGAAAATTACGATTCAATATGAAGCGAAATTTCATCAATTAATAAAATAATGAATATCTATGGAAGAAAGAAAGCATATAGGTTGCATCTTATGTCCTCTCTCTCTTTCTTTGTTTTGCTTTTTTTTTTTATCATCTAGTCACGTTGAATTTACTAAGAAATTCTCTCCTTGATAAGTAGCTTTTATGACTACTTGAGGCTGGCTCGTTCCTTTAGATCTTGGCAACGAACGAGTTGCGAATTCACAAGATGTTGATTAGTAATGGCAATTGAAGCTTAGTGCGGAAATTTCAGTCAGAGATAACTGATATAAATTTAGATTGGTTTTTGGAGTTTTAATTTGTAAGTACCGATCGGTTATAGAGGGCCAAGTTTCTTGAATAGCAGTTGGAAAAGCAGTTGTTTAGCTATTTCCTTTATATCAAGAAAACTAATAGATTTTTATAAATTTATTTCCATGTTAATGATTTCTGTTAGTTGATATGTTGAAGATGGATTAAAGATCTGATATTATTCCTCTTACTATTTAATATTTATGTCCCTTATCAAAGCCGATGCAGTCATTTACATTTAATGACATTTTTGTTTGTGCATATTCAAATTTATATCACATCTACTGTCAACTCCGTAAATGATCTCATCACATTCTTTCCTCTCTTTGCAATTTTTTTATGTAGTTTCAGAATATATTTTATGTTCACTTGCCAAGAGGGCTCGAGATATTTTCTCCCTTCTTCATCATTTCTACAAGCGACCTAAGTATTTGCATCCAGATGATCGCATACCTATAGCACTAGGATGAACTCATCTTCTCTTCGAGCACGATAGAAATATCCTTCAAGGTTTTTTTTCATTTATAAGTTGCGAAAGACTCGATATTTATTACGTCTCTCTTTGATAGGTTTTCTATAATTACGTCAATAAAGAATATGTCGAATCGTTTACTACACAAAGTCAGAAAAATATTTCAGATTAATACCCACCTAATATTGATTTTTCCTATATGACTTGAAATAGAATTCGCTAATCAAGCTTGAAAACGCAGAGGACGAAGTTTCAATGTGTCAAAAACCATAATTGCTTTAGTTTTCTTTATTAATAGAAGTTTCCAAAATGTGAAAACATAATCTCACTTTAGTCTTACTCAAATCACTCTATTAGCATATAAATACTTGATCAATCGGCTTTCAAGCATCTAACGGCATCCCGCTCTCATGTCGATATTTCCCAACTTCATCAAAAAAAAAGAGGAAAAAAAATCATGGCACAAATAAAATGCTCGGCATCTCTATTTGTATATGTTTAGACTGCGCATGGCAACCATTCTGTACCCGGAAATAGATTCTGACCATAAATAATTCTTTTTTATTCTATACCCGGGAACTGATTCTGAGCATTTGAAGGCATTTGATAGCAGCCCAAAATTTATATTCCTGAAATAGTAAAAGAACAAAAATGTGTTTAGTAACGGCATAACATTTCTTTTTATTAATAATATTTTAATAATATTTTAAATATTTTAATATTTCTTTCTTTTCTTTTTTTCTTCTCCTCCTTCTTAGCCATTGCCGGTAAAATATTTTTAATTAATAATACTTTTATATAAAAATAATTTTTTAAATTTTTTTGGCCATGGCTGGTAATAAATTTTCTTATAAATAATTTTTTTATTAATAATTTTTAAAAATATTTTACTAAAAATATATTTTTATTGAAAATATATTTTTCTTTTTTTTTCGCCATGACCTGGTCGCTGGCCATGGCTGGTGAAATAATTTTTCATAAATATTTTTTATTAATAATATTTTAATAAAAAATATTTTTATTGAAAATATTTTTTTTGCCATGGCCTGGTCTCTGGCCATGGCCAGTAAAATTTTTTTTAATAATATATATATTTTGCCATGGTCGGTAAATTTTTTTTATTAATAATATTTTTTTTTCGCCATGGCTTGGTTATTGGCCATGGCCAGTAAAATTTTTTTATTAAAATATTTTAATCTCGCTAGATACGGCGAGGGTAACCCTCGCACCGGACTTTAAAAGCTATATTAAAACCAAGAAAAAGAAGAAGAAAAAAAAACTGATTCTCATTTTTGTTCCCAAAATCAGGAAGCTATTTTTTTTAATTTTTGATTTTGCTCCAAAACTGATTTTGGGCACAAATTTGCAAGAATTTGTGCCCAGAATCAAAAAATTAAACAAATGAATTTCTATTCCCAAACTGATTCTGAGAACAAAAGAACAGAATCAAATACTATTTGGCAAGTTGTCATGCGCAGCCTTAGTAAAAAAGTAAAGACAAAATGCACATCAAAGCTATGGAGTTGTCCTTTTAAGTTCAATTAACTTTCATTCTTTAGAATAAGGTCTAACCATTGATTGTCACTAAATAAATAAGGAATACATTATATTGTTGCAAATGCTTATCGAATTACATATATACATTTTTCACTGGAGTCTTCCCATTTTTTAAGACTATGGTCATCAGTTGCCCCTGTTTTTAGAGGAATTTCATTAGCAGACTAAAATAGCCTTTGATTTAATCTATTGACAAAATTAACTAATTCATTTTTTACTTAACACATCAATTGAATTTGTGACGTAATCGAATCTTCTAAGTTAATTGTTAATTAGGATTATCATAAAGATAATATGAGAACACCATTGGGAGGAGTGCCCCTACATCTTCTGCTTACTTTCTATGTCGTACTCACATCTAATACCATAGTGACACGCATTAACTTTCTTTTTCTGTAGACTTTGTCATATTCAAAGTCTTTCTTTTCTTTGGTTGTTTAAATCTTTATAAATTCACAAATATTCAAATTCACCTGCCAAATAAACCCAGACCTTTACGAACTAATTCGAAGGGTGGAGATCATGCCGCGTGTTCACTGTTCAGGGACAAACCGGAGCACCTATTATTGGAGATAAAGAGTGGTGACAGATAAAAACACGAACATATAAATGTAGGTGTTTGCTTAGTTATAGTACGATAGTATGATATTTCATTGGTGTCGATTTATTGACTAATTTTCAATATGAACGTACTTGTGGTACATGTGACATATTTAAATCCACTTAGATACAACTAAATAGAGAACCCCAAAAATTAGATAATTGTTGGATATCGATTTGATTTCAAGGCAGATGTCAAGAATTGTAACATGGGTTGCGGTACCATCTGTAAAAACACAACCCAAAAGATCCAATATGATGTTAATCCACGCTACACCAATTAAGGGTGTAGAGCATTCCTTCTTACGATGCTCCGACGCAAGACAAACAGTGGACAAAGAAAAGCCATTACTTTCGTCAGAACAAGAATGATGTGACCAGATAGCTTAGTGGACTAAAGAGAACCCAAGGAGGACGCCATTCCATAACAGTATATGTAGGTGATCGCAAGCATGTCAATTACAGTACCTACAGTGTACTGTAACCGGAAAGAAGGTTGGAATTTTGTATATGCTTTAAGTAACGCCTTCTCGCATCGCAATTCATCGCTGGAAGTGACCCAGTCCTTTCCAATTAAACTCACTTCTAAAACAGAACCATATCTTTTACAACCTCCTCGTGTGCTGTAAAATGGCTCGCAGGTATTGAGACTTCGTCGTCAGCTTCCATCTGAGAGTGATGCTAGCTGTTTATAATGCTTATCTTCGAGTCTATAACGGATGTACCATAGTTCTTCGGCACCACCTAAGCAATCGAATATCCGAGGTTGTCATTTCCTTAACGCCACCAGCACGTCAGTCCGAGTCGAATCTGGTCAGGCACTAGCGTGTATTCCATTTCTCCCATCCTCAAAAGCCTAATAGGTTTGGTTGTATTCAAATTTCTTATCAAAGCATCCTGTATTAGTAACTTGGTAGAGATTAGTTCAGAGACACGACGGATCCAAGAGAATGCTTGTAGATGCTTAATCCATTTAGTCCAAACGTTCTTCTGCAGGTATAAATTAAACTTCAACATGCACAAAAGTTTGATGTTGTAGGGATAATACAGACAAGCCAAGTATAAAAGAGGGACCGGGGAGTTTTCTTATTCCACCATCACCACCTCAACAAGACTTCATGGCTGCCCTCCCTAGCCTTTTCCTCTTCCTCTTGTTCCTCCTGTCAAATGTCAATTTTTTTCTTGCCAATCACCTGTCAGCTCGGACTGAACTGGCAGACAACCTTCAAACTATTGTCCATTTGATACGCCCTGATGGCCAAGACCTTCTTGACAGGGAAGATCTTATGTCGTGGTACCATTCCTTTTTGTCTGAGAACTACTCTACCAATTCAGAGAATCCAACGCGTATTCTCTACACCTACCGATGGGTCACGACCGGTTTCGCAGCGAGACTCACACCAAGTGAAGTTGCTGTGATAAAAAACAAAAACGAATTCCTCACAGCTCACCTGGACAAGATGTATGAACTCCAAACAACACATGGTCCCGCCTTCTTAGGCTTACCGCAGCGGCCGATGATGTAGCTAACAAGGATCACCTAGAGGGGGGTGAATAGGTGATCTTAAATAATTTTTATCAATTTATGTCGAAATGAAAGATCACAGTTGAGTCTGAATAAACTTCAGATTCAAGTCAAATTATATAGACAATGCTATTGATGTGCAGTATGTAAATTAAGAGATAAGGAATAGAAAAACTGCACACAAGTTTATAGTGATTCGGCTTATAGCAAGCCTACGTCCACTCTCATAGGTTGATAGCCTACCGGCTGGATTTCACTATGTAATCAAGAGGAATTACAAATTCTGAGTGACAGTACTCTTGTGTATAATAGGACTCTCTATCTCACATAATCACTCTTACAAAGTATGCCTCAAGATCTTAATTTTTGGCTCAAAAAGACAAGAGAAATGATCGGAGTATGCTCAAACTTTGGACTTGTTGATTTTTTATTCTATTCTTCCTTTTGCTACTCGTTGATCTCTTTAAATACTCTTCTACTTCCAAACTAGCCGTTGGACAGCTTTCAGAGGATCATCTTCCAATCTTCACCTTGGACAGATTTGTATAAAAAGGATTGAGTAGCCGTTGGATGACAGATTCTAAATCTCGCTGACTCTGATCGTCCATACAATCAGAATCTTGGTTTCTATAAATAGAGCTTTATCCGTTGTAATGCATACTTATCGTAATATTTGATTGCCAATCAATTTGATTGAGATTGAGACAATCAAAACTTTCCTTCTATGAAATACATACCAGATCATTAACTGTTATTTTTCGTTCTAAGTTCTGTGTCTGCGTCTAAATAATTTCCGCGTCTGCGTTTGCGTCTGTGTCTGAATAATTTCTGCGTCAAAATAATTTTTGCATCTGCGTCTCAGAACTAAGATTATGTGGGTTTTCAATAAGATATGAACTTCTTATTTTGCCAGCTTATAAAGTCTGAAAAACTTCCTTATGAGCTTTCAGAATATATATACATACTTGGAATAAAATAGTTCAGAATAAATATCAGATTTACGATAACATGGAAAGCTTTGTCAACTTCAAAATCAATAGGAGTTTTCCTCAACAGCCGGAACATTCCGAGGGTTTGAATCAAGGGAAAGACATCATCACTGGTGTGATGGACTCAGGAGTATGGCCCCGCCACCCTTCGTTCAATGATAGCGGAATGCCGCCTCCACCGGCAAAATGGGAAGGGGAGTGTGATTTTAAGCCTGATGAATGCAATAACAAATTGATTGGCTCAAGGGCCTTTCACAGATCTTCGCCAATGGATGATCTTGGGCATGGGACTATGACAGCTAGCATAGCTGCAGGCACTTTTGTGGTGCCTGGTGACATGCTTGGGAGTGCTAGGGGCACAGCTGTTGGCACGGCACCAAAATCACACCTAGCCATTTATAAGGCATGCCATCCATCAAGTTGTTCCGGTGCAGACCTATTAGAGGGACTTGATGCTGCTGTCTCAGGCGGATGGTCGACGTACTTTCTATATCACTTGGAAGTAAGGAGACTAACTCGTATTCATTTTTCGAGGATCCCATTGCTATCGGCACATTTGCTGCAATCCATAAGGGGATCTTTGTGAGCTGGGCCGCCGAGAATAGAGGGCCTTCACGGAGCACCCTATCAAATGACGCGCCATGGATGCTTACCGTTGGAGCTAACAACACATATAGAAGTATTGCCGCCATCGTTAAACTTGGAAACGGAGTAGAATATGATGGTGAGTTGCTATACCAACCTCAATTCCCTTCAACTTTGCTTCCTCTTGTATATCCAGGGATGGAACAGGATCAATGTGGCCCAGAAGCCTTCAAAGACCTCAATGTGAAAGGAAAGATCGTGTTGTGTCGGGGAGTTGGGGGCTTTGATGGATGGTGAGGGCAGATGAAAGAAGCTGGTGGGTCTACCATGATCCTGATGAATGGAGAAGTTGAGGGATCCACCATCATGGAAGAAGTGCATGTCCTCCCTACATCAAAAGTTAGTTATCTTACTGGGGAGAGGATCAAAGCCTAAATCAATTTAGTGAAAAATCCTTCTGCCACCATTATTTTCAAAGGAATAGTGACAGGGAGCACAATTGCTCCTGCGGTTTCCTCCTTCTCTTCAAGAGGCCCAAGCTTGGCTAGCCCGGGTATTCTGAAGCCTGACATTATTGGTCCTGGTTTTAATGTCTTCGCAGCATCACCGCTTCCTAGGAGAAAGGGTAAAGAACCACACTTTGTCTTTAAGATTGATTCTGGCACTTCCTTTTCTTGCCCTTACCTTAGCGGAATTGCGGCTTTGGTAAAGCGGGCTCATCCTCATTGGACACCTGTGGCCATGAAGTCCGCCATCATGACATCTGCCAGACAACTGAACCTTGGGAAAGGACCAATCCTGGCTGAAAGGCTTCAGGCTGCGGATGTCCTCGCCGTTGGGGTTGGCCATGTCAATCCACGAAAAGCCATTGATCTAGGTTTGGTGTACGATATTCAACCCGACGATTACATACCCTATCTCTATGGTCTAGGATACACAGACGAGCAAGTTTCAATTATTGCTCACAAACCAATCAAATGCTCAGTAGTATCAAGCATTTTGGAGGGAGATTTGAATTACCCTTCATTTTCAGTTGCCCTCGGACCTTCACAGATATTTACCCGGACCATGACTAATGTTGGCAAAGCATTTTCGTCTTACGTCGTGACAGCTATTCCCCTGCAAGTCAGATTGAAGCCTACCAAACTCAACTTCTCGAAACTAAACCATAAAGCAACATACTTGGTTACATTTAGTCGTGCCAATGCTATTCACAAGGCAGGTGAATTAACCCAAGGATATTTGAAGTGGGCTTTTGGAAACTACAATGTTAAGAGTCCTATATCAGTTGAGTTCATGTAAGAAGTTGTTAGTAGCATAAATAAGGAATTGATCTATTCTTCGTGTTACCACGACGGATCAAAGAGAGCAGAAAACATGAATAAAAATCATTCCTGGTAAACTCAAATGATCTAATATATGAGCAAGTAGAGGAGAAACATTCACTATTCATCAATGCTTTAATCACAGAAGTGATTCTGTTGATACCCAAAGTTACCCCTGGTGGGAGCGGACTGTTTACAAGTTACCAAAGATATAAAATACAGCCCACATGGCGAAAATCTGAAAAAGGCCGCAAGTTAGGCCTAGAGGCATTAAGAAGACCTACGATAATTATTGACGGGACACGTCATAAAGGTGTCAACAAGTTCAAAATCACAAGCCTTGCACGTGACATCAACGAATCCAAGATCACAAGCTTCGCACGTGACTTCGACGAATCCAAAATCACGAGCTTCGCACGTGACATCGACGAATCCAAGATCATGAGCTTTGCACGGAATCATGGTAATACGTGGTGGAAAATTCATTTACACATGTTAAAAGGTAAAGATATGATCGTTGGAGTGAAGATCAAGGAAGAAATAAAGAGACACGTGAAAGAAAATTAGCTATTACGTGATGCCCAAGGAGCGTAAGCAATGTCGACAAGTCAGGAAACGGTTAAAGCGCGAAACGTAGGGAAGTGAAAAACGACTATCAAGGAGAAATGTTCGGTCAATAGTTATTAAGCTGCTTTCTAAATACTCAAAGATTTCCAACGTAGAGGGGACTTCAAAAAACACACAACACAACACATCTTTTATCTAGCCTTTATCCTTACCGTATTAGGCGTAGTTTTGTTGATTCTGGCACTTCCTTTTCTTGCCCTCACCTCAGCGGAATTGTGGCTTTGGTAAAGCGGGCTCATCCTCATTGGACACCCGCGGCCATGAAGTCTGCCATCATGACATCTGCCGGACAACTCAACCTCAGAAAAGGACCCATCGAAGCCTACGGATGTCTTCGCCGTTGGGGCCGGCCATGTCAATCCACGAAAGGCCATTGATCTAGGTTTGGTCTACGATATTCAACCTGACGATTACATACCTTATCTCTGTGGTCTAGGATACACGGACGAGCAGGTTTCAATTATTACTCACAAAACAATCAAATGCTCGGTAGTATCAAGCATTCTGGAGGGGGATCTGAATTACCCTTCATTTTCAATCGCCCTTGGACCTCCGCAGACATTTACCTGGATCGTGACTAATGTTGGCAAAGCATTTTCGTATTACCTCATGACAGTTGTTCCCCCGCAAGGTGTGTATGTCAGAGTGAAGCCTACCAGACTCGACTTCTCGAAACTAAACCATAAAGCAACATACTTGGTCACATTCAGCCGTGCCAATACTACTCACAAGGCAGGTGAATTCACCCAAGGATATTTGAAGTAGGCTTTTGGAACTACAATATTAGGAATCCTATATTAGTTGAGTTCATGTAAGAAGTTGTTAGTAGCATAAATAAAGAATTGCTTTGTTCTTTGTGTTACCACGACGGATCAAAGAGAGCAGAAAACATGAATAAAAATCATTCCTGGTAAACTCTAATGATCTAATCTATGAGAGAGTAAAGGAGAAATATTTCCTATTCATCGCTGCTTTAATCACAGAAGTGATGCTGTTGACACCCAAAATTATCCCTGGTGGGAGTGGACCGTTTACAAGTTACAAAAGATATAAAGTACGGTCCACATGGCGAAAATCCGAAAAAGACCGCAAGTCAAGCCCAGAGGCATTGAGAAGACCTAAGGTAATTATCGACAGGACACGTCATAGAGGTGTCAAAAAGTTCAAAATCACGAGCCTTGCACGTAACATCGACAAGTTCAAGATCACGAGCCTTGCACGTGACGTCCACGAATCCAAGATCACGAGCTTCGTACGTGATGTCCATGAATCCGAGATCACGAGCTTTGCACGTGACGTCGACGAATCCAAGATCACGAGCTTTGCACAGAATCATGATAATACGTGGCGAAAAATTCATTTACACGTGTTAAAAGGTAAAGATATGACCGTGGGAGTGAAGATCAAGGAAGAAATAAAGAGACACGTGGAAGAAAATTAGCTATTACGTGATGCTCAAGGAGCGCAAGCAATGTCGACAAGTCAGAAAACGGTTAAAGAGCGAAACGTAAGGAAGTAGAAAACGATTATCAAGGAGAAGTGTTCGGTCAACAGTTATCAAGCTGCTCTATAAATACTCAAGGATTTCCAACGTAGAGGGGACTTCGAAAAACACACAATACAACACATTTTTTATCTAACCTTTATCCTTAGCGCATTAGGAGTAGTTTTGTTGATTCCGGCACTTCCTTTTCTTGCCCTCACCTTAGTGGAATTGCGGCTTTGGTAAAGCGGGCTCATCCTTATTGGACACCCGTGGCCATGAAGTTCGCCATCATGTCATCTCCCGGACAACTGAACCTCGGGAAAGGACCCATTCTGGATGAAAGGCTTCAGGCTGCGGATGTCTTCGCCGTTGGGGCCGGCCATGTTAATCCACGAAAGGCCATCGATCCAGGTTTGGTGTACGATATTTAAACCGACGATTACATACCTTATCTCTGTGGTCTAGGATACACGGACGAGCAGGTTTCAATTATTACTCACAAAACAATCAAATGCTCGGTAGTATCAAGCATTCTGGGGGGATCTGAATTACCCTTCATTTTCAGTCGCTCTCGGACCTCCTCAGACATTTACCTGGATCGTGACTAATGTTGGCAAAGCATTTTCGTATTACCTCATGACAGTTGTTCCCCCGCAAGGTGTGTATGTCAGAGCGAAGCCTACCAGACTCGACTTCTCGAAACTAAACCATAAAGCAACATACTTGGTCACATTCAGCCGTGCCAATACTACTCACAAGGCAGGTGAATTCACCCAAGGATATTTGAAGTAGGCTTTTGGAAACTACAATGTTAGGAATCCTATATTAGTTGAGTTCATGTAAGAAGTTGTTAGTAGCATAAATAAAGAATTGCTTTGTTCTTTGTGTTACCACGACGGATCAAAGAGAGTAGAAAACATGAATAAAAATCATTCCTTGTAAACTCTAATGATCTAATCTATGAGAGAGTAAAGGAGAAATATTCCCTATTCATCGCTGCTTTAATCACAAAAATGATGCTGTTGACACCCAAAATTATCCCTGGTGGGAGTGGACCGTTTACAAGTTACAAAAGATATAAAGTACGGTCCACATGGCGAAAATCCGAAAAAGACCGCAAGTCAAGCCCAGAGGCATTGAGAAGACCTAAGGTAATTATCGACAGGACACGTCATAGAGGTGTCAAAAAGTTCAAAATCACGAGCCTTGCACGTGACATCGACAAGTTCAAGATCACGAGCCTTGCACGTGACGTCCACGAATCCAAGATCACGAGCTTCGCACGTGATGTCCACGAATCCAAGATCACGAGCTTTGCACGTGACGTCGACGAATCCAAGATCACGAGCTTTGCACAGAATCATGATAATACGTTGCGAAAAATTCATTTACACGTGTTAAAAGGTAAAGATATGACCGTGGGAATGAAGATCAAGGAAGAAATAAAGAGACATGTGGAAGAAAATTAGCTATTACGTGATGCTCAAGGAGCGCAAGCAATGTCGACAAGTCAGAAAACGGTTAAAGCGCGAAACGTAAGGAAGTAGAAAACGATTATCAAGGAGAAGTGTTCGGTCAACAGTTATCAAGCTACTCTATAAATACTCAAGGATTTCCAACGTAGAGGGGACTTCAAAAAACACACAATACAACACATTTTTTTTATCTAACCTTTATCCTTAGCGCATTAGGAGTAGTTTTGTTGATTCCGGCACTTCCTTTTCTTGCCCTCACCTTAGCGGAATTGTGGCTTTGGTAAAGCGGGCTCATCCTTATTGGACACCCATGGCCATGAAGTTCGCTATCATGTCATCTACCGGACAACTGAACCTCGGGAAAGGACCCATTTTGGATGAAAGGCTTCAGACTGTGGATGTCTTCGCCGTTGGGGCCGGCCATGTTAATCCACGAAAGGCCATCGATCTAGGTTTGGTGTACTATATTCAACCCGATGATTACATACCTTATCTCTGTCGTCTAGGATACACAACAAGCAGGTTTCAATTATTGGTTACAAGCCAATCAAATGCTCAATAGTATAAAGCATTCTGCAGGGGGATCTGAATTACCCTTCATTTTCAGTTGCCCTCGGACCTCCACAGACATTTACCTGGACCGTGACTAATGTTGGCAAGGCATTTTCGTCTTACGTCTTGACAGTTGTTCCCCCGGAAGGTGTGTATGTCAGAGTGAAGCCTACCAAACTCGACTTCTCGAAACTAAATCATAAAGCAACATGCTTGGTCACATTAAGCCATTTTAATGCTAATCATAAGGCAGGTAAATTCACCCAAGGATATTTGAAGTGGGCTTTTGGAAACTACACTGTTAGGAGTCCTATATCAGTTGAGTTCATTAAGAAGTTGTTAGTAGCATAAATAAGGAATTAATCCGTTGTTCGTGTTACCATGACGGATCAAAGAGAACATAAAACATGAACAAAAAATTCCTCGTAAACTCTAATGATCTAATCTATGAGCAAGTAGAGGAGAAACATTCACTATTCATCGCTGCTTTAATCACAGAAGTGATTCTATTGACACCCAAAATTACCCCTGGTGGGAGTGGGCCGTTTACAAGTTACAAAAGGTATAAAGTACGGTCCACATGGCAAAAATCCGAAAAAGACCGCAAGTCAGGCCCTGAGGTATTAAGAAGACCTAAGGTAATTATCGATGGGACATGTCATAGAGGTGTCAACAAGTTCAAAATCACGAGCCTTGCACGTGACATCGATGAGTTCAAGATCACGAGCCTTGCATGTGACGTCAACGAATCCAAGATCACGAGCTTCGCACGTAACGTCCACAAATCCAAGATCACGAGCTTTGCACGTCAAGATCACGAGCTTTGCACGGAATCATGGTAATACGTGGCGAAAAATTCATTTACACGTGTTAAAAGGTAAAGATATGACCGTGGGAGTGAAGATCAAGGAAGAAATAAAGAGACACGTGGAAGAAAATTAGCTATTACGTGATGCCCAAGGAGCGTAAGCAATGTCGACAAGTCAGGAAACGGTTAAAGCGCGAAACGTAAGGAAGTAGAAAACGATTATCAAGGAGAAGTGTTCGGTCAACAGTTATCAAACTGCTTTATAAATACTCAAGGATTTCCAACGTAGAGGGGACTTCAAAAAACACACAATACAACACATCTTTTATCTAGCCTTTATCCTTAGCGTATTAGGAGTAGTTTTGTTGATTCTGGCACTTCCTTTTCTTGCCCTCACCTTAGCGGAATTGCGGCTTTAGTAAAGCGGGCCCATCCTCATTAGACACCCGTGGCCATGAAGTCCACCATCATGACATCTGCCGGACAACCGAACCTTGGGAAAGGACCCATCCTGAATGAAGGGCTTCAGGCTGCGGATGTCTTTGTCGTTGGGGCCGACCATGTCAATCCACGAAAGGCCATCGATCCAGGTTTGGTGTATGATATTCAACCCGACGATTACATACCTTATCTCTGTGGTCTAGAATACACAGACCAGCAGGTTTCAATTATTGGTCACAAGCCAATCAAATGCTCAGTAGTATAAAGCATTCTGCAGGGGATCTGAATTACCCTTCATTTTCAGTTGCCCAGGCTCGTGATTTTGAATTTGTTGACACCTCTATGACGTGTCCTGTCGATAATTACCTTAGGTCTTCTTAATGCCTCTGGGCTTGACTTGCGGTTTTTTTTCGGATTTTAGCCATGTAGGCCGTACTTTATATCTTTTGTAACTTGTAAACGGCCCACTCCCACCAGGGGTAACTTTGGGTGTCAACAGAATCACTTCTGTGATTAAAGCAGCGATGAATAGTGAATGTTTCTCCTCTACTTGCTCACATATTAGATCATTAGAGTTTACGAGGAATGATTTTTATTCATGTTTTATGCTCTCTTTGATCCATCGTGGTAACACGAACAACAGATCAATTCCTTATTTATGCTACTAACAACTTCTTACATGAACTCAACTGATATAGGACTCCTAACAGTGCAATTTCCAAAAGCCCACTTCAAATATCCTTGGATAAATTCACCTGCCTTGTGAGTAGCATTGGCACGGCTGAATGTGACCAAGTATATTGTTTTATGATTTAGTTTCGAGAAGTCGAGTCTGGTAGGCTTCACTCTGAAATACACACCTTGCAGGGGAACAATTGTCACGACGTAAGACAAAAATGATTTGCCAACATTAGTCATGGTCCGGGTAAATGTCTGTGGAGGTCCGACGTGACATCAACGAGTTTAAGATCACAAGCCTTGCACGTGATGTCGACGAATCCAAGATGACGAGTTTTGCACGTGACGTCGACAAAGTCAAGATCACAAGCTTTGTACGGAATCATGGTAATACGAGGCGAAAAGTTCATTTACACGTGTTAAAAGGTAAAGATATGACCGCGGGAGTGAAGATCAAGGAAGAAATAAAGAGACACGTGTAAGAAAATTAGCTATTACGTGATGCCTAAGGAGCGTAAGCAATGTCAACAAGTCAGGAAACGGTTAAAGCGCGAAACGTAAGGAAGTGGAAAACAACTATTAAGGAGAAGTGTTCGGTCAAAAATTATCAAGCTGCTCTATAAATACTCAAGGATTTCCAATTTAGAGGGGACTTCGAAAAACACACAACACATCTTTTATCTAACCTTTATCCTTAGCGCAGTAAGAGTGGTTTTGTTGATTCTGGCACTTCCTTTTCTTGCCCTCATCTAAGCGGAATTGCGGCTTTGGTAAAGCGGGCTCATCCTCATTGGACACCCGCGGCCATGAAGTCCGCCATCATGACATCTGCCGGACAACTAAACCTCGGGAAAGGACCCATCCTGGATGAAAGGCTTCAGGTTGCGGATGTCTTCGCCGTTGGGGCCGGCCGTGTCAATCCACGAAAGGCCATCGATCCAGGTTTGGTGTACAATATTCAACCCGACGATTACATACCTTATCTCTGTGGTCTAGGATACACAGACGAGCAGGTTTCAATTATTACTCACAAAACAATCAAATGCTCGGTAGTATCAAGCATTCTGGAGGGGGATCTGAATTACCCTTCATTTTTAATCGCCCTCGGACCTCCACAGACATTTACCCGGACAGTGACTAATGTTGGCAAAGCATTTTCATCTTACATCGTGACAGTTGTTCCCCCGTAAATTGTGTGCGTCAGAGTGAAGCCTACCAGACTCGACTTCTCGAAACTAAACCATAAAGCAACATACTTGGTCACATTCAGCCGTGCCAATGCTACTCACAAGGCAGGTAAATTCACCCAAGGATATTTGAAGTGGGCTTTTGGAAACTACACTGTTAGGAGTCCTATATCAGTTGAGTTCATGTAAGAAGTTGTTAGTAGTATAAATAAGGAATTGATCTGTTCTTCGTGTTACCACGACGGATCAAAGAGAGCAGAAAACATGAATAAAAATCATTCTTGATAAACTCTAATGATCTAATCTATGAGCTAGTAGAGGAGAAATATTCATTATTCATCACTGCTTTAATCACAGAAGTGATTCTGTTGACACCCAAAATTATCCCTGGTGGGAGTGGGCCGTTTACAAGTTGCAAAAGATATAAAGTTACAAAACATTCACTATTCATCGCTCCCGAGCGAGGAAGATGACGCTCCTTGTTCACTGCAAATGAAAATCGTACAATCTCAATTGAGCAGCCTAGGACATGCCCAAGCCCTAGTCCAAATGAATGGGCATGATTTGATTGCAGGATCGGATGGTTTAGGTCATGAACTTGATTGACTTGACACAATCACCATGCTCATACATCCGGCATAGATATCGTATCTATCACTCACAAGCAATTTCTACACAGATCAATCATACAAGCATATTGGTCGAAAGACCATGGAGTATAGTTGCACTAAACTCGCATTGGTTAAGGTTACGTAGAAGCCACAATAAACAATTTTACTGTACTTTATAATCAAAAGGTGTGCTTGACTATATCAAGCATTCACAATCAAACCATTACCACTTAAGGTAAACGCGATTGGCTAATTGGTGAATACATGTACCGCTATAACACGGATTGGTCTTCCTTTCATACTCGAGTCTCTCCATCTTAACCTACTTGCTTTTCTAACAAGTATCGAAATTTTTTTTGTAACACTCCGGGTCTATACTATGTAATATTGTTCGCTTTGGGTCCACTGACCCTCACGGATTTAAAATATGTTATACAATTATAGAATCTCAAACTTTATAAGCTAACTCAGAACTTTCTCCCTAGGCTATGTAGGACAAAAGAGGTGCCCCACTTCCCTGCGCACGTCCGGGGTAGTGGGTGCGTCCTCCTTCCCGCACTCCACCACTTGGCTTGGAACATCACACTCTCCACCCCTTACGAGCACAGAACCCGTGCTGTGGGCCTACACGGGATCGGAAGTCGGCTCTGATACTACATATAAAACCTCGGGTCTACACTGTGTAATATTGTCCACTTTGAATCCACTGATCCTCACGGCTTTAAAACGCATTACATAGATATAGAACCCCAAGTCTTATAAGTTAGCCTAGAACTTCTTCCCTAGGCGATGTGGGATAAGAGAGGTACCCCACTTCCCTGCGCACGTCCAAGGTAATGGCGCGGACGCACCGCCATCCCTCCTCCCCGCGCTCCGCCGCTTGGCTTGAGCCGTCACATTATCAATTAATAAAAATGAATATCTAGCATATAAGTTGCATATAATGTTCACTCTCTCTCTCTCTTTATAATCATCTAGTCATGTTGAATTTACTTTGAATTTCTCTCCTCCTTAATACGTAGCTTTTATGACTACTTGGTGGCTGGCTCGTTTCATTAGATCTAGGAAACGAACGGGTTGCGAATTCACAAGATGTTAATTAGTAATGGCAATTGAAGTTCAATGTGTAGATTTCTCTTAAAGATTACCAATATAAAGTCATATTGGCCCGTGGAGTTTTTAATTTATAAGTGCTGATCGATTATAGAGGGCCAAGTTTCTTGAAAAGCAGTTGTTTAGTTATTTCATTTATATCAAGAAAAATAATCAAATATTTTTTGGTATCAATGAAGAGAAAAACTGAGTGTCCATTTTAACCCCCCCCCCCCCCAAAAAAAAACTGAGTGTCCATTGAAGAAAGAAAGTATACAAGTCACTTTTTTTTTTGGTCAGAGTATACAAGTTACATCTAATGTTCTCTTATTCTTTTTTTTTCTTTGACCCAGTTGTGTTGAACTCAAATGTCGAGCACAACCTCGTTTCTTCGTCAGAGATTCCTCAATGGCCAAGTTGACAATTTTGACAGTATAGACAAAAAATCCTGAATCAAAAGTCGACCAAAGCAAAATGCAAAAAAAAAAAAAAACTCACTCTGGCTTCCGTTGATGACCTCTTGTCTTCCTCCCTTTTCTTCTTCTTTCTTTCCTTTCTTCTCACCTTGCTCCAATAGATATTAGAACCCTAGTGGCCTTGTTATTGAAGCAAGGTGTAAAGAAGAAAGGGAAAAAAGAAGCAGTTTTCCCTTGGGCCGAGTGAATAGGGCTTCAATGTAAGAGTCTCTCAATCATTCTAATTCTGTAAGGCCCATTCATTTCAAAGAAAATGAACAATTTGAAAAATATTTTCCTAAACATAATCGCTTAGATCGCTTGCAGCTCCATAAATAATCTTATCAAATTCTTCCTCTGTTTGTAATTTTTATATATAGTTTGAGAATATCGTTTTTATCCACTTGCAAATAGGGCTCGAGATATTTTCTCTTTTCTTCATCGTTTCATACATGTAGTACTTGGATAAATTCATCTTCTCTTCAAGCATGATAGAAGTATCCTTCAAGTTTTTTTTTTTTTTGGTAAGGTCCTTCAAGTTTTTTTCATCTATAATTAAGTACTGAAAGACTCGATACTTTTTATAGTCACTTATTGATAGGTTTTCTATAATGCTAAAAAAGGATTTACCATGTGGCACGGGATGTTTTTGTCTTCTGCTCTAATGTGTTAAATAGTTAACTAAGCGAAGTCGGAAAAATATTATCGACCAAAAAAAAGGTTGGAAATATATTTCAGAGTAATACCTAACTGATATAGCTTTTTCCTATATAACTTAAGATAGAATTCGCTAATCAAGCTAGAAAAAGCAGAGGACAAAGTTTCAATATGTCAAAACCAACATTGCTTTAGTTTTTCTTTATTAATAGAGGTTTCCAAAAAGTGAAAACATAATCTCACTTTAGTCTTACTCAAATCACTCTATTAGCATGCATATAAATACTTTATCAATGGCTTTTCAAGCATCCAACGGCATCCCCCTCTCGTGTTGATGAATCCCCACAAAAAAAAATGAGGATAAGGAAAAAAATCATGGCACGAATAAAACACTCGGCACCTCTATTTGTATATATATAGTCAAAAAGTGAAGACAAAATGCACGTCAAAACGATGGAGTTGTCCTTCTTAAGTTCAATTTTTTTTCATTCTTTAGAATAAGGTCAAACAACTGATTGTCACTTAATAAATAAATAAGGAGTATATTATATTGTTCCAATGCTTATCAAATTAAACACATATATTTTTCACTAGAGTCTTCTCATTTTTTAAGACTACGGTCATCGGTCGCCACTATTTTAGAGGAATTTAATTAGCAGACTAAAATAGCCTTTGATTTTATTACACCGACAGTTCATTTCGAGAGAAAATAGATAATGAAACGTATCCTTTCTTTCTTTTTTTCAAAAAAAAGTTGTAATTTACAATATTTCATTGGTTTTGCCATTACAAAAATTTAATGGTGGGAAGTATATTGCCAATAAAGAGAACCTTTAGTCACTATACAGTTTCTTCATCATCATCATCATCATCAGAAGAAGAAGAAGAAGATAATTTCCACAAGAAAAATTCATCCATGGCCAAATCTTTGTTTCCACAAGAAAATTCATCCATGAAGATCGATTTCACACAAAGAGAAACCAACTAAGGAAGTGCCTAACAAAACCCTAAACAACGAAGGAAAAGCACAAGGAAAGAAACCTAAAATCATCATCCTTTTGCGAGAGAGATTCCAAGAAAATTACTGCATCACATTGCTAAGAAGCTTGCGGTCCCTCTCGATCTCGCTTCCCTCTCCTTTGTTCCCTCTTTTGCTCCTTGGCTCTCTTCTTCTTCTCACCATCCTCTACTAAACGCGCAAACTGTTGTCCCCATTTCGTCTCCGTCGATCCGCGGGCGACGGCACTCTCGTGTGTGATGGCATCATCATTGCCCCTCCGCGCATGCGATCTCTGCATCGATTCTTGACCTTGAATTGCCGCGCTTCGATCTTCAAGCCCACGTTTGGACCCGACTAATGGCCATTCCCTCATACTCCTATCAGTTTGATCATAAATAAGAGTCGACCTTCCATCACCATCATGACCAGGAGTGTTCTCTTCATGTTGCTCATCTTCCAAAGCATTGCTGATTCCGCTCATTTCGCCTGTGACGACATTGTCGCTTTCCGTTTGACACGATCCCTCCGCCGATTCTTGACCTTCAACCCTCGCTGCTTGATCATCGGGAACGACATTCTCCCGCTCTTGTTCAGCGCCAACCCTTGCCCTTGGAACATCAACAGCATCACCGCCGGCTACCCTTTGACGCGATCCCTCAGTTGATTCTTGATCTTGGACCGTCGCCGTCTGATCATCATCGGGAACATTCTCTTCCTTCGCAGTTCCATCGTCTCCAGCTCGATCAGCAGCATCTCTTCTTCGCAAGCCGAGAATGTCCTCTGAAGCTTTGGTAAACAAGGAAAACCCCGGTACTGAAAAATCAAGCCGCGGGCGCGATTGCAACGGCGTCGATGTTTCTCCAGACCCGTCACCATTGCCGCTCGCCCCTTGCGAATCCGGGGCTCTTTCCATCGGATCAGATAGAGGAGAATCCTCTCGGTTCTCTAAGGAAGAGAAACTCGTGTGGCTTCTTCGGAAAACTTAAGCTCGTGTGTGAAGGGTTTTCTCTCTGATACTCTTGGGAGTATTATAGAATATAGAATGGCTTGAGGAGATTCAACTGGCAAGTGCCGATCTCTTTATATATGGGCGCCAAGTTCTTTGAAAAGCGGTTGAAAAAACAGTTTTTTTTTTGTTGGTTCTTTTACAGTTGAAAAACAGTTTTGCTTTTGATGAACTTAGAGCTGTTGATCTTTACCCAAAAAAAAACTTAGAGCTGTTGAAAAATAATAATTACAGCGCCAGAGTTTAGTTACATTTACTTTTGCACCATCGTATTTTCGACATAGTATAGGTTTAACTATGCATCCGCTGACAAAGTAGCTCCGTAATCGGTTCATCAAATTGATTTATAGGAGACTACTAGCCAGCAGAAAATCGATAGACAGGCGGAGTCCATTTTATTCTTTTATCGCACATATTGATATCGTAATGGATTTTCGGCGTATTTTTCGAGTTCAAGGTAAAGTGACGGTTCGATTTAGCGAATCAATTGGAGAAGTTACTATAAGCAAGTCGCTCCGATGGAGTGGGTTATATAAAAACACGGTCTACGGAAACATATTTCATGGCCAATTCACGTCGTACGCATATTTCATGCAGTTCTACATGCATCGATAATAAAATAATGGAGACACGAAAATTTCTCCGATAACGAGTAAAATCTAAATACACCAGAATTGCAAACAAAACATGAACAAAAAAAAAATCAATAGTCATCAAATTCCTAGTTATATATGAACACTTTGCAAATCGATTAGATGAGAGACCGACTTTCCTCCCTTCTCCTCGACTCTATGCTCCTTTCCTTCCGACGGCGCCGCTCCCTTGATCAATTTTGGTTTCATGGTCAAGCCGAAATACTCCTCCGGCGTTGTCGCGAAATAGGAAAAATTAGGGCCGTCTTCCCGATCACGAACCTCCTTGATTATCTAGAGAGCGGTCTTTCCGCAGAAAAAGATTGCAAGTACTCTCTTCACCGCCATCATCTCTCAGTCCATCCGTGAGATGGGCCAGCAACCGCGCGGAACGATTTGGTCGATGTTGTGCCATCACGGCGGAATCCGATTTCGTCGGGAAGATCCCTCTAAAATGCAAGTTGTCCTGAGACATAATTAACTGAAAGAACTTAGTTGCGGAGTATATGAAGAATTCCCTCTGTTTGGTCAGGAGGATTATCTATCCACACCGCGTGATTCCTAGATCATTATATCTTCTAATCTAATTATGACTCCCAGTAAAGTCGTTCTTTAAATATTGTAAGTCCAAATTGATTTAAATAACTTGGCTTATCATATCACATATGTAGATTTTTATTTGACATGTTTATCGCATATGTCGCTAAATAAATTCTTAATTAAAAATAAATCTACTGTCTAACGTCAGATAATAAGGTGTTCCCCCCTCGAGAACTCAATTAACTTATACAAGCAATAATAGTCAATGCTAAATTTTGTTTTGAAAGCTTCTTGATAGGCCTTAAGACAATACCATGCATTGATGTTATTAGTGAACTAAAGATAAATATGATTGCCGTTGCCTGCAAAATAGGCCTACAGATGGGTCCATTGTGGTTGAGGCCTGTTCGATCCTAATTCTGCTAGTGAAAGTCCTTCATAAAAGAATTGTAATTGATTAATTTTTGTCCCAGAACGGTCTAAGGTACTTATTTATCTGCATCCCATGTTTTTGGCGAGCTATTTATCTTAATTCTGTAAATCAACAAAAAAAACTTACAGATATTTATCTATCCATTAATCTATTAAATAAGCACATAATACTCACGCGGCTCAACTTCATGTGAACTTCCTGTTAAGTTCCTTTCATTGTTTATTCTACAGCGTGTTCTAGAACCAACCTATGTCGATGAATTAGAATTCTTGAGTATGTTATGGATTTAGAGATAAAAGATCGTAGCTATTTGGAGATATATGAATGACCATGGATATAACCGGAGCCCAAAAATATACGGATATGTATGATATGATACTTAATTTGATGTACGAGATGAAAAACTAAGCCTCATACTTATTTGATACATTTGTCTATACTTATTTTAAGGAAAAAGGTCATAATTCCTAAACATCTTGCAAATTAAGCAAGTCCGTTCTCTTTAAGTCTATCCGCTTTTGCTTTGAGCTGCTCCATCGGGCGATTTCAGTTGAGCCGAGATACTCCTCCAGCGTCTTCATCAAGAGAAAGATCGAAGCCGAAGCCGTCGTTCCGACATGGGAGCTGCTTGATTTCCATGAAAGGGCTCGCGCAATCAAAAACCTCAAAACCAGAGTTCATTGTCAACAACCCTACCATCATCGTCCCTGAGTCCAGTGACGAGTGAGTAACACAGCGGATCCAATGAACTCAGCTGGCGACAGTGCGAATGGTGGTTCTACAGGAAGGGTCCGGACCGATGAGCCTCGAACTACGCGCTTCTTGCTCCATTAAAAAGAAGTTGGGGTTACTTGGGAAGGTGAATCTGGAATTGTTGTTCTCATGTGACATGTCGTTTGTGAAATGAACTAGGTTAGAATCTGAGAAGTTTTTTGGATTATAAAGCACGCGATTACTAATCCTGCAATAAGTGAAACGGTAATCAAGTGTTGCTCTCACTGGCTCAAAAGGCTTCTGATCCATGTAGCTTGTTGATTCCTAGTCCTAATTTGTCACCAAACCCTGGAGATCCAACATTTCACAAGTTTTCAATCTAAAAGGTTAATATTCCACGTGTATGTCCAATTTTTTTCTTCAAAAAGTATATCTCCATTTAACTCCGCAATAACAGGATAAGCTTTGCATATGATACATCTTAACAAGCCCAAGTTACAATATGACGCCAATTCATGAAATAAGTACAGTAGGAGACCTAAATATTTTTGTTAGGAAAATTACGAAAAAATTCTTAAATATATTGCGCTCTTGTCGATTTAGTTCTAAATCTTTCAATTTGATCAATTAAGTCCTAAACATTTTAACAATATGCAAATGTTGTCCATCTAGCCAAAGAAGATAGCTGACGTAGATAATTTTTTGTTGACACCTAAATTTTGGGAATCCATTTAGGTACATATTGCATAGGAAAATTAGGGATCGATCTCGGTCCCTAGAAAAAAAATTAATTAGTTAAATTGCATATAGATATTAGAAGCATTTGCATAGGCTCATATAGTTACATTTGCATTGGATCGGCGGTGGATGGACTCGAGTGAACGGCTCTGAACTTAATGAAAGTGGACTAAGCCCGCGTTCAAGAAAATTCTTGGCCAAGCCCATGAACATTATAAGAGCTAAAATTTTCATTGGAAAATGTCGAGTTGGAAAATATTGGTTTATCAATCTTGATATTATCACGATTCAAATTGAATGAATTGATATTATCACAGAGATATTACAATATTCTCTTTGAATCAAAATAGGAAGTAATTGCAAGCAAAACCCTAAACTTTTCCTATAAATAAAATCAATAAGGGCTTCGTTCAAAGGGGGAAGGCCATTAAAAAGAAACACAAAGAAGAAAATCGTGAGAGAGGAGGCTATACGTCCAGGGGAGGCTTCGTTCAAAGTCTTCACGTTCTGGACAAGGAAAAAGCAAAAGAAAAGTCAAAGAAGGAGAGAAAAACAGAGAGAGAGAAAGTCACCTTCTGACGCCATTGACGTTGCACTGGAACGGTTGCTGCTTGCTGCTCCGCGACGACTGACCTGGCTGCTTCGCAAGTTGCACAAAGCAACACCCGACGAACTGCTGCAGCTTGCTGATCCCGTGGAGCGCTTACTCTTGCTGCGCAGGGAGTCGATCCAGCCGCTTCGCCTTGCATCAAGCCTGGCTGTGACTGACGTTGCTGCTGCCTACCCTGACTTCGACGAAGGTGTTGCTGTTCTGGTCCCTTTTGCCGCTGCCGCCGTTGACCGCAGATACTAAGCCCGGCGTAGACGCTGTTTGCTGGTTCGTGGCATCCTGTCCGCGGCCTTCCTAAACCGCGACGACGACTTGCTGCTTTCGTCCCAGCTCGAGCCATTGCAGCCCCAACGACCACAGCTGCCGCCTCTGCTCCTGTTCCCACTTCATCGATATTCCCAGGCTTGAAATCACCCCAGACCATTGGACGAGCTACAGTTTTTGGCCCACGACGTTCCATTGCTTGTGCTGAAACGCTGGTTCTAGTCAACCATCAAGCCAAGGTGTATTGTTGTTTTGCAGGTTCTTCCGGTGAGTTCGTGAACCATTCAGTCACGACTCCAGTTGAGCAATCGCTGCCGGTCCACCCACCATCGGTCATCCCGATTCGCAATCCCGATCCGCGAGTTCAAATTTGGAAATATCCCGAAATTAGGTAAGGATGCTATCCGATACTTTCAGAATATTTGGTTTCTTAATTTTAGGATGTTTGAATATTTCGTGAATATTACGTGATTGACTAGATACCCTAGGATAATTTTGTGGTATCCGCAATATTCGAAAACACCCAAAATTAGGAATCATTCCTAATTTGGCAACGTATCTGGACGACTATCCGACCTTATCCCTAAGGTACGATACGCGACGACACGGAAAATCGTTATTTTATCCATAATCACTTGGATATGATAATAGATTTTATTTGCTTTCCAAATTTGAACAATCAGCTTTCCATTGATATCTATAACCCTATAGATATGACCGTTAGTTTGATTTCTTTGCCTTATATAAATTTGAAGAATCTTGCGGATTGCGTGCATTGTTTGAACGTGATTGTTATCTTCGTTTGATTGTTTTCCTTTTAAATAAAGAAAATCCAAAAATTTGTTAGTTAGGTTTAAATTAGAAATTTTGCATGCTTAGGGAATCTTAAATATATCCAAAAGAATAAGATAACTATTTGATTTAAATTGGGATTTAGGGTGGCATATTTCCTAGTTTAAATTAGAAATTGTTTTAATCTTGGTGGATTATTTAGGATACTTAATAATTTCGAATTTTAATAAAAATCCCAAAAAAAGAAGTCACTTTAGGATAGATTAAATTATCTTTTCTAGGATAGATTGCATGTTAATTTGAGTAATTTTTAATTTCGAATTCCATTGAAAAATACCAAAAATAAATCATTTGTCCGTCATTAGAATTAGGTCACGTCATCGCATGACATATAGTTTGTATGTTAGGCTGCATTAATCGCATGTTAATTTTTGCACGTCATTACATATAGGTTAGCTTTCATTTAAATAAGTGAAAATTCTAAAAAAATATTGAGTGAACTGCTTGTTAATTAGAAATCATATTAGGATTGTTGATGTGATTTTCTAGCTAACAATGCAGATGCTTACGTTGCTTCGAGGTAAGTAATTCTTCCCAATCTTGCAATTTATTTAATGTTTTGATTATTGGGTGTTACTTTGGTGGTTTGCGCACCCGCATGATCACCTCACATGCTAGTGACTAAGTTAAAATGAATCCAAACTGTCTGCCAAAACATTTTTTTGAAAAGAAAAGGTACCGAAAGGGCGCTAGACTAGATCTAGCGTAATCAAGTCTCCGAGCTTAGAATCTCTGGTTCGTAGAAATAAAACATATCTCCCTATGTTTTATTTAGGTTTCTAATCGACCTACCACAAATAGATTAGTGGCGACTCCAAGCATGAAAATTTTTGCATGTTAAAAACTTAAACCCTAAGTTGCGAATTGGTAGGGCTTGGGAGAGCCCGAGTTAGGCTTAGTCTTAACAATCCATTAGCCTGAGAGCAAATTTTAGGTCGCGACATTTTTGTAATTTTTTAAAAAAATTAATTTTCTTTTCTTTGCTTTTCTTTTCTTTCTTTCTTTTTCCTTCTTCCTTTGCTGGTTGGCTGAGCCTAGGCGATGGTGACGATCAACCACAGGTGATGACTTGTGAGGCTCACCCTCGCTCACCCTCGCTCACCCTCGCCGGGATCTGGCAAGGCTCACTAGAGGCCAGCAAGGGCTGGCCTTGCTAGCTTTAAGCGAGGCCAAAGAGGTGGAGCCTTGTTCGGATCTAGTGTATTTATTAGACACTGTGCGTTAGCACAAGCAACCAAGCCTAAGTCGAAGCTCCCTTGCATTACCTCTGGCGCGGGAGGCTATTATATCTACTAACCCGACAATAGGCAACCAAAGCTAACTTGGCTTCTACCTTTGCCACCTACAGGTCCCTATGTTCTCTCCCGTTGTATTTCTTTTCGGGAGAGAAGGAATACAAAGAAAACTCATAAGGAGATCCCTTCGCTATACCAGAGAGTTCCTTCATCTGTCTCTCCTTCAACATTTTAAGGACCTATTTAGGTCCAATCTAATTATTATCAAGGAAAGTGGGAGTAGATGCAAACTTTGCGACCATGTGACACAAAGACAAAGTTCCATCCCACCCAACTTTCTTATTATTTATAGGTATTGAGATGCTCGATTGTTTAGGTTAACGTTGCAACCTTGCTCTTGGTCCAACAGTCCCTCTACCATCTCTCTCTCTCTCTCTCTCTCTCTCTCTCTCTCTCTCTCTCTCTCTCTCTCTCTAGCTATCTATCAAATGGATATTCTTGAACGTCCCCTTCATCGTCATGCCTTGTACCAGCGAAAGTTGAGCGAACAGTGCAATCCCCTCGAATGCAATGTGTGCAGTTCGAGTATCCATGGCTCCACTTCCATCTTCTGTTGTGAACGATGCAACATTTACCTTCACCGGTCGTGCGCCACTGGAATACCTTCTCAGATACAGCACCACCCCCTCCATGTCCATGGTCTTACTTATTTTCAGAGAAACAGCAACTCCAACTCACAATGCAGAGCCTGCGGTAAGAGGTGCGCGGTTGACCTCTACAGTTGTGAGTTGTGCAAAGTGCATATTCACTTGGACTCCCTTCAGCTACCGCAGACCATCAAAAGCAACCATCACATTGATGAGTTGACCCTCCCCGAATCAATAGTTGAAGATGATTCTGGTGAGTATTATTGCAACATTTGCGAGCGAAGAAGGGATCCGGAGCTTTGGGCTCACTATTGCGAACAATGCCAGTTGATTGCTCATGTAGTATGTGCAGTGTCTCCGGTAAGCTAATCCTCTGGGTATGGGTTGGAGGAAATGAATATGATCAGAAAAGGTCGAAAGCAAGAAGTTAATGCATCAAATAATGGAATACAAAAACAGACACAACTCCTAATCATTAGCTTAAGTTGAAAATAAGTTTGTAAGAAATTAGAACCGAGGTTTGTCATAGTTTTAGTTTGTGAAATTTACAAAGCACATGAAGTATGTATCATCTGCTGCGTAGAAGTCAAAAGCATATGCACATAAACTGTACTCTCTCATAGCAGTCGTCATCAACCATTTTATGATCTTTTCGCATACAATATCTGGAGGAACTTGGGCCATTTTTCTGGTGAAATTGGACGTAGTGGGAGAAATCCTGAGCTTGAAGACCTGGATGAAGAAATTGAAGGCGTACAGAAAGAAGAGGACCAAATGAAAGCGAATCTGGAGGAATTGATGACGAAGCTGGAGGCACTGAAGACAAGACGTGCAGCAGTAGCCTATGAATGAAAGGAGAGATATTTGGGTTGTAACTGTACTGTATAAATAATGTTCAAGTTGCCATGGAATCACATCAAATTAAATCTGTCCGCACACTAAACTCTGATATTAATATTAACTGTAGTGGAAAGGCCAAAAATTAAAGATACAAACAAATTTAGAGAGTTACACATGGGAGCTTAGTTAGTTTTAACAGTCTATACTGTTGCCTAATGACAGTCACTCTGAAATATTATCTGTTGCTATGCCTAGTCACAGAAGTTGCACTCACATTATGTTCTCTTGCTTACAATGTGAACTCGGATTGCATGCTAGTTGTGCATCCAAGAACTAGCTCCACAGCATCACTTCCATCAGCAGAGTCTTACCTATTATAAGGAGGGCCTGCGATGCATCGCTTGTGGTGGCAGTTGCAATGTCAATCTCTACCACTGTGTGGACCGAAATTTCAATTTCACTGTGTTTGCATTTGGCTACCAAAAATCTTAGAAATTACACATCACATTGATCTGTTGACCCTCTATTAATTGCACGTTTGGTAAGGACGACTCTGGTGAGTACTACCGTGGCCTTTGCTAGCAAAAGAGGGATCCAGAGTTATGGGCAAACATGCAAGTTAGTTACCCATACCAAATGTGCAACATCTACGGTAAGCCAACATTTCAGAGCTATTTTCTCTCTGATACAACTTTGGCTGATCAGAATAACATGTGTCTCAAGGAGAATAACATGTGTATGTATTTCCAATCAGAATAACATGTGTCTCGAGCAGTTGTTCATTTCTTCCAGAGAAGTTTAAGATCCTATTATGCTCTATCTACTGTGTGCCTAGAAGGCCAGAACTCATTACATTTTGTATCTTATTCAACAATTCAAGGTCATCCATAAGCGTAACAAAAAGGTGATCCATCAGCCATAACTGCCCACATACGCATTTTTTCATTTTCAGCAAAAAGAAAAATCTTTGCATGTTTTAGCCTGGGGCTGTTCACTATTTCCATTTCCTGAGTAGCAGGTACATTGATTCACCATGGTGCTGTGTTCCATGATGTCTCAATACATCCTCAACCTTCCATGGATCATCACATGTGCTTTTTGCGGTTGTGGTCTTTCCTAATTTCCCATCACAACTAGTGATATGAAGTCAAGATTGGAGCCGATATCTCCACTGGAAAATGATTTAATATCTCTAAATCTAACTTCATTCAATTTGAGGGTGATTCCATTGCATGCTTTCCACCTCTCTTTGGTTGGCATGCTATCAAGTTTACTGTAAGTTCATCAAGAAATTTGTTTACATCATAAATCTAGGTCACTCAGTCATGCATCTAAATCCATCTTTTGAGGGCTCTATTTCTCACTAAACTTTTTCTTGACAGTTTCAACTTTTTTTCTCGAGAAAGATACCAAGCTTTTGGAACAAAGAGGATACTTCATAGACTAACAATTATCCAGCTGTTCTATTGCTGCAATAGAATGATCTATACGTAAAATATTTATTCAAGAAGATGATAGCAGTTTTCATCCTGTGTCAAGCCGAGAGAATATAAATGTATAAAAAAATATGGTTTATGCCTTAAACAGTCATGCTGAGATCTACGGTCGATCATTCAACTTCAGAGTTACTTTCAACAATATCACCAAATTTTTAAGTTCTTCCACTAAATTGCTTTTTATTCGGAAAACTACGGTGGTATTTAATGGAAGCCAATGTGGCATTTGCTTTTTGTATCACATTTCACTTGTTAAACAGACGGCTGAAATGCACAATTTTAGATATATCAAACTCACAGCATTTGTAAGTCATCGTTCTTACTCTGCAGAAACTCTTCTTAAGTTGCCAACTGAACAGAGCAGATCAATAAAGACAGACACATCGCATCTCACCGACTTCACTTGAACATACAAGGTACGAAGTTCATGATAAATGTGCATTTCAGAAACCAAAATACAGAATTGCTGGATTTTGACACGTAACTTTTACAGCAAAATTGGTTTGCCATGTTGGATTTGAGCATTTTCAATCATAATTTTCAGGCCACGCTTTTCTTTTACTCCATGCTAGAAATTTAGAATCGAAGGTTTCCCTAGCAAGATATTATGTCTATTACTGGAGCCTCACCGCTTAATTTCAGGTGCCCATTCAACTCACACCTTTAAGGTCAACTTTCATGATTGGACAATAAGTTTCTCGTTATACCAATGGCTCCAAACAAGTTGAAAATACTGAGTGAATACAATCATATTGATGAATTTCTCATAAGTTGAGTTTATTGAAACTGTCACCAAAGAAACTGCACAAGAGATACACATGTGAAGAAGAAAACAGAAATACAAGGTGACTTCAACCATGTCAATGCATTTAATTGAAAATTGGAATCAGGGAATACGTTGCTCATTAGGTATTATTACATACACCCAAAAAGAGTACCAGATAGCTTCACTGAAAGCGTGCTTCCGAGCTACAAGCAATTCTACCTCCCCTCTAAAGTACTCTCCAGCCTTGCTGCAGATGGAGTTTTCTGCATAACAAGAAAGCTTGTTAGTAAACACTGCCAACTAAAACATTTTTACTCTGATTAGCCAAAATCCACAGGTACCTCTTGTTCGCATAACAACAAAGCTTGCACGAAGAGCCCAAGTCCTACTCCACAGCTTGCCCAGTGTGGCTCCAATAACTCCCCACGGTACCTAAAACAGGTGATTCATCAGGAGTTCGGCCTCTCAACCACCTCGGAGATGTAGAAGGAGAGAACTGCCTGAGGTCTTCTACAATAGGAACTTCCACAACTGGCTGGCCTTTGTCGCTCCTGGGCGTGCTAGCTCTTTCTGAGGGCGAATTTCCCACCGAGTCATTGCTACATTTCGACTTGGGCGTGGCTTCGGAATCGACCAACCAGCTCGAAAGGCTTGTATCAACTGCAATTTCTTGGCCTGTGAACCTAGAATTGTTTGAAGTTGGTTTACAAAGGTGATTGGCCAGTGCGAAAGTGGGCTTTGGTCCAGTGGACAAAAGAACCTCTTTCTCCTTGTGGACATTCTCTTTGTCCTGGTTCTTTATTGGAGAATTTGCTCTTGCTGTGACAGCTTTCCGCTGGGGAAGATTTTCAACTGGGTTCAACACCGAATCGATGTGCTCGATCCTAAGGCGAGCACTCTGGTTGAAAGCCGACGTGTTGAGTTCATTTCGCCAAGAACTCTTCACGGGGAATGGACTGTTAACCTCCTCCTTGTCCGCAACTTCAGCGACGAAGGAATGTTCTCTAGAATCTATTGACAGAGAAAACAGAGACTCGGATGATTCCTCTTGCACCGCAGTCTCTCCATCACAAACACCAACTCCTTCGTCTTCAACACCATCCTCTCCTACGTCGATTTCCTCAAGGTCGGTGCCTCCAAGCTCATCATCACTGCTTGCGCAATCCGTGTATCTATTGTTCCAAGCACAAGATGACCCAATTGGTTCTATTAAAGTCGAACGACAAACTGGTCCGCTTTCTCTCTCTTTCGCCTCATTTACCTCAATCCAAACATCACCAACTCCAACTTCTTCTTCTTCTTCTTCAACAGCAGGCGAAAACTCATACGTCTTGACATGCAAATCAAATGCAACTTTCTTCTTGCCATGGTTGAGCTGCTCCAGCTGCTTCTCATCAGTTACACTGCAAAAAGCAAACGAACCACGACTCCTTGAAAGACTGCATTGACTCACCAAACAAAACGCTGAGAAAAATCCCAGATGAAACACCTCAACCCACCAAACCCATTACCGTGATTCTCCTCTGAGCTCAATGAGAGCTTCAGCGTCTGTTTTCTCTGTGGATCCGGCAGGTAAAAGAGCTTTGGCCTGGCTCTGGGACGTGAAAGGAACCAAGATATCAGAGCTCTATAGCGACAAGGGAAGGGAATGTAAAGAAGACGAGAAACTTCAAAAGAAAAAAGTGAAAGACCATACCTGAGGCTTGGAAGGAGAGTTTTGAACCGATTTGGGGCGTCTCTGATGCTTGGAAGCATTAAAACAACCCAAAAGGCAACCCATTATGAAGGGTCGAGTTTCAAGCAGATGCTTAGCAAGCGTTCATTGACTTCTGAGAGAGAGAGAGAGAGACAGAGAGAGAGAGAAGCCGGAAAGTTTGAAAGGAGAAGTAGGCGGCCCAAAAAGTGACCGTTGGAGATGAGGAGTTTCATTTGTTTGTTTGTACCGTTTGTTGTCTTTTCCAATTGCAACTAGTTATATAATTAATTAGGTTTTATTGTTATTTCAATGTAGAGTGTAGTGAGATATTCTAATGTTTTAAATCTATTATTTGGGATCCAACGTTTACTCGTGAAAGTATAAATTCTCTTTCAACTTTGTGGATACAAAATTTGTCTAATTTATCTCTCCGACAAATAGCGGTAAAAGCAAAATCCTCAACACCATCCTCAACGCCTACTCTTTCTCTTTTTCTCTATTTCTTTGGTCTTGCCCACTTTCTCTATCTTCAATTTTATTGAATTTCCTTCTCTTTCTTGCCCTTTCGTAGTTGGCCGGTGTCGTTTTGTGGTTCCTCGAGTATCCTTCTTACAGGCCACACGATGTTGGGGTTTAGTGCCAATTCCCTCATTCTTCTCTACGGTGCCTCAGGACGTTAGCATTACCATGATGGGATTCCACTAACTGTATGGAATATTCTTAATACAAAGTTAATAATACTTCGTGGTGATCCGGGACCTATTGGTCCCTCTAATGAAGATTTCAGGAGGAAGTGGAAAGGCCCTTTGACGAGGTGCGACTCAGCTAGCTCTACACCTCTGAACAGCCTAGTTTAGCAAATCCATACTATTTGGATGACATGATAGCAGTCGGTGATCAAATATCTAAACGCATTATTATTGATTCAAAGCGAACTACTGAATGGGAAATGTTCATCATAAGCTGCCAAATATATAAATAGAGATTGCATATGGATTTCAGCCTCTTAATAGACAGATAAGACAGGATCCGATGACCTCTAAAAATTCAAAAAGTAGAGAGGATAATGTAATATGAAGGCGATAAATTGAATGTAGACAAGCCAAGTTCAGAACATGCACTGGACTACAACACAGCACTTCTAATAAGCTGTAACCTTATATTTGTACCTTCAGAAAGATGGAGGAACTATGAAACTAAAGATGTCCCCACTCTTTAACTTAGATTTACTGTCAAATTCTGCAAAACCAGAAGTACTCTACTGTCATTTTTCTTAGATGATAACAAGCGGAGAGTGACGAAAGAGCACTACCAATCGAGTTTTGCTGAAAAGACGAATAAAAAAGAATACTCATCAATCATCATGACATGTTTATGCGGGACAATGGAAGATTTAGATACAAAGATCGTTGTTTGACAACAACTACAATAGAAACAAGCAGTTAAAGCAATGCGAAAATTGAATTCTATCACCGGCTCCTCATCACATGAGCCATACAACAATTGAAGAAGATCCTACTCTTCTTGTCGAGCAACCACTGATCTTCCACTCTTCAGGCAGACACAATTGCCCCCCAGAAATCTCTCCCACAACCTCTGAGGTGAATTTCAACCAGAACAATGATGTTAGATTTTAGACACAATGGCCTTTTTGCTCTCCTTCAACACTGAGTTTGAAGCTAGGAGTAACAAACAAGCTATTGTTCTTCCATGTGTTCACTCCTATGATGCCCCACGTCCCCACTTCTGGCAGCTGCTGGTTTCTTATGCTTCCTGCTCTTAGCTTTCTTTGCTTTCATGCGACGTTTCTTCTCATTTGCATCAACCCAGGTGTAGTCTGATGGAATGTGGAACGGGTCGAAGTCATCCTTGTAACGATGGCTATCACTGTCACTAGATTGCCCACCACGACTCCCTCTCATCCAAGAAATCCATGAAGACGACCCTTCAGATTCTTTCGATTTCGCATCCTGAAAATGCGCTGGGCTTGAGGGAGGGGTCGAAAATTCTTCCAGGGGTTGAAGTTCCTCGAACTTTGTAAATGTGACAAGAACTCTGATGGTGGGCACAATAGGTATGGCAAGCTGCAAGGAATATGCTACATTCAGTTAGGTGATCATCTTGACAACAGAATACAAGTGCTGACGTTGCAACCACTACCTTTTTCCAATTTGTTTTCAAGTAATTATCCATGGCTACATTTCTAGTTGTTGTGACCACACGATGTAAATCTGTTTGTAATAAATTCTTCAATGTGTTTGCAAGTTACTCATAACTTTTCATCGTATTGTTGTCAAAAACAATGATCTCCAACAGCATTTTTTAAGCTTAATCCAGCAGAAAAGGACAACCATCTAAGAAAGAGCACAAGTTATGAGATAGACATGATGTGTTTCTGAGATCACAATCCCACAAATATGCCAAACCCAGTTATTTAACAAGTAACAACAATATACGTTTCTTCAGCTTGACCATGATAGGTCTGGAATACACCAATCCGAGAGCTTTCTTGACTTTCTTTCTATTACAAAGACCATTTGAAAACCAATCGCACATTATACTCATGACATGCCCTAAAGCAGTTTCACCACATTACATTTATGTGCCGTGTGACTCAGCCTCAAGCACATGCAGGTATATGAACATCATACACGTAAACAAGCAGATAACTGTTTATTTCCATCTAACCAGTTCTCTAAAAGAAAATTAGAGATTTAAGATTGCAACATGGTAAACCATGAGTTTGGTGCAACCAAAACACAGAATAACATCACAAATTACTCCAACCCAAGCCATGATAGATCTGCATAACCAGCCTAAACAAAAGGTTGGAAAAGCCAGTGCAACAAACAAAATTAGAATCGACAGATACAGAAAACTTACCTTGACAGGAAATGTGCCAGATGGAAGCTTTGTAGTCAGAAGCTCCCTGAGTCTCCTAATAGCCTTAACTTTGTTGGCCAAGATGTCGAGCAAAGGTAAGAGCTCATCTGTTTTCAGAGGGAAGTCTGGTGTCAAATAGAGAACAGGTCTCAGACCCTTTTTATACTCACTTTCATGCTTAGATTCACCATTGACCACTTTCTTCTTCTTTTTCTTGGCAAATTTCTCCTTTTCCTTCTTAGAATCTACCAAGTCATCCTTCGCAAGCTCAGAGGATGCTTTTTGATGATCCATTGACTTCTGATTACTACCTTCCGGAGCCAACTTCGAGAACTTCTTTAATATTTTTGTATCATCAGGATCATCAGTTCCACTCTTTGCCCCCTTCTTCCAACCAAACCAGCTCTTCTTCTCCTTAAGAACGCCATTGGATTCACAATTTTCATGAGCGCCTGCCGAGCCATTTTCATGACAGTCATCCATCGCATTATCGTCATCCTCGAGACCATCTGCATTTCCCATACGGAGCGCAGATTCTAACTGAGCCCTCTCCTCAGCGGTCAAGACCTCATCATAATCATCATTTCCACCACCATGAACCATCCTTTCTTCATCCTCCACAGCAAAAAGCTCCTCATCTGTCATAGCACCAGGAACCCTCCTCGACTTCACACTGACCATCACATGGAGCATATCGTAGACTTTAGCTTTCCAACTCCCAACCATCTCAGTCCTTTCTTGCCGCCTCCAATTTAAATGTGGGACAAGCTCCGCCTGAGTAACATCAATGCCTGGCCTATACATATTCGTTTGAGACATTAAGGCTACCTCATGCGCAACTTCTGCCTCAGTCGGTGGGGCACCAGCTCCTTCCAAAGCATTTGTGATTTCTTTCTCCTTGTGTGCAAGAACGATTAAAGACCCCCTTGGCAAAGATAGATTACCATCCTCAGAAGTATAGCCATCTCCAAGAAACAGAAAAGTCTGATCCGATCTCTGGATTCGAAAACCATCAAAACCAGCTAGGGTCATATCAGCTCGAAGGTTGGAACCACGCTTCCAGATGCGATACGTATCCGATGGAGCAATACGACCAATAAATGGAATCACTGAGCTTTCAAAATGAAAAGTTATCTCCATGTAGAAATCACGTATACGAGCCGCTGAAGCAACTATACGAGGAAGTCTCCGGCACCATTTGGCCCAAGCAAGGGGCTGGTAGTGGCGTGCGATAATCATAGCAATTGATTCCTCTCTAGTGCATACGGCTTCTTGCAGAGCGCTCCAGCCATTCTCATTCTGGAGACTCCAATCTGCACCAGCTGCCATCAAAATCTCCGCAGATACTGGATCCCGGATACGCACTGCAAGGTGGAGCGGGGTCTCCCTTCCAGGAACATCACGCCGATCAATGACGCCCGAGACAGCATCCGCCCTTTGCTCAGCCTCGAGGGATTCGGGTTCAGTGTTAACCTCGCCGGCCTTTGCCAGCCGAGGGAGGGAAGAAATGATGCGCCTGAGGGAAGTGTGGTCACGACGCAAGACTGCCAAGTGAGCAGGACTGTGGGCATATTTCAAGTAATCTTCCATGGCTTCTCTCTAGAACCCCTTTTCTCCGTGTTCCGATACTTCTAATACCTATACAGCACCATTTCTGCTATAACCCAAGCTGCAGAACTAATATCTAAGCGACGACAGTAACCTATCCATCCTCCTCCAGTAGACTTCAATGCGACTTCTATGACTTCTTCCTCTATTCAAACGCCTTCCGCCACATCTAGACTCGCAGTCCGCCACTTCCCGTACTTCTCGAGGGTTCAGACTTTTCAATCACAGGCAGCGAAGACTCGGGCTCTCGCTGAACGTAATCAGCCCTCCGGCCACACCCATTTCAGATCCTTCAAAACCCAAATTATGCCTCAGAAAAACCAACCAACCAGCAGCAGCATCGTTCAGCAAGCACCGTAATGACCCAAGAGCTAAAAACTGCCCAACCGAACAAAAAAACAAGAAAACCGCGGCGTAAAGCTCAAATCGCGCAACACAAGCCGAATCTTTACATCTTCTTTTTCTTGAAAAAAAGAAAGAGCCTGAGCATTATCGCACTCACTCCAAACCAGCAAGTCTCGCACTAACAGCAACCGCCCATCAAAGAAAAACCCCTCCTTTACAAATCTTTAACAAGAAAAAGAACGACCCAGCTTCTCCAAAGTCGCCTTTCTTGGACCAAATCAAAGCTTTGAACGGACCCCCCCGAAAGCAAAAGCGGCAAAAAAAAAAGCAAAAGAAGAAAAAGCGATCACCTGAGAACACCGCAGGGCGGCGGCGGCGGCCAAGAGCTCCCAAAGAGCTCCTCCCCCCACCCACCCGGGGGCGCGGTCAAATCACGCGGGCGAGGCCACCGTTGACGGGAGGAAAGGCGATCGGCAAGAAGACGGGGGCGGCGGGGAGGAGAGAGAAAGAGGGCGGCGGCGGCGGCACGATCCGCACGGGGAGGATCGGGCGGCGGGGCGCGAGCTCGTCGCGGGGGGGCCCAGATCCAACGGTCGGGACGGACGCTCGCTCTCCCTCTCTCTGCGAGGACCCGGAGAGGCGGAGAGGAGGTGGAAACCCGGAACCCCCTTTTCCCACTGTTCGACGCTGACCCCTCCAAAGGCGAACTCGGTGGTCGTCGTCGACTCGCCGACTCGTCGTCCACGACTCAGATCTCTCCGTCTCTCCTCTTCTCTCCGTGGCTCCGCTACTGCTACTCCGTATGTTGTTCAGGTGGGTGGTGCGGTGGGATGTAGTTTGTAGAGGAGCAGGAGAGAGAGAGAGAGAGAGAGAGAAAGGAGTACGACCCTGGAGTTGCCGCCGAATTACGGGGACCGCCACTCGCGATCGCGCCTGCCGAAAGTGGGGCTCGGGTCTGGGCGGAATTGCGAAAGTGCCATTTGGCGGATTTTTTTTTTTAATTTGCCTTTTTTTTTTCCTCTCCTTCTTTTTCGGTGGAAAATGATGCGGAGATGGTCCTTGAACTTTGGCCCGGTGTGCAGCGTGGTCCGCGAACTTTCAATTCGTTCAACGCGATCCGTGAACTTTAGCATGATGTGTTTAAATTGGTTCGATGTAGTTCTTGAATTTTTCGGTACATGTTCAATTTCAATTTTATTTTTAATTTAACGATCATATTGAACAGATTAAAAGGTCGTGGATCATATTGTGCATTGGGCGAAAGATCACGAACCATTTGTGTTAGGGGTGCGCACGGCTCCAGGGGTCAAAAAAAGGGAACCGGAGAACCGGACTAGTGTCGGGTTTTAAACACGTGCATTATAGGTCCTAAGTTCCAAAAATTGAGGGACTGATTCTGACAAATAGGTTTCTGGAACAAGTCTTTGCGTTTTTCTTGTTCCATATCTTTGCAGAATCCTGTAGTTTTCTATGCCGACCGATGATGAGTGTATAATTTGGAACCACTAGTATGAGCTTCCATTTCCAGCAATATCCATTTTCGAGACTTTTCCCTTTGTTAATGTTTTCAAATTATTTGTGTATCTAAATATGAGCTGTGATCGGTGATTGTAGCAGTAAAAGATAATCATTAGAGGTGACGATCCATCACAATCGGTAGAACCTGAGTACACCCCGAAACCGACCTCAAAACCTGCGACGAAATGGGTTTTAGGGTATGCTCCAGGTTAAGCAAATTTCGACGGGTAAGTTCCAGGTGAAACCTGAACCGGTCCCGGATTCGTCTTCACCTAATTTGTGTCATCCTCTCTTTGCTTTTCCTCCGAATCGATTTAGTCAATCGAATTGATTAATCGGGGTGTATTGACTCTTCAATGGAGACGGAGGACCGTCCAGCGGGAGATCCAACGGCGGTGGACGCGGCTTAAGGCGAGGCGAGCGATGGCGAGCCCCCACCATAGTGGCAAAAACCAAAATTTGGAGAAACGAAGGTTTGCGGGCTTTCTCCAAAAGCCCTTTTTGGATGGTTCTAATTCACTTCCTTTTGGATCTCTTCACCAACCGAATAAACTATTCAGAATAAAGATATTTTCGTCCCGTTGCCCCGATGGTTTTCTACACCCGACGCGAGGCCTTTCGAGGCCCAGAAGGTCGGATCGCCCCGCGCATCGCCGAGGCGGCGGCGGCGCCGTCCTTTCATCTGAATCCGCGTACAGTAACTTGCTACGGATCAAACCGGGCAATTCGATATTATATGGGTTCGTCGCGGCGTCTTTACTTTGAAAGCATATTCTTCGTGCTTCTCGAGATTAAGATTTTCCCTTCTTCTTTTTTTAACATATGAACACCCGATAATAACAGGTGGATCTCTTCACCAAGCGAATACACCGTTCATAAGAAGATATTTTGAACCCGTCGCCGATGATATTTCTATACCCGACGCAAGGCCATTCGGGGACCGGAAGGTCCAATTGCCCCGCAAATCATCGATGCGGCAGCGTCGCCCTTTCATCTAAATCCGCACGCAATGGCTTTCTACGTATTAGACCCGTTCATAGGTTCGTATCAATGTCTCTGCCTAGGAGGCACATTCTATATGCTTCTCGATATTAGGATTTTCCCTCTTTTTTAATAAATATAAACACCCAATAACGTGCGGACACACGTCACGCCGTAATTGATTTCGTGCTAAAAATGTTCGCCAAATAGGGCAGATCTTGTTAGCCACAGATGATGCTAATCAAAGTTCCTAATCAATTTTCCTGCTACCGACACTTTGTCGAGAGGCTGCTTGGCTACATCTACCTGTAAAAGTCGCATGGCGTGCACGAGCGTGATCGATTCCTTGGCTTCGAACCAAAGCCAAACATGGCCTTGAAGAGTCCATGAGAGCATCTATACTATACTTCCTTCTTTTATTGTAATTTTTCTGTTGTCCTCGTCGGTGAGACAGCTTCGCAGGGTTTTGAAACGAGCAAGAATCGCTAATCGTAGGAGACGTCTAAATCCTCTTTTTGTGTGGAATGTAGTTGTTGTGGAGTTTATCGGTAATCGGCATGGTACGCGCATTGATTCAGATAGATGGATTTCATCGAGAGACGACGACACTGGTTTGCGAGACCTGCCACTCGCGATGGTATATTGGGATTCTCTCTTTTCTTTTTCCGGGGTTAGAAATCTCATTCTGAAAGCCCGTCTCCATACGCAACTTTGGATCGTTCGTTATTATCGCATGCTTTGGAGGAGGAGATGTTGTTAGACGGTCATGGTCTTACGGGCTTGTCGTGGTTAGTTCATGAAGGCATTTTGCACGACTTGGAGAATTCGGAGTATTTCTCGGCGATTGCTCCACGTTTAGCCACGGAAAAAATCAACTTCCAAAATGTAGAGGACCGAGTGAATTATAAGATGACTTCACGCGCTCTCAAGAAATAATCGATACAAAGTGGAGTTTAAGAGATGATCGATCGGTAACACATTCCAATTTGTCGCGTCGCACGAGCACCGCCGGGGAACGAAAACAGCCCGAGTCGGCATTCGACAAACCGAACAAGCGACATCGTACTTTTAATTTCTGATTAGGTATGACGATGGACTTAGGTTGTCAAGTAGATCTCGAGACAATGGAACATGATACGGTGGATTTCCTTTCCTTCTTTGTTTCTCTCTTGCTTTTTCCTATGACTTTGATCGTACTCTGCCCTTAAAGTGTGGGGGGGCATCCAGGGACCCACCCCCGCACGGTCTTGACACCCTTCGCTTCTCGATTCACGCTCGATGATTTTTTTTCGAGAGTTAATACCACAAAAAAAAATTATCAAAAATTTTAAATTTAAATATATGTGATAAATTTAGCATATCTTAGTTTCAGTTAAATTGGATTAATATTACAAAAAAACCTACACGCATGTGACAAGCGAAGCATAAAACCCTAAACTGATTTATCCGTCAACTGTCACGTATCATCCGGCTCAATAATTTTACTGTAAAATTCAATTAAAATTAACGGAAGGCAAATTTATTACAGGCGTACCACTTTGAGGTTTTTCATGATTAAAAAATTAATTTTAGATAAATTTATTACAGATGTATCGATTTGAAATTTTTCAAGATATTAATCTTTTTTTTTTTAATTTGGGTTGACCTCAGAGAAAATGGGAAAGAAAAGGGAAAGATCGGAAGAAATAGAAATGAATGTGAGACCACTAATGCAATCCTCTGTTTTCGTACGTCCACGATGCATCATTGTTCTCTCTCCAGGTCGATTCTATGCGATCCATTCACAGCTACAAACAAATACCTCTCTCCACAGGGAAAAGAAAAAATTATCCTAGATGGACATGACGATCTTTCGTTCGAGTACTCGTAATCATTGTCATGGCATAATTTGTAATCACGATCACTTGGTCGAATCTCAAATCTTGAGTAAGAAGAAGAAAATACCATTTTTATGTGGCTCCTCGCAATTATTCGTCCCGAAATGACCCGTGATCGTGATCACTAGACAAATTAGGAATTAGGATTCCTCAAACCAGAGACCGAAGTAGGGCTCGGCAAACTAAAAGTGTAAGCCCAAGCCTAGACAAATTATTCAATTGCACACTTACCCGTACCATGAACCTTCGGCAACTTACGGTCCCGAAAAGTTCATTTTCGGACTAACAAATTGAGAATTTGGCATACCCATGAGCAAAGTGTATAGCGTGAGGATTAGCAGAGGCGATCGACTCTCGGTCCGATCCAATGAAACTAGTCAGTGTAGAAATTTCTCAACCATACGATAAAGTAGTAGAGTCCATGCATAATCAACAAAAACACGGTGAAATTCTCCAACCATGCATAAAAATCAGCATATGCTCAAAAGGGATGCCAATTAGGCGAAGGAGTATTGATCCCTTGGTAACCGGGAGAAATGAAAATGCCAAGCATGTCAAGTAAGTCAAACCGAAGATGCACGCTGACATTTACATATAAACCTAAAAGGAAGGGAAAAGCCAGGCGAGCCATGAGCGGGAAAAGTGAGTGGATTATGGTTTTTTAAGAAATTTAAAATATATATATTAAGTCGGTCACCGGACTGCCCATTTACCGGTTCCATTTTTAGGAACCGAAAACTGGATCGATACTCTCGAAAACCGGATCCAACTGGCCAGTTCGGTCCAGGCCCGGTAGTTTTCGGTTCGGGCGGTCCGATTTGCACGCTCCTAAGAATTAGCATGGAGATAGCAGGGCAACAAGGGGTCTCTGCATCAACCATTACAAAAATGTGAAGTTGGTAATAATTTAGTGGATTTGAGCCAATGAGATGTCACATTAACGCTTCCGAGGCTAGTTTCAACTTGGTGGGCATGTTGGGCTCTGAAAACACGTGCCATGTTTCTCTTACACCATCTCTGGTCCCCCTCCCCCCTCATCTGTTCACCACTGCCAAATCCTCTCTCAGTCTCTCTCTCTCTTCTGTATTCGGACATTTCTTCCTCTTTTCTTTTCTTTTTTGGGGGAGCTTTGTCAGGGTGAAAAAAGCTTCCAAAACTCACGACCCTCCGCTGTGCTCGCCTGAAAAAGGATGTGGGGGCTCTCCTCTGCTCTGGTGTTCTTCACTCTCTCTATCCGATGAGGTTTTTGAGTTCCCTGATCTCATCATGTTCTGTGCTCATTCCTAGACCGACATTATACCGGGGTGTCATCCCAGATTTTTGTGACCCTGCGAAAATGCCGCCATCGTGATGAAAATGGAAATGAAAAATCCTGCCTATCTATCCTTCCTGTGATTGGCTTCCAGTTCGTGTTCCCTGGTAACCTAATCTCATCCTGGTCGCCGTAGAGTTTCTGAGGCCTTGTTTGGGCTCAGTCTGGGCTTACGCAGGAATCCTATTTGAAATTGCAGATCTGCCGTATCCTGCTAGGAGCCCCTCGGTTAACATCATTCCAAATCATGCGTCTTCGCAACCCGAGAAAGAAGTCGATGTCGATAATGTCAGTTTTCGATTCCTATTGAAGTCAGTGGTACGTCATTTCTATGTGTACGTGCTTAATCTCCGAGTGAAGAAGCAATGGCTAGATAGGATTTACTCAGCCGGAGATTCCAAGTGTAACTCGGTATGCATTAAGCAAGAAATTTGGTTCCACCGGCATCCTATATGATCTGGACTTATGCATACCGCTCGTATGATTCGGAATACAAGAAATAGAAATCGTCATGTCACACGACGAGCATCAACAACACGTGAGCAGGTATTCCAGCAGCATAAAGAATTTCGACCGCATGAAGTGATCAGACTGTGGTTCAAGACACGGGAGATTTATCAGACGCCAGATCTACAATTGTGCACGTGCTTTTAACACAAGTTAGTCTGAAGACGAACAACATGAATTTGCCTTATGATGGATCCATCCGGCGTAGATTTCTGTTGTTCTATTTCATTGCCAGCAAGTTCAGAAAAATCACCTCACAGCTACTCCATTAAAAAACCATCAAGAAAGATCGCTCGGAATAAGAGTCAAGGCGATTCGACGAAAAACTGTCGCATCAACTAAGAACTTAACGGTTATCAATAATATGAACAAAATTTGCTAAAAAGAAAGGACTCTAAAAGAAGACAAAAATGTGCCTACCTACTTAACAGTTAACACTCGGGGTAAATGAACATACACAGTTTTTCTTAAGGAACAACCTATGTTCAAGAAGGGACAACCAACCCACTACCATAGGGAAAAAAATGACATAGCGTACACATAAGAATAGAAACTCGATGTCTCCCGAACTACCGCTTTTGGGCCTTGACGCACTTAAAACTCTCTCTGCTTACACCTTCGCAGAGACTTTGCCCTCGTGCTTCGGTGCTCTGAAATGTTCCACTGTTAGTCCCTCGCTATCAGTCAGCTAACACAAAAAAAAACCCAAAATCAAAGGCCATCTTCTGAAGGGAAATCCAAGATAGGACCAAACAGCTGACGCCAAGTTTGAGTTCTTATGGATGCACAGCCAATTCTGTTTTAATTTTGCAGGATGACTCCCCAGCGCAGTAACTAGCATGGAGAATGATCGAAGCTTCTATTCATAACCTACAGGAGGAGCAAACAACTACTTAAAGCAGAAATTCCAAGAGAACAAGTTCAAGAAAGAAAAATGGGAGGGAAATTAGTAATGAAATATGCATATCTCAGACAAAGCTGTATTACTTTCTTTATTAGTCCTTATATATTAAAAAAAAAATGACCAGACCAAGAAAGTACAAGTATTACGCATTAACACTCTACAGATATCAGCTGGGCATATTGTCAAAACTTTGCTGGGCAGGATCTGTTGAGCAGGCAGCTTTGAGATCTAATGAGTAAAAAGCGCAGAAAATAACATGTTTCACGCATGAATCATGAACTTCTATCTCATTTTTTTATTTTATTTTTTTCCGTCACAAACTTATCAAAAGGGGCGGTTCAAAGCAGTGAAATTATAAGTTTATCCTAGGAGGCAATATGAAGTTGCATTAATCTAACTAGCCACAGCCTTGAAGGGATCCATTAATTTATGAAACTTCAATGTTCCATTCAACAATCCCGAATGATGCCCATACCGCTATCTCAAGATAATTGTAGGAAATCTAACTCACCCAGGTGGTCTCAGAAGGGAGCCTCAAGTGGTTCATCCCAAACTTCCGCACTTCCATTGGATGCATCTTCGACGTCTTCTTCCATTGACAACCTAATATATTCTCTGTGCGCAAAGCGATCCCACTCAGTCAAGGTAGGGCTCTCCCTCTCCTGTTTCATGTCAAACAAGAAAAAGAAATTATCAAGGCACAATAAACCTGGCAAAGAAGCATGGCACTGTAATTTTTCTGTTGTAAACATACATAAAATTAAATTAAGCATATACCTGACGAATCAGAAATGGATCACGAGTTTCAAAGGCCATAAATTTATTGAGGTTGAATAGGATATTGAAAACACTTCCGGAGAGTTTACAACCTTTGAGATCATGTAGTGTGATATAACTCTCATTCTGCAAGCAAGGAAACTTCAGGTGTTACATGATGCATTCACAAATAAGCATCAATTCAGCAGCTGGTTGGATTAGTGTCTCCCTACTGGGCATGAAAAGACCAACTACAGCATGGTTCAACCAGTCCATGAAAAGAATTCCCTATTTTGAAACAGGGATGGGAAACCTGCTGGCTCAGGGGGTTGTTTAGATGAGGCCAGGGACATTCCATATTTGATCAAGTCATAAACTTTGAGTGAACTCAGGAACTAAAATGAAGAAAAAGGTTAAACCTCAGGTCCAATCATGTCGATGATCTGACACAAAATATCCTCAAAAAGCACTGGTTCTTGTGCCATGCATTCCATTCGATGCAACTGCTCCTCATAAAAGAATTGCATTTCGTTCCTTGTTATAACTCCATTGCCATCCAAATCTATGCACTTGAACCTACACAAAAAAAATCCAACCTCAAAAGGTGTATTGAAGAAAACAAGATGGTACAAAAACAAATCAAGATAAAGGAAATAGTTGACTTGCTTTTTCCGAGTTTCTGTAGCTTACTCATGTTAGTAGCTAATGCGGGTTACAAAAGGACAAAAAATGATGTGTAGAACATTCCACCATCTAATTAATGTTTTTTCCATGATAAAGACATAGCAGGAACCCATACTTTCACTGAGATGAATAAAATTAACCGGACATTAGCATAAAGTAGTTAATGAGTATCAGCTTGAGAGACAAAGCATTCTACTTATGATACTAAGACCAGTGCACCAGCGAAAGGAACTGTCATTTGACTGGCTCTCTATCTTTACAATCTAAGTTTAGTGCAAGAACCTCTAATTGTAGGATCAAAAAGTAAAACATAAAGATGACGAAGTAGAAGGTGTCAACCTACACATAGACCAGCCAAATATATTCTACAGTTGCTATGTTCCAAAGGTGACATTTCTCAAATAGAACTCAGAAAATAATATTTTTGCTTTCAACAGCTTCCATTTGATTATTCGGAACCTCCAACTTGTTGCTTCGGGCAAATTAAGGCGATCAGGCATTTTATATCCTCACCAATTTAGTAGAACCGTTTTCATTTCCATTTTTAAAGCAATGAAACAAATAATTATGTTGCATTGAGAAGATGCCACTAAGAAAATTCAAGCTCACAGCTATAAACTACCTTGCTGCTGCACAAGTAATGGCCTAGAGTAAACCTTAAGATTGTATCCAACACCACTTGGCAAAAGATAGCTTCTAAATTCTTACCCCGACATTAATGTGTGGCTGTGTTCTCCACATTAAGAGTAAAAGAACGTTACCATGATCTGAAAATTTTTATTCCCCATTGAATTTGGAGCCTTTATTAAAATGATTTGAGGATGATTACAACACTTTCCTAACAAGTTAACAAAGTAATATTTCCATCTGATGGCCTGAGTAAATTGTAATAATTTGATCCCCAACATAATTTATGATACCCCAACTTTTTTATACTCAACCATGATATAATATTTAAAGAAATTCCAGCCACAATACCAATATTCAAGACTAGGCTCGGATGACTTGTCCTCCTCAGATAATATGAAGAAAACAAAATCTTCATATCCCATTTTTCCTTCAACTTTGCTCGTAAACTTCCTCGGGACCTGAGATGATAAAACAAAGCTATCAAAGAGAAATCCTTGATGAAGAGAACAAAAAAATACAAGCAAGAAAGCACAGAACTAACGATTCCATATCTTTGCAAGGAGCAAACAACTTTTTGCCAAAAGAAAAAGTAAAGTGATCCAGCTAACACAAACCTGAGAAAATATCCTGTCGACTATTCGGTAAGTCAACGCATGGTTACCATATCTGATAAGGTTCTCCTTGTCAATTAAGAAATCGTGATCCGTGTCCAGCTCCCAGAACTTGCAGTATATTACATAGAAATGCTCATATGAGAAGTACCTGATGCGAAGAATAAGATAAGTGCCAAACACCACAAAGATACTATCTAACAGGAAAATTTCATAACATTACTTGCTAAAATTTTTTAGTCACCGCTCAAATTCAAGTTAAGATGCCGGACTGAACATGGCAAAATAAACTACTTCATTTCTGATGAATACATATTAAATCTTTTTAGCACAACTTCAAGCAGTTATGTCAAAATGGCACTTATCTGCATTTGATACAAAACTTGACAAACCATAAGCCCTGTGTATGAGGAAAGAATTATGGCATCTTAATGGAAGCATCTTTAGTTAATAATCAATCTACCTCAGTACTTTGTTGATATCTTCTTCTTCATCAGCATGTTGCATTGCATCTATTATGTTTCCACGTTTCAGCTCCCTCAGGGAAAGTTGCCCATTTCCAGACCTATTTATGTAGTAAAATATTCGATATATTACAGTATCAGCTGCAAAGAAAATGAAGAGTTGCATCAGATAATGAGGAATGCCTTCAGTATATTGGAAAACTCGAGATTTACTGCGATAGTCAACATCTGCATAGGGTTCTGTGTTCTATGTGCCTCATGCAGCAGCTCATATGTTAGACTCAGCAATTCCATAAATGGTAACTTAAATTCAGGTAAAGAATGACAGATACCAAGCAAAGAGCAAAAGGTCACTAGACTGTGAACGTAAATGAAAGTGCTCTGATTGCAAAACCCAATTCCATACATATATAAGTGTCCTCTTCAAGAAATTTATAGGCAGCTAGTTCCAATCAAAAGGACGGAAAAGAAGAGCTTTGTCGCCAATCAAGCTAATTGAAAGGCAGAATAAAAGGATCAGTAAGAGTTAACACTATCGTCTTATATCGAAATACGGGGCAGAAATATGACTTCTACTTTTTTTTCTATGCCAACACAGATATCACTATGCGGAATTTCTCAAAGTTGTTAATTATATGTACCAAGTTATCCCAAGAGAAAAACAGCAGACATATTAACCGAAACAGTCTCTTCGTTTATATAATATCCACGGGCCAACTTAGTTATATAAAGCAACGGATCATTTATCTTACAAAACATAGGAAACTAGAAAATGTTCCACCATCTTAACCAAGTGGAGGAAGGCAATAATTAAAGGAAACCTGTCCTTTTTGTTGTTTTTTTTTTTTACCACCATGAGAGCTGTTTGAAAAGCACATAAATTAAAAACATAAATTAAAAGAACCAGAAAACCAATCAAATATTAACGGTAAAAGGTGGAGAAATTTCCACAAAACAATGTGTGTGTGTGTGTTACCCCGTTAACCAAGAGGAGCTTTTCATCAGGATACCAAACAGTTGAGCTACTTGAGATCAAGTACCGAGTTCAAGTAGCTTGAATGTCAACTGCGAACCTTGATCTTGAAAACACTTCAAGGGACCAACTTATGAGCCTAACCAGGGAAATTAAACTTTTCCACATTTTAAATATCTTCATAAGCCTCCATGAGTAGCAGCATAATTATATTCAAATTATAATTGTCACTTGAAACTCGAGTTTGACTCAAGCTCAACTTCAAGTTTTTCTCAAGCTTACATGAAACTTAGTTTTTGCTTATTGAGGCTGAGCGCATCAAATGCATTATTGAGCCCATCTCAAGTCATGTTTTGAGTTTAGAAGTCTTGTCTTGAGGTAAGTTTGAGGAACAATTTGTGTCAACTCAACTTGGGCCAATTACAACAATATCGTAAGAATGAAAACTTTAAATTAGAACCTGAAAAGGAATATAAGACACAAGGAAAAACCATAGATATACTTTTAGAAACTATATTTCCGCTTGACACACTATAGTTTAATTCATCATGCAACTTCATCCCCAGAGCTTGAACTCATACTTTTACTTGTTGATGGACTGAACCTTTTCCTTTCTTCTCATAGCCTGTACTGAAGGATCCTAAATTCACAGCTTTCACAGTTGAAAACTTCTATGCTTCAAGAGTTCCCTGAGTCTGTGAAAGTCTAGTAATTAGGCTCTACAACAACAGACTCACTCCAACAGGAAAGTATTTAGCAGCTTCCTTAAATACTTCATGCAAGAATCTTTTTTATTTCCCACAATAATTCGATGATGTCCAAACATGCAACTGTGTTACAGCAAAAGTTGAGTGGCAAAAATTGGTCAAACACATTTCATTTGGCCAGTATTCATTTGAAACAGGAATTAACTTGGACCGAGGAACTAAGAGAAGCTGATCAACTGGATTTAAAACGAACCATATCTATCCTGAAACTCAGGCGTGGTTTGCAAAAACTCCAGACCTCGATGAGTGGCCAAAAGTTCTTGAAGCACAGGTCTAAAATCATCCTGTTATAAATAAGGAGAATTTTGTAAGAGACAATTTAAGACACTAACAGTGTAACAAAAGTATATTTGTCAAAGTAAATGTAATATCATCACCAATTTCAATCATAAAACACCTATTCAAATAACCAACAAGGACTACAATGTATAAGAAAGAAACAGACAGCAGCGAACCTGAGTAAGATGCCTGAGCTCCGGTTGCTTCAATATTGTAAATATCTGAGTAGCTATATCCTTCGTCAACATATTGCCATTGACCCAATAATCAATAAATGCATCCCTGAAGAGCATTTAATAGAAAATTTATACCAAAATCATCTCACAAAGTTTTGCTAACAAACCAGTATCTTGCATGCTTCTGGTGAAGATTGTTTGGAAGGGGCGTCAAATAATTTGTATTTGCCTGATTAGGAGTGCATACCTCGTCACAAATCCAGTACCATTAACATCAATTTTCCGGAACAGAGATGTTGAGAAGAATGATGGCAGCTTGCATATTTCCCGAGTTACAAGCTTGAACTCTGTAAGACCAAAAGACAATCAAAAGACCACTTCTAAGTGTGTCACATGGACTGAAGAAGGTCTCACCAGTTATCTGCAATCCTTCCGAACGACCATAGAAAAAATGATTGATTCTATACAAACATTGTTCCTTCAGTTCAACTGGAGGGGGTTGACCATTCTGAAAGTAAAACTGCAACAGCAGAAGCACAAGAAAATTCATCATCAAAAGGCAAGAGAGGACTACAAAGCTTACGCAATACAACTTATAAGCATCAGGAGAACCTGGGGGATTATTTCTCTAACTGGCTCACTCACTACTTTCAAAGGAGAGCCCAGATTAGAAGGACCAGCTCTCTGCTTTGTCGTGCGAGGTGAACCAGAAGTACTTTTTGGAGAAAGTGGAGGTGCACTGCCAGCAGGAAATAGTGAAGGTAGTGAATTGCTAGCAGAAGTAGTTGCAGTAGAAGAATTTCCAAGTGCATTCAGAGGATGACCTGCCTTTGCATCATTAAGCAATGATGTCACCTACATCCATCAAAATAGCAGCATTAATAAACACCTGATAAGGAAAGCTGAAATTTCGACCAACAAAAAAAAAAGGAAAGCTGGAAAATAAGCAAAGAAGGATATTGTTATCGAGTGGCATGCTAAATTAGATCAGTTCCATGCAGTCAATGCTTGACGGCTAGATCATAAACTTAATTCTCAAAAAAACTGACCGTCAAAACTAAGACGAACTTTGTAAAATTTATGCTTCAGATGAAACAATATGAGCACTCATGTTTAATAGAAAAGGGACCCTATCCCAGAACACTCATGGAGAATGAGGACAAATTGAGCAGTTCAAGAGGATGTTGTGGTTCACAAGATTCAAGAGGAAAGAAAGAAAGCAAAAGCAGCACATTCCACCACAAAATACCATTCAAACTGAACGGAGAGTATAACAACTATGATAAAGTTTGCTCCACTTTATGTGGTGGATTTTCCAAAAAGGCAGTTGGAAATTAACCCCAAGGTTAAATTAGTTTATCTAAGATCAGAAGTTCTCATAAGGCATTTAAGGTAAGGTCGATTTAGATCTGAGTTGCCATGATGGACTTCAAGATAAGGGATTTGTGTAGTCAACTGCAACAGCCTACTATCGAACCTTATTGCTTAGTGGTATGCAAAGTGATCCTAGACCAATATCCCCAACAACGCCGGTATCACTCCTACCAATGGCCTTTACCTTGCAAAGCTTCGAAATTAGCTCCATAGAAAACAATTCTATGTCATTGGACGGAAACCATTTCACCAGCTTCATTTAGCGGTGTGCAAAGTGATGCTTGACAAATATCCCCAGCTCCAGTCCCACTCTTATGGCCATCACTTCGCAAATTCTCAAACTTAACTTTATACTAGAAAACAATTCCACATAAAGACAATGAAAGTCAACATCATACAGTTCAAATCCAGCTCACTTTCAATTGCGTCTCAATCCTCAGATCAGACAATGCACTTACAATTCACATACCAATCCTTCTAGTAATCAGAAAGGCAAGGAGAAATGCTTGCAACGATGAGCTTCAACTTCAAGCAACACTAAGAAGCCAAACAAATAGGGATGGTAATCTTTTATGCCAACCAAAACTGACTCAGCAAGCATGTTGCACATCACTGTTCAGTACAAAATTTTTTTTTTTTTTTGGTAAGGAACTGTTCAGTACAAAATTTATTTCTTGGAAAGTCAAAAATGTTAATTAAAGAGCATGAGCCCGCCTTTACCACATCATGTAAGAGATCCAAAAATTTCAAGAACTAAGCACCCAAAAGGGCTAGGACTTTCTTTGTTTTGGGGAGACTTCCTATTTCTTTATCCAAATGACCTGAAAAACATGCAATTTCCACTTTACAAGAAGTCATCCTTGACCAAGCTAAGAGTTCCCCTCTCATAAATCCCAAAAGGGCCCAACTGATGTGGAAAGAGTTGCATGGTTTGATTCCAAGATTTTCAATCTCTGAGCAATGGTAATGAAGATGAGATATATTAAATTCTGCTTAGTGAGGGAATGCCTATTGGACAGCAGTAGCACTTGACCTGGTTTCTTCAAATTGTCTTTCGTCGGGAATCCAAGACAAGCACCCTTTAAATAAGAAAGCTCATCCTTCCAGTGCTCTAATATCCAAGGAATGATCTATGGAGAATGTAGATAGTCACCTTCTGTTCTGTCCAGGAAATAGATCCTACAAGCTTATATTACTGTAGAGTTCCCATCCCCAATGTGGAGCCACTACACGTGTTCAGCTTCCCAATCTTGAGCTTCCTGGAGAACTCTAGGTCCAACACCATCCCTCCATCTGCCTGTAATTTTTATTTGTCAAAGCATCCTCTTATCCTCCTAGCTATAAAAAAACCAAGGAACTAGTATCCTTTGATTTGATCCTTAGAACAAAAACCATATCCCCATGGCACACTCTGAGTTCTGTGGATGCCAGGAATCCTCCCTTTCCCTCCTCATACATCCATCTCAAATGGCTCAATTCAATGCTACCCCCCTCATGGACATCTGGCATCATAACAAGCATGAAATAGCATTGCCCAAAAAGTCTCTCCAGAATGGCAGATCACCCTTTTGCCATTTAGAGAGAAGAGCTTTTCTGGAGCTTCCGTGACTAAACCTCTTGAAATAAACAACAGTACTTACTATACGGACAGTTTCTAGTCTTTTCACCATAAATTTTTAAGTAAATTATTAACGCATGTCTCCCGCCCTTTAAACTTAAGAATGCTTCTAACAAGCACGTCCTCCCAAAAACTTTCTCTTGATGAGTTCCCATGAGCTTTCTCCCTTTCCTCACCATACTATATCAAGCGCATCTGATGCACTAGCATGGACTACTTGATGGATAACAGTACCCACAGAGATGAGCTCACCATTACACAAGTTCGTTTAATATCTGATTGTACAATATCACTATAGAAGAGCATCTGGTCTTGAGAAACTAGTCGCACCCATGCCCAAAGCAAATTTTACATTTTAATCAATCACGGAATAGGAAGGGGAAGACTTCACAAAAAACCTCACATTGCTTAATGAAATCCGATATAAAGCTCATGTTTCTGGAGACCTCGGCAGCAATCCCTTTTAAAAGTATGGGTCCTAACCTTAAATATTAATGATACATGTACTTCATCGAAATTCATTTAAAAGCAAGGGTTGTCAAATTCACTAACTAGATATACATGATAGATTTTTCCTAAATGAAGGGCTATCCAAATCGAATTTTGCTAATTGCGTGTTTGCAAAACTAGTATACAAAAAAGAATCAGGTCAGATTTGGTTCCACAAACATGTATTCACATACCATGTTTGCAAAATCCAACCAAGGTGAATTGAGATCCCAGAATAAATACAGATATCAAGATATAAAGGATGAGATTTTCGTTCCTTTGGATGAGAGTAATCTATTCATCTTTTGGTAAAATTTGTCGCAGAGAAGGAAACAGCTGCCTGTCAGTATTCTGCAACCTCAGCATCCAGTCGAAGGCGGATACAGAAGCTAATTCCAGATCAGTAAAATCCAAACAAGGTTTAATTGGCACTAGAAGCACAATTAGTCAGGGTGGGCATAACTTCTTGAACTATCATGGCAGATACGTTTTTCCCATCATGAATGTTCCCTCCATGGTTGCACATGGCAATACCATAAGTGCTTTCCAAGCCACCATCCACCCACTACGGGAAACCTCAACCATTCATCTTTTCTCCACAACCAGTGACTTGCGTGATCAAAGGATTATATTTATTACCATAAAAGCACGATCACTTGGCAATATGCGGAACATATCTGCCATTTTATCACTATTTCTACAAGGAAACTGATCATGTAATCTGCTGTACAAGCATTCACCCTCTGCTATCTTCAAATTACTCAATTAACACCTCCGGTTATTCTCATCCGCATGTATTAGATTTTCTTAATGGATGCGGTACTTCACACTTAAATGCATCATGCATTAGCCCAGATGTTACCATGCTGACGTCCAATTAATGAATCGAACACAAGCTCGTAGTTTGTAACGTTATGAAAAGCTTCAATGAGCATAAAAACCTTATCCCATTTAGATGAGGGGACAAATAAAATCTCACGATACCAAACAAAATGCACTATGGTTTAAATGCATAGAGCAGCACCTTTTGCCCATCCAACCATCAGGTCTCCCACTATCTCTTCCCAGCTACACGACGATCAAATCAACAAACAATTCAACTTCAACAACGAGATTAACGATGCCATCAGCCACGACAGCCAAACAAACCAACAGCTTGCCAATACTAAAAATTGACAAAAACACAGCCGGTCCCCGCAAAATCAACCTCGAACAAGACCGAATAACAAAATGCAAAGGATCACATGAAAAGCAACTACTTGGAACGCACGCCACAGAAGCATGCTCGAATCACAATAGCCGCGAGACGCGTACCAGGCGATTGGTCTCGGGAAGCGCGAGCCACTGGTTGAAGATTCTGTCGACGAAGGTAGGGTTAGATTTGAGGGCCACGGGGGAGAGCTCGCCGAGCTGCAGCAGGTCCGCGTCGAGAGACGCGACGTCGCCGCCGCCGCCGCCCCCGCCCCCGCCGACGACGACCGCAACCGCAATGTCCATGTTCATCGGACCCGGCAACACCAAGCTCTCATCCAAGACGGCTCGAGGCGCAAAACGATGCACAGAGAGATCGCCGCAAACCCTAGGATCCGAGAGCCGGAGGAGGCTACGGTACGGGGAGCTTGCCGCGCCGCCTCGAACCCGCGCCGGGGGACCGCGGTTTCTGCGTACGCGGACGAGGCGATTTCGAGCGTCGCGAATGCCGGCTGCCGGAGGAGGGAAAACCCGGTTCGGAATCGACGGAATCTTGTCGCTCTCCGAGGAAAGGAACGGAGAGGGGAGGAGGGGAAGAAAGCTGGGAGAGAAAGCGAGGGAAAGCGAGGGAAAGTGAGGGAAAATTCCGGCGTCGGGATTGATGCAACCGGGGAGGAAAATTTTCGATTTTCCCGAGAAAATTTATTCGCGGACCAAATCATTTGCAGAGAGAGAGAGAGAGGAGGGGGGGTGCTTAAGTAAGCACCTGATGACGGCATGAGGAGGAAGAAGAAGATGGCTACGGCTTTCGCACGTGACCCGGTCACGTGCCGCGGCCCGTTCGGTGGAGATAATATTAAATTTTCATTTTTATTTGTATTTGTTTTTTGCGTGATTTCTCGGTACTTTTGGAGCCAGAAAATATCTGTGAGCTTTCTAAATATGATCGTGCTCTGTATCCTTTTCGTTTTGGTTGGCAAAATCTCTCTTAACTCCGTCTCAAAATACGAACTAGAAATTTACCCGCGCCATGCCGCGAAAACTCAGCTTATTTTGAGTTGATGTGCAATGTGGCTCACAAAATTTTAATTTGTTCAATGTAATTTATGAAATTTTAATACATGCTCAATTTAGTCTCCAGGGTATATGGAAATATTCAATATAATTCTTTCATTAATTTAAATTCAAAGATCATATTGAACAAATTAAAAGTTCAGAGACGACATTACATATTGGGTCAAAATTTAATAATCACTTGTATCATTTTGATCCTAAGCATGACCTTAAAAGGCTCAAGAAAAGACAAGGGAATGAACTTTCTGGTATGATGGACGAAGCTTTTTATAAGCTCTCTCCGTATTTTATTCTTCTCCCGGGAAGAAAACCTCACTAAAGAGGAACTAGTAGAAATACTCGGTCCAAGTAAGGTAAACCTTACCGAACACCAATAATTCAATGCTGCCCTTGACAAGGTAAGGTAAACCTGTTGGCTGAATGTTTATCTAATCGATTTGTACTTGAGAATCTAAATATGGTACGTTGTGAATCGTCAAATCTTTCATCGCACGAGGATCAAAGCACTTCGACCAGGAACATAGGATAACATCCTAACAGACATGACATTATCGGTGGCCTACCCATCCTTTATGTGGATAAATACTTAGGAATGTGCTTGTCAATCCACAATCAAGAAGTATCTTTAAACCTTCTCCATTTGAAATAATATGTATTTTGCAAATGGATTCGAGCGACTGCATATGTCGATATCTATATCCTCTTAACAATTTGGAACGATTTAAAATGGTAAAAAGGATGTTGAAATAAAAAGACTGTGATTATAAATATACACGAAATACCCTTAACCCGTGAGTACCAAAATGTCATAACAAATGTAGCATGACGATCATAATTCCTCAAATTTCTTGTTTTCTTACTATTAATGATTTGGCTTTATGAAGTCTAATTAAACAGCGCACCATACATCGCTTTTTAGAGGCGTTTTGTGACCAAACAACTATACAACGAGAGAGTGATTATTGTAATTACCCACAATAACGAACTTGTGAAATAGAGTAATGGCGTAACTGTATAAACTTCAACACAATATTGATAATGGATTCTTAATTTTTTGTTTTTGTCTAAAATTTCTTGTTGACATTCTAACCTACCTAATCTAATCACTGAATGCCAACAGATTTGGCAAAATTTAAAGGTTAATTTCTTAAGAAAAAGTATTATCTTATTTTTTTTATCAATAATTGAAAATTTGTAAAAAACTCTAAATCGTGCTGTCTAAATATTTCTAAAATTTATGGTCTCGAATATTTTAGATAACAAAATCAACTCATTCTTAATTTTCTATAGAAAAAATGACACAAATGATATTTGAATTTTGAGCTAATGTATAATGTGATATTTTAATTTATTCAATATGATCATTGGACTTTAATTTCTTGAATTTTAAATTTGTAGTCCCCAAAATTTTGATATATATTCAATTTAGGTCCTAAACTATATAGAAATGTTCAATTTCATACTTCTATTAATTCAAGTCAAGAGACAACATTGGACATTTCTAAATAGTTCAGGAACTAGATGGAACATAAATCAAAAATTAAGAAACCATACCGAACAAATTAAAAGTTGGGGACGACATTTCATATCGGAATAAAGTTTAGTAGCTACACTAAAAAATATTAAAAGTTCACGTATTTAAAGTATATGAATCATTTATATCATTTATCCATTTCGTATATTATCTCCTTTATCCGAGCCCGAAAATCGGATGCGGGCTGACCCGGAGCCCCCCATGCCTGGGCTGTCGGGGCTATTCGGGCCAGGCGTTCCCAGCAACTTCTTCTTCTTCGTCCGAGAGAGAGAAAGAGAGAGAGAGAGAGGCACTGCAAATGGCTGACCAACCTCGCGTCGACGACGCCGGCGAGAGCCCATTAGCCGAGCTGGAGCTCATCCTGGAGTCCGATCCGCTCATGTGAGTTCTCCGCTCGACACTCTTCTCTCCGTTCATCGTTCCCTCCTGATAGCGCAGAGAAAAGTTCGAGCCTTTGCGTTTCTTTTCTTGCTTTTTCTTGCGATCCGTTCGGTACCATGGTCTTGGTAATCGCTTCTTTCTTGATGATATCTTTTCTGGGTATTGGGTCTTGCCTCGTTGCAGCGACGAAGTCGGGTTCATTCACCCGACCCAGCTCGCGTCGCTGAGCGAGGAGGGCGTTGATGCGCCTCCGGGTCCCAAGAATTTGAGATTCTGGAGCAGGGACCGTAAGCTGGGCATTTCGACCGAGGTACTCTTGCCGTTGTACAAGGAGGCGAAGCGCGCGTTTTTCGATGCGGCCCGAGATTATAAGATGCGATGCGGCTCGCGCGGCGATGGAGGGATTGGAAGTGATGTAATGAAGCATAGCAAGGCTTTGTTGTTGGTGAGCTCTGATTTCGGTACTGCTTGGAATTCAAGGTCTGTTTGCTGGTCTTCTTGTAATTTGTCATTTGGTTCTCTTTGCTTGAGTCGACATGCGCTTCGGAGTGCCGATGTCAGTCGCTAAGCGCGAAAAGACTGCTGTTTTTCATCATACGATAAACTTCATGTTTGGAATTGTGGTGCTTTCCTAGTCAGTCTGGTTTATGTATGTTACTGTAAAGGGGAATCTGTCATCCTTGTTGTATGTGTCTTTGTAACGTTGATATCGTCTTAGTCATTGTAGGGAAGTTATGTAATGGGCAGGATAATCTCGCCAACATTCCATTTCTATAAGAGGAAAAAACTAGTTCCCTTACATTAATGCATTGGAAGCACTAGTTTGGGGAAAATTGGCTTGTGAAGCGGATGCTACATCATGTTTCGTGCTAGTGACATCTGCACCGGTGCATATTTTGTTCCCGTGAATTTTCTAATCAGGAAATCCCTTCAGCAATAGTTTAGTTGGGCAATGTGGTGACTAGTACGGAATGCTCTGCACCGAAGGTCCTGCTAAGTTACATGGCCCAAATTTTGTTTGATAGGATGTAGTTGAGGGCCTTGAGGCCCCATTGTACTTCTTTCCTGCCTACTTATCTTGGTTTGGAGTGAGCTAACGCTATGATCATGTCGCTTTCCCTGGCTAGTTTCCATTATGATGCCTGGTAATTCTTTGTCCTTGTCATGCTGATAACCTTTTCCTGATGCCTGGTTATAGTTTCTGATTTCTCAAGCAGAAAACTAGTTGCATCAAAGAAGGAGTCCTTCCCTATGTACATGGATGAACTACGCTTATCAGAGCTTATCCTTTCTCATTCTCCTAAATGTGAACAAGCATGGAGCCATAGGTATATACTCGACCTTCTTTTTTCTATCATCTTACAAAGCAACAATACATGCTTTGATGCCTTTGACTTTTAAAAGATGCTATCCTTGGAAGGAATGTGGGACTCTTGATGATATTGTTGGTCTATTATTTTCATGAAAGGTTAGCTTCACCAAGAGTTAGGTGAAGTGACGCCTACGGTTTGCATTCTACATGTTAATCCTTCACTGGCATTTTGCCTTCTGATGATTCTTGTGATTCATTTGCTTTATATGATGTTACTGGGTATATAAACTCATTATAGCATTCCACTTACTTGCTAGGCGTTGGGTGATCAAGAGGATTGCTGGACAAACTTCATCGCTACTGGAGATTGTTATGAAAGAGTCTGAGCTGGTGGAGCAGATAGCCGAGGTTTAATCCGAGTCCAAGAACTGGATACTATTTGATAAAAGAAGGTTCAATAATATTCATGTGATGTGATTGTCTTTTTCATTTTTGCTAGGTGTTATGATGGTCTTATTGCGGTTGTTTTTTAATTATTTGACGGTAGACAGGATGCAACAATATATATACGCACTGCATATGTCCAGGAGACAGCATGGTTATGTGATATTTCTAACTTTGCAGGTGTTCACGTATTGCTTAGTGTAAGTTCACTTTGTCCTTTTGAATTTGAAAACTATTAACGTCATGGTAGAGGAATGCCATAGGGAAATGTAGTCAATGTGTCAGCAGGGGACTGTCAACTTTGTACTTGCCACAGTTCTTCTTGATTTCATTGTGATTCCTGTTACTAAATTGCTTTTGTTATTGTTTCATATCTTGTGCTAATTATGTGAATCCTTTTTATTGGGTGAAAATGTTAGATGTGCTGTTTTTAATGTCTTATCCTTTGTGGGATGCATGTTTGACATAAATTATGTTCAACTGGTTGGTCTTCTTTGCATTTTGGATGTTTAAAATCTGTTTGGATGAAAATTTTTAAAATTTCAATATACTTACTCAATCGTAGCAAAATAAACTTCAAGAATTGACGTGCGAGCCTTGGACATCAAATGACGAGACAAGTGATGGAATAGAGATCTAATGGAAGCTTTCTCTGTATTAGTTCAATGAGTTCTTCTCTACGCCTTTCTTTATTCCTATTGTTTGAACCAGTGCAATGTATTAGCTTGGGAGTTGGGACACACCTTATATATGTTTTTTTCTGTGGTAAGTTGATGGTCTTGTGCTTAGAAGTTCTATCATGTGAGATAATGATGGAATTTGCTCTTCTTCTCAGTCTTTATTCAATCGTGTGCAGAGATTAAAGATGAATTACCGTGCCTGGAATCATCGCTGTTGGTTGGTTTCATATATGACAAGGGAACAGGTAAGCATATAAATGGATCAATTATTACAAAACAAGCTGTTGTTGTATGTTGAAGATTGAATAAATTAAAACCCTTTGTAAAATGCATTCGCACGATGGTTGAAGTTGACTGATTTCAAAATAGTGTCTCTGCTTCTCATTGAGGAGGGGATCATATTATGACGCTTACCTGGATTGACTTCGATGGTTTCAATTGCATGCAGTTATTTACCTCTACTAACAGATGGTGTTGAATATTTTACTCTCAGGTTTTGGATGAATTGAAGAAATCCAAAACTTGGGCTGGCTTGCATATTGCTGATAGTTCATCCTTTAATTATCGCAGAGTGAGTTCTCTGTCAAAGAATTTCACACTCCCATTCTGTTGTATCTGATATGATAATTGAATCACATGACCAAATGACAAAAATATGGGCTTTAATGATGGCAAGAATTTTGAAATATTTTCTTCACATATCAAACTGCATAGAATTATGTAAGTGTTAACTTGATAATGAACAAAGAGCGCTTCAAAATTGATTGTTGGACCAACTGTTGATATAGCCTGCCCACACCGAAGGTATTTTTAGCCAAGCGACATCCCAAAACATGGAGTACTCAGTACGGTTCCACTCAAAGATATGTTTTTAGAACTTGCATTTATTCATTATTACAAGTCATGCCGGCAAGCTTCTATGTTGTTGCGACTCTTAGTTCTTGCTGCTTTTCTGCATCCAATTCTGTTGGTTGGGTTTGTCAGATGAAAGGATTGTAATATGTTATTTTAATTATTAAGTGATAACAGCACGATGAAAGGCATTCCAAAGTTTGACAATCGCACATAACTATCAATGTCTATATGCTGCAAAAGGTCATCACTGATCCTGATTTTTGTTTATGTGGTAGCGGCTTATGACGAGGATCCTGGAGGATCTCTGCTGCAAGGATGGGGTTGCATCTCATGATTGCAGTTTTGAAGTTTATCAACTTTGGAAGGTGTGACTTTGTAAGTTGCTTTAGAGCTCACATTATGTCTATGCATTTCAACCGCGTTTTTTTATTTCACTTGCTCGAATTGTCACAGGATGAGCTTGATTGGGATGAAATTTTGATAAACAGATACATTGGCAGAGAGGTAGAGTCTTCATTCCCTCCTTTTCATTATGTTTTATGCATCTATATTGCTGAAGTTGGACTTTAAGAAGACAACTAGAGTTTCTACTGCTTTCTAATTGTTTTGGAAAAATGAACGTCCAACATGTGTCATGAAATCCAAGATTTGGAATGTTCAAAGAAATAATTATCCAACAAATATGGGCTGTCATATCTTAAAGTAGTTGCGCAAGTAGTTTCTTGCAAAACATCATTGTTTGGGATTGCACTAACAAGGGGGCTTATTTTTGCTAGAAATCTGACTATACTTGTTTCACACATGCTAAAAGAACGAGGCTGGATCCACAATGACATGCTCATAATTCACTTGTTCATGCTTTAAGTTCATTAAAATGGTCATTTGGTTTCCTGAGATCTCAGCACTTAAACCTTTACAGGCTTTGTGGCTCTATCGTCGCTTCCTCTCCCTATACTGGATAAGACATTTCATGACTCATGCCGATTCTACATCCTGGAATTCCGATTACATTGCTGAACAGACCATGGAGACCAGCTTCTTCTTGGATAAGGAGCTGGACCTTGTCGGCTCCTGTTTGGTTGTCCAAGATGCTCGCTTTGATGATTTCCAAGCGCAAGCACTATATTCCACTACTTACATCTTATGGTTGGCAAAGGTAATAGTCAGTTCATGTGCACAATGCTAGTTCATGCCAGGTTTTGTAGGAATATAAATGAAATTTTGTTTTTCGTACTAAGAGGAGAATTTTCTCGTGTGCATTTTGAAATTTTCTTCATCTTCTTCTTGGTGACAAGACACCGGTTGTATGCTGATATTCCTTTCTTAATCAGCAAATGTCCAAGCCTCTTGAGATTGAACTCCGACAGAAGCTAACAGCGAGGAATATGAATAACTTGCTGAGTGAATTTTGCCCCAATAGCTCCTTCCTCTGTGGGTCTTCAGCGGAAGATACAGAAGTAACTCGAGCTGCACAAGGACAGAAATAGTCAGAACCATAAGTGAAAGTCAAACTCAGTGCTGTCCCTCTGCTCATTTACTGTGTCCAGCCGTTTTACATTTGTCAATTTGGGTGAAACTTTTTGCAGATGTGGAACTCCAATACCTTATCCCTCTCACGTTTTGTTTTCAGTTTATGGAAGGCGACATCAGTAGTGACAAACATAATCGTTGCCGTTTTTTTCTTCTGTTGGGTCTGAGCATATTTATCTGATGGAGAAGATGGCAAATATGGCAGCTGCTGCTACTCCTTTTTAGTAAATTCATAAATTAACTGTGCTGTGGTCGTTTGGAGACTCACATGCCTTTCATTGACTTTAAGTGAATTGGACATCTTGTAGCTCTGTGTAATGAAGCCAATGGTCCTTCAAGCCATTGGGGGATGATAAGTGAGTGATTACTTTAGCTGTTTGTTTTCAGTTGCATGAATTTCGCCAAGCAAATCATATGCTCAAGTATATCAATGTATTCCGAGTCTGAAATTGACATGCGGATGTCGCATATACTTTGAATATTTGTACAGCTGGTATGATGGTATCCGCTGAAATGACTATGGGAAGAAGATCGAACTATTAGTTTTCGAACTTTATACCAGCATAGAGGAATCCATCAGAAATTGTGCTAGTACTCATCCCGTCAAATTTTAGCTGTAAACCTGGGGAAAGAGGTCATAGAAAAATTTGCTATAGTGATCATATGCAAAGTGGCGCATATACATAGGATGCAGATTAGCTCACTAGGAATAACTAGCAGCAAGATTTTAATCATGATCAAATGAGTATACACAAAACTAGGAGGTCTGGCAATTGAAAAAGAAGGGTAGGGTGAGAATAGTGAGACATGAACAGGTAATAGAGGGGAGAGTGGTTCTTATTGATACTCCACCTGATCCTCCGGGAGGAAGTAGACTCATTATAGTGTGGAAACTGTATTTGGTCTCGCAGAGGCGTGCCCCAGCATGTTTTATATATTGTAGTTAGTTCTTTCTACCACATCAATCACGTGGTATCGTATATAGTATCTGCAGATAGATCGTACAATCAATACAGTAAAAGATGCAACATTACCTGTGTTCCGGTCCCAACTGAGTATACATTAAAACAGGTAGTAAAAAAATACAAACAAACAGCATACAAGATTGGACGAAGGTTTGGACCACTAGAACGCAGTTCTCTGCAGCTCATGATCCACTCTTTGGCTGCCATAATTTTCTGCACACAAAATTACTGAAAAATGCTGTCTGTTCGCTTCTACAAATGTTGGTCCGGCAAAATAGGGCAAAATGCTCGCAATTATTTCTCAGTAAACAGCAATAGCCAAAAGCATTGTCGGCGTGAAGTCGGGTAACTGTCTCAATGACTTGTTCATGCGATTTTGTGTAGGGTAAGGTGGTGCATGTTCCACGCCTTGCCAGCATAAATCCTAGCCGTGACCGCCCATACCCATAACGGTAAAGTGATCGGAGTTTGTTGCCGTCCCGACGGAAGCAATCGACACAAGTTCTGACAACCCCGCGCTTCATTGTCTCTTGGCGTTCACATTTTGGGAAATTGGGACAACTTTGTTGCTCATGGCTAGTCTTGGACAACGAAGGACGTATAGTTTTTTTGTCCTCCGTTCGGGTGAAATGAATCACTAAGCCGTCGCCAACGTAAATTCCTGCAGCATATTAACCGCGTGGAATGCGGTAAAGAATCAAAATTTCATTTTGGCTAGGGAAGATTAGGCACGAACTTGAAAACCCGTTGGAAATAATGAGAGAGTTCTCTGTTTTTTGACTCAAAAGAGCGATCATAGGCCTGTTCCTGCCATTTGTGCTTTTGTAGTTGGGTTTTGTGGAATGTATATAGAAATCAATTGAACAGTTCCCGCAGCCCACAATGTATGACAAATGTGTATGTGGTGAATAAGCATTTTAATTAGGCAGGGGGCTAATGAAATTGAGTGTCATTAACAGTCATAGTTATCCATTTAAAAGTGTGTTTGGTGAGCCTTGCACGTGATATACAACGGATATGTGGATGTGAATTAGAGGGAAATCATGAGCTCGTTACTCAATCTTGTGACCTATGTTTTGATACCATGCCACTTGCCGAGACAAACTTCCTCGCCGCCCAAAAGTTTTAGATGTCAAGAAACGGACTGAAACAAAAACTTGAGATTGTAAATCTCAAGAAATTTACAATTCAAGAACAATATGTGAGTATATAGGAATGAGAGAGCTTTTTAGGTGCACCAACATCCCCATTGACCCAAACCAATCAAGAAATGGCTCATCCGATTGAAAGATAAAACATTAAAATCACGGTACACGACTTTTGACTTTGTCCTCGTTATCTCATGCGTAATTCAATTAGATTAAGTTAAATCGAAAGGCACGGCCCCTTTAAAAAATATAGATCTAATTCTTTATTAAGTATATCGACATCATCTCAGGTCCAAAAGAGGACATGCTACGATCAGACTCAATTGAACAAGCATTATTCTTGGCCAACCGGATTGTACTGTGCGAGTGAAGTTTTCGTAATCTTGAGGTTTTAGCGAAAAAGAAAAAGAAAAACAAAAATATAAGTAATGAAAGAACGACAAGTATTGAATATTTAGTAATAAAAAAAAATGAGCCTCATGAAATTTTTTAAATTTACATAAAGAGGAGCTCTAGAAAGATTCAAAGTGGAGAGGAGATCGACTCTTGGAGGATTAGAGACATGGCTATTGCTTTGTCGTTCATTTTGGGCTGCATTTTCTTTTGAAGTAAGCCTGGTCTCCCGGTAGAAAGGAGTGTGTTTAGCAAGAGTTCTCACAAGCCACAGTGCAAATGTTAACTTGGACACCGAGCCGGAGTTGAAAGGCAAAATTTGATCACATGGTATGAACCCGATCGAGGGAAGCTCCGAGTCTCGCAGAGTTTTTGGGAAAAGAGAGGATAAAATAGTAATGCGATAGCCAAGGCACGAGGACTGTACCGTGATGCGAATAAGCGCCGTGCATTCCATATCGGAATATATGATCTCCGACGTCCAAATCTTCCGGCTTCTCCACCTTCCACATCGCTCCGCTCTCCATTTTCTGCCCTCGCTTCACAAGCTCGGGCTAGTGCTTCGGAGCAGCAGTGCTGCCAAAAGGGTCGATGGAAGACAGACGAGGAGGGAGGGAGGAGGATTTGGGCAGGTCTTGAGAAGAGAAGAGGGGATCAAAGCGAAGAGAAATGAGCTTGGGAGGAGAGGGTCTGAGTCGAGGCACGGACGGGGACTGAGGTGAGGAAGCTCATATATAGACGAGGCGCAAACTGCAAAGGACCCGGGGCCTCTGGTGATCACGTTCCCATGTCATGCGACGCCCAACGCAAAGAGATCATTGGGAGGTGGGATGCCACCTCCGGTGTTGAATTTGTGCACCAAAGTCAAAAGGTACCGAGAATGTTTGGGCAATCCAATTAAGTCTCAATCGCTCGGAAAAGATACCCCCTGCGCTTTGTCTCCTTGTAGCGCATTAGACGTGGACCGATTTGAGTCGCACAGGACAACGAACCACACGGCTCGTGCATATGATAACATCATCATTTTAGACACTTTAGTAGTGTCGCCTGTTAAGGAGGCGCGCATCCACCGGGAGGCGCGCGTCTGCATGTACCACGGGGCTCCTTAGTCGTCGCTGCGACTTCCTTAGGACCCTCGAACGCCTGATGCAAACGAAGAATCCGATCGCATCTCTGGGTTGCTGCTCGGTTTTCATTCTCATAAAAGGTGGACCTACTTACACATGAGCTTGGATGGAGGCAGGATTCACTTGCGGAGGTCGGCGAATTGAAATCCAACCTGTGGGTGTAACTCACGCCCGAGGGTTTCGCATTGACGGATGAAAAATTCGAAGGTCACGTCCGTTTTTCCGCTGTCCATGAGAAGCTTCCCTAGTGCTCGCAAATCATGAAAAGTTACGGCCAATTTGGCGCGAGGCCGTGGGTTCGGTGAACGAGTGAGTTGGCATGGAAAAGCACCCACGTACGGGGCATCAACTCATTAAATTTGTCAATAATAAGACGAATGATGAAAGATAAGATGATACTGACATAAGACATGATCCATTCTAGACCTTACGAATTGAGGCTTCTTCACTCACGCCGACGCCACTTTTAGTTTGCATCGACGTGACAGGTACCAAATAGAGGCTGGCACCAAATAAGGGGAAAATGGAACCAGAAAAGAGCATTCATACGAGCGACTTTGACCGTTTCCATTTTCTTGGGCCGTAGTTCAGGATATGTACTGTGAAAGGTGGCGTCGTCAATCTATTTATTATCAAACCATCTTTCATTTTTTCCATTTCTACGTTCTTCTTAACACGTCTCGATTTCTCTGATTCTACTCAAGTAGCGTGAACCGGAGGATCCGATGCGGCTTCACTTGCAACTCCCAAATACAGGAGTAGGTTTTGTGTCGTTGCTCACAAATTGTTACTAGTAGTCATTTCGTAGTGGTGCTACAAGTTTTCATTTGAGGGAAAACAGGCTAAGCATTATTATCTGACCTCATCGATCTGATCGTTCTAGCAATTTTGCGCCGTGGTTGGATTGCATCGTGATTTTCGTAACTTCGATTGGGGTCAAAATTTAACATCTAATGGGACTGGTGCTAAAGGGAGGACGGATGCTGCTACACAACATGCCAAGAATTCGCGCTTTCTTTTTGAAGGCCCATGACTCGCTACGTATATATGTTATGTATATATTTAAAAGCAACTAATCTAATATGACCCTTTTTTTTGTTTAGTGACAACTAATCCAATATGATCATCATAGACAAATGATATGTGATTTCCTGATTTGAGTTGGGCAACATTCAATTTAAAAAATAAAAATAGATAAAACAATGTGGTCCGACAAAGAGAAGGTGCAACTAGTGTAGTGATAGCAGAATAGTGTTTAGATCGAATATTTGTCCATACCGAATATTCATATGGTTACGTTAAAAATGGCTAGATATGAGCATGCACCATCGGAACGTTTGTGTCGTTCCTCGTCTCTTTCCATCACCCTTGTCTCAATCAGCTTAGCATTATTACCTCTTACGTGGTGTCGAATTGGTCATGCTTTTCCATTTGTTGGTGCTACAGCTATATGATCTTTTCCTTGACTTTCTTGCCGCGCCGCCCACCCCAAACCAATAAATGAATAAATAAATCTTCATGAGCCCAACGAATTTCCAAATCTTTGAAGACCCCGCCATGATTTTATTTTAAGAACAAAGAACCTTTAGATTACATTAGTTTTGATAGTTTCCTAGCACCCATGTGTCAGTCATTGTATGCATCTATTTCGCCGGAAATGTTCTTGTGCCGAAACATAATTCACCGAAAGTAAGTTTTTGATTATTAATTAGAGTGGACCGGATTCTGTGGTTAATTCCGAGCATGAGGTATCTAAGCGTGAGCAAAGAGCCTAACTATTTTCATAGATAATGCGAATTCCTTGCAATAATGAAATTCAGCTTGTATTTATAAACGACTCAAGTAACTCCATCCAGTTATTAACTAGTGGCGTCTGAGTTTCTTCGATACAGCATTTTAAACCTACTTGCTTAAAAGGTAAACGACTACAGTCTACAGCTATGGAAAATAAAGGTAAGGTATTAGAAAATAAAGATAATTGAAAGACAGCATTTTGGTTTATGTACGCGGGGGCTTTCCTTTGGCAGCCAGGTGCTATTTATAGTGTGGGCTCAATAACCGCCTTTTGATATCATGTTCGATAACCACCGTTGATCTCATCTTCACCATCTGTTAAATGACATGTCCGCCAATTGCCATCGATCTTATTTTTTGTTCTGATACTCATCCTTACCAAGGCAATAACCGTCATTTGAGCTCTTTATATCCTGACATTTGTCTTTCCTAAAATGATAACCGTCGTCGAGCTTATATCGTCTTGACACATGTCCTTCCTGAAGTGATAACAGTCGTCGAGCTCATATTGTCTTGACATCTGTTCTTCTCGAGGCAGTAATCGTCGTCGAGCTCATATCGTCTTGACACATGTTCTCCCCGAGGCGGTAACCGTTGTTGAGCACATATCGTCTTGACAAATGTTCTCCCCGATGTAATAAGTGTTGTTGAGCTCATATCGTCTTGACACATGTATCCTCCTCGAGGTGATAACCGTTGTAGAGCTCTTCTCATCCTGACATCAGTCCTTCCTGGGGTGATAAATTGTCATCGAGCTCTTTTCGTATTGACACTTGCCCTTTTTCTTGTCGACAACTTCGACGACTTGAATCCCATATGATAATTTTCATCAACAACTTTTAGCGCTCGCTTCTTCTAGGACTCAAGCTTTTCAATTTCAAACTCCTGAATTCCCCGCTGGTATCTCTTAGTGCTTGCTAGTTATTTTGCTTACGTGAGCCGTCTTGTATGGGCTATGTCATCCTTTGATGCCTTTTATTATTTTATTTATTTCGGTTGTCGACAACCTAATTAATTATAGGTGTCAACGACATCTTTGTAAAAAAACAAAGAAATTCACTTAAGAGTGATTATGGAACAAACATGTGCTAGTAACCATTAGCAATCTTTTGAGTGAAACAATTCCTTAAACATAGGGCATTCACGGCTCAAAATCTGATCCTATTCTTTCCAACCATTTTTCTAACACGAGGAACTCTGCCTTTATTAATATATTTCACAGCGAGAGTGGATATGATTCAGGTTGTTTTCGTTTGTACTCAAACTCGAACATGCAGCACAAATCTAAAAGTCTCGGCCCCACCTCGCATTCGGCGATGACTTGACGGGTAAACCTTACTTATGGTCCCTATGATATGGTTTGTCCAATTTGAAGGGTTCACTGTGATTATTGAGCGCTCTCTCTTTGACATCTATCAAGAAAGGGGAAACAAGGGAAGGAAAAACAAGGAAAACAAACGGAAGTTCAGTAAATAGTTTGACCAACATTGAGAGTTTTTGGGTTCAACTAGGGATGTGCAAAGGAACTGAGAATCGCCCAGACCGCTCGGAATCGGAACGGACCGGCGATTCTCGTGGGGACTAGTCTAATTCCCGGTTCCAATTTACTAAAATCGATAAGTACTAGTCCGGTTCCCGATTCTGCCCACATGACCACTCAGACTAGACCAGTAATATATATAATTTTTAAGAAAAATTTCTAACAAAAAAAAAGAAGAAATTTTAAGAAAAATGAAAATCTTAAAATCTATAATTTGAAACTCAATGTCCATCAAACGAGTGATTGTCTCCTCTTACTCTCATCTTGTCTAAGTCGTCTCTTTATCTTTCATTTATGGTCTCAACTTTTAAGCTCAACGTTCATCGACTTAAGGCCTCGATTCTCAACTCCCATCAACTCGCCGCATCTTTGGCCGTTCATCACCTCCCTCTCTCGTTCTCGATCACTTCCATTTGCGTGAAGCTTGATGGGACCGGTTCCATAGACCTATCAGGAATCGGACCGAGTGGGTCTATAGAATCAACGGGTGGTTCCCGATTTCATTTTTTGGAACCGATTCTTAGTATGCGCGGTTTCCAGTTCTATAGTGAAAACCGCTCACCCGAATCATGCTCACTCTTAGTTCAGGTAAGTAGCCATCGCATACCATGGTCCAGTCAAGCGACAGCGTTTTCGTTTCCACTTTGTCTGCGTCTTCCCTTATCCCAATTGTTATCAGGTCCGCGAAGTCCTCCAGCAAGATTACATTTTTGGGTCACGTCTCGACCGCCAAAACTCTTCCTTTCTTTCCCTCTTCAGCCTCTTCTTCGTTCGCAGACGAGAAGAGAAGAGAGAGCACCAAACCCAAAACCCTGAGGTAAGTAAGTCGTGTGGTTTCTCTGTCGTAGAAGTTGTCACGTTACAAGTGAGGGGCCAAGAAGCATGGCGCCGCTTGCCTCACTAGAGCTCTTGCCTCAGGCCCTGCCCTTCGCCTCACAGCCAAAACCCACTTCACATTCGCACCGATTTCCCACCTTTGTTGGGTGTAGACACACCCATCATCCGAACGAAGCTAAAACCTCCTTAAACCCATCAAAGATTGGTGCTTTTGCTGAGACCAGGCCGACCCATGTCCAGTCCCCTGATTCCAGGGACTCCCATTTGATCAAGCTCCTCGGTAGGTCCTGCAAAGCAGGCAAGTACAGCGAGTCCCTCTACTTCCTCGAGCGCATGGTAAATAGAGGGTATAAGCCTGATGTCATTCTCTGCACAAAGCTCATTAAAGGGTTGTTCGGATTGAGGAACTTCGAGAAGGCGGTCCGGGTCATGGAGATTCTGGAGAAGTATGGGGAGCCGGACGTGTTCTCGTATAATGCGGTCATTAGTGGCTTTTGCAAGGCGAATCGGATTGAATCCGCCAATAGGGTTCTTCAGAGGATGAGGAGCCGGGGGTTCTCGCCGGATGTCGTCACGTATAATATTATGATTGGGAGTCTTTGTGGTAGGGGGAAGCTCGATTTGGCTCTCAAGGTGTTGGATCAGTTATTGAAGGACAATTGCCTGCCGACTGTGATTACGTTCACTATATTGATAGAGGCGACTATTATGGAGGGCGGGCTTGATGAAGCTCTGAAACTTTTGCATGAGATGTTATCGAGAGGGCTCCGACCAGACATGTACACCTATAATGCGATAATTAGGGGATTGTGCAGAGAAGGGCTGGTGGATCGAGCTCTTGAGTTTATTAAAAGCTCAAATTCTCGGGGTTGCAAACCCGACGTTATATCTTATAATATCCTCCTGAGGGCACTTTTGAATCAAGGGAAATGGGATGATGGTGAGAAATTGGTGGAAGAGATGATGGCAGAAGGTTGTGAACCGAATGTTGTAACCTACAGCATTTTCATTAGCTCTCTGTGCCGTGATGGGAAAATTGAGGATGCGATGAGTGTCTTAAAGGTTATGATTGAGATTGGGTTGACTCCAGATGCTTATAGTTATGATCCACTGATCACTGCATTTTGCAAAGATGGAAAATTAGACAAGGCGATAAAATTTCTAGATCAGATGATATCTAACGGATGCTTGCCAGATATTGTAAACTACAATACAATCCTTGCCACTCTTTGCAAGAATGGAAAGCGTGATCAGGCTTTGGAGATCTTCGCGAAGTTAGATGAAGTTGGTTGTTCTCCAAATGTTAGTTCTTATAACACAATGTTTAGCGTGCTTTGGAGCTCTGGAGATAGATATAGGGCTCTGGAGATGATATCAGAAATGGTAAGCAAGGGGATTGACCCCGACTATATCACCTACAATTCGCTCTTATCTTGTTTGTGTAGAGATGGTATGGTGAAGGAGGCTCTAAGTTTGTTGGTAGACATGGAAAGGAGTGGGTTCAATCCAACGGTGATCAGTTATAACATCGTTCTACTTGGGTTGAGCAAAGTGCATAGGATAGATGATGCGATTGAATTGCTGGCTGTCATGGTCGAAAAAGGAATCCGACCGAACGAAACCACTTTTATATTGTTGATTGAAGGGATCAGTTTTGCAGGATGGAGAGCTGAGGCAATGGAATTGGCCAATTCTCTCACCGCCATTGACGCTATATCTAAAGATTCATTTAAGCGTTTGAAAAGAACCTTTCCCATGCTTGGTGCTTACAAAGAGCTTAGTTACATGGAAACTAAGTAGTAACATGAGATCTAGGAGCAATTGTCCCATTTTTAAACTGGTAGAATCCCCTGGATTAGGGTTCGGTTTTGTCTGGAGGACTTCATGCTGTTCTGCGGCACAACCTTGTCAGAAAGTCAGGTCTGTAGACACACATTGATACAGTTTAAGGCAAAAATTTTGTCAGAAGGCGCGGGTCATGACTATAAAAGATGGTATCTGCTGTGATAGGAGAAGTGGTTGGCAGTTCAACATGTGAACCACCGTATGCTCGATGAAAAATGAAACCTCATGCTGTTGCAGATAAACCTGAGTTTTTCATTCAGCGGTACAGGCAATTTACAACAAATTTTTTTTTGCCGTTTTCTTTTTGTGTTTAGTTTGTCATCCATTTCACCAGGAGAGAGCAACGTGGCCTTGTAGCATACTTGTCCTTTCCCAAGAATACTTTTGGTTCTGTAGCTGTAAATTGATTTGATTGAGTATTGGTTTTCTTGTACTATGTAGTTTAGAACAGACCTCTGTGCGAATTCTCTCTGCGTGCCCTCAACAAACGACGTTGTCGTGCACAAATTCGAGTTTATCCAGGAGCCTCGACAAGTTTGGTATTCCATAAACAGAATGAGAAAGAGTTGGAGACCTCTTTCTGTCTCCTGCTAAAGCCTCCTCAGGGAAGTCAGCAGAGGGCATGAGCTGACAGCAGACAATGTTTCTGTGTTGGAATTGTTCCTTGAGGTGCTAAAATTCAGGATCTTAACATGCCCTCCTCGAGGGGCAAAAGTCACTCAAATGCCACCAGTTTCATGTCATTCCAGCTTTCAAATGAACATCTCCTGCTGAAGGAGCATGTTAATTGCTTGAAGTGAAAAAGATTAACGTTTGGCTTGCTGTCACTTTTAACATTATTGGGTATTGAGGTTGGGCCTAAGATGAACTTCCAAAGTACTTTTCTTCCCCCACTGGGTACAAGGCTCACAAGACACAATAATGTTAAATTTCTAAATTTTTACAATTGGAATTTTTTACTAATTAATTAGGTTTATTTGAGGAGAATTTTCAGCACTGTTGCACAAGATCTTTAACAAGAACAATGAAGGACAGGCTCCTCACTAAGTAAGGTCATCTCAGCTCTGACCTAATTGCGTAATAAGAAAACATCAAATGCGGACATTAGCGTCGAGATAGAATGAAAATTTACAAGTTTCCGTTGCATGACAGCATGAAAAAATAAAAACTTTCCATCGCACGGTAAATTTCATCGAGACGTTATCCTATTTTTACATGCCACTTTAAAAAATGATAAAGAGGTAACAAATGCGATACTACCAAACATACAAGTTACAACCCTTTACAGCGCAACACTATCTCAATTAAACAATTCATATGTAATTAACTATAAATTTTACGTGTATCATTAAAATTTTACCATTTTTTCTTATCGTGCTTCACGATACGACCCGATTCTTTCCGGGGTCGCGAGCCATAGAACATGCGCCTATCTTAAAAAAAAAACAAGAATTTCTAAGCAGGGGTATTTCCACTTAAGAATAAATATTTTGTTTTTGGAGCTTCCACTGATATATATCTACCTACAAAACCGGAGCGTCGCTAGCAGAAAAACCAAAGTCTCTCTTTTTCTGTCGAGTTCAAGGAGGAGGAGAAGAAGCAGAGCAAGAAGAGACTGCCATTTCTCAGCTTCTCTCTCTATCGATTGAGCAAGTGATGCAGGGATTCGCCGGCGGAGGAGACGGCGGCGGCGCCGAGCTCGCCCACCTCCAGTCCACCCTGCGCGCCATCGAAGCCGCCTGCACCGCCATTCAGGTCCCATCTCTCTCTCTCTCTGTCTGCCTCGAAACGGCTCCGAAATTAGGGGCTGAGTAGCGATGACCCGTCGCCGGAAATCCTGCAATCTCTTTCGCGATGTTTTTGGATTTGGTTTCGGCCTTCTTGATCGTTTCATTCGATCAAGGCGCGTCTTTTGAGGTTCAGGCGCCAGCGGGAATGATCTTTTCCATGATTTTTTTTTCTCCTGGCCTCGTGTTGCTCGTGCTCGATGTATGAGATTGAGAGCGGTTGTGGGTTGTTAGCTAATGGCTTGGAAAAGGGAAATGCTATGCGCTTGGTCGTGATACCCGGCGGCATTACCTTGTTTCTGCATGAGTGTTGACTGATCAAATGCGTTTCCCAGGTTTTGATTTGTTATGGTATCACACGTATGATCGATGTGGTCTGCCGGCTCCATAGTAGGATTAGCTTATGTTTTGTTCTTCTTCTTCTTCTTCTTGTTTTTATGTTTGGGTGAAGAGAACTAGGATTGGTTCATGCGCATAAAATCTGGGGCAATTTGAGTGTTTGTGGCACGTGTGATCTGGAACTTGGCTCTAACAAGCAGTGGTCTTTGTCCCACCAGATGCATCAAAACCCAGCAGCAGCTGAAGCTACTATATTGTCGCTGTCTCGATCGCCTCAACCATACAAGGCATGCCAATTTATTCTGGGTAAGTAAAAGTCTTGGTCACATTCAACAATAGTTATGGATAGGGGGATCTATTGTATCTTTTGACTTGGCGGTAGAATTTCTTTGGATAGTTATATGGCAAAGGAAAGCTGTTGAAAGTTTCTGTCACTTGGCTGATAACTGGAAAATAGACTTAGAAATGTGTAATTTTACTTGAGAAGAAATCTCTTGACACAGTCGAGGCTGTCTGCCTCCACACAAGCCAAAATTTTTCTCATTCTTTTTCTTGTTGCAAGAATAATGAAGTATTGCTGGCGGGTACCAGCTAGTAGAGGCATTTTATCATTCTGGTTTATGTATCAGAATCTTCCTGAGCCTAAAGTAATAGCCTAACCTCTTTCTAGAGAATGCCTAAAAGTCCCAATGAAGCATTCCATAGCTGTCTGATCGTGGGGTAGTGGATTTATCGGCAACTTTATTTGGATTCAACGTCTCTTGTTGCCAGTACAGGTTTGTGGATGTTAAAGATTCAGAACATGAATGCTGACCGGGTAACTCAATTTTGGTATTTTAGAAAACTCGCAGGTGGCAAATGCGAGGTTTCAGGCTGCTGGAGCAATACGTGATGCAGCTATCAGAGAATGGGCTTTTCTCACTGCTGAGGACAGGAGAAGCTTGGTTAGGTATTTTTCTTGCTAGATGGAGAAATTCAAGATTAGTAGCCGTTCCTTTGTCAATTTAGTAACTATATTGGTATTACATTTTCATTCGTATCCTCTTCATGTACGCGGCGCCTAGTGATATCATACTGTCATTCTTCTGATGTAATGTTCATTCTTAAGGATTTCTCACTTGGTTAGTTCTCCTCACATTGAGTTGCTACTTTATTTGCAGTTTTTGTCTTGGCTTTGCTATGCAACATGCGGGTTCACCTGAGGGCTATGTCCTAGTCAAGGTTTCATCAGTGGCTGCTCAGTTGCTTAAAAGAGGCTGGTAAGTTGAACATGTTCCTATTCAGAAGGAATATCTTGGCTTGTGCTTGGAAGAAAATTTAGTCGGTCACCTCTTTCTTGTTGGCTGACCACCTTAAATTTCTTCTTTTCGGTGTCATGTAAAGTCCAATGCATGTGTAAAGTATAGGTAGCTAACCGCCTTAATTTTTTCTTTTGGGTATTATGGCGGTAGGCCTTTGAATATTCTCTCCTTTCTGAACTTTTTAGGTCTTTAATAATGTTACTTATCACAAAAAGGTAGAGCAAAGTGAACATCACCCCACAAAAAATAATATTTTTGGAGGCAGTGAATTGCAATGTAGCTTCAAGTGCCTCAAGCCACCATCTTACCGAATGGGAGTGCACGTGGAGGCTTTAGCTTCATATAAAACCTTTTTAACAACTTGACCTTAATCATAACTGTCAGCCAAGCTCGAAAAAGCTGCTCAAGATTCTAAAATTGCAAGTAATTGTCTACATTCCACTGTGTGTGATACTTGAATTTCATAGTCGTCAACTAGAATGAGGAGAGGGAGATAGAGGTTGGGGAAAGAAAAATAGTGGGGCAGGGGTTTGGGGTGGTGCGGTTAGAGTCACTGAGGCTATAGTAGAGCTGTCCACGATTAACTTGAAAAGAGGAGCTTGGGCTTGATATGCATTTCTTGATCAGGTAGAGACATTAAGCTCCTATAGTCATCTTTGGCATAATGTAGAGCAAGCAATATTCTATCCTGAGAGACAAGTTATATGCTTTCCTTGTGTCTAACCCAGTGGAGTGCATATGTCTAGTTATATGGCTAGTTTTCTTCCGTCACTCAGAAGGGCCATATATCTATCAGTAGATGCTTTCTAACAAGATTCCTTTTCGCTATGCATGTAAATATCCTGCAAAGGCATGATTTCTCCACAGCTGAGAAAGAGACCTTTTTTCACCAGGTATCTTTCCTCTTTGATATCCATATCTTTAAATATACGCATGTCAAGTTACTTTTGTGCTGTTCTCTTGCACTTAATATGCATTTTCTCATCAGATTTGTAGATCTGGTGTCCTTGCAGATTTTTTTTATAGATAGAAGACTTGATCAATTTCCATTTTGATGACAAATAGTAATGCACTTAAGACACCTAATAAACAGTTTATGTCCGCCCTCTTCCCGATGCCTATATTCTTCAATCCTGTGGGTACAGATTCAAAGTGAGCTAATTGTGGCCCCATTAGCAGTAGACAAATTGTGCTTCTAATTAAGTTCACAAGTTTGTAGCCATTAGAGATGTGTTTGGTGGGCATTGTAATACCAGTTTCTTTTTCGGTGGAGTATGCCTGTACAAGTATCTTTGAGACTCTAGAAGCATCTCTGAGAAAGTTTTGATGTGAGTGTGTTTTTCAACCTCTGATAAATTCATGTTTTTCTTCCCAATCTTCGGTGAATCACTCTAGTGACTACTGGGGCAACTGTCTTTGCTACATTCTCCTTACATCTACATGAACTTTGTTGTCTCTTTTCCTTACTAAATGGCGCACTCCTGAAAGATGTATAACTACCAAATTTTCCATTGTGGATAATAATTTTTTGCCGTTGTCTTGTTCTGTGGGTGACATGTTCTTTCTCTTTGCTTTGTCAGCTCTTCCTCTCCTTAATGCATCAACGTCTCTTCCTCCTTAACTCTCTTTGGTATTCAAGATTTTATATGAACACTTCATCCTTCAAGCTTATACGGAGGGTGTTCTGTCTTCTGTTTTTAAGAACTTAAAACAGAAAAAGAAAACTGATTAGTCAGATTGTTAGGTCACTGTTTTCAGGGATGATTTAGAAATAAGGCTGCTCTCTCTCTCAATCAAATGACGTTTCTGTTGATTTTACTTGTTGTTGCTGCTATTGGAGGAAAAACTCTATGATTATTACCAATGAATCCATTTGCTTTGTTGGTTTAAACACTTACAGTGGGAAAGCATGAATTATTTCAACCTTGAAAAATCTGCTTCCATGGCATAGTAAATCAAATAAAGTGTTTTGTATTATTACCGAAGAATAATGCTTTTAAAATTGTTCTCTGTGAGCCTTGCACCTTACAAGGAGTTTGGTTTATGAGAGATTATGTTATAATGCATAAGTTTACAATGATGCCTTGAAATTCATATTCCTATTTCTATAGGCCTCTCTTTTGTATACTTTTTCCTATCCCACTCTTTGAACCCGCATGCCATGCTGTTTTAGAATACAACACACACACACACACACACACATTTTTCTCCCTTTTGTGTATCTGACAATCTTCCATCTACAGATTAAGCAGGCTTCTCTTGGGATTCATGGTATACATGTGCAGTTTATAGGGATCAATTTTTTGGAATCCTTGGTATGTGGAGTTTTTGCAATCTCATATAGTTTTTAGTACATAGTATCTGAATGGCCTTTTTTGCTTGCTTTTGCCCTTAGGATTACTTTTTTGTCCCCCTCAGGTGTCAGAGTTTTCTCCTTCTACATTTAGTGCTATGGGCCTTCCTAGGGAGTTCCATGATCTATGCCGTAGGTCGCTAGAGCTGGACTATTTGAAGGCACGTGTCACTGTTCACACCTCTTTTCTTATGCTTACTGCAAGTGAAGCTGCCCATATAGAATGGCTGGCTATTCAGACATTTTCCTGCAAATCTTGCATAATGTTATGTGATACCCTATTTATATGTTCTTCACTGTACTTAATGGTAGGTGTTCTATTGTTGGACACGCGATGCTGCTCTAAGCGTTGCAAACAAAATAACTGAGTCTGACTCCGCAGTAAATGAGGTTAAAGTTTGTACAGCTGCACTTCGTCTCATTCTCCAAATTCTGAATTGGGAATTCCAATGCAACTCAAATGGCAAAAAAGGGGTGAATGTTTTCTCAAGTGGAATTAGACATGATACTGCATTGTCCAACAGGACCGAGTGCATCTTAGTGCAGGTTTGTTTTCTCAATAGCTTCTCATTATGTGCAACAAGTCTTGCTGGTGAATTCAGATAACTGACTTAAAAACTGGGAGAAGAGTGAGGAAATTGTCTGATCATTCTGCATACTACTGGTGCTTGCTGGTTCTTTTCTATTCTTAAGAACTTCTGTAGTTGAATATTTGGCCTTTTCGTCTGATCCTGTATAATGTTTACCTGTGTCTGGCGGGATGGATTGCCATACTTGGATATATCTCTGCCACTGCATTGATGATGATAGCCTGGTTTTTTTTGCTGTTAATAGCCTGGTCCTGGATGGCGTGACATCTTAATTTCAAGTGGAGATATTGCTTGGCTGTTGAACTTATACACAGCTCTTAGACTGAAGTGTTCCCATGAAGGTTTTTCGATAGACTGCCCAATTGCAGTTTCTGCTCGAAAGCTTATTCTGCAGCACTGTTCTTTGACAGGCACGATATTTCCTTCAGGTACATGCACAACTCAAAATTGAATGTTTAATTTGTTCTTTGACTGGCTCGATATGCCCTATGGTATGTTTTGGTGGGAGTAAGGACCAAGTAAATGCCATCATGAAGACTGATTGATGAATGAATGTTGTGGTTCATTTCTGATGCAAGGCTGGTTGTCTAGTAATAAGCTGTATATCAATATTGTTGCTTGAGCCAGTTCCTAGATTGCATTGATATTCTAAAATGGCAAACTGATGTGACACATTTAATTGCTATTAGGAAATCATGGTATTCAAACCTGACGTCAAACATATTGTCTGATCTTTTTTTTATTTCAGAGTTGTAATCATTGTCAGCTTGTTGAATGAAAATCTTATACAGCTATAAATCATTTGCCACAGCAGCTCCAAACATACTGTACACGTCCGCTCCCCACCCAACCCCCCCCTCCCCCCCAAAAAAAAAGAAAAAAAAAACTCCTTCAAAACCAAAACAAGTGGCTCTTATCATCAGTTCAGGATTGGCACTTTCCCTGAGTTCGTGATTAATCTCTCTTCATTCATGAAATTTAAGCATTTTCTTTCATTAGCTTTTATTAACATCAGGTCGATAAAGCTGTAAGAATCAGCCATTTCTGTGATTTCCTCTCGATTCTAAGAATTCATTTAGCTGACACTAGTCGTCGTTTAATAAGCAGACAATGGACAACTGCAGGAGCATCATCTGCTACAACTGCTTTCAGGGATTATACCATGGATGGACCCACCAGATCTTGTTTCAAAACAGATTGAATGTGGAAAGAGTGAAAGGTCACTTTTCTCTGAATCACGTTCAGCTGCTGGCTGACTATGTTTTATGTCCCCTCAATTTCTTCTTTCTTGTTTATGCAGTGAGATGCTTGATGGTTGCCGGGCACTGTTGGCTATGGCAACTGTAACAAGTCCAACTATGTTTAACCAACTCCTTAAATCAATTAGGTTATTCTTCTGTTCATGCATAATTCTTGGTGTTGTGTAATGATGCGCAGAGCTCTTAATTGCTGGATTGCTACTTGATAGCTGTTATCCATATGTAATGATTGAAACAAGTTGACTTATTCCACTTGTCAGGCCATTTGGTACCTTTACCCTGTTATCTACCTTGATGTGCGAAGTCATAAAAGTCCTCATGACGAAGGACCCTGAGGAGGAAACATGGAGCTGGGAGGCGCGTGATATCTTACTAGATACCTGGACTGCGCTGCTCATGGTACATTGTCAATGTTTCATAGCATGCATGCAATGATATCATTTGCTTCTGGAAACATCGAAAGAAATTGCCCAGGATCCATTTTTTAGTAAATTGCTTATCTCTACTCCACAGATGAGGGTGAGTGGTTTTCAAATGATTCAGGTGAATGCCTTAGCATTGGCGGTGTATCAGTAAAATTTACTAATTATAATGAAGGTCTTTGTTTGTGAGTTCTGAAAGTTTGACCAGTATAGCCCGAATTCTTTATTTGGATAATCTGATTTACTTTATCTTCTAAAGTTTCTCATTTTCAACCATGAACCATCATTTTAAAACAACTTATTTTCTATTATTAGCCACTGGATAGTGCTGGTGGGATTGTACTGCTTCCACCTGAAGGTGTTGATGCTGCGGCCACCCTCTTCGCATACATTGTAGAATCTGAGTTAAAAGGTAATTATGTAGGTTGTTTGCAGCATCACTTTATTTCTCTGCCACAAGCATTTGGCTAAATCTTGGTACCACAGCTGCTTCTGCTTCTGCGTTCAATGACGATGCTGACTCAGACTATCTTCATACTTCCATTTCTGGTAAGTCAGTTCAATGTCAGAACTTATTCATCTTTGCCTTTCCTTCGTGGCTTAAGCATCATGTTTTATTAGATTTTAATCCCCGACTGTTTTTATTGTCAACCTATTTTTACAGCAATGGATGAAAGGCTAAGCTCTTATGCTCTTGTCGGAAGGGTCGCTATTGATGTTGCAATACCTTTGCTCACAAGACATTGCACTGAACGGTTTTCACGTCTACATCAGGTTCTCTATGATATATTTTGATGGCCTTTGCTCTAGGTGTAGCATTTTCTTTGGTTATTTTTTTCCTGGGAAGTATTTGGATGGCTAGTACTTGACATGGAGATTGATTGTTGAATTTTAATTCGTTATCCAAACTGCTATCCTATATTTGATTCAGTCACTCCCTGTGCCGTATTAGGATCTGCTGAGATTGGACATTTCCCTATTTGACTTTTGTTACTCAATTTTCTGCTCAACGACTTGTGAGGCAATTGACAGATTAGGTTCCCATAGGTGGTTGGTTTTTTTGGTAAAAATACTGTGCTGGTGCACAAACAAAAATGCAACTTTAGGTGGAATATTCCATATCTGTAAATGACATAGAGACTATGCTTGGAAAGTAGAGTGGAAAATAGAAGGAAGGTCTTGGAGGAAGTGTCAGTAAAGCATCCAGGTTAACTTCCGTGTTTTTCCAGTTAAAAGTTTGGTGTATTTATAAGTACAGAACCTGGATGGATATATGTGATGAGGGATGTTCAGAAGTATAAATCTGCTATTAGCCAGTCAATTCATAGTTATATGCGCAATGCAATTACCATGCTATGGGCTGCTTTGATAAAAATCTTGGATTCTTTTCCCTTTAAAATATTTCTTTTTAGTGTCTTGCCTTTTCCTAATAAATCCTCATGTTTCTTCCATTCTCACTGTTTGTGGCTTATCTACTAAATTTTTACCCGATATGTAGGGCGGGGGCTCTTTCGATCCAACTGAAACCTTGGAAGAACTCTACTCTTTGTTACTAATAACGGGTCATGTACTTGCTGATGAAGGCGAAGGAGAGACACCCCTGGTACATTGTCAATGTTTTCCTTCAAACTGTTATTTTTTTCCTACAAACATAAAGTTTATCCTTGGTAAATTCTTTGAAGAAAATAATTGTTGCTTTTGATTAAATTGATTGTTTTTGCAATGATAAGATTCCTTGATTTGGCATTGTGTTTCTTTGCCTATTCATCACAATATTGTTCTTGCTAGAGAGAGGTATACGTTTGTGATGCAACAAGAAGTTTGAGCTTTGCCATGAGTTTTACAGTCCTTTTGGTTAAACATTCACTCGGAAATGGCTAATTCTCTCTTTGAAATTGTTGGTCCTGCTTATAGAGAAAAAAGACAAGCTCTCTGTGCTTAAAGGGTGTCTTATGATCACCAATTAAATGTCAGCTTCAATACACACTTCTTGCTAAGCAATTTTTAAAAACACCCAGCTTATGTGAGCCTAACCCAATCCATTTGAGCTGTTAGATGACGTGGGTCTCACATAGGACCCAGCAAATTTGACAGCTCACACGACTTGCATGAACCTGGTATAAAAAATGATTTTTGCTCCTTGCTTTTCTTTTGTCAGTTTCATGAGATGCATGTCACAGTCTTACTTTGCCATCTGCATACTTTGCCATCTTGCAGTTGTCTGTTGTTCCTTTACTAACCCTGGAAAAATCCTTCTAATCTAGAATCCACTAAAGTGCCGGGAAATCAAATTGGCATGCAGGGATGGGGCCAAATATGTCTGATATTAAGCATCCACAAGAGTTCCAAGCCCCTCGCCATCAATTTTCTTCCTGAGAATTGTATGAACCAAATTTCACCAGAGTTTTGTAAAGCAGTTCACTGCAGAAAATGAACCTTTTTTCATGTATTAATCTTTGACAGCACTTCTGATGTCAGACATGCTCCTGTCGTGCAATAGAAAGCAAAGATGGGCCGATGAAGTAATGCTAGAATGAGACTAGATTTGACAATGTATTAATCAATGATGGGGGACAATCAATTGAGGATAAGATAATAGAAACTTGTTTGATGTGGTTTTGACATATGAAATTTGAGGTGTTCGGATGCTTTAAAAAGAAGCCACAAGTTTACCATCACGACTCCATCCAGAAGGCATAGGTGAGGTCTGAGAACACATGAGATCTTCAAAAGGACCATAAATCAAGATTCAGAACACGGTGATGGTAGAGCAAAATGGCATAAGATACGTGTTCTGGATCGTAGTAGTGACAAAATGCTTGTTGCTCATACATGTTTGCCATGCAAACCATTTCCATGTTAAGACAGCTCCTCATTAAAGATAATGCAAGAAATGCTTTTCTTTATTAAAGGTTAAGGATGACATATTCAAATAGTAACGCCATAACTTGACTGTTTGTGCTTATGCAATGTGATTACAGGTTCCAATTGCTATACGAAGGCATATTGCAGACTTTGTGGAACCAGATAAAAATCCTGTTGTCATCCTTTGTAGGTACTTTTCATTATTTACCTTATGAGACAATGGCGCATACATCTATGTGTAGCAGATTTAACATTCAAACAATTCCCTTGACAAAATTTTAGTCATGTATTGCATCCTCTTTGTACTAAAGGGCATACAAGGGCATAAACAACAGTGGTTTTGTGAAAGTCTATCCTTCCTAACTTTTCCTACTGAAGCCTTCTGCTTCAAGTCTAGTTCCAGCCATCTGATAGCATTATCAGCACTTTCTCCTTCTGACTTTCTTTGCTTCCACACTACTGTCAGACTCTGCAGAGAATAACTCAAGCATGAATTTGTCCTCTAGTCATGTCTTGTGTGCGCTTGTGCCGGGTCATGACTCTTAACACATTTGACATGTCATGTTGGACAAACAAATCGTCATACCTGAAAGTTTCAGGTGTATTATGAAATATCTGTTCCTCATCAAGAAAGTACCTGATACTTGCTGGTGTAATATTGGTTTGTCCAACAATGGATGGTGCTGGATGAAGATGCTTGCTGCTATAAATTCTCATTAGACGTCCACAGTTGATTAATCATTTTATTAATCTACTAGTGGTCATAAGATGTGTAAATGCTCCTGTTCTGGTTCTACAATAAATCGAGATTGCTATATATGCAAATAAATCTTGTGACTGTATTTTGTTTGTAGCTGAAGTAAATGAAAAGAGGCAATGTACGCTTGTTCTCCTGCGTGCTTAATTTAATTGTCTGGCCTATTAGCTGCGCTACACAGCTTGGAGACGTAGTAAGCCTTCAATTCAGTTGCAGTAATGTAAAGCTGACTAATTTGCCAATGCAACGATGTGTTTTTTTTTATCCACTTTCATAGTTTACCTTACAGGATAGCGATGCTCAGAGCATGTTTTATTCTGTCTAAAGAGATTGATTGGTCCTTCACGTGGGATATTTTTATTTGATTCTCCTTTGTTGTTGCAGCTCAATCATCAGGTTTGCTGAACAAAGCTTAAATCCGGAAAGTAGATCATCATATTTCAGTCCTCGACTTATGGAGGTACATCTCAAGTTCATTCCCTGTTAATTTGGGTGCATTTTGTTCCTATTTACCTATAGAAGAGATTTTCACTGGATGTAAGTTGGTGTTCAATTTAACAAATACTTTAGGACGTTTTGCAAGAGTTTCTTATCAGTCCAAACATGCAAGTAGTAATATGAGCCACAGCATGTATATTAGGGTCAACTATCTATTTGACCTTTCGCCAGAAGATATTGGCAGTAGATACACAGAAAAATTGCATGTCACCATATCTATTGTGACATATAAAATTCTTGGTTGCATCCTTTTTCAAAAATCATGTGGCCATGTCTACAAAATTATTCTTCAATCAAACTACACATTGTTGGCATGCTTGAACTTGTATGGGTTTTTCACTTTGCACTAGCCTTGCTCTTGATTTATGTGTTGAAGCAAATGCTTTTAGGCTATAATATGGTTCCTTGCAAGATGGTCCCAAACTTATCTAATGTCACCGGAAGAATCTCAAGACAGCAGTTACAGTTCAAAAGCTGATAATAGGCACCAAGTGCAGTCAACAGGTTCTTGGCGAACTGTACTCAGATATTTCAATGAGTATGATCATGGCAAGAGTGTGCTTGACATCATTATTCGGGTAGCCATAGCAACATTCATGTACTATCCAGGGGAGAAGTTTTTGCAGGTACAGTCACTGGTTAAGCTTCTCTCTAGCTAGTATACGCATGAGCACTTCCTATCCCAGAAAAAATTCTCTTTTTATATGTATATTTCTGTTTTATGTGCTGTGATTTGCATAGGTTAGCGTGCCATAATAAAAAGGGAGCTACTGTTGCTTTACAATTTTTCACAGATATTTTAGCTTACGTTTTCTTGCAATTCCTTTGGTTCCTGAAGTGTAACTACGTAATTTGTGTCAGGCCCTAGATGTTGGTATTTGGGTGTCTTTATTTACTGTTATAATACAAATATGACAAATAGAACTCTTCAGTGCCCCCAGCCGAAAGAGGATAAAAAAAAAACAGGAATGTTCTGCTTCCTTGTGCATACCCAATTGAAGGAAGTAGAGCAACCTGAGGGAAGTAACTAAACAGAAATAGCTTTTAGTTTATGAGCATGCATTAAAAAACAGAAGAAGGTGACAGGAACAGGCAAAATGAATGAGAGGGAGGAATTGAGAAAGAAAAAAAGAAACAAGATGGAAGCACTAGAACTCATCACAGAAGAAATGAAATAATGTTCAGTCACGTCTTAGGAAAACAAAAGGTGACAATAATAGGCAAAAAGAATGACAGAGAGAGATTGGAAGAGGAAAAAGAGAATAACACGACGGAAGCATTAGAACTCATTGCAGAAGAGAGGCATATTCTGCAGATCGCTCCAGCAAATTTCTGATGAACTGCTATTTGTGTTATATCTGTGGCATTTTGACTTGCTTAAGTGATGCATATTTTTTTTTCAAGTACCATATGATGCATTGTGTGATGGTTGTTCACATTTGTGCTGAAATTGCTCTCTCTCCCGCTTCAAGGATACTTCTGTTTCCCATGATTAGGGCATTGCCCCGGACCTTCTGTGTTCTTCAATATGTTAGAAACTTTTTCAAAAGGATGGACTAATTAAATATTTTTTAATTTTTATAGGGCCTGACCTGTTACCAGCTGCTTCATGCACTAGTTAGGCAAAAGAACATATGCATCCACCTTGTAACACTGGTAAGCTACTTAATTTTTATGTTGTTGTCAATAACTGTGAATATCTGGTAAGTAGATACTTCGAGAAACATAAAATTTTTGTTATTTTGGCATAAATGTCAGTCTGTCTTAATTTATTTCACAGGAATCCTGGAGCAAGCTGGCTATTGCTTTTGCTAATGAGAAAATGCTGTTTATGTTGAATGGATCTCACCAGGTAGGAATCGTAGTTTTTTCAAATGGGTTATAGTACTTTCTCATTTTCCTGAATGTCTTCTCTCTCTTTGTTAGAAATCCTTGGCTCAAACACTTGTTCTTTCTGCAACTGGCTTTAGAGATTCTGAGTCAGCAAATCAGTGAGTGCAGTTCTCCTCTTGGTTCAGGAATGATTTAAAGCGTTGATTGTGTGCCCTCAGGACTAATGCCAAAGTTTGTTCTCAGGTATGTGAGAAATCTTATGGGCCATATGACAAGATACCTAGTAGAGATATCCTCCAAGAATGACTTGAAACGAGTTGCTGAACAGCCAGATATTATCCTGTCGGTAAGGGATGTATTCTTTTTACACCAACATGCAGCAACAAGCTCCAATTGTTTGCACACCTGTCGGTCACCATTTTCTTCCTCATTTTTCATTGAAGTGGCCTCATGCAGGTTACTTGCCTGTTGGAGCGGCTTCGTGGAGCTGCCAGTGCATCGGAACCTCGAATGCAGAAGTCCATTTATGAGATGGGGTTTTCAATATTAAATTCTACTTTGATTCTTCTTGAAGTTTACAAGCATGAGGTATTCATGTATAAACTTAGCAAAACCTCCCCATGTTAAGTCGTTGTTCAAGTAAAATGAAATCCGCATCATAGCAAAGAATTTAGGTCCGGCAGATTACTGATTTATGTTTATGTATTTAGAAATTCATAGTTGTTTTCTCATTAAAAGAAGAAAATATAAGTTTCTTTTATGGTGTTAACTTCTGGTAGCACAAGTGGCTCTTAGTTTCTAGTTTATGCAGCTCTGTGAATCCCTTTGCAGTTTTCCTCAACAACCGAAGCTGAAATAGCAAATCCTGTCTTTAAGATTAAAAATCAAGTTGTGGTGTACTCAAATTCATAGAAAATTTCTTGACTTAGAGAATGATGAAAAGGATTTCCATTGTCGTTATTAGCAGACTGCCTACTATTGTACTCACAAGCTTATGTTCTGTAATGGGATATTTCTCTTAGATTGTGATGTCAATGTATTCTTTTATTCCACTTTTGAGCTGCTGTAGATACACGCTTGACTGAAGTATCATCGCATTGGATACCTAAGGTTTATTTGAGAATAGCCCCTTTTTATTGTGTAGTCTGCAGTTATTTATTTGCTGCTCAAGTTTGTTGTTGAATGGGTGGAGGGACAAATTACCTACCTTGAAGCACAAGAGACCACAGTTGTTATTGATTACTGCATGCGCTTACTTCAACTTTACTCATCCCACAATATTGGCAAGGTAAGAAAACTATCTGTTGGTAGACTCTTCTTGTTGGCTGGCTGAATTTCTCTGTAAGATTGTGAAGAAGTCTTCATTGAAGCCTTTGACTAAATATTCATTCCAGGACCTCTTACCTTTTCCATCTCTCATTTCACTTTTGTAGTTTCCTTAATTAACAAAAGGACCTTGTAATGACTCACTGTACCTCCATATCATGTCCAAACTCGGATTCTTTTCTGAAAATCATGCTGTTCTGGTGACAGATTTTATTTATGTTCCAGTTGCAGTGTTCATGCTTCTTCTGTTACTATCTTAAGGGTTTAGCATCATAGTATTGTGATTATTTTGGTTTCATCCCTTGTTCCCAGATTTCTTTAAGTCTGTCAAGCAGCTTACTCAGTGATGCAAAAACAGAGAAATACAAAGATCTGCGTGCTCTGCTTCAACTCCTTTCTAGCCTTTGTTCAAAAGATCTGGTACTGACATTTCTGTTCATTCATTATTTCATGTTTTGCCTTTGCTAATGTTATCTGTATTTTGCTATGGAAAATCATTTACTCTTCCATACTTGATCAAGTGTAGGTTGATTTTTCATCGGATTCTTTGGAAGCCCATGGAACAAGCATATCTCAGGTGAATCTTATGATGCAAAGCACAAAGAGTTGTGTTGGATGGTGTCTAATTATCGACTTTGCAGGTTGTCTTCTATGGTCTTCACATAGTCACTCCTCTGATATCTTTGGAGCTGCTGAAGTACCCCAAGCTTTGTCGTGATGTGAGTTGAGTCATTCACATCATACAAGAAATGGACTTGGGACTTTTTTTCTTTGAGTTCTGCTTGATGTTTACTCCCCCTCTTTTCTTTTTATCACTGCAGTACTTCTCCTTGCTGTCACATATGTTGGAAGTATATCCTGAAATGGTGGGACAACTAAATAATGAAGCCTTTAGTCATATTCTTGAGACTCTTGAATTTGGTCTGCATCATCAGGTAATGCTTTCAGCTTTTCTTTGTGAAAGGATATTCAGTCCTTTAGTGGCTATAAGTTGACGAGTCAATCGGAGAAAAGTTGTTTCTCATATATGTTTCTTTATTGCTCATGGCTCCAGTAAATGGCACCATCAAAATTGGCATTCTTCTCCATGGTGCTTAGTTGATATGCGTTTACTTTGGCTTGTGGCTTTATATCTTTCTGTAATGTGAAAATGTTACTTTCTCCACACGATTTAGGATTCGGAAGTGGTTAACATGTGTCTGAGAGCTCTTCGAGCACTTGCTTCCTACCACTACAAGGAAACAGCTAGTGGGAAGATGGGCTTGGGATCACATGCCTCGAGTCTTAGAAATCCAAAGGGTGAACTACAGGAAGGCATTTTTAGTCGGTTCCTCCGTACAACATTGCAGTTACTTCTTTTTGAGGATTATAGGTAGGGAACTCATCTATTTATTCCTTGTTAATGGAATATTGCTAGCTATCTTGTCTCACGTTTAAAGTCTGCTGTTTCAGTCCCGATCTGGTTGGTGCTGCTGCAGATGCGCTCTTTCCCTTGATACTCTGTGAGCAAGGCCTATACCAGGTACATATGCTGAATTGTTTAGTGCGTAGTAACCATAGTAGCATGTTAGATATTTAATGAAGATGATCTGCTGACTCTGCCTATTTTACAGAAACTAGGCAATGAGTTGATAGAGAGACAGGCTAATCAAACATTTAAATCAAGGCTGACAATTGCATTGCAATCTCTCACAAGTTCGAATCAGCTTTCGTGCACACTCGATCGGATGAACTACCAAAGGTTTAGGAAGAACCTGACCGACTTCCTGATTGAAGTTCGTGGGCTCTTGAGGATAGTGTGATGAGTGCAGCAAGGTGTTAATATCTCGTGTGTGGTGAGTGCTGTGGATGATGGAAGTTGCAGTTAATATCTCGTGTGTGGTGAGTGCTGTGGATGATGGAAGTTGCAGCTCCGAGAGAAGCTATAGTTTTTTGAAGTGGACAGAGCCTTTGTCGACACATTCATTGGCGCGTGCATAGACACATACATACCTGCACATGAAGAACACATGGACACCCATGGATCCGAAGGTGCACTGTGAGAACTATGGAATCTGCTGCTTAGGAAGGAGAAGTGCAGAAGGGGTATATTTGCTTCGGAGGGGGGGTGTAAAATCATCAAAGATGTAGCAATTTTGCGCCATTTCTGTTATCATTTGTCTTGTAAATGTGCATAATCATTGTGTCAAACCACTTTTAAAAATAGAGCGTTCCTCCCTATGATTACTATTACTTTCATTGCATGCGCTATTTGTTCCAGCTCTTGAAACCTACACCTCTCTCTCTCTCTCTCTCTCTCTCTCTCTCTTTCTCTGCGTGTGTACGTGAGAATAAGATGTGCCGCTACTTAAAAACTGGGCTAACGTGACACTGGGTGCGATTAATAATCATTTTGTTCCAGAAATTAATTTTTGGCTAGAAATTAATTTTTCTATTTTTATTTCATGGACAAGTTTCTTTGCCAAAATATCCATTTGATAATGACAATTTATATTCATGAAATAGAAATTCGTTTAATAACGACACAAAATTTCTTTTTTCCCAGTGATCGGTGGGTAGTGGCGGGAGGTGGCCGTTGTTGGGTGGTGACGGGCGACAATGGGTGGCAGTAGAGGACGGTGGCGGGAGGGCGGTGGTCAATGGTGGGAGGCGGCTGGCATAGCGCAACGCCAGCGGATGGTGGCGGGAGTGGGTTGGTGTTGGGTGGCGGTCGATGACGATGGGCGGCAGCAAAGGACAGTAGCAAGAGGCGACCAACAGAGGACAGTGGCAGGAGGAGGCAGCCGGCAGGCGACGGTAGATGATGGGAGGTGGTTGACGTTGCGCAATGGCAAAAGACTACAAATGGCGGCCGATAGTGGTGGGAGTTGGGCGACAAGCAGGGTCGACAGTGGGAGGCAACTAGCGATGGCTAACGGCGGCTGGTGTTGGGCGGCAGCAAAAGAGGACGGGAGGAGGTGATCGGTGAAGGACTGTAGAAGGTGGCCGGCGGGTGGTGGTGAACGGCGGTGGACAGCAACGACCAATGGTGGGAGGCAGACGGTGTCGAACAGTGGTGGAGGATGGCAGATGGCAAGCGGCGGTGGATGACCGTTGGCGGGTGGTGGCAGACGACGCTGGAAGGCAGTGGGACGTGGTCGGAGGCGAAGAACGGCGGCAAACGGCAACAAACGATGGTGGTGGGAGGCGGCCGATGGCGAAGGGAGGTGACCGGCGGTGACGGCGGGCGGTGGGTGGGCAGTCGGCTAGTAGTAAGGGCGAGCGATAAGAAAATTTTTTATTTCTTACTTTTGTTCTAAAAATAGAAAAATGGGTGCTTTTTACTTCTAATTTCTATTCCAAACCTATTTCTAAAGTAGAAATTTGTTCCAAAAATAAAAAAAATGAAATTGCGTTAACAAACAGATTTTTGTTTTAAGCCTGTTCTCAAGAACAGAAAAATAAAGAAATAGAATAGTTATCATTCGCGTCCTAAGCTAGCGGTATTCGCAACGTTTCTTCGGGAAAAGGTACCAAAAAAGCTATTGCATTTGTTTCAATTTAATTCTAAAAAATTCAATTATGCTAATTGAGTCATAAGCATTTTATCGATTTATCTATATAGTCTATCTATCCAATTCTAGCCCTATATAGTCTATCTATCCAATTTTGACCGAAAATTACTGAAATGAATGTCGGCCGTCACTAACGGTAAAGTGGATGAATTTTACAATTTTTCTGAATTTTTTATAATTTTTTCTTATCTTATCTTATCTTATCTTTTCTTTGTTTGTTTTTTTTTTTACAACTCTAGGCTAGCGGTGAGGTCGCTAGCTGACCCTTGCCTGATCAGGGCGAGGGCCGACACTCTCGCCTACTTGCATGGGCGAGGTTGTCGCCTAACAATAGGCAAGGGTTGTGGTCCTTTCTTGGGATGTGGGCGAGACTGGCTCTCACCCAAATATTGCAAGCTCACAATTGGCAAAAAAAGGAAAAAAAAATAAAAATGAAGAAAATGAAAAGTAACAACAAAATAAGTAAAAGAAATTTCAAAAAAATTTACACTAATATCACATAGAACGGCAAGCGTTCATAACAATGATTTTAGATCAAAATTGACCCAGATGAATTATATTGACAAATCGTCAAAATGTTTAAAATCGAACTAGCATAAATACAAGATGAAAAGTAACAACAAAATAAGTAAAAGAAATTTCAAAAAAATTATTTACGATAGCGCCGGCTATGTTACATAGAACGGCGAGCGTTCATGACAATGATTTTAGATCAAAATTGAACCTGATGAATTATATTGACAAATCGTCAAAAGGTTTAAAATCAAACTAGCACAAATACAGAATGCATTGGACTTTTTTGCTACTTTTCTCTTACATTATTACGCGGTGTCCACTGTCTCTTGCACAACATCCTAAACAATTTAAGACAGCATATAACTAGGGATTTCCAGGCATGGGAGATATATCCCATTTGTTCTCTCATCGACTTTCCAGAATCTGTAGAAAGCTCCTTACCACAGGGACCGTGAAATTGGGACGGCTTCATGTTCCGCCCCTGAAGTGCTTCATTACATACCCTCAATTCTGTCGCTATTCTCTGCCAAATAGAGAACTTGGCGAATGGTCGAGCCCAGTCTCTGGTTTTCTAATGAACGGTTTCAAAGCCCCGCCCGTAAGTAGTCTCTGCATACTAGCGATTCCGAAAAGCCGCTCCTGATGTAAACATAGGGAGCAGTTTCGAAACTGAATGTGCCATAGCAATAACAAACCATATGCTGGCATTGGCGTTCAACGAAATGAAGTGAGATGCAAGGAATGAAGCAACAGGTTGCCTGGACTAGCAAACTAGTGTAAAACAAAAAAGCCAACACGAAAAAACAAGGATTCAAAGAAATGCTACGTTCTGCAAGGTCAGTTGGGAATATAGTCACTGGAAAACACTGTGCATGTCTGAAATTCCTAGATAAAAATAATGGACATTAACAGTATGAAATGAATGTTCATGCAGACGGTCTGAGAACACAAACTGATGAGATGATGGAAATCGGGTAATTACATAATTTGATTTTGACTTCAATGTGCCCATGGATCACTAGATTTAATACACAGCGAGAAAAAACATCGAAATCTTAAGATCACCGTCATAAAAATGAGTAAAAGTCATGTTCCAGAGCTATTTGTGAAATATCCCCTTCTTTGAAAGCTTTGGCTTCTTCTGACTATGATTCTGCCAGAATGAACAAAGGGAGAAGTTAGTGGTGGAGTTGAGATCTGGGAAGGGAGAGAGAGGGACCGAGTTATGAATCTTAAGATACCTTATGTCGATCTAAAGCATCGTAATCAGTTCTCTCTCTCCAGTTGCTTTTTCGGAGCTTAATTGGACGATTCCCCACGTACTTACCTGAAATAACATAATTAAAAGCAATTCAATTCCTCATCCGTGTATGTCGATGTCAAAATAAGGCATATGGAGTTACGCCTAGTAAAATTTATTAGGTTCACGACAGACTGAAGGTTGATTCCAATTGCTCATTCTCATATAAGCCCGATCGGAAAAAACAATTTCCCATCTCATTATGTTATGTGAGCAATCCTAGACTCAATAGGATTGTGGTTTACAATATTGGTTTACTAAATGATGCGTCAAACTGTGAATAACCCTTTGACCTAAAAAAAAAAACTGCTAATAACCCTTTTAAGAAGTAGGCCATATTCAAGAATATGGTTTGACAGTCACTTGGTAAACCAATTTTATAAACAAGTCTTGCTAATTGTAGCATTTTCCATAATACACTCAAGTGGTGGAGCTTGTAATTGAACATAAAAAATCAAGTCCAACAGCGTCCACACAACAAAATCGACTATACAGCAGAGTAGTGATTCTTGTTATACAGAAACCCAAAATCTTTTAGAAGAAACTAAAGCATTTTCATAAAGGCCTAAAAACAACAAGATCACAAATCTAATAACATGAGTTTAGTTCATGAGACAAAATCATCTAAGCCTCGTTCAGAAAAAGATCTCCTTAGAGCAGCAATCTTGAAAGTACAATCCCTCCTCTGCATTAGGAGGTTTACAAGAGAAACAATTTATTGCCTCCGAAACTGTTGCCATGGTAATCATGTGAAAGACCTCCAGATATGAATATTCAAATGCTAACAAAATAAAAGATAAAAAAACTATTTACTTTTAATAATGCTACAAGAACTAGACCATGGCCTTTCAATTGCTTACTAAACACTCCAAAATGTATCGATCCAATAGTCATTGAAAAAGATAAACATACCATTCATCTCCTTGAGTGCAGCAGCAAGGTCAGTTGGGTTGGCAAAGCTAACAAATCCATAGCCCTTGGTTTTACCTGTCCGCTTGTCTCTGACAACCTAAATTTAACAGATTTTGCATAAGCATTTAGAACTTTTCTCCACAGGAGGATTCAGCAAATAGGCATTGGATCGCAAATATATGATTCACTCAACATAAAAGTAAAAACTTGAACAGTTCAAGCATAAAAATGAGTTCCAATAAGCTTATAGCTACAGAAAAGGACAAATTACCCAAAACACAGCAAAGAAACAACCAAAACCAAAAATAATCAACCATGTGAGGGGAGTTCAGTTATTTACTTTGGAACATCTGCATTTCTATCTTGAATAATAGCAGATATAGGAAAGGTAGCCAGAAACTTAGTCCTCTCGGATACGTATATTGGCAGAGAAATTAAATCTCCGATTAACTAAGAAGGATTCAAGTATCCAAATGAGGTACTCAGGAAGAGTTGCACAAATAGTACCCCACCATTTTTGTTCCATAAATTTGCAAAATGAGCTACGCTTTTCAGGAATTTCATCCAAAGAAAAAACCATGGAAGATACATAAGCCATATACAGGAAAATGTGGAAGAACTTGCACAGTTAAATAACGCATCTATTGCAATATGTTCTAAAAACACCATCTAAATCTTGTATTTGGAACCAATCAGGGCAGAGCAATCTCTGAGTAGTGGGTAGCCTATCCTGTCAAGCACCAATAGTACAATGCATTCAAAGCAGCGGGTCCAACTATAGCACATCTAAAGCTCATAGGTGTGAAATGACTTCGCCTATTTAATGAGCCACACCAAGCTTTTGTGGCGACATAGGCACAACTAATACCGAGTTAAATATTTCAGTCATATTGCCTTATCAAGTTGTCATGTGCACTTGAACTAACCTTCTGAAGAACTCAGGATAATGAGATGGACCAATTTTGCAAAGAGTTATCAATCTATTTAACATGAACTTCTACCTAGCATGAACTAATAGGGATGTATACTAGAGCAACGCAACAATGAGCATAACCTACCTTAAAACAGATAAAACAACAGAATTGCTCTGAGTTCTTCAAACAAAAATCTGAAGCAAAAAACGCAACATCTTCACTCAACAGGTCATAAGCAGCAAAAGCAATTCGTAGGGAACTGAAAATATCAATCTTTCAGGAACATACCCTGGCCATGTTAAAGGAAGGAAATCTCGAAAAGGCTTTTGAAAGTACATCATCATTCACCTCATTACCAAGGTCACCACAAAACAATCGATAATCATCTGCAAATACCAAGACAATGACAAGAGGTTAGTACGTCGCCAAGTGACAAAGAAGGAAATTGTATATCCAGTACCTGACTAAAAGTGAATAACCACACAAAACAAGTAGAAGCTACATGCATTTGAATACTCCTATGCTTGAAAAATGAAGAGAACAAAAAATCCAGAACAATTAGTGGGCAGACTACTTCCTGTGAATGGTATAAACCAGGAACCATAGATGCTATAAAGCAGTTGATGCGCTTTGCCATGGACTGAGTAAAGGGATATACTGTTACTGCATAGCATGCAAAAATATATAATCAAGCATGCAATTCAATCCACATGTTACCAGCAGCTAATTCGAGGGGGTAAACAAGAACTTTGACAGGTTCAGAATATATTCAAGAGGCCAAGTAGCAGCAGCAAACTAAATTCTCCAGCTGGGATTTTTAGAAACAAATTTACTTAAACTAGGTGGAACTCAAAATGCATAAGACCAGAGCACTTTCACCAGCCAATCTCAAAGTCCAAATAACCAATCAACCATTTCCAGTTTTCCAGAGGAGAAGTGAAGGATACAGCTCCTACACCTAAACGCTGAAACAATTCAAACCGAAAGAAGCTTAAACTCTACTCAAGAACCTCTAAATCTCTTGAGTTTGCCATAAAAAAAAGGACTTGCACACAATGCAAACTTTTGAATGAATCATGCTAAGCGACACCGACACATACAAGAAAAATGCCAATATAAGTCAAGACAAAGGGATCGGTTGTTCATACTTTCAGGCCATTCCGAAAGTGTTGGATCCTCCCACGACTGCCCAGCCGCCCTACGAGGTATCGCTTTCTTCTTGGCTTCCGCTTTGTGCTCGATGTCGCTGCTGGCAAGAGCAGCTTTCACACTCTCAAGTGCTTCGGGCGTAATAATCTGCGCATCCTTTTGGAACAATTGCTGCGCCTACGCATACAAAACGAAAACTTTAGAAAAGGATCCAACATCTATGCAGGCGCCGCACCTTTCGTTATTCGGCATCCACCATTAACATAAAGAAATTGCATAAAAATCCTTCGAGTTCGATCGTATCGTCGACAAAATCAAAACTTTCCCCCCGCAGAAGAAACCACATTTACGCCTCTCTACATTTAACACTTCCCATCCACTCTCTACCAGCTAAAACACGCATTTCATGAAATGCAGCCAGTTCTGGTTCCAGCTTATAACTCCAGACACAACAGGTTAAGTTTAAGCAAGAAACTAACAGAATACTTCAAATTTAACCGGCGCTTCAGCTTTCCAGCAACGACAATCGACGCGGATCAGACTCACCTGCTGAAACTGAGGGAGGGTATAGACGCCGGCGATCGGCGCGGGGGGCGGGGGAGCGGGGTAGACAGGGCCGGCGTAGGCCGTCGCGGGGGCGGCGACGGCGGGCGGCGGCGGGGGAGGAGGAGCTGCGGCGGCGGCGGCAGCGGTGGCGGCGGGGGCGTAGGACGGCGGCGCCGAGGGCTGCTGGAGGTGGAAGGGGAGGGGGAAGTAGGAGGAGGATCCGGTCTGGTAGGTGAACTGGGAGGAGGAGGAGGAGGAGGCGGAGGCGGTGGCGGCGGATGAGGAGGACGAAGGTGGCGTCGACATGGAGGAGGAGGGATCGAGAAAGATCCAAAAATCGATCGAAAAGCTCGAGCCTTTACGGAGAGGATTTTCTAGGGTTTCTTCGCTTCCGCTTCTCGAATCGACAAAGGAAGGAGCGAGAGAGAGAGAGAGAGAGACAGAGAGAGAGGAGCTTCTTCTCGAACCAACAAAAAATCTAAAATTGCTACGCTCGTTCCACGTTTACCACAAAAAATAGTCTGGGGTGAATGCAAGAACAGCAGTACCTGCTTGGACTTTTTTGTAGTGCGAAAATTGATCTGAGGAAAATGCAATGTGAATTGTACTGATTTGAGATTTTTGATGACTTTAGCTCGGTTTCAAAATAGGGAGAGACGTATAATTTCAAACTTTCAAAAACCTAAACCATTTAGGCACTAAACCATTTAGGCACTATCCCAGTGGAGTGCTCTTATTGATGTCTCAACATATCTCGACTGTCGATTCTTACCTCTTCTTTTGTCGGCTATTGACATAGTTGATCGAGACACCGAGGGGAGCACCGTGCGGGCTTTTGATGTCCCCGTCCTTCCCATGGAGGTGATGTCGGCCCGACCAACGGGCCTTAAGCGTTTGGGCCCGACGCAAGTTTTTGATGGGCCCATTTATGGGTCACGTATCGCGGGCTTTCCTCAAGCTACGGCGCTGGTCCATCCTATTCTCACGCACTGGCCCGAAACTACATTAAAAGATAGATAGAAGCTAGTCCCACTATCTACACGCCGCTTCACTTGGCGTCTTTATTTTGTTTTCAACCGTCGAAGCATGTGAATGAGATGCGTGTTGACGGTCGAAAAATGTCAAGACATACATAGGAACAAAGATGTCGATGGATCGGTAGAACATTCGGGGCACATATGTTATGTCTCGACCTGGCAATGTCGAGTTGGTTCGGTTTCGTCCGGGTCGAGTTTCAAATCGAACATTGGTTATATCTTTTTTAGATAGAACCAATGTTTGATAATATTTTAGATAGAATAAAATAATGAAAAGAGAGTTATTTGGGTAATTTAATGAGTTGTTTTAGAAGTTTGTGCTCATTGCTTTAGCAACTAAGAGAGAGAAACGCTACTGCTGCAAAGAGAGGGAGAGAGAGAGCAAATCATCGAACTACCACTCGACACGTCCTCAACAACGTTCGCCGGCAGCCCCCGCCCTCTCTCTCTCTCTCTTCCCTGGAGTACGAGAGATACAATTGATGGCAGCCTTAGTTTCTAGCCACGACCTTTCGACATATGGCTCGTGGTGGCCGCCGGAGCCCAAACAACACCGCCGACCACCCAAAGCTGGAGAAGAAGAAGGTGAAAGGAGACACCAGATCGCGTCTTGTCTTCCTCAAGCGCAAAGTGAGAACACACTTAACGCATTTAAATTGAAGGGGACTTTCAAAAGGAGTTGTGTGGATCGGAGACTTGCTTCTTTCTCTAGCCCTTCTTTTAGGAAAGACTAATTTCTGAATTCCGGCTTAGTAGCAAACCGAGCGCAACCACTCTTACGGTGTATTGTGAGGACTACACGTGTCAGTCACTTGGTATAATTAGGGCCCGAAAAAAATGTAATATTTATTGTATGACTTGATTTATAATGAAATCCCGCATTGCTCTCCACATAAAGTAGGGCACGCTAGCCTAATCATGTAAATTTCATGTTCAATTTATTTCCTTGTACTATTTAGTATTGTCGCGACCCCCCTGCGGCGCCGGCCCTCGGTGGGCCAACAATGGTGGTTAAGAGACTTTTAAAAAAAAATTATATGATAAACGAACCCGAGTTGGATCTTCACATCCGACCCGAGTCAGGATTTAGGTTTCAACAAATATTATGTTCAATCGTTTGTTTTCATAACAGTTCTCATGCATGTGTCACGGGCCGATAGTTTGGGAACGACCCGTGCGGCGACTTAGACTTCCTTGGATCGTTGGAAAGCCTAGGCCAAGCCTTTTTCCCGGTCACTCACTCGCTCGGACACTCGGATCGTAGAGAGAGAATCTAGAGAGAGAAGCTCTGGAAGAGAAGGAACTACTTCTTGTTGTTTTTGGATGTTTCAAATGAGAAGGAGGACACCCCTTTATATAGTAGAGGGCCTCGGATTACAACCATTGATCGATTTCTAGATGAGTGGCCGAGATCGTATCGTTCTCGTCGACCACCTACCGACATTTATTCCGAGAGCTACCAACTACCGGCATTTATGCCGAGAACTCTCTAGAACCCCGGCACAATTACCGTCTCGCCCGTCCTTGGGAAGATTCTTGAAGCTTCGTTGGGTTTTGAACGGGTCTTCATTGATGTGCCACGGTCCTTGGTGTTCGAAAACCTCTTGACCGTGACATTCTCCCCCACTCATTCGAGCGACGTCCTCGGCGCTCTTGGTTTGGGGTTTATTTGTTGGCTTTTTGGAGCGCCTTCGACTCTTCCGAGATTTCTTCGGTTTCTCAGTTTGTTGGGCATTTGTCTCCTTTGATTTGACTTTCTCCATGTTGGTCGGCAAGCTTGTTACCTCCGGGAATAGAACATGGATCGGCATGTTGTGTTGAAGAGGATGATCCACCTTCGGCTTTGGCTTGGTGCAAAGTTCGGGGACGGACTTCTCAACTCTTGGTTCATTGTTTATCCTTCGGATCGTGGAGAGGACTTTGGCTTCGGTTACCCCATTAATCATTGGAACCATGGATGGGCACTCCGAGTCGGTGATGATAACAGTGTTGCTCCTCAGGTCTATCATGGCTTTCGCGGCATCGAAAAATTCAAGGCCGAGAATAAGATCGTAGTCGTCGAGAGGAATTACCTCGAATGGGAGTTTGCCTTCCCAAGTACCAACTTGGAGTTCCACATTTTCGGCCACGCCTACGCCTGATATTTCGTCAGAATTCGGAGTCTTGTAACGATTGCGAGTTGGTTCCACATGAAGTCCCAAGTGTTTGGCCGCTTCGTTTGACAAAAACAAGCTCGTAGCACCCGTATCGACCAAGGCAAGGAGGGGTACGCCATTTACCTTGACCTCAACGAATGAGAGATGTGAATGTGCCGGCTTCTCCCTTGGCGGAGCTTTGTCCTTCACGGAGTTGATTGAGTTGAAAACCTTCACGGTCCCAAGTCGCATCTCACGTTTCTCCTTTTCTTGCTTCGGCTCTTCATCCTCTTCTACGGCAAGGATGGCATTGATCCTACTCTTCTTTGGGCACTTTTGTGTCCAATGAGGACCGTTGCAAATGAAGCACGGAGAAGGTGGTGGAGTATCAAACCTGTTCTTGTAGTCTCCTTGAGGTTGCTTCCACTTGGGATCGCTTGACTTGGACGATCCTTCTCCCCATGTCTTCTCACGTCCACCATGATCTCTTCGGCCACGGTTGGGACTACTGTCCGAGTCTTTTCGACCACGAACAGCTTGGTCTTCTTCATCGTGGTGGCGATCCGATCTCCACCCGCTTCCTCTTGTTTTTGGGGCTTCTTTGGTGAAGTCGGCGAGAGACTCGGCCGCGACCAGTGCTCGCGAAAGGCTTTTGATGTCCCTTCGTTTGAGCTCGAGTAGTGCCCACGGCTTCAATCCATCCATGAACGCCCCGAGAGCCTCCTCTTCTCCAAGATTGGGAACTTGGAGTTTGAGTTCGGTGAATTCCTTCACGTACTCTCGGATCGTGCCTCGTTGCTCAAGGCGATGGAGCTTGCTACGGGCTTCTTGTTTAGCATATTCGGGGAAGAAATAATCCCGAAACTCCTCGACAAATCCATCCCAAGTAGAGATGGGGTCGGCGCCTTGTTTTGTCTCTTCATATCTATTTCGCCACCAAAGCATGGCATTATCAACTAGGAACATGGAAGCGGTTCGTACCTTGGCCAAATCCTCTTGGATTCCAATGGCGTCGAAGTACTGTCCCATGCTCCATAGGAAGTTGTCCACCTCTTTGGCGGACCGGTTGCCTTTGAATTCTTTTGGTTTCGGGACATCTAGCTTGTGTGCCGCTTGGATGGGCAATGCACCATTCGCGATGCTTGCTTTACATATGATGAGCTCGGTCTTGAGCTCTTGCACCTCCATCTTCAAGGCTTCGACTTCGGTCTTGGAGGAGTTGCCTTCTTTGAGCTCCACGACTTCAAGCTTTAGGGCCTCGATGGATGTTTCGAGGAAATCATCCCTATCGATCAAAGGGGCCGTCGTGCGATTGACGACGTTTGTGAATTCATGGCGGAGACTTTCTTCACCCTCGTCGATCCGCCTTTTGACTTCGTCGAGTTCTTCGATGAACTCCAACATCGTTGTTCTCATTCTCGTGAGCTTCTCATCGATCGCGGCTATGGCGTTCGATGAAGCATCCCTTTTCTTGGATTTTCCACGAGTCTTTGGTTGGGCATCCGGCTCATTGGGAACCGGTTCTTGAGGAGCCCTTTCATCCACAACAACCGAAGCGAGTTGTTCGTTCGACATTCTCTTGACCAGCTGGTGTGCTCCTCGATCTCCTTGGATGGACTCTCTACTTGCTCTGATACCACTTGTCACGGGCCGATAGTTTGGGAACGACCCGTGCGGCGACTTAGACTTCCTTGGATCGTTGGAAAGCCTAGGCCAAGCCTTTTTCCCGGTCACTCACTCGCTCGGACACTCGGATCGTAGAGAGAGAATCTAGAGAGAGAAGCTCTGGAAGAGAAGGAACTACTTCTTGTTGTTTTTGGATGTTTCAAATGAGAAGGAGGACACCCCTTTATATAGTAGAGGGCCTCGGATTACAACCATTGATCGATTTCTAGATGAGTGGCCGAGATCGTATCGTTCTCGTCGACCACCTACCGACATTTATTCCGAGAGCTACCAACTACCGGCATTTATGCCGAGAACTCTCTAGAACCCCGGCACAATTACCGTCTCGCCCGTCCTTGGGAAGATTCTTGAAGCTTCGTTGGGTTTTGAACGGGTCTTCATTGATGTGCCACGGTCCTTGGTGTTCGAAAACCTCTTGACCGTGACACATGTATAGATGACTAGCCAGCGAAGTCAAGGCAAATGGCATTGATAGTTGAGTTGGCGGTTTAAAAGGTAGACATGGAAGTACTTATCCTGAGCTCAAATAGGTCAATAGGTGATAGCATAAAGGAAAAATAGGGTGAAAAGACCAAACTATGTCTTCACTTCGGCTGTGTTCGTTTTCCGAAAAATATTCTTTCGAAAAATATTTTTCCACATTTTCCGATATTCGGGGGCAAAACCCCACCCCCAAATCTTTAATTGTTTTGTGGAAAATGATTTCCTCTTTTTACAAAAAGAAAATCATTTTCCCCTAAAGTGAAGACAAAATTACCCATGAGAGGAAAAATATTTTCTGTGGGAGAAGAAGTTGATTGCCGGTCACCGCCGTCGGCCACCGGTCGTCGCTGCCCGGTTGCCGGCAGTTGCCGTTACCGGCCGCCGCCGCCGATCGCCGCAACCGGTTGTCAGTCGCTGGTCATCGTCGATCGTCGGCCGGCGCCGTCACCGCCCTTCGCCTGCAACCGCCGCCCTTTGCGGGCCACCGCCGGTCATCGGTTGCCGGTCACCGTCGGTTGTTGGCTGCCGCCGGTCGCCGGTCCTTGGCCGTCGCCAGTCACTAATCGCCGCCGCCAGCTGTCGGTCACCAGTCACCGCCGATGGCCACCCGCCGCCGCCGATCACCGCCGCCACCGCCTGTCGCCGAACGCCGCCGCCGCCGACCACTGCCCGTCGCCACCCACCATCGCCGGCCGCCGCCGCCTCCTGCCGCCACTACCCACCGCCGCTCGTTGCCGAACGCCGCCGGATTGGCGGTCACCGAATGCCAGAAAATATTTTCCGAAACTTTTCAGATTTTAGCCGAACGCCAGAAAATTGTGTTCCAGGAAAATATTTTTCAGGAAAATGATTTCCGAAAAAATATTTTCTAAAAGGAGAATATTTTCCGCCAAAGGAACGGAGTCTTAGATGAGCTATCATCTACCATTTTGAAGCCTTTGGGAGCATCAAAGTTCCATCCTTCATATTTTCTTCACTCAGTTACTCAATACAAGTACGACGTGGTAGGCTTTTCCCCAACTTCATATTGACTTCATTCATTTATTCCTAGTCCGGGGACACCTAGCTTATTTATTATTGCTTCCTCCAATTAAAGAGAGTTAAATACACTATACCATTGACTTTTCTTTCTTTTCCCCCCTGCGGAGCCAACCTATGGGGTTGACTATGATGAAAGCGACCCATTATAAACAGAGTAAAGATAAAAGCTTCTCTTTACATAATAATAACACAAATGCGAGGCATAATGTTTAGGCAATGCCATTCATTTAAATGCCGATTCGGAGTTGGATTTTTACATCGAAGGTGAATTACCAACTAAAGAAATTTCACGAGCAGCCTTATTCGATCACCTGATCTCCATGCAAGCGCTTCTTAGCATGACTCGGTTTGAGCAATTTTCTTCTTTTTTACTTCGCCGATTTCATAATATACATTTAGTCAACTGTTGCTATGTATCATCTATAAGTACCAATTTTGTGTCTTGTAGGCTTTGTTAGTATATCCTCTCTAGGTCAAACTTGTTATAAGCGATTTACATGCATAGTGCTCTCGTCTTGAATCTTACATTCGTGTATCGCCCCCAGCCACACAACTCAGACTCAATTCATATATACACTAGCTAAGCACCAAACGATACATGTTGAATATAAGGCCCTATAGAAGTGTTGTGGAAAACTAACATTCTTTCGCTCGAAGGGATTCAAAGAAAGAGACTCTTAAATAGAAATTTGGATCAAGTCCCTCGAGAGGATACTGAAATCAATGAGCTTTTACAAAGTGGAGTCTTACATATTTATCACTCAATAGTTTATTCTTTTTAGGGATGCATGTAATGGACCATTTGAGACAAGTACTTAATATTGAGTTACATAATACCCGAAATCCTTCCCACAACTAGAAACCAGCAATATGGTTTTTGTGAATACCAAGGCCGTCCCCATACCTTTTGCATTAATTAATTACAATCTAGTCAATCGGCAAGTACATAATCATAGAGAAAATTACCAAAAAAAGTCTCAAATCTATTGTACAAATGTCAATCTAGTCCTAAACCTTTTAAATAAAAAAAACTAAAAAAACTAAAAATAATAATATAAAATTCAGAAATTCCTTTTAACAATTGCAAAAATTGTCCATGTGAGCACCAGTCATACCACGTAAGATGACTGGTGTTCAAGTCAGTGATTTCCGGCTAAAATTAGTTGAAATGACTAAATTGGCAAATTGTCAAAAGATTTATGACTAAACTGATTAAATTAAAATATTTAGAATGGAATTGGTATATATACAGTAAGTTAGGTTTAGGACTATTGTGGTAATTATCCCCATAATCATCCCTTTGGGCCTACATAAACCCCTCAGCTGGAGCAACCATTGCACATTAGATCTCCATATAGAACCATCGAAAGAATAATTCCTCAAATTTTGAGAGAGAGAGAGAGAGAGAGAAGCTCCGCAACCTGATCGAGACTGAAAACTTCAAGAAACCCACCACGAGTCACCATCAAGTCAACCTCCGAGTATTACCAAAGCCTGGTTCTCTTGAGAGAAAAAGATCAACGATGGGGGTCATTGGAACATGTGTGTTGGCAGTGATCATCGCATGGCTCATTCACTGGGTTTACAGATGGAGGAACCCTAAATGCAATGGGGTTCTTCCTCCTGGTTCTTTAGGGCTTCCTCTCATTGGGGAGACCCTGCAGTTGATAGTCCCTGGTGACTCTTTGGACCTCATTCCTTTCCTCAAGCATAGAATGCAAAGGTGCTTGATAACACCAAGGTCATTTTCACGTGCAAAATGCTGATTTTGGGCAATCACTTATCTTGTTTTCTCCTTTTCTGTACATTCGGAAGGCATGAACCACAAGGTTGTTGACTTTTGAGTTGCATTTTGCAGTTTAGGGTGTAAAGCCGCTCGACAAATGAAAGTTAATGGTTAATCAAATGTTTATTTAAGGGTTTTTGGACCCACTAGACTGTCAAGTGCAGCATTTTGCCATTGTTCCATGGGGGACCATGTGCAATTTATTTTTATCACATGCAGTGTCATGTCAACTGGTGCCCTCAATGCGCTTTTTAAGTATACTTAATTTGAAATGTTTCGATTTTTAAAACATTGATTGTCTATATCACGAGAAGAATCGATGCATTGAAAATTGCAAAGTTTACTTAACTAGTAGCTTAAAAAGTGCCTCTGCGGCACCGTTCAATAATTGTGGGATATGGTTCTTGGACAAGTAGTCTGGAGCATCCGCGGCATGAATTCTAATCTTACTTCGTAACATCAGCAGTAGAAATGCTCCCTATTTGTTGGTTCTTTGGGCGTAGGTATGGGGCGACATTTCGAACAAGCGTGGTCGGCCGGCCATTGATAGTATCGGCCGATCCGAGATTCTGCCATTTCGTCCTTCAGCAGCACGGCAAACTGTTCGAGTCATGGGCTCTGGACACATTTGCGAAGCTCTTCGCACAAGATAGCGAGGCCAGCACCAATGTTGCGGACATTCACAAGTATACCCGAGGCACGGCTCTGAAGCACTTTGGCATGGAGGCCTTGAAGGAGAGGTTGCTTCCTTTGATGGAAGAAGTGTCGCAAGCAACTATAAAGAGCTGGTTAGGCAAAGAGTCCGTCGACGTGAAATATGCTACAGGAACCGTAAACACCGAAACCATGGACCAAAGGGCTTTTGAATGATCCTTCCTTTTCTCTGAACAAGGTAACATGTCCGAACATAACATTTTGTTTCTTGATGTTCTTGATAGATGGCAATCGAATTTAGCGCGAAGCTACTGTTCAGTCATGATCCTACACAATCATCAAAGAAATTGGGTGATTTGTACTTTTCGTTCATCCGAGGCCTCTTGTCCATTCCTTTGAACATTCCGGGTTCGGTATATCACAAATGCCTCAAGGTAAAATGAGTCAATTTCTTGGTTAGAAGTCGATTTCATTGTATGAAATCTAAGTATGAATCTTTGATCCATGAATTAATGCAGGATCGAAGGAAGGCGTTGTTGATCATTCGAAGAGTCATAAAAGATCGCCTTTCTTCGCACGGGAGACTTCACGATGACTTCCTTTCCCATGTCATGCAAGATATGAGTAAAGAGAAATTCTTGACGGAGGATTTCGTGGTCCAACTTATATTTGGTCTTCTTTTTGTCAGTTTCGATTCTATTTCGACGACGCTAACTTTGGCTCTAATGTTCCTCAAAGAGAATCCTAGAGCATTGCAAGAAATCACCGTACGAATAGCCGATTCTACATTAAATATGCATGACGGCATCTTACGAAAATCTTTGCCCGGTTTATTTTATTTGTGCTCTTTTCCAGGACGAGCACGAGTCGATAATAAAGCAAAGAGAAATTTCAAGCTCCCCGATCACATGGAAGGAATACAAATCAATGCCTTTTACTCTTCAAGTATGCCCCCTAGCTAAATGGTCATAGTTCTTCAGTACAATCGGTAAACAGCACAGTCTTGCTGAACCATTGCTGTCCAACGAACAGGTGATCCATGAATCCTTAAGGTTGGGAAACATCTCGCCGGGATTGTTTCGGAGGACGAAAACCGAAGTGGAATGGAACGGTAATTTATCTCCACATGACATTCAATTCATGTTGCTTTGTACTTGCAACGAATGAAAATGACAATATCGACTAGTTGTCAAACTGCGGAATCAGACCTCGCACTCTATATGACGATTAGAGTTCTTGCAGGATACACAATTCCCGCGCGCTGGGGAGTATTGATAGCAACTTCTGCTCTTCACTTGAATCCCGAGACGTACAAAGACCCTCTCACGTTCAATCCGTGGCGCTGGAAGGTGAATTGTGAATAGAAAACCCTTGTGCAATGTCGCCATGATCGGTTTCAATTTGAGCTCCATCGAACTTGGTACACTTGACCATAGTTCCGCCTGTTTCAATTCCAGGAATACGATTCAGATGAGATGCTGAAGAACTTCATGCCTTTCGGATCGGGGATGAAGCAGTGCGCCGGAACGGAGTATGCGAGGGCCTTTCTGTCGATGTTTCTCCATGTTCTGGTCACGAAATATAGGTACTCACCTTTCCCCTATTCGATACCAATGGTCCGCAAAAGATCATGCTGCTCTAGGTACGTGAGTTAACCAATCTAAAGCGCCGCGATTCCTAAAAGTTTCTCTTCTTTTGCAACCTGATCAGATGGACGAATGTGAAGAAAGGCGAAATTCGACGGAACCCAATCCTGAGCCTTGGCGATGGCTTGCACATCGAGATCATGGAGAGACCGAAGTGAAAATTTGTTCATGCTGTTTGGTGTGATCTCAAGTTTGTTCTTATAAGAGCAATAACTCAGGCCATGTACTTTCAAACCTCCCAATATATACAATCAGTTTCTTTAAAAAGTAAAATTTTGAAATTCCAATCTCTTTATTTTTTGTAGTAAAAATAAAGTGACGGGATTCGTTATATAGTTTTGCCATAAATTTTGTAAAATGCCCTCATAGAAAAACTTTGCCTACTACTCATATTGAAATTTGGGGTCTGTCGAGATGAATTTTTCCGTTCAGCGCGGGTCATGTTTCTAGTAATTATTATACGCTAGTTACGAGCCGCACTTTGCATAGAGCATACCTTAATATAAGTGTTTTCGCATATGAGCATATTTTTAAAAAGCTCAATCTCGATTTTTGTTCGAATCTCGGAATCACCGGGATGTAATACTTTCAGAAAGTATTCTTTCTCCCTAGGAAATACAAAGATACAAAAGGAATTGAGGGTGCTAGGCATGCGGGCATCGGCATGTTAAATTAAGGAATGCATCCTTAAAGCCCGCCCTATAAGATGAGGACAGGCCTCGTAGGAGTGGAAAGCTCCCTTTCGTTGGTGAGGTAGGCTATAATTTAGTAGTTAAGAGGTTACCTCTTAAATATTTTATGCTAGTTACAAGCCCACGCTTTACATAGGGCATACCTTGGCATAAGTGTTTTGTTGGTATATATTGGCATTGCTACATCTTATTTTTATCTGTGTTAGCATATAAGTATCGTCACTTATAATATTCAGAATGTTGACATTTTGAGAATTTTTATAAGTTTGTTGGACCTAAATATGTGCCTAAATACTCAAAAAGAATTTATTTTATGAAGCTGAATGTAGGAAAAAAGGGAAATGCTTAAACTTAAATATACAAAATGAATTATGTTAGTTTTCAAAATTAGTTACTTCTTTGTTTTGCTTTCCGATACCAACATCCTGGAAATAAACACCTTCCGATTGCATTTCGCTTTCCGATACCAACATCCTGGAAATAAACACCTTCCGATTGCATTGAATCCTAAAATCTTAAGTAATATAATTTTCTCGTCAATCTGCAATGTGACCAGATGGATAGTTGTCCAGAAAGGTGAAACATGCCGAACACTGATTCCACAACTCCGTTTGTTTTATGAAAAATGAATGATTTAAAAAACATTTTCTAAAAACGATAGTTTATATCGCTTGCAAAAATGAATGGACGAAAATTACTTTCACTATCCAAAAAAATATTTAGACAAAGATTGTTGTCGATAATAAAAATTTTTCTATTTGCTAATTATTTCGAGTGATATAAATTATTATTTTTAGAAAAATATTTTCTAAATTATTCATTATTCGTGAAACAAACAGAGCCCAAGTCTTGGAGAAGGATTGCCCATCAGGGCCATGGAAAAACATGAACAAAAAACCTTGTTTGCAATAATTCGGGTGGTACCAATGTTTGCTTTCAAGGGCACCTTTCACTGGTCCTTCTTACAGGAAATGTTCTTCTGATTTTAACCAGATGTTGACTCTTTGAAGCTTGGCCATTCTATTCCTTTCCTAATGGGCTCAACCTTTCTGGCCCAATACTTCTGGGCCTGTATTCTCCATAGCCGTTTTTGGGCCCTCACTTAGTTCTGTTGGCTAGGATTTTATGTATATTCCTATATTTTATTTCCCGCAAATGAAATACAATTATTCGATGTAGATACATACTTTATAGAATGATTAAGGAGAATAATATGATGGTGAAAGGAAAAAAAAGCAAAGGTAAATCATCTAGATGTATCTACCCGTCAACACTTGAGTGTTTTGAAAACTTTCGAGCATTTGATATCTACAAGAAAATCGAATTCTTAATGGTATGAAAAAAGTCAAATGCAAAAAAATACAAAAATAAAAACACTCCAAACCAACCTCAATTTATCATATTCCCATCCAAACCACTTTGATGTGTTTAGAGATAGCACAATAGGAAACGAAAATTGATTAAAACATTCGGATCACATATCATATCATGATGGCTTGATTCTTCGTGAGGTCATAACATCGGGCCCATTTGGAATCGAGGCCATTTAGGTAGTGGCATGCCGCTATCGGCGAGAGAAAAAGAGTCAGGGACGATGGAGACAGAAAAGGGACGAGCCCTCTTGATGGGATCTTCACACGATGGCCAGGTTCCACTGCAAGACGTCAGTGGTGGCGGGCGGCCGCCTGTGGCGACAGTGTTAGATGACTATCCGTTGGTCATTGTGGTTAAAGCTTTGGTGTATTTTCTGATGTGTGAGAAAGGGGGGGTATTGTGTGAAAAGGAAATGGCAAAAACTACAACAAATATACACCCTTGGTAAAGTGAGGCAATATATATGTTTATGATATATATATATATATATATATATATATATATATAGGTGAAAAGCAAGTGAAATCAGGCGTCAGTAGTGATCTCGAATCATCATCATGTTCATCTTTAGACTAGTACTATTCTCTTCTTTTCGATATGTTCACGTGCATTTCATGAAATGCAGCCAGTTCTGGTTCCAGCTTATAACTCCAGACACAAAAGGTTAAGTTTAAGCAAGAAACTAACAGAATACTTCAAATTAAACCGGCGCTTCAGCTTTCCAGCAACGACATACGACGCGGATCAGACTCACCTGCTGAAACTGAGGGAGGGTATAGACGCCGGCGATCGGCGTGGGGGGCGGGGGAGCGGGGTAGACAGGGCCGGCGTAGGCCGTCGCGGCGGTGGCGGCGGCGGCCTACAGCCGCGACGGCGGGTGGCGGCGGGGGAGGCAGGGCGGCTGCTGCTGTGGCGGCGGCGGCGGCGGCGCTGGGGGTGTAGGACGGCGGCGCCGGGGGCTGCTGGAGGTGGAAGGGGAGGGGGAAGTAGGAGGATCCGGTCTGGTAGGTGAACTGGGAGGAGGAGGAGGAGGCGGCGGAGGAGGAGGACGGAGGCGGCGTCGACATGGAAGAGGAGGGATCGAGAAGGATCCAAAAATCGATCGAAAAGCTCGAGCCTTTACGGAGAGAGGATTTGGGGGAGATTTTCTAGGGTTTCTTCGCTTCCGCTTCTCGAATCGACAAGGAAGGAGCGAGAGAGAGACAGAGAGAGAGAGAGGAGCTTCTTCTCGAACATTTTGCTATGCGCCCGCTCGTGAGCCGAAAAATCTCAAATTGCTACGCTCGTTCCACATTTACCACGATTTCACTCTAAGATAGTGCAATTTCTATGGCACGAAAAAATAGTCTGGGGTGAATGCAAGAACAGCAGTACCGGTTTGGACCTTTTCCGCAGTGCGAAGATTGATTCGAGGAAAACGCGACGTGAATTATACTGATTTGAGATTTTTGATGACTTTAGCTCGGTTTCAAAATAGGGAGGGATGTATAATTTCAAACTTTCAAAAACCTAAACCATTTAGGCACTATCCCGGCGGAGTGCTCTCATCGATGTCTCGACGTATCTCGACTGTCGGTTCTTGCCTCTTCTTTTGTCGGCTATTGAAATAGCTGATCGAGACACCGAGGGGAGCACCGTGCGGGCTTCTGACGTCCGCGTCCGTCCCACGGAGGCGACGTCGGCCCGACCAGCGGGCCTTAAGCGTTTGGGCCCGACGCATGTTTCTGATGGGCCCATTTATGGGTCACGCGTCGCGGGCTTTCCTCAAGCTACGGCGCCGGTCCATCCTATCCTCGCGCACTGGCCGAAACTACATTAAAAGATAGATAGGGGCTAGTCCCGCTACCATCTACACGCCGCTTCACCTGGCGTCTTAACTTTGTTTTCAACCGTCGAAAGCACGTGAATGAGATGCGCATCGATGGTCGAGAAATGTCAAGACATACATAGGAGCAAAGATGTCAATGGTTCGGTAGAACGTTCGGGCACGTATGTCCTGTCCCGACCCGGCAATGTCGAGTCGGTTCGGTTTCGTCCGGGTTGAGTTTCAAATCGAACACTGGTTATATCGTTTTTTCGGAGGTTTGATAATTATTTTAGATAGAATAAAGTAACGAGAAGAGAGTTATTTCAGTAATTCAATGAGTTGTTTTAGAAGTTTGCGCTCATTGCTTTAACGTCTAATCTGGAGAAGAAGAAGGTGAAAGGAGACACACCGGATTGCGTCTCGTCTTTCCTCAAGCGCAAAGTGAGAACACACTTATTAGGCTGCGTTTGGGAACGACTTTCCCAAGTGCCTTTGAGTGTCCAAAGCTCCTTGAGCCAAATATTGAGTGTTTGATAAAATTTTTAGAACCCAACTTAAGAAAAAGTCAGCCTTGAGAAGGCTGAAAGCCCAAGGCAGGTGGGAAGGTGCCTTGGGCTTTTCAGCTTTCTCGGCATGCAGTTCCATGGGATAAGTAAACTTTTTTAGTTACCTTTTTGCCCTTAAATATTTATTAGAATTCCAACTTTAGCCTTTTGTAAAAATAGAAACCCTAGATCTACAAGCAGCCGTTCCCTCCGCCTCCCTCACTCAACGAAGACTCCCACCTCCCTTAATAATCGGTGGTTTGATGGCTTCGAATCAAGCCAGTCTTCTCCTCCAGAAGCAGCTCCGAGGTCCGATTTTGACCCTGATTTCGCCTTCCTTTTTTAGGGTTTCTTCTCTGTTCTTTTCTCGCTGTCGATGAACACGTGGGTGTCGGTGATCGGTTGCGGATCTTTGCAGGAACCCGGTGGATGGGTTCTCCGCAGGGTTTGTGGACGACACCAACGTGTTCAAGTGGAGCGTCTCCATCATTGGTCCTCCCGACACTCTATAGTGAGTTGGAATCGCTTTTGTTGGATTCGTCGAGCTCGAAGTTTTGTTCTTTTTCGTGCTCTCGATGAACCTTTTCTTATTTCTTTCGTGGGTCGATTCCTTTTTGATGTGGTGGCATGAATGGTTGGCTTTTTGTTCTAAAAAAGGTGCTTATTTTCGTGGTGTTGTGTTTCGAATTGGTCTGTAAAAAATCGGATCATCTGTTTCATTGAACATGTATGGTCGCCTCTCCTCTTCGCTCACGCTCGCCTCTCTCTGCTTCTTTGAAGAAAGAACTCTGGTCGCCTCTGTCTTCACTAAGCAGTCGCTCGCTTCTCTCGTGGTTGCCTCTCTCTTGGTGGCCTCTGTCTTTGCTCAAAACCCAGTTGCTCGCCTCTCTCTTCGCTCAAAACCCAATTGTTCATCTCACCACGAATCCAAATTCTTTTGCTTTGATTCCTTCTCATTGTGCTTTTTTTAGTTGTGATTCTTAAGCACAGAGTCATTTTGTGAATGGTTGTTTCGATGTTGTGCTTGATTGAGATATTATTACTCTAGTAATGAATTTCCGGCTGATTTGGCTTGCGGATATTGTGCGAAAGTCGGGAATTGTTATGGAATGAGTCTTAATTTCTTTGATTAGCGAGGCTTGGGGGTGTCCAGGTCTTTGTGTTTTGATGATTGAGTTGAGTTGAGTGATTTGTTCATTTGTTTTGCTACAGTTGGTCTCTGGCAAAATGTTAATAATTGCTTGTTTAGCATAGAAATACGTTTTTTTTCTTTGTCGCAATAGAAATACTATGAATTACCTTCAATTTGCTGGAAAAAGAGGATTTTATAAGGGAGGAACTAAATCGTTTGGCAATGTCTCATGAATATCTTTGTTAAGTTCACCGAAATGATTATGATGATGATATGTTCTTTTGATCGCTTCGTGTATGGACATTTTGCGCATTAGGATATGGAAATTAGTTGACTGGCGTTCCAATCATATATTGCTTTTTAAGTGAAATGTTTCGAGTTTTAGAACCATTGATGCACTGTGAAAATACTGCAAGAAGGAAGCCTTTTTACATTTGGTAGTGGAAGATTGTGGAAAAGAAATTATTTATAGTTTGATTTATTTTCTTCCAAAACATTTGTCGAGGCTCCAAATGTAATTCTCTTCACTGATTACCTCAGGTTCTCCACTGGAACTACATCATTTGCTGATGCTACATCAGCAATATGAATTCTGAGTTGAGGATCTTGCGTTCCTTCAATGTTTGGTCATGTTCTTGTTCTTGTTCTTCGCTTTGTTGAGATGGAGATGAGGTTGGGGTTGGTGTGTTGGTCAATTGGGTTCTCAGAGTTACTTATTTGGCCATTTTCACATTTTATTGTTGTAGGTCTGAACTTATTTGCAGTCATAGTTCTGTGCTCAAGTCTCATCTTGTCTTTTTAAATTTGCATGCTGTGTTCCTGTACAATATCACTTTTTTGACATCATTGTATTGAACTTGTTATTTGACATCACCATATGACTAATTTTAGGATGATGACTATGGCGATTTCGCCTGGATTCAACTCCACATTTTGCAACAGAGATGATTTCCTAATTGAAGTTTGAGAGGGAATTGATGGATTAGAGAGTAGAAATGGTGGAAAACAAGCTGACTATCACTGAGCAATAGTTCAACACGGTATGTTGCTGGAAAGGACTAAGCATGTGGCGAACATGAGACAACAATGTGCAAGTTTAAGTCTTGAGATTGACAAAAAGGGAGAGACAGACAGAAGATATGGTCATACTGAGTGACCATTGCTGAAACAACGATGTTGGTTTCTACCCGGTCATTGCTATTTGTGTGACCATTTCTGAAACAACGATGTTGGTTTCTACTTGGTCGTTGCTTTTTGTGGGAGGGATTGCTCCCAAGACATAAGGGAATTGTACTAGAGAATGTGGGTTATTTTTTTTTTCAAATTGATGAGTTGATGTATGTTAATCACTTGTGGTGTTGCACACTGATTAATGCACAAATGTGGTTTGTTCTAGCATCCATTTCTAGTAGATAATGATATGAGAATGTTGGTGGTTTCTATCCCTTTGGACTATTTGAATGTTGGCCAAAATGACAACTAGTTTAAATGCATATTTTTTTGGAATGTCCAGGCATATCCATGTAATATTTAGGGATAACATATTTCTTTGCTTGGAACATAAGTGATTATGTTTAAGTATAATGAAATTATTCTTTTTAATAGAGAAAGATCTAGAATGATCCATTTTGATGTGATATATATATGTTAATATATTTCTTTTACATTACTCTCAACGCGAAAATGTAGAAGTTACGGTCTTTTTTTTGTTAATTTTAATAAATTAAAATTAAAAAACGTTATTTTAGTCATGCCAAAGAACTTTCCAAATCTATATTTACCAAACAGCATTTTTCTAAAGTTACTTTTCAAGGTACTTTTCAATTACAATTTACCAAACAGTATTTGCATTTCACAAAACCCTTTTAAACTAAAGGCCTTTGCTTTTCTCCAAAGGCTTTTTCCAAAAGCCTTCCCAAACGCAGCCTTAAACCCATGGAAATTGAAGGAGACTTTCGAAAGGAGACGTGTGGATCGGAGACTTGCTTCTTTCTCTGACCCTTCTTCTTCTAGGAAAGACCAATTTTCGAGTTCCGGCTTAGCACCAAACCAAGCGCAACCACTCTTGTTGTGTATCGTGAGGGCTACACGTGTCGGTCACTTGGTATAATTAGGGCCCGAGAAAAATGTAATATTTGGTGTATGGCTTGATTTATAATGAAATCAGGCATTGCTCTCCACATAAAGTATGGCACGCCGGCCGAATCATGTAAATTTAATGTTCAATTTATTTTCTTATACTATTTAGTATTGTCGCGACCTCCCTGCGGCGCCAGCCCTCGGTGGGCCGACAATGGTGGTTAAGAGACTTTTTTGTTCCAAAAAAAAAATCACATGATAAAGGGACCCGGGTCGGATCTCCACGTCCGACCCGAGCCGGGATTTAGGTGTCAGCAAGTATTATGTTCAATCAGTTGTTTTCGTAACAGATCTCATATATAGATGGCTAGCTAGCGAAGTCAAGGCAAATGGCATTGATGGTTGAGTTGGCGGTTTAAATGGTAGGCATGGAAGTACTTATCCTGAGCTCAAATGGGTCAACGGGTGATGGCATAAAGCAAAAAATAGGGCGAGACCAAAACTATGTCTTCACTTAGATGAGCTATCATCTACCATTTTGAAGTCTTTGGGAGCATCGAAGTTCCATCCTTCATATTTTCTTCACTCATTTACTCCATACAAGCACGACGTGGTAGGCTTTTCCCCGACTTCATATTGACTCCATTCATTTATTCAGCACAAGTACCGCGGGCTAGGCTTTTCCCCCGTGTTGCAAATCTCCAAAGTTTTTCGTATTAGTACACAGTCTGTGTACCTTATTTGTTACACAACCCACATCTATCACCATCGATATGAATAGTAATTACTTAAAAGATCGATCAGCTATTCTAATTAACGGTGATGACGCGGGTTGTGTAATAAGCGAATTACACACGCTGTATATAAATCGAATCAGCAATCGCATGCTCTATAAAAACACCCAAAACCTAGTCCGGGGACACCTAGCTTATTTATTATTGCTTCCTCCAATTAAAAAGAGTTAGATACACTATACCATTGACTTTTCTTTCTTTTCCCCCCTGTGGAGCCAACCTATGGGGTTGACTATGATGAAGGCGACCCATTATAAACAAAGTAAAGATAAAAGCTTCTCTTTACATAATAATAGCACAAATGCGAGGCATAACGTTTAGGCAATGCCATTCATTTAAATGCCAATTCGGAGTTGGATTTTTACATCGAAGTTGAATACCAACTAAAGAAATTTCACGAGCGGCCTTATTCGATCACCTGATCTCCATGCAAGCGCTTCTTAGCATGACCCGGTTTGTGCAATTTTTTTTCGTTTTTTACTTCGCCGATTTCATAATATATATTTAGTCAACTGCTGCTATGTATCATCTTCAAGTACCAATTTTGTGTCTTGTAGGCTTTGTTAGTATATCCTCTCTAGGTCAAACTTGTTATGAGCGATTCACATCCATAGTGCTCTCGTCTTGAATCTTACATTCGTGCATTGCCCCCCGGCCACACAACGCAGACTCAATTCATATATACACTAGCTAAGCACCAAACAATACATGTTGAATATAAGGCCCTATAGACCTTCCAGGCTTAGGTAGCGCTATGGAAAACTAACGTTCCTTCGCAGGAAGGAATTCAAAGAAAGAGACTCTTAAATGGAAATTTGGATCAAGTCCCTCGAGAGGATACTGAAATCAATGAGCTTTTACAAAGTGGAGTCTTACACGCGTATCACTCAATAGTTAATTCTTTTTTAGGGATGTATGTAATGGACCATTTGAGACAAGTACTTAATAATGAGTTACATAATACCCAAAATCCTTCCCACAACTAGATACCAGCAATATGTGCAGTCTTTGATTAATGTTTGGCGGAGGTGGTCGGGGACGGGCTGCGGGGTGGGGGCCTTGGGGGACTGGACGGTGGTGGAGAGGCGGTAGAGGGAGAGGATGTTATTTTTTCAATTGAGAAAGAAGAGATCACTTTGATATGAATCTTTTCCATATGAATTTTTTTATTTTTTTAATAAAATTGTTTACAAGATATGTTGTCGATATTTAAATTAAAAAAGTTACATACATTTTTTTTTCAATTTTAAACCAATTAAAAAGCATAAATTAAAAACTCAAAGGGACTTTTCAAATGTGTTTTCATTAAATAGCTTTTCCCTCGGAGTTGCTTCTCAAAGCAGAATTTACCGAGCAATCTTTGCATTCTCCCAAAACCCTTTAGGCTAAATTGCTTAACATTCTCCCAAAAGTCCCTTAGAAATGCTTAATCAAACGCACCGTTAGGCCAAACAGCTTTCCATTTCCCCATAGCCTCTCACAAATGCCGAACCAAATTCACCAAAAAAATCGCTCGACTCAATTTCCTCATACAAAGTGTATGTCCAACGACTCGGGAGTGAGCCGAAAAACACAGAGCCCAACAAAAATCAGGCCCAACCCTAATTACCGAGCCCGGTTTGGCTTGGGCTAGGTGACCGGGCCTAAATAATATTTGGAATTCAGACCGGTTTAAGCCATTTGGGCTTCACCGGCCCGAATTGGCCCAGTCCATATCGGTCCGGGTCGAGAACCCCAAGCCCGAAATCTCCGGGTCGGGCCAAGGTTCTCTCATTTTTCCGTTCTTATTATTTTCCGCCCACCCTCCCCCCGCTTAAACCCTACGAGGAGAAAAAGCAAGCGGACTTCAACACACGCGCGCACACTCTCTCTCTCTCTCGCACTCGCCAGCGGCAAAGTCGCAGGATTCTATCGGTGCGACGTTGCAAGAATCTCGCCTCGGACAACTTGGTCTGTTAGCGGCCTCGCTCTCTCGCCTGGGATGGTAATTCGATTGGAATTCCTGGGCTTGATGGTCCTCCGCTTGCTATCTCTGTTGTTGCATCGCGCGCTTTCCGGCATAGCTTCGGGCCGCCGGCGAAGTGAGGCGCCTGGGGAAAAATCGATTGAGTTCTCATAGATTGAAACGCAGAAGTTGATGGGAATGAGTTGTTGTTAGAGGCTCGGGTTCGGGCTTTTTTCTCTTTTGAATCGGGGGTATGTTGTCGGGTGGAGTGTGCGTTCTGATGGGTTAACGTGAACTTTTTTTTTGTAAATTTCGATGCTCTTTTGTCATGTCAGTGGTGAAATGGGTTCATGTCGTGAAGCGAGGTTTTGAACAGAATTAAGTCTGTTGGTGTTGGTGACCCCCCCCAAAAAAAAGGAAAAAAAAAAGAGAGAAGATAATGAAGGAACTCTGTTGGTTTCAGCTTTGATGTTAAAATATTGAGTTTTTCAATTAAATTATCCAAAGAAGTTCCCAAATGGGTTTAACCAATAACTCGGAAAATGTTCCCCATCGCCAAAAGACACGAACTTGATTGGACCCATAATTTCGGTCGGCCTAAGCAGGGTTGATCTAACCAGGTATCTAATGATTCTCTATTTATGTTACCTAAGTGTTGGGAGAGATAGCTAACACCTTCAAGTTCATTTCAGCTGGTATCTGTATATTCCGTGGTTAATCAAAGTCATATGTCTATCCCTGATTGAAATTGGCAGCTGCAGTTAGCCTTCTAAGACAAGTTTTTAGTTTGCGCAGTAGCGTGTTGCATTTGGGGTCCGGAATCTACGTCCGCGTTTAGTTCTTGAAACCCCAAATGATAAAGGGAAAGAAAGACTTTCAATGAAGTTTTCTTAGAAGAAGACAACTTCCATTAAAGGTGATCGGTTCCAGGGTGGATTGGGTCCAAATCTAGAATCTGAAACCAACCCTGGTATAATTGGTTCCTTATTTTTGGAATCTAAAACCAATCCTATTTTTTCTAGACCCTGTTTTGGAAACAGCCCTATTTTTCCTGTTCGGTTTCAGGGTCTACCCGAGAACCTTTTTTTTTTTTCCTTTTTTCCATTTCATTTTTTTAGTAAAATAATATAGGTAGCAATAAAACAATTTAAAATAAAAGATGAATAACAAAAATCACTATCCGCCAAAAGTAACAATCCCCAAAATGAGTAATTGAAATTACAATCCATCAAAATCAACAATCCAAAAGCGTTGTGTGGCAGGACATAGTCCAATCGTATAAATCTTTAAGAGTCATATTTCCAGGGAATTTATTTAACATGTTTAGCTCTTTATTTTACATCATGATGAGATAACTCCTCGTTTCTGTTTCTAAATGAAATATCTTGAAAGAAAAATCAAGAGACTTAGTAGTAAGGCATATGCTCTCACTAGAAAAATGTTTATATATCTCATCTGAATCACACAATATTTAGATGACTTTAAATGTCGTACTGTTTTACTTATAGTTGTGAAATATATTCCAATATTAAATCGGAAATCGGTTCTAAAATCGGTTCTAAAATCGGTGAAGTAGGGTAACATGATATAGGTTTTTTACTTTTTTTTTTACATTATTTCAAAGCCGGTTCTAAAACAGGTTTGGGTTGGTTTTTACTTGGAACCGAAAATCAGATCGGTTCTAATCGGTTCCCAAAAAGTGGAACCGATATCCGGACCTGTTCTTGTTAGAATCGATTCCCAAACCTGTTTTCGGGTGGGTTGGTTCGGTTTACGGGCAAACCCGATCCGGTTGCACATCCCTAACTTCCATGTTTCATTAACTATGTAGCACCGACACATTGGAATGGCCAACGTGCCGGTGTCCGACACCGACACGCATGTCGGACTTGCCGACACGCTTCGACACACGGTCAACACTCCGGACACGCTCCCGACACGCGAGTCCGGAATCACGACGTGCACGGGTCTATTTTATAAATTTTCAAAAAATTCGGGGCCAAAATGTAAATTCATAAAAAAAAAATTTTAAAAAAAAGAGAGAAATAAAAGTAGAAGAAAAATGGCTAAAACATAAGCTAGGTCTTCGTTTCCTCTGCCTTCTTCACTCGACCCACGGCCTACCACTCAAAACTCTCTTCTTTCTGTCGACCACCAATCCACCGCGAGGCGCTCTCCACGCCGGTCGCCGGTCGCTGCTGCAGCCGAGTAACAGCCTAACAGGTACACCTCTCTCTCTCTCTGTTTCTGCTGATTGCATGGTCACGGGGCTCGATCGCGCGGTCCCCGAAAGCCCGAGGAAAAGGGGAGATGGTCGGTCCTCTGCAGATCCTACGGCTGTGCATTCGGACGGGCGGCTCGCCGCGGGGGCCCCCCGCGCAAACCCCCGGTCCTTTTGCTTTGACCGCCCTTTTCTCGAAACTTTAGAAAAGATGGTGAGGGGTCTCAACTCGACACGTACGACACGGACATCGGAACAGACGACCCCCAACCCCCCCTCTTCCGCCGGCGGATGAATCTCACGGCGGAGGAATGGGGCGCCGCGGCGGCTCGGGTCTTTATCTGTCGGCCATGGCCATCGAGGGAGGCGGCCACCGCACCGACCTTGTGTATTCTTTGACCTAATCGTTGCTTCCCCTAGAAAGAGCCATCTCTCTCTCTCTCATATTTTATGATTTTCTTATTGTGAACACTTGCTACTTCTTTATTTTATTGATATCATTGGATGCCTCGTGTAAGTTTGCAATCGAATAACCGATTCACAATTAAAAAAGAAAAATACCAACTTTTGGCTAATTATTGAGAGCAGAGTTTGATCAACAATTAACATAATAATCGACAACTTCAAGGGAATTGACGACTCGACGAGGGCAACATTGTGAAAGTTATCGGTGAGTCTTCATCGAGACTTGAGAAATTGATAACACCAAAAGATAATTACTGGGTAGTTATGTTTTTTGCCGCTGTTTAAGGATTTTTATATCTTCTAGTGGATAATTGTTGCTAAATAATGGGTGGTTATAAACACTCCAAGTGTTTACTATAAACCCCCTTGAATCATTCACAGAACTCAACATTATCATAAATTCATCTTTTATCTTCACTTTTCTATAATTTACATAGCTAAACACGATTGTGTCCAGTCTCTATTTCTTTTAAATTTTATTGTCCTTTACTTTTTTGTCCAAAACAACAAGTGATCATTTGCAATCTTTATCGATTTATATCGATCCATCCATACTCTTTTTTGTCCTTATTGTCGTTTTTTTATCATTTGTCTTGTGGGGGAGGGGGGAGGGGAAGAAGGAAGGGGGAAGGGGGGGCGGCATGTGGGTGGGTCGTGGGGGAAGAAGGAAGGGAGGAGGGGAGGGGGGAAGAAGGAACACGTCAAGAGTGCTAGATCATCCTCTTGACTAGGCATATTGCAAAATTTTTAGGGAAGATTTAATTTTATTATAGACACGGCAAACCAAAACGATCTGAGAACAGTTAATAAATTGCCTGTATTCTATCAAAACCAAGCCTAAACGAAAAATCGGGTAATGGTGGATTTTCTAGGCTCTTTTTGTATTATTCATTTGTTTGTGGATTTGAATAAAAAATGATGATTTATTATGTATATATAAAAATATGTATTTGATATACGTGTCCGAACGTGTCGCGTGTTCGGTGTCGGTGTCGGTGTCGGTGCTACATAGGTTTTATAAGGGCAATGGCTTCAAAGATAATTCATTGAAGATCCCCAAGGGTAAATAAGAAAGCATGGAAGGAACAATTGGAATGGTGTATAGGACAATTTACTTGGGGGACACACAAGGATAAGTATCTCTGGTTGATTGGTTTACTTGGAACTGATATTGTTCTTATATTTGTTTGTTTGAGAGGATGGAGACTCAGAGGGAAAACTTGGTTATAGCTTTTTCACTTTCAAGCTTTTGCAGATACTGCAATTGTAAATATATGTCGTCCATTAGTGCATCATCAGTTTTTTTTTTATCACAATGAAACTGATAGATTGTCACATGTGCACCCATATTCGCAGTTTTTCTTTTGGCTTTTGTGGGTGCAATTACAGATATTGCGAGATTTTATTTTATCATTTATATTTGTTCATTCAATTTTTCTTTTTTAGATTTGAGTAAGTGTATTCTTTCTCCTTTCCTACGAATTGTGGTACATGAATTCTCTGATTGTGAACTGATCCTGTTTTAAATTTCTTTAGTGGCTGCATGATATTGATCCGTCATTCTTTTTTCCCCATACTTCGAAAGTAATGATTTGCCTCTTTCGTGTTTCCAGCATGATTCCAAGTATTGGAACCAAGACCGAGTTGTTAAAATCTCTTGTGATCTCCACTGGACCTTTTAGTCGGAATCCGCATATGTCTGGTTCTTATCAATGCAAGATTCCCTTAGACTTAACCTCAAGGAAATTTCTGCTGCTACCAATGAATTATGTAGGGACACAAGCTAGAGCACGCGCAAAGAATATTTTTAGGAAGTATAGCATAAGTGCAAAAATGGCTGAAAGTCTTACATACAAGGATGCCGGTGTGGATATAGATGCTGGCTCAGAGCTTGTTAGGAGAATTGCGAAAATGGCCCCTGGAATTGGAGGCTTTGGAGGTCTTTTCCCTCTTGGTATGATATCCTAGACCTTTATACTTTTGATGCTTGTTTAGTTAGATTCTTTCTTCTTCTTTTTTCCGTTGGTGAGAAGTTTAGTTAAACTCTAATTGGCAGAACAAGGCAATCCGTTATGTATTGTGTTAAACTCCAATTGATGCTCCAGCTCAAGGAGAATAGTTATGACCGGGTTGAACTCCTTTGAAAGAATGCTATGTGCTAGATCATGGCAGGAAAAATTTGATTAGATGTTGTTATTTATATAAAGTTCATTCGAAGCTTGTACAGACTAATGGTGCCATTTGTGGTTGTAAGTAGAGCATTTCGGCTTCAATTATTTTTATTATGGAATGTAGGCGCACGAAGTTCAGAACATGTTAAATGGTTATAATTTTTCTGCCATAAGCAATAAGATTACTGGTTTCTGGAATTCCTTGATTGCCATTGGCTGGTTAAGCGGAAATGAAAATTATCTTGGGCTCTCCCTCCATCAGGAAAGAAAGGACATATAGAAAACTTGACATTATATGCTAGCTGGATAGTACATCAGTTGTGGTAGAGGAAGTCCTTAGTTTCTACACACTCGAGTGGTTATCCCCATTTGTACTTCTTTTCACCGAGGCTTCCGAGCACACATGAGGATATACCTCACTTCAGCCGTATCTACGCCATGAAAGATAATTCTAAATTATCTAATTCAATGATTGAATGTCCCAACTGTTTAATAATTTGTACTTAGTTCCTTGTTTCTGAATGAACTGGTCTTAGAACAGCCGGCTCATGAACATGTTTATGCTTCTCATTGTAATTAATTTGTTCTGAGGCATTGATTTTACTTAGACTCTCAATTGCGTATTCTTGTTGAGCTTGTTTTTGTTGTGGTTAAACTTGGATGGCAGTTGTTTCAAGATAATGTGTATTTGCGTGTAGGTTTTTTACTAGTTAATAATTAGTTTTTCATGAGCAGGGGACTCGTACCTTGTAGCTGGTACAGATGGTGTCGGGACTAAATTGAAACTTGCATTCGAAACTGGGATCCATGAAACGATTGGAATCGACTTGGTATTGACCGGAAAAGATGATGATCTCTTACAATCTATTTTTGTGTCTAACACTCTTATTTTAGGTCGCGATGAGTGTTAACGACATTGTTACTTCAGGAGCAAAACCTTTGTTTTTCCTTGATTACTTTGCGACGAGCCATCTTGATGTTGACCTTGCTGAAAAGGTAGCAGCTGATCTTGTATATCATAGCTGAATCCGAGAGCTGTTTAAGTTTACTTGAGTTAATACAGAGTTTATGCAGGTTATAAAGGGAATTGTGGATGGCTGTCGGCAAGCTGATTGTGCTCTTTTAGGAGGAGAGGTAATTGCATGCTTTATGTTTCATTTTATGCTACTAATTGTAATCCTAGACACCTTTGGTCGGAATTTGGAGGTCACTTCCTTTCAGCAGCTAAGCAATTTCAAGGGCGAAGTGGGAGATTGTAGGACTTGAGCAATTAAGTAGTCCAATAGATTTCACTATTGAGCTGTTGTTCTTGTTTTGGTGAAAAGAGAGCTGTTGTTCCTATTGGCTTTCGCTACTATGTAATTTGGCGTTCTATCTCCTTGGAAGGGTTTGTTGTATCTTTTCTTCATTGTGTGCCACGCAAAAATAAAGAAAAAATTGTTGACTTACAGAAAGGGTGTTTGAAACTGCATGATTACTTGATTTTCAATGCTGTATGAAACTAACATAGTCAATGTGCCATCCAGACTGCAGAAATGCCCGATTTCTATGCGGAAGGTGAATACGATCTCAGCGGCTTTGCTGTTGGCATAGTGAAGAAGGATTCAGTTATAGATGGAAAAGACATTGTTGCTGGTGATGTGCTCATTGGCTTGCCGTCAAGTGGGGTGCATTCGAACGGTTTCTCTCTTGTCAGAAGGTTAGTTTCATCTTGACCCAAGTATGCTCACGTGTGCCCTCTCATTCTATGATCTTAATTTGCTAATTTCTTTTCCAGAGTTTTGGCCCGAAGTGGTCTTTCCTTGACAGACCAGCTTCCTGGTGAAGCTGTGACGGTAGGTGAAGCTTTGATGGCTCCTACTGTTATTTATGTCAATCAGGTATCCCTCTCTCTTTCATTCTCTGATATATTTCCTCAAAAAATGTAGCTGGAGTATTAAGACTAAAGCAAAATATATGAGCCAATTACCACCCTAATCATAGCTGTTGTTGATGTACAGGTTCTTAACCTTATCAACAAGGGAGGTATCAAAGGATTAGCCCACATTACTGGTGGTGGGTTTACCGATAACATACCGCGTGTATTCCCAAAAGGCCTTGGTGCCACCATCTATGGCGACTCCTGGGTGGTTCCTCCACTGTTTAAGTGGATTCAAGAGGTTGGTTTCCGTTTTGTTCGAGGCTGGAATCTTAGGTTAAGGGAAAGAGCCCGCTCAAGCATTGTATATGATATCGTAGAATGTAGTCAAGCTATTGCTAGCTCTTCTTAGTTACTTAGAAGGTTGAATACATGCTTATGTGGTTTAGTGATTTCTTCTCCTCTATTAGGTGGGAAACATAGAAGATTCTGAGATGAGGCGGACCTTCAATATGGGCATTGGGATGGTTTTGGTGGTTAGCCCTGAAGCTGCCCTTCGGATGCTGGGCGATAATGAGATAACGGCATATCGCATTGGTGATGTGGTTAACGGCGAAGGGGTGAGGTACTGCTAAGGAAAATTCTGTACCCTTCTAAGATATATTGTATTTTTCATCATTGTATTATAGTGAGTGGGTTATACATTGATGTAAGGCCCCTTTTTTTCCCTACTAGATGTGCATGATTGACTTGTGAAAAGATCAAGGAAGCTCTGGTTTTGGTAGGAGGGGAATTGTAGTTGTGCTGAATCTTTTCAAATCAATTTTAATTCTTGAGCTGAATTTTGATCTTTGCATGATGCAGTAACTTTTTTGAATCCGTTCTAAGCATAATCTGCTTTTCGTGACCATTCCTCTGTATGCTAGAGGTCAATTTGCAGCCTTGGGGGTTGGAACCCAAAGAGCACGTACAAAACCTGCAGAATCATATGCTATGACATTTGAGTCGTTCTGGTTGTTTTCCCCTTAACATAGAAATTAGTCACACACCAATCAGGCAACTTAGTCATATGGGACTCTGCAATTTTGTGGAAAAAAGCTGTAGAAAAGAATGAACAAAACTTTCGTGAACTTTGCACTATTTACAAAGTGCCACGACTCTACAAAAATGCATTGACAAAAATGGAATTTGGTGCAAAAATCATTAATGCTGAGCGGGGATTAGCTCGCACTTCGGTTTAGCATCTCATTGTACTGAAGGTATGAAATTTGCCTCTGCAGCTTCATCTGTTCGTAGATCTTGGCTATGAACTCCTCTGCTCGTGTCAATCCCTTGCTCTTCCTCAATTTCCAATCTTCCATCCTCCTCCTCGTCAAAACGAGTTTCCTCTTAGCCTCCATTTTCAAGGAAGCTCTTCCTCACCGCGTCATACCCGTAGCATAGCTGGTCGTCATTGTCAAACTCCGGATCGAAATCGACTTGAGGGTTTGTGCATAGGATGTGTGGCAAGTGAAACAGCATCGACTCCGGGTGTTGCATCCTCGCGTGGACAACCAGGGTCTTCTCGAAGGAGAGCTCGCGCTCTCCATACCAGATTTGGCTGCACGGCATCGCCTGGTCAATTGTCTTGAGGAACTTGGGCACAAGGTGGAGCTGCAACTTGAACGCCCCCGCCTAGAGCAGTGCTGTGCGCAAGAGGCTCTACACGCTGCGGGAAGCACTGGATGACTTCCTCAGCATTTTTTGACTCTCTACTTGAGTAGTGTTGCTTTGAGAAAGTACCGCAGTTGGAAAAGATAGAATGAGAGAAGATGAAAAGAGTGTGTGCAGAGCTCTTTATGTTTAGGATGATCTGAGTGAATGAGCAGAGTTACAGTAAGTGTTTATATATATGGATGGGAATTCTGCGTGGCACGCGGTGTTGTGGAGAGAAAGAGCGGTTTGGTGTGGGGATGTAAATGGTGGGCGGTGGGATCTTGCGAGCAACACGCTGTTAGCTGTACTTTGCTGTTAGAAGTCCCTTCGTTACTCTCTCCTTTTCTTCTCACGCGAGATATCGAAATTCTTCTGACTCGATTGATCTTGATAACAGCCGGTTTACATGCGTCGGATAAATTTCACCAATAGGGGTCGCCGGCGTGCTCTCAAGGTTACTCCAAGTGAAAGTCATTTGTTTGAGTGCATCATATGCCGTATCTATGCCTAAGGATTAATCACTTGATACTCAGCTCTTTAAAGAGTCGCCGAAGAGCAATTTTTTCCACTATCAGTATTGTGTTGACGAGTGCCCCCTGAGGGCACCGGCAAAACAATCGATTGAGCAAACTTTACATTTTCAATATATTGATAATTTTTGTATTATACGCAATTAATCACGTTTTATATTTTGGAAGCTACCAAGCCTTTATTTTGTCAGAAAATTCTTCTCTGTTTTTTTTCTTTTTATGATTTTCTGTTGACACCTAATTTTGCCCCATTGCAATTAATTCAGGCTTTAATAGTAAATAGGCCAAATTAGTGCAAAAGAGAGATAAAACTAAAATTAAAATAAATAAAGTATATATATATATATATATATATATATATATATATATATATATCGGGCCCGTGATCGTCCCCAAAGGGAGGAGCTTATGCTCCTCCTCTCCTCTCCCAGCGTTAAAAGAGGGAGGGAGAAGAGGAGAAACAGAGAGAGAGGGTTTTAGGGGGCTTGAACGAAAGAGGAGAACATTCGGGGGAGTTTTGTGAGGAGAGAAAGGGAGGGAGGAGTCTAAAAGGGGGGGAACTGAGAGGAAAAAGGGGAGAGATAAAGAGAGAAAGAAGAGGTTTTTTAGGGAGGGCTGGAACATAGAGAGTTTTTTGGGGGAAGTCTGATAGAGGCGCGAAGGGGAAGCAACAGAGAAGAAAGAAGAGCTCGAGACGTCAACACGCGCCGGTTGGCGACGCACGCGTGTGGCTATCACGTGCTAGCAGCGCCGGCGCTTCGGGCGTGTGGCTCCCACGCGCCGCGGCTTCTGGCCACGCGGCATCTTCCGGCGGGCGTTCAACCCGCCATTCTGCTCATCTCGACTAGTTCTTCAGCTCTGTTTATTGATATCTCCTTTTTTTTTAACTGAAAATGAATATTCGATACAAGGTCAAAAAGAACAGGGTTCATCCTCCAAAACCCGTTCATCGCGTTAGATTTCGTTTTCGACGATTCATGTTGCAATTTCTGAGCAATGAACATCCAGACAATACGAATTCTCTCGATCCCCATATCAAATAACGAGCAAAAAAATTTAACGAAAAAACAAGACAGAGATCATAATATGGCTCTGATACCAATGTTGGAAGTAAGTGTCGGAAAAATCGACTAATCTATTTGATGCACTATGAACAAAATTTCCAAAATCGTACATTAAATCACCAGCAAACGATAAACGAATCTACTTCACGTTGATCCGAATACAATCATAAGGAAAGTATTCTCGTTCCACAGCGTTAATGTCGATTATCTTCTCAAAATAGATACGAAATCCTTATGTGTCGAGAGGGAGAGAGTTCTAATTATCTCTTATTCATTATTTATTCTGAGGAAGTTATCTTAATTTCCCTTAAGAAACTCTCCTTGTACCTTTTTAAAAGGTGTCTCTCAGATTCACTTATAATTAGAGCAAATAGTGTCCCTTGGATACACTCGTCATGGGCGGACCGACGAAATATAACAACATTAAATATGCATGACGGCATCTTACGAAAATCTTTGCCCAGTTTATTTTATTTGTGCACTTTTCCAGGACGAGAAGCAAAGAGAAACTTCGAGCTCCCCGATCACGTGGAAGGAATACAAATCAATTCCTTCTACTCTTAAAGTATGCCCCCTAGCTAAATGGTCATGGTTCTTCAGTACAATCAGTAAACAGTACAGTCTTGCTGAACCATTGCTGTTCAACAAACAGGTGATCCATGAATCCTTAAGGTTGGGAAACATCTCGCCGGGATTGTTTCGGAGGACGAAAACTGAAGTGGAATGGAACGGCAATTTATCTCCACGTGACATTCAATTCATGTTGCTTTGTACTTGCATCGAATGAAAATGACAATATCGACTAGTTGTCAAACTGCAGATTCGGATCTAGCACTCTACATGACGATTAGAGTTCTTGCAGGATACACAATTCCCGAGCGCTGGGGAGTATTGATAGCAACTTCCGCTCTTCACTTGAATCCCGAGACGTAAAAAGACCCTCTTACGTTCAACCCATGGCGCTGGAAGGTGAATTGTGAATAGAAAACCCTCAGTGCAATGTCGCCGTGATCGGTTTCAATTCGAGCTCCATCGAACTTGGTACATTTGACAGTAGTTCCGCCTTTTTCAATTCCAGGAATACGATTCAGATGTGATGCTGAAGAACTTCATGCCTTTCGGATTGGGGATGAAGCAGTGTGCCGGAGCGGAGAACGCGAGGGCCTTTCTGTCGACGTTTCTCCATGTTCTGGTCATGAAACATAGGTACTCGCCTTACCCTATTCGATACCAACGGCCCGCAAAAGATCATGTGGCTCTAGGTACGTGAGTTAAGCAATCTAAAGCGACACGATTCCTGAAAGTTTCTCTTCTTTTGCAACCTGATCAGATGGACGAATGTGAAGAACGGCGAAATTCGACGGAACCCGATCCTGAGCCTCGGCGATGGCTTGCACATCAAGATCATGGAGAGACAGAAGTGAAAATTTGTTCTTGCGGTCTGGTGTGATCTCAACTTTGTTCTTATGAGAGAAATAATTCAGGCCATGTACTTTCAAGCCTCCCAATATATACAATCAGTTTCTTTAAAAAGTAAAATTTTGACATTCCAATCTCTTTTTTTTTTGTAGTAAGAATAAAGTGACAACATTCGTTATATAGTTTTGCCATAAATTTTGTAAAATGCCCTTATCGAAAAACTTTGCCTACTATTCATATTGAAATTTGGGGTCCCTCGAGATGAATTTTTTCATTGAGCGCGGGTCATGTTTCTAGTAATTATTTTATGCTAGTTACGAGCTGCACTTTGCATAGAGCATACCTTAATATAAGTGTTTTTGCATATGCGCATATTTTTAAAAGGCTCAATCTCGATTCTCGTCTTAATCTCGAAATCACCGGGATGTAAAACTTTCAGAAAGTATTCTCTCTTCCTAGGGAATACAAAGATACAAAGGCAATTGGGAGTACTAGACGTGCAGGCATCGGCATGTTAAATTAAGGAACGCATCCTTGAAGCCCGCCCCATAAGATGAGGACAGGCCTCATCAAAGGCGAAAGCTGCCTGCCGTTGGTGAGGTAGGCTATAGTTTAGTGGTTAACAGGTTACCTCTTAAATATTTTATGCTAGTTACAAGCCCGCGCTTTACAAAGGGCATACCAAGTGTTTTGTAGGTATATATTGGCATTGCTACATCTTATTTTTATCTGTGTTAGCATATAAGTATTGTCACCTATAATCTTGAGGATGTTGACATTTTTAGTATTTTTATAAGCTTGTCGGACCTAAATCTGTGCCTAAATACTCAAAATGAATTTATTTTATGAAGCTGAACGTAGGAAAAAAAGGGAAATGCTTAAACTTAAATATACAAAATGAATTATGTTAGTTTTCAAAATTAGGTACTTGTTTGTTTCGCTTCCCAATACCAACATCCTGAAAATAAACACCATTTAGTTTCATTGAATCCTAAAATCTTAAGCGATATAATTTTCTCGTCATTCTGCAATACAACCAGATGGATAGCTGTCCAGAAAGGTGAAACATGCCGAACTCTGATTCCATGGCTCCATTTATTTTGCAAAAAATGAATTATTTGAAAAATATTTTTTGAAAATGATGGTTTATATCGCCTGTAAAAATGGATGAACGAAAATTACTTTCACTATCCAAGAAAATTTTTAGACATAGATTGTTATCAATAATAAAAAAATTTCTATTTATTAATTATTTCGAGCGATATAAATAATCATTTTTAAAAAAATATTTTTCGAATTATTCATTATTCTCGAAACAAATGAGCTCAAGTCTCATAAAAGGATTGCCCATCAGGGCCATGGAAAAACGTAAACAAAAAATTTGTTTGCAATAATTCAGATGGTACCAATGTTTGCTTTCAAGGGCACCTTTTACTGGTCCTTCTGACATGAAATGTTCTTCTGATTTTAACCAGATATCGATTCTTTGAGGCTTGGCCATTCTATTACTTTCATAATGGGCTCAACCTTTCTGGCCCAATACTTCTGGGCCTATATTCTCCATAGCCGTTTTTGGGCCCTCACTTAGTTCTGTTGGCTAGGATTTTATGTATATTCCTATTTTTTATTTCCCGCAAATGAAATACAATTATTCGACATAGATACGTACTTTATAGAATGATTAAGGAGAATAATATGATGGCGAAAGGAAAAAAAAAAAGCAAAGGTAAATCATCTAGATGTATCTGCCCGTCAATACTTGAGTGTTTTGAAAACTTTCGGGTATTCGATATCTACAGAAAAATCGAATTCTTAATGGTACGAAAAATGTCAAACGCAAAAAATAGAAAAATAAAAACACTCCAAACCAACCTCAATTTATCATATTCCCATCCAAACCACTTTGGTGTGTTTAGAGATGGCACAATAAGAAATGAAAATTGATTAAAACAATCGGATCACATATTATATCACGATGGCTCGATTCTTCGCAAGGTCATAACATCGGGCCCACTTGGAATCGAGAGGCCATTTAGGTAGTGGCATGCCGCTATCAACGAGAGAAAAATAGTCAGGGAGGACGGAGGCAGAAAAGGGACGAGCCCTCTTGATGGGATCTTCACACGATGGCCAAGTTCCACTGCGAGACGTCGGTGGTGGCGGGCCGAGCGCCCAGGCGGTCTTGGTGGCAAGCGGCCGCCTGTGGCGACCGTGTTAGATGACTGTCCGTTGGTCATTGTGGTTAAGGCTTTGGTGTGTTTTCTGATGTGTGAGAAAGGAGGGGGGAGGGTTACTGTGTGAAAAGGAAATGGCAAAACCTACAACAAATATACACCCATGGTAAAGTGAGGCAGTATATATGTTTATGATATATATATATAGGTGAAAAGCAAGTGAAATCAGGCGTCAGTAGTGATCTCGAATCATCATCATGTTCATCTTTAGACTAGTACTATTCTCTTCTTTTCGATATGTTCACATGGATAACAGTCAAAGAAATGGTCCCCTACCGCAACTGGCCTAATGCCCTGGCAGGCACCTTCCATAAATAGTTAAAGACGAGAAAAGGGTGGTCAACCCAAATTTGGCAAAAAGCTGTCCCCCCCCCTCCTCGATTGCTCGCAATTAGCATTAATTAATTGAGATTAAATTAAACTAAGGGGGAAAGAAAATGTGCTGGCAGGGCGGCGCCCAAAAATGGGGTGTCCAAAGACTATTTCAAGTTCCAAAGGACCGCTCCAATCAAATAGACAAGAATAAAGTGATCCTTCCAAGTCAGAAAATTTTCACGCTCCTACTCAATCATTCCAAATTCTGCAGGAAAAAGGGCGAGTTGGAAACATCAAGAAAAAATTAAAGTCCACACTGACCTAGGCTATACATGTACGTGCACGTGTGGTAACAGTGGTTGCCTAATTCCCTAAAAATTTGCAATCGAGTGCAATTCCTAGCGTTTCAAGGAAGTTATAGCGTAAGCAATAAGAAATAAATAAAGGTTAACGAAACGATGAGGTAGTATCCCATTTGCCAAACTTGTTTCGTTCTTCTGTTAATCTGTGATAAAAGGCGATATTTGAATTTCACATGTAGTTTCGAAATGTTTGTTATGCGACGATGAATCAAACATGAGCAAGTAAAAATCTTTGCAACGCTGTGATTGATGCAAACAAAAATGTCTCTCGATATTTCCAATATGAAACATAATTCACCTTATTGCATCCAAAGGGTTATCGATATGTGGAATTTGTTGGTTTAAGCATAACAGTGGTCAAGTGCCAAAATCGCGAGAGTTTGTAAAGTTCAGTAGGAAGTTGCTAGTCTCATGGTACTACGAGAATTTTATAGTTAGCTTAAAAAATTTATATATTTCAATGTGAATATTCTAATCTATCCTGATACCCGAGGGAACAGCTTCAAAGTAAAAGTCCAGAGATACTGTTGCCATTTTTACATGGTGGATAAAATCATGAAAGGCACTTAACCTAGTTTCACAAGCATACCCAAAAAGTAAAAAAGTCTTCTCTTTTGCCGTCTTGGCTTATACACTATACAGTGTCAGGCCACTAGGTCCATTTGCTGTGACTTATCTTTTAATTCATACAAAAGAATATATATTTACATTAAATAAAAGTTAGGCTTAAATGCTGTCGTACAGTCCCACGGCTGTATCCTTTGCTTCTTCCTCGATAGCCTGTGCATGCAACAATATCTGCAAGCTCTTAAGTAGGAAGCAGCAAAGTACAGTGAAAAGTACAGTGAAAAAGTCGTGAAGGGGTTAGATCGAGCTGAAGGTGACTTGGTGTTTTGGACTGATCCGAACCCGTCAAAATCCCAGTCCCTACCATCATTCGGGTTAGTTGGGTTTTAGGTGGAGCATTAGGCAAAAAGAGCAAAAAGCAAAACATTCAGTAATGTGTCCATTCAAGAAACGAGCGTATGCAGCCACACATGATTTGCCCTCCTTTTAACACAACTATCATCACAAAGATTTGAAAAGGTTTTGCGGGTCGGGCCAAGAAATGGTGCCTTTTGAGCTGGGAACTTGTGCTGTGCAGCTTGGAATCACAATGCAACCAGGAAAAGTGGAGCCTTTGATGCTGTGTTTTTTGGAATGAGTATATGTGATTAAAGAAGGGATGAACAACCTCCTCCTGAAGAGATTTTTACTGTCATGACTTGACCAAACATTCATGGGGAATTGAGAAGGAGAACCCTAGTAGTATGAATAGCTGTGTAGGCTTGCAGCAGACAGCATGTACCTTTCTATAAGGAGTTGGATTACTAGGAAACGTTGGTTAACCCAAATTTGGGAACGGAAGAAGCAGTCTTCTTCCGTGTGGACTGCAGAGCAACTAGAAGCTACAGTATCCTCTTTCTCTAGGAACTAGAAACTGCGGTCATAAGGTTTGAATCGGGCTTTTCTTTTGAAATAGTGCCGAGCTACGGTTTCGGTTTCTGCTCGACACTTTCCGACAAAATGATGTGAGAACACGTTGGCAAAATACTTTAGCTTGTGAATGAAAAAGCTGAGTTTATTCTGGCAAACAAAATTCCTCAAGGTCATTGGGATTAAATATTGGGAAAATGACATAATCGGTTCTAAAATTTTGACCTAATATATAAGGTAATTTTTAATTTTTAATTTATTCGATGTGATCTCTAAACCGTAACTCAATATGCAATGCGATCTCTGAATTTTTTTATATATATTCTATTTTTGGTTCCTCTCAACACTTTTCTTTTGTGTTTTCGAATTTGATATTTCGCATCTTTCTCATTTAAGTTTAGTTGCTTGCCTTTAGTCACTTAAATAACTTTTACCGTACTTTGAAAGTTTGGCAACATGCTAAGTTCATGCATGACAGCTATTAGCACACCTTCAAATAGGGTGAAAAAACTTAAAAGTCACAAGGAATGTACTTACTTTAACTTAGCAGGTATTGTGACTTAAGGTAAATGATAAAACTGCAAAAAATGACTACACCCCTTTTCACCCTTTCTAACTATTCGCAAGAACTTATATAGATGGTCTATAGATTTTGATTTAATGCGTAATATCATGTTCAATTTAGTTCATAAATTATATGAAAATATTAAATACTATATTTTCATTAATTCAAGTTCATAAATAATATTAAATATTTTTATATAGTTCGTGAACTAAGTTGAACATGATATTACTTATTGGGCCAAAGTCATTGGACCATGTTCATGAAAATAGTTAGAACGGGTGAAAAAGAGTGCTGCCATTTATTGCAATTTTATCATTTACATTATAGTCACGATACCCTCTAAGTTAGAGTAAGTGCATGCCTCATGACTTTTAAGTTGTTTCGCTCTATTTGAAGGTTTGCTATAAAGCTGTCATGCACGAACTTAGCATGTTACCAAACTTTCAAAGCACGGTAAAAGTTATTTAACTGACTAAAGGCAAGCAATTAAACTTAAATCAAACGATACGAAAGATCTATTTCAAAAGCATAATAGGAAGGCATTGAGAGGAGCGAAGAAAAACGTGTAATTGGTAGGCCAGATCCATTAGCCCGGGGTGGCCCAATTCTTGTATCCCCGATCCAAAAACTTCATCGCATGAACATATCGAATAAGAATTCACCTCTTTTTAGAATGATTAGAAAAGATTTAGACCGATAGTCATTGCCTATATCAAGAGGATTTATCACTTATTAATATGCTAGAGGACATTTACTTAAAAGCATATAGTGCTAGGAGGGCTAGAGTAAGAAAAGTTCAAATTGAACGGATTTCTTCACTGAATTCATATCAAAATTCCAAACATACAATGTATTGAACCGTGCCAGATTTAAGATTATCGTTCTGAAAACTCTACTTGTGTGCCCGTATTAGGTTCGAGGCTTCATCGAGCCCATCGAATTCAGATTCAAAGCCGTCTTCAGAGACCTCGCCATCCCATCGCTGCATTGTCTGGTTGTGCAACATCGGAAATTTTCGACCCAGCAACGGGGCTGGAGACCGGAGGGTGGTCGAGCCATCGCCGGCAGAATCTCCTCGCCTCGACCAATCGCGGAGCCCACGCGCCGCCACGTGGTGCCGATCGGCAGCGGCGGCGTGGAGCGTCCCGTGGACGGCGGATGGTGGCGGTGGTGGATTCGCTGCACGAGGATCTAAGGATTAGGAAGGGGATGCGTCCGCGGGGTGGGGGATGGGGCCCGCGGCGTTGATGGGTTCGCCTGTTCCCCGACAGCCAGTACAAGAGTCCACGTGGGCGCACGAGGCGGCCGGGGCCCACAGGTGAGGCGCACGTGTCGCCGTCCCATACGTCGTGTCGAGTAGGCCGTAGATTGCGGGGATCTTCGTACGGAAAATCTCTTTTCCTTGGTCTAAATTAATGCTCTTGTTAGAGATTAGGAGGAGAGAGGGAAGGGTAGGGACAGCCTTTTTTTGTAGGTGTGACAAAAGACAAAAGGTGAAATGAGGTGGGTCTGGTTTTTTTAAGTATTATTATTATTTTGATTAGATTGAATAATCTTGCAATTTGTTGGGAAATTATTATTATTATTATTATTTGGTTTGGTTCGGTCATTCACCACACAACACTTGGATAATAGTACTCTCCAATCATATTAGCGTTGGGGTTAGTAGATTAATGCGAGAAAGTACGTGGGTGATATGCCATTTCTAGCTTTATTAGCTTTTGAAAATGGGGGAAAAATGGAGCTTTTCATGGGATTAATTTTATTAACTCGAGGGGCGGTGGGTACGGCCACAAATTTTCTTTTGCCCCCCGTGAAACTCATCGGTTTGAATATTTGAAGTGCTCTTCGTAGATCATGTGCGGTGCCATGAACGTTGTGATGATTTATCCGCATGTGCCCGATGGATAACTTGCCAGTTTTGACATTTTAAATAGAGGAAAATGATTTCCTGTAGCGTGATTTGGCGGTGAATGACTTTCGACCCTTTCTCTCGTGATAATTGGACAAAATTTGTGTGCACTTGTGAGTGAACAAATTCTTAAAAGATGCGACTTGCACAGATGTCTCTATTGTTCTTTCGGTTTGCTTGACAACTTTATTAGGTAGTACTATGGTGGTATTATCAATATTAGCAATTGCTTGAATAAGAAAGCCATCCGTTTGTTTTCCATGAGTAAAAACAAAAGAATAAAACAACCATTGCCGCGACTTTTTATATGCTTTAGCTAGCTTAATTAATCTAAAGTATTCCACCGATCAATTATCACTTGATTAGGACAAATTGAGATGAGTATAAAGTCAATTGCATCAACTTCTACTAACAAAAGTGATGGAGACTTGCATTAAATGAGCTACGCTTTCATGTCCATTGTCTTTGGAAAGCAACATATATTGAAGGATTGTGTTCTACTTGACGTTCTTTTCTTTTTCAAATGTTTTCACAATTTGACTTTAATCTAACGTGAATTGCCTCTTTAAAAATGTATAGGTATAAACTTGTACAACCATAGATACTCTTTCATAGTGTTTTCACACATAAGGTATTTTTTTTTCCATTTTCAAATCCTTTTTAGAAATAGTAAAAAGGGGAACAAAAGTGTTATGTTTTTAACCTAGGGACATAAGCGTGGAGACCCTGCTAGCTAAAGGCACATGAAACGTCATGCAAGTTCCATGAACCAATTATGTCTAGGTCTTTGGCCTATGTAGGTGATCTTTACCCGAGGCAATTTGCATACAATTAATGGATTCGAATGGATGAATTTCAGTTTATGAGCTGGAAATTCACTAATGCCCCAACCAACTACGATGACCATTTTTTAAGTGTGGCAAAACAAAACATAATGAGAAAATGATCGGTTTAAGTTTGCATGTTAATGGAGAAAATACCATTGATCATGCCAAATAATTTCAAAGAAAAAATCGACCTATTTAGCTTTGTTGAAGGAACTGTTTTTCTATGATATGCTCTTCTGAAAAACATATCTCCCTATTGTATGAAAAGATCTAGTGAAACCTATCATTCTCTTGAATTGCCGATTAGAATCAAGCACTCGGAATGATTATGGAACTACTCTGCATGTTTTTTTTTTTTGATAACCCAAGGAACCCCCGCACGGCCGATAGCCGGGGAGTCAACCCTGGGGGCGACACATGCTAGCCACCACACACGTGCCACCGGTTAAGTCACCCTGCGGCGCCCGAGATTCGAACACTCAACCTTTTGCGAGAGGAAGAGTGCGCGCTCCAGCAGCGCCACCCAGGCGGGTGGTTCTCTGCATGTTTGAGTGCAGGTGTTTAAAAAAATTCAAAATATTGATTACTCGAACTAGATCAAACCAAAACAAATGGAAAATTTTGGTTTAAGTTGTTCGTTTAGTAGTTTATGTTGTGTTCAGATAAAAAGCAAGTAATCGTTTATTTTCTCCCACGTGGTTGCACATGACAACATTCAATGTTAGACCTCACAATATAATCTCAAATTTTTGTAGTTATCTGATAAAAAACACCAAATTCCTAGTCATCCTTTCTTTGTTAATACCATAAAAAACATTAAACTATGCCCACTTAATACCAATACGCTAAATTTTTTTGAGTCATCAAAACCCAAAACCTGTATTGGTGTGATAAATATATGTATTAATACCATGAAAAATTTCAAACCAGTAAATCTATGACCATAAAAAATCCAAAATTAATACACATGTGATGGATTTATCCTAAACTAATTTTTTGACCATCAAAAGCTCCAAATTGATACATTTGTATCAAATTTACCTTATGTTAAATTGGATTAATATCACGAAAAATCACAAGATGGTACACCTATGACAGATGGAGGCTAAAACCTCATACTAGTACAACCGTTAACTGTCATGTGTAATCCAACTCAGAAATTTGACTGTAAAATTTAACGGAAATTAACAGAAGATAAAATTGTCACAGGTGTATCAGTTTTGGGTTTTTTGTAGTCAAAAAATTAGTTTGGAGTAAATTTATCACAAATATACCGGTTTAGAGTTTTTTATGGTATTAACCCTGAATATATTTCCATTACATTTCTATCCAATATTATCGTTGAAAAACTTACGTGATGGCTCGTGTGGATAATAGATGACAAACGAAGCTAACATGGATCAAATGTGGCTATATTGAAGTCGAAACGAAGTCGTATATGGAGTTAACGACGTTGTTTTGGCTTCACTTTACAACTAACTTTTTGATGTGATTATTGACTTTTCAACAATGATGTAAACTTAACCGAATTGATAATAAAATAAAGTAATTAACTCAAATTTGCTTGTAAGCAACTTATCTATTTTTATGTTGAAAGTATTAAGTGGTTTTGGGTTTTTTTCATCTTAAAAGATGAGACTTTTCCTTACATTTCTAAACTGATCATCTATCCATTCCACAACCGATATACAATGACCCCAACAATCTTCCGCTCACATATCGAGCCCTGCAACAATCCATATTTCTTGCTTGATTGTTGCTCCAGACTTGTTGGTCATTGGGCTCTGGTACTGTTGTTGGGTAATCTTGAGCCTCTCTCACCCCTAAAGTTAACTAAAAAAAATGAGATTTTCCATCATATTTATAAACTAACTACTAGCTTCTTTCACAGTCGATGTGGGATAACTCCAACAATCTCCTCCTCGCACATCAAGCCCTCGGTTGGAGCGGCAACAACCGTTTTTTCCTGTGTGACTATTTGGCTCAGACTTATTAGTAACTTGAGCTCTGATATTAGTATTGGGTGGACATGAGCCCTTACCACAAAAGTTAGCTCAAAGGGTGAGACGTTTCCTCATATTTATAAATTGATCACTAACTCATTCAACAACCGATGTGAAATAATTCCAAAAAAAGTTTTCAGATTGAAGATACTATTCATGATCTCTTGTTTATGTACATCAAAATCGAATAGATTTTTTGTTTTCCGCTTCCGAATGTGGTTCAAAAAAACTTTCGGTTCACCAATTCTAAATGCGACGGTCTAGGAAGAGGAATATATGTAGAAAGGTTCGATCTCAAGACTATGCTCGTGTCGAGGTGCAACTCCATGGGGTAGTCGAATTAGACACAAAACCTACACAATCACTAGCCACAAGATCGAAAGAACTAGCTGGTAACAATGAAACTTAATCTTTATCCTTTTAAACATAACTTCTTTGGTTGGCTTCAATCGATCATTATGTCCTCAGTGTGAATTTTCTAACGAGAAACATAGTCAACTACAAACACTCATTATTGGGGATGTTTGACTTCAATTAACTGCTCCGGAAACTAATTTTTCGTCATAATCATGGACGCCTCTAGATACGATTATCATGCCATACACATATCCATCGACCCGAAATAGATCTTTGACTTGCAGCAACCGGCACAACATTTGGGGAACTTATCATATGTTGATGGAAGTAGTGGCTTATGTCAAAACTATCCTTCTCAAATTAAGGTGTAAACACATGATCATTTCGCATAGTATGGACTAGAAGAATGACCAGAAGTGTGGTATAACAATAGTCCACATGAAGATACATGTTGATATTTCTGTCTTACGGTAAAAACATAAATTGATGAGACCAAATCTCCAGAAATTGCGATTGTGTAGATACATAACTCTTTCATAAGCAGTAAAATTCGTGTTGACATAACAATCGTCCACACTGGCAAACCACACAACGGGTTTACCCCCAGGGAGTGATTTTGTGTAGATTAATGCTCACATATTATGTCTTTGTGGAATTTAGAAATGTCCCGCATGGTGCTATGGGGAAAATCCTCAGCAATGTTACTTGATCATCCAATTTTGGTAAGACGAAATAGTATGTAAAAGCTAAATCAGAGGCGATTTTATTTGTGAACATAGAAAGGTTCTTCACAAAAGAAGAGGCACAATATTAATAAGTTTTAGGCACATCTTCCATCCAGGGAATCCTGACCACCCTTCGAAACTTACAAGAAAGATTCGCAAACAAGCAATTCACAAGTAAAAATAAAGAAAACAAATGTCAGAATATATTCCATGAACATACTCACTTGCATCATCTACTCTATATATCTTCTGTCTGGAAGAGATTTGATGGTGATTCGATTTTTGCACCAAAAGCTTCACAAATCAAGTTCAGATGCAAAAATTGTAAGGACAGCGATATATGAGACAAAAAGCATCAGTTTGAAATCTTATTATCCTGAAAGTCCTTAACCTTTTGGATAAAATATAATCATGTTATAAATATTTAATAATATGAGCATTGTCTAGTGTCTACGTAATCCTAAACCTTTTTAACGACTTGATTTTTCCTCTGTACCAACCTACAACTGCATTCCCAGAAAAAAGATTTAGGATTTGATGATTTCTGTTTATATGACTTAAACTTCGCATAAATTTCTCCCCAATGAAGTCAGAACCGAGCTTTCAGATAGTCTGATAAATGTGCTGTAAGAGCGATAACTAGGTCATCTTGATAGATGGAAAAGATATAAACTACTTCAAAACTGATTAAAAATGATATAGAAACAGAATTAGGGAAAATCTAAAACTTGTAGATATAAAAAATGATTGGTGTAGGCTACTGTTTTGATAAAATCACCATTGCTAGGGAAAGCCTTAACTACAATTCATGGCACCCAAGTAAATTCACTCTTTAGTACGGACAGTGCAAGCCTCAGCTAGATAAGCTTGGAAACTCGACAAAAGAAGAAGCATAAATCCTGGGTGCTTTAATAAGTCATTCTATGAAATACTTTCGAAATATATTTAAACCGAAATGAAAGCGCAAAATAGTAATCAGCTGAGGCATCTGGATGAATTTGGGTAATATCCTGGTTAGAAGACGATTCAACGGAGAACAGAGAAGAATATATTTGCCAATGCAACCCCAACAACTCACTTTGCTCTTACACCAGTCTAAGACCAAACCTTCGAATTGAACATCAAATAAATCAATGAAAACCTAGATATACCTCTATGAGTAGTTAGTAACGAGCCTTGAGCCTCAAAAGCTGAGCAAAAGTTTGATATTATAAGTTACAATTACGAACACCATATAATCTCACGATAGATAGAGTTTGATTCCTTCAGCTTAGCTCGCCCTTTTTATATACTTAAAGTCAAAAGCAAACACGTAAGTAAGATTCAAAAGCATTCAATTAAACTAACCATATAGGATTTATATAGTATATATGATGTCTTAAAGGCTTGATCTAGGTGTGGACTAGGAGGCTCCAAAATATAAAACTGTGACACTCGTGTGTCTTCCGTTGTCATCCATCTGTAGGGAAAAGAAAGTGAAAAAGGATGGAAATCCACTGTTTTGTCTTATTGCTTCTTTTTGAATTGATTTAATGTTGCTTTAAATGATACCTACCCACATCTTTACTATTAGTTTACCTCGTGAACTTTCCACTTCTCCAAATGCTTTTGTCCATAAGTAGCAAACCCTCTTTCAACTCGTTCTCAGGCTCAAACAAAATATGTTTAGGTGGCAAAATGATCGTGAAGAGAGAAAAATATAACACAATCGCATTCCAATAATTTAAAAGTTCCTCATTCTGCTTTCTTGTGGGGGCTATACTTGAGAATTGAGACACATAAAAGATCTAATTATCCAAATTGAGTGCATGACACATGAAGAACAAATCATTCTTGTCAATATGAATAATTAAAGATGAATGCACTCGAGTGAATGATCATCACAGTAAACGCATGATTGATCGGCAAACGAACACACACCAATTATTGGGACTGCATGAAATATAGCACACCTATATGAAAATGAGAGAGAATTTTTCCAAACGTAGAGCTCAGATTCATCATCATTTGATCGAAGTACACTAAGATTATGATCCAACTTTGGCCACTTCATTTTTCCTACTAAGAAGTCTCCAGTCTAAACAGTTCGTGACTAGTTCCCTCGCACACAACTGACACTACACCATTCACTCCTGTCTCCCAAAGAGAAGCCTCAAGGGGTACCCACAAATCTAAAACATATCTTGCAGAAGCCAAATCAAAAAAGAAGAAAAGACTATATAATGCAGGGCCAGGTCAAGGCTCTTTAGACCAATAAGGAGAAAAATCAGCACAAATTTGACCATACATATTCTAAGATCACTAGAAACTAAAATATAGAAATAGCAATAAGATAGGAAATACCCATGTTCCGAAAGAGGCAAAAGATGTCCAATATAGGCATCAAACCCATCTTGATCCCACTTATCGGCATCAAATTGGCCTCTCATCTTCAGCCTGTTGTAGCAGCAGGCGGCGGGAGCGCATTGTTATTCGGCTTCTGCTTTGGCCTCTTCCTCTTCTTCTCGTAGCTGACCCCCCGCGCCTTCGCCTGGAAGTCGCGGACCTCCCTCAGGTAAAGCCGCACGGCTCGGGCGCCAAACGGGTTCGCCTCGGGCCGCCCCCCGTGCTCCTCGAACGCCGCCCGGAGGCGGCCGATAAGTGCGTCGAGGCTGCCCCACGCCTGGCGGAGCGGGCACGGGCAGGGTGCGGGCGGGTTCGGGAGGCCGAAGAAGGGGCAGTTCTGGTTGTGGACCTTGGTCTTGCCGAATTGGTCGAGGTACCGGAGGAATTCCAGGACATGGGCACCACTGCACATGGTGAGGGAAAGTGGCGGCCTGTGGTTCCTCAGGTACTGGCAGAAGGTGTTCCAGTCCCGCCGCTTCTGGTTCTCGTAGCGGCTTGGCGTGGGCGGCGACGCCGACATTGGCGACGACGAGCTCGCCCCGATTATGTGGGTATTGATGGTGATTGGGGTGTCGAAGTTGGGGTTGCTTGACGATGATTCTGGGACTAGCTCCATATAGGGAAGTGGTGGGATGGTTTCTTGAAGTGGCTTTTCTTTTTTCTTGGATCTTGATTGGGGATGAGAGATCTGCTAATTTGGTAATATTGGGGTTCTTGCTGATCTAGGGTTTTGCTTCTTTTGTCCGATTGTGCAAGATCAAGTACCAAGAAAAGGCATGAAGTAGAAAGAGAGAGCTGGAGTCACTTTCCTGTCATATGGAAGAGAGAGAGAGAGAGTTCTTAATATTCCACACTCCCTGCGCAGCTGAGAGAAGCTTTCCTTCAGGTGTTGGAATATAACAAATCAAAATGAAAGAGAGAGATTAAAATAAGGAGGATGTTGGATTTTGCATGGTCTTGAGAAGAGTATTTAATGAAGAGTAGGGCTGGACAGAGAGAAAAATCAAAAGGAAAAAAAAGCAAACAGGGGGGAAGAATTAGAAGGGTTTCTCTTTCTTCCCCTTTTCCCCCTTAGCCTTGGCCGAATATGATGGTCACTATTCAAATTCAGAACAACAGATTCTCCTCCTCACACGCTCCTTTTTGTGGGTCAAGAAAAGGAGAAACAAGAGAAACTACCGATTCCTGCCATGGAGGATCAGTTTGCTTCTTTGGGTGGACGATGGTTTCTGAAAAAGGAAAATGATTTTGCAGAGGGGGGAAGAGAGAGAGAGAGAGATCAGATCATCAGATTTTTTTTCTTCCCAGGAAAAGACCCAGCAACTGAAGTTGCACACTGTGCGCACACACACACACACTCCACTTTAGAGGGCGAGAGAGAATGAGAGGAGACCAGTGGTCAAGACAGAGGCTGTCATCGGGTAATAAGTAAACAAACTGGAGACTGTTTGGTCAAATGAGGACAAGCTTCGCAACAGTACTTGTACGCGCACAGTGGAAGTGATGGTGACCCAGAAAGAAGGGAGTGGACAAGAAACTGATTGCTTTGTGCAAGCAAAAACCAGTGGCAATAATGGCGATCGAGCCTTACTTCTTTGTTCGTGGGCGCGTCCACGCCACGCACGAACAGATATGGTTGGATTGCAACAACGATGTTCTCTTGCAGGAACCTTCACAGCAATTACTGTCTCTCCCTCTGCCTCTCCCCCTCCCCCCTCCCCCCTCTCACACCAGTCCAAGCTTCAGCGATACACTGTACTTGCGATTTCACTTCTCATCTGGGGATGAAAGTGAGGTCACTGTGACATTACCCTTTATTACATTTAGGCTGCAATTGATGCTGGAGAGAGAACCAGAAGCCGAGTCGAGCTTGAGACATCGCTGAACCATGTATGCTTCCCGATTCATGATTAAAGAATCCCTTTTGCTAATTTCTTTTTAGCATATTGTTTGGAGAAGAAATGGGGTGTGTAGAATGCTTTTCATGTACAGGAATTTTGTTTCTGAATTTCTAGAAGTCCTTGTCGTTGTTTTTCTTTGAGAATTGTTTGTGCATCTTTGTAGTCTGGCGCTTTGTTTACCTATAAATATTGATTTTTGATCAGGAGATAAACGTTTGCTTAAAGTTGAAATTATAATACTTAGATAATATGGCTGCAAATAAGTTTCTAAATCCACTCACTCGCCTAACTTTGGCTCGTCGCTGGTGATAAATTTGGAGGGATGTTTGACGTGAAAGTAGATGGCTTAACTATATCAATATCACGAGATAGTCACGTACCTATCTTGTATGCTTAAATTGTACAATTGTGTAATGAAAAATCCCAAAGTGGTACAATCGTACCACAATTACCTCAAATTGCATTAAATCTATGATTTTTTTGGGTAAATATTATGTGGATGTACCAATTGAAGGTTTACTTAAAAAATGCGGTTTCTATTGAGAAATTCGCTTATATTTTTCCTAGATTTCAAAAATAATAAGAAAGGTACTATAACCTGTTAAATGGAAAAAGATCTTTTTCCAATTGTCTTAGATATTTACAGAGTTAATTTGATCTCATTCGAGATTTTGGAATTTTGGCGAGTTATCCCCCAGCATTTTAAAATTTGCAATTTACCCCTTAACTTTTTGAAATTGATGACAATGTGCCTTCTAGTGTTGACTCCAGTCAAAATTTTCTCAGAAATCTAACTACTTGACCGCACGTGACTAGTTATAGAAGGCAAATCGGTTCGTACATCATCTATATTTATGAGAAAAAAAATAGGGACTACTCAAAATACATTTAAAACTATATATTGATGTGAGGCCAAATTATCACAAGAACATTAGGGAGGAGGACAAATTCAAGAAGTCAAATCACAAACCGGTCATATGTCATTTATATTTTTCAGAAAAAAATATAGTGACCGCTCAAAATACATTTAAAAGCTATATATTGATGTGAGGTCATATTCTCGCAAGAACTTTAGTCACACACAATATATTTCTAAATTATTCTTCTACTTTTAATATGTATATACTTATACGACGAACTTATCCTTTCTGATTAGTCCCGTGATGCCAGGTTGTTGGGACTCGAAGCAAACTCTAGTCAAGGTCAACACTAGAGGACACATTGCAACCAATTTCTTCAATTCGCGGTGCAAATCACAAAAAAGGAAAAATCAAAACGTCGGGGGCCATTCACAACAACTCTAAAAAAATTTGATGGGGGGTGAAGTACCCTCTTGAAATCAAACTGGATTTCATAAGGGGCAATGTTGTCCTCTTCCTATTTTCCGGAAAAAAAAAAAACATCGCCTCTCTCATATGTCCATCTCGTGTTTCCTTTATTACGATTTGTCCCGTCATATTACATAGTTAGATTTCTCTCCCTCTGAGATTGATAAGTACTAAATATGTAGGGGAGGGGAAGCGGTGGTGGGGTTGGGTTTGGTCAGAAACCTACAAATATCGTACTGGGAATTTAAAGCGTGATTGTCAAAACAGTGGATTTTATCAATCCGATTAAAAGAATTTAAAAAATTAAAAAATTAAAACGAGGGTTTTATCATCAATGATTTTAATATTCCTTTTCGCCAGGATCGAGGAACATCCCACTGTTACATATAAATGGGAAGTTCCCGTTTTTCCACTTACAGTATGGAACAAACTTCCTGCATTTGGAATCGAAAAACGGGCCTAATGTCCTAAAAAATCTCAAATTTTGAGTTTAATCCTAAACTTACTCAAAACCCTTTTTTTTCAGAAAATAATACTCAATTTTTAATTTTGTCTCATATTTATCCTATTAACTTTTCGTTCAACAATTATTATTAGTCGTCCGACGTGGCATTTTCACGTGTACATTTTTTCCTTCATTTCCCTCCATGTCATTTTCATCTTTTCTCTAATTTTTTCTCTTTTCTCCCATCCACGCCTGAGCTGCTACTCACTGTTGATGCGCACGGGCTCCTCCGCCACGGCTTCACCGGCTCTCACCAATCGCCACCCAGACCTCCCGAGCTGCGCCACAGCCTCCGACGATCCCTCCGACCTCAGCTCCTTGTCACCGTAAGGGTGCCGCGGTGGCATTCGCGACCAAGATTCGAGGTCGCGACGCCATGGCCGACTAAGATCCGAGGTCAGCGCGACGGTCGCGACGTCAATCGGAGGGTCTCCATGTCCAAAATGGCGGCCTCGATCCCTCGTCGTGACACGATGGGTGGCCGCGAATCGAGGCAGCAAGTCGCGGTGGCGTACCTTCGTGCGAGGCAGAGATTTAAACGGCAAGGAGACAGAGCACAGCGACCCCTCCTGAGGCAGGTGGGGTTTGTAGCGGCGTTGGAGGAAGGCTGGGCGACTCGCCCGAGATCTTGGCGGCGGCGGGGCTTTGGCGGCGGAGCAAAGTGTTGGATGCGTGTGCTTTTATTAGCTTATAGGGTTTGGATGGAAATGGGTGCGTGTGAGAAGGAGCTCGGCCACCTTGAATCTGTCACGATCCACCACGAGCCTGTCGCAATCGCGACTCGGCCGTGATTCATGACTCAAATCTTCTTCCTCGGCTCTCTCAGCATCGACTTGGTCATGCATAGAGGCTGCTACGCCGGCTTCGCGAACGGCTTTGCGTCGAGCTCCTCCTCCACGGCTGTCTTTGCTCGCGGCAGATTTCGCTGCATGATTGACGGGAAAGAAGAGCCGTGAGGCGCCCTCGCTGTGTTCATCGTCTTCTTCGTCGAATTTCACCTTCGCAGTTTGATTTTTATCCGGTGTTTAATTGCTACCGACATATATAGGTTTTTTTGTGTTTGTCCCTTTGTTAGTCTGTTGAGGGGTTCTTTCGTTTCTTGAATTTTCGTTGCGCGCGGAGGATTAAAAAGAAGGACGACATGGGGAGGTTTTTGATTAGAGGACTGGATATTTGGTGATCCTTCGTCAAGTCCCCGTGAATAAACTGGAGCTCTCCTCGCTCTTCATCGGGAAAGAAGAAAAAACGGCAGATGAAAATAAAGGTGAGGTGGACTGACGTGCGGAGGGAAATGAAAGAAAAAATATGCACACGTGGCAATGCTACAACTGGCAACTGAGGGTGATTGTTGGACGAAATGTTAATTGAATAGATTTTGGGTAAAATTAGAAGTTGAATATTTTAGTTTGAGACAAAAAAAAAAGTTCGGGGTATATTTAAAACTGAATTTAAAATTTGAGATTTATTTGGAGAATTAGATAATTGCAAAACCCTCAAATAGAGGATTAACTAACTAATTAATTAATTAAATTTTATCTTTTGGTAGATCCCTTGATGGCTTGAGGTGACTAATTTTTCGATTTATTTATTCAATTTGTGATTTCTTAGTTCTGATAAAGAGAATCGAAAATTCGGATGATGCTTCCAAGAGGGAAACCCACCACCTTCCCCCCCCCCCCCCCCCGCGCCTACAAGGCTAGGCTACAAGATGTGATGGAATGTCAAGACACCGATTAATCCGTACCAACTCAAATCAAAATCAAACAAAATTTAATGCAATGCAAAATTACAAGTTTGCTTTTACCTTTTTTTTTCTGAAGTTGAAAAAATGCTGTGGTCCAAAGCATTACTTGATTAAGAAAATTTAATGCAATGAAAAATTAAAAGTTTGGTCGTTTTATTTTTTGATAGGTGTCCGGGATCACTCTTCAATCGTGTTTTGGTTTTATACTTGTCAGCGTATATACGCAAAAGTAAATCCACCTGATTAATTTACTTTCTTGCACGGTTTATATGGAATATTTTAATTTTGCTCACATAAAAGCAATTTGCTCCACCGATGAAAAATAATTGTCTGTCTGAAATGATTGTATTCTTTTCTATTCACTTAAGGATACATATTAAAAGATGGAGTTTCCATGATAAAGCCTTTTCCATATATTGGACACATAGGTCTACAGAGGTCTCAGCTGGAACTTGAGATATTTGGGTTGATTTGAAGATTTAGTTATATTAATTGGAAATTTATTGAAATTAACATTGTTGAAGGTTTAGTTCTATTACTTGTACTTTTTTCACAACTTGTTCAAGCCTTTCGTTACATTTGGTCTACAGCTTTTTTGATAATTATTCAAGAGTCTAATGAGACAAATTTATGGTGCACCAAATTTAATAGGGGGCAAAATCTGTGAGATATCGAAAGTAGGTATATATAATTAAAGCTCTCGAAAAATTCAACAAATCCGCCCACTCGAAAAGCTTAACCATCTTGCGAGACTAATTTCTGCCGAAGTGAAACATGACAAATGAAATTAGGGCAACGAAAAATTGATTATTACATGTTGTTGCGTGGAGACCTAGGAGAGTGGAACAGAATTTGTCCTCTTTAGGGATTTCAAGTTGCACGGAGCTTAGAAAATCTATCGCCCCAACAAATTTGTATGAATACCAAGGTTCATATCATCCTCCCAAGTTGCCGCGCACGAAGTCCTCTGGCTTTTCCAGGGAAGGTGGTATGTAACTTTATTGTCCAGAAAAATATAAAAAAAATTTAATGCAAATCATGCCTCGCTCATCAATCGTGTACAAAAGTGGACCAATTTTGGACCTATAAATAATTAGATTGGCCACTAAATATGTTCTCCTTTATGAGAGAAAAAACAAAATCATTAGAGTATCAAAACACTTTGCCAATTTTGTGGCCGAGAAAGGAAAATAGTCCATCCAAAATTTTTTATTTGTGAGGTTGATTAGCAAGGTACAAACCAAATTTGCAAAAAAATTAACATTTTGCAGTGTCAAGAGTGTAATTATTAGATAAAGTAGAAGAAATCAAGTTGAACCAATGTCATTTAATTTGGGTTTGCTTCGCATGAAAATGAAAGGCAGCAACAAATGAACTAAGGAAGCTTCACAGCAAATTCCCCTGTTCCTTCGTTCCTGTCTTGGCTTAGGCAACAAGATGTATAAAAATCCAAAATTATGAGAATGACTTGACTGCTAATCACTGTCGATATATGTACTTTTTGACGAATTTGATATCGTCCATTATGCAACTAATTATTTTCAATTCGGTCCCTGTACTAGAGTCCTTAATTACACAACAGTTATTAGTGAAATGCACCCTTTTTCTTGCCAGCAGTATAATACACCTTTGGAATATGGGATTTTCTTAACATCAAAAGATGGACTTATCTCAAGATGGTATAACTTAGAGAAAAAATAAGCAAAAATCCCAAACTTTACCTCTTGTAATACATTTACCCTAAATTTTTTTTTTGTGACACCAAAAATCCCAAACGTTCTTATTTGTGACACATTTATTTCAATGTACATTGTTCATGGGCATTTTTGTCTTTTTTACTTTTTTTTTCTTTTCCGGCGAGGGTGGCCCTCGCCGGCATCGAGCGAGGGTGGCCCTCGCCGGCATCGGGCGAGGCTCGCCGTCTCCTAGGCAAGTGAGGGCGAGCCTCGCCCGCGCCCTTGCCTGATGCCGGCGAGGGCGAGACCCTCGCTCGCCCAGGCGAGGGCAAGACCCTCGCCAGATTTGGCGAGGGCGACCCTCGCCCAACGTCGGCGAGGACCGCCCTTGCTCAACGCCAATGAGGCCCCCTTCGCTAGAAAGAAAAAAAAAAGTAAAAAGTAGAAAAGACGAAAATGCCCATGAACAATGTACATTGGGGTAAATGTGTTACAAATAAGAAAGTTTTGGGTTTTTGGTGTCACAAAAAAAAGTTCGGAATAAATGTGTCACAGGGAGTAAAGTTTGGGGTTTTTTGTGACTTTTTCCCTATAACTTATATGGCAAAAATTTGATGTTCGGAAAAGTTCAGCGTATTTAACGAAGGCGGTCCCAAGATTACTAATTGAATTCGCAAGATTAACGTTTTAGGGTTATTATTAGATCCATCATCGATGAAATTTTTTTTATTTTTACTACAAAATTCTCCATTGGATGGAAGACGTATGAGTAGCGGTGGACATTATAATGATCCAAAGATTTACACGGACTCTTTTAATATTTTTTTATCTCGACTTTTTTCTTTTTGGGCCGGTTTTACACCGACTCTTTTTATTTTTGGCTGATTGGAAGGAATGATTCGTCCAGATAGTTAGCTACGGTTCATTTTCATGCAAAACTGCGAGGTTCTCCTAAAGTGAAAGTGACCCGACATTGCATGCCCCCCCTAAACTGAAATATCAGAGACAATTATTCAAGAAGCAAAGCTGGGAATTCTGAAAAAAAAAGTGAAGATTTGCATGTCGAAACCCTTGAAATTTCTTTGGCTGATTAAGATGCAAATTTGTTTGGCACGTAAGATAAATGATTAAGACCACTTCCTTGAGCGAACGAAATGAAGCTGTCCCTCCACGACAAAACTCGAAAAGGAGCGGCAGCCAACGACATCAAATTCGAAAAATTTGAAGTTAGGGAGATGAATTGTTTCAGGACATCATCTGTCTTTGTCTCAACTAACATGCCCAACCAGTAGTCAGTATTACAAGGGTCTAATTCGAGAAAGAAAGGAAAAAAAAAACCTTATTTGGTGAAACTGGGGCCCAAACCCTTCTAAGGAATTCATCGTGTGTACCTGAAATTGGCATCCAAAGTCAATGACAAATTTGCAAAATTTTAAACAAATTATTGGCCGAATTGTAATGTCATTCGAACCATCCTTAGACCGTCACACGTGCTTTGGTAGACTGATTAAACTAATTGGGTCCTAAATTGCGAAATCCGTTTTCTGACCGCGGATGTACGAGAAGGATGCTTTACGCGTGTTTTAAGCTTCGATTGATTCACGCTGAGGAAGGCATAGAATGATTGTGCGATCGCATGTTTTATATTTCCTGCTATGATTAGCATTGCTTAAGCCATGAGCATGGAATTTGCAGGGTTTTAGGCTTTGGAGCTTACTTCAAAGCTAAGGGATTAAAGAAGAGCAACCGCATCTGTCTTTTGGATGTGGCAACATGGCTTGTCAAATTGATTTCATTGTCTTGAGGGGGGGAGGGAATATTGTACGCATAGATATAGCGATTAGGAGAAAGATCCCTCTCCTTTTGTGTCGTTTTTTCGGGACAAAAGCCTTTTTCTTTCGGTGGAAAGAGATTCGTTAAATTTCGTTTCGTGTTAGGTCATGTTCTCGAAAATGCGTCGTTCCAGTTCTCGAAACCGCGTTTGTTGGGTACCTAACTTGCGACCGACACGGTCTTAAATCATTGCCACTCCTATTGATCGAGGTAATCTCCTGTGATGAACAAAACTTTTTCGGATGTAATCAAGGAGATTCTTGTTTGCTCCAAAGAAAACATGCTGGAGATGATCGAGCTTTTAAGGATCTTGAAAAGCCATAAAGAATTCATTACTTGTTCTCTGAAATTTCGGATCTGATCGTCCTCTTCCAAGCAAACTGCAGTAGAAAGGGGGTGCTTCTGAATTGCGATCATTTAGTCAATCATGGGTTGGACCAAAGTATCATGATGGTAATGAATTATTTGCTTTGAATAAAGGTCAACGATGATGAATTATTGGCTTTTGAAAATTCCATCCAAGATTAGAAAATAAAGACACGAAAATGGAGGAGGAGAAGAAAGCACAGTAGAAGTGACATAAATGCACTACAACCTCTACAAAGGAGTGGGAGTAACTATGACATGACTGCTCTGCAGAGCTTTATCTAGAAAGAGAACAATGCAGCCGACCTGCTCTATTTAATGTAACCGATGACAAGAGTCTACTTCAATGGTTCCACAGACTGAGGCGCCACAAGCAAGAATGTAAAGAACAAAAAGATTTAAAAAGAGAGACTTGAAAATAATGAATTTGCTGTCTGTCTAAAGGAGATCCTCATATAAATTCTTCCAACCATACAAGGAAAACTAAAAATGGTTGGTGACCATGTTCATGGTTTTGTAATAATATAGAAAGTTACTTCTTTTTGTGACTGTCTTCATAATTTTTGGGAAATATCAAATTGTACTTTTTTCAACAGGAAAAATGAAAACTGTCTTGAATGGAGGTGCTGGTTTACTTCGTGGTGTCCACAACAATCCAGCCAAAGAGAAAAGTAACAAGAACTATCTTGCACCCACAAGGCCATCTAGTGACAGATCTTTGGACTTGGACTTTAGGGTCAAAAAGCTTATTTTAATGGCATCATATCATAGGAAAGAATCTGAATGATAATTTCTCATGATGATGATCCATCAAATCTGATATGACAAGTTTTCTACTTGGGCCAATACCTCCACTTTCTTACCATGGAGCCAGATTGTTCAAATCACAGTAGCCTTTTGAAGCTGATTATAATAAGCTCATTTTGCATCAAGGACCGAAACAGAGACAAATCCAAGAATAAGCATATAAATTTGGCAGATTGTAACTTTACGAGCTGACTGAACAGAAAACAATTGGGAAGAAGAGCACCAAATGAGAAGTCCAACTGCATTTAGCTAAGTAGAACAACTTCCAGAGATTGATAAAAGTTACCACTACAATGCGAGGAGCTTTTATTTTAGCTGCCTCTACACAAACTGAACAGGGCAGTAAAGGAAATGGCTTCTTCTAGTAGATCCCGTTCTCGCTTGGGGCTCCCGTCATTATGCGCTGCACGCAGTTAGCGAAGATATATGAGTTTTAACCATAAAGAAATGCAAGAAACCACGGAAAAGAAATGGACAGGTATATGCATTACCTGAAAGCATGACAGAGCGTAATGAACATCGTTTTCTGAGATCTGGTGGTGAACAACCAGTCTAACTCTGAAGAAAGACATCTCGAAATCAGTTTACTAACACATAATTTATCAAGTTCACTACAAATAGACCATCTGTTAAATGATGGTCCATATGGGGAAAATTAGTCAAAACAGATGATCATCAAAGGCGAAGAACGACCTGGTTGAGGTCTCCGGCATCACAAGTATTCCATGTTCTTCCAGGTTCTTGCACAGCTTCTGTACCGTCATGTTAGAGCCTTCGTCAATATCAAAGTATAACTGGTCAGAGCAAAGAGTCGGATATCAGTTGAGTGAAGGAGCCACGCCTATTAAGCTTTGAACAAAATATTCCCGTGAAATAATGAGGATCTCTTTTTTCACTACTAAAACCAGCAGTACTTACAATATTAGTCTCCACAGAAGCAACATTCACTGCTAGCCCTTTAATCTTGTTTAGTCCCTCTGAATACATCACATACATCAGAAGCGCACACGGGATTAAGCAGTAAGTAAATCACAATGATAGAGTAAGTAACGATGTACAAAGTGAGGCGTTGAGTACCTGCCAAAATCTTTGCTTTCTTGTGATCACTTTGGAGCTTTCCAACATTTTCACGCAGTGCAACAAGTGCAGCAGCACATAAGATGCCCACCTGCCTCATTCCACCACCTAAGGTTTTCCTCAGCCTTCTAGCCTGAATTAACGAGGTTAGAATCATTAAATTATCAAATTTGAATAGAAAAACGAAAGATGCAATTAGCATATGCACACAGTTTAATACCTTTGCGATGAAGCTCTCGGAACCAACAATCACAGATCCAACAGGGGCGCCGAGACCTTTCGATATACAGACCTACCAACAGTTTGACCAAATTAATAGAGAATCATTTTTAGATGCAGTCCAAAGTAGAAAATTAGTCGAAATCAAACTCATGTGATGCCAAGTGAACGTACTGAAACTGAATCAGCAGCTTGTACCAGCCTATCTACCGGAACTCCAAGTGCCTAACAGAATAAGATGAATGCAACAATTATAGTTAATGTTAACACAATGCAAGTATCTAAAATCATCTCTAGATAATTATCACTCACAACTGCAGCATTAAAGATGCGAGCCCCATCTATATGAAGCTTAAGACCATGCTTCTTTGCTAATTCTCCGACTTTATCAGTATACTCAACAGACAAACATCTGCCACCAGTACTGCGTTCGGACAAAATGATATCATGAGACAAACAGAAATGAAAAAGAATGAAGTCAACGGAAAAATGCATCATCCCAAATCCAGACATAAAAATAGCTCCATGGACTAAATGCCAAAAGTAAATAAATAGAAATCCATAAATAGAGCTTCATAATCAGATCTGGTCACTAGACCTCTCTTCAGCATCATCTGGCTCGTGTTCGAGGTAATTCTGGGCATGGCCAGCTCCCATATTGTAACATGAGGCCATTGACATATCAAGAGAAAAACTTCGGACATAGTTCTACCAAATAACAGAGACTTTGTTCATAAACCACATAATTCACATGGTTGTAGTGGATTAGATTGACCCGGCATTTCATGAGTTCAAATTTCCGTGCCACAACGAATAGCTGAGAACTCAACAGAACAGAGTCAGTGATATTGAATGGCCTGCGAAGACCTTTAGGGAAAGCAAATTACTTTCAAGCAGGAATTGACACACTAAAGATTTATGTTTCACCAGTAAAATAGGAATTCCCAATAAATTCTAGAAGAAATATATCCCAGTTAGGTAAGCCAAACAGGGCCCTTAACTTTAGCTGAACCCAATGTGACGAATATTGCACCAAGCTAACTAAGCACAATAATCAAATACAATCTTGCCTGAACATCTCATTCAAAACTTTGATAGATAGAGTTGCCTTACTTTGCATGTGAGTTCTCCAAGCAAATAAGCCTAGTAGTAGGATACACAAGCGCCCCTTTTGGATCCCTTATGGCAGCTTCAATCAAATCAATATCCATCGTTCCATCCTCGTTATTCTTCACCGTCCTTGGATGAACACCTCCAATCGTGGAAATCCCTCCATTCTCGTAAATGTGTATGTGGCAGTTGTTTCCGAGAATGACTTCGCTTCCTCGGACCTCACAGTGAACAAGAACGCTGATGAGATTTCCCATAGTGCCTGATGGAACAAAGAGGCCGGCTTCTTTGCCTGTGATCTTCGCCACCTCTGTTTCTAAGCGATGTGCCGTCGGGTCATGACACAATACGTCGTCATCAACTTCGGCATTGGCCATTGCTGCCCGCATTCCCTCGGTTGGCTTGGTGACAGTGTCGGAACGAAGATCCACGGTCTTGGTCACCATATTTTTCCTGGAATTAAGCAATGATGGGGGAAAATCAAAAGGGAATGAAGGTATAAATATACAGAAACTCTTAAGCATCTGGTCATCCAATTGTTTTCACTTTCTGCAGCTATCACGAGTATACGCTATGAACAGTCTCAATTACCCTATCTTGTTTTCTGAATTAATCAACGTAAGCAATAAAGAAAAGGGGTACATAGAATCCTAAAACTGACACCATTTTTTTTTGGTAAGGAAACTGACACCATTTTCACCCTCTCAGAATCTTATAATATCTGCTTCAGCCTAAAGTTTCAATTTTTGTAATCACCTTGGATTCATATCAAAAGAAGACATAACCGTCTAACTCTCATAGTCTGGTTCGAGCAGAGAAGTGCGAAAAGATCAATTTGAAAGAAGTAAAAAGGGGAATTTCGACAAACAGATGTGCTGTGACATACTTTCAGAAATAGACCAATGCTAAGAATGGCGCGAAAGACACAAAAAGATGTAACATGATTAGAAAGCACCCCACAAAGATCATCTCTGCTTCAAACTACCCATCACATTCAAGAATGAATTCTCGTTTCAAAAGTTTGATCTTCTTTGAAAAATGCTCTTAAAAGAGGCCAATTCATGCATATTCATGCTCATTTCTATACAAGCCATCAAAACAATTCCAGAGATCAAACGCCGCACGTCTGATTGCGTGAGAAAGTGTCATGATCATACCTGTTTCGGTAAAAAATGCAACTTTATCTCCCGGTTGTTCGACTCCAGAATCCCAACTTTCGGTGCGCTTAATTAGCAGAGAGAGAGAGAGAGAGAGAGAGAGAGAGAGAGAGGGAGGGAGGGAGAGATTCACTGCAACCTGAAACACACCCACCCAACAAAAAGGAAGCAAAACAACAAACTTTTATTCATCACACAATAAACCTCAAAGCAATCTAAACACGAAGAGCTTATCAGAAAATTGCTAGAACCTAGAGAACTGTGAACAAAAAATACGTTGCTGCTGAAGAACCTCGTACAGAAAAATCAAAAGGCATGACAATTCATGAAAATGGAATGCTGAAAAACGCACATCCAGGAAAAGCGCAGCCAAAACTCCGCCGGGGACAGACAGGTATATATACATACAAAAGCACTTCTGTTCGGAGAGATGCACGTCACATGTTTGGCCTCAAAGGAAATTACGCAGAGATTGAAATAGAGGAAAAAATCTGGGCCATTAGTTGTGGCATCCAGCGCGGTGGACACCAATCTCGTGCATGCAATCCAAGTGGTTGCTAATGTCACGGCTTTCAATCATGCAATTGCAATCTTGGGCATTAAATATTATCCCCAAGAGGAAGGAAAGTTGAAAATTTTAGGGAAAGCAAATCTCCAACATCATCAGCCTACCTCAGAAACCCACTTACCTTAATTGTGTGGCAACTCAATTCGTGGGCTAATGGGAGACAGAGTCCTCACATTGGTCAAGTACTAATGGTTGGACGAATTGAGTTTTGCTTGTTCCATTGAGAAAGTGGGATCTTCTTTCCCGGAAACTGGCTGCAACCCACTATTTGATGGTGGTTTTTTTTTATATTTCTGGGGAAGAAATGAATCGTAGCAGCTTCCTATTTTGCTAGGAAGAAGATAAATTGGGCTCGAAAAGGTGCTTTCTTTTCAGCTCTTTTCCGTGGCGAAGTGGGGCTTTAAACAGTTTTTTAAGTTTCACTATTGTGGCTGCTAAGAAAGATGGTGACATGTTAAATCAGCCCTTGAGCCTCAGGTCAGGACCACAAGTCACTAGAATCTAATTCCTGTTCAACAAGGCATAGAAAAAACCTTCATATTAAATAAGTGGGAAAATGTAGAGTGTACGTTTAGCGGGAATGGTGTCAAAAAAGTCCTAAACCTTTTGTATTGATGCCAATTTAGTCCTAAATATTTTTTTTATGTCAATTCAGTCTTAAATCTTTTGCATTTGTGTCAATTTAATCCTTCGACACTTTTATAGCTATTAGCTGACAGAACTAAATTGACATCAATACAAAATGTTTAGGACTGAATTTGCACAAATACAAAAAAGTTTATGATTGAATTGGCACAAAAAAATGATTTAGGACTGAATTGACATCAATGTAAAAAGTTTAGGACTAAATTAGCAAAAATGTAAAAGATTTATGACTGAATTGGCACAAAAAAAGTTTAGGACTAAATTGGCACAAATACAAAAGATTTAGGACTGAATTGGTATAAAAAAAGTTTAGGGCTAAATTAGCACAAATATAAAAGGATTATGACTTTTTTGACGCTTTTCTCTATGTTTGGCCAATTCGCGCTGGGAAAATTCAACCCCTGAGGTCTACAACTTGGAAATTTCGCTTGATGCGCACGAATGATGGTTCCTAGAAGGAGGAGCTTTCTTAGGGCCACTCCAAGAGCCTCTTGTTCTAATAATTATCTAGTTATAGAAGGTCAGAGGGACTGCCATAATCAGGAGTCTCTTACACCTATAATTATCTAATTGAGATAAGATAATAAGGTCGTTCTGACCTAAAAGATCAAATGATAATAACACCCCTAAGTTGTTCAAGAACCATTCAGACGTCGTCTATCTTCTTCCCCACAGCTTTTCTTATATTACCGGGGCCTTTACGGTTAAGTCTCCATGCATAAATGGTAAATGGAGAGCATCACCGAGTAACATCAAACACAACAATCTCCAAGTTTTGGAGAAGAAAAGGAGTCGGAAAAAAAGTTAAAAAATCGGAGAATCTTTGGAGTCCACCGATTCTCAAGATCCTTCTTCGAATGGGACCAAACGTCCAAAAGCGCTAGAATTTGTGGTTTCTCTTTGAAAAGGGTCCGCATCAATCACAGTCAGTGCAACTTTTAGAGAAGCAAATTTCTCTTTCTTCTTCTCCATATTCATGAAAACTATTCTCAACTTGAGAATCTCTCGCGTACGAGACCCCTTCATTTCCCTATGGGAAAGGACTAATCCATGAACCGAAACCCAACGCTTGTTTGAGACGTGCATGTTCCTTTGTGTTACCAAGTAAAGAGAACATAAAATAATAACAGGATAAATAATTTAACCATTACTTACAGAAGGGAGAAAAAACAAATGGCCGTACGGTCGCTCTCCTTGGTAACTGTATGGAGCCAAACGAGAATGTTCCAACTTGTTTGCAAATTGCAACGACGGAATTGCAGGAACTAAGTACTTAAATTTGAGTTGTTTTTTTTTTTATAGTTGTACACTGCAAGCAAGCCAGAAGGAATGGGGGGAGAGGGTGGCTATTTATGCAGCTCTCCAATGGCGGCTCGTGCTTATCGGAGTCATCGATGTAGTCGGATGAAATGTTTGGTTTGGCTTCCTCCCTCTCTCTGATTAGCTGTGATCTCTATCTTGATGCAGGTGACCGTATTAAATTGGGGTTCATTAATGCTTTGCGGGTGTCGTGGTCGACTGCTTTTGACCGATGGTACTAGGGAATCGATAAAGGATTAGACAGGTGACATCAACTGGCTTTCTTGTTTTTAAAGAAATCTGTTCCCTTTGTACATTGATTCATTTAAAAGAATTATCGCAATTTTTAATATACTATTTCTCCCGCTTTATGTGCGATGGATGTATCGAAATCGGATTCTTTGTGTCATTACTATTTTTTATTTGGTTGGGTGTGTTGTTACTATTTAATGAGTATCTCGAGACATCCATTAATAAAGTCTTTTTGGAAAAAAGTTATTGATATAATGTTGAAATCCTACGTGATTGTTCGCCTAATTCAAATTAAGCATTCTTTTTAGAGTTTGGGTTTAATTGGTAAGGTTGCCAGGCATACATCAACACGATAGACAACCAAGAAAATAAAAAAAAACAAAATGATGAATTGTGTTCCAAAAAGTTTCGTTTATTTTGTGGAAAATTTTCTATCAGAAATTGTATTTTTTTTTTTGTTTAGAAGAATGAGTCAATATAAAATTTTCTAGAGTTAACAGATAATCTATGCTAAAATTTAGAAAAATGAACTCCTTTATTAAAAAACAGAAATTATTTTTCAAAATGTGACTACACCCAGGTGTGTGGGTCCCTGTCCCTTGTGTCCATGCCCCCCGAGGTCAAGCCATGGATGTCAATGCCAAAGCCCAAGACCCAGACATACGGGCCCAATTCTCCCGAGGATGAACCCAGATCCCTCGAGGCCAAGTCAAAAGCGGTGATCGTGAGACATGCTAAATTTTACTTCTATTTATTACAATAGTAATTATTGTGTTATATAGAGATAAGATTGCATGCTAAAATTAAAATAAACCATCATTAGTATGTTAATTAAGAGCTTACGTGATATTAAATTACAATAAATAAGGTATGCTTAGCACAGTAAGATTTGAACACTAGATCTAGTGTACGTTAGATTACATAGATTTAATGAGAGTTTTATTATGATTACAAAGCACCACTAAATTGATCAATATTAGGATAGTGCCATGGGTGGCTATACATTGAAAATCCCAAAAATGCCTTTATAAGACACAAAACTCTAATAGAATTTATTTATAAGGCTCGTGTTTTTCTATAAGGTCATTAATATTTACCAGACGGGATCAATATAACCTGAAAAGCATATAGGACAATTATGCATTTTGCAGGCCTTGCTAATAATTTTGGTAGTTTTAAAGTATTTTTCTGACTTGTCGGAATTTAGAATGGACACCAAGATCCATGATATGCGTGGAAATCTTGAATACCTTTTGTAGAATTACCATGTTGCCGTCAATCTCAGCTTGACCAACCACTTGTCACTAATATCTGATGCTACATTCTTTAATTTTCATCTAGTTTCTTATTTACAAATTAAATCATTCCTTACATCACTTCTTTTAACTCTAGCTCGTTAATGCTCTCTAAGCTTGCAAGCTAATAATCTCGTTCATGCATTTTACTTGGTCAATCTCTCTCTCTCTCTCTCTTTCCAATCATTATCTTTAATTATTATAACCCATGCCACTTCCTCGAAGTGTTCATTTTCTTATCTTAAGTGCAATTTCTCTTATCCCTTCCAAAACAACAAGCGAAGTTCCATGAATTTTCTTCCAAGCTCCAAAATTTATCTAATTTGTGTTATCTTTAGTTTTTAGTCTAACTTATTAAGCATCTTTCAAGGTAAAACTCATGGACTTCATTTTTTATCTGTTATAAAGTTTTGGTTTGAATATATTATATATAGTTGTTAATTTTTGTTCTTGTTCGTTTTATTTTCAAGGTGATTAAGGCTTTATTCAATTATGTGATTCAATGTAAGTGAAACTCTAGGGGCTAAATTGGGTTGATCCGCTTGGTACTCTTGATCCTTATTTGATTTTAACTTAAAATATAAATAATTTTATAGATCCATGTTGCTAAAAGAAATTAATGATTACGTAATGAGCTAATAAGAGGTAAGACCACGTATGAGTGATTTTATATGATTTCGTATCATGGGTGATACCATGTATCAAGATGGTTGGTTGAGGTCTATTTGTGCTTTTGTTATGAAATTGTTATTAATATCATATGAAAGGTCCATTTTGTTCATGATGTCAACAGAATATGAAATGAGTCATTCTATAGATAATGGCTATATTTTATGAATAAAAACAGAGTTGAGTGATTTCAAGAGGATTTTGAATGACTCTAATGAGCAAAAGTGTTAGAAAGATAAAACTATGCATGGAATGGGGTAGAATAATAATTTTGTGTATTACAAAGGCAAACATAAAATTTAACAGCATATAAATTCTTCCGTGAACAGTGAAATTTCTTAATGAAAGTGAAAATTAGTCAGTGATTAAGTTAGATTAATTAAAGGAACTGAAATCGGGTAAAAAATCTAAGTACTGTAGAATGTGGGCTATTTTGTAAATTTAAAAAGTCAGAGGTCTCATGTTCTAAGACTGAAAATTAAGGGGGCTGTTTTGCATGTTAAGGATGCTTATTATGGTCGATTCTTGGTTAGTTTTACAACTAATTGCCTAATCCAGATAATTTGTCTAACTAGTCAAAGTTTTGATATAATTGCAAAACTATTTTGAAAAATGGGTTGTTTTGGTAATTTTGCGAAATATTGGACATGTATATCATGTCAATAATATATGCGTATCGATCAAATAGCAAATGAATGGCCTTAGCTAATTAATTTAATTTGTAGAGCTAGATTAAGAGAAAATTGAGATGCCACATCGGAATTAATGTTATGTGATATGCACCAATGAATTATATATATAGCATGTAGTGTAGAGATATCATGACGCATTTGATTTTTAAAAGATTACTTTATTATATGGAAAACATCAAGAGACTAATATATTGTACATTGATCCACTATTATGAAGAAATGTCTATGTTGATTTTCTTTGTGATACTTACATGGTTATGATTTTGCAATTATAAGTACATGTGATTCATGTCATGCACGAAGTAAAATGAGAAAGATAAGTGTCCTTTATGTAAAGGATCATGGGGCTAGGCACACATTTTAGTTTTAATGGAAAACCAGCAATAATAACAAAATCATGCGATGTAAGACTATTGTGAACTCTGAATGATGATTATTTCAAGAATAAGAGTTTGTGGATCTGCAAATAATAATAAAAAGATAATTGGTTCCATTGTTGATGCAGTGGATACCAAAAGATTATAGTAACATTATCTGCACTAGTATCATACGATTGAACATGTGAATTATTATGTTATAATTTCGTCCCTCACAAGTTGGTTGAGATGCCTCATTTGAGATGAATCCTGAACAATGACAAGTAGGATATGGACTCACTTGTGTATATCGGTGAACTATTATGTCTCTTTGCACATCATGAGATTCGTATGTTTATTTGTGTGCATTTGAGTGTTAAATATCAATTCATATAATCTATTTTTGTTAATTGCGCACATGATTATAGTCATCTACAACACATGTTTTATGTCTCATAGGAAATGTAAGATATATGTTTGCAAAGTGTGGGTGAATATTCATTGTATAGAGTAGGTTGATCTCCTTGGGCAAGTGTTGGGAAACTTAACATGGTTGGTTGGTGCTTGTAATGACTTTCATGAATATGTTGGTGGAATATGTGAATCCTTGATAAGTTTGTGAATTTATATTATGATACGTGCTCGCAAATGACGAAATGGTTAATATGTTGGGTTGAGATTGGGTTACAATTACATGTTGTATTCCTTAAGTGGTCTATTTATTCTATTGTGAATATGTAAATAATCTTGGAGTTTTCTAAATTATGGTGACTCGAAATGATATATGGTATTGCTCGTTGTTTGTTATTATGCTATTATGCTCTGGGGTCGAGTAGTGAGTAGATCCCATATTTTATATTTAGAGCTTTCATTTGCCGAGCTTAAGCTCATTCCAAAATACCTTGCAGATTGGTCGAGTTCGAAGTTCAAGGATTTAGATTAACGCTTCCGAAGATCTTTTTGAGGATTGGGTCAAAGTGTGCCACAAGAGTATGGGAGGATATTTCGTACATGGGGTTTTGATTATTTATAGAAAAAATGAAATTGCATACATTGTTTGAGGTAAAATTATTTATTCTTTTGAAGTTTAAATTGTATAGAAAATTAAGGTTGTGATAAATTGATTCTAGGTGGGTATGTTCCCACCGTGGAAACCTGGATCCCATCGAGTGAGGGCCGATTCCTATTTGTGGAACCGGGAACCGACGATGTTAATTTTGAAACTGAAGGTTAACTCGAAAACTGGCTGATTTTTTTTTTATTGACGTCACTTGGATTTGTAAGGCAATCATTTGATGTTCTTGTTGATGGTATTGAGCAAAACATTTTATAAGCTCATGAAAATCTTCGGCCAGGGAGTGTTTTTGTGAACATAGGTGATGAAAACGCTTCATGTTTTGTCTACTCTTCTTTATCCCATCTTTCAATACTCTTCAGATACACTGACACAGTGTGAAAACGAAGCCGTAAAGTTCCAGCAAACAACAGACGCACACACTCGTAAAACAGAAGATAATCAATGGAGAATCAACAAACCAAGTGTGATCGAGACATCGCTAGCTCATTCAAGCCGAAATACCTGGAAAATCTGGAAATGCAGCTTCAATTTTTTGCAGAGACTCATAAAGACACCTAGAGTGAAAGGATTATGTTGAACGAACGGAGAAATTCGCCAGAGGGAGTGAATCGCTGGATAGGACTGAGTCGCCAGAGAGAGAGGGAGAGAGAGAGAGAGAGAGAGAGAGAGAGAGAGAGAGAGAGAGAGAGAGAGAGAGTCTTGGGCGATTGCCAGTTTCACCAGTTCGGTCTGATTTAGCTGGTTGGTTTGGTTCAGTGCAAGGAATCAGTAATTGGACCGGTAGTTGCCAGTTCTAAAAATTTGGGATTGGGAACTGATCCGGTTCCTAGGTTGTACCGGCACCGGGGTTTGGGGGACTTTTGTTTGTGTTCCTTGAGACCTTGGTACTAGTTCCTGGGATATCTACTTTTTTATGTTCTTTTGTTACTCTATATATGCAGTTACTCTATGATGCTTTTAATTATTATGAGTGTGCAGCACATATACATGTATGTAATCATTATATGTGTAACAAAAATTTGTAGGTCTCCCCATATTATTTTTTTCGTCCTCCCCCTCACTCCTTAAAAATTAAAGGTCCTGAGAGCTAAGCACAGAGGAGTTATTCTAGATATATACGTCATCACGAGAGATATGGAAAATCAAAAGAAATATTCCAATAAATATCTCTAAGATATATCCTAAGCATGGTGATGTAGAAAAAGTGAACTTGAGTTTGGATAAAAGATTCGAAAAACACCCAGGTGGATCACCGAAGCATTTGGTGTGCCAAAGAGGGAGAACCAGATGACATTGACGTGTTTTGTCATGGCTGCTGTGTAGGCCACGCAGCAGGAGTCTGTCATCACGACTGGAGGTTGTGGTTGCGGTAGGTGGCTATCGTGACTACTGTTTAGAGTACACAACAACAAAACAGGCTAATGTGATCATTGAACGAGACAAACAATGTTGAGAATCACTGTTGAGAGAGGGATATTAGTAGTAAGCAAATACACATAGCAATATTTGGTGTTATCATCGATAAAAGTAATAAAATATTTATTACCACCTCTCGTTTGAATTAATTTTAAATCGCAGACATCACTATGAATTAATTCAAGGGGTTCGGTGTTTCTTTCAATTGTTTGAAATGATGATCTCGTTAATTTTGCCTCAACACAAATTTCACATTTACATCAATTTGGAATGAAGGTATATGTTCCAAGTTAATTAATCTACACAATGTATCATAATTAACATGTCCTAGTCTACCATGCCATAAATTGGAAGACTCAAGCAAATAAACAGAAGACTTATTATCTTTATTGATAATTGTCATCACATTGAGCTTAAAAAGCCCATAAGTTACAATTCCCTTCCCCATATACATCCCAGATTTAGAAAAAATAACTTTATCTGACTCAAACATCATACGAAATCCATGCTTGTTCAACAGAGACCCAGAAACCAAGTTCTTTCGAATTTCTGGCACATAGAGGACATTGTTTAGAGTCAGTTCTTTTCCTGAGGTCATCTTCAGCAACACCTTCCCTTGGCCTTCGACAGCAGAAGAGGCAGAGTTTCCCATAAAAACCTTTTTCCCATTAATCGATTCAAGGTTTGTAAATAGGTCCTTGTTAGAGCATATGTGCCTAGTGGCACCAGTGTCAATCCACCATTCCTTCGGATTGGACCCAACTAAGTTTACTTTAGAAATCACTGCAGAAAGGTTTATGTTTGACACGTCTTGAGCGATGCCATTCACCATATTTGCCTCATAATTCTTCTTCTTCGGAAGTCTGCAATCCACAGATCTATGGCCCATCTTGCCACAATTGAAGCATTTTCCTTGAACTTGTTCTTGGAAACTCCTCCTTTTGGTCCCAACTTTGGCTTGACAATTTTCTTGTTCTTGTGGCCTTGCCTAAGCTCTACAACATTTGCCTTAGTTGTAGTAGGATTGAACCCTTTACGTTCAAATCCTCTATTGTCTTCTTCGATTCGAAGTCTGACAATCAGTTCTTCCAGGTTCACTTCCTTTCGCTTGTGCTTGAGATAGTTCTTGAAATCCTTCCACCCAGGAGGTAGCTTTTCAATAATAGCAGCTACTTGGAAGGTTTCACTCAAGATCATTCCTTCAGCCTGAATTTCATGCAAGATCACTTGAATTTCTTGCACTTGACTGATGACAGTCTTAAAATCCACCATTTTATAATCAAGGAATCGATTGACAACAAATTTCTTTGCTCTGGCATCCTCTGTTTTATATTTCCGATCCAAGGCTTCCCATAACTCCTTTGCCGTTCTTTTTATACAATAGACATTGTACAATGAGTCATGTAAGCCATTCATGACATAGTTCCTGCACAAGAAATCAGAGTGCTTCCAGGCTTCAACAGCGTTGAAGGCCTGCTTATCCGTTTCTCCTTCGGATAATTTAGGAGCATCCTCGGTCAAGGATCTCGCAAGATTCAAAGTGGTCAAATAAAACAGCATTTTTTGCTGCCACCTTTTAAAGTTCAGTCTATCGAACTTTTCAAGTTTTTCGCCATGGTGTACATAAACCGCAGGATGAACAGAGGATGAGCCAGGCAGTTGGACAGCCGCGGCATAGGCAGAGTCTTTGGTGATGTTGTCAGCAGTCACATCGACACCATCGTTTCGAGCAGCCACATCCACGACTTCTTTCCTAGTAGCCATTTGAATTCTTTAAAATCACGAATCTGTTTTTAAGATTGTTGACAAAATTCAAATCGGCATAAGCTTAAATATTACAAACAATACGGAATTACAAAGAAACGAAATTGCAATAACAAAGTTGGAATACAAATCTGTAACAGTCTGAGTTGAAAAAAGAAAAATTAAATCAGAAGGCTAGCAAAATTAGGCTCGTCGCGAGGCCCATTTTTCGGTCCTGCAATCATGTACGCGCTCGCACCCAAGTTTCAGCTTATCGGGCGTCGGATTTGCACCCCCCCTGCGTCTGCGCGCGAGGCAGAGAGTTTGTGCTATGATAGTTACCACTTCAAATAAGTGTAACTGTATATAAAGCACTCCATAGCCTTTTTTCTTTTTCAATGTGGGACTCGTGCTTTTCACTTCCCACTTCCAACTCAAAGGTGTTATTTGAGCATCAATTTCTCATTCATTCACCCATCAATTTATCCCATATTTTCAACACATAGCAGCAGCTGCATGACGTTATCGTCGAGGAAGCAGCAGCTCGTCAAGGTGGCTGAACTAGGGAGCGACGATGAAGGCAGTAATGTTGTCGGTGGAGGGCTTGGCTTCTCGGGCCAAGGGCGAATCAACAAGGACAGCAGGTCGCAGTAGTCGTGGTCGTGGCTCGGTGATGCTGCTAAGCTCAGCGATGTTCGTGAATCCAATGTTGGAAGGCCAATCACTCGCGGTACGAATTGGAACTTGTGGTACTGTGGCTGCTGTTGGCTTGATTGTGGGAGAGCAGGGTCTGGAGCATCGGCTCCTGGGTCACGGGGTAGAAAATTGGGATAGTGACAGAGCAGCTCGGTTGGCTGGGCTGAGGTCTCTCTCGCTTCCTCTCACTCACACGTGTTTCTTTATGTGTTTTTCGAATAATGAATTGCCGATGTCCGATTTATGAGACGTGATGATGCTTATATAGTGGAGTTGCCAAGCTGTGGCGACCCTCTCGAAAAGTGCACCACCTAAGGATTGGCTAATGGATTACTAAGTCTACACACATAGCCTAAGGGTTGGCTAATAGATTATTAAGTCTACACATAGCTCGGGCTCTCCCAAGCCATACCAATTTGCAATATAAGGTTCAAATTATTTAATATGCAAGATCATTTCAATTAGAAGTCGCCACTAATCAATCTTTGAAGGCCGATTAGAAAGATTAGAAAGCCAAGTAAAGTATAATACTTTACTTCGACAAACCATAGATTATGGATTGGATTCGATGACTTAATTATGTTAGATTACTCTAATGCGTTATATTTGCTCTTTTATTGCTCTTTTATTTTAAAAAATATTTTGTAGGCAACTTGAATTAATTTTAACTTAGCCACTAACATGTAAGGTGATTATGCTGGTGTGTAAACATTAATGAAGCGCTCAAGAAAGCAAAACAATAAATAAATTGCAGGAATCAAACAAGTAAAACAAAACTTAATTCTAAAATTTAAATTAACTATGAATGTAGGAATGAAGTTTTAATTAATTTTGTTGGGGCGTTTTCTCTTGTAAGTGAAATCTAAGCTATATGCAATGCATGGAATGCGAGCTTAGGTCTAAATGCGACTATTCTAGTATGTCACGCGACATAGATGAACCTAATATAACTCTAAATTAAAATACTCTACATAGAGTATGTTGATTTAATTACATAAATGGACCTAATATGTGATTACTAAATGACATGCACATGATATTTTTAAATTTTCCATTAAATTTCATAATTAGAATATGATGAAAATAAATTATCTAGATTAAGGTATTATCCAATTCATTTAAGGAATTAAACTAGGTCAAATCCTAATTTAAATTGGAATATTATCTAAACTAAATAACCCCTTTCTTAGCATGCAATCTATCTAGAAAAAGATTTTAAATCTTATCCTAATTTATTATGAAATCTTACCTAAACATGCAAGGTTATCTAGAATTAATCTATCCTAATCTATTAAGGAAAAAACTATCTAAAACCTATTCTAGAAAATATATCTAATCTTTTTATATTTTTCAAATAAAGGAAACAAATCAAGATAAGATAACCACCGAAACACGAGATAATCATCATATCATGAAGGTAAGCACAAAATATTCCAATCGATTCAAATTTGGTAACAAATAAAATTGGCAAATTGTATCCTATGACATAAGGATTGAATTGGCCAATTTTCCATGCGGTCGCGATTCGTATCTCGGGAATCAACTATTGACCAATGCACGTTGTCAAATTAGGAAAATTTCTATTTTAGAGGATATGCCTATGATCTCAAATATTCACATTAGATAACAATCGTTCAAAATAGGCGGTAAAATCTAAAAATCGAATCGGATAATCACCATTACCTAATTTGAAAATCGTGTTTCCAAATTCGAACTTGACATCGAATGGCAGCCAGGGATGACAGCCAGCTCATGGATCACGGCAAGGGTGCTTGGCTGGCGGTGGTGGTGCAAGCTCACGGCCAAGGGTGACGGCATCGAGGAGGAGTTGCTGATCATTCGGTGATGATTTTCCGGTTATCCTTGCTATTGATAATCGGCAAACTTGCAAATAGAGAATGGCGAGATGCGATGATGGCTGGACAGAGGTCAACGGCAAGCCTCACAGTGCTAGGCTCGGGTCAGCATAGCAGAGTCGGAACAGAGCAGCAGCTGCGTCGGGTTGTCATCGAGGAAGCAGCAGCAACTCGTCTAGGGATTCCGATGACGATTATGCTTGGCACCAATTAAGACACCACCAAGGGAGCCAATTGCAAGACAAGGACCGGCGGGAAGAGGCGGCGGACGGCTGAAGATTGGATCATATGTAAACCATGCATGTTCACTACAGGAGTATATTTGTTATATGACATAACGCGTTAGATGAAAGAAACAGGATTAACTCAATTTACAGAAACATACGTGGGCGACAACATGAGATGCTTTAGGAGGCCCAGGCCATCATACAGCCCTTCTAAGCAACGATATTTTCAGTTTCTTAGGAAGATGATCCAGTTAGATGGCTTTATCTAGGAAAGTAGCAACATGTAAATATTTTTTAATATTTTTTTCTCTGATGATATAACGAAAGCTGAAACTTTCATCTTGAATACTTTACAAGCGAAACTGAACTCAAGCCAGAAGTTAAATGAGGCAGAATCATCCGAAGGCGTACTCAATCAGGGTTGGTGGAAACATGGAGAGTTCCCTGAAGGAACAGTCCCTATCAAGGCCAGCAAAAGTACGATAAAAAGGCAAGCCATTCCGTTCGATCAACAAATGAAGAGAGTCGAGCAAAGCCAACTTAACTAGATCCAAGCTGCTGGTCATGAAGTATGTGCAATCTAAAGAAAAGAAAAGTTCTTAAGACCGTCACCTTTGAGTTCATTTTCATCACAGAGATGCTTTGATCGCATTAAAGCAGACTTCTTAATGAATATGATGTAAAATTATTTGGAACAGTACGCCCAAGTGTCTTTGCCCTGTGGGACTTACCGCGGAGCACATGCACATGTAAATGCGTGGAATCCCTATCCCACAGTATTGGACAACGATGTTAGTTTCTCCCAAATGTGGGTTTTGGCGGGGCAAAACGAGAATATGAATACTATGAGGTGGGATGGACGGCAAGTACTGGATAAAAGCTGTATTGGCATTATTTGCAATCTCAAAGTGCCGGAGAAAAGTAAAGTTTCTCTCTTTTTGGTTTCAGGTAGTAGTAACTCTGCTAATTTCGGCAAACAGACTAGGTCATTCATATACTGGACCTTGTGTTATACTCTGTCTTTTATGATACGTGAGATTCTCATGAGAGTTACGATCACATGGCTGACAATTGACATGCTTATTCCAGATGATTTTCAGAGTGATAACTACCAGAAAGATCGGTCACGTCAATGTTGACTGCCTAGGATTCGTGTGGACCGCAAAATTACTGTTGGATCTCCGGTACAACCTGTACCCAGCTACTAACGGGAATCAATGTGAGAATCAATGTGATGTTTATATGCCTGTAACCCAGGTAACGGAAATTGTCCATTTACAGAAATGATAGGCTCTTTCGTGTTCCCTGTTTAGTTTTCTTGTCATAATAGATCGTACGATGCAGTCAGTTGTAAGGAAATCAAAAGGCGTAATTTAACTATATTTGGGTTATGCAAACGCGAATGTACTGAGTATATTTGTCTTCTTATCAGATGTCCCAGGATTCTGCTACTGGACATTGGTGGCTTCAATTGGTGAATGTCGACATAGGATATTGGCCAAAAGAAATCTTTACTTCTTTAAGCGCAAGCGCTGATGGGGTAACTTGGGGTAGAGAGATAGCCAACATGGAACTTGATGATCGTCATACGACATGGCGAATGGGGAGCAACCACTTTCCTTATGAAGGATTTGGGACGTCCTATTTCCACAACCTTCAATATGCTGATGCCAAATTGATGAACAGGGATGCAGATAAGGCCGTAAGGATGGTTACGAACCCTGAGTGCTATAATTTGTCGATCATAGGTAAGACTCCTCAATATGGGGTCAATTTTCGTTTACGGTGGTCCTGGGTTTCAGCTCAGTGTTTGAAGTAGCAACTAGCGACTAAGCCATAGAACAGACGTCCCTGGCGCGTACATTATGTCCAAATAGTTTGGAAATGGTGTCCAGAAGTTACTGTTTATTATTGTTTTCGGAAGTACGATCACATTTGTCGCGATCCACCCTCGAGGGCCGCCCTGGGGGCGCGGGTTTAGAGATAATTGTTCGTGAAACGGTCCGAATAGCACATCTATAAAAATGGCTCAAAAAGCTTCATTCTTTTGTTCATCCATAAGGTCCATTAATCACAGATGTGAATTCTCTTGCAATCCATACCTCGCATGACACGGGATTGATTTTATGTTTTTAACATCAGGAGTTGTCGCTAGCATTTATTGGGTGTCAGCCAGAATATCAAATCGAAATGTGGGAATTTCATTTCGATTTCTACGAAACCAGAGATATCTAGGTTCGGGGACTAGATTATGTTAATGTTTTCGCTAATGCCCTTTCGATACTGCTAAACTTAACTTGGTTGTTATATAAGTCGTCATGCATTTGTGTTTATCTTTTCATGTCAAAGTACTAATCCACTAAATGATCATGGATCTTGTTTTTGTGTTTTCCATTTATGATTCTCAACTAATCCTATCTTAGTCTAGAAAGGAAATTAACAAACAATTATATTGAAAGGCATTGCATAAAGTAAACACCCAATGTAATTGAAAGGCGAGCTAATCTAAGAGCAAGAAAAGAGAACCCCCATCTCGTTGGGTGATTATTACATCACAAATGGGAAAACCCGAGACATAGTCAGACATCAAATTGGGTGCAAAAATAGATCGGATTAGACATTGGTCACCGCCTTTCAAAGCTTTTGGCCTCCTTCTCCTTGAGTGGCCTCATGGGTATCAGTTTTACACTTGAACTAATACATTTCACACAAGTAGTGCAAGCATGCAAACAAAGCAAGGCAACAGCATTTAATCAACAGAGCATTGAATTAGCCTCGGGTTGGCTTTTGTTTTTCATGTATTTCGATCACCCAACCACCTAATCAACTATAATTGATTGATTTACTGGTTCATGATAATCAGCCACAATTTCCATTCACAAAACGGCAGTCGATATCAATTAACCCCTAAAATTAGTTCTAAGTGTCCATCGTAGGCTACCCATCAGACATGCATCAAACCTAAGCATTCATCTAACAAACACATGCATAGACAAGGAATTAAACATGCAATTAGGCCAAATGGTCTTGTTTTTCAATCAAGCAAACAATGTGAAGTGAGTCTTATGAGGATTACTTATTCAAGGGAAATTTGTCAAATTCGATTAGATTATCTTTAAATGTGATTAATCCACTAAAAAATGTCCAAATGAAATGAACTAGGCATTATTAGAAAGCTTAGGAAATGAGGATCAAAGTTTATGAAGACCACTTCGCCCGATGCCTACCCGATTTATCCAAAAATTGGGATTTGACCCGGATGTATTAGACTTGACCCGGTTCTGGTCCGAAATTTGAAAAAATACGGGAAAAATAGCAAACTTTACTCAAACCGCGTGAAATTTTATAGTCAGTTAGGAAAACATATTCTGAACAACTGTCATGTTTTCAGTTTTTGCTAGAAACCCCCTGATTTTTCCTAAAAAATCGATTTTCACCCGGGACTCAGATGCAAACATTTTTTCAAGGCCGGATTGACTTTATCCGAAACTCTTATAAAATTGACCCCCAATATATTGTCATTAGGTCCTCAAACTTTGCAGTTTTCAAATAAAGACCCCCATGAACAACTTTGAAGTTTTAAATTTTTGCAAAAAAGGAAATCAAGTCTATTGAAATTGCAAAAACACGTTTGGATGCTCAGAGGCTTGAATTTCTAGATCTAAATACAGAATTCAATCGACACAATGATCAAACCTTTAAACATTCATACGAGCTTAAATTTTGACAAAATTGATACCATTGGAAAGCTTAGGATCTCAGTGAAAAATTTTGTGATAATATTTTCTGAAATGACGAACACAAAAATTTCTAAAAATCGAAGAACGGACAAAGGTCAGTCGAAAATCGATTTTTATAGACCAGAAGACGGTTCTTTGAGCACTGATCGTGCTGACCAAATCATCGTGAAATCTTCTGAAATTTTTATTCTAGAAAGATCAAGATGTCCTTTACGACTTTCATGAAGGAAGTTTTTCCAAATAAAGAACAAAAAAATCATAAAAATCACCGAACCGAGTCAGGTTGATCAGGAATCACAGAGACGGAATAGATAAACTAACATTCCAGATTCTGATAAAATGTTCTAATGACGATTTGACATAGTAAACGATGTCCGTTCATAACATATGTTATATCAAATCGAAGCTTAGAACGTGTTCTTTGAATCTCTAGTTAAGCGTTTTCCCAGATTTTAGCATCTAGAGGCTCAAATCAGCAGTAGAAGGTTACAGACTCCTCAGTGCACGAAAATCACAGAACATGCAATCAATGTTCCTAACATCCATTGAACGACTCCTATGCATAGATCGATCACCATAGAACGTTTTTAGCATTCAAACAGCAAGCATGTCTTTATAATTGGCCCTGATTCACTTCAAACATATGCTCGATCATATCATTCAATCAATCCATTGTAAACTCGGTGTAGGAACTCTTACCTTGTGTAACGAGTTCGTTGAGCTTGTATGAACTATTCGGCCACCACTAATCTTTGAGATGGCGCCGAGAAAAGCTCTCCAGTGTCTAGAGCACGATATGAAGATCTCGAAGTGAGAAAACGTTTCAAGGACTTAGAAAGAACTAGAAGTAAATGATGAGTGAAATCAAGTGAAATGGAGGAGTTCTGGTGGCTGTTTCAACTCAGGCCAGCCACCACAGCCTCGTGGAGGAGCTGAAGAGGCTGGTCGTAAGGTTCTGCCGGAGGAGGTTGTCGGACCACCGGAATAGCCGCGAGAACCGCAAGTGCACATCAACTGTGGCGCAACTTTAATACCTAGTAAATACTGTCTGGGGCAGTAAAGAGTACAAACATTTTGCGCGTGCACTAAGATAGCCGTGGGAAATAAGAATGCTACTCTCAGCTCATATAATCAATTCTTTGTTGACAAACATTGTGTAAAACTTTCGACTATGGAAGTTCAAAAAGTCTATGCGCAAAGCTCGAGCCTATGAAGGATTTGTAAGGGCACTGCGATTTTTATTACATTTGAAAAAACTGCATCGTGATTAGAATTGCATTTAGGATAAAATTGCTGCCTAAGTGACATGTAAAGTATCCATCACAGAGTGCTGTTTTGTGTGCATATCAGGTTTTCCGTTGCGTTAAAATATATATCACTCTGCCGCAATAATTGATGGAGCCAGTGCACTGTTAACGTCTTGTTGAATAAGATTTGAATATGCATTTCCTTTTCCTTTTTATCTCTGACTGTATAGCATATCATTTTGGAAGGTCGCCTTTGGATCCATGCCGCCAGCAAAGCTCCAGATGAATCTACTATCGAAGCCATGGAGGAGTTCTCCAGGAAGAAATATGCGGTGAATGGGATTACTCAAATTAAGTTCCATGACCACTATCCCATCTCAAGACTACTATGTATTCAAAGGGAGAGCTTCGATTTTCTTCAATCCATGCTGCAATTGAGTAACACATTTCAACTTATTTGTCTTGAAAGAGCGTTAAGCTCCTACTTACAAGTTCTTCAACATACTTTTGTGGCTATCTGCATTCCCTTCATTTGAATAAGTGCAACTTTTCTAATCTGAAATTTCAGTTTTGCCTAATCTAAAGATTTTTGTCAATGTCTCACATATCAATTCTTCGCATATCTGTAATATGCAAGTCTACTAATATTTTCAGAAATTTATCCCGTACTTGTATACCAATCTTTTGGTACATATTATTTGGATTAATGAAAAATTAATATGTAAAATGCGGCATATATCGAGTATATCCAAATATTAAAAAAATTAAAAGGTAATGTGTAGGAATTTTGGGGAAATAGCACAAAATACTAGAAGTTTTCAGGCGAACCTTTGACTACTAATCAAAACCATGCCAAACTTTCATTTTTTTTACATCTATGAATCCTCCGTCTATTTTTCCGTTTGCACATGCCTAACATGTGATTTTTCAAGAGGACAATTGCAATTCTTCTCATTTATTTAGTCAAATCACTCTTTTGCCTCCACATAGGCTAAAACAAAATCGAAATTCGTACAACAAAAGCAAAAAATAAGAAACCAATGTACCGATCACTGAATAAGATAACAACAACAAGAAAATAGCACCCAAGGATGTGAGGGTTGTAAATTTGAAGATAAAAGTAATGAAAGGTTCGGATAAAAATATTGAAAATGGAAGAAATCATAAAGGCACCGGAGGATCTTCTTTCTTGTGATGAGGGTCCTCTCAAGGATCAATGACGGACCAAAGGGACTCGTAGGGGACCACTAACATCACTATGATCTACGATACTTGAGGAAGAACTTTAACGCGGCTCATCACCCTGCGCCTGATGGCATTATAGCCACCGAGGCTAAGATCATACGGCACCCAGTGATCCTCTTTCCACCAGATGAAGGAGACTTCCGGGTTACGCTCCATCACCTCCTCGTAGTACTCTTGTAGAATACCCTCCCTCATTCCGCTACTACTGTACGGATAGAACTCCAGAGCAAATTCTTCTGGCATCTCCACGAGTCGAAGACTCTTGAGGAGGGTGAGGCCGCGGATGACAACCAGTAATGATTGCCACTCCAAGTGCCTGCATCCGCCAATGGCGAGACTCTGAAGGCAAGGCATCGCCTGACCATTCATCGACACAAATCTCAGATTTTCCAGACGGGCGAGGGACAATTCCTCGAGCTTCGGGAACCCTCCATCTCCAATATCCAATGTTTCCCCATCAAAGGCACCACTCAGTTGAAGCTCCACGAGATTGGGCAAATTCTGGAGCGCACCTAGGGGGCTCGATTTCAATCTGCTCCGTAACAAACGCACCCTGGCCAGATTGTTCAGCAGAGGAAGCCAACGAGGCAGCTTCTTTAGACATCCCGCGATAATTAGAGTCCGAAGGAGCGGGGGAGGTGAAGATAGAAAATCCAAATCAATTACTTCAGACTCACTTTCTGCAACCACCTCTAGCGATCGAAGGCAGGTCATCTTCTCGAGGGAGTGGCATAGTTCCTCTGCATCATCTTTCTTCAGGTCCGTCACGCCCAACCTCCTTAGTTGAACTAACTCTCCAATTTCTTGCATTGTATTCTTGCTCCGACCACCTCCAGCTTTTACACAGCACAATTTTTGCAGTGATGCCAGCGCTCCAATGCCCTGGGGAGCTGTAAATCCCGTAACAGAACCTAAGGGTTGAGAAGCTGTGAATTCTACATAACGGTACACCAACAGATGCCGTAGTTTCTTGAGCTTGGTTATTTCCACAGGCAGCTCGGAGACCAACGTGTCTTTAAGATCCAGAGTCTCTAGATTTTGGAGTTTCCCAATTGACCTAGGAATGATGCTCACGTTGGTGCTTCTCAAACTTAGATACTTCAAGTGGAACAGAACCGGTATTTGTTGGGGGAACTTGTGAAGGCATGAACCTCTCAGATCTAACACCCTCAGCAGCTTAGAGCCATTTGGGATGAATTGCTCATCTGAGCTAGACGATTTTCCTGACTCAAAATTAAGCAGAGAGCGTAGGCTGGGGAGATTCAACTGCTTCCATGTGTCGTTGCAGGTGTATTGGACCGACAGACGCCGGACTCTTTCGTGCAATTCTGTTTTCTGCTCAGATGCAAAAGAAACAAAGTTTTCATCCCTTAACTTAGAAAGGATACTCTCACGCATTAGGTCATGTACCCTACAACTTCTTAGCCTTCCGTCCAAAGTTGTTCCTGCAATTTGCACCAAACTTCTATTTATAAGCTCCTTCAGGTATCTTTCAGCAACCTCCTCCTGTGTCATCCCTTCCCTTTCCTTAACAAATCCTTCTGCAATCCACAGACGGATGATTCTCATACACTCAATCACATGATCCTCTGGAAATACTCCCAAGTACAAAAAGCAGCTTTTCAAGTTATAATCCAAATCATTGTAGCTCAAGCTGAGAATTTTCTTGAAATTTTGCATCATGTCATTGCTTTCTAGTTCTGCAGCGAGACTGCAAGAAATCCTTCCCCATTCCTGAACATCTTTTGCAAAAAGAAGACCACCGATTGTCACTATGGCAATTGGTAAACCCTCACATTTTTTCAAAATCTGTCGAGAATGGTTTTCTAGTTGGGGAGGACAGACATCCCTATGGAAGGCTTTCTTGCAGAATAAGAGCCATGATTCTTCTGGAGACAGAGGCTTAAGGGCATAAACTTTTGATTGGCTGGATGAGCCAGTAACAACGTCAGCTATGCGAGTAGTGATTATTATTCGGCCATAGAAACTGCCATTAGGCATTGCTTTTTTTATATCTTCCAGTGCTTCTGATTTCCATACATCATCTAGAACAATGACGTACCTCTTTTGTTGCAGGAAGTCTTTCACTAGCTGCTTGAGACTTGTGCTCTTCATGAATTCTATTCCTTGAGGGAGCGGTTGCTGAATTTCTCCATGGAGTTGTGCAATCATGTCCCTCAAAATATCCTCAATCTTATAAGACTGTGAGACACTGATCCATGCATGGCTTTGGAAGTAGGCTTTTACTTGGTGACTGCCGTAGACTCTTCCCGCCAGAGTAGTCTTTCCAGAACCCCCCATCCCTAAGATTGATACAACTTCAAGTCCGGGTTCTTCATCGAAAAGCCACTTAATAAGCTCTTCTCTCGGCTCGTCAATACCCACCAGATCACCTTCCTCGTCTAGAAAAGCATCCTCCCTGAGGTTGTGCAATGAGGCGCCTCTGGTGGACGCGCTCGCACTTTGCTTTGTGCTATATGACTTGAAATCGTATCGCCGATGCCTTTCGCCGGTGCTGATGACTCTTGACTTGATATCAGCTATTTTGGAGGAGAGATGATGGCGTGCTTTCAAGTTCTGTATGGATGGCTTGATCTTGTGAAAGCACCTCCTGAACCCATCCCCGTGATCTCTTGCCAATTTGAGCGTGAATTCATCCAGACTATCCTCCACATCGTATGCAACCTCTCTGACCTGTTTCACCCATACCTTCAACTCAGGGTGATTGTCTTGCAACGACTCGACATTTGCTAGAAAGGCCTTCATTTCCTCAAATTCATTTTTCATGAATTCAATTTCTCCACGCACCCCTTTCAATAGTTTCATTTCTTTCTCGACCAACATAGCAAGCCTCTCGACCAAAAAGGACACTGCGGATTCTGCCATCTCTCTTGCTCACTGATCTCGCGAGATCAAAACTCAGGCAAGAAGGAAATAGGGAATAGCAGTTTGCTATCACCGTCTGAGACCAAAATAAAGAATCTTTTGAATGACATCCAAATGGGCTTTGAGCTCGTCTATTCGGCGAAGTCTTCCAATGACTTCTAAACTCCGATGGCACAACAATGACTGCGATAGCTAAGCAGACTGCCAAGTCAAGGCAGCTGCATTTCATTGGACCCCGGTGGCAGATTTTTATATTGCAGTCTTGCATTGATGATTCCAGCCGACAAATGGGACTTGGCAATTTGCTACTCTTGTGACTGGTCAACTCACATTCCAATAAGCAGAAAACGCGGGATTTAGGTGGAAGGGGGTGAGACAAACGCCTTGTCGGTGACTTTCGCGGAAACGCACCGTGCAAGAGACGCACCGTGGAATTCTTCTCTGTTAACGCGATTGCCTTCCCGCAACTACAAAAAATGACTTGTGTGATGAAGTATCCCAGGAAAAATCGTATTTCTGCTTTTTTGGGAAAAACAGTTTGACATTCTCAACGGGTTAAAACCATTTGGATGAACATCCAAATGGCTTTGAGCTCATCCATTCTGGGACCATTTGACGCAGTCGCTACGGTTATTTTATTGCGTTAGCTAAGCAACCGACAAAGTAAAGCCAGCTGCATTTCGTTCGGTCCCAGTGGCTGTTTTTTTATATTACATTATTGTATTGATGGCTCATGCCGACAACAGCAATTGGTCATTCATGGACTCGGCAATTTTTTATTCGTGACTGGTCAAATCACAGCCCAGTCAACGATGGACGCGGGATTTGAGATGCACAACGCAAAAAGATGAAAACTATGATTCAATATTTCTCGTACTAATTAAATGCACACAAAGAACCTCCCAAGGTCAAATTTAGTGCATATGGTCGTCGTAGTGACCTCTTATAAATTGGTAATTCTCCTGCCCATTGTAGTAACTTTCATCAGTTTAAACGAACATAAGGAAAGACAATAAAACCAATGAGAATTGCTACTCACAAGAAAAGTTACCAACCACGTACAGTCGAAACTAGTGTAGGAGTGTCGGGATTTAGAATTTCCATTGATCAATCCATCAAGCCAATTTATTAACCCCGCAAAAAATTGATAATTTTTGTCCACCTCCTAGCCTCGTGGAACCCCGCGGAACCAAGACATCCAAGACAAAGCTCGTGCAACTTTTTCTTTTTTTGGTCTTAACATCAGCTTTCTATTATTAGCGGTGTGAGAACGAGCCCACTAACGGGGAAGTTTCCGCAACTTGAAAAGTCTCTATTGATGGTTGTGGCTGATTTGCAAGGTTAAAGAGTCAGTAAGGGTGTTCCCATTGTTTTCTTGTGTTCTCATTGTCTTAGTGTGTTCAGACCATCTTTTGAGAAAAGTACCAAAAAAGTCATAAGCATTTTCGCATTGGTACAAATTCAGTCTATCCGGTTAATTTATGTCGGAAATCGCTAACGTGAACGCCAGCTATCTTATGTGGTACCGCTGGTCGGCACTGACATAAACAATTTTTAGAATATTTTAATATTTTTTGAATTTTTTCCCTTTCTTTTTCTTTTTTTTCTTCCTTCTCTCCCCTGATTTGTGGCCGGTCGCTGGCCATGGACCGGCCACAGGCGAGGGCGGCGTGGCCCTCACTGAAAAAAAATAAAAAAAATAGTATTTTTCACTTGAAATTTTTACTTCCCATCTCCAATGGCACAACATTGATTGCGATAGCTTATCAAACTGCCGAGTCATGGCAGCTGCATCTCATTGGACCCTAGTGGCAGATTTCTATATTGCTCTCCTGTTTCATAGATGATTCCAGCCGGCAAATGGGACTTGGCCGTTTGCTACTCTTGCGGCTGGTCAATTCACAATCATAAAACGCGGGATTTAGGTGGAAGGGGGTGAGACAAACGCCTTGTCGACAACTTTCGCGGAAATGCACCGTGGAATTCTTCTATGTTAACGCGGTTGCCTTCTCGCAACTACAGAAAACGACTTGGGGGATTAAGTATCCCAGGAAATATCGTATCTCTGCTTTTTTGGGAAAAAAAAGTTTGACATTCTCAACGGGTTAAAGTACTGATTTTTACTCCTCTAACTTTCGCTCCTTGTGTGATTAAGTTTTCGAACTTACAGAAATTGTTGAATCGAGTCTTTCCCTTATTGGCCATCGACTATTCCGTCAAATTGCTTAAAGTGGCATAGTGAGCGACCACTAGACCCTTGCCAACCCGTTCTGCTTAGGTTCTCCCGAATCAAAGTAATCACGGTCCCTAGAGGCGCAGAGGATGGTGAACCTGATATGAGAAACGGATAAAGTATAGGTCCTATCATCTGATCCAATTCGATGTTGTTGGGTTGTCCAGTTTAAAGAAGCATTTGAACCGATTTATGTGCCAGGCTTTGTGGGGGGTATTAATCCTTAACACATATCTCCTCCTAAGTAACTAAAATCAGTTATTAGATATCATGTTGTGATCCAATATGGTTAGGGTAATCGATAGGCCAAGTGACCAATTTAAGTCACCCCATAATTTTGGGAAATCGGAGAAATTTCACATGTGCTGCAGTGCAGAGGCACTCTAATTTCCCAGGAGGATTATAATGCCCATCCCCTTGAGGGTTATCACACGAGCCTGGTAGGCATTTTGGATCCATCTGCACCACTAAAACTTGTGGATCCCAATGAATTTTGTAAGAGCTACCAAATTGAATAGTTCAGATGGACACAAAGCATATACACAATTCATACAATAATTTTCACATCTTATCGTGACTTACATTTGGAACCAATATGTTCGAAGTACCTAAAATGGGTAATTAATCTAGAGACGATGCATAGTAACTCGTGCGCTAGGAGTTACGTGCGCTAGGAGTTACTTAAAGCTGAAGTTATGTCAAAACGATGAGGTTTAGTTTTTTTTTTCTTACAATGGCCAAATTGTTTAAAAGTCAATTGCACATTTAAGATGATCTCTTGATAGACAGGCCCATCACTTAGTCATCAAGATAGAAGAGTGCACTCCTGTAAAAAATTCCACTATTGTGTATGAATAATCTTTCAGAGAAATATAATTTGTGTACGCGTTACAATTTAATACTGAAATTAGCATTGTGAATGCACTGGTTAATCCACTAACGTTGTTCCTTTTTAACATGATTCTCTCCATGTTCCTTGCCCACACACTCAGCGATAAACAAGTTCAACATTAAGTATAGGAAATTTTGTTCAGTAAAGACATCATAGCATATAAAGAAGATGAAATGAACATCGGATTTGACATGTCGCAAAACACATGTACATCATGGCTATAGGTGAAGATATTGCAAATGGATCGATTCGACCAAACCTAATGCTACAATGATATGTTACAGATCTTTTTATTGGCTGACCACTTACCAGTTCATTTAGAAGAGTTCCATGCCACACACACACAAACACGCACAGAGAAGACGATTGGACATAACCTAAATTTATTGAATGAGTGGTTTTCATGATCACTCGGCATGAGACCATCGGGCCATCGACCTACAATGAAGATGGCGGTGATGAATATGTAATGTTATTGTGCTTATCAATAGGGCTGACCATCGGCAGAGGGGGTGGCTACCTCGCAGGGATCCTGATCATGGGATGCTTGAGCTCGTAGGAACCGGCGAGGGAAACTCTCTGTGCGGATGCCATTGATGCCCTAGAAGGAGCTTCTCTTGGAGAGACTTTGGTAGCCCATGAATCAAGAGGCGAGTGAGCCATTGACGAACCATGTGACCCATTTTAGAGTGTTGCCTAATGCTTATAGTTCCATGCACAGAGCTAGCAGATATAATGTCGTAATTCTTTATATAGAAGTTAGGTTAGCAACATGTGTTCGATCAAATTAGTTTGTCACATGCAGTGAGGGAAGGTCAACGGAGAGACAATCACGATGAGGTTAGACTCAGTCTCCAGAGCATATGTAACTTTGTCGACTGAGAGTACTTGATTGAGTCAAATTATCTGCATATTTACATTTGGTATCAAGAACTCGGACAAAAGAAAAAGAAGGAAGAAAGAAGAAATCAGTTTACATTGTGGGATTGAAATGGAAACCAAAATCTAACACCACGCGACAATTATAATGTTTTTTTTTTGATAATCGAGGTGTCCGCGCGACCGGCAAGCGATGACTCAGCTATAAACCGGCGGTGATGCACGACTAGTCCTCGAGTGACGCTAGCGCAGGACCCACCACCACGGCGTCACACTTAAGAATCCCTAACGACTACGCTGCGACAATTATAATGTTCATACTCACCAAAATCCAAGTTATATCGTTCGTCATAGAACTATGAAAAACTAATATTGTGGATAACAGCTTAATGATGATGTTTTAATTTGGTGTGGCCGGTCTGTTAACTTTTGTCTTAGTTGGGTCATTTAAAATTTTGTTCGACCCTGCGAAAATTTAATTAAGACATCATCCGGATGCAGCCTCAGAGTTTGTGTCATTGAAATAAGTTTTGTTTCCCTTAATTACCATAAAGCTGGCCGGAAAATGCTAGAGTTACGAGGAGTGATTAACAAAATTGATCTATTCCGCGATTTTTTAGATTGCATCTTTTAGACCGCGAAAGGTCCTTGAAACGCATTTTAGTAAATCGGATTTTAAACTTCTGAACATAGAAACTGGGAGGTGCATTTCTCTTCTTCTTTACCAAACAAATAATAAGCTGATTAGACAAGATAGGTTGGTCTTCTAACCTCTACACCGGGCACACTCTAGATTTGATTCCATTAAGGCATAACAAGAAGGTTCTTAAATAGACTCAATTTATGTCGAGCAACATGATCAAAGCATTCATCAATATGATAATAGCTACTCATCATGTTGATTTATATAGCTGACTTATTATAGAAGTTCTACAGCCGCGACGTAGCCACAATTACCGCTCATTTGAGCCAACCTGTTACTGCTGATTCACCATGGTGCTAATAGGAGTAACACCCAGCATTATCTTACATCACGGTACAGCTGAACCTACATTGCAAGTGAACTAAGCATTTCTGAAGTCGAGGAGCAACCAAGGACTTAGAATACGTATCTATAATGGCTCTAAGTTATTTGGGAATAAGCCCTATATCACTGAACCAACTACCGTGGTAGTCCTTCCTTGTATAATTTCACAAAAAGCTTGGAGGAGAATTGTGGAGTTGTAGGCTCTTTTCAAAACCAAATCTTGTTGGGCTATCAAGGTGCTTCAAGATAGGAACTTTAGATCAGTTTTGGTGAAATTGACTTTGGATAATTAGCTTATGCCTTATACTATATTTGTCAAGCTCGAGATCATCCACTTCACAGTAGCATATGCTGCAGCCATGGGCTTCTTTGCTCGTTTACAGGATCAAGCGCATTGAGGGCCGGTCTTGGCCTGCCCAAATTCGAGGTTTGGTTCTGGGACTCCCTTTCATACTTCTAATTTCGCGCCGAAGTTCAACTTTTTTGTATTTTTGCAGTTACATAGTCTGAACGAGAAAGGAGTGAATTTGTTCATTGAGCCCCCTGAGCAACTGATGTAATGATTGCCAGTCCAAGTGCTTCATTAAACCATGCCGAACTTTCATTTTTTTTACATCTATGAAGCCGTTTGCACATGCCTAACATATGATTAGTCAAATCACTCTTTTGCCTCCACATAGGCTAAAACAAAATCTAAATTCGTACAACAAAAGCAAAAAAGAAGAAGCCAATGTACCGATCACTAAACAAGATAACAACAGAAGAAGACAGCACCCAAGGATGTGAGGGTTGTAAATTTGAAGATAAAAGTATCGAAAGGTTAGGATAAAAATATTGAAAATGGAAGAAAACATAAAAGCACCGGACGATCTTCTTTCTCGCGACGAGGGTCATCTTAAGGATCAATGGCGGACCAAGGGGACTCGTAGGGCCCCACTAACATCTCTATGATCTACGATACTTGAGGAAGAACCTCAACACGGCTCATCACCCTGCGCTTGATGGCATTATAGCCACCGAGGCTAAGATCATACGGCACCCAGTGATCCTCTTTCCACCAGAGGAAGTAGACTTCCGGGTTACGCTCCATCACCTCCTCATAGTACTCTTGCAGAATACCCTCCCTCATTCCGCTACTGCCGTACGGATAGAACGCCAGAGCAAATTCTTCTGGCATCTCCACGAATCGGAGACTCTTGACGAGGGTAAGGCCGCGGATGACAACCAGTAATGATTGCCAGTCCAAGTGCCTGCATCCGCGAATGAGGAGACTCTGAAGGCAAGGCATTGCCTGGCCATTCATCAGCACAAATCTCAGATTTTCCAGATTGATGAGGTACAAGTTCTTGAGCTTCAGGAACCCTCCATCTCCAATGTCCAATGTTTCCCCATCAAAGGCATTACTCAGACCAAGCTCCACGAGATTGGGCAAATTCTGGAGCGAACCAAGGGGGCTAGATTTCAATCTGCTCCGTCTCAAATTCACTATGGCCAAATTGTTCAGCAGAGGAAGCCAATGAGGCAGCTTCTTCAGACATCCTCTGATACTTAGAGTCCAAAGGAGCGGGGGAGGTGAAGATAGAAAATCCAAATCAATTACTTCAGACTCACTTTCTGCAAACACCTCTAGGGATCGAAGGTGGGTCATCTTTTCAAGGGAGTGGCATAGTTCCTCTGCATCATCTTTCTTCAGGCCCGTTACACCCAGCCTCCTTAGTTGAACTAACTCTCCAATTTCTTGCATTGTAATTTTGCTCCGACCACCTCCGGCTTTTACGCAATACAATTTCTGCAGTGATGTTAGTGCTCCAATGCCCTGGGGAGCTGAAAATCCCTTTCTGATAACCAAGGGTTGAGAAGCTGAGATTTCTTCATCGCGATACACCAACAGATGCCGTAGTTTCTTGAGCTTGGTTATCTCCATAGGCAGCTCAGAGACTAACGTGTGTTTAAGATCCAGAGTCTCTAGATTTTGGAGTTCCCCAATTGATTGAGGAATGATGTGCACGTTGGTGCTTCTCAAACTTAGATACTTCAAGTGGAACAGAACTGGTATTTGTTGGGGGAATTTGTGAAGGCATGAACCTCTCAGATCTAACACCCTCAGCAACTTAGAGCCACTTGGGACGAATTGCTCATCCGAGCTTGACATTTTTCCTGACTCAAAAATGAGCAGAGAGCGTAGGCTGGGGAGATTTAGCTGGTTCAGTGCGTCGTTGCAGGTGTATTGGACCGATAGACGCCGGACTCTTTCGTGCAATTCTGTTTTCTGCTCAGATGCAAACGAAATAAAGTTTTCGTCTCTTAACTTAGAAACGATACTTTCACGCATTAGGTCATGTACCCTACAACTTCTTAGCCTTCCGTCTAAAGTTGTTCCTGCAATTTGCACCAAACTTCTGTTTATAAGCTCCTTCAGGTATATTTCAGCAACCTCCTCCTGTGTCATCCCTTCCCTTTCCTCAACAAATCCTTCTGCAATCCATAGACGGATGAGTCTCATACACTCAATCACATGATCCTCTGGAAATACTCCCAAGTACAAAAAGCAGCTTTTCAAGTCATAACGCAAATCATAGTAGCTCAAGCTGAGAATTTTCCTGAAATTTTGCATCAGGTCATTGCTTTCTAGTTCTGCAGCAAGGCTACAAGAAATCCTTCCCCATTCCTGAGCATCTTTTGCAAAGAGAAGACCACCAATTGTCACTATGGCAATTGGCAAACCCTCACATTTTTTCAAAATCTGTCGAGAATGGTTTTCTAGTTGGGGAGGACAGACATCCCCACGGAAGGCTTTCTTGCAGAATAAGAGCCATGATTCTTCTAGAGACAGAGGCTTAAGGGCATAAACTTTTGATTGGCTGGATGAGCCAGTAACAACGTCAGCTATGCAAGTAGTGATTATTATTCGGCCACAGAAATTGCCATTAGGCATTGCATTTTTTATATCTTCCAATGTTTCTGATTTCCATACGTCATCTAGAACAATGATGTACCTCTTTCGCTGCAGAAAGTGTTTCACTATCTGCTTGAGACTCGTGCTCTTCATGAATTCTATTCCTTGAGGGAGCGGTTGCTGAATTTCTCCATGGAGTTGTGCAATCATGTCCCTCAAAATATCCTCAATCTTATAAGACTGTGAGACATTGATCCATGCATGGCTTTGGAAGTAGGATTTTACTTGGTGACTGTCGTAGACTCTTCCCGCCAGAGTAGTCTTCCCAGAACCCCCCGTCCCTACAATTGATACAACTTCAAGTCCGGGTTCTCCGTCGACAAGCCACTTAATTAGCTCTTCTCTCGGCTTGTCAATCCCCACCAGTTCACCTTCCTCGACTAGAAAAGCATCCTCCCTGAGGTCGTGTGATGAGGCGCCTCTGGTGGACATGCTAGCACTTTGCTCTGTGCTATATGACTTGAAATGGTATCGCCGATGCCCTTCGCCGATGCTGATGACTCTTGACTTGATATCAGCTATTTTGGAGGAGAGATGATGGCGTGCTTTCGTGTTCTTTATGGATGGCTTGATCTTGTGAAAGTACCTCATGACCCCATCTCCGTGATCTCTTGCCAAGTTGAGTGTGAATTCATCTAGAATATCCTCCACATCGTATGCAACATCTCTGATTTGTTTCACCCAAACCTTCAACTCAGGGTCACCGTCTTGCAACGACTCGGCACTTGCTAGAAAGGCCTTCATGAGTTCAAATTCATTTTTCATGAATTCAATTTCTCCGCATACCCCTTTCAATAATTTCACCTCTTTCTCAATGAGCATAGCAAGCTTCACAACCAAAAAGGACACTGCGGATTCTGCCATTTCTCTTACTCACTGATCTCACGAGATCAAAACTCAGGCCAGAAGGAAATTGGGTATAGCAGTTTGATATTACTGTCTGAGACCAAAAGAAAGAATCATTTGGATGAACATCCAAATGGGCTTGAGCTCGTCAACTCGGCGAAGTCTTCCTGTAATCGCGCTAACAAGGTAAAGCAAACTGTCGTTGGGCCCACTCTTCAGAAAAGCTTACTCTTCATAAAGCGGTTTATTTTTGGGGGTTCATTTTAGAAAGCCCTTTATTTTGAGAAAGGTGCTTTAGTAGAAGTCGGCCATACTCGAGTCGAATGGGTGATTGTCACGGGCGCAGACGGGACCCACCCTTCAGAAATTTGCAAAGTCTTTAATCATTCTCTTTTCTTGTCCGTTGCTCTCTCCACGCTGGCTTTCCCTTGCATTTAATTTGCAAATAGATGTTCGGTCAAATGGGGAACATTCGGGGTTCTCACTTGGAAGTTTCGTAATTTTGCCTTCTGATGCATTGATGAAGTGAAGCCTTTACAAAACCAAATCATGTCAAATAATTTGCTTGATTCCGTGCAAGGGCAACAAATTTTCATGGAGAACTCCTTTTTGGTCTGTTATAATGGCTTGTTCAATCAAATGGAGAACATTTGGGGTTCCTACGTCTTTAGAAAATCGAATCATGCCAGATAATTTGCTTGATGAAGGCGACGAATTTTCACTGACAACTCCTGTCGGCAAACTTAAACTAAATGCAAGGGAAAGCATCTTTCTGAAGAAGGAAGGAAAGGAAGAAAAATAGTGAATAAAGGGAGAGCAACGGAGAAGAAAAGAAAACGGTGGATTTTCTTAATTTTCGAAGTGTGGGCTTCACCTGTAGACATGACGGTCATCCATATAGCTGTTTTGCACCGCGGCATTGAATTATTCCTGCCGGCAACGACATTGGCCATTCATGGGTCTCGGCAATTAGCTACCGGTGGACTGGTCGAGTCAAAATCCAGTCAACAGTGGAAAGTGCAAGACGACAAGACAAAATGAGAAGTATGCTTTAAATATTTCTTCTACTCATATAAATGTAACCCAAAAATCTCAGGAGGTAAATGTTTGAGCATATGGCCGTGGCAGCAACTTCTCACAAATTGGTAATTCTCCTTATCATCGTCGTAGTAACTTTTTTCTCTCTTATTTTGAACGAAAATAAGGAGAACCGCCAAAGCAAAGGAGAATGGCTACTCGCCAAGAAAATTTACTAATCAGTCGACCACAGACAACTTCCGCCAAAACGCACCATGGAATTCTTCTCGGTTAAAACGGTTGATTCATGCAACTCCAGAAAAGCGCCTTGTGGGCGAAGATTATATTTTGATATGAGGCCTTATGCATCCAAGGGAAAAGCATCTATATTTTCCAAGAAAGGATTGACATTTTTTCTTAGCTGGTTACCTCCAATTTAACCCTCTTAAGTTTTACTTTTTGTATCGTTAAATTTTGCAACTTTCTGAAATTATTGAATCAAATCCTTCCGTTATTGGCCGTTCACCATTTGGTCAAATTGCTTAATAAGTGGCATGGCGAGCAACCCTTGAACCCTTGCCACCTTGCTCCACCTAGGTTCCCCTGAATCAGCGTAGTCTCGATTTGTGAAGGCATAAAGCAAGATGAATCTGAGATGAGAAAATGGAAAAAATACAAGTCCTGATCATTTGACCCGGTTCCATGTAACTGATTGGGTTGTCCAGTTTGACGAAGAATTTAAATCGATTTATGTGCCAGATGTGCTTTATTGTGGGGGCTTGATCCGTAATTTCCCCTCCTAAGTAATTAAAATTAGCTGTTGAATATCTAAATAAAGATCCAATGTGGTTAAGGTAATTAATTTAACTAAGTGACCAATTTAAGTTACCCCACGAACTCGAGAAATTTGAGAAAGTTCAAGTAGATTGCAAGTGCAGAGGTATTCTAGTTTAAAAGGAGGACTACAATATCCATCCCGCAGATGTATTATCACATTAGCCTGGTGCTTGCACTCCGATTTATTTGCACCAGTGACAATTGTTCATCACGATGAATTACACAAGAGACCTACCAAATTTTGATAGTTCCAATTAACAAAAGGCATATAGACCAGATCCATACCATAATTTCCGCATCTTACTATGACGTACATTTGGGACTGCCATATCAAAACCACCCAAATGGGTAATTATCTAAAGACGAGGCATGATAAGTCATTCGCAAGGCATCAAGGCAGCTGAAATTATGTTAAAATGATGAGGTTGAGTTTCTTGATAGACATGCGCACGACGTAGTTATCGAAATTGAAGCATGCACTCGTGCAAAAAATTCCACCAATGTGTGTAAAAAATCTTTCATAGATATTTAATTTGTGTATGTAATAAAATTTTGGATTAATACTGCGAAAAACCCCAAACCAGTACGCCTTTAATAATTTTATCCCAAACTAAATCTTTGACAACCAAAAATCCCAAACTGGTATATTTGTGATAAATTTACCCTCAGTTTATTTTCGCTAAATTTTACTGTCAAATTGCTTTGTTAAATGACATGCAACAATTGATGGATGTACTAATTTTATGTTTTACCCTTCGTTTTGTCACAGGTGTACTGGTTTATGATTTTTTGTGGGATTAATTTAATTTAATGGAAACTAATGAAGGGTAAATTTGTCACAAATGTACCAGTTCGGGGTTTTTTGTGGTCAAAAAATTCGTTTGAAGTAAATTTATCATAGGTGTGTCAATTTGGAATTTTTCGTGGTCAAAAAATTAGTTTGGAGTAAAATTGTCACAGATGTATCAGTTTGGGATTTTCGTGTTATTAACTCTATAATTTTATACTGAAATTAGTATTGTGAAAACCCTCTCAGTCCACTAACGTCATTCTTTTTTCACATAATTCCCTCCGTGTTCCACATCAACATACTCAACGATAACCAGGTTGAAATATTAAGTATGAGGAGACTTTGCACATAAAAAGACATCATAACATATAAGGAAAATGAAATGAACATCGAATGATACACATGACAAACCACTTCCACATCACGGCCATTAGTGAGGATATCGCAAATGGATCGACTCCACTAAATCTGATGCCACGGTGATAGATGATCGGGTCTATCTTTTTCTATTGGCTCACCAACTCGTTGGGAAGATTTTTATGCAAAAAAAATTAAAATTCATTCAATAAATGCAGAAAAATAAGAAATAAGTGTAATGATCGCTAATGCGAAAAACAAGTAGCCACCGGACGAGCTAAGGGTAGTAAATACGAAGATAGAAATATTGAAAGGTTTTGATAGAAGTATAGAGAATGAAAGAAATTATAAAGATAAGATAGAGATTAAACTTATAACCAAATATTTGATACGAAATAATTTTTAAGTTTGATTCGTAAAAATTGGTTACAAAACTAAAGTTAAATGATACATAGGATTAAACTAATTGATACAATTGAAAATTGAAAATATAAACTACAAATTGAATTACGATAATGAACACAAGGCATATAGACCCATTCGATACAATAATTTCTACATCATACAGTGACATACGCTTGTGATTGCTATATCCGAAGTACCTAAATAGGTAATTACTCATACTTGAACTTAGTGAGCCACGTGATTATTTAGGACGATCATTTTTTCTAAAATATTGCCGAGACAACAAGCTGTTGTGAGATGATAACTCAATATTTTCTCATTAAGCACAAGAATGATGATGGTCTTCATGCTTGAAATCAATTATCCTTCAGTATATTCGGCTTTGTCTCCTCCACCTCCCCTTTTCTTCTAACTTCACTATTGCAATTTCTGTTACGTAAGGAACTAACCGTTGCAACATGCTGCTAGTCCACAGATTGATTCTGCCTTTCTTCGATGGATGTCCGTTTCCATTGATAAAGATGCATAACTTGTACTTTTTTCTTGTCTTTTCTCTCCATATGCTATATACAATTCCCTGTATCAACCCGTCCCGGTCAACGTTAGGTGATGATCATTTGAAGGTAAGTATTAACTCAGGAATCATTCCGCATGGCCTCTTTCATTAGGAAAAATGTGCAAAAAATCTTAAACTTATTGCACTTTTATCATTTCAGTTATAAACTTTTTAATAGTGTCAATTGAATTCTAAGTATTTTCATATTTTATCAATTGAATCCATCCAGTCAATTTTAATCGAAAATCACTGATGTGGACGCTAATCATCTTACATTGCACAAAGATAAGGGCAATAAATATTCACCGAGAACTCATAGTTGGTCTGTTAACGGCGTGTTCATTTAGATGGGGAACATTTGGGGTTTGTTTCTCGGAAGTTTGGTAATTTTGCCTTTTGCTACAGAGATAATGCGCTGAAATGAAGTCCTTACTAAGCCACATCACGTCAAATAATTTGCTAGTACCGTCTGAGACTAGAAGAAATAAAGAATCCTTTGCATGTGCATCCAAATGGGCGTTGAGTTCACCTATTCGGCGAAGCCTTCATTTGACTATTCCACACAGATGGTACGACAATAATTGTGGTACCTAAGCTAACAGCCGAGTAAAGCCAGCTGCATTTCGTTCGGCCCTAGTGACAGTGACTGCACTGCTGCATCGATGATTCCAACCGACAACAGCATTGGGTCATTCATGGGACTTGGCAATTTGCTACACGTGACTTGTCAACTCATGACCCAGTCAACAGTGGACGCGACACAAAATATCTCACAGGGTAAATTTACGAACGTACAGCCGCGGTAGTAACCTCGAACGGATTGGTAATTGGTAATTCTCCTGATCATCCTAGCTGTTCCAACCAAAATAAGGAGAACCGCAGCGCGCAGAGGCATCCTAGTTTACGAGGACTATTTGATCTCTTTAGAATGCCCATCCCACTGAGGTACTATTTTATGAGATCTGCAGCACAGGAACTTGTGGATCGCTATGAATTTCATACAAGACCTGCCGAATTAGAAACACATATACATAATGGCGATAGGTGGAGATATCGCAAATGGATCGATTCAACCAAACCTGATGCCATTGTGATACGTGGTTGGGTCTATTTTTTCTATTGGCTCACCAATTAATTTGGAAAAGTTCCATGCCACACACACAAACACGCACGAGGAAGTGAATTGGATGTAGTCTTAATTGATTGAATGAGTAGTTTTCATGAACGCGGTGCAAGCCATCTACTCAAAGTGACGGTGGTGGTGGTGAATACGTGATGTTCTTGTATCTATTGGTAGGGCTAACCATTGGCAGAGGCGGCGACTACCTTGGGCTAAGTAGCACTGAAACCAACACGCGACACAACACGCCGACGTGTCATTTCTCAAAAAATAGAAAATTACGACACATTGGGATACGTTGTATATTAAATATATATTTTTATATATACATAATAAATTATTATTTTTATGATTATTTCAATCAAATTAATTTGATTCAAATTTACAAATAAATAAATAATAAAAAATAGAGCGTCAGACGAGTGTCGGTGTTTGACACGCTCGACACAGAGGCCTCCGGAGAGTGTATGTGCTTTCTAGCCTCACGGTGACCTTGATCATGGCATGCTTGAGCTCGTATGAATGCAGATTGCATTGATGCCCCCAGCAGGAGCTTGTCTTAGAGAGGCTTTGCCCGTGAACATGGAAAGCAGAAGTGGCTCATGAATCATCAAGCAAGCCATTGACGAACCATGTGACCCATTTTAGAGTGTTGCCTATAGTTTTATGCATAGAGCTAGTAGATATAATGTTCCACTTCTTAATATAGCAGTTAGGATATGATATATATAAATAAAAATGTGCAAATTAGCAATATGTGTTCGATTAATTTAGATTATTACATGTAAGGAGGGAAGATCAACAGAGAGACATGCACGAGGTAGTGGGACAATTACAAAAAAAATTATAAATCTACTATATATATGTCAATTCAATTCTAAACTTGTCAATTTGACTAATTTAGTCATAAACCTTTAGAAGATTTACCAATATAGTCATTTCGATTAATTTTAGCCAAAAATTGCTAATGTAGATGTTAGCCGATTAGTCTTCTATGTGGCACGGTTGTTATTGACGTGACATTCTATTTTTCCTTTTTTCCATCTTCCTTCGACGGTCGCTAAGACTTGATGATGAACCGGCGACCAACCACAAGTGAAGGCCGGCGAGGCTCACCCTCATTGGATCTCACCATCGCCAAAGCCCGGCAATCGGTGGAGAAAGAAAGAAAAAAAGAAAAATGATAAACAAAAAGAATTCAGAAAAATAATAATAAAATTATCCACATCAACTATTAGTAGGATTACGTAGGATGGCCAGCATCCACGTTAACAATTTCTGATCAATTTTGATGGGAAAGGCTACATTGGCAAATTATGAAAAAGTTTAGGACTAAGTTGGACGAATTAAAATATTTAGAATTGAATGAACATTCGTATATTAAATTTAAGACTTTTTTGATAAATTTCTTTGAAAAGGTTGATCGGGGGTACTTGATTGAGTCAAATTATTTGCATTACCTATGAGAGGTTGGCATTTGGTATCAAGAACTCGGGAAAAAAATGAAAAAAGCAAATCGGTTTATGATGGGGGGTCGAATGGGAACCTAAATCTAACACCACACAACAATTCTAACGTTCAATACTCACCAAAACCAAAGTTGTATTGTTCATGCATAGGAACTAGGAAAGACTAATAGTGTGCACAACATATAAAAGGAGCTTAAATCAAACCGATGATGTTTTTGTTTGGTGTGGCCGGTCCATAAACTTATAATCTATGTAGATCAATGTAATCATAAACATTAATAAGCATGATCATAGACATTCATTATGTTGATCCATATAGCCGATTTATTATAGGAGTTCAACACCTGCAACGAAACCATATCTACTACTCATTTGAGCAGGTCCATTGCCGCCGATTCACCCCGGTGCTAATAAGAGTATCACCAGTCATTATCTTATGTCATAGCACGACTGATCCGACATTGCAAGCGAACTAAGGCTTTCCAAAGTTGAGGAGCAAACAAGGAATTGGAACCAATATCTAGAATGGCTCCAAACTATTTGGGAATAAGCCCTACATCGCCAAACGAACCACCGTGGTAGTCTTTCCTAGTAAAGTTTCTCAACAAGCTTGGCGGAGATTATGGAGTTGTATGCCCTTTTCAAACCCAAATCTTATTGGGCTATCAAGGAGCTTCAAGATATGAACTTTAGAACAGTTTCGGTGAATTTGACTCTTTGAATAATTTAGCTTATATTATATTTGTCAAGCTCGAGATCATTCACTTCGCGGTAAAATATGCCACATTTATGCAAGAATGTTATGTAAGAATTTCCTAATGTGGGCTTCATTAATTGAAATTAACTGAATTAATTTGGTCTAATAAAGGTAAGATATATGGGTTCTTAATAAGTCTAATATGGGGCTGGCTGGTGTGGGCCGAGTACGGCCCGGCCCGTAATGAGAGGGCCCGTGGTCGAAGACTCTATAAATAGCGCTCAAGTCCCTCCCCTAACCCGATGATGCACATTTTGACTCACATACGGATCAAGAGAGAACTTTCTTCTCGTGAGTGGCAATCTCATTAGGCCAGTGTTCTAACGAAGGGTATAGGGGAGAAGATCTTGAGTTCGTGTTCGGAAACCGTCGCAAATTCCGCGTCAAGTACGATGGATTCCAAACCAGGTACGCGAATCGATAATTTCTCCCATATCGTGTTTCGATTTCTAACTATGGTGATCCTGGGCGTGCCATTAGCATGGCCTACATGTGGTATCAGAGCCTGCCATAGATTAGAACCGAAACATGCGGATTAGAACTGTTTTCGTTTTGTCCGAAACGTTTTTGCCCAATTTCGAAATTTTTTGTCGGATGAAAGTTAGTTTTTATTACATATTTGGAATCTACTCGTCGAGACGAGAAAATTGGTGGGCGGCACGTCGCCGGAGGACGCCGGACGCGCCTTCACGCGCCTACACGCGCCTTAGGCGCGGCGGCGCGTGAGACCACACGTGGCCGTGCCGGCCACGCGCATCCGCGCCGAACCGGCGTGTCTCTCCGCCGATAACCGCATGCTGACGTCAGCGAGGCGCGGATTCGGTTCACCCGGTTCCCAATCCGACCCGGTACTTGACCCGACCCGGATCCAGACCCGGCCCGAATGTTGACCCGACCCGGCCGTTGACCCGGCCGGTCAACCGGTCGGACCGGTCCGTTGACCGTTGACCGGTTGGACCGGTCAACCGGTCGGACCGGTCAACTGGTCGGACCGGCTGTTCAGACCGGTTTGACCGGCTGAACACGCGCGCACGCGCCGAGCCTTCCGGCGGCGCGTGCGGGCGCGTCCGACGTCCGTTTTGGACGATCTTGGTATCGACGCGCTCGTATCGAGATGCTCTACACTGTGGTGTATTTATTTTACATGTTTGAAGCTTTTAAAGATGTGAAAATACGTATAGAACCCTATATACGCGTATTTTTAGGGTATTTTTGCGTATTTTCTTGTATTTCTCTATGGTTTCGGAAATACATATGGTAGCTCACATGTATATCACCACATAAGGATTGTGTAGAGTGTAATTCATTGTCTATCAATGAATGGAACAGTACAATTAGCATGGCATGTAATTTTAGAGACATACGCCCATGTCTTTGCGTCTAGCATTACATGCATATAGTAAATGTGATACATAAAGTTTATATCCCTGGTATGAGAGATTTTCAAGGATTCAGATGGGTTGTGACCGCCAAAGTGGCACACTTGACTGGGTTTGAGAAATATCGGTCTCATATTGTGGTGGGATGTCTCCTGGTCTATTACGTGATTATACTCCCAAAGGAGGTGATCTTGTATTAGTTCATGGAGGGGTACATGTATAGCATGAGCTTGAGAAATGACTAATCTTAGTGGTTCATACACCCAAAGGTGGTGATTTCGCGAAAGATTAGAATATATTCTCATGGCCGCTATCATGTGGAGAGTGTACAACTGCATGTCATATTTTCTGCCCAAAGGTGATTATGTGATGATGTATGTAACTCTCTGGATAAGTACTCGCATGATGCTGATTGTATTGTTTGTTTATTTTACAGTCACCTTTTCTGTAAACGGCAATTCTATTTCAATTGAGGTCCTTACTGGTTTGAATTTTAAGAAATAGAAAGAGGATTTTCTGTTTGGAATGGAGCTGGCAGATGTTCATATTACTCTTACAAAAGATAAGCCGGCAGATATCACGGCCTCCAGTACTGAAGCTGAGAAAACGGACTATGCTGCTTGGGAAAAGAGCAATCGGATTTGCTTATTGACAATGAAGAAATCCATTCAAGAACACTTGAAAAGTGGTTTGCCAGCTGACTGTACTGCTAAGGAAATGATGGCAGCCTTAGAAGCTAGAAACTGCATTTCATCTAATGCTGAGGTTGGTACACTTCTTCAAAAGCTCTTCAATATGAAGTATGATGGTACTGCTGGGGTTAGAGATTATGTCCTTAGGATGGTAGACCTAAAGACGAAGCTTCAAACTCTTAATGTTTCCATTCCTGATGCTTGTATTGTGCATCAAGCCTTGAACACCCTTCCACCTGATTTTGGGATTATAAAGACAAATTATAATTCCCAAGATGAGACTTGGTCAGTTAATGACTTAATAGCAAGGGTGGTGGCAGAGGAAGAGAAACTTAAGAAGGAAAAAGGGCATCTAGCCTTATATGTTTCTAGTTCCCACAAAAGGAAGGATAAAAAGTTCAGAAATCGTACTCATAAAGGTACTCATGACACTACCGGTTAATCTGACAATATGGGTCCGAAGAAAACATCCTTCAAAAGGGATGGTGGCCACTGCTTCTTTTGTAAGAAGAAAGGTCACATAAAGAAGGACTGTGGAAAGTTTAAAGCTTGGTTGTCCAAACGTGAGCCAACAGGTAATGATTATTTGGCACTTGTTTGTGAATCCAACCTATCAGAGGCACCATCCAGTTCTTGGTGGCTCGATAGTGGTGCAACTAATCATGTTGCGTTTACCATACAGGGATTCATAAACCGGAGGAAGCCAAATTAGGATGAATCAAGACTCACTATGGGAAACAACGAGAAAGCTGATGTTGTGTTTGTGGGAGATGTAATCTTGATTCTAGACTCTGGTTTTAGATTAATGTTGAAAGACACTTTCTATGTACCTTCATTTAGACGGAACTTAGTTTCCGTATCGTGTTTGGACATGTATGGCTACTCTTTTGAAATCAAGAACAATGTTATTTCTTTGTTTCTTAATTCAAATAAGGTCGGGTGCTGTTATATGTCCAACGAATTGTACAGATTGTGTTTATCTCCCAATGACATATACGTCGCTTATACGGCTGAAAAGGTTGTTTCTAAGAGACCATTACCTAAGGAACAGTCTTATGCATTGTGGCATAAACGGCTTGGCCATATCTCTAAGGATAGAGTAGAAAGGTTGGTAAAGACTAACATTCTGCCTGCTCTTAAAGATGACTTAGAGACATGCGTAGACTGTTGTAGAGGTAAAATGACCAAGATAAGGAAGAAAACTGCAGTTCGAAGTTCTGACCTGTTGGAGGTCATTCACACTGATATAAGTGGACCCTATACGGCAACCTTGTGTAGAAATTTTTATTTCATCACATTTATTGATGACTATTCTCGATATGGTTATCTATACTTGATTAAAGAAAAGTCTGAGTCTCTTGACAAGTTCAAGATTTTTCGGACTGAAGTCGAGAAACAGTTGGGAAAAGTCATAAAGGTTGTTAGATCTGACCGAGGTGAAGAGTATTATGGCAAGCATGGCGATGCCGGACAGCTTAAGGGGCCATTTTCCAAATACTTAGAGGATTCTGGGATAGTGGCTTAGTTTACTATGCCTGGGAGTCCTGAGCAAAATGGTGTGGCCGAAAGGCGTAATCGCACCCTTATGGAAATGGTGAGGAGTATGATTAGTAGGACAAATTTACCTGGTTTTCTGTGGGGTGAAACTTTGAAAACAGCTTTGTACATTCTGAATCGTGTACCTACAAAAGCTGTTCCATCGACTCCTTTTGAGTTATGGACTGGACGTAAGCCTAGCTTAAACCATCTTAAGGTTTGGGGATGTCCTGCAGAAGTGAAGTTGTATAATCCAACATTAAGTAAGTTGGATTCTAGAACCACTCAGTGTTACTTTGTATCTTACCCGGATCATTCGAAGGGATATCGGTTCTATAATCCCAATGGAGGCACAAGAATTGTGAAATCACAGACAGCCAAGTTTCTGGAGTTAGATGTGGCCGAAGAAAGTAACTGCTCACAGACTATTGAGGATAATAGTACGGTGGGTAATGTTGTATCTTTATCCCCTCCCATACAAATAATGGTGGAAACTCCCACACCACAGACTGAACCTGTTGAGGCTCGGGATCCTGTTGTCCAGACAGCTCCTAATGAAGTTCCTCAAGGCTCTCAGGTGCAGGATGAGGCTGTTGTTGTTCTAGTAAGGAGATCCATTAGAGAGAGACGATCAGCTATATCACCGGACTATTTAGTCTATATAGGAGAGCAAGACTATGATATCGGTTCTGTGGCTGATCCAGTGACTTATGCGGAAGCTGTTTCTTGTCCTCAGTCAGAACTGTGGTTGGATGCAATGAGAGATGAAATGCAGTCTATGAAGCATAATGGAGTTTGGGAACTTGTTGAATTACCTGAAGGTCATAGACCCATTGGCTGCAAATGGGTGTATAAGACTAAAAGGGACTCCAAAGGAAAGATTGAGAAATTTAAAGTCAGACTGGTAGCTAAGGGTTTCACTCAGAGAGAAGGAGTAGACTATGAAGCAACTTTTTCTCCAGTCTCTTCTAAAGATTCTTTCAGAGTGATCATGGCATTAGTAGCTCATTTCGATATGGAGTTACACCAGATGGATGTTAAGACTGCCTTTATCAATGGAGACCTTAATGAAGAAGTCTATATGATGCAACCGGAAGGCTTTGCGGCAGATGATTCAGGTACGCTTGTATGTAGACTGAAAAAAGTCTATTTATGGTCTCAAGCAAGCTTCTAGACAATGGTACTTGAAGTTTCATAGTGTTGTCGCTTTATTTGGTTTTGTTGAGAACAAAGTAGATCAGTGTATATATTGCAAGGTCAGTGGGAGGAAATTCATTTTCCTTATACTCTATGTGGATGATATCTTGCTTGCAAGCAGTGACCTTGGTTTACTGCATGAGACAAAGCGGATGTTGTCAAAGAACTTTGATATGAAGGACCTTGGTGAGGCGTCTTTTGTCCTTGGCATTGAGATTCATAGGAATCGTTCTCGCCGACTATTGGGTTTATCTCAAAGGGCATATGTTGATCGTATTTTAGAAAGATTCAACATGCAGCAATGTAAGCCAGGAATTGTTCCTGTCTGTAAAGGTGATAAGTTGAGTCTGTCACAATGTCCTCATTCAAATTTTGAGAAAGCCCAAATGAAGCATGTACCTTATGCTAGTGCACTTGGGAGTATTATGTATGCTCAAGTATGTACTAGACCAGATATTGCTTTTGCAACAGGACTTCTAGGCAGATATCAGTCAAATCCAGGACACGATCATTGGGTTGCTGCTAAGAAGGTTTTGAGGTACTTAAAGAGGACAAAAGACTATATGCTGATTTACAAACATGTTCAGGACCTACAGCTAATTGGGTATTCGGATTCAGACTTTACTGGCTGTCAGGATGAAAAGAAGTCGACAACAGGTTACATCTTTAAGTTAGCAGGAGGTGCAGTATCATGGAAAAGTGAGAAACAGAAATCAATAACATCCTCTACTATGCAAGCGGAGTTTGTAGCATGCTTTTCGGCCGCTACTCAGGCAATTTGGCTTCGAAACCTCATTAAGGAGTTGACCGTATTTGATTTTGTGGATAGGCCCATACAGTTGTATTGTGACAATAACTCTGCAGTGTTGTTTGTTAACAACAACAGAGGTCTCAAGGGGTCTAAGCATATGGAGGTCAAGTACTTGACTATAAAAGAAAAAGTTCAGAATGGTGACATTGCAGTAGAGCACATTTCAACAGATGATATGATTGCAGATCCGCTAACTAAAGGCCTTCGCCCTTGTGTATTTGATCGACATGTCATTAACATGGGCTTAGGAGTATCATGGGATACTGTCAATTAGTGGGAGCTGTTTAGTTTTATGTTGCTCTTATGAAGTTTGTATATGATTTTGTTACATTTTTGTAATATTTGAATATGTATCAACTCTTTTGCATTCAATGAGGTATTTGTGAATGTAGATTTATCAAGTTGAGTACATATATGAAAATCTCGAGGCATTGTGTAAACCTTGAGTACAGGCTATGGGGCATTCTTGGTATTAGCCTTAACAATATGTCTTGTTACACATAAAGTACAGTTAACTATCAAGCTAAGACATATGCAGGTTCGTTGGAACCATGAAGGATATTCTCTAGTGACACACTAGGTTTTGTGACACTTAAGGAGAGAGAATTTGGACTAACAAAATGGACAACACATGAAGTATCACTCATTATGAGGTATTGTCCATTTGACACACTACCATATTGAATCCATATCAGTAAAGTTGAAAGCATTCGTGACCATGGAAGGCTCTGCGTGAGTACATGCAGTTACCGCCATGATTCGGTGTTCAAGACTTTATGGGATCGGATTGACTATTAAGAATAATCTCTAGACCAATATAAGGGTGCGCACACAGTTGTATTTCAATTAATATCGCCCAAGTGGGAGAATGTAAGAATTTCCTAATGTGGGCTTCATTAATTGAAATTAACTGAATTAATTTGGTCTAATAAAGGTAAGATATATGGGTTCTTAATAAGTCTAATATGGGGCTGGCTGGTGTGGGCCGAGTACGGCCCGGCCCGTAATGAGAGGGCCCGTGGTCGAAGACTCTATAAATAGCGCTCAAGTCCCTCCCCTAACCCGATGATGCACATTTTGACTCACATACGGATCAAGAGAGAACTTTCTTCTCGTGAGTGGCAATCTCATTAGGCCAGTGTTCTAACGAAGGGTATAGGGGAGAAGATCTTGAGTTCGTGTTCGGAAACCGTCGCAAATTCCGCGTCAAGTACGATGGATTCCAAACCAGGTACGCGAATCGATAATTTCTCCCATATCGTGTTTCGATTTCTAACTATGGTGATCCTGGGCGTGCCATTAGCATGGCCTACATGTTAAATTCGCCATGTCGCCTACTTACTTTCAAGATTATCTTTTCATTTGCCACACTATCAAGACTAAATTTGAGAATGATTAAGTGGGTCGAAACTTGAAGTCTTGAATTTCAAGAAACGAGATATGAAATGGATGATTAGGCGATTTTACCATCTATTCTGTACTCGTAGTTTCTTCAACGTCGGAATTTTTTTTAATTTTTAATATATCTTTGCGATTGGGAAGCAAACACAGATTCACCAATTAAGACAAGGAGAAAGAAAACCAAAACACCGAACGTACAATTTAGCGGCTCGTCGCGGAAAGTTCGCCCAGAAATCTTTCCTTCGGATTCTCGAGAAAATCACGCAGCCCCGAGAAAAACCCAGAATTTTGTTTTGTCAAAAGACGAAGGAGAACGGCGATGCAGAGTCGGAACCAGGGGAATTACCGGAACCCGTGCCTGACGATGCACCAGCCATGGGCTTCTTTGCTCGTGTACGGGATCAAGCGCATCGAGGGCAGGTCTTGGCCTGCCCCAATTCGAGGTTCGGTTCTGGGACTCCCTTTCATACTCCTAATCTCGCGCCCAAGTTCCGACTTTTTGGGTTCTTTTGCTGTAACGGAGTCTGAAGCGAGAAAGGAGTGAATTTGTTCGTGGAGCCCTTTGAGCTACTGATTTGATCTGTTCGCGGTGTTTTCCTATCTGGGTTCTTGAAGTTTTCAGTGATTGTTTCGTTTTCTATGGCCAAGTTCTGTTTGTGGTTTGTGGAGTTCAAAAGGATGAAGTGAATGGTGAGAGAACCTGCAGAGACTGGAAGGGAGAAAAGGTTAACTACTGAAATTGAACATTGTTTGCTCATAGCACTTGAGAAAGAGAGAAGGACCTTTTGTTCGGTGCAAAATCTGTGTTTGACTCTCGCTGACTAGTTTGCGCGGCACCGATGTTTTCATGCTTCACAAGTTTATGGAAAACTGCCTGATTGGATTGCAGAGAAATAACAACAAGAACAAATTGAAAACCAATATGTGGACCGATACTAACGAGGTTGTGTATTTATTGAAAATGTTGGAACATAAAGTTCTCATCACAAGCAAGTGCAAATCAACTGTGTTAGAAGTTGCTAAGGGATGACTTACTGTTGCTGAAAGTTTGCGTAACTGAGAATGGAATGATGTGGCACAACTTTAATACCTAGCACATACTGTCTGGGGCAGTGAAAGATACGAAGTACAAACGTCTTGCGCGTGCATTAAGATAGCCTTGAGAAAGTTAGAATGTTACTCTCAGCTCATATAATCAATTCTTTGTTGACAAATATTATGTTAAACTTTGAGTATGGAAGTTCAGAAAGTCTATGCGCAAAGCTGGGATCTAGCAAGTACTGTCAACGTCTTGTTGAAGAAGTTTTGAATATCCTTTTCCCTTTCCTTTTCCTTTTCCTTTTTGAGGATCTCTGACTATATAGCACATCATTTGTGAAGGCCGCCTTTGGATCCACGCCGCCAGCAAAGTTCCAGATGAATCCACGATCAAAGCTATGGAGCAGTTCTACAGGGAGATTTATGCGGTGAATGGGATTACTGAAATTAAGTTCCCTGAGCACTATCCCGTCTCGAGACTACTAGGTATTCGAAGGGAGAGCCTATTATGCTGCAACTAACATACTCGGACTTTCGTTTTTTTTGAAAGAGCACTTAAGCCTCCTATTTACAAGTTCTTGAAAATTCAAATCATCTTCTGATGGATTTCCCAGATAAATAGCAGTTTTATGTATGTCTTGATAGAAAAAAGTGTAGATATGGATTGCTTTTATTGCTCCATTTCACCCGCATTAATTTCTGTTTTATCTAAGCTCTTTGTTGGGCAAAGTTTCTAACAGTAGATTCTGCATCATAGAATGGGTGTTCGTCTTTTTCAGACAAATGCATTGACAATTGGAATGTTTTGCCTATGAAAAAGGGTGTGTCGAAGTGGTTGGCTGTGTCCGAGGTGAAGAGCTAGCTAGTTGGGATGGGGTGCCTAAAGGGGTGGGACACACTGATCTTTTGCTTGCTTTGTTTCTTGAATACCTATCTGATTTCACAAATTAAGTTGAACATGTAAACATTTGTAATTACAGGTAAGGCTGGAAGCACTAACAGATTATTGCTGGCTCTGTGAACAGCCACAGGTGTGTAAATCTGTCCTATTCGCAATCGGTACTTTGTTCTCACATATGTTTGTTCACCATTTATGTATTTCCCACACTGATTCGACTTTGTTGATATATTTTAAGTAATACAGAAATTAGTCATTCCTTTTGAGATGCGAGGGTACCAGAAGATTTACAACTTAGAAAAGAAGGTAAAGGATTTGGCTACGTAAATTATCATCTTATGCACGACATTGCACATATGCTGACAAATGAACTTTTCACAGATATACGAAGCTGCAGCCAGAGGGCTTACTAAAGTGGAAAGTCCACTGCCCGTAAAGTTTCCGCTTCCAAATCCACGTGATCTTTTTTCATTGAAGCCAGGTTCCCTATTACTAGATGTGTCTGAATCTAAACAAAGTGAACCAGGGAAATCATCGAGTCTCAGTGCCGCCATAGCTGGTGCACGAGCTGCTGCCACTCAGTTTTCAAAGAACCAAAATCATAGTACATCTTATTCGACAAGAACAAGTGCGATGGATATTGACACCTTGCAGAAGGTTGAGACGGCATCATCTGATTTGGAAGAAGTTTCAAATGACAGTACTCCTAGGGATAATGAGAAGGAGTTTAGTGGCTACAATCAAACATTAACAGGAAAGCGGAAGCAGCAGGCCGGGCCTTCTTCAAAGGTGCGGTGATTCTCCTTCTGAATACTTGCTTCTTATAATAATTGTTAGTTTTCTATTTAGGCAGTTACTTCGAGTGGGCAATGTAGTTATTTCACAAAGGTAATGAGAAGATAGTTGACGTTTTATAGTTTTGCTGCAAAATGATATAGGGGCTATGGCCATTCACACTCTGATTTTCATGAAACCAGGACTAGCTACAAGCTCACTGATCAAGTGTAAATTACGGGCGCAATTGTTTTGCAAAAAAAAATGATTTGGAAAATATTTTTCTTAAAATAATTACTTGTATCGCTTACGAAAATGAACTAATGAAGAAAATATTCATCGTCCACAAAAATTTTTAGATATAAATTGTCGTCAATAATGAAATTTTTTTATTGACTAATTATTTCAAGCTATGTAAGTGATTATTTTTAGGAAAATATTTTTCAAATCATTTATTTTTCGTGAAACAAATGGAGCCTACAATTTGGTTATGAGATTCGCAACTTTGGCCGGTTGGAAAGATCTCATAATTCAATCTTGGTGCGTGACTGTTGAATTGGGTTCTTCCTGCTTTTGATGTACATGGAGTGCATGAGACTAATTTCCAACTTTCTTACTTCCTGTTATGAATCAACCATTTCCGCTGATTTACAGTCTTCTACTTACTAGATTTTTGCTGAAGCTGTGCGGGCATTGAGGTCTTCATGAACATACCGTTCATACTAATTCCTAGTGTGGGTTCAAGGTTGAACTGCTGGATGCCGAGAACGAACGTGCATTGAAACATGGTTTCGCGGGGGTTCTAATACATCTTTTCGTGAAGTCATATAATAAGATTCGGATGCCCTCATATCATCCCGCCTCTTTGTTTTAATAATCATGTACAGGCCGTCATTTTATCGACCAAGCTAGGTGTATCGTGAGTGTTTCTATAGGTGATGCTGACAATTACTTCCTTGGTTGTATAATAGTGTACTATTCGCTGTGTGATCATGGTAATGGATTTCATATTCCTTTGTGGAACTCTTTTTAGATTTCATCTCGAGATATTTCTTTCCTATATTTTGCATTTTGATTGCTCATAAGCACGTCTTAGCAAGAACATCATGGATACTGTATAATAATTGTTTATGTGTTACGTTTCCTATGCAGTGAAGATTGTATTGCAAAACTAGTTCACAAAATGACTCTTACAAACTCTAGTTGTGGGCTTAGAAACAATCCACTATTTTTAATACCTGTTTATGGTCTGTTGCACCCCTGTTGTTTATTAGGGATGAGCGGTCCCAAGTTCCATCTAGAACTTGGAACCAATCCTGGAGAATTGATTTTTCATTTTTTAGAACCTGGAACTTATCTTACATACCCTAAAACTTATAACCTAGGGTCTACCTAGGCTTGTGTTATTAATTGAACAATTGTAGTGAATCATCACATTTAATGATTATCACTTGCTATTATGATTAATTGACAACAATTTATATTTAGACATACGAAGAATATGAAACATTAACAAGTCATAAAATGAAAGCTTAAACTAGCGATTTTAGATTATATGTTCATAATTTAATGCCGTGGAACACTGCAGGATCGCTTGAAGACATAGACTAAGAAAAATATAAAAACCTTGTTTAAGGTTTCCACTTATCTAGAACCTATTCATAGAAATAATTTTCTCAATTTTTGAAATCTAAAATTTACCTTGCATATCTTGAAATTTGAAACCTACAAATTTTCACTTATCAGATTTTTAAGTTCCAAACTATATTCTGGAATCATGCTCCCCTCTATTGTTTTAATCAGTCTTCTGACACTTGGCATTATGACTACTTCTCTTGGTTGACTAGGCAACAACGGAATACTCTATCAATAGGCGGGTCATAGTTCCCGATCTATGCGCATTTCAAAACGTTTATATCAAACAGCTGGCTACCAACATATGTTGACATTTTGGCCTCAAAACTTCAAAGCATTGACCAACTGCAGATTTGGTTCCCATCTGGTTCAGTCTTTCTTCAGAAGCCATGCTCTATAAAAGCAGCATCAGTGCATCATCTGTCTTACGAGTTAACGGACTCCACATCCACAAAAATGGGTCTCGTTTCAAAGTTGCTTGCTTTCATGTTGATCAACCAGTTGCTTGTATGGCCAGTCTTATCTGATGGTTCGATTGGCTCACACCATCTTCCTCATGAGTTGAGGTTGTTGCCTATTAGGGTCACAAGAAGGTCTCCTCCGCCACCTCCTAGGGTGAATGCTCCCATCCAATTCAAAAGTCCGCCTCCTAGACCAATGGGTCCGCCGCCTCCTCCGCCACTTTGGCCTCCACCACCGCCACCATGCAGCTAGTCAGATAGAAGCAATCGCCTTACCGATTCCTACCATTTTCCTCATACTTGCTGTAGAAGTTTGTGACTCCATTTCCAGATTATTTGGTTCTGTGGTGATACGTGTATTTGAATGTAAGAGAACATATATGAATATAAAGGGTTGAAGAAAACAGTTCACTGACCTGTCATTCTTCGAAGTTAATATGATGTCAATATACGAGCGTTAGCTTAGACTTTTGGGTATGGAAACTGTCAAAGATATCCATGGTATTTTCATCAAGAACCTCTTTAGTTGCATAGCCAAACAAGATCCAAGACCAATTGCGGATCTAGGTTCCTCCATCTGTTTCCTTTTCCCCTTTTGCTGCTGAGCGTTTGGGTTGTATGATTGTATTTAATTAATGTTGATCGATTGGTTCTACCAAGAGACCCCAAGAAATCTGCCATTTTTTTCCTCAGCAGCATCGACTAACTTTTCGGAATAGTAGGTTGGTACTGAGATTGATATGCATAACTAGATTAATAAATGACGGGGCACATTGATCCCATGGGCTATTTAAAACAGCCCTTCGTCTAACAGATCCAGACGCCATGGGTGCCATTCTAAAGTCTCTTGTTCTCATCCTGATCCTCCAGTTGCTTGTATCTGCAGCTTCATCTGATGATGACTCGAGGGATCATCAGTTGAATGTGGTGTTGCCAGACCGGGTCATCAGAAGATCTCCTCCACCACCTCCCAAGGTAAATGGCGGTGTCCAATTCAAAAAGCCTCCTACTCCGCCTTGAACTCCACCTCCGCCTCCACCGCCTGTGCAGCTAGTGCCTCCGCCTCCACCTTCGCCTCTGCCTCCACCGCCCGTGCAGCTAGTGCCTCCGCCTCCACCTCCGCCTCCGCCTGAGCCTTCATTGCCCGTGCAGCTAGTGATACCACCAACATCACTTTCTTGATTTCTTCCTTCTTTTTCCCCTCCTCATGTACTTGAATGTAAGAAAACTCTGAGGACATAAAACAGATCGAAGAGACAAAATGTTTTGTGCAATTCTGCTGCTTTTTCTCTCATTCGTCTCAAGATTTTGATTTGATTCATTTTTATTAACTGTCTGGACACCTGTGGACTATGTTAAAAGCCTCAGAGTTTAGAGGACGAATAGGATTATCTCGACTATCCAACTTCGCACAAATTTTTCTTTTGTTCGCTAAGCTCGCTAAGCTCGCCGATTTGTCCTTCGGGTAAGGCATCGAACACACAGACTACGTATTACACCACGGGTCGCTGACATGATGCCACGAAATGAACTTCTTCCAAATTTTAAATGCAAGTTGGCCTTTTACTCCATATTGAGACAGCATCAAGAACCAAAGGATTAATGAATTTCCAAATATGCTATTACATGTCGAATTTCAGACGTCTGTGTAAAGAGGTATACCCCCTCCTGATGAATAAAGGGAAAACTGAAGTACTACAGGGATGATCTGCCAATTGAACAAGTCTCATATTTAGACAACAACAGAGGAAACATCAAAAGAGGGCTCCTCCCAAATATCCAAAATGGGCAATTTATAAAAAAAACCCATTTCAACCTGAAAAGTTCATGTTCAAACTGCGTTCATGTTCGACCATAGTCTCAAATCCAATCGGGTTGTATCTTGACCTGTATCAACATTTGTAGATCGACATACTCCTCATGTTCAGGCTGTTGCCTTTCACTCCCAATCTTCATCACTCAATTGATCCTCAATCTCTTCTCTTGGTGGCCTCACCACCAACACCACGGTCCCTAGACTCTCCCCCAACCCCATCTCCTTCAATCTCCACCCCCGCTCCACCTTCAATCCATAGCCGCCGCCGCCATCGGCATCGGCATCCGCCGCCACCATATAAAAGCCTTCGTCCTCCGCCACCTCTTTCCTCCCCCTGTCGGCCACAACCAAGATGGCCTCCTCCTTGTACCACCTATTCACCTTCCACGGCAACACCCTCGCGTCCGGGAATGCCACCACCACTCCGCCGGACATTCCCAACACCGACTCCCATCCCGGCAGAACCACCCACCTCGCCCACCCTTTCTCCGCCACCACCACCCCGAACTCCCCTTGGCTCTTGCACCCCCACGGCGCCTCCAAGATCTCCCTCTCCCTCTCCTCCGCCCGACACACCGGCAACACCACCACGGAGCTCGCCTCCGCCACCTCCCCCATCTTCATCCTCACCACCGGTACCCGAACCCCACCCTGCACTTCCCCTTCTTTCCCATCCCCTTCTCCGCCTTTCCCTTCCAATTCCTCCAGGATCACGCCTTTCGCTTTCTCCGTCTCCGCGACACTCAGCGCCTGCTCCAATGCCGACGTCCTCTGCTCCGACGGGTTCCTATGCTCCCTACTCTGCCTATAATACATGAACGACAAGCAGTCTCCGGGCAATTTATACTCGAACTTCTCCCACCCTTTATCCCCGCGCCGGCGAGGGAAGTCCTTCATGGCGCGGGCGAGATCCTGCGCGCCCTTCGCGTCGAACTTATTCCTAACTATGAATCCCGCCGCAGCAGACCGCTGCGCGGCACTCAGGAGCCGGATTTCGTAGAGGAGCTCGGCGCTGCCCATGTCGAAGGCGGCGACGACATCGGGGTCGGTTTGGGATTGGATCAATGAGTCCCTGACCTTGGCGGCGACGACGAGGCGGTTCTGCTCGACGCCGGAGAGGCCGGTGACGTCCTCGATGGAGGGAGGGGGTGAAGCCCTCCTGGATGAGGGAGGGGATGAGTGGGGCGTACTCGAACCAGAGGCCGAGGCGGTTGGCGAGGATGTCGAGGCGGCTGGCGGTGTCGAGGGAGCGGAACTGGGAGGGGAGCGGGGAGGGGGGGAGGGCGGAAGGGCTTGGTCCTTAAAAGGCATTTTTTAGTAAATCGGTTTTTTAAACTACCAAACATAGAAAATGGGAGGTGCAGTTTTTTCTTCTTTACCAAACAAATAGTGAGCTGATTTTGCCAAGACAAGATGGTTCGGGCACGCTCTAGATTCGATTTCAGTATTGCATAACGAGAAAGGTTCTTAAATAGACTCAGTTTACCTAGACCAACGATAATCATAACCATTCATCGTGTTGATCTTAGCCATTCATCGTGTTGATCTATATAGCCAAGTTATTATAGGAGTTCTACATCCGCTACGGAGCCGTAGCAAGTCCATTACCGTTGATTCACCATGGTGCTAATAGCAGTAACACCCAGCATTATCTCACGTCGCGGCATGACTGGACCTACACTGCAGGCGAACTAAGGTTTTCTAAAGTCGAGGAGCGACCAAGGAATTTGAATCCATATCTATAATGACTCAAAATTATTTGAGAATAAGCTCTATATCACCAAACCAACCATCGTGGTAGTCTTTTCTCATAAAATATTTCAACAAGCTTGGAGGAGAATTATGGAGTTGCATACCCCTTTCAAACCCAAATCTTGTTGGGGCTAAGGAGATTTAAAATAAGAAGTTCAGGACAGTCTCGGTGAAATTAACTCTGAATAATTAGCTTATATTATATTTGCCAAGCTCGAGATCATCCATTTAGTAGTAAAATATGCCATATTTATGCAGGAATGTCAACTTGCCTACTTGCTTTTAAGATTTATCAATTTCATTTTGCCACGCTATCAAGACTAAATTTGAGAATGATTAAGTGGGTCGAGAATTGAAGTCTTGAATTTCAAGAAACGAGATATGAAATGGGTGCTTAGGCGATTTTACCATCTATTCTGTATCCATAGTTTCTTCATATTTTAGGAGTTCTTTCTTTCTGAATTGTTTTCGAGTTTTTTTTTGGGTCTTTAGGGTCAACCCGAAATGTTCTTCCTTTTGACTTGGCAACGTAAAGTCCTTCGAAATGAGCTCAAGAAGTGTCAGATATGTGCGCAAGTTAATAGGAGAAATCTATGGCTTAAAGTGGCCGTCCAGGCAATAGTACCTTAAATTTATTTCATCACAAGCGAGTGCACATCAACTGTGTTAGAAGCTGATGAGGGATGACTTACTGTTGCTGAAAGTTTGTGTAACTGAGAATGGAATCATGTGGTGCATCTTTAATACCTAGCACATACTGTCCAGGGCAGTGAAAGATGTGAAGTGCAAACGTCTTGCGCATGCATCAAGATAGCCTTGAGAAAGTTAGAATGTTACTCTCAGCTCATGTAATCAATTCTTTGTTGATAAACATTATGTTAAACTTTGAGTATGGAAGTTCAGAAAGTCTATGCGCAAAGCTGGGGTCTAGCGAGTACTGTCGACTTCTTGTTGAAAAAGATTTGAATATCCTTTTCCCTTTCCTTTTCCTGTTCCTTTTCCTTTTTGAGGATCTCTGACTGTATAGCACATCATTTGTGAAGGCCGCGCCATTGGATCCACGCCGCCAGTAAAGTTCCAGATCAATCCATGATCAAAAAGCCATGGAGGAGTTCTACAGGGAGATTTATGCGGTCAATGGGATTACTGAAATTAAGTTCCCTGAGCACTATCCCGTGTCAAGACTACTAGGTATTCAAAGGGAGAGCTATCCATGCTGCAACTAGCATACTTGAACTTTCTTTATGAAAGAGCACTTAAGCCTCCTATTTACAAGTTCTTGAAAATTCAAATCATCTTTTGATGGATTTCTCAGAGAAATAGCAGTTTTATGTATGTCTTGATAGAAAAAAGTGTAGATATATGGATTCTTTTATCACTTCATTTCACCGGCATGAATTTCGTTTAATCTAAGCTCTTTGTTGGGCAAAGTTTCTAACGGTAGATTCTGCTTCATAGAACGGGTGTTCGTCTTTTCAGACAAATGTATTGACAATTGGAATGTTTAGCCTATGAAAAAGGGCGCGTCGAAGTGGTTGGCTGTGTCCGAGGTGAAGAACTAGCTAGCTGGGATGGGGTGCCTGAAGGGGTGGGACACACTGATCTTTTGCTTGCTTTGTTTCTTGAACACATAATTGATTTCACAAATTAAGTTGAACATGTAAACATTTGCAATTACAGGTAAGGCTGGAAGTGCTAACAGATTATTGCTGGCTCTGTGAACAGCCACAGGTGTGTAAATCTGTCTTATATGCAATCGGTACTTTGTTCTTACATATGTTTGTTCACCATTTATTTATTTCCCACACTGATTTGACTTTGTTGATATATTTTAAGTAATACAGAAATTAGTCATTCCTTTTGAGATGCGAGGGTTCCAGAAGATTTACAACTTAGAAAAGAAGGTAAAGGATTTGGCAACATAAGTTATCGTCTTATGCAAGACATTGCACATATGCTGACAAATGAACTTTTCACAGATATACGAAGCTGCAGCCAGAGGGCTTACTAAAGTGGAAAGTCCACTGCCCGTGAAGTTTCCGCTTCCAAATCCACGCTATCATTTTTCATTGAAGCCAGGTTCCCTATTACTAAATGCGTCTGAATCTAAACAAAGTGAACCGGGGAAATCATCAAGTCTCAGTGCTGCCATAGCCGGTGCACGAGCTGCTGCCACTCAGTTTTCAAAGAACCAAAATCATAGTACACCTTATTCGACGAGAACAAGTGCGATGAATATCGACACCTTGCAGAAGTTTGAGACGGCATCATCTGATTTGGAAGAAGTTTCAGATGACAGTACTCCTAGGGTTAATGAGAAAGAGTTTAATGGCTACGATCAAACTTTAACAAGAGCAGAAGCAGCAGGCCGGGCCTTCTTCAAAGGTGCAATGATTCTTCTTCTGAAGTATTGGTACTTTCTTCTTATAATAATTGTTAGTTTTCTATTTATTCAGTTACTTCGAGTGGGCAATGTAGTTATTTCACAAAGGTAATGAGAAGATAGTTGACGTTTTATAGGTTTGCTGCAAAATGATATAGGGGCCATGGCCATTCACACTCTGATTTCCGTGAAAACAGGACTAGCTACAAGCTCGCTGATTAAGTGTAGATTACGGGTGCAATTAGTTCATAGATAATGAATAATTTGAAAGACATTTTCCTAAAAATAATTGCTTGTATTGCTTACGAAAATGAACTAATGAAGAAAATTTTCATCGTCCACTAAAATATTTCGACATAATTGTTGTCAATAATGAAATATTTTTAATGACTAATTATTTAAAGCAATACAAGTGATTAATTTAAGGAAAATATTTTTCAAATTATTTATTTTTTGCAAAACAAACGGAGCCTATGATTGGCAATGAGATAAGCTAAGAATAAGTCACAGTGTTGGCCGGTTGGAAGGATCTCATATTCAACCTTGGTGCATGACTGTTGAATTGGGTTCCTGCTTTTGATGTACATGGAGTGCATTGGACTAATTTTCAACTTCCTTGGTTTCTGTTGTGAATCAACTATTTCTGCTGACTTACGGTCATTTACTTACTAGATTTTTGTGAAGCTGTACGGGCGTTGAAGTCTCCATGAACATACTGTTCATGCTATTCCTAGTGTGGGTTTGAGGTTGAACTGCTGGGTGCCGAGAATGTACGTGCATTGAAACATGGTTTCGCGGGGGTTCTAATGGATCTTTTCGTGAAGTCATATAATAAGATTCGGATGCTTTCATGTCAGCCCGCCTCTTTGTTTTAATAATCATGTACAGGCCGTCATTTTATTGACCAAGCTAGGTGTATCGTGAGTGTTTTTATAGGCGATGCTGACAATCACTTCCTTGGTTGTACAATAGTGTACCATTTGCTGTGTGATCGTGGTAATAGATTTCATTTTCCTTCCTCAATCTCTTTTTAGATTTCATTTCGAGATATCCCTTTCCTAAGTTTGCATTTCGATTGCTCATAAGCATTTCTTAACATGAACATCAGGGATACGGTACAATAATTGTTTATGTATCAGTCAAATACGTCCTATGCGGTAAAGATTGGATTACAAAACTAGTACACAAGACACTTACAAGCCCTTATTGTGGGCTTATAAACAAAGGTTAATATCATAAAAAAAAACCCAAACTATACTCATTGTGACGCAATTACCTTGAACTATTTTATTTGTCATTGAGAATCCTAAACTTGTCCCAAAAAAAATCTTGATCTTGTACTAATGCGACAAATATACCTTGGATGGAACTGAAATGGGGGGTATATATGTCACATATATATAAGTTTGGGTTTTTTGTGACAAAAAAATTGAGGGTATTTGTGTCGCGGTGAATAAGTTTAGGGTTTTAGCGATACAAAAATAAGTTTGGAATATTTGTGTCACAATAAATATAGATAGTTTGGGGGGTTTTTGTGGTATTTGTCCCATAAACAATCCACTGTTTTTAGTACCCACTTATGGTTTGTTGCATCCTTTTTTTTTTGTTTAATACCACGAAAAACCTCAAACTGGTATACATCTAACAAATCTATTACAAACTAATTTTTTAACCATAAAAAACCCCAAACATGTATATCTGTGACAAATTTACCCTAAATTAAGTTTTCGACGACCAAAAATTTTAAATTAGTACATTTGTGACAGATTTACCCTCCATTAAATTGAATTAATATCACGAAAAATTACAAAATGGTACACCTATGATAGACGGAGGGTAAAACCCTAAACCGGTATACCTATCAACTGTCACGTGTTATCCAACTTAGAAATTTGACGATAAAATTTGACGATAAAATTTAACGGAAACTAACATAGGGTAAAATTGTCACATGTATATTAGTTTAGGATTTTTCATGGTCGAAAAATTAGTTTAAGGTAAATTTATCACAAATGTACCAATTTGGGGTTTTTCGTGCTAGTAGTTTTTTTTTTTTGAATTAGTTTTTGGACACTTATTAGCATGACTACTACTTCTCTCGGTTGACCGAGCAGCAGTGGAATAATCTATATAGATAGACGGGTCAGGAGTTCTAGATATGTATTACAAGCAACTGGTGGATCAAGATGAAAGCAAGCAACTTTAAAACGAGACCCATTTTGTGGATCCCAAGTTTTGTTAACTGGTAAGACAGATGATGCACTTATGCTGCTTTTAGAGAAGCATGGCTGATCCGAAGAAAGACTGAACCAGTTGAGAACCAAATTTGCAATTGATCAATACTTTTGAGGCAAAAATGTCGACATACGCTTGTAGCCAGCTAGTTGATATAAACGTTTTCAAATGGACACGGATCAGGAACTCTTGATCCGCCTATCTATATAGATTATTCCGTTGTTGCTCAGTCAACTGAGAGAAGTAGCAGTCATGCTAATAAGTGTCTGAAGAGTTTTTTATCATAAAAAACCCCAAACATGTACATCTGTGACAGATTTACTCTAAATTAATTTTTTGACCATCAAAAATCTCAAATTGATACATTTGTGACATATTTGCCCTCCATTAAATTGGATTAATATCACGAAAAATCACAAAATGGTATACCTGTGATAGACGGAGGGTAAAACACTAAATTGGTATACCTATCAACTATTACGTATCATTCAACTCAGAAATTTGATGATAAAATTTAATGGAAACTAACGTAGGGTAAAATTGTCACATGTATACCAGTTTGAGATTTTCATAATCAAAAGTTTAGTTTGAGGTAAATTTATTACAAATGTACTAATTTGGGGTTTTTCATGCTATTAGTTTTTTTTTAATCAGTCTTCGGACACTTATTAGCATGACTACTACTTCTCTCGGTTGACTGAGCAACAACAGAATAATCTATATAGATAGGTGGGTCAAGATTTCCTGATTTGTGTTACAAGCAACTGGTGGATCAAGATGAAAGCAAACAACTTTGAAACGAGACCCATTTTTGTGGATCTTGAGTTTTGTTAACTAGTAAGACAGATGATGCATTGATGCTACTTTTATAGAAGCATGGCTGATCCGAAGAAAGACTGAACTAGATGAGAACCAAATCTGCCGTTGGTCAATACTTTTGAGGCAAAAATGTCGACATATGCTTGTAGCCAGCTGGTTGATATAAACGTTTTGAAATGGACACGGATGAGGAACTCCTGACCCGCCTATCTATATAGATTATTGCGCTGTTACTCGGTCAACCGTAAGTAGTAGTCATGCTAATAAGTGTCCGAAGAGTTTTTTATCATAAAAAACTCCAAACATGTTCATCTGTGATAGATTTACCATAAATTAATTTTTTGATCACCAAAAATTCCAAATTGATATATTTGTAATAAATTTACCCTCCATTAAATTAGATTAATATCACGAAAAATCACAAAATGGTACATTTATGATGGACGGAGGGTAAAACCCTAAACTAGTACACCTATTAACTGCAACGTGTCATCTAACTCAGAAATTTAATGGTAAAATTTAACGAAAACTAACAAAGGGTAAAATTGTCACATGTGTATCAATTTGAGATTTTTCATGATCGAAAAATTAGTTTGAGGTAAATTTATCACAAATGTACTAATTTGGGGTTTTTCGTGCTATTAGTTTTTTTTTTTGAATCAATCTTCGGACATTTATTAGCGTGACTACTACTTCTCTCGGTTGACCGAGCAACAATGGAATAATCTATATAGATAGGCGGGTCAAGAGTTCCTACTCTGTGTCCATTTCAAAACGTTTACATCAACCAGCTGGCTACAAGCGTATGTCGACATTTTTGCCTCAAAATTATTGACCAACTGCAGATTTGGTTCTCATCTAGTTCAGTCTTTCTTCGGATCAGCCATGCTTCTATAAAAGCAGCATTGGTGCATCATCTATCTTACCAGTTAACAAAACTCGGGATCCACAAAAATGGGTCTCGTTTCAAAGTTGCTTGCTTTCATCTTGATCCACCAGTTGCTTGTCTCGCCAGTCTTATCTGATGGTTCGATTGCCTCACACCATCTTCCTCATGAGTTGAGGTTGTTGCCTATTAGGGTCACAAGAAGGTCTCCTCCGCCACCTCCTAGGGTGAGTGCTCGCCCCCATTTCCATCCTCCTAGAATGGGTCAGCCGCCCCCTCCGCCACTGCAGCCTGCACCACCGCCACCATGCAGCTAGTCAGATAGAAGCAATCGCCTTACCGATTCCCACCATTTTCCTCATACTTGCTGTAGAAGTTTGTGACTCCATTTCCAGATTATTTGGTTCTGTGGTGATACGTGTATTTGAATGTAAGAGAACATATATGAATATAAAGGGTTGAAGAAAACGGTTCACTGCCCTGTCATTCGTCGAAGTTAATATGATGTCAATATACGAGCGTTAGCTTAGACCTTTGGGTATGGAAATTGTCAAAGATATCCGTGGTATTTTCATCAAGAATCTCTTAGTTGCAGGGCCAAACAAGATCCAAGACCAATTGCGGATCTAGGTTCCTCCATCTGTTTCCTTTTCCCCTTTTGCTGCTGAGCGTTTGGGTTGTATGATTGTATCTAATTAATGTTGATCGATTGGTTCTACCAAGATTTCCCAAGAAATCTGCCATTTTTCTCCTCAGCAGCATTAACTAACTTTTCGGAATAGTAGGTTGGTACTGAGATTGACATGCATAACTAGATTAATGAATGACGGGGCACATTCATCCCATGGGCTATTTAAAACAGCGATGAATGCTTCATCTGCCTTCGTCTAACAGATTTAAACGCCATGGGTGCCATTCTAAAGTCTCTCGCTCTCATCCTGATCCTCCAGTTGCTTGTATCCGCAGCTTCATCTGATGATGAATCGAGGGATCATCAGTTGAATGTGGTGTTGCCAGACCGGGTCATCAGAAGATCTCCTCCACCACCTCCCAAGGTAATGGCCGTGTCCATTTCAAAAGGCCTCCTACTCCACCTCCGCCTCCACCTCCGCCTCCACCACCATGCAGCTAGCGATGCCACCAACATCACATTCTTGATTCCTGCTTCTTCTTTTTTCATCTCAGACTAGATGTACTTGAATGTAAGACAACTCTGAGCAAAATGTTAGCGCAATGTCAATCTTGTAGTTCTGCAATTTCGTCTGCTTTTTTTTTTTTTATCTCATTCGTGTCAAGATTTTGATTTGAGTCATTTTTATCTACTGTCTGGACACCCGTGGATTATGTTAAAGGCTTCAGAGTTTAGAGGACGAAAAGGATTTTATCTCAACTATCCGACCAGCCCAAATTTTTCTTTTGTTCGCTAAGCTCGCCGATTTGTCCTCCGGGTAAGGCATCAAACACACATAGACTACATACTACACCAAGCGTCACTCACACGATCCCGTGAAATGAACTTCTTCCAAATTTTAAACGCAACTTGGCCTTCTACTCCTTATTCAGACAGCATCAAGAACCAGCTGATTAATGAATTTTACTCCATATTCAGACAGCATCAAGAACCAGCGGATTAATGAATTTCCAGAGATGTTATTACGTGTCGAATTTCATACGTGTGTAAAGAGGTACAACCCCTCCTGATGAATAAAGGGAAAACTGAAGTACTACAGGGATGATCTGCCAATTGAAGAAGTCTCATATTTTAGACAACAGAGGAAACATCAAAAGAGGGCTCCTCACAAATATCCAAAATGGGCAATTTATAAAAAAACCCATCTCAACCTGAAAAGTTCATGTTCAAACTGCGTTCATGTTCGACCATAGTCTCAAACCGAACCAGGTTGTGCGTTGATCTGTATCAATATTTGTAGATCGACATACTTCTCATATTCATGCTGTTGCCTTTCACTCCCAATCTTCATCACTCAATTGATCCTCAATCTCTTCTCTTGGTGGCCTCACCACCAACACCACGGTCCCTAGGCTCTCCCCCAACCCCATCTCCTTCAATCTCCACCCCCGCTCCACCTTCAATCCGTAGCCGCCGCCGCCGTTGGCATCGGCATCCGCCGCCGCCACCATATAAAAACCTTCGTCCTCGGCCACCTCTTTCCTCCCCCTGTCGGCCACAACCAAGATGGCCTCCTCCTTGTACCACCTATTCACCTTCCACGGCAACACCCTCGCGTCCGGGAATGCCACCACCACTCCGCCGGACATTCCCAACACCGACTCCCATCCCGGCAGAACCACCCACCTCGCCCACCCTTTCTCGGCCGCCACCACCCCGAACTCCCCTTGGCTCTTGCACCCCCACGGCGCCTCCAAGATCTCCCTCTCCCTCTCCTCCGCCCGACACACCGGCAACACCACCACGGAGCTCGCCTCCGCCACCTCCCCCATCTTCATCCTCACCACCGGTACCCGAAGCCCACCCTGCACTTCCCATTCTTTCCCATCCCCTTCTCCGCCTTTCCCTTCCAATTCCTCCAGGATCACGCCTTTCGCTTTCTCCGTCTCCGCGACACTCAGCGCCTGCTCCAATGCCGACGTCCTCTGCTCCGACGGGTTCCTATGCTCCCTACTCTGCCTATAATACATGAACGACAAGCAGTCTCCGGGCAATTTATACTCGAACTTCTCCCACCCCTTATCCCCGCGCCGGCGAGGGAAGTCCTTCATGGCGCGGGCGAGATCCTGCGCGCCCTTCGCGTCGAACTTATTCCTAACTATGAATTCCGCCGCAGCAGGCCGCTGCGCGGCACTCAGGAGCCGGATTTCGTAGACGAGCTCAGCTGCCGCCCATATCGAAGGCGGCGACGACATCGGGGTCGGTTTGGGATAGGATCAAGGAGTCCCTGACCTTGGCGGCGACGTCGAGGCGGTTCTGCTCGACGCCGGAGAGGCCGGTGACCTCCTCGATGGAGGGAGGGGTTGAAGCCCTCCTGGATGAGGGAGGGGATGAGCGGGGCGTACTCGAACCAGAGGCCGAGGCGGTCGGCGAGGACGTCGAGGCGGCCGGCGATGTCGAGGGAGCGGAACTGGGAGGGGAGCGGGGAGGGGGGGAGGGCGGAAGGGCTTGGTCCTTAAAAGGCATTTTTTAGTAAATCAGTTTTTTAAACTTCCAAACATAGAAAATGGGAGGTGCAGTTTTTTCTTCTTTACCAAACAAATAGTAAGCTGATTTTGCTAAGACAAGATAGTTCGGGCACACTCTAGATTCGGTTTCAGCATTGCATAACGAGAAAGGTTCTTAAATAGACTCAGTTTACCTAGACCAACGATGATCATGACCATTTATCGACATGATCATAGCCATTCATCGTGTTGATCTATATAGCCAAGTTATTACAGGAGTTCTACATCCGCTGCGGAGCCGTAGCAAGTTCATTACTGCCGATTCACCACGGTGCTAATAGTAGTAACACCCAGCATTATCTCACGTCGCGGCATGGCCGGACCTACACTGCAGGTGAACTAAGGTTTTCTAAAGTCGAGGAGCGACCAAGAAATTTGAACCCATATCTAGAATGACTCAAAATTATTTGAGAATAAGCTCTATATCACCAAACCAACCATCGCGATAGTCTTTTCTCGTAAAATATTTCAACAAGCTTGGAGGAGAATTATGGAGTTGCATGCCCCTTTCAAACCCAAATCTTGTTGGGGCTAAGGAGATTTAAAATAAGAAGTTCAGGACAGTCTCGGTGAAATTGACTCTGAATAATTAGCTTATATTATGTTTGCCAAGCTCGAGATCATCCATTTAGTAGTAAAATATGCCATATTTATGCAGGAATGTTAAATTGCCTACTTGCTTTTAAGATTTATCTTTTTCATTTTGCCACGCTATCAAGACTAAATTTGAGAATGATTAAGTGGGTCCAAACTCGAAGTCTTGAATTTCAAGAAACGAGATATGAAATGGGCGCTTAGGCGATTTTACCATCTATTCTGTATCCATAGATTCTTCAACGTCGGAATCTTTTTAATGTTTAATATACTTTAGCAATTGGGAAGCAAACAGAGATTCACCAATTAAGAGAATGAGAAAGAAAACCAAAACGCCGAACGTAGAAATCAGCAGCTCATCGCAGAAAGTTCGCCCGGCTTCTTTCCAGGCGCCCAGAAATCTTTCCTTCGGATTCTCGAGAAAATCGCGCAGCCCCGAGAAAACCCAGAATTTTGTTTGTCGAAAGACGAAGAAGAACGGCGATGCACAGTCGGAACCAGGGGAATTACCGGAACCCGTGCCTGACGATGCACCAGCCATGGGCTTCTTTGCTCGTGTACGGGATCATGCGCATCGAGGGCAGGTCTTGGCCTGCCCCAATTCGAGGTTGGGTTCTGGGACTCCCTTTCATACTTCTAATCTCGCGCCCAAGTCCCGACTTTTTTGTTCTTTTGGTGTTACGTAGTCTGAAGCGAGAAAGGAGTGAATTTGTACGTGGAGCCCTTTGAGCTACTGATTTGATCTGTTCACGGTGTTTTCCTATCTGGATTCTTGAAGTTTTCAGTGATTGTTTAGTTTTCTATGACCAAGTTCTGTTTGTGGATTGTGGAGTTCAAACGATGAGGTGAATGGTGAGAGAACCTGCAGAGACTGGAAGGGAGAAACCGTTAACTACTGAAATTGAACATGGTTTGCTCATTGCACTCGAGAAAGAGAGAAGGGCCTTTTGTTCGGCGCAAAATCTGTGCTTGACTTTCGCTGATCAGTTTGTACGGCACCCGTGTTTTCATGCCTCACAAGTTCATCGAAAACTGTCCGATTGGATTGCAGAGAAATAAAAGCGAGAGCGAATTGAAAACCAATATGTGGACCGATAAGAATGCGGTTGTGTATTTATTGAAAATGTTGGAACATAAAAGTTCTCATCACAAGCGAGTGCACATCAACTGCGTTAGAAGTTGCTAAGGGATGACTTACTGTTGCTGAAAGTTTGTGTTACTGAGAATGGAATGATGTGGCGCAACTTGAATAACTAGCACATACTGTCCAGGGCAGTAAAGATGTGAAGTACCAACATTTTGTACGTGCACTAAGATAACCATGAGAAATGAGAATGCTACTCTCAGCTCATAGAATCAATTCTTTGTCGACAAACATTGTGTAAAACTTTTGAGTATGTGAGTTCAGAAAGTCCATGCGCAAAGCTTGCGCCTATGGAGGATTTTTTAGGGTACTGGGATTTTTATTACATTAAAAAAACTGCATCGTGATTAGAATTGCATTTAGGAGAGAGTTGCTGCGTAAACGACATATCAATGCTGTTTTTAGTACATATCAGGTTTCCATTCCGGAAAAATACGTATAACTCTGCTGCCATAAGTGATGGAGCCAATGCACTCTTAACGTCTTGTTGAAGAAGACTTGAATATGATTTTCCTTTTCCTTTTCCTTTTTATCTCTGACTGTATAGCACATCATTTGTGAAGGCCGCCTTTGGATCCAGCCGCCAGCAAAGTTCCAGATGAATCTACTATCAAAGCCATGGAGGAGTTCTACGGGGAGATATATGTGGCGAATGGGATACTCAAATGATGTTCCCTGAGCACTATCCCGTCTCAAGACTACTAGGTATTCAATGAGGGGTCTCCGATTTTCTTCAATCCATGCTCTAATTAAAGTAACGTACTTTTCTGACCAAAAAAAAAAAGTAACATACTTCAACTTATTTGTCTTGAAAGAGCACTTAAGCCTCATATTTACAAGTTTTTGAAAATTCAAATCATCTTTTCATGGATTTTTCAACTGAATAGCAGTTTAATGTATGTCTTGATAGAAAAATGTGTGGATATATGGATGCTTTTATCACTCCATTTCACCTGCATGAATTTCGTTTTATCTAAGGTCCTTGTTGGGCAAAGTTTCTAACAGTAGATTCTGCGTCATAGAACGGGTGTTCGTCCTGTTCAGACAAATGTATTGACAATTGAAATGTTTTGCCTATGAAAAAGGGTGTGTCGAAGTGGTTGGCTGTGTACGAGCTGAAGAACTAGCTTGCTGGAATGGGGGTGCCTGAAGGGGTGGGATACACTGATGTTTTGCTTGCTTTGTTTCTTGATTACCTATCTGATTTCACAAATTAAGTTGAACATGTAAACATTTGTAATTACAGGCAAGGCTGGACACGCTAACAGACTATTGCTGGCTCTGTGAACAGCCACAGGTGTGTAAATCTGTCCTATACGCAATCGGTACTTTGTTCTCACATATGTTTGTTCAGCATTTATGTATTTCCCACGCTGATTCGACTTTGTTGATATATTTTTAAGTAATACAGAAATTAGTCGTTCCAATTGAGATGCGAGGGTACCGGAAGATCTTCAACTTGGAAAAGAAGGCAAAGGATTTGGCTACGTAAGTTATCATCTCATGCACGACATTGCGCATATGCTGACAAAAGAACTTTTCATACATATATAAAGCTGGAGCGAGAGGACTCGCTAAAGTGGAAAATCCACTGCCTGTGAATTTTCCGCTTCCAATTCCACGCGATCTTTGTTCATTGAAGCCAGCTTCCCTAGTAGTACATGTGTCTCAATCTAAACAGAGTGAACCGGGGAAATCATCGAGTCTCAGTGCCGCCATAGCTGGTGCACGAGCTGCTGCCACTCAGTTTTCAAAGAACCAAAATCAGATTACATCTTATTTAAAGATGAAGAAAGAAGCACATCATCGATTCATCATCATCCAATCCGATGCCCACCATGAAAACGACAATCACCCAAAAAAATGAAGGCCTCGAAATTCCCCCACGATCGCGTCTCAGTTTCGCTGCGTCTCGCCAGCAACTATTTACCCTCCCGCTGGCTCTGTCTTTCATAAAAGGAAGTTATTGTGTCCTACTCAATTTTGTAGAAGTACATACATTCATATAAAAAAATGGAAAAGACTATAAAAAAAAAGAAAAGGAAAAAGAAAGAGAAATCCCAATCTTGATAAATGCTGTGTCAAACAAAGCATGAATTTTCACTTTTACCCTTACCAAAAAAAAAAAACAAAGCATGAATTGACTTTACCAAAAAAACAAAGCATGAATTGAAATAACACGCAATGAATTTGCATGATTGAGTGTTGTGATTGAAATCCACCGGAAGAGACAACTCAAACTCGAATAATCCATAACAATGGAAGACCTTTGCGATGCACAAGATTAAAACAACCTTTTTACTCGTCATTGCAAAGATAACTAATAAGTTTGAATTTAGCTTTTGTGGCTATCAGCAGTCCCTTCATTTGAATTAGTGCAACTTTTCTAATCTGAACTTTTAGATATGCCTAATGTGAAGATTTCATGTAATGTGTTTTATATCAATCCTTGGCATTAGGGGTGATCGGTTCCTGGTTAGGTCCGGTCCCACCCAAGAACCGGGCACCGGACTAGAGGGACCGGTCTTTTTTTTTTTTTTTATGCAGTGAAATTTCACTCCTGAAGTAAACAAGCCTGTCCAGAACATAACCACCATATTCTCATCTCATTATGAACACTTTGAAGATGGTATAAAACGAAATGTCACGTTAGCCAAATAGATTTCCCTCGTAAACGGGTATCTTGCCAACATCACTTGTATATGAAGTTATGAACTACATTCTGATCAATAAACTTACTCTAATTGAATGAAAAATTTGGTCAACCATGCCTCAATGTGAGTTCAGATAAAGAGGAGGTGTGAGCGTTGTGGGCAAATTCAAAAAGACCAAAATAGGAGAGCAAGAGGAGGTGTGTGAGGGGTTTTAGATTATTAGGTTTACATTTAATAAATAAATAAATAAATAAGAGGAGAGCAAGAGGAACCGGGAACCTAACCAAACTGTCTGGTTTGATCCAGTCTAGCCGATTCCTGGCTCGATCGGTCCGTCTTGCTCACACCTATTTAGCATGTTTGTAGTTTGCAAGTCCAATAAGTTTCACAGATTTATCCCGTACCAAACTTTTGGGTACATTTATTATTTTGATTAATGAAGAATCAATCTGTAATATGTGGCGTATATCAATTGTATCTAAGTATCAGAAAGATTGAAAAGTAACGCATATGAGTTTAGGAGAAATAACACAAAATCCTGCACGTTTGGCAGCGAACCTTTGACTGTTAGTCAAAACCATGCTGAACTTTCATTTTATTACATCTGTCAATCCTTTGCCTATTGTTCCGTTTGCGCATGCCCAACATGTGATTTTTCAAGGGGAAAATTGTAATTCCTCTCATGTTTTTTATAGTCAGATCACTCTTTTGCCTCCATATAGACTAAAACAAATCAAAATTCATACAATAAATGCAGAAAAATAAGAAATACATATAATGATCACTAAACAGACGACGACGAGGAGGACCACAAGAAGACAGCACCAGGGGATCTGAGGTTAGTAAATTTGGAAAAAAAAGTATTGAAAGTTCCAGATAAAAATATTGATAATGGAATAATCATAAAAGCACTGGAGGATCTTCTTTCTCATGATGATCAATGACGGACCATGGGGATTGGCAGGGGCCAATATATCATCATGATCTACGAAACTTGAGGAAGAACCTCAACGCGGCTCATCACCCTAACCTGGATGATATTATAGGAATCGAGGCTAAGATCATGTCGCTCCCAGTGATTCTCTTTCCTCCAGAAGAAGTAAACTTCTGGGTTGCGTTCCATCAACTCCTCATAGCACTCTTGCAGAATACCCTCCCTCCTTCTGCTACTGCAGTCCGGATAGAACACAAGAGCAAATTCTTCTGGTATCTCATGGAACTGGAGATGCTTGAGGTTTACAAGGCCGCAGATGACAACCAGTAATGATCGCCCGTCCAAGTGTCTGCATCTGGCAACAAAGAGACTCTGAAGGCAAAGCATTGCCTGACCATTCATCAACACAAGTTTCAAATTTTCTAGATTGGCGAGGCACAAGTTCTTGAGCTTTGGGAACCCTCTATCTCCAAAAACCAATGTTTTCCCAATATAGCAATCACTCAGATTAAGCGTCACGAGATTGGGCAAATTCTGGAGAGCAATTAGGGGGCTAGATTCCAATCTGGTCCATGACAAACTCATTTTGGCCAGATTGTTCAACAGAGGAAGCCAATCAGGCAGCTTCTTTAGACATCCTTGGATATTTAGAGTCCGAAGGAGTGAGAGAGGTGAAGATAGAAAATCTAAATCAATAACTTCATACTCACTTTTTGCTGTCACACTAAGTGTTCGAAGGATGGTCATCTTCTCGAGGGAGTGGCATAGTTCCTTTGCATCATCTCCCTTTAGGTCCATTACACCCAGCCTCGTCAGTTGACTTAACTCTCCTAGCTCTTGCATTGTATTCTTGCTCCGACAACCTACAGCTTTTACACAGGTCAATTTTTGCAGTGATGCCAGCGCTCCAATGCCCTAGGGAGCTGAAAATCCCTCAACAAAACCTAAGTTTTTCATTTTTGTATAGCTGTACACCAAAAGATACTGCAATTTCTTGAGCTTGGTTATCTCCGCAGGTAGCTCAGAGACCAATGTCTGTTTCAGATCCAGAGTCTCCAGATTTTGTAGTTTCCCAATTGACCTAGGAATGATGCACACATGGGTCCCTCTCAAACTTAGATAATTCAAGTGGAACATAACTAGTATTTGTTGGGGGAACTTGTGAAGGGATGAACCTCTCAGAGCTAACACCCTCATCAGCTTAGAGCCAGTTGGGAAGAACTGCTCATTTGAGGTAGACAATTTTCCAAACTCAAAAATGAGCAGAGAGCATAGGTGGGGGAGATTGAGCTGGTTCAGTGCGTTGTTGCAAGTGTATTGGACTGACAGACGTCGGACCCTTTCGCGCAATCCTTTTTTCTGCTCAGATGCGAACGCAACAAAGTTTTCATCCTTTAACTTAGAAAGGATAGTTTCCCTCATTAGGTCATGTACCCTACAACGTCTTCGCCTTCCGTGTGAAATTGTTGTGAAATTATTTTTGCAATTTGCACCAAACTTCTGTTTATAAGCTCCTTCAGGTATCTTTCAGCAACCTCCTCCTGTGTCATCCCTTCTCTTTTCTCAACAAATCCTTCTGCAATCCACAGACGGATGAGTCTCGTACACTCAATCATGTGATCCTCTGGAAATACTCCCAAGTACAAAAAGCAGCTTTTCAAGTTATAATGCAAATCATTGTAGCTCAAGCTAAGAATTTTCCTCAAATTTTGCATCTTGTCATTGTTTTCTAGTTCTGCAGCAAGACTGCGAGAAATCATCTCCCATTCTTGAACATCTTTTGCAAAGAGAAGACCACCAATTGCCACTATGGCAAGTGGCAAACCCTCACATTTTTTCAAAATCTGTCGAGAAAGGTGTTCTAGGTGAGGAGGACAGGGTTTCCCACAGAAGGCTTTCTTGCAGAATAAGAACCATGACTCTTTTGTAGAAAAGGGCTTAAGGGTATAAACTTTTGATTTGTCGGATGAGCCCGTAGCAATGTCAGCTATGCGAGTGGTGATTATCATTCGGCTACTGCAGCTGCTATTATGCCTTGCGTTTTTTATAGTTTCTAGTGCTTCCAAGTTCCATATATCATCAAGGACAATGACGTACCTCTTTTGCTGCAGAAAGTCTTTCACTATCTGCTTGAGCCTCCTGATATTCATCGATTCTATTCCTTGAGGGGCCGATTGCTGAATTTCTCCATGGAGTTGTTCAATCATGTCCCTCAAAATATCCTGAATCTTATAAGACTGTGAGACATTGATCCATGCATGGCTTTGGAAGTAAGCTTTTACTTGCGGATTGTGGTAGACTTTGTTTGCCAGAGTGGTCTTCCCTGAGCCCCCCCATCCCTAAGATTGAAACAACTTCAAGTCCACGTACTCCGTCAACAAGCCACTTGATAAGCTCTTCGCTCGGCTCATCAATCCCCACCAGTTCACCTTCCTCGACTAGAAAAGCATCCTCCCTGAGGTAGTGCCATGAGGTGCCTCTGGTGGATGCACTCACACTTTGCTCTGTGCAATATGACTGGAAAAGGTATCGCCGATGCCCTTCGCCTATGTTGTTGACTCTTGACTTGATATCAGCTATTTTGGAGGAGATATGATAGCATGCTTTCAAGCTCTGTATGGATGACTTGATCTTGTGAAAGTACCTCGTGAACCCATGTCCGGGATCTCTTGCCAAGTTGAGCATGAATTCATCCATAATATCCTCCGTGTCGTATGCAACCTCTCTGACATGTTTCACCCATACCTTCAACTCAGGGTCATCTTCTTGCGATGACTCGGCACGTTCTAAGAAGGCCTTCATGCGCTCAAATTCATCTTTGATAAGTTCAACTTCTCCACGTATCCCTTTCAATAGTTTCATTTCTTTCTCAACGAACATAGCAAGCTTCTCAACCAAAGAGAATAGTGCGGATGCTGGCATTTCTCTTGCTCACTGATCTCTCGATATCAAAGCTTAGACAAGAAGAAAAGAGGGGATAGCAGTTTTATCTAGTACCGTTTGAAACCAAATGAAAGGATCCTTTGAATGAACCTCCAAATGGGCTTGAGCTCATCTATTCGGCGAAGTCTTCCTATGGCTTCCCCTCTCTGATGGTTTCTAGGATGATTGCAAATCACTAAGCAAACCACCTAGTGAAGCCAGCTGCATTTGTCCCCAGTGGCAGATTTTTATATTGCACTGATACATTGATAATTCCTGCCGTCGAAAGCATTTGTCATTCATGGACATGGACTAGGCAATTTGCTGCTCTTGTGACCGGTCTCAGCAATGGACGCAGGATTTAGGTGGAAGGGGGCGACACAAACTGAGAGTGAGCAAGACACAAAATAGATAAAAACTATGCTTAAATATATCTTAGACTAGGTAAACAAGGTATAATAGTTTTCTCAAGTTTCAACGAGAATAAGGAGAACCACCAAAAGAAGGAAAAATTGCTACTTACGAACCGACCACAGACAACTTTCGCCGAAACGCACCGTGAGGAATTCTTCTCTGGTTACGGCGTTGCTTCTTGCAACTACAGAAAACGCCTTGTGGATGAAAACACATATCTCAATTTTCCCGGAAAAAAAGTTGACATTTTCTTAACGGGCTCAGTACCGATTTGTTTGCTCAAAAATAAAAAGAAAGTACCGATTTGATCCTCCAAGTTCCACTCTGTGTCGTCAATTTTTTTCTGGACTTACTGATATTATCAAATCACGACCTTTCGTTATGGAACGTTGACTATTCCGCCAAATTGCTTAAGTGGCACAGTGAGCGACCCCTGATCCCTTGCCACCCTGCTCCGTCTAGGTACTCCAAATCAGTATAATCGCAGTTCGTGGAGGCACGGAGCAAGGTAAATCTGAGATGAGAAAATGATAAGAGTAAAAGTCCTAATTATCTGACCCAGTTCCATGTAACTGGTTGGGTTGTCCAGTTTGAACAAGAATTTGAGCCAATTTATGTGCCAGATCTGCTTTATTGTGGCGGCTTGATCAGTACCACATTTCTCCTCCTAAATAATTAAAATCAGCTGTTGAATATCTTATTTTGATCTGATATGGTTAATGTAATCAATAGAAGTGATCAATTTAAGTCACTCCACGACCTTGAAAAATTTGAGGAAGTTCGCGTATATGGCGGTGCAGAGGCATCCAAGTTTAAAAGGAGGACTATAATACCCACCCTGCGGAGGTATTATCACATGAGCCCGATGCTGGGCCTGCACCACTAAAACTTGTTCATCACGATGAATTACACACGTGACCAACGGTCTTTAATAGTTCTGATGAATACAAGGCGTATAGACCCATTCGATACAATAATTTCCGCATCATACTGTGAAATACGCTTGGGATTGCCATACCAAATTTCCTAAATGGGTGATTACTTAAACTTGAACTTCGTGAGCCGTTTGACTATTTAGGACAATCATTCTTTTTGAAATGTCACCAAGATAACGAGTTGTTGCAAGAAGAAAACCCAATATTTTCTCATTAAGCACAAGATTGATGGTTTTCATGCTTGAAATTAATTATCTCAAGTATGTTTGGCTTTCTCACCTCCACCTCCCTTCCGCTGCTAACTTCAGTAGTTCAATTTATGTTACGTAAGGGACTAACTGTAGCAATACGCTGCTAATCCTCGCAAATTGATTCTACCCTTCTTCGATGCAAGTCCATTTCCATTGATCAAGATGCATAACTTGTACTCTTTTCCCCTCTTTTCCCTCCATATACTTTATAAGATTCCTTGCATCAACCCGTCCCAGTCGACATTAGGTGATGATCATTTGAAGGTAAGTATTGACTTAAGAATCACCTCTTTCATCCGATGTGAGACCATGAGATGTCGAACCTAATTCTTTTATGAACACCTAGTGCACGATTAAATAATTATAAGGAAAAGGAAAAAAAAAATTTGTTTCAACTCTAAGGATGGGTTAGTATTTGTTCAAATATAGCAAATTTCCATGTTCAAATTACAACATCCCTTATTCGGAGTAATTTAAAGAGTCATGTCTGCTCGCCACATATGACGAAAGATCAATCGATACAAACGGACGAATAATTAAAAAAAAACAAGAAAAGATTATGATGTTCTCTCATTTGTGGAAACTCCCTAGCTCGTCATGACGGGGAGAGACAACACACATGCTTTTCTGTAGATCCCTAATATGGTTCCAAGTTTTATCAATGGCACCTCCAACTTTTGCCTTGAAATCAAGTAATCGATGGATGCTCCTTTCTTTTTTTTTGGTCAGAGATGGATGCTCCTTTCCACCGTCAAATAGTTTGGGCCAGAAGTAAAAGGGTCACCCGTCTTTCACAAAATCACGAGTTTAGGAAGAGACATTTTTACTCACATTTTGATGAGGTGTGGTGACGGGCTTGCCAACCCGGAATCAGGATCGCTGGTACCGGTCTTCCCATTCCACCCATTTTTTCCATAGCACACATCCACTCTCATAAAGGAACAAGAATCATGTTAAATTAAAATTAGAATAACAATAGCATAGCCATAGAGATTGATTACAAATATGATTGAAAAAGTAATATGTCAAACTTTTCGGTTTGTGCATGTTCAATATGATCCGCTCGTTAAAATTGTCTCTCACAAGATTGTCACCCCTTTTTCGTAAACCTTTAATTAAATATTACATATATCATTTTGCTAGGGGAATGAGCTATACAACAAACTTGTAAATGCAATTAAAAACCGTTTACCTCAACTCGAGACAATTTCTCCATGTCTTCCAGTCGCAGGCCGAATATCCTTGGCCTATTTCGAAATAGAAGAAGCCTATTGCCTCCCAATAAAAGCAAAGTTACCCAACTGTGAGAAAATCACATTTAAAGAGAAACGGAGAAGAAACAGACACCGAAAACTGCCCCTAACGAGCAAAACACACTCGAGCATAATGGCTACGAACCGCTTGACGAAATCGGCGGCAGCCGTCTATATTCCACTGCTTCTCCCCTGCCAACAACTCCTTGGCCGCCTGCAGGGTCATCGACAAGTGCCGTCTCTCCAATGCCACTCACCGCCAATGCCTCGTCAAGGAACCCAAGCTCATAACCCTCCTCTCCCCTCGCCCTCACATCCTTCAGAACCTTGACTCCCGTGTGACCGACGACCACCTCTCCCTCTTGCTGGACCTCTGCGAACCTGACACTCTCTACGACTGCATATTGTCCCATAAGGCCCTCCCAGAGCCTGAGACTGCCGCGTGCATGGTGCAACTCCTCCATGCCCTCGCGCATTGCCACAGCCTGACCGTTGTTCACCGGAACATGAAGCCTGAGAACATGCTCTTCGATCTTTGATTCAAGGGACGTCGTGAAGCTGGCGGACTTCAGCTAGGTGGCCTAATTACATGAGGGCAGGCCCGTGAAGGACGCTGTACTCCTCTGTGCCAGAGGTGCTGATGGGGAGGGAGTACGGCAAGGAGGTGGACGTGTGGAGCGCTGGAGCTGTGTTGTATGTGATGATCGTGGGGTGGCCGCCGTTCCAGGGCAAGTCGGCCCCAGAGATCTTCGAGGCAGTGCTGAGGGGGAACCTGAGGATCCTAGCGAGGGCCTTTAGAATAGTCGGTGGCCGCAAAAGACTTGTTGGGGAAGTCGATTTGCAGGGATGTTTGCAGGAGGATTTCTGCAGAGCAGGCCTCGAGTGAGTGCTTCCAACTTTTTTGGCCCCTCATTTTCTTCATCCATTTGATTTCATTTGGCACAAAAATGTTCACAAAATATTCTAGTAGATTAAATGGTGTTGAAAGGTCTTTGCAGCGAAATACTTTGATTCTATATTGCTACATAAAAAGAATTGGAGAAAAGTTCTTTTCTGAATGAACCAAAAGTAAATTAGTTAGCTTCTAGGAAAAGTGCGAAAAAAGTCCTAAACCTTTTGTATTAGTGCCAATTTAGTCATAAACCTTTTTTTTGGTGTCAATTCAGTTCTAATCCTTTTAAATTGGTGTCAATTCAGTCTTAAACCTTTTATTTTTATGCCAATTTAGTCATTCCGGCTAATTTTGACTGGAATTTGCTGACGTGGACGCCTGCTGGCCGGCGACTGGTCACCGGCGCCGATGTGGCATTGATGTGGACAACTTAAATAATATTTTAATATTTTTTTTGAATTTTTATTTTTTTTCCTTTTTTTTCTATTTTTTTTTTGTTTCTCCTTCCTCTGGCTGGTCGCCAGTCCGTCGACCGGCTAGAGGCCAGAGGCCGGCGAGCTCGACCTCACCGGCCACTGGCCAAGGCGGCCTCGCCCAATTGCCGACGAGGCCTGACCTCGCCAAATTCGGCGAGGTCGGGCCTCGCCATGGTCGGGCGAGGCCCAACCTCACCGGATCCGGCGAGGTTGAGCCTCGCCCAATCGCCAGCGAGGCTCGACCTCGCTAGATTCGGCAAGGTTGTGCCTCGCCCAGTCGCCAACGAGGTCGGGTCTCGCCATGGTCAGGCGAGGTCAGGCCTTGCCATTGTTGGGCGAGGCCCGACCTCACCAGATCCGGCGAGGTCGACCCTCGCCCAGTCGCCGGCGAGGTCGACCCTCGCCCAGTCGCCGGCGAGGTCGAGCCTCACCCAAGCGTCAGCGAGGTCCAGCCTCGCTAGATCCGACGAGGTTGGGCCTCGCCATGGTCGGGCGAGGCCCAACCTCACTGAATCTGGCGAGGTCGAGCCTCGCCAGTGGCTGGGCCTCGCCGGGTGAGGCCGCCCTTGCCAGTGGCTGATGAGGTCGAGCTCGTCGGCCTCTGGCCTTTGGCCGGTCATTGGACCAGCGACCCGCCAGAGGAAGGAGAAACAAAAAAAAAAGTGAAAATAAGAAAAAAATAATAATAATTCAAAAAATATTAAAATATTATTTAAGTTGTCCACGTCAGCGCCACATTGACGCCAGTGACCGGTCGTCGGCCGACGTCAGCAAATTTTGATCAAAATTGGCCAAACGGACTAAATTGACACAAAAACAAAAGGTTTAGGACTGAATTGACACCAAAAAGAGGTTTATGAGTAAATTGGCACCAATGCAAAAGGTTTAGAACTGAATTGACACAAAAAAAAAAGTTTAGAACTAAATTGACACCAATACAAAAGGTTTAGGATTTTTTTGACACTTTTCCCGTTAGCTTCCTTTTCAATGTTTTACAAATATAAGGAATGTCACGTTGCATTAACGTGTTAATCTCTCTAAGGTTGAGCAGTCATCTTAATCTAGGGAATGATACTTTTTAATCTTTTTGTACCTCTCTTATGGCATTCCTTTTCCTCTGTTTCTGCTCTGTTTTTCTTGAGTAGGACATCCTTGGATCCTGAGTGGAGGGGAGACTGTGGACTTGCCTGATCTGACCGAGAAACAGGTTCATGTATCTCTCATAAGAACGAAGAGACTCTCTATCAAAAGTTGGGTATAAACGTTGCCTATCAATTATGCCAATGATGTGAATAATTTCTTGAGAGAGAGAGAGAGAGAGAGAGAGAGAGAGAGAGATGACCTTGATGCCAATGATGTGAATAGTTTCTTGAGAAAGAGAGAGAGAGAGATGACCAGGTTTGCATTGCATTTGTCTAATGCAACAAACTGAAGGTTCCTCGGATGAACATGACTCCGAACACCCACCAAGCATTACTTTTGGTACGACTCTGCAGTTGGCGTGTGGCCACATGAGTCTGCCCCCACAAGTGACGGCAGCTTCATCTTCCCCCAGAGTTTCAGCTTTACCGATAATTTACCTATTTAGTCATAAATTTTTTGATAATTTATCAATTTAGTTATTTCAATCAATTTTAGCTGGAAATCGCTGATATAACGATCTAATTAGCGTCAACCGTCTTACATGGCATGGCCAGTGTTGACGTAAATAATTTTTGTAACATTTTTTAAATTTTCTGAATTTTTGCAGTGCACAAGATTAAAGTATACTAATCAGTTTACACTTTACTTTTGTGGCTATTTGGGTTCCCTTCATTTGAATTATTGCAACTGTTCTAATATGAACTTTTAGTTTTGCTTAATCTAAAGATTGTTGTTAATGTGTTTTACATATATTCTTCGCATATCCAGTGCTGACGTAAATAATTTTTGCAACATTTTTTTAATTTTCTGAATTTTTACAATGCACAAGATTAAAGTATACTAATCAGTTTACACCTTGCTTTTGTCGCTGTTTGGGTTCCCTTCAATTGAATTATTGCCACTTTTCTAATATGAACTTTTAGTTTTGCTTAATCTAAAGATTTTTGTTAATGTGTTTTACATATATTCTTCGCATATCTGTATTTTGTAAGTCCATTAATATGTTTCACATATTTAACGCGTACTCATGCACCGAATTTTTGGGTATATATTAATTTGTAATACGTGGCATATACCAAGTTTATCCAAGTATTAGAAAGATTAGAAAGTAAAGCGTATGGAGAAATATTCATCCCCAAAATAAATAAGGTGCATGTTAAAATTATACACAGTCAATACATTAGGAATTGTTATTCCATTTTGACCAATAAGAACAACTTGATTGTGCGTGGGTGTCGGCATTGACTTCAAATCTGACTTCGAGTCTTTCTTATCACACAAATATTCATAAAAAACACTCATATATTTTATTAGAATGTATTTTAATAATGGATAAAGTTGCATTAGTTGATTTCACGTTTTAGAGGTCAACGAACGGAATGAAAATATCTCGAAATTTATTAACCAGGAAAATGAGAGAGAAAGGGAAAAAAGAAAAAGGAAAAGAAAATATCGAGTGCCCAACTGCCTATCATACAGATTTACGCCTCCGTTTGCGTGAAGGCCAATCCGTCCTTTTCTTCAGGGAGAACCTCAACGCCGCTCGTCACCCTACGCTTGATGACATTATAGGAATCGAGGCCAAGATCATGCCACTCGTAGTCATCCTCTGTCATCCATATGAAGGAAACTTCCGGGTTACGCTCCATCACCTCCTCATAGTACTCTTGCAGAATACCCTCCCTTGTTCCGCTACTGCCGTACGGATAGAACGCCAGAGCAAATTCTTCTGGCATCTCACTGAATCGGAGACTCTTGAGGAGGGTGAGGCCGCGGATGACAACCAGTAATGATTGCCACTCCAAGTGCCTGCATCCGTTAATGAAGAGACTCTGAAGGCAAGGCATTGCATGGCCATTCATCGACACAAATCTCAGATTTTCTAGACGGCCGAGGAACAATTGCTTGAGCTTCGGGAACCCTCCATCTCCAATATCCAATGTTTCCCCATCAAAGGCCTCAATCAGATTAAGCTCCACGAGATTCGGCAAATTCTGGAGCGCAACTAGGGGACTCGATTTCAATTTGCTCCATCCCAAACTCACTTTGGCCAGATTGTTCAGCAGACGAAGCCAATGAGGTGGCTTCTTTAGACATCCGATGATATATAGACCCCGAAGGAACGGCGGAGGTGAAGATAGAAAATCCAAATCAATTACTTCAGACTCACTTTCTGCAAACACCTCTAGGGATCGAAGGTGGGTCATCTTCTCGAGGGAGTGGCATAGTTCCTTTGCATCATCTTTCTTCAGGCCCGTCACGCCCAACCTCCTTAGTTGAACTAACTCTCCAATCTCTTGCATTGTATTCTTGCTTCGACCACCTCCAGCTTTTACGGAATACAATTTCTGCAGTGATGTAAGTGCTCCAACGCCCTGGGGAGCTGAAAATCCCTTTCTAGGACTAAAGGCTGGAGAAGGTGTGATTTTTGCATCACGATACACCAACAGATGCCGTAATTTCTTGAGCTTGGTTATTTCGATAGGCAGCTCAGAGACCAACGTGTTTTTAAGATCCAGAGTCTCTAGATTTTGGAGTTCTCCAATTGACCGAGGAATGATGCGCACGTTGGTGCTTCTCAAACTTAGATACTTCAAGTGGAACAGAACTGGATTTTGTTGGGGGAACTTGTGAAGGGATGAACCTCTCAGATCTAACACCTTCAGCAGCTTAGAGCCGCTTGGGACGAATTGCTCATCCGAGCTTGACATTTTTCCTGACTCAAAAATGAGCAAAGAGCGTAGGCTTGGGAGATTTAGCTGGTTAAGTACGTCGTTGCAGGTGTATTGGACCGACAAACGCCGGACTTTTTCGTGCAATTTTGTTTTCTGCTCAGATGCAAACGAAATAAAGTTTTCGTCTCTTAACTTAGAAAGGATACTTTCACGCATTAGGTCATGTACCCTACAACTTCTTAGCCTTCCGTCTAAATCAGTTTCTGCAATTTGCACCAAACTTCTATTTATAAGCTCCTTCAGGTATCTTTCAGCAACCTCCTCCTGTGTCATCCCCTCTCTTTCCTCAACAAATCCTTCTGCAATCCACAGACGGATGAGCCTCATACGCTCAATCTTATGATCCTCTGGAAATACTCCCAGGTACAAAAAGCAGCTTTTCAAGTTATAATGCAAATCATTGTAGCTCAAGCTGAGAATTTTCCTGAAATTTTGCATCCTGTCATCACTTTCTAGTTCTGCAGCGAGGCTGCGAGAAATCATCTCCCATTCTTGGACATCTTTTGCAAAGAGAAGACCACCAATTGCCACTATGGCAAGTGGCAAACCCTCACATTTTTTCAATATCTGTTGAGAAAGGAGTTCTAAGTGAGTAGGACAGGGATTCCCACGGAAGGCTTTCTTGAAAAATAAGGACCATGACTCTTCTGGAGACAAGGGCTTACGAGTATAAACCTTTGATTGGTTGGATGAGAAAGCAGCAATGTCAGCTATGCGAGTAGTGATTATTATTCGGCTACAGGGACTACTATTAGGCATTGCAGTTTTTATACCTTCTAGTGCTTCCAAGTTCCATACATCATCTAGAACAATGACGTACCTCTTTTGCTGCAGAAAGTCTTTCACCATCTGCTTGAGCCTCGTGCTATTCATGGATTCTATTCCTTGAGGGACCGGTTGCTGAATTTCTCTATGAAGTTGTTCAATCATGTCCCTCAAAATATCCTGAATCTTATAAGACTGTGAGACACTGATCCATGCATGGCTTTGAAAGTAGGCTTTTACTTGGTGACTGTCGTAGACTCTTCCTGCCAGAGTAGTCTTCCCAGAACCTCCCATCCCTACGATTGATACGACTTCAAGTCCGGGTTCTCCATCGACAAGCCACTTAATTAGCTCTTCTCTCGGCTTGTCAATCCCCACCAGTTCACCTTCCTCGACTAGAAAAGCATCCTCCCTGAGGTCGTGTGATGAGGCGCCTCTGGTGGACATGCTAGCACTTTGCTCTGTGCAATACGACTTGAAATGGTATCGCCGATGCCCTTTGCTGATGCTGCTGACTCTTGACTTGATATCAGCTATTTTGGAGGAGAGATGATGACGTTCTTTCAAGTTGTTTATGGATATCCTGATCTTGTGAAGGTACCTCATGACCCCATCTCCGTGATCTCTTGCCAGATTGAGCGTGAATTCATCTAGAATATCCTCCACATCGTATGCGACATCTCTGACCTGTTTCACCCATACCTTCAACTCAGGGTCATCGTCTTTCGACGACTCGGCAGTTTCTAAGAAGGCCTTCATTCGCTCAAATTCATCTCTGATGAATTCAATATCTCCACGTACCCCTTTCGGTAGATTCACCTCTTTCTCAACGAACATAGCAAGCTTATCACCCAGAAATGACACTACGAATTCTGCCATTTCTCTTGCTCACTGATCTCACGAGATCAAAACTCAGGCAAGAAGGAAATAGGGTATAGCAGTTTGCTATCACCGTCTGAGACCAAAATAAAGAATCCTTTGAATTAACATCCAAATGGGCTTTGAGCTCGCCTATTCGGCGAAGTCTTCCAATGACTTCTCCACGCCGATGGCACAACAATGATTGCGATAGCTAGGCAGGCTGCCCAGTCAAGGCAGCTGCATTTCATTGGACCCCGGTGGCAGATTTTTATATTGCAGTCTTGCATTGATGATTCCAGCCGACAAGTGGGACTTGGCAATTTGCTACTCTCGTGGCTGGTCAATCCACAATCCAATAAAGAGAAAACGCGGGATTTAGGTGGAAGGGGGCGAGACAAATGCCTTGTCGATGACTTTCGCGGAAACGCACCGTGGAATTCTTATCTGTTAACGCGGTTGCCTTCTCGCAACTACAGAAAACGACTTGTGTGATTAAGTATCCCAGCAAAAATCGTATTTCTCTTTTTTGAGAAAAAAAAGTTTTGACATTCTCAACGGGTTAAAGTACTTATTTACTCCTCTAACTTTCGTTCTTTGTGTGATTAAGTTTTCGAACTTATTGAATCAAGTCTTTCCCTTATTGGTCATCGACTATTCCATCAAATTGCTGAAAGTGGCACAGTGAGCAATCACTGAGCCCTTGCCAACCTGTTCCACCTAGGTACTCCTCCAATTTGTGTGCCAGGCTGTGTCGGGGGCATTGATCCTTACCACATATCTCCTCCTAAGTAACTAAAATCAGTTACTAGATATCATATTTTGATCCGATATCGTTAGGGTAATCGATAGGCCCAAATGACCAATTTGTCACCCCATAATCTTGGGAAATTGGAGAAATTTCACATGTGCAGAGGCACTCTAATTTCCTAGGAGGACAATAATGCCCATCCCCCAAAGGATTATTGCATGAGCCCGGTAACTGCATTTTGGATCCATCTACACCACTAAAACTTGTGGATCGCAATGAATTTCATAAGACCTACCAAATTGAATAGTTTGGATGGACAGGCATATACACAATTCATACAATAATTTCCATCTTATTGTGACATACATTTGGAACCGATATGTTTGAAGTACCTAAAATGGGTAATTAATCCAGAGATGATGCATAGTAACTCGTGCACAAGTAGTTACGTAGCTGAAGTTATGTCAAAACGATGAGATTTAGTTTTTTGTTTTGCTACAATGGCTAAATTGTTTAAAAATCAATTACACATCAGATGATCTCTTGACAGACGGGCGCATGACTTAGTCATCAAGATAGAAGCCTGCACTCTTGTCAAAAATTCCACCTATGCGTATGAATAATCTTTCATAGATATATAATCTGTGTACGCGATACAATTTAATACTGAAATTAGTATTGTGAAAGCACTGCTTAATCCACTAAAGTCGCTCCTTTTTCACGTGATTCCCTCCATGTTCCATGCCCACACACTCAGCGATAAACAAGTTCAACATTAAGTATAGGAAATTTTGTTCAGTAAAGACATCATAGCATGCATATAAAGAAGATGAAATGAACATCGGATTTGACACGTCGTCAAACACATGCACATCATGGCTATAGGTGAAGATATTACAAATGGATTGATTCGACCAAACCTAATGCTACAACGATATATTATAGATTTTTTTATTGGCTAATTAACCAGTGACCAGTTCAATTGGAAGAGTTCCATGCCACACACAAACACACAGAGAAGACGATTGGACATAACCTAAATTTATTGAATGAGTGGTTTTCATGACCACTCGGCGTGAAGCCATCGACCTACACTGATGGCGGCGGTGATGAATATGTAATGTTATTGTACTTATCAGTGGGGCTGACCATCGCCCAAGCTCTGGCTTTTTTGTTCTTTCTGCTGGTACGTAGTCTGAAACGAGAAAGGAGTGAATTTGTTCGTGGAGCCCTTTGAGCTACTAATTTGATCTGTTCCCGGTGTTTTCCTATCTGGGTTCTTGAAGTTTTCAGTGATTGTTTAGTTTTCTATTACCAGATTCTGTTTATGGATTGTTGAGTTTAAAGGACGAAGTGAATGGCGAGAGAACCTGTAGAGACTGGAAGGGAGAAAAGGTTGACTGCTGAAATTGAACGTTATTTACTCATAGCACTTGAGAAAGAGGGAAGGGCCTTTTGTAAGATGCAAAATCGGTGCTTGACTTTCGCTGACCAGTTTGTGTGGCACCATTGTTTCATGCCTCACAAGTTTATTGAAAACTGTCTGATAGGATTGCAGAGATATAACAGCGAGAACAAATTGAAAACCAATATGTGGACTGATATGAACGAGGTTGTGTATTTATTGAAAATGTTGGAACATAAAAGTTCTCATCACAAGCGAGCGCATATCTACTGTGTTAGAAGTTGATAAGGCATGACTTACTGTTGCTGAAAGTTTGTGTAACTGAGACTGGAATGATGCGGCGCACCTTTAATACCTAGCACATACTGTCCGGGGCAGTAAAGAGTGTAAACATTTTTTGAGTGCACTAAGATAGCCATGGGAAATGAGAATGATATTCTCAGCTCATTTAATCAATTCTTTGTTGACAAACATTGTGTAAAACTTTTGAGTATGGAAGTTCAAAAAGTCTATGCGCAAAGCTCGTGCCTATGAAGGATTTATAAGGGTATTGCGATTTTTATTACATTCGAAAAAACTGCATCGTGATTAGAATTGCATTTAGGATAAAATTGCTGCCTAAGTGACATGTAAAGTATCCATTAGAGAGTGCTGTTTTGTGTGCGTATCAGGTTTTCCGTTCCGTTAAAATATTTATCACTCTGCCGTAATTATTGATGGAGCCAATGCACTGTTAATGTCTTGTTGAATAAGATTTGAATATGCTTTTCCTCTTCTTTTTTATCTCTGACTGTATAGCATATCATTTGTGAAGGCCACCTTTGGATGCATGCCGCCAGCAAAGCTCCAGATGAATCTACTATCGAAGCCATGGAGGAGTTCTCCAGGGAGGAATATGCGGTGAATGGGATTACTCAAATTAAGTTCCATGACCACTATCCCATCTCAAGAGTAAAATAGCAATCGAGGCTAAGATCATACCGCACCCAGTAATGCTTTTTCCTCCAGCGGAAGTAAACTTCGGGGTTACGTTTCATCACCTCCTCATAGTACTCTTGCAAAATACCCTCCCTCAGTCCACTATTGCTTCACGGATAGAACGCCAAAGCAAATTCTTCTGGCATCTCCACGAATTGGAGACTCTTGAGGAGGGTGAGGCCGCGGATGACAACCAGTAATGATTGCCACTCCAAGTGCTTGCATCGGTCAATGATGAGACTCTGAAAGCAAGGCATTGCCTGGCCATTCATCAGCACAAATCTCAGATTTTCCAGATTGGTGAGGTACAATTTCTTGAGCTTTGGGAACCCTCCATCTCCAATATCCAATGTTTCCCCATCAAAAGCACCACTCAGTTGAAGCTCCACGAGATTGGGCAAATTCTGGAGCACAACTAGGGGGCTCGATTTCAATCTGCTCCGTCTCAAACGCACTTTGGCCAGATTGTTCAGTAGAGGAAGCCAATGAGGCAGCTTCTTTGGACATCCTCTGATATTTAGAGTCCGAAGGAGCGGGGGAGGTGAAGATAGTAAATCTAAATCAATTACTTCAGACGCACTTTCTGCAAACACCTCTAGCGATCGAAGATGGGTCATCTTCTCGAGGGAGTGACATAGTTCCTCTGCATCATCTTTCTTCAGGTCTTTTACACCCAGCCTCCTTAGTTGAACTAACTCTCCAATTTCTTGCATTGTATTCTTGCTTCGACCACCTCCATCTTTTACGCAATACAATTTCTGCAGTGATGTTAGTGCTCCAATGCCCTGGGGAGCTGAAAATCCCTTTCTAGCTCTCAAGGTTAGAGAAGCTGTGATTTCTGCATCACGATACACCAACAGATGCCGTAGTTTCTTGAGCTTGGTTATCTCCATAGGCAGCTCAGAGACCAACGTGTGTTTAAGATCCAAGAGTCTCCAGATTTTGGAGTTTCCCAATTGATTGAGGAATGATGTGCACGTTGGTGCTTCTCAAACTTAGATACTTCAAGTGGAACAGAACTGGTATCTGTTGGGGGAACTTGTGAAGGGATGAACCTCTCAGATCTAACACCTTCAGCAGCTTAGAGCCACTTGGGACGAATTGCTCATCCGAGCTTGACATTTTTCTTGACTCAAAAATGAGCAGAGAGCGTAGGCTGGGGAGATTTAGCTGGTTCAGTGCGTTGTTGCAGGTGTATTGGACCGACAGACGCCGGACTCTTTTGTGGAATTCTGTTTTTTGCTCAGATGCAAACGAAATAAAGTTTTCGTCCCTTAACTTAGAAAGGATACTTTCATGCATTAGGTCATGTACCCTACAACTTCTCCTTCCGTCTAAATTAGTTTCTGCAATTTGCACCAAACTTCTATTTATAAGCTCCTTCAGGTATCTTTCAGCAACCTCCTCCTGTGTCATCCCTTCTCTTTCCTCAACAAATCCTTCTGCAATCCACAGACGGATGAGCCTCATACGCTCAATCTCATGATCCTCTGCTGCATTGATGATTCCTGCCGACAACAGCGCTTGGTCATTCATGGACTTGGCAATTTGCTACACGTGACTAGTTAACTCACGACCTAGTCAACAGTGGACGCGACACAAAATATCTCACAAGGTAAATTTACGAGCATATAGCCACGGTGGTAACCCCGTACCGATTGGTAATTGCTAATTCTCCTGATCATCCTAGTAGTTCCAACCAAAATAAGGAGAACCGCAGAGGTAGTTATAAGGAGGACTATTTGATCTCTTTATAATGCCCATCCCACTAGAGTACTATTTTATGAGATCTGCACCGCAAGAACTTGAGGATCTGTATGAATTTCACACAAGACTTGCCGAATTAAGGCGCATTACAAAACACCTTTACATAATGGCGATAGGTGGAGATATCGCAAATGGATCGATTCGATCGAACCTGATGTCACTGTGATATGTGGTCGGGTCTATTTTATCTATTGGCTCGCCAATTAATTTGGAAGAGTTCCATGCCACACACACAAACACACACAAGGAAGTGAATTGGACGTAGTCTTAATTGATTGAATGAGTAGTTTTCATGACTGCGGTGCGAGCCATCTGCTCAAAGTGATGGTGGCGGTGGTGAATACGTGATGTTCTTGTATCTACTGGTAGGGCTGACCATCGGCAGAGGTGGCAACTACCTCACGGCTAAATAGCACTGACACTGATATGTGACACGCGACACGACACGACACGACACAATATGCCAATACGTCATTTCTCAAAAAATAGAAAATTACGACATGTTAGGACACGTTGTATATTAAATGTATATTTTTATATATACATGATAAATTGTCACTTTTTGATTATTTCAATCAAATTAATTTGATTCAAATTCATAAATAAATAATAAAAAAATAATGTCGGACAAGCGTCGGTGTTCGACACGTCCGACACAGATGCCCCCGGAGAGTGTATGTGCTTCCTAGCCTCACGGTGACCCTAATCATGGCATGCTTGAGCTCGTATGAACCCGCAAAGGAAACTCTTTCTGCAGATTGCATTGATGCCCCCAGCAGGAGCTTCTCTTGGAGAGGATTTGCCCGTGAACATGGCAAGCAGATATAATGTTCCTCTTCTTAATATAGCAGTTAGGATATGATATATATATATATATATATATATATATATATAAATGTGCAAATTAGCAATATGTGTTCCATTAATTTAGATTATTACATGTAAGAAGGGAAGATCAACAGAGAGACATGCACGAGGTAGTGGGACAATTACAAAAAAAATCATAACCCTACTGTCCATATGTCAATTCAATTTTAAACCTATCAATTTGGATAATTTAATCATAAACCTTTAAATCAGGTTGCCTGAGGGCAGGCCTGTGGAGGGCATCCTGGGGACGCTGTACTACGTTGCACCGGTGGTGCTGATGGGGAGGGAGTACGGGGAGGAAGTGGACGTGTGGAGTGCCGGTGTGGTAATGTACGTGATGATCGTGGGGTCCCCACTGTTCTGGGGCGAGTCAGCCTCGGAGGTCTTCGAGGCGGTGCTGAGGGGGAACCTGAGGTTCCCAGCGAGAGCCTTTAGGATGGTGTCAGCAGCAGCGAAAGACTTGTTGAGGAAGATGATTTGCAGGGATGTTTCCAGGAGGATTTCTGCAGAGCAGGCCTTGAGTGAGTGCTTCCAACTTTTTTGCCCATCATTTTCATCATCCATTTGGTTACGTTTCGCATTAAAATGTTTAAAGCACAATTGTAGTAGACTTTGCAGGCCTTGAAAACGGTGTTGAAAGGTCTTTGCAGCTAAAAACTTTTATTCTGTTATTTCTAGACAAAAAGAATTGAAGAAAAGTTCTTTTCTGAATGAACCGAAAGTATATTTGTTAGCTTCCTTTTCAGCGTTCTAGAAATTTAAGGAATGTCACGTTGATTTACCGCATTGATCTCTCCAAGATTGAGCAATCATCTTAATCTAGGGAATGATACTTTTTAATCTTTTTGTGCCTCTCTTAAGGTATTCCTCTTGCTCTGTTTTTGCTCTGCATTTCTTGAGCAGGACATCCTTGGATCCTGAGTGGAGGGGAGACTTGACTTGCCTGATCTGACCTTAAAACAGGTTCATCTGTCTCTCAGAAGCACAGAGAAACTCACTGTCAAAAGTTGCCAATAAATGTTGCTCATCAATTATGCCACTGATGTGAATAATTTTCTTGAGAGAGAGAGAGAGAGAGAGAGAGATGACCAAGTTTGCATTGCATTTGTCTAATGCAACAAACTGAAGATTCCTCGGATGAACATGACTCCAATGACCCACCAAGCTTTATTTTTGGTACGACTCTGCAGTTGGTGAGTGGCCACATGAGTCTGCCCCCACAAGTGACAGCAGCTTCATCTTCCCCCAGAATATCAGCAACTCTTTTGTTAATTTTATGATCTGTGCTTATTGTATAAACTTTGGTTTATATGAGAATCTGAGACAGTAGATTAGATACTACTGGCTTAAGAACTTTTCTGGTCCTTCTCTCATCGAATTATTTCCTGATATTTGGAGAGATTAACAGATGTGAATTGAAAGTAAAGATGGTTTGCCTTCAATTAAGAATGTAAATTAATTCCCAGAAGAATTGGATTTGAAAATCAGTGCCTTTGTGCTAATGATGGATGGTTATTGAATGAAGAATTTGTAGTCTCTATCACTTGGAGTTAAATCTGATGAAGAATTTGTGCTGCTTATCACGCGGTTTATTGCATTTGCAGAATCTAAGGGAAAACAATAGACAGATCATGTCACGCCCCGAACCCCTATGAGCTCGCGACATCCCCTGCTCCGGTCGAATTTGTGCGACGTCCCAGGAACCGTCGCCGACCCAACCCAAAAAATTAGAGCCACATCCGGAAGCGAATATAAAAACCCCGGACAGAAAGATGACGACAACGGGGTAGAACACCACAGCAATCAAACAGCAACATATTTAAACAGTACCAAATATACAAACATCATATTACAGACATAATTAACAATTAAACATCCACAATCACCGATTTAACAAAAGATCAGGGGTTTGGTTACCCTAACTTCGTTATCGGTCTACTCAATCTACACAACCCCTAAAATACCCTAGGGAAAGCCTACTAATCGCCTCCTATCCAATCCGCTCCTGTTTCCCTGGCTTGGATCTTTGGACGATCGCCTGCAGTTCCACCGGGCACCAAAGGCGTTTCCCCGAACTTCCAAAAAGAAAAGGCGCACTTCCCGGGTTTACGACTGGGGGTCTGAAAGTGTCGGTGATACAACCGTGAGACGAATCTCAATAAGTGTACAACCCCAAACCCCACGTAGGCACTCACGTACCGCCAGACGAAAACACGCGTACCACACGACAATAAACCAAACTAACAACCACACACGACCCTACCTGGAATCCAACATACACGCTCCTGCACGTTAGTCAATATCACAGCCAACACATCATAGGAAAACGTCACAACCACACGCGTGCCTCGATTATAAGGCAAAACCTACTTGGGCACATCCCATACCATGCCTAGCAGATTTTACCCCATAATCGAGCGCCATAGCAATCAATACAAAAACACTCGCACACCAACTCACACCGTGCGTCACTTTCTCAAACTCGCACCTCAGGCCAATTCCCGCTCATTCTCACTCTTCCACCACTACCGCGCCCGCGTAAAACGCATCAGGCCAACGGTCTTCTGACCTCGTCAGGCATCGACACCCCGTCGGGCCGGGCATCGTCACCTCGTCAGGGACGGCATCGTCTCGCGTAAACGAACACGCCTCAGGACGGAATCCTACACACACTTTCCTTCTACCGTGCCCGCGTAAAACGCATCAGGCCAACGGTCTTCTGATCACGTCAGGCATCGTCACCTCGTCGGGCCGGGCATCGTCACCTCGTCAGGGACGGCATCGTCCCGCGTAAACGTACACGCCTCAGGACGGATCCACTTTTCCCAACAAATCCTACACATCCGTACCTTCGTTCCACTCATACCACACGTACCACACGGCCACTCGAACACGCTATCACACACACAATCTCGCACCTCCCATACACATCACAAATGCACATATTCTCATCACACAAACACATTCCACGACCCACATACGCTTATCACACGAATTCAATGCACATTTACATTTCCACGCCACCACATCTCACAGCCACACACATGGCACACCACTGCATCACATTTAATCCAATGCACAATTCAGAACCAACCAACCACAGCACACAAAACATTTAATCCAATAAACCCGATCAAGCCAATACAATTCTAATTAATCACACCATTCAACCCCGATCGATCCTCAATGTCACAGTCCTAATCGAGCCTCCTAAACCTTGAATTTCCCTCGTCAATCAGTCCATAACCATCAATTTCCAACTCCTAATTCAGTCCTAAACAGCCACCCAATCAATCAAAAAATATTCACAAATTCGTCTAAACCGGGTCCTAAACGAGCCTAGAAATACCTGAGGTCCTAAATGACATTTGGGGAAAACACTTACCTAAAAAGCGAGACAGAACGGGGCTGGAATGGGCTGAAACAGCGGCAGCGGCGTCGCCGGCGACGTACGGACTGGCGGTGAACAGTACCGTATGAACAGTAACTGTGAACAGTAAATTCTGTACAGACTTGTACGGACAGCCAGAAAACGGTGACCGGCGACGTGCCGACGACGGCCGAGACGTTTTTCCGACGGGATGAACAGTAATCCGTACGGACGTGAACAGTAAAATCCGTACGGACACTGTACGGACTGGCTGGACGGCGACATATGAAGGTTCTGGATGTCTCGGTATCGACGGCGCGGCGATCGGAGCTCCGGCGAATCTCCGGCGTTACTGTTTGCAGACCCGAGAGAGAGAAAAAGAGAGAAACAAGGCTGTTTTGGACACAAACCGGGGCTGTGGTGGCTGCACAGAGGGGGAAAGGGTTGCTGGTGGTGCTGGCTTGCCGGGGACAGCTCCGGTCGGTACTGTTCCGGCGTGAACAGTACCGAAAAGGGCAAAAACGTTGCTGCAAAACAGAAAACAGCAGAGAAAAAAGGGGAAATCCGGAAAATTGCTGGCCGAATACCCCCATACGTGAGAGAGAGAGAGGGGTTTATCTGGTCAAAGGGGTCAAAGGTTAATTTAGTAGAGTACAAGTGTCAAGATCTAGGGCTATTTGACACTTTTGCCCCTAATCTAAAGGCCCACATTTGTTCTAATCCAAAAAGACAAGGGTAGAATGGTCATTAGCCCTCAACCATGGTTGACCAGACCTGAGTTAACCCTAACTCACCTTGGTTAACCCCAAAATTAAATCCAAAATTCGGAATTAATCAAAAATGGCCTCGGGGCAAAATGGTAATTTTCCGGTCCCGGGGCGAAATTCCAATTTTCGCACATACGTGTTTCATATATGCGTGGCCAACCTAATATGGTGTCGGAATCGCGAAATTCACTTTCTAAGTCCTCGAAAATCGACTGCGAAGTTTCGGGAATAAAATAATATTATTTTTTCAATTTTTGTCGAAATTCCCGTTTTTGTCCAAAACCACTTGAAATGTGCGTGGCCACCCTAAAATGACCTTGACCGCGAAAAATAACCTCAAACGGCCTTCTAATCCAGCCCCGGTACCCACACGGGCAAAACCGTAATTTTTCCGGCCCCGGACCGAAATCTATTTTTTTGCAGAAATGGGTGGCCCTAAGGTTGGCCAAGCCAAAAACGTCATCGGCCGCCCAAAATTGTCACTTTCAAAATTCTCAATTCCCGGGCCCGAATTCCAAGAAATGACTAAAATTGACCAATCGCGACTTTAGCTTATCTCTGGCTAACGGGTGGCTCATTACGATTACGCACTCTCGACCCGTGACCGACACTAAGTCAAATCACGTTTAAGTTTGCTCGAACCAAGGCGACCTCGATTGTCATATAATTACGAGGGTTTGTCACTAGTGCCCTTCGGACACGATCAATCAAATAGATCGGTCTCGGCTGGCTCAAAACATTTCCTCGTCAATCCATATGGTCGAAGATCGAACCAAGGTCAAGTTCTTTGGTCGTGCGAACTCAATCCCGTACTGGCCTTACCTCTAAGGTTAGCATCCCGAGAATGCGCGGGTCCCGGGTGAGATCTCACTATAGTGCATTGATCAATTTTATTTCTTAAATCCCGGGAAAAGGATCGAAAATTTAGACTGTTACAGATCAGATGCTCTCAAAGGGTTTGACTTATGATGATTATCCCTGTTCATTCTACCTTTGACAAAATGTTGTCTTACTGAAACATTAAACAATGAAAAAGGGAAAATTGCTTCATAAATGATTGAATTGGTACTTGAATAGATTCGTCATATATCTTATCGAGCTAGTTGATAAAGAAATTATGTGGCTACTTTTCGACATTGGACATGGACAAGATATTGGGAAGGCGCAGTAGAAGCTCCGTGCCTTTACCTGGAAAGATCGCTAAGAGGAAATCCAACTTCGAACTCGTCAACGAATCTAGTTGGACTTACTTTCACTCAAAAACTTAAGTTAATGAATTATGGGATTTCTTTCCTAACAGATTTGATTTAACAAACCAATCAACATCCTTCAATCAGGTCGGGTTCCGTATATGGAACAAACTCGAGACATAATCTAACATGCCGAAGCGAATAAATCTACTCAAATGATTGCAAAATTGCGGAGAGGGGGAAATGTTAGCTACTAGTGATGCCATCATGAAGTCCGAGTTTGTGAGATTGTCGAGATGCATCTGAATTATATGAAATAAACAGAAGGTTTCAGAAGTCAATTTTGCTGCTCTATCCCTATAGTTGTCTTTACTTAAAAAGAAAAAAATAGTACAGCTGAAACAGGGGGAGCATGAAGCATTTGCCTGGCTCTGTTATTTCATAAAAGAAAGTTATTGTGTCCTCTATTCAATTTTGTAAAAGAACATGCATTCATACTGAAATATGGCAAAAACCATTAAAATAAAAGAAATCCCAATCTTGCAGCCACAATACATGCTATTGCAAAATGTGGTGTTCAATATTTAAATATTAAATTACGGATTCATCTAACAATTTAATCTAACGGTATCGGAGCAGGAGATCCCAAGTTCAAATTTTTCCTGGTCCGTTATTTGCCTCTCTTATTGTATGTTTTTATGCATAGTCCAGTTGTAAGAGGAAGCATGAATTTAAATATTAAATAACGATTTCATTACCAACTTAACTTTTTAGAGGAGTTAGCTAAGATAATGTTGCTCCCAGTGATCATCTTTCCACCAGATGAAGTCAACTTCTGGATTATATTCCATCACCTCCTCATAGTACTCTTGCAGAATAGCCTCCCTCATTCCGCTACTGCTGTACAGAGAGAACGCAATAGCAAATTTTTCTGGCATCTCATTGAAGTAATAAATAAATTGCGGGAACCAAACAAGTAAAACAAAACAAGTGATTTTCGGTTTTGTTTTAATCCTAATGTGAAGATTAACCATGTATGTAGGAATGAAATTTTAGTTAAATTTTTTTGGGGTTTTCTCTTTTAAGTGAAATCTAAGCTATATGCAATGCGTGTAATACGAGTTTAGGTATAAATGTGACTATTCTAATATGTCACGTGACATGCAAGGACCTAATATAACTCTAAACTAAACTAGTCTACATAACATACGATATAATTACATAACTGGACGTAAGAGATGATTACTAAATGACATGTATATGATATTTTTTATATTTTCCATTAAAATTCGTAATTAGAAAATAATGAAAATAAATTATCCAGATTAAGATATTATACAATTCATTTTAGGAATTAAACTAGGCCAAATCCTAATTTAAATTAGAATATTATCTGAACTAGATAAATTCTATGTTGGTGTGCAATTTATCTATAAAAAGATTTTAAATCTTATCCTAATTTATTATGAAATCTAACCTAAACATGCAAGGTTATCTAGAATTCATATATCGTAATCTATTAAGGAAAGGACTATCTAAAACCTATTCCAGAAATCTTATCTAATCTTTTTGTATTTTTCAAATAAAGGAAACAAAACAAGACAGGATAACCACCGAAACATAATATACGCATCAAATCATGAAGATAAGCACAAAAAATTCCAATCGATTCAAATTTAGTAACAAATAAAACCAGCGAATATGAGGATTGGATTGGCCGCTTTTCTGTGCGGTCGTGAGTTGTATCTCGAGCATGAGATCGGACTGTCGATCAATGCAAGTTGTCAAATTAGAAAATTTTCCTAATTTAGGGGATATCTTAAATATTCACGTTAGATAACAATTGTTCAAAATAGGCAGTAAAATCTGAAAATCGAATTGGATAATCACCATTACCTAATTTGAAGATCATGTTTCCAAATAAGAACTCGTTGGACGGGCTCCTGAATAGTGGCTGGGGACGATAGCCCGCTCGTGGAATAGGGCAAGGGTGCTTGGCCGGTGGTTGTGGTGCAAGCTCGCAACCAAGAGCAACAGTGGCGAGGAGAAGCTGCTGATCGTCAATGATGATCTCGCGGTGATCCTTGCAATCGATAATTGGCTAACCCGCAAAATAGTGAACGGTGAGTCGCCGTGATGGCTGGACAAAGGTTGACGGCAAGACTCGTCATGCAGGGCTCGTTGTCACGACTCGAGTTGGCACAGCAAAGTTGGAACATAGCAGCAGCTGCATGACGTTATCGTCAAGGAAGCAGTAGCTCGTCAAGGTGGCTGAACTAGGGAGCGACGACGAAGGCAGTAATGTTGTCGGCGGAGGGCTTGGCTTCTCGGGCCAAGGGCGAATCAACAAGGACAGCAAGTCGCAGCAGTCGTGGTCGTGGCTCGGTGATGCTGCTGAGCTCAGCGATGTTCGTGAATCCAATGTTGGAAGGCCGATCACTCGCGGTACGAATTGGAACTCGTGGTACTGTGGCTGCTATTGGCTTGATTGTGGGAGAGCAGGGTCTGGAGCATCGGCTCCTGGGTCACGGGGCAGAAAATTGGGATAGTGACGGAGCAGCTCGGTTGGCTGGGCTGAGGTCTCTCTCGCTCCCTCTCACTCACGCGGGTTTCTTTATGTGTTTTCCGAATAATGAATTTGCCGACATCCGATTTATGAGACGTGATGATGTTTATATAGTGGAGTTGCCAAGCTGTGGCGACCCTCTCGAAAAGTGCACCACCTAAGGATTGGCTAATGGATTACTAAGTCTACACACATAGCCTAAGGGTTGGCTAATAGATTATTAAGTCTACACATAGCTCGGGCTCTATCAAGCCATACCAATTTGCAATACAAGATCATTTCAATTAGAAGTCGCCACTAATCAATTCTTTGAAGGTCGATTAGAAAGCCAAGTAAAGTATAATACTTTACTTCGACAAACCATAGATTATGGATTGGATTCGATGACTTAATTACTCTAGATTACTCTAATGCGGTATATTTTCTCTTTTATTGCTTTTTTATTTTAAAAAATATTTTGTAGGCAGCTTGAATTGATTTTAACTTAGCCACTAACATGTAAGGTGATTATGTTGGTGTGTAAACATTAATGAAACACTCAAGAAAGCAAAGCAATAAATAAATTGCAGGAAACAAACAAGTAAAACAAAACTTAATTCTAAAATTTAAATTAACTATGAATGTAGGAATGAAGTTTTAATTAATTTTGTTGGGGCGTTTTCTCTTGTAAGTGAAACCTAAGCTATATGCAATGCATGGAATGCGAGCTTAGGTCTAAATGCGACTATTCTAGTATGTCACGCGACATAGATGAACCTAATATAACTCTAAATTAAAATACTCTACATAGAGTACGTTGATTTAATTACATAAATGGACCTAATATGTGATTACTAAATGACATGACACATGATATTTTTAAATTTTCCATTAAATTTCATAGTTAGAATATGATGAAAATAAATTATCTAGATTAAGGTATTATCCAATTCATTTAAGGAATTAAACTAGGTCAAGTCCTAATTTAAATTGGAATATTATCTAAACTAAATAAACCCTTTCTTAGCATACAATCTATCTAGAAAAAGATTTTAAATCTTATCCTAATTTATTATGAAATCTTACCTAAACATGCAAGGTTATCTAGAATTAATCTGTCCTAATCTATTAAGGAAAAAACTATCTAAAACCTATTCTAGAAAATATATCTAATCTTTTTATATTTTTCAAATAAAGGAAACAAATCAAGATAAGATAACCACCGAAACACGAGATAATCATCATATCATGAAGGTAAGCACAAAATATTCCAATCGATTCAAATTTGGTAACAAATAAAATTGGCAAATTGTCTCCTATGACATAAGGATTGGATTGGCCAATTTTCCATGCGGTCGCCATTCGTATCTCAGGAATCAGCTGTCGACCAATGCACGTTGTCAAATTAGGAAAATTTCTATTTTAGAGGATATGCCTATGATCTCAAATATTCACATTAGATAACAATCGTTCAAAATAGGCGGTAAAATCAAAAAATCGAATCGGATAATCACCATTACCTAATTTGAAAATCGTGTTTCCAAATTCGAACTTGACGGATGGCTCTCGAATGGCGGCCAGGGATGACAGCCAGCTCATGGATCATGGCAAGGGTGCCTGGCTGGTGGTGGTGGTGCAAGCTCACGGCCAAGGGTGACGGCGTTGAGGAGGAGTTGCTGATCATTCGGTGATGATTTCCCGGTTATCCTTGCTATTGATTATCGGCAAACTTGCAAATAGGGAATGGCGAGACACGATGATGGCTGGACAGAGGTCGACAGCAAGACTCACAGTGCTAGGCTCGGGTCAGTATAGCAGAGTTGGAACAGAGCAGCAGTTGCGTCGGGTTGTCATCGAGGAAGCAGCAGCAGCTCATTAAGGGATTCCGATGATGATTATGCTTGGCACCAATTAAGACATCACCAACGGAGCCGATCGCAAGACAAGGACCGGCAGGAAGAGGCCGCAGACGGCTGAAGATTGGATCATATGTAAACCATGCATGTTCACTCTAGGAGTATATTTGTTATATGACATAACGCGTTAGATGAAAGAAACAAGATTAACTCAATTACACAAACATACGTGGGCTATAACATGAGATGCTTTAGGAGGCCCGGGCCATCATATAGCCCTTCTAAGCAACAGTATTTTCAGTTTCTTAGGAAGATGATCCAGTTAGATGGCTTTATCTAGGAAAGTAACATGTAAATATTTTTTAATATTTTTTTCTCTGATGATATAGCGAAAGCTGAAACTTTCATCTTGAATACTTTACAAGCGAAACCGAACTCAAGCCAGAAGTTAAATGAGGCAGAATCATCCGAAGGCGTGCTCAATCAGGGTTGGTGGAAACATGGAGAGTTCCCTGAGGGAACGGTCCCTATCAAAGCCAGCAAAAGTACGATAAAAAGGCAAGCCATTCCGTTCGATCAACAAATGAAGAGAGTCAATCAAAGCCAACTTAACTAGATCCAAGCTGATGGTCATGAAGTATGTGCAATCGAAAGAAAAGAAATGCTCTTAAGACCGTCACCTTTGAGTTCATTTTCATCACAGAGATGCTTTGATCGCATTAAAGCAGACTTCTTAATGAATATGATGTAAAATTATTTGGAACAGTTCGCCCAAGTGTCTTTGCCCTGTGGGACTTACCGCGGAGCACATGCACATGTAAACGCGTGGAATCCCTATCCCACAGTATTGGACAACGATGTTAGTTTCTCCCGAATGTGGGTTTCGGCGGGCCAAAACGAGAATATGAATACTATGAGGTGGGATAGACGGCAAGTACTGGATAAAAGCTGTATTGGCATTATTTGCAATCTCAAAGTGCCGGAGAAAAGTGAAGTTTCTCTCTTTTTGGTTTCAGGTAGTAGTAACTCTGCTAATTTCGGCAAACAGACTAGGTCATTCATATACTGGACCTTGTGTTCTCCTCTGTCTTTTATGATATGTGAGATTCTCATGAGAGTTAGGATCACATGGCTGACAATTGACATGCTTATTCCAGATGATTTTCAGAGTGATAACTACCAAAAAGATCGGTCACGTCAATCTCGACTGCCTAGGATTCGTGTGGACCGCAAAATTACTCTTGGATCTCCCGTACAACCTGTACCCAGCTACTAACGGGAATCAATGTGAGAATCAATGTGATGTTTATACGTCTGTAACCCAGGTAACGGAAATTGTCCATTTACGGAAATGATAGGCTCTTTCGTGTTCCCCGTCTAGTTTTCTTGTCATAATAGATCGTACGATGCAGTCGGTTGTAAGGAAAACAAAAGGCGTAATTTAACTATATTTGGGTGATGCAAATGCGAATGTAGTGAGTATATTTGTCTTCTTATCAGATGTCCCAGGATTCTGCTACTGGACATTGGTGGCTTCAATTGGTGAATGTCGACATAGGATATTGGCCAAAAGAAATCTTTACTTCTTTAAGCGCAAGCGCTGATGGGGTAACTTGGGGTAGAGAGATAGCCAACATGGAACTTGATGATCGTCATACGACAAGGCGAATGGGGAGCAACCACTTTCCTTATGAAGGATTTGGGACGTCCTATTTCCACAACCTTCACTATGCTGACTCCAAATTGATGAACAGGGATGCAGATAAGGCCGCGAGGGTGGTGACGAACCCTGAGTGCTATAATTTGTCGATCATAGGTAAGACTCCTCAATATGGGGTCAATTTTCGTTTACGGTGGTCCTGGGTTTCAGCTCAGTGTTTGAAGTAGCAACTAGCGACTAAGCCATAGAACAGACGTCCTTGGCGCGTACATTATGTCCAAATAGTTTGGAAATGGTGTCCAGAAGTTACTGTTTATTATTGTTTTCGGAAGTACGATCACATTTGTCGCGATCCACCCTCGAGGGCCGCCCTGGGGGCGCAGGTTTAGAGATAATTGTTCGTGAAACGGTCCGAATAGCACATCTATAAAAATGGCTCACAAAGCTTCATTCTTTTGTTCATCCATAAGGTCCATTAATCACAGATGTGAATTCTCTAGCAATCCATACCTCGCATGACACGGGATTGATTTTATGTTTTTAACAATCAGGAGTTGTCGCTAGCCTCTATTGGGGGTCGGCTAGAATATCAAATCGAAATGTGGGAATTTCATTTCGATTTCTACGAAACCAGAGATATCTCGGTTCGGGGACTAGATTACGTTAATGTTTTCACTAACGCCCTTTCGATACCGCTAAATTTAATTTGGTTGTTATCTAAGTCGTCATGCATTTGTGTTTATCATTTTCATGTCAAAGTACTAATCCACTAAATGATCATGGATCTTGTTTTTATGTTTTCCATTTATGATTCTAAACTAATCTTATCTTAGTCTAGAAAGGAAATTAACAAACAATTATATTGAAAGGCATTGCATAAAGCAAACACCCAATGTAATTGAAAGGCGAGCTAATCTAAGAGCAAGAAAAGAGAACCCCCATCTCGTCGGGTGATTATTACATCACAAATGGGAAAACCCTAGACATAGTCAGACATCAAATTGGGTGCAAAAATAGATCGGATTGGACATTGGTCACCGCCTTTCAAAGCTTTTGGCCTCCTCCTCCTTGAGTGGCCTCATGGGTATCAGTTTTACACTTGAACTAATACATTTCAAACAAGTAGTGCAAGCATGCAAACAAAGCAAGGCAACAACATTTAATCAACAGAGCATTGAATTAGCCTCGGGGTTGGCTTTTGTTTTTCATGCATTTCGATCACCCAACCACCTAATCAACTATAATTGATTGATTTACTGGTTCATGATAATCAGCCACAATTTCCATTCACAAAACGGCAGTCGATATCAATTAACCCCTAAAATTAGTTCTAAGTGTCCATCGTAGGCTACCCATCAGACATGCATCAAACCTAAGCATTCATCTAACAAACACATGCATAGACAAGGAATTAAACATGCAATTAGGCCAAATGGTCTTGTTTTTCAATCAAGCAACAATGTGAAGTGAGTCTTATGAGGATTACTTATTCAAGGGAAATTTGTCGAATTCGATTAGATTATCTTTAAATGTGATTAATCCACTAGAAAATGTCCAAATGAAATGAACTAGGCATTATTAGAAAGCTTGGGAAATGAGGATCAAAGTTTATGAAGACCACTTCGCCCGATGCCTACCCGATTTATCCGAAAATTGGGATTTGACCCGGATGTATTAGACTCGACCCGATTCTGGTCCGAAATTTGAAAAAATACGGGAAAAATAGAAAACGTTACTCAAACCACGTGAAATTTTGTAGTCAGTTAGGAAAACATATTCCGAACAACTGTCATGTTTTCAGTTTTTGTTAGAAACCCCCTGATTTTTCCTAAAAAATTGATTTTCACCCGGGACTCAGATGCAAACATTTTTCCAAGGCCGGATTGACTTTATCCAAAACTCTTATAAAATTGACCCCCAAAATATTGTCATTAGGTCCTCAAACTTTGCAGTTTTCAAATAAAGACCCCCCTGAACAACTTTGAAGTTTTAAATTTTTGCAAAAAAGGAAATCAAGTCTATTGAAATTGCAAAAACACGTTTGGATGCTCAGAGGCTTGAATTTCTGGATCTAAATACAGAATTCAATCAACACAACGATCAAACCTTTGAACATTCATACGAGCTTAAATTTCGACAAAATTGATATCATTGGAAAGCTTAGGATCTCAGTGAAACTTTTATGATAATATTTTCTGAAATGACACACACAAAAATTTCTAAAATTGAAGAACGGACAAAGGTCAGTCGAAAATTGATTTTTATAGACCAGAAGACGGTTCTTTGAGCACTGATCGCACTGACCAAATCATTGTGAAATCTTCTGAAATTTTTATTCTAGAAAGATCAAGATGTCCTTTACAACTTTCATGAAGGAATTTTTTCCAAATAAGAACAAAAAAATCATAAAAATCACCGAACCGAGTCAGGTTGATCAGGAATCACAGAGACAGAATAGATAAACTAACATTCCAGATTCTGATAAAATGTTCTAATGACGATTTGACATAGTAAATGATGTCCGTTCATAACATATGATATATCAAATCGAAGCTTAGAACGTGTTCTTTAAATCTCTAGTTAAGCGTTTTTCCAGATTTCAACATCTAGAGGCTCAAATCAGCAGTAAGGTTACAGACTCCTCAGTGCACGAAAATCACAGAACATGCAGTCAATGTTCCTAACATCCATTAAACGACTCCTATGCATAGATTGTCACGCCCCGTACCTCCCTGGAACGCAACATCCCGTCACAGTCGATTATGGTGCAACGCTCCCAGGAAGCATTGCCGACCCAACGCCCAATCAGAGATCAAACACATGCGGAAGCAACGTATATAATTAAGTATATACACCCGTACAATATGATACATGAGACCAAGGTAGAATAACCATCAATTAAACAACTCTGGAAAATATAAATATTTACATTGCCATAGAAAACCTTTTTTACATAGTATCATTTACAAGCCAAACAAAATAAACAAATACAGTAGGTCACGCTGTCAACTGCCACCGGTCAAAAAAAGGTCGAGTGGCTGAGGTAAGTGGGTCATCTACAGGGAAGGCTACAGACAAAAAGGTACGTGCTTCCCTATCCCTATGGTTAGGACTTAGAACTTAGGCTAAGGTTCCTAGTCTGGATCCGAGGACTCGGTAGAATCCTCTGATAACTCCTCGTAGGCGTCCTCGCTAGACCCCGACTCCTTCGATTCCATAGCCTGAGCTCGCTCGTCCTCGGAGTCCATTTCCAACTCAGGGTCTAGGTACCAACCTAGTTCTTCGTCCTCGCCAATCTCCACGTCTTCACCTACTTCAGCTACTTCTCCATGATCTTCTGCGTCCTGCTCCATGACCTCGAGTTCGCCATCCTGGTCCTCCTCCATCGGCTCAGGGTCCTCTGCCATCACATCGGGCTCCTCATGCACCTCCTCCTCCTGCATCATTTCCTCGGGTGCGACCTCAGGATCTATCACCTCGCCGGCAGCTATAATCGGTTGCAACATCTCAGTATTATCGATGGCGATATCAAAAGTCCTAAGGGGATCTCCCTCAATCCCATTGGCTTCTCGATGACACCATGCCACATATTCCTGCTTCTGATAATAATCCGCTCCTATATCCACAACTACCTGAGAATAATGTCTCACAAAAGCCTCCCCATTTGCTGAAGGGTAGGTGGTAGTATACGACCGGATCTCCAGAGGGATCCCAAAAAGAGGCGGTGGCCACTCCATCCTCACGGCCGGGGGTCTGAAAAGTGTCGGTTTACAACAACCGTGAGACGAATCTCAGTGAGTTTAACCCCTAAACCTAGGCTAGGCTAACATGCAATCTCCTGACCGGAAAATAGATATTTAAATCACAAATCAATACCAACCAAGTCATTCTTAGACCCTGCAGGTTAGACAGATCAATATATAATATTCACAGTACATACGTGGCACTCATATTCACATATATGCCAATCACATGCTTATGCACTGATTCTCACATTCTCGCATGCCAGTCTATGCATGTTCATGTATGCAAATGTCATGGACTTGACACGTGCAAATCCCGGCCCACTGGCCCACACAGGCACACTGGCACACTGCCCAATTTATTAATATCACGACTCGAGTCATCAATTTTTCACGGCCCGGTGCGTCTAGCCTGCTTTAAAGTGCATGAGGCGCAGCAACCGATCTAGCCCAGTGTCTCTAGCCTGCTTCAAAGTGCATGAGGCGCAATACTGTTCTCCCTGCGAACCAGAGCCTGCTTCAAAGTGCATGAGGATGGTCGCCTTCCGGACATACCGGGCATCGTCCTGCTTCAAAGTGCATGAGGACGGTATCGACCCGAAGGTCACGACCCGTAGGTCCTTAGGTGATCACACAATTCATTATTATCTAGACCCGGCGTATGACGCTTCAGGGTAATTTAGGTGATCACGCACTCATGGCAGACACGCATTCTCGCACAATTTCATCACATGCCACACTCTAGGCATACATAATGCGTGTCCATGTTATGCAATGCAATGCACCATGAGTACCAATAAAATTCAATCACAATCAATCACAATTTACGAACAATCAGTCATCTCAATTACACCCGGTAATTTTCCAATGGACATCTAAATTGATCAATTAACCCAATTTTCTCCCTAATAATTCCTCAATGAATTATCACAAATTTCCAATAATGATTTCCACCAGTCAATCCTCAACCCAGTCTAAATTACGCACTGATACTATCTAAGCCAGTCCAGAAAAACGCATTTTCAGTCCTAATCTAAGTTTAGGAATTTTACTCACCTAAACAGGGGTCACGACGACGAGGAATGGCGGCCAATCACTGATAAACAGTGCAACCGGCGGTGGAATTCCCGTCGACGACGGTACGGATGGGTGAACAGCACCCGATGAACAGTAACCGTGAACAGTAACTGTGAACAGTAACTGTGTACGGGGGACTGTACGGACAGGGCTGGGACGACGGCCGGAGGGGCGCCGGTCACGGCGGCGACGATCCGTACATAGTGAACAGTGTTCCGTACGGAAGTGAACAGTAACTTCCGTACGGACACTGTACGGGCGGGTGGGATGGAGACGTATGAGGGTGTTGAGCAGCCGTGTGTCAACGGTTCGGCGATCGGAGCTCCGGAAAAGCTCCGGCGACACTGTTTGCAAAAACTGGAAAATGTGAAAAACAGTGAAAAAACAGAGAAAAACAGTGCTGTTTTGGACCAAAACCTGGGCTAAAGTGGCTGCACAGAGGTGGAATAGGATGCTGGTGGTGGTGACTCGACGGAGGAAGCTCCGGGCGGTACTGTTCCGGCGTGAACAGTACCGAAAATGCAGAAAACGCACCAAAAACAGCAAAAACGGAAGAGAAAATGAGAAGAAAATTTTCTGGGAAGCTGCTGCCGAATGGGTCTGCGTGAGAGAGAGAGAGAGAGAGAGAGAGAGAGAGAGTTTATCTTGGTCAAAATTAATCCTAGTGGAGTCCAAGTGTCAAAAATCTAGACCATTTGACATTTTTACCCCTAATCTAATGGCCCAAAATTAATCTAATCCAATAATTTAGGGGCATTTTGGTCATTTGCCCTTAACTATGGGTTGACCAGACCTGGGTTAGCCTTAACTAACCTTGGTTAATCCCAAAATTTAATCCAAATTTCGGAATTAATTAAAAATGGCCTAGGGGCATTTTCGTAATTTTTCGATCCCGAACCGAAATTCTAATTTTTGCACATACGCGTTCCATATATGCGTGGCCAACATAATATGGTGTCGGAATCGAAAAATTCACTTTCTAAGCCCTCGAAAATCGACTGTGAAGTTCCGGGAATAAAATAATATTATTTTTTCAATTTTTGTCGAAATTCCACTTTTTGTCCGAAACGACTCCCGGTATGCATGGCTACTCAAAAATGGTGTCGGCCTCGAAAAATGACCTCAAACGGCCTCAAAATCTAACACCGGTACCCACAGGGGCAAAATCGTCATTTTCCCCAATTTCCGTCAAAATTTCAATCTTTGGCTAGTTTAGCCCCAAATGTGCGTGGCTAGTATAATATGACGTCAGATTTCCAAAATTAGTCTCTTAAGCCTTCGAAAATCGACATCGAAATCCGGACCCAATATCGTGAATAAAACTCGCTAAACTTTCAGTTTCAGGGTCTCTCACTAACGGGCGGCTATTTAGAAGTTACGCGTATCGACCTAGGCTATTCGTGTCGTAACGGTCTCGATCATTGAGAGAGTGAGAAATTATTATTAGTTCCAGGGTCACGATCATTTGGTTCAGGTTCAGGACTGGTTGGCCACGTGTACTTTCGGTTTTGCAGAATCACCTGCATCCCTATTATACATCGTTGGCCTTGGCCAAACCCAATCCATTACCCTTTCCTGAGATCGGCCTACATTGGCCCAGAATATTCCCTCAGCGTCTCTCGTGATCGGTGTCCGTTTCACGATAGGGTCCCTGGTCCACGTACCATTTTCTAGTTAGCCATGCCCATTGGTTAGTATCCCGAGAGTGATTAGCTCTGGGCGAGACTGGCTAAAATGAAATGCGAATTAATATCAATTTTATTGATCCCGGAAATTATATCAAAATTCGGGCTGTTACATAGATCGATCACCATATAACGTTTTTAGCATTCAAACAGCAAGCATGTCTTTATAATTGGCCCTGATTCACTTCAAACATACGCTAGATCATATCATTCAATCAATCCATTGTAAACTTGGTGTAGGAACTCTTACCTTGTGTGACGAGGTCGTTGAGCATGTATGAGCTATTCAGCCACCACTAATCTTCGAGATGACACCGAGAAAAGCTCTCTGGTGTCTAGATCACGATATGAAGATCTCGAAGTGAGAAAACGTTTCAAGGACTTAGAAAGAACTAGAAGCAAATGATGAGTGAAATCAAGTGAAATGGAGGAGTTCCGATGGCTGTTTCAACTCAGGCCAGCCACCACAGCCTCGTGGAGGAGCTGAAGAGGCTGGCCATAAGGTTCTGCCAGAGGAGGTTGTCGGACCACCAGAATAGCCGCGAGAGATGACTTACTGTTGCTGATAGTTTGTGTAACTGAGACTCCAATGATGTGGCGCAACTTTAATACCTAGTAAATACTGGCCGGCGCAGTAAAGAGTACAAACATTTTGCGCGTGCACTAAGATGGCCATGGGAAATGAGAACACTACTCTCAGCTCATATAATCAATTCTTTGTTAACAAACATCGTGTAAAACTTTCAAGTATGGAAGTTCAAAAAGGTTATGCGCAAAGCTCGTGCCTATGAAGGATTTATAAGGGTACTGCGATTTTTATTACATTCGAAAAAACTACATCGTGATTAGAATTGCATTCAGGATAAAATTGCTGCCTAAGTGACATGTAAAGTATCCATCAGGGAGTGCTGTTTTGTGTGCATATCATGTTTTTCGTTCCGTTAAAATATATATCACTTTGCAGCAATAATTGATGGAGCCAGTGCACTGTTAACGTCTTGTTGAATAAGATTTGAATATGCTTTTCCTCTTCCTTTTCATCTCTGACCGTATAGCATATCATTTGTGAAGGCCGCCGTTGGATCCATGCCGCCAGCAAAGCTCCGATCCAGATGAATCTACTATCGAAGCCATGCAGGAGTTCTCCAGTGAGAAATATGCGGTGAATGGGATTACTCAAATTAAGTTCCATGACCACTATCCCATCTCAAGACTACTATGTATTCAAAGGAAGAGCTTCGATTTTCTTCAGTCCATACTGCAACCGAGTAACATACTTCAACTTATTTGTCTTGAAAGAGCATTTAAGCTCCTATTTACAAGTTCTTCAACATACGTTTGTGGCTATCTGCATTCCCTTCATTTGAATAATTGCAACTTTTCTAATCTGAAATTTCAGTTTTGCATAATCTAAGGATTTTTGTCAATGTGTCTTATATCAATTCTTCGCATATATGTAATCTGCAAGTCCACTAATATTTTCAGAAATTTATCCCGTACTTGTATACCAATCTTTTGGGTACATATTATTTGGATTAATGAAAAATTAATATGTAAAATGTGGCATATATCGAGTTTATCCAAATATTAGAAAGATTAAAAAGTAATGTGCAGGAATTTTGGAGAAATAGCACGAAATACTAGAAGTTTTCAGGCGAACCTTTGACTATTGGTCAAAACCATGCCGGACTTTCATTTTTTTACATCTATGAATCCTCCATCTATTTTTCCGTTTGCACATGCCTAACATGCGATTTTTCAAGAGGACAATTGCAATTCTTCTCATTTATTTAGTCAAATCACTCTTTTGCCTCCATATAGGCTAAAACAAAATCTAAATTCATACAACAAAAGCAAAAAATAAGAAACCAATGTACCGATCACTAAAAAAGATAACAGCAACAAGAAGATAGCACCCAAGGGTGTGAGGGTTGTAAATTTGAAGATAAAAGTATTGAAAGGTTCGGATAAAAATATTGAAAATGGAAGAAATCATAAAAGCACCGGAGGATCTTCTTTCTCGTGATGAGGGTCTTCTTAAGGATCGATGACGGACCAAGGGGATTTGTAGGGGCCCACTAACATCACTGTGATCTACGATACTTGAGGAAGAACCTCAACGCGCCTCATCACCCTACGCTTGATGGCATTATAGCCATTGAGGCTAAGATCATACCGCACCCGGTGATACCCTTTCCACCAGATGAAGTAGACTTCCGGGTTACGTTCCATCACTTCCTCATAGTACTCTTGCAGAATACCCTCCCTCATTCTGCTTGTGATATCCTGAAAATTCGATCAAATTTGGTAATTTATGAAATGGTGATTTCATCGACGCTCTATTAGTTAATTCTCGCTTTGGCTTGATCACCTAGGGAATACTAACCAAAGGGGAAATGCTATCGAAGAAATTCTAGCAGCCGCCCGTTAGTTCGAGATAAACGATAGTTGCGATTGATCGATTTCAGCCACGAATTATGATCCGATTTTACGTGTCGAATGCTCAAGGATATTACACTCGAATTATAGGACGTCGCCTCATAATTTTTGCAAATTGGCCATCGAAAATTATTTGCTAACTTGCCCTTCTAGAACCTCTTTGTTAGATTAAATCTTGGCCGTTGGATGGAACTTGGAGAGCAAGGCTTGATCTTGGCCGTTGGATGGAACTTGGACTTTGGAGACACCACCATTATGACATGCATTAATGGCCATAGGACTTTAGGGGCATCTTATCATGATATTTTTTCCATTATCCATTAATGCAAAGATTTCCAAGATCAAGATATTAACGGCATTTCATGATGATATTTTGGCTCTTATTCATTAATGCAAATATTTTCAAGATCATTTCATTAATGGCCAAGATTTTCAAGATTATTTCATCATGACTTTTGGCTTATATTCATTAATGGTTAAGATTTTAAGAAGATTTGGTAATAATGGCCAAATCTAGCTATTAATGAAGGAAGATTTGGTAATGATGACAAAATCTAGGAAGATTTGGTAATGATGGCCAAATCTAGCTATTAATGAAGGAAGATTTGGTAATGATGACAAAATCTAGGAAGATTTGGTAATGATGCTATTTTGTCTCTTCTTTGCTTGGGCTAGTATAAATAGAGAGAAGGAGAGAGAGAGAGAGAGAGAGAGAGAGAGAGAGAGAGAGTTTTCTCACGCCTTCCTCTCCTCCATCACGCCACTGCCCTTGAGCCCCGTAGATCGTCGTGTGCTTGTCATCGCCGTTTGCCACTTGTCGTGTCAAGCCGAGGCCACCAAGGACAACTTGTGTCGTTGCCGTCGTCCTCGCGTTGTCGTCATTTTTAGACAAGTAAGTTAACATCTAATCCCTTGTTTAGGATGTTTAACTTGCATTGGGTAGTTTAGCTAGTTAATGTTTTAGTGTGTGTGAACTTTTAGAATGAGCATTGACGAGTCTTGATTGTTAGACTAAGTTGAAATAGATGTTGGATGTTGATTTGAACTCTTGGTGTGGTATTTTCATGGCTGAGAAGTGGTGGATCTCAAAGTTGAAGGCGTTTCCTGGAGTTTTTATCTTGATTTCATAACTGACTTTATTGTACGTCCCTGGTTTCCCATTTTTATAAAGCATTTTGTGGTTAGAATTTTGAAAAGTATTCTTCATAAAAGTTGTTCACAAGATCTTGATTTATAACATACTTAAATTTCAGATTTTTCTGAGCTCAAATGGGTTATACAAAGGTCCAATTTCTTACCGAAGCAGAACTGTTTATACTGTGGATTCCGTGACCTTCGTGCCTTCTCAGATTTTTATAAAAATTTCCAGTTCGATTTCAACCATACTTCCTTCACAAGATTTGTAAACGAAATCCATGTTTACAACGTATAAAAATTTCGAAGTGTTTTGAAAGGATTTGATTGGTAAAACGAGTATTTCTTGTGGTTCAGTTCCCTTGTTCCGGCGGACCAATTCTGGGTTGTTTCCGAGCCATCAAAAGTGATCTTTGTATAAGGATTTTGTGATTATGTTCTTCATGGAAAATATTTGTGAAGGTCTTGTTTATAACATATTCGAATTTTATAATTTTTGGAAATCATTTGCTATGCCTTTGAGATTGATTTCCCAAATCATGCAAATCTGTCCAGTTTTACTAGATTTCCATGATCTGCTGGTTCTTATTTGAAAGCATTGGTTTTTGATTGCTGACTTACTGGAAACAGTAACCACACTTATCTAGCCTTTTAATGATGTTTATTTGGCATTGATATGAGGTCGAATGCTTTTGTAAATTCATATTTTAAAATGAGGTCCACAAAGTCGATTGACCGTTTGCGTGTATGACCACTTGATATTGTTGTGTGGCATTGATGTGAGCACGATTCATAAATGCATGGGCTAAATGAAAAGATAAGAATTGGCCTGAATGTTTGTGTGCTCGTGTGGTCACACGTTGGAGCCGTCTTGCTGTAGATCGCTTGACGATGCCTGATTTATCGGGGTCTTGCTGTAGATCGCTTGACAATACTCGATTTATCGGATGCCTGGAGATTATCTGGATTGCCGATACTCCGGATGCCTTGTCGCGGCCCGAGGCCGGACTCGATGCTCCTTACGGGATACCATCTTACTGTAGATCGTTTGATGTTGCCGTATTGGAATGCCGTCTTACTGTAGATCGTTTGACGTAGCCGTGCCCGACGGGGCGGGACGGAGCCCGGTTATACCGGTAGACTGCCATCTTGCTGCAGATCGCTTGATGTGTAGTGGCCCCGAGGGAGCGTAATAACTGGATACGTGTGATGCATAGTGCTTGATTATGGGGTAGAAACTGCTAGGCATGGTATGGAACGTGCCCAAGTGGGTTTTACCTTATAATCGAGACACGCGCGACTGTGATGCATTAATGCATGAAAAAATCTCTTTAAATGCTTCGAGTATGTGACATATGCATTCATCAACGTGTGTACCAAGGCGAGGTAAGGATGCCTGTGGTTGTTTAATAATATTGCTGTTGATATTGTATTGCCTGTTTAGGGACCCCCGAGGTGAGTTGCCCTTCTAAACGGGGCTTAGGCGTTAACTTATTGAGATTTTTATCTCATTTGTGGTTGTTAAACATTTTTCAGGCCCTTAGCATGTTGAGGCATCCAGTATGGTTCGGGGTGCTTGGAAGGTGACTTTTGGTGAAGTAAATTGACCCCAACCTGGCATTTTTTTTTATAGATTTTTATGGACATGCCCGAAGAGGGCTTGTAAAAATATTCCTAGGGGTTAATCAAGTAAATGTTAAAATGATGTTTTAATTTCAATGTGGTAAACCGTTTTCCTATCTATCCTCATTTATTGTTATTGTCCGGGTGAATCTTTGTTTAGCTTCCGCATGCGTAATCAAAAGATAAAATGTTGGTTCGGCGACGCGTCCTGGGACGTCGCATCATAATGACCATTGCAGGATGTTGCGCGCTCGCAGGGTTCGGGGCGTGACATCCTAGTTTAATTGGTATCAGAGCAAGGGCAGCTCGATCCAAGTTTGGTCGAGACCTGGAGTGATAAGGTGCGATGGGTTTTGGGATAGTGAGTTAGGGAAAACATTATGTGCCTGTGCTTGATTTTTTAGGTTTCTCGTTTTAAGAGGATTGTTTAGAATTTCTAATTCCTTATTGGAATTGGAAAGCAAGAAGGTTTGGGGATGGGTTAAAGCCCGATATTAAGGACCTACTGGTGCCCCAAAATCTGAAGGATTATGAGGAGTTGTATGAAAGGGCATAGTTAATTGAGAGGAACTTGGCTGAGAGAGCAGCCTCGTCTAGATCATGGTTCATGCCAAATAATGATAATCATCGGTTTGGAAGGAAATTGATGACAGGGAATAGGTCTCCCAGTCCTCATAATAAGAAAGGTAGCATGAGGAAATTAGCATACAATCCAAATGGTGTGTGTCGCTGTTATCATAGGAGCCGTGGATTAGCCCCATACTTAGTGACGATGGGAGCTCACTTCAGATGTAGCCAGCATGGCTACCATGTTAAAGACTGTTCACAACAAGCCGCAAGAGCGCATGGACCAGTGCAGCAGGTAGGACAACCTGCAAGGAATGTCCCGCCAAACCAGTTGAACTGACCCTAAATACAAGGAAGGGTCTATGCTGTCATAAGGAAGGAGGCGGAAACTCGCCTGCCATAATTATAGGTATAGTCTCATTAGATAATCATACTACTTATGCTTTGTTTGATTCTAGATCTACGCCTTTGTTGTGGTTAAGCAATTTGTGGACTTAGTGGGGTTAAATCCGAAATTACTGAGAGTGGTCTATAGTAGTTCTACCCCTTTAAAGGATAGCGTAATAACTGCAGTAGATTGTACTGGTTGTAGATTATCTGTTGGCGGTCGTGAGGACATCATAGAATTAATTGTCTTGACGATGTTTAACTTCGACGTGATTATTGGGATGGATTGGCTCACCAAGTAGCAAACCACAATAAATTTTTATCGTAAGATGATTCAGTTTAAGCCTATAGGGAGCGTTGGATTCGAGTTTGTTGGGAATTGAGGAGGACCATCGATCCCTTTGATTTCATCACTAGAAGTCACTCGGTTATTGGATAAGGGTTGCCAAGTCTATTTGACAACAGTAATTGACACTTTGGTAGAGGAATCGAGGATGCTAGTATTGGTTAGTTTACGCCGAGGTGATGATGGATTTTAGAGGGATTAAGTCTAAATTTTAAGCTCTGATGTGAGTATTGATCTTTTGGATGTTTGGATGTTATTTGCAAAGGTCTTCGAATGAGATAGAGGAGTTTTTATTATCAGTAGAACTAGATGAATGGGCCAAGATATGGTTTATAGAAAGTAAGTAATGATTTTGAAAACTAAGTTATGATCGATTGAGTTAGGCTGTGATCTTCCATTGGAAAATGATAATCTATATTAAAAGTCTTGATGTGTCACATGAAGATACTTAGTATTGATCTTGGAAGTTATAAGCTTGAGTTGTCACATGTGGTGTAAATTCACTTGAGGTTTATAGGTTGAATGATATGTATGATCCTCATGATCGTAGGATGCAACTTAATTTTAACTAGTTTAGTGAAATTAGACGATATGGATTGTACCCTCTTCAAAGAAAAATGGATGGATGCTTAAGTTGTGATCTTAAAAGTGAAAATTTGAATGATGATTCTTGAGGTTTAGAACTTGAGGAACATTGAATGGGATATAGGTAAGTTTTTTATTATTATTTATCTTTGGGCGATTTGAGGAGTTGAAGTTATTTAATTAATTAATGATCATTTAAGTAATAATATTCACGTTAAGATACGTGGAATTGAGGACGACCTCTTATTTTGATGAATTGGAAGATGATAGTCACTCATGTCTAAGAAATGATCTTTCAAATAGTGATTAAAGAGAAGTTATTACTTTGGTGATATCAAACTCCACGGAGACAAATAGAGTCAATTGCTTAGGAGATAATGAGTTCAAAACTCGAAGAAGTTGATCTTTTTCTAAGTATTATGATTGGAAGTATTTTTGCCATTGATTTAATATTCTGATTTTATGAATCTCCAATTGGAGGGAGAGATATTCTTAGGTTATGTTGTAATTAAGATGATACAGATCTTGATATATTCATTAATGGTTTTTGAAAGTTCAAATCATGCTGGATATGAAAGATGTAATACATTGGAGGTCAAGTAGTTTGTAGGTTGGAGCGTAAGCGAATATGCTGGCGGATGTTCTCAATCGGAAATCTTCAATGACAGTGGCAAATATGATTAATCGAGAATGGAATTTACTTAAGAAAAATTGAAATTCGAAGTCTAAGCTAGATATGAATGAGCTGACGAGTATGATGGCTACACTTAGGATTGAACCAGAGATTGTGTAAAGGATTAAAATAATGCAGCAATCAAATATTGAGATTACAAAGGTTTGCAAAGGAGTAGTAGTAAGTAGAAAGATCGGAATTTTCAAGTATCGTAGGATGAAATGGTAAGGCTTTATGGACGTCTCCACGTGCCCAAATGGGAAAGACTTAGGAATGAGATTTTGTTAGAAATGCATAAGAGAAGATATAGCATCTACCTTGGGAGTACGAAAGTGTATCGTAACCTTCAGCAATATTATTGATGAAGTTGAATGCAAGTTGATATCGTTAAGCATGTCTCGAAGTGCCCGGCATGTCAGTAAGTGAAAACCGAATGCCATAAGTCAGCAGATATGACAAAGCCTTTAGAAATTCCCAAATGGAGATGAGAGCTTGTTATTATGGATTTTGTGCAAGGATTGTCAAGAACGTCAAGTAATCACGATTCTATTTTGGTAATAGTGGATCAATTGCCTAAATCTGCACATTTCTGGCTACGCGAGTGGACTATACATTTGAAAAGTATAAAGACTTATATGTTAAATAAATAGTGCAACTGCACAGAGTGCCTGTGACCATTACATCAGATTGAGATCCAAGTTTCACCTCAAATTTTTGGAAGAGTCTCCAAGTGGCTCTAGGAACAAAACTTCAGTATAGTACTACACTCCACCCACAAACGGATGGATAGTCAGAATAAGTGATTCAAGTGTTAGAGGATGTGTTGCGAGCATATATGATTGATTTCAAGGGTATTTGGGATGAGAAGTTATACCTAGTGGAATTTGTTTACAACAACTATTTTCAAAAAAGTATTAATATAACCCCATTTGAGGCCCTATATGGAAGTGCTTATGGAACATCCGTCTATTGGTGCGAGGTAGGAAAAAGGAAGTTGACAGGACCAGAGTTGAAACAAGTTATAACTTATATAGTAAGGGTGATATGCGAAAAGCTAAGGACAGCCCAAAAGTCATCAGAAAAGTTATACCAATAGGCGACGTAGACCGTTGGGGTTTCAAGCGGAAGATCACATATTCCTCAATGTATCACTAACGTAAGGAAAGTCACACTTTGGCAAGAAAGGCAAGCTGAGCCCAATATATGGAGGATCGCTCGAGATCTTGGAGCAAATTGGATTATTGGCATATTGTCTAGCCTTGCCACCAAAGTTGGCTTAAGTACATGATGTATTCCACGTGTCTATGCTAAGGAAATATGAGCCGGATCCAACCCACGTTCTAAATTATGAAGAGATAGATGTGGACGATAGGGTGTCTTACATGGAAAGACTATTGAGAATTGAGGATTGAAAGGAGTAGGTACTACGAAACAAGACTATTCATCTAGTCAAGGTTGTGTGGCAACATCAGAGAACCGAGGGAGCCACGTGGGAAAGTGAAGAGATAATGAGGCATCAATACCCCTTTCTTTTTGAGGAATTAGATGAAAATTCAAATTTCGAGAACGAATTTTTTGTAAGAGGAGAAGAATTGTGATATCCTGAAAATTCGATCAAACTTGGTAATTTATGAAATGGTGATTTCATCGACGCTCTATTAGTTAATTCTCGCTTTGGCTTGATCACCTAGGGAATACTAACCAAAGGGGAAATGCTATCGAAGAAATTCTAGCAGCTGCCCGTTAGTTCGAGATAAACGATAGTTGCGATTGATCGATTTCAGCCACGAATTATGATCCGATTTTACGTGTCGAATGCTCAAGGATATTACACTCGAATTATAGGACGTCGCCTCATAATTTTTGCAAATTGGCCATCGAAAATTATTTGCTAACTTGCCCTTCTAGAACCTCTTTGTTAGATTAAATCTTGGCCGTTGGATGGAACTTGGAGAGCAAGGCTTGATCTTGGCCGTTGGATGGAACTTGGACTTTGGAGACACCACCATTATGACATGCATTAATGGCCATAGGACTTTAGGGGCATCTTATCATGATATTTTGTCCAGTATCCATTAATGCAAAGATTTCCAAGATCAAGATATTAACAGCATTTCATGATGATATTTTGGCTCTTATTCATTAATGCAAATATTTTCAAGATCATTTCATTAATGGCCAAGATTTTCAAGATTATTTCATCATGACTTTTGGCTTATATTCATTAATGGCTAAGATTTTAAGAAGATTTGGTAATAATGGCCAAATCTAGCTATTAATGAAGGAAGATTTGGTAATGATGACAAAATCTAGGAAGATTTGGTAATGATGGCCAAATCTAGCTATTAATGAAGGAAGATTTGGTAATGATGACAAAATCTAGGAAGATTTGGTAATGATGCTATTTTGTCTCTTCTTTGCTTGGGCTAGTATAAATAGAGAGAAGGAGAGAGAGAGAGAGAGAGAGAGAGAGAGAGAGAGAGAGAGAGAGAGTTTTCTCACGCCTTCCTCTCCTCCATCACGCCACTGCCCTTGAGCCCCGTAGATCGTCGTGTGCTTGTCATCGCCGTTTGCCACTTGTCGTGTCAAGCCGAGGCCACCAAGGACAACTTGTGTCGTTGCCGTCGTCCTCGCGTTGTCGTCATTTTTAGACGAGTAAGTTAACATCTAATCCCTTGTTTAGGATGTTTAACTTGCATTGGGTAGTTTAGCTAGTTAATGTTTTAGTGTGTGTGAACTTTTAGAATGAGCATTGACGAGTCTTGATTGTTAGACTAAGTTGAAATAGATGTTGGATGTTGATTTGAACTCTTGGTGTGGTATTTTCATGGCTGAGAAGTGGTGGATCTCAAAGTTGAAGGCGTTTCCTGGAGTTTTTATCTTGATTTCATAACTGACTTTATTGTACGTCCCTGGTTTCCCATTTTTATAAAGCATTTTGTGGTTAGAATTTTGAAAAGTATTCTTCATAAAAGTTGTTCACAAGATCTTGATTTATAACATACTTAAATTTCAGATTTTTCTGAGCTCAAATGGGTTATACAAAGGTCCAATTTCTTACCGAAGCAGAACTGTTTATATTGTGGATTCCGTGACCTTCGTGCCTTCTCAGATTTTTATAAACGTTTCCAGTTCGATTTCAACCACACTTCCTTCACAAGATTTGTAAACGAAATCCATGTTTACAACGTATAAAAATTTCGAAGTGTTTTGAAAGGATTTGATTGGTAAAACGAGTATTTCTTGTGGTTCAGTTCCCTTGTTCCGGCGGACCAATTCTGGGTTGTTTCCGAGCCATCAAAAGTGATCTTTGTATAAGGATTTTGTTGTTATGTTCTTCATGGAAAATATTTGTGAAGGTCTTGTTTATAACATATTTGAATTTTATAATTTTTGGAAATCATTTGCTATGCCTTTGAGATTGATTTCCCAAATCATGCAAATCTGTCCAGTTTTACTAGATTTCCATGATCTGCTTGTTCTTATTTGAAAGCATTGGTTTTTGATTGCTGACTTACTGGAAACAGTAACCACACTTATCTAGCCTTTTTAATGATGTTTATTTGGCATTGATATGAGGTCGAATGCTTTTGTAAATTCATATTTTAAAATGAGGTCCACAAAGTCGATTGATCGTTTGCGTGTATGACCACTTGATATTGTTGTGTGGCATTGATGTGAGCACGATTCATAAATGCATGGGCTAAATGAAAAGATAAGAATTGGCCTGAATGTTTGTGTGCTCGTGTGGTCACACGTTGGAGCCGTCTTGCTGTAGATCGCTTGACGATGCCTGATTTATCGGGGTCTTGCTGTAGATCGCTTGACAATACTCGATTTATCGGATGCCTGGAGATTATCTGGATTGCCGATACTCCGGATGCCTTGTCGCGGCCCGAGGCTGGACTCGATGCTCCTTACGGGATACCATCTTACTGTAGATCGTTTGATGTTGCCGTATTGGAATGCCGTCTTACTATAGATTGTTTGACGTAGCCGTGCCCGACGGGGCGGGACGGAGCCCGGTTATACCGGTAGACTGCCATCTTGCTGCAGATCGCTTGATGTGTTGTGGCCCCGAGGGGGCGTAATAACTGGATATGTGTGATGCATAGTGCTTGATTATGGGGTAGAAACTGCTAGGCATGGTATGGGACGTGCCCAAGTGGGTTTTACCTTATAATCGAGACACGCGCGACTGTGATGCATTAATACATGGAAAAATCTCTTTAAATGCTTCGAGTTTGTGACATATGCATTCATCAATGTGTGTACCAAGACGAGGTAAGGATGCCTGTGGTTGTTTAATAATATTGCTGTTGATATTGTATTGCCTGTTTAGAGACCCCCGAGGTGAGTTGCCCTTCTAAACGGGGCTTAGGCGTTAACTTATTGAGATTTTTATCTCATTTGTGGTTGTTAAACATTTTTCAGGCCCTTAGCATGTTGAGGCATCAAGTATGGTTCGGGGTGCTTGGAAGGTGACCTTTGGTGAAGTAGATTGACCCCAACCTGGCATTTTTTTTTATAGATTTTTATGGACATGCCCGAAGAGGGCTTGTAAAAATATTCCTAGGGGTTAATCAAGTAAATGTTAAAATGATGTTTTAATTTCAATGTGGTAAACCGTTTTCCTATCTATCCTCATTTATTGTTATTGTCTGGGTGAATCTTTGTTTAGCTTCTGCATGTGTAATCAAAAGATAAAATGTTGGTTCGGCAACGCGTCCTGGGACGTCGCATCATAATGACCATTGCAGGATGTTGCGCGTTCGCAGGGTTCGGGGCGTGACACTGCTACTGCCGTATGGATAGAACGCCAAAGCAAATTCTTCTGGCATCTCCAAGAATCCGAGACTCTTGAGGAGGGTGAGGCCGTGGATGACAGCCAGTAATGATTGCCACTCCAAGTGCCTGCATCCTTCAATGAAGAGACCCTGAAGGCAAGGCATTTTCAGATTTTAACTTCAAATACTTCATGTTATAAAGAAGAACGAGTTAAAAAAACAAGAAAAGATTCGGATGTTCTCTCATTTGTGGAAACTCCCAAGCTCGTCATGACAGGGAGAGACGAGGCATGCTGTTTTGTAGATCCATTATATGGTTCCAATTTGTATAAACGGCACATCCAATTTTAGCCTTTAAATCAAGTAATTGATTGATGCTCATTTCCGCCGACAAATAGGTTGGGCCAGTAGTAAAATGGCCACCCTTCTTTTACTAGATCACTAGTTTATGAAGAGACATTTTACTCACATCTTGATGAGGTTGTAGTAATAGGCTTGCCAACTCGGAATTGGGATTGCTAGTACTAGTCGTCCCAATCCAACCGTTTTTCCGCAGCACACATACTCTCCCATGAAGGAACAAGAATCGTGTTAAAATAAAATTAGAGCAACAATAGCATAGCCATAGAGATTGATTACTAGCATAATTGAAAAAGTAAAATGTCAAACTTTTCGGTTCGTGTTTAATATGATCTGCCCATTAAAATTTTCTCTCACAAAATTGTCACCTCTTATTCAATAAAACCTTTTATTATATAAGTACATAAACCATTTTGCTGGGGAATGAGTCATACAACAAACTTGTAAATGCAATTAAAAACCGTTTCTCAACTTGGGACAATCTCTCCATGTCCTCCGTCGCACCTATTCCAAAATCGAAGAAGCCCATTGCCTCCTATTAAAAGCAAAGTCACCAGCTGTCAGAAAATCACATTTAGACAGACATAGAAGAAACAGATACTGAAAAATGCGCAGAACGAGCAACATGCCAGCTGCTGTGAAAATATGCTGTGGCCGTTTCGGCACCATTGCTTCTCCTCCCCCGACAACTCCTTGGCCGCCTGCAAGGTCATCGACAAGTGCCGTCTCTCTGACGCCACTTACCGCCAATGCCTCGTCAAGGAACCCAAGCTCAGGACCCTCTTCTCTCCTCACCCTCCCATTCTTCAGAACCTTGACGCACATGAGGCCGTCGACCGCCTCTCCCTCTTGCTGGACCTCTGCGAACCTGACACTCTCTACGACTGCATATTGTCCCATAAGGCCCTCCCTGAGCCTGAGACCGCCTTGTGCTCGGTGTAACTCCTTCATGCACTCGTGCATTGCCACCGCCAGACCGTTCACCGGGACATGAAGCCTGAGAACATGCTCTTCGATTCAAGGGACGTCGTGAAGCTGGCGGACTTCGGCCGGGTGGCTTAATTGCATGAGGGTGGGCCCATGGAGGATGCCGTACACCTTTGTGCCAGAGGTGCTGATGGGGAGGGAGTACGGCAAGGAGGTTGACGTGTGGAGCGCTGGAGCGGTGTTGTATGTGTTGATCGTCGGGTTGCCACCGTTCCAGCTCTGGGGCTTCGAGGTGGTGCTGTAGGGGAACCTGAGGATTTCAACGAGGGCCTAAGGACGGTGTTGGCAGCCGTGAAAGACATGTTGACGAAGATGATTTGCAGGGATGTTTCCAGGAGGATTTCTGCAGAGCAGGCCTTGAGTGAGTGCTTCCAACTTTTTGGCCTCTCGTTTCTTCATCCATTTGATTTCCTTTTTTTTGTGAAAAGAAAAAAAATATTCAAAAAATATTCTAGTAGATTAACCGGTGTTCAAAGGTCTTTGCAGCTAAATACTTTGATTCTATATTGCTACATAAAAAGAATTGGAGAAAAGTTCTTTTCTGAATGAACCGAAAGTAAATTGGTTAGCTTCCTTTTCAACGTTTTACAAATATAAGGGCTGTCATGTTGCATTAACGTGTTAATCTCTCTAAGGTTGAGCAATCATCTTAATCTAGGGAATGATACTTTTTAATCTTTTTGTGCCTCACTTATGGTATTCCTTTTGCTCTGTTTTGGCTCTGTTTTTCTTAAGCAGGACATCCTTGGATCCTGAGTGGAGGGGAGACTGTGGACTTGCGTGACCTGACCTAAAAACAGGTTCATGTCTCTCTCAGATGCACGAAGAGACTGTCTCTGTCAAAAGTTGGGTATGAACGTTGCCTATCAATTATGCCAATGATGTGAATAATTTCTTGAGAAAGAGAGAGAGAGAGAGAGGACCAAGTTTGCATTGCATTTGTCTAATGCAACAAACTGAAGGTTCCTTGGATGAACATGACTCCAAACACCCACCAAGCATTATTTTTGGTACGACTCTGCAGTTGATGAATGGCCACATGAGTCTGCCCCCACAAGTGACGGCAGCTTCATCTTCTCCCCGAATTTCAGCTCTTACCAATTTAGTCATAAATTTTTTTTTATACTTTATCAATTTAGTTATTCTAATCAATTTTAGCTGAAAATCGTTGATTTAACGATCTAATTAACATCAACTGTCCTACATGGCATGGCCAGTGTTGATGTAAATAATTTTTGCAACATTTTTTAAATTTTCTGATTTTTTTTCCTTTCCTTTTTTTTACTTTACTTTACTTTTTTATTTTTCTTTTTTCCCTTTTCCCCTCAGCCTGTCATTTTTGGGCCTACTGTCGACCTCCAGCAAGGGCCACCCTTGTCGGCCTTAGGCAAGGGTCGTCCTTGTCGGCCTTGGGTGAGGGCCGCCCTTGCCCCCCTAGGAGTGGGCGTCCATCACCTGAGGCTACCGTGAGCGGCCATCCAAGGCCAATAAAGGGAAAAGGGGAAAACAAAAAAGGAAAAGAAAAGAAAAGGAAAAAAGAAAAGAATCAGAAAATTTTAAAAAAATTGCAAAAGTTATCCACATTAACGTCGGTTGTGCCACAAAAGATGATTAGTGCTGGCTAGCCGCCACATCAGTGATTTCCAGCAAAAATTGACTTAAAGGATTAAATTGGCGAATTGTTAAAAGGTTTAGCACCGAATTAGTACAATTAATGGAGAATGATACGGTGCTTATCTTGTGTCTTAGCAAGTTAGTAGTTGATGGAATATTAATGTGACTATATTTCGAAATCGGGCATGAATAAGACATGAGAAGTTAGATCACGAACTGAATAAATTATATTTAAATGATCGTAAAAATTGTGGAGAGGTGGGAAAAATTAGCTACTAGTGATAGCAATGTTGAAGTTCGAGTTTATTAAACTCTTGAGATGCATATGAATTATATGCAACAAACAAAAGGCTTTAGAAGTCAATTTTGCTACTCTAACCCTATAGCTGTCTTTACATATATAAAAGAAATAGTAGGGAAAAGAACAGCCCAATTCCTTAAAAAACCCCCAACTTTAGCCTTTGTCCTAATTATATCCCAAACTTTTTTTATCTTATAAAAAACCCCAAACTTTTACTTTTGTCCCAAATCTACCCAGTTAACATTTCGTCCAATTTTTAATATTATTTTTTATTTTTTCAAGTTTTTTTATTCTTTATTTTTTTTCTTTTACCTTTCGTTTTCTTTTTTTTTTGTTTCACCTTCAACCTCCGGCCGGTTGCCTGTCCGGCGACCGGCTAGAGGTGGGGGCCTGCAAAGTCAACCCCGCCGGCCGCTAGCCTGGCGAGGCTCGGTCCTGCCGGCGACTGGCGAGGTTGGCCTCGCCCAGCAACGATGAGGTCGCCCGAGGCTGAACCTCGCTGTTGTTGGGCGAGGCCGACCTCTCTAGTCGCCGGCGGAGCCGAGCCTCGCCAGTTGCTAGTGGGGCCGAGCCTCACTAGCAGCCGGCGGGGCCGACCTCACCAACCCCCGCCTCTGGCTGGTCGCCGGACTGGCAACCAGTCGGAGGTTGAAGATGAAACAAAAAAATAAAAGAAAAGGAAAGGAAAAATCAAAAATCAAAAAATCAAAATAATAAAAAATAATATTAAAAAATTAGACGAAAAGTTAACTTGGTAGATTTGGAACAAAAGTAAAAGTTTGGGGTTTTTTATGAGACAAAAAGTTTGGGATGTAATTGGAACAAAGGCTAAAGTTGGAGGTTTTTTAGGGAATTAGGCCGGAAAAGAACACTAGAAGTGCAAAAAATTATGTACAGTACTTACTTTAGTGCCAAAAGTTTTTTTTGGATAACTTAAGTACCAAATCAGAAAAAAAAATAATCACTTAAGTGCCAAATCGTAGAAAAAAGCGATCACTTAAATGTCAATTTCGGCCAAATTGATTACGTGGCACTTATAATAAAAAAATTAGTATGACTTGGCATATTTTTTTTAAAAAAATCCAATCCACGTGGCTTTCTAAAATGATGTCACACAATCTGATTAGCACTGAAGTTATCAATTTAAACAAAAGTTGGCACTTAAACGATATCTATTTACAACTTTTAGATGGCATCATTTATGGATTATATGTTGACTGGGCTCGTTGGCGAGCCATGTAGGACTAAGAAATTAATATAATATGGCCATGTTGGATTTCCGACAATCTAGATCAAAGTTGGTATTTAAGTGATCTGAAAAAAAAAATTAGCACTAAAGTGAGTGTTGTACATAATTTTTGGCACTTCTAATGCCCTTTTTCCCAAAATAGTACAACTGAAACAAGGGGCACATGTAGCATTGGCCTCGCTCTATTCTTCATAATAGGAAGTTATTGTGTCCTCTATTCGATTTTATATAAGAACACACATCCATATAGAAATATGGCAAAAACTATATAAAGAAAAAAAGAAATCCCAATCTTGAAGGCGCAGTACATGCTATTGCAAAATATGGTCTTTCTTAAAATGTTTAAATATTAAACTATACTTTCTTTTAACAACTTAAGATCATAGTATCAAAGCAGGAAGTTGCGAGTTCAAATCCTTCCAAATCCTTTGTTCACCTTCCTTATTATATATTTTCATACTTAGTCTTAGGTCATAGTCTAGTTTACGCGTGCATAGTTAGTTTATGGAAAAATGGTCCAAAAAGTCATAAACATATTATACTGCAGCCAATTTAGTCCTAATATTTCTTAAACCTTTCAATTATGTCAATTTAGTCATAAATCTTTAAAAAATTTGCCAATTCAGTCATAAATCTTTTATCAATTTGCCAATTTAGTTGTTCCGGCCAATTTTGGTTGGAAAATTGCTGACTTGGCAATCTAATTAGTGTTCACCGTCCTACATAGCACCACTAGTGCTGGCATAGATAGTTTTTTAAATTTTTTAAACTTTCTGAATTTTTTTCTTTTCATTTCATATATTATTTACTTTACTTTTCTTTTTCTTTTCCCCCTTTTCCCTCCGCCGGTCATCATTAGGCCTCGTCGATGGCCGCCCTCACCGACCTCACTGTCCAAGGCCGGTGAGGGCGGTTCTTGCCCATCCAGGAGTGGGCATCCATCATTCGAGGCCGACAAGGGCTAAATTGGCAAATCGTTAAAAGGTTTAGAATCAAATTGGTACAAATGAAAAGTTTAGGACTAAACTGGTAAGTTGTCAAAAGGTTTAAAATTAAATTGGTACAATTGAAAGGTTTACGATTGAATTAGCCATTGTACAACGGAATTTAAGATTTTTTTGGACAATTTCCTCGTTAATTTCTAGTGGACCCAACAGAGTCTACGATGTATGTTGTGTGGAATAAAGGTTTAATTGGAAGAATACGCAATGAATCCATAACAATAGAAGACCTTTGCAATGCACAAGAATAAAATATACTAATCAGTTTACACTTTACTTTTGTGGCTATTTGGGTTCCCGTCATTTGAATTATTGCAACTTTTCTAATATGAACTTTTAGTTTTGCTTAATCTAAAGATTTTTGTTAATGTGTTTTACATATATTCTTCGCATATCTGTATTTTGTAAGTCCATTAATATGTTTCACATATTTAACGCGTACTCGTACATCGAATTTTTGGGTACATAATAATTTGTAATACGTGGCATATACCGAGTTTATCCAAGTATTAGATAGATTAAAAAGTAAAGTGTATGGAGAAGTGTTTATCCCCAACATAAATAAGGTGCACGTTAAAATTATACACAGTCAATACATTAGGAATTGGTATTCTATTTTGACCGATAAGAACAACTTGATTGTGCGTGGGTGTCGGCATTGACTTCGAATCTGACTTCGAATCTTTCTTATCACACAAATATTCATCAAAACGCTCATATATTTTATTAGAATGTATTTTAATAATGGATAAAGTTGTATTAGCTGATTTCACGTTTTAGGATGAGGCCAAACGAAGGGAATGAATATATCTCGAAATTTATCAAACAGGAAATGAGAGAAAAAGGGAAAAAAGAAAATGAAAAGAAAATAAAATATCGAGTGCCCAACTGTCTATTATACAGATTTACGCCTCCGTTTGCGTGATGCCAATCCGTCCTTCTCTTCGGGGTGAACCTCAACGCGGCTCATCACCCTACGCTGGATGAGATTATATCAATCGCGGCTAAGATCATACCGCACAAAGTGATCCTCTTTCTGCCAGATGAAGTAGACTTCCGGGTTACGCTCCATCACCTCCTCATAGTACTCTTGCAGAATACCCTCCCTCATTCTGCTACTGCCGTACGGATAGAACGCCAGAGCAAATTCTTCTGGCATCTCCACGAATTGGAGACTCTTGAGGAGGGTGAGGCCGCGGATGACAACCAGTAATGATTGCCACTCCAAGTGCCTGCATCCGCCGCCAATGAAGAGACTCTGAAGGCGAGGCATTGCCTGGCCATTCATCGACACAGATCTCAGATTTTCCAGACAGCCGAGGTACAATTCCTTGAGCTTTGGGAACCCTCCATCTCCAATATCCAAAGTTTCCCCATCAAAGGCCTCAATCAGATCAAGCCCCACGAGATTCGGCAAATTCTGGAGCGCAACTAGGGGGCTCGATTTCAATCTGCTCCATCCCAAACGCACTTTGGCCAGGTTGTTCAGCAGAGGAAGCCAACGAGGCAGCTTCTCCAGACATCCTCTGATATATAGAGCCCGAAGGAACGGGGGAGGTGAAGATAGAAAATCCAAATCAATTACTTCAGACTCACTTTCTGCAACCACCTCTAGGGATCGAAGGTGGGTCATCTTCTCGAGGGAGTGGCATAGTTCCTTTGCATCATCTTTCATCAGGTCCGTCACGCCCAACCTCCTTAGTTGAACTAACTCTCCAATCTCTTGCATTGTATTCTTTCTCCGACCACCACCAGCTTTTATGGAATACAATTTCTGCAGTGATGTTAGTGCTCCAACGCCCTGGGGAGCTGAAAATCCCTTTATAGTACTCCAGGCTGCAAAAGGTATGGTTTCTGCATCACTATACACCAACAGATGCCGTAGTTTCTTGAGCTTGGTTATCTCCATAGGCAGCTCAGAGACCGACGTTTGTTTAAGATCCAGAGTCTCTAGATTTTGGAGTTTCCCAATTGACCTAGGAATGATGCTCACGTTGGTGCTTCTCAAACTTAGATACTTCAAGTGGAACAGAACTGGCAATTGTTGAGGGAACTTGTGAAGGGATGAACCTCTCAGATCTAACACCCTCAGCAGCTTGGAGCCACTTGGGACAAATTGCTCATCCAAGCTTGACAATTTTTCTGACTCAAAAATGAGCAGAGAGCGTAGGCTTGGGAGATTTAGCTGGTTCAGTACGTCGTTGCAGGTGTATTGAACCGACAGACGCCTGACTTTTTTGTGCAATTTTGTTTTCTGCTCGGATGCAATAGAAACAAAGTTTTCATCCCTTAACTTAGAAAGGATACTTTCACGCATTAGGTCATGTACCCTACAACTGCTTAGCCTTCCGTCCAAAGTTGTTCCTGCAATTTGCACCAAACTTCTGTTTATAAGCTCCTTCAGGTATCTTTCAGCAACCTCCTCTTGTGTCATCCCTTCTCTTTCCTCAACAAATCCTTCTGCAATCCACAGACGGATGAGCCTCATACACTCAATCTTATGATCCTCTGGAAATACTCCTAGGTACAAAAAGCAGCTTTTCAAATTATAATGCAAATCATTGTAGCTCAAGCTGAGAATTTTCCTGAAATTTTGCATCCTGTCATTGCTTTCTAGTTCTGCAGCAAGGCTACGAGAAATCCTTCCCCATTCCTGAACAACTTTTGCAAAGAGAAGACCACCAATTGTCACTATGGCAAGTGGCAAACCATCACATTTTTTCAAAATCTGTCGAGAATCGTTTTCTAGTTGAGGAGGACAGATATCCCCACGGAAGGCTTTCTTGCAAAATAAGAGCCATGATTCTTCTCGAGACAAGGGCTTAAGGGCATAAACTTTTGATTGGCTAGATGAACCGGTAACGTCACCTATGCGAGTAGTGATTATTATTCGGCCACAGAAATTGCCATTAGGCATTGCATTTTTTATACCTTCCAGTGCTTCTAATTTCCATACATCATCTAGAACAATGACGTACCTCTTTTGCTTCAGAAAGTCTTTCAATGTCTGCTTGAGACTCGTGCTCTTCATGATTTCTATTCCTTGGGGGACCGGTTGCTTAATTTCTCCATGGAGTTGTGCAATCATGTCCCTCAAAATATCCTCAATCTTATAAGACTGTGAGACACTGATCCATGCATGGCTTTGAAAGTAGGCTTTTACTTGGTGACTGTCGTAGACTCTTCCTGCCAGAGTAGTCTTCCCAGAACCCCCCATCCCTACGATTGATACGACTTCAAGTCCGGGTTCTCCGTCGACAAGCCACTTAATTAGCTCTTCTCTCGGCTTGTCAATCCCCACCAGTTCACCTTCCTCGACTAGAAAAGCATCCTCCCTGAGGTCGTGTGATGAGGCGCCTCTGGTGGACATGCCAGCACTTTGCTCTGTGCTATATGACTTGAAATGGTATCGCCGATGCCCTTCGCCTATGCTGATGACTCTTGACTTGATATCAGCTATTTTGGAGGAGAGATGATGACGTTCTTTCAAGTTGTTTATGGATATCCTGATCTTGTGAAGGTACCTCATGACCCCATCTACGTGATCTCTTGCCAGATTGAGCGTGAATTCATCTAGAATATCCTCCACATCGTATGCGACATCTCTGACCTGTTTCACCCATACCTTCGACTCAGGGTCATCGTCTTTCGACGACTCGGCAGTTTCTAAGAAGGCCTTCATTCGCTCAAATTCATCTCTGATGAATTCAATATCTCCACGTACCCCTTTCGGTAGATTCACCTCTTTCTCAACGAACATAGCAAGCTTATCACCCAGAAATGACACTACGAATTCTGCCATTTCTCTTGCTCACTGATCTCACGAGATTAAAACTCAGGCAAGAAGGAAATAGGGTATAGCAGTTTGCTATCACCGTCTGAGACCAAAATAAAGAATCCTTTGAATGAACATCCAAATGGGCTTTGAGCTCGCCTATTCGGCGAAGTCTTCCAATGACTTCTCCACTCCGATGGCACAACAATGATTGCGATAGCTAGGCAGACTGCCCGGTCAAGGCAGCTGCATTTCATTGGACCCCGGTGGCAGATTTCTATATTGCACTCTTGCATTGATGATTCCAGCCGACAAATGGGACTGGGCAATTTGCTACTCTTGTGGCTGGTCAATTCACAATCCAATAAGTAGAAAACGCGGGATTTAGGTGGAAGGGGGTGAGACAAATGCCTTGTCGATGACTTTCGCGGAAACGCACCGTGGAATTCTTATCTGTTAACGCGGTTGCCTTCTCGCAACTACAGAAAACGACTTGTGTGATTAAGTATCCCAGCAAAAATTGTATTTCTCTTTTTTGAAAAAAAAAAGTTTTGACATTGTCAACGGGTTAAAGTACTTATTTACTCCTCTAACTTTCGCTCCTAGTGTGATTAAGTTTTCGAACTTACAGAAATTGTTGAATCAAGTCTTTCCCTTATTGGCCATCGACTATTCCATCAAATTGCTTAAAGTGGCATAGTGAGCGATCACTGAACCCTTGCCAACCTGTTCCACCTAGGTACTCCTCTAATTTATGTGCAGGCTTTGTTGGGGGGTATTGATCCTTACCACATATCTCCTCCTAAGTAACTAAAATCAGTTACTAGATATCATATTTTGATCCGATATCGTTAGGGTAATCGATAGGCCCAAATGACCAATTTGTCACCCCATAATCTTGGGAAATTGGAGAAATTTCACATGTGCAGAGGCACTCTAATTTCCTAGGAGGACAATAATGCCCATCCCCCTAAGGATTATTGCATGAGCCCGGTATCTGCATTTTGGATCCATCTACACCACTAAAACTTGTGGATTGCAATGAATTTCATAAGACCTACCAAATTGAATAGTTTGGATGGACAGGCATATACACAATTCATACAATAACTTCCATCTTATTGTGACATAAATTTGGAACCGATATGTTCGAAGTACCTAAAATGGGTAATTAATCCAGAGATGATGCATAGTAACTCGTGCACAAGTAGTTACGTAGCTGAAGTTATGTCAAAACGATGAGATTTAGTTTTTTTTTTTGCTACAATGGCCAAATTGTTTAAAAATCAATTACACATCAGATGATCTCTTGACAGACGGGCGCATGACTTAGTCATCAAGATAGAAGCTTGCACTCCTGTCAAAAATTCCACCTATGCGTATGAATAATCTTTCATAGATATATAATCTGGGTACGCGATACAATTTAATACTGAAATTAGTATTGTGAAAGCACTGCTTAATCCACTAAAGTCGCTCCTTTTTCACATGATTCCCTCCATGTTCCATGCCCACACACTCAACGATAAACAAGTTCAACATTAAGTATAGGAAATTTTGTTCAGTAAAGACATCATAGCATGCATATAAAGAAGATGAAATGAACATCGGATTTGACGCGTCGTCAAACACATGCACATCATGGCTATAGTTGAAGATATTGCAAATGGATCAATTCGACCAAACCTAATGCTACAACGATATATTATAGATTTTTTTATTGGCTAACCAGTGACCAGTTCAATTGGAAGAGTTCCATGCCATAGACAAACACACAGAGAAGATGATTGGACATAAACTAAATTTATTGAATGAGTGGTTTTCATGACCACTCGGCGTGAGGCCATCGACCTACACTGACGGCGGCGGTGATGAATATGTAATGTTATTGTACTTATCAGTGGGGCTGACCATCGCCCAAGTTCTGGCTTTTTTGTTCTTTCTGCTGGTACGTAGTCTGAAACGAGAAAGGAGTGAATTTGTTCGTGGAGCCCTTTGAGCTACTAATTTGATCTGTTCCCGGTGTTTTCCTATCTGGGTTCTTGAAGTTTTCAGTGATTGTTTAGTTTTCTATTACCAGATTCTGTTTATGGATTGTTGAGTTTAAAGGACGAAGTGAATGGCGAGAGAACCTGTAGAGACTGGAAGGGAGAAAAGGTTGACTGCTGAAATTGAACGTTGTTTACTCATAGCACTTGAGAAAGAGGGAAGGGCCTTTTGTAAGATGCAAAATCTGTGCTTGACTTTCGCTGACCAGTTTCTGTGGCACCATTGTTTCATGCCTCACAAGTTTATTGAAAACTGCCTGATAGGTTTGCAGAGATATAACAACGAGAACAAATTGAAAACCAATATGTGGACTGATATGAACGAGGTTGTGTATTTATTGAAAATGTTGGAATATAAAAGTTCTCATCACAAGCGAGTGCATATCTACTGTGTTAGAAGTTGATAAGGCATGACTTACTGTTGCTGAAAGTTCGTGTAACTGAGACTGGAATGATGCGGCGCACCTTTAATACCTAGCACATACTGTCCGGGGCAGTAAAGAGTGTAGACATTTTTCGAGTGCACTAAGATAGCCATGGGAAATGAGAATGATACTCTCAGCTCATATAATCAATTCTTTGTTGACAAACATTGTGTAAAACTTTTGAGTATGGAAGTTCAAAAAGTCTATGCGCAAAGCTCGTGCCTATGAAGGATTTATAAGGGTACTGCGATTTTTATTACATTCGAAAAAACTGCATCGTGATTAGAATTATATTTAGGATGAAATTGCTGCCTAAGTGACATGTAAAGTATCCATCAGAGAGTGTTGTTTTGTGTGCATATCAGGTTTTCTGTTCCGTTAAAATATATATCACTCTGCCGTAATTATTGATGGAGCCATTGCACTGTTAATGTCTTGTTGAATAAGATTTGAATATGCTTTTCCTCTTCTTTTTTATCTCTGACTGTATAGCATATCATTTGTGAAGGTCGCCTTTGGATGCATGCCGCCAGCAAAGCTCCAGATGAATCTACTATCGAAGCCATGGAGGAATTCTCCAGGGAGGAATATGCGGTGAATGGGATTTACTCAAATTAAGTTCCCTGAGCGTTGTCCTGTCTCAAGACTACTATGTATTCAAAGGGAGAGGTTCGATTTTCTTCAATCTATGCTGCAACTAACATACTACAACTTATTTGTCTTGAAAGAGGATTTAAGCTCCTATTTACAAGCTCTTCAATCTATGCTGCCACTTGGGACGAATTGCTCATCCGAGCTTGACATTTTTCTTGACTCAAAAATGAGCAGAGAGCGTAGGCTGGGGAGATTTAGCTGGTTCAGTGCGTTGTTGCAGGTGTATTGGACCGACAAACGCTGGACTCTTTTGTGCAATTCTGTTTTCTGCTCAAATGCAAACGAAATAAAGTTTTCGTCCCTTAACTTAGAAAGGATACTTTCACGCATTACGTCATGTACCCTACAACTTCTTAGCCTTCCGTCTAAATTAGTTTCTGCAATTTGCACCAAACTTCTATTTATAAGCTCCTTCAGGTATCTTCCAGCAACCTCCTCCCGTGTCATCCCTTCTCTTTCCTCGACAAATCCTTCTGCAATCCACATACGGATGAGCTTCATACACTCAATCTCATGATCCTCTGCTGCATTGATGATTCCTGCCGACAACAGTGCTTGGTCATTCATGGACTTGGCAATTTGCTACACGTGACTAGTCAACTCACGACCTAGTCAACAGTGGACGCGACACAAAATATCTCACAAGGTAAATTTACGAGCATACAGCCGCGGTAGTGACCCCGTACCGATTAGTAATTGCTAATGCTCCTTATCATCCTAGTAGTTCCAACCAAAATAAGGAGAACCGCAGAGGCATTCTAGTTTAAAAGGAGGACTATTTGATCTCTTTATAATGCCCATCCCACTACGGTACTATTTTATGAGATCTGCACCGCAAGAACTTAAGGATCTGTATGAATTTCACACAAGACCTGCCGAATTAAGGCGCATTACAAAACACCTGTACATAATGGCGATAGGTGGAGATACCACAAATGGATCGATTCGACTGAACCTGATGTCGTTGTGATATGTGGTCGGGTCTATTTTATCTATTGGCTCGCCAATTAATTTGGAAGAGTTCCATGCCACACACAAACACACACGAGGAAGTGAATTGGACGTAGTCTTAATCGATTGAATGAGTAGTAGTTTTCATGACTGCGTTGTGAGCCATCTGCTCAAAGTGACGGCGGTAGTGGTGAATACGTGATGTTCTTATCTCTACTAGTAGGGCTGACCATCGGCGGAGATGGCGACTACCTTGTGGCTAAGTAGCACCGACACCAACACGCGACACGACACGACACGACACGACACAACCCGCCGACACATCATTTCTCAAAAAATAGAAAATTACAACACGTTGGGATACGTTGTATATTAAATGTATATTTTTATATATACATAATAAATTATCATTTTTATGATTATTTCAATCAAATTAATTTCATTTAAATCCACAAATAAATAATAAAAAAAAGAATGTCGGATGAGTGTTGGTGTCCGACACGTTCGACACAGAGGCCTCCGAAGAGTGTACGTGCTTCCTAGCCTCACGGTGACCCTGATCATGACATGCTTGAGCTCGTATGAACCCGCAAAGGAAACTCTTTCTGCAAATTGCATTGACGCCCCCAGCAGGAGCTTCTCTTGGAGAGCATTTGCCCGTGAACATGGCAAGCAGAAGTAGCTCATGAATCATCAAGCGAGCCATTGACGAACCATGTGACCCATTTTAGAGTGTTGCCTATAGTTTTATGCATAGAGCTAGCAGATGTAATGTTTCACTTCTTAATATAGCAGTTAGGATATGATATATATAAATAAAATGTGCAAATTAGCAATATGTGTTTGATTAATTTAGATTATTACATGTAAGGAGGGAAGATCAACAGAGAGACATGCACGAGGTAGTGGGACAATTTCAAAAAAAATTATAAACCTACTGTACATATGTCAATTCAATTCTCAGCCTATCAATTAGACTAATTTAATCATAAATCTTTGGAAGATTTATCAATATAGTCATTTCGATCAATTTTAGCCGAAAATTGCTAATGTGGACGTTAGCCGGCTAGTCTTCCTACGAGGCATGGTTGTTATTGACATGACATTCTATTTTTCCTTTTTTCCATCTTCCTTTGACGGTTGCTAAGGCTTGATTATGAACCGGCGACCAACCACAAGTGAAGCCTAGCGAGGCTTGCTCTCATCGGATCTCATTATCGCTGAAGCCTGGCAATCGGTGGAGGAAGAAGGAAAAAAAGAAAAATGATAAAGAAAAGAATTCAGAAAAATAATAATAAAATTATCCATATCAACAATCAGTAGGGTTACGTAGTACGTTTGGCATCCATGTTATCAATTTCTGATCAATTTTGATGGAAAAGACTATATTGGCAAATTATGAACAATTTTAAGATTAAGTTGGCCAAATTAAAAGGTTTAAAGCTGAATGAATATTCGTATATTAAATTTAGGACTTTTTTGGTAAATTTCTTCTAAAAGGTTGACTGGGCGTACTTGATTGAGTCAAATTATTTGCATTACCTATGAGAGGTTGGCATTTGGTATCAAGAACTGGGGTAAAAAATGAAAAAAGCAAATCGGTTTATGATGGGGGGTCAAATGGGAACCCAAATCTAACACCACACAACAATTCGAACGTTCCATACTCACAAAAACCAAAGTTGTATTGTTCATGGATAGGAACTAGGAAAGACTAATAGTGAGCACAACATATAAAAGAGCTTAAATTAAACCGATGATGTTTTTATTTGGTGTGGCCGGTCCAAAAACTTAATTTTGTCTTAGTCGGGTCATTTAGGATTTCGTTCAACCTTGCAAAAATTAAATCAAGATATCTTGCAGAAATTAATCAAGATATCATCCGAATATAATGTCGAAGTTTATGTTATCTAAATAGGTTTCGTTTCCCCTAATTACCATAAATTTGACTAAAAAAAGGCTTAAATGTACTGAGACCAGTTCAAAAAATTTGGTCTATTCAGTGATTTTTTAGACTGCCAAAAGTCCTTGAAACACATTTCTTAGTAAATCAATTCTTTGAACTTTCGAACATAGATAATGGGAGGTGCATTTTTTTTTTCCTTTTCCAAACAAAATGGTAAGCTGATTTTGCTGAGACAAGATAGTTTGGTGGTCCCACCTCTACATCCGGCACACTCCAGTTTCGTTTCCAATATTGCATAACAGGAAGGTTCTTAAATAGACTCAATCTATGTAGATCAATGTAATCATAAATATTAATATGCATGATCATAGCCTCATTATGTTGATCCAAATAGCCAATTTATTATAGGAGTTCAACACCCCCGATGGAGCCATATCTACTACTCATTTGTGATGGTCCATTACCGCCGATTCACCACGGTGCTAATAAGAGTATCACCCGGCATTATCTTATGTCATAGCATAGCTAGACATACATTGCAAGCGAACTAAGGCTTTCTGAAGTTGAGGAGCGACCAAGGAATTGGAACCCATATCTAGAATGGCTCCAAACTACTTGAGAATAAGCCTTATATCACGAAACCAACCATTTAGGGAGTCTTTCCTCGTCAAATTTCTCAACAAGCTAGGAGGAGAATTGTGGAGTTGTATGCCATTTTCAAACCCAAATCTTGTGGGGCCATTAAGGAGCTTCGAGATAAGAAATTTAGGACAGTTTAGATGAAATCGACTCTTTGAATAATTTAGCTTTATACTATATTTATAGAGTGCAAGATCATCCACTACGTGGTAAAATAAGCCACATTTCTGCAAGAATGTTAAATTCGCTATATCGCCTACTTGCTTTGAAGATTATCTTTTCATTTTGCCGAGCTATCAAGGCTAAATTTGAGAATGATTAAGTGGGTCGAAATTTGAAGTCTTGAATTTCAAGAAACAAGACATAAAATAGACGCTTAGGCCATTTTGCCATCTATTCCGTATCCATAGGTTCTTCAACTTTGGAATTTTTTTTAATTTTTAATATATCTTTGCAATTGGGAAGCAAACCCAGATTCACCAATTAAGACAGGGAGAAAGAAAACCGAAACGCCGAACGGACAAATCAGCGGCTCGTCGCAGAAAGTTCGCCCGGAAATCTTTCCGTCGGATTCTCGAGAAAATCACGCAGCCCCGAGCAAAACCCAGAATTTGGTTTCGTCGAAAGAGGAAGGAGAACGGCGATGCAGAGACGGAACCAGGGGAATTGCCGGAACCCGTGCCTGACGATGCACCAGCCGTGGGCTTCTTTGCTCGTGTACGGGATCAAGCGCATCGAGGGCAGGTCTTGGCCTGCCCCAATTCGAGGTTCGGTTCTGGGACTCCGTTTCATACTCTTAATCTCGCGCCCAAGTTCCGACTTTTTTTGTTTCTTTTGCTGTAACGGAGTCTGAAACGAGAAAGGAGTGAATTTGTTCGTGGAGCCCTTTGAGCTACTGATTTGATCTGTTCGCGGTGTTTTCCTGTCTGGGTTCTTGAAGTTTTCAGTGATTGTTTCGTTTTCTATGGCCAAGTTCTGTTTGTGGTTTGTGAAGTTCAAAGGATGAAGTGAATGGTGAGAGAACCTACAGAGACTGGAAGGGAGGAAAGGTTAACTACTGAAATTGAACATTGTTTGCTCATAGCACTTGAGAAAGAGAGAAGGGCCTTTTGTTCGGTGCAAAATCTGTGTTTGACTCTCGCTGACTAGTTTGCGCGGCACCGATGTTTTCATGCTTCACAAGTTTATCGAAAACTGCCTGATTGGATTGCAGAGAAATAACAGCAAGAACAAATTGAAAACTGATATGTGGACCGATACGAACGAGGTTGTGTATTTATTGAAAATGTTGGAACATAAAGTTCTCATCACAAGCAAGTGCAAATCAACTGTGTTAGAAGTTGCTAAGGGATGACTTACTGTTGTTGAAAGTTTGTGTAACTGAGAATGGAATGATGTGGCACTACTTTAATACCTAGCACATACTGTCTGGGGCAGTGAAAGATACGAAGTACAAACATCTTGCGCGTGCATTAAGATAGCCTTGAGAAAGTTAGAATGTTACTCTCAGCTCATATAATCAATTCTTTGTTGACAAATATTATGTTAAACTTTGAGTATGGAAGTTCAGAAAGTCTATGCGCAAAGCTGGGATCTAGCAAGTACCGTCAACGTCTTGTTGAAGAAGTTTTGAATATCCTTTTCCCTTTCCTTTTCCTTTTCGAGGATCTCTGACTATGTAGCACATCATTTGTGAAGGCCGCCTTTGGATCCACGCCGCCAGCAAAGTTCCAGATGAATCCACAATCAAAGCTATGGAGCAGTTCTACAGGGAGATTTATGCGGTGAATGGGATTACTGAAATTAAGTTCCCTGAGCACTATCCCGTCTCAAGACTACTAGGTATTCGAAGGGAGAGCCTATTATGCTGCAGCTAACATACTCGGACTTTCGTTTTTTTTGAAAGAGCACTTAAGCCTCCTATTTACAAGTTCTTGAAAATTCAAATCATCTTCTGATGGATTTCCCAGATAAATAGCAGTTTTATGTATGTCTTGATAGAAAAAAGTGTAGATATGGATTGCTTTTATTGCTCCATTTCACCCGCATTAATTTCTGTTTTATCTAAGCTCTTTGTTGGGCAAAGTTTCTAACAGTAGATTCTGCATCATAGAACGGGTGTTCGTCTTTTTCAGAGAAATGCATTGACAATTGGAATGTTTTGCCTATGAAAAAGGTTGTGTCGAAGTGGTTGGCTGTGTCCGAGGTGAAGAGCTAGCTAGTTGGGATGGGGTGCCTGAAGGGGTGGGACACACTGATCTTTTGCTTGCTTTGTTTCTTGAATACCTATCTGATTTCACAAATTAAGTTGAACACGTAAACATTTGTAATTACAGGTAAGGCTGGAAGCACTAACAGATTATTGCTGGCTCTGTGAACAGCCACAGGTGTGTAAATCTGTCCTATTCGCAATCGGTACTTAGTTCTCACATATGTTTGTTCACCATTTATGTATTTCCCACACTGATTCGACTTTGTTGATATATTTTTAAGTAATACAGAAATTAGTCATTCCTTTCGAGATGCGAGGGTACCAGAAGATTTACAGCTTAGAAAAGAAGGTAAAGGATTTGGCTATGTAAATTATCATATTATGCATGACATTGCACATATGCTGACAAATGAACTTTTCACAGATATACGAAGCTGCAGCCAGAGGGCTTACTAAAGTGGAAAGTCCACTGCCCGTAAAGTTTCCGCTTCCAAATCCACGTGATCTTTTTTCATTGAAGCCAGGTTCCCTATTACTAGATGTGTCTGAATCTAAACAAAGTGAACCAGGGAAATCATCGAGTCTCAGTGCCGCCATAGCTGGTGCACGAGCTGCTGCCACTCAGTTTTCAAAGAACCAAAATCATAGTACATCTTATTCGACAAGAACGAGTGTGATGGATATTGACACCTTGCAGAAGGTTGAGACTGCATCATCTGATTTGGAAGAAGTTTCAAATGACAGTACTCCTAGGGATAATGAGAAGGAGTTTAGTGGCTACAATCAAACATTAACAGGAGAGCGGAAGCAGCAGGCCGGGCCTTCTTCAAAGGTGCGGTGATTCTCCTTCTGAATACTTGCTTCTTATAATAATTGTTAGTTTTCTGTTTAGGCAGTTACTTCGAGTGGGCAATGTAGTTATTTCACAAAGGTAATGAGAAGATAGTTGACGTTTTATAGGTTTGCTGCAAAATGATATAGGGGCTATGGCCATTCACACTCTGATTTTCATGAAACCAGGACTAGCTACGAGCTCGCTGATCAAGTGTAAATTACGGGCGCAATTGTTTTGCAAAAAAAATGATTTGGAAAATATTTTTCTAAAAATAATTGCTTGTATCGCTTACGAAAATGAACTAATGAAGAAAATATTCATCGTCCACAAAAATTTTTAGATATAAACTGTTGTCAATAATGAAATTTTTTTATTGACTAATTATTTCAAGCTATGCAAGTGATTATTTTTAGGAAAATATTTTTCAAATCATTTATTTTTCGCGAAACAAACGGAGCCTACAATTTGGTTATGAGATTCGCAACTTTGGCCAGTTGGAAAGATCTCATAATTCAATCTTGGTCCGTGACTGTTGAATTGGGTTCTTCCTGCTTTTGATGTACATGGAGTGCATCAGACTAATTTCCAACTTCCTTGCTTCCTGTTATGAATCAACCATTTCCGCTGATTTACAGTCTTCTACTTACTAGATTTTTGCTGAAGCTGTGCGGGCATTGAAGTCTTCATGAACATAATGTTCATACTAATTCCTAGTGTGGGTTCGAGGTTGAACTGCTGGGTGCCGAGAACGAACGTGCATTGAAACATGGTTTCGCGGGGGTTCTAGTACATCTTTTCGTGAAGTCATATAATAAGATTCGGATGCCCTCGTATCATCCCGCCTCTTTGTTTTAATAATCATGTACAGGCCGTCATTTTATCGACCGAGCTAGGTGTATCGTGAGTGTTTCTATAGGTGATGCTGACAATTACTTCCTTGGTCGTATAATAGTGTACTATTCGCTGTGTGATCATGGTAATGGATTTCATATTCCTTCGTGGAACTCTTTTTAGATTTCATCTCGAGATATTCCTTTCCTATATTTTGCATTTTGATTGCTCATAAGCATGTCTTAGCAAGAACATCATGGATACTATATAATAATTGTTTATGTGTTACGTTTCCTATGCAGTGAAGATTGTATTGCAAAACTAGTTCACAAAATGACTCTTACAAGCTCTTGTTGTGGGCTTATAAACAATCCACTATTTTTAATACCCATTTATGGTCTGTTGCACCCCTATTGTTTATTAGGGATGAGCGGTCTCAAGTTCTATCTAGAACTTGGAACCAATCCTGGAGAATTGATTTTTCATTTTTTAGAACCTGAAACTTATCTTACATACCCTAGAACTTGTAACCTAGGATCTACCTAGGCTTATGTTATTAATTGAACAATTGTAGTGAATCATCACATTTAATGATCATCATTTGCTATTATGATTAACTGACAACAATATATATTTAGACATACGAAGAATATGAAACATTAACAAGTCATAAAATGAAAGCTTAAACTAGCGATTTTAGATTATATGTTCATAATTTAATGTCGTGGAACACCGCAGGATCACTTGAAGACATAGACTAAGAAAAATACAAAAATCTTGTTTAAGGTTTCCACTTATCTAGAACCTATCCATAGAAATAATTTTCTCAATTTTTGAAATCTAAAATTTATCTTGCATATCTTGAAATTTGAAACCTATAAATTTTCAGTGGTCAGATTTTTAAGTTCCAAACTATATCCTGGAATCATGCTCCCCTCTATTGTTTTAATTAGTCTTCTGACACTTGGCATTATGACTACTTCTCTTGGTTGACTAGGCAACAACGGAATACTCTACCAATAGGCGGGTCATAGTTCCCGATCTGTGTGCATTTCAAAACGTTTATATCAACCAGCTGGCTACCAACATATGTTGACATTTTGGCCTCAAAACTTCAAAAGCATTGACCAACTGCAGATTTAGTTCCCATCTGGTTCAGTCTTTCTTCAGAAGCCATGCTCTATAAAAGCAGCATCAGTGCATCATCTGTCTTACCAGTTAACGAACTCGACATCCACAAAAATGGGTCTCGTTTCAAAGTTGCTTGCTTTCATGTTGATCCACCAGTTGCTTGTATCGCCAGTCTTATGTGATGGTTCGATTGGCTCACACCATCTTCCTCATGAGTTGAGGTTGTCGCCTATTAGGGTCACAAGAAGGTCTCCTCCGCCACCTCCTAGGGTGAATGCTCCCATCCATTTCAAAAGTCCTCCTCCTAGACCAATGGGTGCGCCACCTCCTCCGCCACTGCGGCCTCCACCACCGCCACCATGCAGCTAGTCAGATAGAAGCAATCGCCTTACCGATTCCTACCATTTTCCTCATACTTGCTGTAGAAGTTTTTTTTTTTTTTTGGTAAAGTAAAAGAGAGTGAAAAAATGGGGGCATTCCGAGAACATATATGATTCTGTGACTCCATTTCTACTACCATTTCTACTTGCTGTAGAAGTTTGTGACTCCATTTCCAGATTATTTGATTCTGTGGTGATACGTGTATATGAATGTAAGAGAACATATATGAATATAAAGGGTTGAAGAAAACAGTTCACTGCCCAGTCATTCTTCGAAGTTAATATGATCTCAGTATACGAGCGTTAGCTTAGACTTTTGGGTATAGAAACTGTCAAAGATATCCATGGTATTTTCATCAAGAACCTCTTTAGTTGCAGAGCCAAACAAGATCCAAGACCAATTGCGGATCTAGGTTCCTCCATCTGTTTCCTTTTCTCCTTTTGCTGCTGAGCGTTTGGGTTGTATGATTGTATCTAATTAATGTTGATCGATTGGTTCTACCAAGAGACCCCAAGAAATCTGCCATTTTTCTCCTCAGCAGCATCGACTAACATTTTGGAATAGTAGGTTGGTACTGAGATTGATATGCATAACTAGATTAATAAATGACGGGGCACATTCATCCCATGGGCTATTTAAAACAGCAGTGAATGCTTCATCTGCCTTCGTTTAACAGATCCAGACGCCATGGGTGCCATTCTAAAGTCTCTTGTTCTCATCCTGATCCTCCAGTTGATTGTATCCGCAGCTTCATTTGATGATGACTCGAGGGATCATCAGTTGAATGTGGTGTTGCCAGACCGGGTCATCAGAAGATCTGCTCCACCACCTCCTAAGGTAAATGGCCGTGTCCAATTCAAAAAGCCTCCTATTCCGCCTCCAACTCCACCTCCGCCTCCACCTCCACCGCTGGTGCAGCTAGTGCCTCTGCCTCCACCTTCGCCTCCGCCTCCACCGTCCATGCAGCTAGCACCTCCGCCCCCATTGCCCGTGCAGCTAGCGCCTCCGCCTCCACGTCCGCCTCAGCCTCCATTGCCCGTGCAGCTAGTGATACCACCAACATCACTTTCTTGATTTCTTCTTTCTTTTTCCCCTCCTCATGTACTTGAATGTAAGAAAACTCTGAGGACATAAAACAGATCGAAGAGACAAAATGTTCTGTGCAATTCTGCTGCTTTTTCTCTCATTCGTCTCAAGATTTTGATTTGATTCATTTTTATTAACTGTCTGGACACCTGTGGACTATGTTAAAAGCCTCAGAGTTTAGAGGATGAATAGGATTATCTCGACTATCCAACTTTGCACAAATTTTTCTTTTGTTTGCTAAGCTCGCTGATTTGTCCTTTGGGTAAGGCATCGAACACACATAGACTACATATTACACCACGGGTCACTGACATGATGCCACGAAATTAACTTCTTCCAAATTTTAAATGCAAGTTGGCCTTTTACTCCATATTGAGACAGCATCAAGAACCAAAGGATTAATGAATTTCCAAATATGTTATTACATGTCGAATTTCAGACGTCTATAGTAAAGAGGTATACCCCCTCCTGATGAATAAAGGGAAAACTGAAGTACTACAGGGATGATCTGCCAATTGAGCAAGTCTCATATTTAGACAACAACGGAGGAAACATCAAAAGAGGTCCCTCCCAATATCCAAAATGGGCAATTTATAAAAAAAAAAACCCATTTCAATCTGAAAAGTTCATGTTCAAACTGCGTTCATGTTCGACCATAGTCTCAAATCGAACCGGGTTGTATGTTGATCTGTATCAATATTTGTAGATCGACATACTTCTCATATTCATGCTGTTGCCTTTCACTCCCAATCTTCATCACTCAATTGATCCTCAATCTCTTCTCTTGGTGGCCTCACCACCAACACCACGGTCCCTAGACTCTCCCCCAACCCCATCTCCTTCAATCTCCACCCCCGCTCCACCTTCAATCCGTAGCCACCGCCGCCATCGGCATCGGCATGTGCCGCCACCATATAAAAGCCTTCGTCCTCAGCCACCTCTTTCCTCCCCCTGTCGGCCACAACCAAGATGGCCTCCTCCTTGTACCACCTATTCACCTTCCACGGCAACACCCTCGCGTCCGGGAATGCCACCACCACTCCGCCGGACATTCCCAACGCCGACTCCCATCCCGGCAGAACCACCCACCTCGCCCACCCTTTCTCCGCCACCACCACCCCGAACTCCCCTTGGCTCTTGCACCCCCACGGCGCCTCCAAGATCTCCCTCTCCCTCTCCTCCGCCCGACACACCGGCAACACCACCACGGAGCTCGCCTCCGCCACCTCCCCCATCTTCATCCTCACCACCGGTACCCGAACCCCACCCTGCACTTCCCCTTCTTTTCCATCCCCTTCTCCGCCTTTCCCTTCCAATTCCTCCAGGATCACGCCTTTCGCTTTCTCCGTCTCCGCGACACTCAGCGCCTGCTCCAATGCCGACGTCCTCTGCTCCGACGGGTTCCTATGCTCCCTACTCTGCCTATAATACATGAACGACAAGCAGTCTCCGGGCAATTTATACTCGAACTTCTCCCACCCTTTATCCCCGCGCCGGCGAGGGAAGTCCTTCATGGCGCGGGCGAGATCCTGCGCGCCCTTCGCGTCGAACTTATTCCTAACTATGAATTCCGCCGCAGCAGACCGCTGTGCGGCACTCAGGAGCCGGATTTCGTAGAGGAGCTCGGCGCCGCCCATGTCGAAGGCGGCGACGACATCGGGGTCGGTTTGGGATTGGATCAAGGAGTCCCTGACCTTGGCGGCGACGATGAGGCGGTTCTGCTCGACGCCGGAGAGGCCGGTGATCTCCTCGATGGAGGGAGGGGTGAAGCCCTCCTGGATGAGGGAGGGGATGAGTGGGGCGTACTCGAACCAGAGGCCGAGGCGGTTGGCGAGGATGTCGAGGCGGCTGGCGATGTCGAGGGAGCGGAACTGGGAGGGGAGCGGGGAGGGGGGAGGGCGGAAGGGCTGGTAGACCCGCTGCTGCTGCGGCGGAGGGGAGGCCGGGATTAGAGGGTTCGGTTTGAGGCTGGCGGAGATGGGCCTCCGGCCGGCTGAGTGGTGGTGGTGGTGGTGGGGGTGGTGGAGGGGAGGGAAAGTGAGGGGCTTAAGGGTGGTGGTGGGGTTGAAGAATTGGTGGTGGTGGTGGTGGGTGTGGGTGGTGTTGATGAGGGCTAGAGAGAGCATGGCGGCGGCGGCGGTGGCGACGGCGGGAGGCGGTGGTGCAGTGAGGGTGGAGGAGGGTCACCGTGAGTCTCCAGTGAAACCTTATCTGAACTGAAATTGAATGGTGGCTTCTGATATTTTTCTTGCAGGAGATGGAAGAGGAAGAAGGAGAAGTCCAAAGTTGGTTTGGTCTCAAATGCTCAAATCAAAAGAAACAGGCATCTTCTGCTTCGGGAGTTCAATGGGCCACAGAGCCCAGATTAAGAAATTTCTTTGGTGAATTTCCCCTCTTCGCATTCACTTCTCCTTTTCCTTTTCTCTTTCTTTTCTAATCTAATCTTCCATCAACTCTTCCAATTTTCTTCCTTTTGGAATCCCAACTTATGTTCAATTGAATCCGTTAGGAATTCAAGCATCGTTTTACCTCAAAGTGGCAGGGCTGACCTGAGGGGGTTGGTGGTGGCTGTCTCCTCCGTCGGCGATTTGCGGGTTTTAGGTTTAAATTGCAATAATCTCCGAGTTTTCACGTAAAGTGAAGATTGTTACTAAATTATAGTTCTCGTAGTTTGTACAATAGTTCTAGCTACGGAGGAGGCGCACCTAATCTCTTTCCGGTTGAGTTGGATAGAAGCAATCTTTCTAGGATCGAAGGAACCGAAGAGTTCTTTCTTTCTAATAAATTATTTTCGAGTTTTTTTTTTGGGTCTTTAGGGTCGACCAGAAATGTTCTTCCTTTTGACTTGGCAATGTAAAGTCCTTCGAAATGAGCTCAAGAAGTGTCAGATATGTGTGCAAGTTAATAGGAGAAATCTATGGCTTAAAGCGGGCGTCCAGGCAATAGTACGTTAAATTTATTTCATCAAGCCATCTTAGCATATGGGTGTACGTTGATAAAGAAGGGCTATTGTGTTTATGTAAAAGGGTCCAACGGTAGTTTCGTGCTCCTTTTTTTTCGTTTTTAATGTTGACGACGTATGTTGAAAAATAACAAGGAATTCTTTTCCTTACCAAAAAAAAAATAACAAGGATTATCCTACTAATCAATGCAAACTTTGATGGGGATCAAATGGATGTTCATGTATCTTCATCTTTGAAGGCTCGAGCAAAGGCTCATTTCTTATGTTTTCTCATATGAATCTCTTGTCTCCAACTACTGGGAATCCCATTTCCGTACCAGTTGTTGTCCTCTAGCTTTGAGATGAAGGACATGGGTGAAGCTAGCTATCTACTTGGTGTCAAGATTGTCGAAGATAGATTTAATAAACTTCTTATTTTGTCTCAAGACTTACATCAAGAAGTTGATTGAACGATATAGAATGCGCAATCGTGAATCTACAGAGACTCCCATGGAAAAAGAACGTGGGATTAGAGATGTGCAAAGTGAACCGTCAAAATTGGGAACCACTTGGATCAGACCGAACCAGTCGGTTGGATTCGGTTTCCAGAAGTGTCAATCTGATTCCCTATTCCTAAAAGTGAAACCGGTGTCCGGACAGTCCAGTTCCCAGTTCTAAGGGAGAATCGGATGGACAACATATACTTTTTTTTTTCAAAAAAATTAAACCCTAAATAAACTTCATTGATAAAAATTAGTAAAATGTGAATTAAACCCTAAGTGAACTTCGTTAATATAAATTCATTGAAAAAATTAGTAAAATATGAACTAAATCCTAAGTGACCGATTCTATTGGACCGGACCGGAACTGGACTGGATTAGATTGGTGGTCCGGATCGAGAGCAGATCACTCCTACGTGGGACTAACCCTTGAAGTGCACGTGCAATTCTCATTTGGGTTTGTGTTGGTGATGTAATTGGTGACAGGACATTTACATGCATGCGTTTGCTCCTCAATCAAATTTGCTTCTTCTCTCTGTTCAACCATACGAGGCAACCAGCACATGTGAAGTGGAGACTGTCAATTTGAAAAAAGGGCTTCAAAGCTAGCTGAAAGCCCTCACTAAGAGCTTTCTTACGTCAGCCCCGGTGTCAGCTTTGACCAATCCTTCTCTCTTTGAATATTGAACTTCTGAAAGACTTTCATTTGCTTCTGGAACTTTTCTGTCTTATTTTTTTTGGTCAAGGAACTTTTCTGTTGAACCCACCGAAAAAATATGTTTTGGAGGACCAACCCTTTCAACCGGAGACGGCCCACATCGTATTATATTTTATTATAGACTATGGTTATTATATCTAACTCTAGCCGCATAGCATCATTATTAGCCTAAGGCCCCCCGTGTTGCCCTCATTATATGCATTTCTTGACCAACTCTTTAGGACCTGACCACTGGAGGATAATTATAAGAGCCAGTGATTGTTATTGGGTACAAGGGCACGAGCCACTTTCTTTGCACAGTATTGGCACTTGTTTAACTTAATCGTTTCTTGAAATGAACTTCTTTCTAAAATTTTGCTATTGACATGGAGTTTGAGCAGCCATCCTAGATATGAATCCTTGAGCAAACGGAGTCACTTGATGTACTTCACCACTAGGAAAGTGCCGTATTCACCGCTTTGAATATCAATTGGGTGATTGAAGATGATTTTGTCGCTTGAACGAAAATGGAGTGGATTTGATCCGGAAATAGCCTCACCCAAAAGCTTACCATGTGTTTTGGAGTTTCTTGAATTATAGATATTTATTCTTTTTGGTCTTTGCATATGGACCCAGTATGACTTTTCTTTTATATCAAACACTTTTAATCTTTCTGACACATAGACACGACCATTCCGACTCATTTATAACTCTAACAGTATTGTCCTAAAGTTAAACAAATCCGAGTACTAATGTTGATATGTAATTGTCCCAAACATAACACCCCTAAGTGAAAAATAGTAATACCCTTGACATTGCCCTTGAATTCCTACAAGGATGACTAATGAGATTCAAGAATTAGATGGATATCACACTGCTTTATTCTGATATCATGGAAACCTGAACTGAACCATTGACCTTCCTAGTTTGGAATAGTATGAAAGGGCTTTTGGTTTGGTCTTCCATTGCATTGCCAGGTCAAAGTTTGCCATGCAGACTATAGCATCATTTGCTCATATTGTCACTGTTGCTAGTTGCTTTTGGCTAAAGTAGAAGCATCAGTGTCTTTCAAGATTTAAAATAGCCTTCTAGACTACTACTCACCAAACATCGTCTTGCTTGCACCATGTTTCAGAAATAAAGGAACCAAAAAGATCGATCGACATTTGAGTCATTTGACGACGGACATCTTTTATCGCTTATGATTAAAGAATACAAATGCCACGAGGGATATAGTCTGTAGCTGGAATGTGTTGACAATAAAGTGCTTTGCTGCTGAACTAATGACCTCTTCTGACCGAAAAAAAAATTAATGACCTCTATCTGTTCTTCATGATAAAATCAGAGTGAAATAGCTTGAGTCTAATTAGCGAAGAGATTATGGTAAAATGGATGATTTCTAGACCCGATGGCGGAACCAACCCTGAAAATAAAAATAATTATAATAATAAAATATATTTGATCGAGGATTAATTAGTCGCACGAGACAGACGTGCGCAATGATGGTCAATGCTAACTCTGATTAATCAAAAGATATAATAAAATATATTCTTCACAGTGGGGTCTCTCCCAAACTTATCATACAAGGTGATTTAGACACCTACCTCATTATAAAATACGATCGATTATGCTGGATAAAGGAGAAAACAGTAATCAATAGAAAGACACAAAGGAAAATTATGTTTTTTTACTATCTTAGTTCGACATATCTTGTGTGAAAAGACTTGCAAGCTAATAGCATTTTGATAGAGTAGCGGTGACGAGTACGTCAGTTGTGAATGATACGAAATAATTACAATTCCAATTAAATATTTTGTAATGAGTGCGAGACGTTTATAAAAACGTATGAAGGAGCTCAATAGCATTGGCCGTCCCTCCTCACCATTTCGCCAAGCCCAGGCATAACCTCTTTCCACTATCTATCATGCAAAAAATGAGGGCACAATTATTGTTCTCATTATTTTCCGCTTTCTCACCTTTTGTCCATTTGGGTGAAACCAAGGACGTTGCAATAGAGAAAACCTCGGTGTCATCATCGTCAAGGGACAAAGAAGTGATGGCACGTACCGATTCAACGTACCTCCCGCTAGAGGCTTAAAAGGATTTGGCCCCATCTATTTCCCTTTCTTTGTCCTTCCTCAAATCTTTCCTAAATTCCTTTTCACCTTCCAACTCTCTTTCCCAAATTGCCATCTGTTCTCCTCTCCTTTCATGGACTGGTTGATCCTCTTCAATGGAAACTATAAGCCCTGATGGCCAGTTTGAATATGTCAAGCACAATATGTATTGGCAACGAAAGGAAGAGGCAAAGGGTGCGGTCAATAGTATTCCCGCATAAACCTTAGTCATTCCCTACAAATTCCCAAATCACGAGATGAATGATCTGCTTTTAACAAGACTGAAGAGGTGATATTCTTTCTATATTTGAAATCTAACTCAAGATACCACCTGATCACAACACAAAAAAAAAAATGAAAGTTGAAAAATGAGGCACGATGGCCTATACCAACTCATTGCAAAGTTTTAATTTCTAATTGAATTATTTACAAGATTCTCTCTCAAGATAGCCCAAATGATCAGAACGTACAGATCTCGGTGCTCAAATGAAGAGAAATGGTATGATCCTACAAAACTTGGAACTTTGCAACTAGTGATACTTGTTATTGAGTTCAATTCTAATCCAGGCTTTTTTTCACACTAAAGTGAAAAAACTGTGTAAGCTCACAAATAAATTCACCAAACTTCCCTTCCTCATCCATCTGCATATATCCTTGACATAAGGATCAAATTCATCAAACCATGAAAAAGCCTCAAAAGCATCAAAGATCACAAAAGATTAGCCAAATGGGTGGTGTTTCTTCACTTAGAAGGCCCCTTCAAGAGCTTGAGAACTTGTCCCCATCCAAACTTCAGGCCATCGATTGACCAGGACACAGCAAGTGAGCAGTGTGACAAGTGGATCCGAAGCCACACAGGCAAGTCGTTGTCATCGGGAATCATCAGAATGATGTCACTTTGAATTCTCATCTGACTAAGGCCGCCATGCCCACGAGTGCCTTTGACCCACGTGTGCAAATTTGATTTCGGGGGTTCTCATTAACGACCACACTTCCTAAAGAGTGCCCACCAAAATTCATCCAATCTTGCCCTCTTTTCGATTCCCCCTATCACAATCTTCCATCAATTTAACTTTTCCTTTGATCATGTGAATTCACCTTTATTTTTGAATCCCACAGTGTTCCCTCCCTTCATGCCTATATATATAATTCACACGAGGCCACTACCTTCAACTTCATGTGACCATAGAAGCTCACTTTCTTGATTTCTTCTTTTGATTTCTTTGTCAAAGAACTCATAGATTCGACATACACAGCATCATGGATTGGAATTCTTCTCTTTTCCAGTACCCAAGTTTATCAGAGTTCTCCACTGATTGTTCTTCCTTCAATTCCTCAGAATCTCACCACTTCTCACTTGATTACAACCCCAGTGCTTTCTTTGCCCCACCATCACTTCCTTTCAATGAGAATGACTCTGAAGAAATGCTCCTCTATGGAGTCCTTGCCACGGCCCAGGACTACTCCATGGACACCATCTCTTCCTCGCACGGTGCTAGAGACCACGAGGAAGTGAACTCAAGGTCGGGAGATATCATCAACCTAGACGAGAACGAAAGCGAGCACACGAGGGAGGCCACATACCGGGGGGTGCGGCGCAGGCCATGGGGGAAGTATGCGGCAGAGATAAGGGACTCGACGAGGAATGGGGTCCGGGTCTGGCTTGGGACGTTTGACACGGCCGAGGAGGCCGCCCTCGCCTACGACCAGGCCGCGATTGCGATGAGGGGCCCACTTGCTGTGCTCAATTTCCCCCCGGAGGTTGTCTACAAGTCCCTTGAAGAAATGGAGGGTCAGGACAACGGTGTCGTTGGGCTTCAGGAGGGTGGCTCGCCGGTTCTTGCCCTCAAGAAGAGGCATTCCCTGAAGAGGAAGTCTGAGATGAAGAAGAAAAAAGAGAAGGAGCAGATGCTGAAGAATGTGGTGGTGCTGGAGGATCTTGGAGCTGCTTACTTGGAGGAGCTCCTCAAAGTATCTGAAGACCCTAGCCCTTGGTGATCCAAACTTTACTTTTAGTTTCACTAGCAAGAGTCCACGAGTTCTGTTCAATCAAAGGATTCCAGCTGAGGAGTAATTCTTAGATTTTAATCTCCCTTCACCTTGTAAGCTTGATTGTGAATCTGGTTCTTCTTCGGATAATGCTGAGATGAAGCTCATGATTGAGATGGTGGAGGAGGTACTAAAGTGGTATCTACTATTCTTGTGGGTCCTGTGATTTTTGTCAACAAAGACAAGGGGACACCTTTTCTTTTGTCTTTACATAGTATTTGTGGATTGTTATGATAATACAGGCTACTGCACATTGATTCTGACCGTTGTGACAGTTATACGACCATATTCGTGGTGGTGCTATCATGCGTTCTTGCGAATGGCTTTGGACTAAGGAAAGATGGTCTTGAACAACAAGAATGAATCATCTGTTGAATGTTAATGGTCATTGCAATGCATTAATATGACAAATATAGAGCATACATCCGACCACGGAGGCAAGGGAGCAAGTAGGGATGCCCGGTGCCCACCCCCTCACCCTTATCGCATTTGGCGTAAAAAGAACGTCTTGTCAATTTTCATCATTGTTTGATTGTTCTTCATTTGGTGTTAAGGATCTTTCTCCTTCGGAAGAAAAATTTTGACATAAAAGGGAACTTTTGTATTAGATTCGATTATATGAACAGACCTAATAGATGTCTCTCAAAAACAAGAAATTTTATTCTTAATGATAAATAGTAAACTTTTAACAATACCCTTCTTCTCTCCTTGTTGTTTTCTTCCTCAATTTTATAAATCACTCGTCTTATCTTTCCACCCTAATCAATGGATCAAGGTACGCTGAGTTTATTGTCGCTTGTTATCTTACATTCGATGAGAGTCATTGTAAAATCAGTCAGTTCTTACATTTCACTTTTTTTTTTCAATTCCAAATTTCAGGAACTCGCATAAACTTTTCGATTCTACTTAAAACAGAATTTCTCGGATCCGTTCAAATATATGAAATATAGAGAACCGCATACAGTCTTTTTCTTCGTTTTAGCCGTTTGTGGAGGCGAATATGCCCAGAGCAGTTTTGGTCCTTGCATTGGAGCCAAAGTCGCGAACTTGGACCGGTCAAAAGGCTTGTCACGCGAGGCTTATGAAATCAACCGTCTCCATCCTCATCGACGAGAAACATTGGACCGAGCCAACGAAGGAACCTCGGCTTCGGTCGGAAAGATCTAAGGCCACAGAGGCGGAAAAGCGACGTCCTTTCTTATCCCAAAGCCATCGAAACTTCTCAGACGTACGTGTCATTATTCTCCCGATTTCTGATACCTTTTATAAACGGAGCTTGGTGCCATCGAGACAAAAAACTGAATGATGCAGAAGGAATAGTTTATGAGAGCGGCGTTAAAGTGATTTATCTTAAGAATTTTAGCTTAGAATGAATATATTCTCTGAAGGCAGAGTTGAGCCCATGCACAAACAGGTTGAGAGCTCGTGTCGCTCTCCTAACGAGGTCATGACAGACCGAAATCAATTGTTATGCCTAAAGTGTTGGTACGATAATGCGGTTTGGCGTACCATTCTTAGGAACAACTCTAAAATGATGACTTGGTTTGGGGTCTTCTCAACTTGCACACGGGCTATTCCATAGCCAAAGTACTGCCGGCCCGTGACACATGACCGAAACTGAACCAAGCAAACAGGAATGGTCGGATCTTGGTCACACGGGCAAAGGGACTAGAAACCCCAGATGAAGTTGCTCCAGATAAATCGAGAAGAACAATCATCACGGGTCTCGATTCTTGTTTCGAGTCCAAGAACGATGATGGTCATGTGTGTCGGTGAGAGAGTGTCCAGTAAGCAATCCGGTGATAATAAAGGATGAGTCTTCCATGAACGCAGCAGCAAAGACTTGGCTAAACTCAAGGCTGCTTCATGGGAAAAGCACACGCTTGCAGTTTCGCATCTCTCCGCCACTTCTTCAATGCTGTACCGCTCGAAGATCTCACCTTTGCCACGCTCTGTTTTCCACGGTCGAGCCCTCCGGCGTCTCGCGGGCGCACCACCCTCACGATCGTTCCGTTGACCTCGACGGGACCGAGGGAGCGCACGCCTTCTTGATCAAGACCCGTTTCACTCGTGCTCGTAGCCACACCGGCCGCGTTTCCGGGGCAGTTCATCAACCCCACTTGGATTCCGCGGCTCATGTCAAGTTTCTCGTGACGTCTTACGTCAAGAACAGCTCCCCTGAAGCTGCAATTAGCGTGTACGCATGCGCGCGCGAAGCTGGTTACGAATTAGACTGTTTCGCCATACCTTCGGTCCTTAAAGCCTGCGGGCAAGTTTCATGCTTGCGGGTGAGAGAGGAGATTCACGGGTTCTTGGCGAAGTCTGGATTCGACGGCGATGTTTTCGTGCTCAATTCGATGGTTTTTATGTATGGGGAATGCGGGCATGTGGCACTCGCACGGTTTTTGTTTGATGAAATGCCCGACACGGATGCCGTTTCCTGGAGCACGATGATTCGGTGCTACGGCCGCAACGGACTAGTCGAAAAAGCGTTGGAATTGGTGAAGGAAATGCACATTGCGAATGTAAAGCCTAATGAGGCTGCCTTGGTGAATATGGCCAATCTTTTTACAGATTTGGGGAACGTCGAGATGGCGAAAGCTATGCATGCTTATGCAATAAGAACTGCTACTGGCGCCTATTCTGATGAGAATATGGGAGTCATGCTAAGTACTGCTTTGATTGATATGCATGCCAAATGCAGAAACTTAGCTTCTGCGCATATGCTCTTTGACAGGTTGACTCAGAAGAACATTGTTGCATGGACTGTGATGATTTCAGGCTACATCCGATGTTGCAAATTAAGAGAAGGAGCTGATCTTTTCAAAACAATGCTTGAAGAAGGCCTTCTCCCGAATGAGGTAACATTGTTGAGTTTGATCATAGAGTGTGGATCTGTTAAAGCTTTGCAACCCGGCAAGCAGATACATGCCTATATCTCTAGACACTGTTTGGACATCTCTTTGGCTGTGTCCGCTGGTCTGATTGATATGTATGGAAAGTGCAGCAACACTAAATATGCTAGGGCACTCTTTGATCACATAGACAACAGAGATTTCTTCACATGGTCAGCAATGGTTTCAGCTTATGCTCGAGCAGCACTCGTCGATCAGGCTTTCTATTGCTTTGTCCTAATGAGGGCTGAAGGGTTAAGTCCGGATAGCGAAACTATAGTCAACATCCTACTGGCGTGCACAGGCACTGGCGCGTTTGCCTGGGGCAGGCGGATCCATGCGTACCTCAACAAGTGTGGCATGAATGATGTGATTATCAAAACTGCACTTGTCAACATGTATGCTAAGTGTGGTGACGTAGTTGGGGCCCGCATTCTGTTCGATGAGGCAATTTATCGAGACATATGTATGTGGAATGCCATGATTGGTGGTTACGGAAAGCATGGTTTTGGAATAGAGGCTCTGCAACTCTTACGAGGAATGGAGGAATCAGGCATGAAGCCGTCTGATATGACATATATTGTAGTTTTGCAGGCTTGCAGTCATGCCGGGTTAGTAGCAGAAGGAAAGAGGGTTTTCCATGAATTGGTCAATAGCCGCACGTTGATTCCCAAAATTGAGCACTATGGATGTCTAGTCGACCTTCTTGGTCGAGCTGGGTTGCTTGATGAGGCATATGAAGTCATCAAAAGCATGCCAATCAAACCCAACTTTATTATATGGGGTACTTTATATGCTGCCTCGCAGCTGTTTAAGAATTCTAAGATGGAGATGTTGGCGTCCGAGCAGATTACGGAAATGGGACCTCGGAGTTCTGGTTATGATGTTCTTTCATCGAATATATTTGCCGCTTCAAACAGATGGAGTGATGTAGAAGAGGTCAGGAGAAGAATGATGAATCCCAGAATTAAGAAAGAAGCAGGTGTGAGCGTGATCGAAGTTGCCATCAGGGGTTGATCAGGGTGAAATGGGGAAGAAAAGGAAGCTTAAGTTGGGAACTTGGAACAAACTCCACCTGATAATAAGATCTATCCCTCTTCAGCAGGAAGTTATGGAAGCAATCGTAAAATTCTCGTCCAAACAGTCGAGTGAATATTTAACCTGTCCCTAAAGTATGAATCTCAACCTGTAAAAGATGATTTTTGTAGTGCATCTACGTAAGTTGAATATGCAGATATACAATATAAATACCGATAAACCAGGGAATGAATCTGTAATATCTCTCTCTCCCTCCCTCTCTCTTATGTCCACGGTAAAATGTACATAAAATATACTACGTTGTGCGGGCCTCATCGAAACGGCGCGCATTTCTTTCAACATCTCACCTGTGACGCAAGCACGTGACAAAGGAAAATCAGTTCTGATGAGAGTTGATCGTCTATCCAGGTCACATTGCGCAAAAATTCTCAATTTGATCAAGAAGTTCCATTCAGTCAATTCACAATATGTTGAGCAATTTTTGGTTGAGACAAGCAAATCCCTATGAACAATTGATGTCAATAATACCAGTATGCACCTTCCCCATCAAAACTAATTAGTAATGCTGCACATGGAGGAAGAAATGTTCAACCAAGCCATTGCTGAGCGCGACGATCTCCACTACCTCCAACAGCACGCCTAATGCTGATCTTCTCAGTAGCATATTTTTGCTGAAGCCACTCAAAAGCATTCACATCAAGTTTCCCAGACACAGATTTCCCTTGCTTTCTACAAGTTTGCTGTTCTCGAATGGAAGCCCAAAGTTTCGTAATGGCCTCCCTCTGTCTAGATGTGAACCTTGACACATTATCAAAGGCATGTTTTACTAATATGTCTATGACTGTCTGACACCTGCAAATAAGTTTCCGCTTTCAAAATATGGTCGATATTGAATCACAAGCAAAAAGGAAACACGTTTCTCCACACAGCCCAAAGAAATTACCATGGAGTTTTGTACCGCCGCGCAGCAATCTCTAAACAGACAATCAAGGCTTCTCTCTGCGACTTGAGAAATCTCTTATGTTCGTCCTCTCCTTCCCTCCTGATCTTGGCTGCCGTATCTTTCTTTCCCTTTGAATTTTCGTCTTTCTTCGCTTTACTCAGGATAAGCGCATCAAGCCCAAATGGGTCAAGCTCTTCCCCGTTATTGGCTCCCAAATGATTATCAGGAGGCAGCTCCTGATTCCCTGTCGGATTAGTTGATTCTTTCTCAGCTTCCAGAGCTGCTGCTTCATCTATGTCATCAGCCTCAGTAGCAACTGGTAGATTGGATATGGTGTCTTTTATTCTTCCAGCAGTTTTCGAGAACTTATGGTTTGTCCCAAGAAAGAAGGCGGCCAAACGAACAAGATAAGATAGTCCATCAGTTTCAACCAAAAACAGACGAAATGGTTTGTTTAAAAGAATGATTCTTTCACCAACAGCAAGGACATTATCCTTCCGGTGAGAAATTATAAATTTGTGCATACGGATTTTCAAAGTTGCAACACTGTATCGAGAGAAAAGAATATTCAGGTGTCCTACGCAAAGTGTATGATTACCAGTCAATGCTCTTGAATAACTAAAAAGGAGACCATTTAAGATAGAAAACAAGACCACTGGGCTAAAATCATATTACAGCACACTGTGGAACCATAAAAGAAAAGTGCAGTGTAATTGCAATTGAACTGAATGCAGCATTCTAATGTTAGAATTTCTTTCTTATTGGTGAAAACTCTGTTAGCAATATACGGCATAAAATTTATACGATGTGGGATACGGACGGGCATATACTGTCAATTTTCTCAAAAGCACGTGGAAAGAATCTGGAGTTACTTTCATTATATATAAAAATGATATTAACATGAGTTCATACCAATTCTATTATAATGAGAAAAACTTACATACGGAAAGAGGATTAATCAAATTACAAGATGCTGTAAGAATAATCAAATAATTGAATTATATTGCTACTTACTGCTATCCAATGAGAAATCAAAGGAGAATTATATTTATGTGTTAATATATCATATTTTGATATACAAATGATGATGGACATGGCACATCATTAATTGACCAATGAAAATATGTTAAATTAATTGAAATGACGTTCTTTTTCCTGAGTGTAATATGGCAAGTACTTTACACATGTATACTACGTTATACTCCAAAAGAACAAGTATTTTTTCGCTAATAATAAAGGCACGGGAGACAGAAGTTTCATTGATTATCATGTAATTTACACTAATATATGCCAAAGTACGACCTATTTTACTAACAAAGGGTGAAATGGGGTCTGAATGAGTAACCAGTGAAGCTACCAGCTCTAGGCATTACCACAATGGCGTTACCAATGATGCTAAACAAAGAAAATATTAGCACTACCATAAATTGAACTATTACCATACACAGCCAACAGAGCTGCAAGATACTTTACCATGGGAAGACCATCAAAAAGAGACTTAAAGTTATTCCCGAGAAAAACCGAAATTCAAATGGCCATCGACAGATGCTACACAATTAACAAAAACTTGCCTTAAACACAGTGACAAATAATGATGCAAGCATGAACTTTGAACTAGAATGAGATAAATCCATAGGCAAAGACAAAAGTTGTACCACGAAGCTGTCATCAGTGAACAGATCATTTGCCACCACTGCCTGAATTGTCCATGTAGTCAACTGATTTTTTTGTTTATCACTTAAATGCTGGAAGAAAACAATAAGGTAGTAGCATCTTTAGGGATTTTTTGTCATAATAACCCTGAGATATCAAACTTCATTAATAATAGGAGCCATGTTTATACCTCAGCTGCATCTTGTGCCGCAGAGAACAATGCATGATAATCTGCCCGCACTGATTGATCAGTACAAGCTGTCGGCGAAGACATTGCAGCTTCGAGTATGGCAAAGAAGTAATCCCTTGTCCCGGGTTTCACACTCCCCGCCTGTATTAACTGTATGGCAAGCTTCGATGCCTTGCCGAGCTTTGTGGGATTTCGGATGTGAGATGCTATTTTCTTCATAGCATCTATGACTTGAGCTTCCGAGGCATCCGTATGCGTCTTGAACCTCAAACGTTTCGCCGACTCGGCACCTAACATGAACAACAAGTCATTCAGATCGATCCATGAAAACACGAACACCATTGTCACCACAAGAGCAGATTTTCTCACGAGAAATAACTCCAGAGTTTGAAGTCCTCCACAATGCTTGTACGTTGAACAAACACAAAAGTTCTTTCAGCTGCTAAGCCTGGCAAATCGATGGGACTAACGCCAACATAAGTCAAAACGAACAATTCCAGTCGTCTGACAGGTCCCACTAGAGAAACAACCCCGCAACCCCGAAACGAGAGACACCCATCAAGGATCAAACTCAAATGGAGCACTTACAACACACCAACGACAGAATGACGAAACCTAGAGCACTGAACGAGCAATACCCATAAAAAAAGAACAAAAGGCAATACCGACCCTTTGCAGGAAACGAGTCATGCAGTTACAGAACGCAGAATTTTGAGTACCTGGAGGATTGGTGGGCTCATCGGACTTGGGGCGCTTGAGGGCGCTCTTGAGAGCAGGAGGCGGAGGCGGAAATGGTTGAACAGGGTATGGGGCGGTGTCCTTCTTGCAAGAAGAAGAAGAGGGAATCTGAAAGAGAACGCCTCGCGCTCCTCCTCCTCCTCCTCCTTCTCCTCCTTGCTGTTGTTCTTGCTCTCGAGCCTGGGCTTCTTGTGCGTTCGAAGAAGGTGGCGGCAGCCCTTCGAACAGATCTTCCACCATCTCTGTGCTCTGCTCTGCTCTCTCTCTCTCTCTCTCTGCGATTGTCCTCTGCATCAGCAGCAGTTCGACAGAAAGATTGAGAGCTTCGTTCTTTGTAGGATCCGGTTCGGGTCAACAACCTTTTTTTACATTTTGGGTCGGGCCGACAGACCAAGCCCGAAAGAGACGGCCCGGGCCCGGGACCTCAATCGAGGCTCGGTCCACCCGACCCGTTTTCGCCGGGCCGGGAGATCGGATAAGATCTGATCGACTTGGTTCTTTTGGGTCGAACCGTGGCCCCATTGAATCTTTTGGTGTCTCAATTTGGACAAGAATTATTTTCTTTGGCAGAAGGTTGGACGAGAATTAAGCTTGAAAAAATAAAGACAGGAACCCCCAACAGTACTCTTTCTTAATATAATGAGATAATTATCTTTGAAGTCTTAAAATTTGTCATGAAAGTGCAATTGAGTCTTAAAACTATCAAAAACGCAATCAAGTCTTCAAATCTTTGAAAATTTTAAGATCCAATTGTACTTCGTAACAACTTTTAGGACGTGATTGTAATTTTTGAAAGTTTTAGAACTCGATTGCACTTTCGTGACAACCTTTAAGACATGATTGCATTTTTTTAAAGTTTTAGGACTCAATTGTACTTTGCGATAGTTTTAGGATTCAATTGCATTTTCATAGCAAGTTTTAGGAATTCAGGTATAGTCATTCAAAACATAATTTAGTTGGCTGAAAGTTGGACAAGAATTAAGATTGATAAAATTAAGACAGGAACCCTAATAATACTCTTTCTTAATATAATTTATCCATTGATGGATTTGACAAGGCTATGTTGGAACCAATCACTTCATACACAGCCCTGGTTGTTTAGACATTTGATGTGATTTTTTGAGTTCACCTAAGTTTTGTTTAAATCATCGACGCATTTGGCACTGCTCAACACAAGAAATAAGTAAATTCGACCCCCGGTACTCCACAAATGCGCCAAAAGACGGTTTCATGCTCTAATTAATCGCTGCGATTTTCCCTTGAGCTCTTGTTTCGAATGACAACGGGGCGAGTTCATCTATTTTAAAAAGTTTTGGAGGGAGACTCACTAAGTAAGAATTAGAACTTTAATCGGTAGGTATCACATAAAAGAAAGCGAGTATATTCATCCGCACCTCGGTCTAAAATTCATCAAAGATTTGACTTTTTTTTGGGTCGCCATTGCCACAACTCACATTGATTGAAAATTTTTCTCGTAATCATGATCATGATCAATTTATTTATTGAACAATTCATGGCATGTCAAACAAGGAAACTACCGTCCTTAATCTGCTCGAGTATTATAGTGTGTGCGTGTCTCGTGTTGGTCGTATTGACCGAAACTTTAGTGATAATCACCTCCATTTTCCAAAGTCAACGCCAGGTTTCGTGAGCACTCCTGATCCAATGTCTAAAAAACAATTAAAAATAAAATAAAGCAAAGTAAAACAAGGAGATTAGGGTTTCATTCCACCTCTTTGCCAGCGATGTAATTTTTGGTCCACAAGTAAATATGTCATGACTAATACATGCATGCAAGTATGCAACTTTATTATATGCATATATATTTTGGGTTAATACCACCAAAAACCCTAAATTGATCAATATTTGATAAATTTATCCAAAATTAATTTTTTTATCACCAAAAATTATAAATTTGTATACCTATAATATATTTATCATGTGTTAGTTTCCAGTAAATTTTACTGTTAAATTGCTGAGTTAAATGACATGTGGCATTGACGGGTATACTGGTTCGTGGTTTTACCCTTTGTTTGTTACATATGTACTAGTTTAGGATTTTTCGTGATACTAATCTAATTTAATGGAAACCAATGAAGGATAAATTTATCACAAGTGTACTAGTTTAGAGTTTTTGGTGGTCAAAAAATTAATTTGGGATAAAATTATCACAAGTATATATACCAATTTGGGATTTTTGATAGTCAAAAAATCAATTTTTGATAAATTTTTTGACTTTACCCAAAAAAAAAACTTTACCCAAAAAAAATCAATTTTTGATAAATTTGTCATAATTGTGCCGGTTTGGGGTTTTTTGTAATATTTAATCATTCAAGATTGCATCAATAAATTCAATCACCACATTACCCTGCTTGTAAACAAACAGTTGATTAGTCCTTTCTCATATTCAACACTCAATTGTGATCCGCTTTTATAGGTGATTCTCATGCTTGCTAGTTAGCTACCATCGCAATGAAAACCGCTATAATCATGTCAATAATTTCCCCTCACCGATAATTTGCATGTGAAATACAGAAACGACCGAGCATTAGCAATCTCCTGCGATAATTTCACTCGTGTTATAGAATGTTCGGTTCGAAATATACCCCATTATTGCCTGGAAGAACGAGACCATTACTGCAAATCCCCGCACGGTACCACTTATAAAGCTTCACGCTTCAATAATTTCATGCTTGTAATCGATAAGAAGCCCTAATCATGGTCCAAAAAAGGAAAGGAAACGAAAGAAAATTCAACACCCTACCCCAGCTACACACATTTGATCAGCATGCTGATCAACCCCAAAAAGGAAGACCCAACCATCCCCAATTAAACCCTCCCCTATGTGCGCTCACATTAAACTAATCACGTCTCCCGTTGTAATTAGTCAAAGTAAAAAGAAGAAGAAGAAGAAGAAATTGGAGATTGGTCGTTCATAAAGGCATGGACCATGCAAGCCCCATAGAGGCACAGAGCCACCACAGTTGAACGAACGCACAGATTAGACAATTGAACCAGTCCATTTCCCTCGCATTTAACAACCTTATCTCTTACTCAACTTGGCCTAAACTAAACCGAAAATGTTTCGGACAGTCCAACGCCTTCCGCCGTGTCGTGTTGATTAAATTTAATCTCGGCTTTCGCCGGTCAAAACCTCATTTTCTTCGGTTACCTGCGACCTCAATTCATTGGTCGCTTGTGACCCGGATCAATTTTTCTAATCGGGATTAGGTTTTCCCTGCCCCTTCTTTTTCGTTTAATTACATTTGCAGTCCGTGGATCTTATTGTTCAAACTACGACCGATTCTAAGCTTGCGTTGTCCGAACCGTCGGGCTCCACGGAGATCTCGAGATGTGAATGAGTTCCAGCGAGCAAGACATGAGCTCAATTAATGTTGTTTTGCTTATCGAATTTTTGCCTCGAGCGAGTTGAGTTCAGTACATGTATGGATACATGTTTGATCGAAGAATGGAAGACCTATCTTTGATCGGATCGAAAAAGATGAATTTGATTTGATGCACCAAATTTGACTTCATCTTAGTGAACGAAGAAAAAGCAAAAACTATGAAAAATACATGGTGTTGAGAGCCCATAAGGGTGCGAATAATAACTATCATATTCTAGAAAATAATTTCTACTTAGAAATGGATTTTTCTATTCCTTGGACGAGTTTTTGAGCAAAAAAACCCGTTTGATAACAATACAAAATTTCTATTCCTGAAACGGAAATTCGTTTGATAACGATACAAAATTTCTCTCTCCCGGGAGGGCGAAGGAGAATGGCGAGTGGCTGCAGAGGATGATGGCCGGCAACAGCGGACGATGGCAGGTGGCGATGAACGATGGGGGTAGTGGGAGGCAGATAGCAACAGATAGCAAGAGGTGGCGGGAGGTGGTCGACGGTAGAGGACAGCGGTAGGAGGTAGCAAGTGTCGGGCGGCAATAAACAACGGCAAAGGGAGGCGACTGACGGGCAGCGGGTGGGCGGCCAGCTAATAGCGAAGGCGAGCGATGAGAAAAGTTCTTATTTTTCACTTCTATTTTAGAAATAGAAAAGTAAAAAAATTTTACTTTCATTTCTCTTTCAAACTTATTTCTGAAATTCAAAATTTATTCTAGAAATAGAAAAATGAAATTACATTATCAAACGGATTTATGTTCCAAACCTGTTTTCGGGAATAGAAAAATATAATGATTTTCATGCATGCCCTACATGTGTCCTCCTTGTTTCCTAAATGATGATCGTTTGATTGTGGTCATCACCATAACAATTTCTTCCCCTCCTCAGTGGGACCATGGGTCCAACGTTTTCTTTTAAGAGGTTCAACTTTATTCCACTCAAAAGTCTCCGTTTGTTTCGCGAAAAATATATGATTTAGAAAATATTTTTCTAAAAATGATCGCTTGTATCACTTGAAATCATTAGCTAATGAAACATGTTTCCATTATTGATAACAATATAATTTATGTGTAAACATTTTCGTAAATGATGAAAATATTTTTCATTCATTCATTGTTATAAAAAACGATCATTTTTAGGAAATATTTTACAAATCATTCATTTTTCGAGAAATGAAAGTGTTGGGTGTATAGCAGAAGCGCGAAACCTCCACCCTAGAGATTGTCAAGAGGGAGCCCAAGTTTGAGCCCATCAATATATCCAGTTGAACCCACATTTATTCAAAAGCTTAAATTAAAGAATTATGGGCTAACTAGGATATTTATTGACTACTCCATACCACACCAATTCTCCAATGTGAGACTTCTCTAACATAACTCACACATGTACATCTCAACAATAATCTTCCCCTCATATGTGAACTCAGTATTAGATTTGCTCTCTCTTAATCCATGTATTCTTTTACATAAAGATATCTCAATTTGATTCTCCATCAATGCCCAACTTCATCCATAATCTTTTTCTCCAAACCGAACCATGAAGTCTGCTATTGGACTTGCGTTGCTACATTACAATACTCACCACGTTGATCATCAAATTCCTTTCTTGAAATATTCACCAGACATAGAACATATTAGGAGCCCACCAATCTACCATTGGCTTCGATATTATTTGTTGAAAGTGCGCAACAGAAATCCGATACCTTCACCTAGGAGCCAAGAGGGAGTTCAAGTCTAAGCCTGTCAACATATCCAGTGGGATCCACTTTTTTAACACAATTTTCCGATATGAGACTTCTTTAATACAGCTCACACATACATCCCAACAAAACAGAGCCAAAAAAGGAATTCTTTTGGTTTTTGCCCCCCTTCCCCTTCCCCGTGTTCAATTGATGACCATCGTCGATGTGTCATTGAAAATATCTCTAATAATGAAGAATGATAGAGGACCAAGATACAGAGAGAGCTTTTGTGGTGATGGTACATATGGGCGGCATCGGCACATAGTCGTGCGGTTGGTGGCTGGTGGCGCTTCAACGGGGTGGCGAGCCGTTCCGATGAGATGGTTGGGGTTGAACACACAAGAAGGGAGAAAATGGCTGATAGAGAGTAGGAATTCTTTGGGATTAAGCATACCAAATCAACTCTAAACTATCGATTCTATGAATGATGATGAAAACTGAAGGTATCGATCTACACTCAGCAGAGGATCTCAAGCTCTCAGTTCTATGTAATGTCGAATATTCTTGTTGTAATTTTGGTTCCCATCTAGCTAACTTGGTTTCTGATTCAGCATTCGACTTTATATCATTAAACATGCCACCTTCAATGGATGTTTTTATAATCTCCTCACGTTTATAATATCATAGTTATTTTCCTTTCAGAGAAGCAAATCTTTCTTTTTGGAAGTAAACATTATTATCAGCACTATAGCATTAATCATGTTTAATTTACTATTTAGACTCCACAACTATTGACGAAAAGGCTTCATTTCAGACAATGGTACCATTAGACTATATATGTGGGTGTGTTTACGCATGTACAGACACTCATATATATATGACATTATAAAAAAATAGAGACACACGACCACGTGCATTTCTAGGAAAAGAACGCATAAGTTGAAGAGATCGATAAATTATCTTTCCGAACTTTTAATCCTAATTTAGCAAGAGATTGTCATTCTTGCACATGCCTGGCCATTTTTAAAAGCTTAAAGATATTTAAAAGTATTTTATGATTTTTTTATGAAATTTCTTATTAAATAATACGGCATTATTGGTGATTTCTGGCATACAGTGTTTCATCTAATGTTGTTTTTTTGTATTAGAGAAGCAGGTGGTGTGAGGTTTGGAAAATGGAAAGACATGCCAATTTTTAAATGATACGCATTGTTGGTAATGTTATTTTTTTTATAAGTGATCATAGTATCTAAACAATCAAGCTGATCATATCTTTTTGGCCAATATACAATATATTTTATCATTAAAAGTTGATGGGATTTGAATTTTATGATCCTAAAACAGTTAATTAATCAACCGCTTTGCATATACAAAAAGATGCAACTCTCTATATTACAAGGGCAGGATTAATACGGACATTAACTTAAAACTTTGTAATTACCAAATGATGGACAATCACAAGAAGATCTTATTATGAGCTTGACGGTTTGACAGGCCCGATAGGCCGCCATTGTGTTGAGTTAGATAATGCTTTTTGAACCTACAATGTACGAGCAGCGTCCTACTCACATAAACTTTTTTTAGGCTGACAAGTACATGCATGTGACTCAGTTTTCGGGGCTGGCTTGTCGCTTAGCTAGCCCATCCAATTTTGTAGATGAAATTTCGAGATTTTTCGAGTCATGGATGAGTTTGAACAAGGCTCATTAGGCTTGACATCGAACTATTCTATGGTCCTTGACTTATTCATAACATCCTTGAGATCATTTGTTAATCATAATATCCCCTAATTTCTTGCATATATCAAATTCAAGCTTAGTGATAACATGGGTGAGAATGAATTAAAAACATTGAGATATACATTGATGAGTGCTTCTGAAACACTTGTTAAAGTAAAGAAATGTTATAGTATTTAAATGAATTGACCGTTCTTGTGACATGTGTAATCGGCGTATGGAAAATGGAAAATTTCTTATAAAGTATGCTTGACAAATCTCATAAAAGCACTCCTAAACGACACTCAAAATATTAAATTTCTTTGAACATGTAAAATGACTTCTTTTACTCTCCGAGGAAGTATTGTGTATTCCTCTTAGCCTTTTAACAGTAGCAACAGTTAACTTCATCAGAACTAGGATTCATTGAAATATGAACAAACATGTTTTTCAACGACACAAAAGGAAAACATGCAAAGCGAACTCTATTTTTTTTCCTCAATTGATGGAATAACTTATTTTTTCATGATGTCGCAAGTTTGCAACTAAAGAAATCCTTGCATGTTCCCCGCGTCACTGTATTAGGGTAAATAGTTAAAATACTCTTCGAACATTGCACTTAATCATTTTTAACCGGGTCGTTAAATCTTAATCATTAGCTTTTTATATGTTCGGGCGACTTATTAAACGACTGAAAATGTGTTGTCTTGGTTGCATAATGTTTCATGTTCGAATGTTCATTTTAACTTGGCTATTATTATCCATGCTATAGTCTTGCCCTAACCCTTGAAAAGACAACCCACATTTCGGAACTTGACCACACCATCAGAAGAAAATCAATGTAGACTTGAAAAGGTACAGATTTAAAACATCAATCAACGGCCTGAGAAATATAATATCATCCAAATTATCTCAGGACCCTTTTCGCTATTTTACCACATATTTTCTGCGAAACATAAATCTTTGATCAAATTATTTTACAATTAATCATAACAGCACATACATAAAGTCTCAAGTCACACGATGAGAGGTAGAAAATGATTGGATATTATTATAATATTTTCCTCGCGAGAAAAATAGAAGAGAAAGAAAGAAGGGACATTATTAAAATAAGGAAAGAAGGTTAAGATTGTCCGCACCATATAAACGGCCTCCACAAGACAAAATCATAACCAGTTGATAATAAGAAAGTCCTCCAGGAAAACGACTGGAGGGAAGGTGACCGAAACTGCGGTCAAGGTTGGAGCTCCTCACCGCCATTTTTCACATTAGTTTAATGGGGAAAAACCACCCCTCGACGAGTCGTCTTTTTTTTTTTTATATTTAATATGGGACATAAGATTCTTGAGAAATGAGGTCAGTTTAATCATATAATATGTCCGATTAATTATAATATATTGCGCGCACCTTTCCTCAACCTCTCTCTCTCTCTCTCTCTCTCTCTCTCTCTCTCTCTCTCTCTTTCTCTTTGTCGTATGAATGTGTCTGTGTTGATGATATGTGTATGTCGGGACGCGAGAGGGAGAGGGGGACGTGCAACCCACCATTTCACGCGCACGCGACCCCACAGCGCAAACCCTAGTTCCCAACACCATCTTCTTCTTCTTCTTCCTCTTCTTCTTCTTCTTCAACTTCTTCTTCTCCTTAACCTTCTCTCTTTTCACTGACCATATCGCTTTGTATGTTCATGGGAGAGACCGGAGTTTAAAAGAAAGAAGCCACGCAACCTTTTTCACTTCCCATGACAAAGAAAAGTAGCGGGTCATAAAGAAAACCCAGAAAAAAAAATTAGAGGGAGAGTAAGAGATTCTCGCTACTTAGCTGTGGTTTTTCCTGTTCATTACTCTCTCTCTCTCGGGCTTGCTTCATCACTTTTCGCTCTCTCTTAGGTTCTCTAATCGCTCGCCTTCTTTAACCTTCGCTACCTTCCTCTCTTTCTGTTTCTCTCCATCATCTGCCTTCTTGTGGAAGATCACTAGAGCTAGCGGTCATTTCTGGGGAGGTCATCTCTTTGTCGCATCACTCTTCACTTGCTGCGGCGATTTGCTTCTTCTTCCCGTTGAGCTTTTGCCATAGAGAAGAGGTGAATTGACCCAGATAGATCTGGGGGTCTATAAGGAATTCAAGTACCAATCAATCCTATAGTTTCAACAGCATATAGTTTGCTCAAATTCTTTTCACAAGGAAGAGGAATCATGGCAAATCCATGGTGGACAGGGCAGGTCAGGCTCCCCGGAGTCGAGACCTCGACGAGCTCCTCCCCGGCGAGAAAGCCTGATCTAGGGATCTCCATGAAGGACAACAGCGGAGGAGGTGGGGCCGTGGAAGAAGACGAGAGAGATAACAGCGACGAACCGAAGGAAGGAGCCGTCGAGGTCGCCACTCGGAGGCCGAGGGGCCGTCCGCCGGGCTCCAAGAATAAGCCAAAGCCGCCAATCTTTGTGACCCGAGATAGCCCTAACGCGCTTCGGAGCCACGTGATGGAGATAGCCAACGGCGCAGATATAGCCGAGAGCGTGGCCCAGTTCGCCAGACGGCGACAGAGGGGCGTCTGCGTGCTCAGCGGGAGCGGCACGGTTACCAATGTCACGCTCCGACAACCCACGGCTCCGGGGGCGGTCATGGCCCTCCACGGCCGCTTCGAGATTCTCTCCCTCACCGGGGCCTTTTTACCTGGTCCTGCCCCGCCAGGGTCCACTGGTTTGACCATATACCTAGCCGGAGGCCAAGGTCAGGTGGTCGGCGGAAGCGTCGTGGGCTCGCTTGTGGCTTCGGGGCCTGTCATGGTGATCGCAGCGACCTTTTCTAATGCTACTTATGAGAGACTGCCCTTGGAGGAGGAAGAGGAAGGGGGCAGCGGGCAAGGGCAGATGGGCAGTGGCTCACCGCCGGGGATTGGTGGCAGCGGGGGGCAGCAACAAGGTGGGATGGCGGACCCTTCGACGATGCCGGTGTATAATTTGCCTCCGAATTTGCTTCCAAATGGTGGACAACTGAACCATGAGGCTTATGGTTGGACTCATGGCCGGCCAACTTATGGCTAGAAAAGGATAATATAGAGAAGTCATGAGGACAAGAGGGAGAGAGAGAGAGAGAGAGCTTCAGGTCAGCTACTTTATCTTGTATTGTGTTAGGGATATGGAAAAGAAAAACTTGCTCGTGTCTTTTTCATATTTTGTACATTAAACCATGATTATCATCACTTTGGTACTTCTTTATGTGCAAATCAAGACAAGAATTTTATTTCCATTTCCTTCAATTATTTTAGTTTTCATAACTTTTCCACTGATTTCTGTGTTTCACTCCATCAAAAACTACTCCTTCCTGTGTTAATCTCTTCACACTGTTACATAAAATTTAGAGTAGTCAAGAGCAAAACTACTACTTTAGATTCAGTCTACTGAGTATTTTATTTAAAACCTTAAATAGTGACAACTGGAATTTATTTAGTTTCCATGTATGCAATATGCAAGGAGTTCCATGTAGATCTGACCTAACTTCATTATGGACTTCAGTATTTTCTTTATGATGGCAAAGTTTACATGAGCGACTTCATACATCATTGAGTTGAGAAAGACGATGTCATAATCTTCAAATCAGGGGCAGAAAAGGTCACTTGTGTGAATTTCCTTTCCGCCGGCAGTAAATGATCTATTATTTCTTTTTAAAATGTGCTGTTATTCAATTTTCAAAGAGTGTTGGTATGCATTGTTACTATATTTAGTGGTCTTAACTAGAGCCCTTAGGGCAATCGTTAAGAAGACCTAAGACAAAAATATTGAAGGCTTCTTGATCTTGGAAAAAGCTTGATCAATTATTCCAATTATTTTCTTCACCTTTCCTCTTCCCCCCCTTCAATTTGTCCTGGCAGAGCTGAAGTTTTCTTATTTTTCCAACCTCCTCTCTAACATAATTTTTTATTATCTTTGCTTGTCATAATTAATCCATGACCGTGGCTTTTTTTTGTCCCTGAAGAACATGCTCTTCATGCTACTGAATTTCACTTTGAATCTGATAGACTTAGAACTTGAAGAGAACTACACATACAACAGTTAGAATGAACAGAATTGATACTTGATGGTAAATGAGTGACTTCATGCTTATATATAGTTTGTTCTGTTTGTCTTCGTTGTTTTTAATGTTAAACGGGAACCATAACTTAATTAGAGGAAAGCTTCACAAAGGAAGCTAAAAAGCGAAAAGAAAAAAGGGAAAAAGGGGGACAAGCTCTAGTACAAGGATTAAATACTTCATAGAGTATTAGCTTGAGGAACCTAGCTAATTAAGTGAAAAATCCGGAGATTAACAAAATGTCTTCTCAAGAATTCTCAAGTCCCATAAAACATTGACGTTTGGTTCTAGTGGCCTTTCAGTTGCAAACATCATTCTTCGAGCAAATTTCTGGGCGTGTGCAATTTTAGGTGATGAACTGATGATATATTGCTAAAATGGATATGAAGATTGTGACTTTTTGAGAGGAAAAATATAACTTCAGAATAAGCAGTTCCTCATTTGCTAATTTCTGAGAAATCATTTGAAGAATTTGGGGGTTTTATCCAAGATTAAATACTAATTAGCTCCTGCATTAGGCTATGGCTGAAACTTCAGCAGACCCAATTTTCTGCACTTTTCAACGTAAAGATTAAACCGAAGTTGTTCAGAAAAGGTTTACTCCTTGTGCGTGCTTTAATTCGCTAGATGACAGCACATTACTTCAGTAGAAATCTAATTTACTAGCTAGGAATTTTACCCTTAGGAAGATGACTAGTAGTGATCCAATAGTTGAAAAGCGAAATTTTTTCTTGTTAAAAAAGAAATCGACGCTTGCATTCAGCATATAAGAGCCATATTTCTGGAGCTAATTGATTTTTTTTGCACTAGTATAGTAGCAGGTTCTATCCATTGTAATTATTTGATTGTATATATGATTGCTAGCTTAAACTATGCTTTTTGAAATAGTCTAGCTGGAAGAATATACACAAACTAAATATATATGACAATGAAATAAATCAGAATGAGAGAACATACTCAAATCTCGGATTAGAAAGATTAACTGCATCATCACCTATCAATGCTTCAATCATCCGTAGAAATTTATGTCCTCAAACTGCAGAATATTTTTTAAACGAGTTGTATGATCACCCAAATGCAGGAAAAAGTAAATGTATAATCACACATGTTGAGTTCCATTCAGTGATGTTTTAATCATGTTTCGCATACATTTATGTCCTCATTCTGTAAATTACTGTTTTTTCAAATAATGAGACCTAAAACAAATCGATCTTGTTCAGCTGATTAGGCTTCCACGGTCCTTACGGACACAGCATATGTTTTTTTTAAGGTTTTGTATATTGGATCGTCAAGCATCACTATATCCCTAAGATCAGTATAGTGCACTTAAAAAGGATGTCTTTCTTTTCTTGACACACTCAAAGGATCCTAGAGTTTAGCAGCAAAGAGGACCCTCTTCACATGCCTTCACATGGCAATGTTAATCATATATTAATTAAATATCAACCCCAGCTCTTTTTCTTTCTTGCAACATTCCAGGGGTAAAGCACCAGTACCCATTGAGCCCACCTAGGGCTTTAAGATATTCGATCGCGTGATTAAAGTAATTAACCCCGCCGACGACGAGGAACGACAATGAATGAAGTCGCCTCGGTTCCTATCAATTGACATTTTTAATTGATTTTTGCCAACAACTCCAAACCCTAGATTAATGTTTGAGCCTAAACAAGCCAGTAAATGATGATGCTTTGAATAGGATTCCGTCGATCTGGAGTAAACTAATGTGGACCATCAAAACGGAGCCCTTCTTGTTCATTAAAAAAGTGATGAGCAGCTAAGTTTTAAAATATAGCCACTGATAATGGAGAATCATGCATCAGCAAAGGGAAATTCAGTGGCATTTTCTTGCTTTGCTGAGTTCCCTTGATGCCGAATATTTTTATTCGATCGGGGGGACGCACTTGCCGTGAAGTACACGTCGTCTATTTCGGCCGGCTGAGGTGCAATTTGACCTAACTTTCAAAAAAACAATTATGCTAATCTTCTATTTAGTTAAAGCGTCTCTCCATTTTCGGGTCGACGGCCAATCACAACGCATGAAATTCCCTGTTGTTGAGGATGTGGTGGTCATTCATTCTGCAGCTGCATAAGTATATATCAAACAATTCACCTGTCTCAACACGTTCTTCGGGTAAAATCATGATTAATATTCCTCAAACAATATAATTATATTAGCTAGGTGACAATCAACTCCTTTAAGTAAAATCTACCTCTAGATTCAAGGGGAGAGATGAATCAGTTAACAAATATCAGAAGGAGAAGTATTCAAAAAGAACAATCTCCTGTTGGGTAATCATAGGTTTAGCAAAGTAAAATATTAATAAATTAGCAACTAAATAATAATCTCTTTGACAATGTATCTACAGCTTATAATAATTACTAATTAATTGGGAATATTTAGCTTCCTAGGCGACCAAATCATGGTCTGTTACATGTATAAAAGAACTGTGCAAAGCATCTTCTTGTCTCTCTGCTTGGACAGCTCACTATGTTTAACAAGGAGATCGTTAATGTCAGACAAAACAATATAATCCTTTTATTGCTAGCTAGAAATTTAATCATTCTCGATTAGTTCAATCTTACAATAAAGATGATGCAGTAATTGTATGGTCAGGGGCATCTGCAGCGATAATTTGAAGCTACCCAGAAAGACAACAAGTTTCGGTTTTAGGGCACTGTAAATAACGATTAAACTAATCAAACTAAGGAGAATCTTCAGTAAGAAAGGTCAGTACTGAACAGAAGAGTAAGTTTCTGATTAATGTTCTGTGCATAGATATGGTAAAAGAAAAATTACAATTTCGACAGAAAAAAACACTGCAATACATATGCAGTTCTAGTCAAATGCAAGACTACTTGCGATGAACAACCATACTTATAAAGTTTCTGTTTCGAAGGTCTCAACAATGAAGGATGGGCCACAGATGTAAGAAGATGTTAAGGATTAGAATATCTCTGAATAGCACTTGCAACAACGGGTAATCAATATAACCTTTTTTGCTTTTGGCTAAAGTAGTTAATACTATATGTTGAAAAATGAGAAAACAATTTATACAAAGTGGAGGATCCTGTACAGCTTCATGATAGTAGGTAACTCCATCTTCTTCAGTTTTTTTTTTTTTTTGATAAGTAACTCCATCTTCTTCATAATATGAATATTTTCGTACGTATTGATATTTTACCCATGTCATCTTGCTGTGTCTATAAGCAAAAATGGGAAATGAAATGGAACTGCAAGATAGACTGCATATAGAGCATGAAGCTTAACCTGCAGAACTAGCTTGGGAATGCATCTGCAAGGTGGATTGAATGTTACCAAGTTCCCACACCAAATGAAAAGTTCTTAAGACAGATGAAACTTGCATGTCTTATTGTGAGTTAGCAACCGATGGTCAGTCGAGCCTTGACGTCCACACTAAACCTACGGTTGTTCCGGTGCTTCTAAATTGAGTTTACAAAATCAATATACTAACTACAAGCGACAATTTAAATAACCGACGCATATCCAACATCAGAACGGGAGCCTTGCGCGCGAATTCAATCACCGGACGATTCGTTGCATGGAGCAAGATGTAGACCAAGACGTAGACCTGATTCGAAGAGGATTAATATCACGAAAGAGTTTCGGACATCCATGAGTTTGCCTCGCTTCTTGACCATCGTTGAAGGGTTTAACTGGACGGGGGCAAAAAAAAAATGGGGCAATTCCATCTGAAGCACCTCACGACCCCCTTCAGATTCGGAAGACGGAGACGTCTATTCACGGGAACGAGGAAAATGGAAAACGACAAGGAGAAGACCGTGGAAAACGACAGGGTTCCGGTCGGTAGAACAAGAAAAATGTGGGTGGGGGGGATTGAGCCGGCTGAACGTTGGTGATGCAGCTGCAGAACCGCCGGAAGACCCGCCGTGGAGGGAGGCACGTCCCTGTGCAATTGCGTCGTGCTTGGGGAATTGCGTCGTAACGTCGTCGCAACCCCCACGGGAACTTTGCAACTTGTCCCACCTCCATTTCGCTTTTTCCACGTTTGAGAAAAATTCTCGTGATTCAGTGAACACTCTTCACTGGATTGGTTTTTTTTTTTTTACTGGTTCTGGTGATAATTAAGGGTTGGTTCGTCTTGCAGTCAGGCCGATCTGATTCGGGGGGCCACCGACCGGCTCGGTTCTAGGCCGATTGCTGGGCAAAGCTCGCCGAATCGGCCGGCTCAAGCCTCGGTTCCAAAAAGCTCGAAATTTGTTTGGCTTAAACCTATCTATTCATTCTCCATTAAAAAAAAAAGGGGGCTCCTTTGTTTTTGGGAGAAAAATGAAAATTCAAGTTTTTGAGCTGCAGAAAATAACTTATCCCTCAATCGAATCTGTGAGCACTCGTTCTGATAGCAATTCCCGCAATTTAGTTTCTTCAAAATTTATTTATGGAGTTCACAAAGATAAAAAGAAAAGATTGGCTTCTGGGTTTTCTTTCCAAACTGATTATTGATTTCGAATTCAAGCTCGATCAATTGGAGCTTTGGACAACCCAATTTGAAACTTCAAATATACACATAATTTTTTTTCAGTTTCCACTCTTTTAGAAGGAAGCAAGGAGCAAGGAGTAGAAAGTGTCAAAATAGCAGAGATGCTTTGTATTGAATGAAATAGTGTATGTCTTTACACTAAGACTGCGTTTGGTCGACCGTATAAAAGCCAGGATAAGATATGTTTTATTCTATCCTGTGTTTGGTGGTGGTCCAGGATAGGATAAGGTCAGATATAGACCGAATATAGCCCGGATAATAAAATCCAGGGGGAGGGAGTAGAATACACCCGGATAGGATTTCTAATGCCTATTTTTCCAAAAACCCAATGCTCCACTTGCCGTCATTTTCATCCCCACACCTTGTGCGCTTTCACCAAAAAAATTTCTCGGCTTTTTTTCCTTTATTGACTCCTCCGGGCCTGTGAATAGCAAAAAAAAATAATAAAAATTATCCTATCCGACTTTAAATCCGTAGTTAACCAAATAGTGAACAGGATATGAAAAAATCCCAGGATTTTTTGTCCTATCATGTCCAATCTTATCCTGTTTAGAAATCCGGACGACCAAATGCAGCCTAAGAGAGTTTGAGAAGCAGATTAAGCCCAAAAAATATGGAGAAAAGATCTTACCAATGTCCAACCAATGATCTCTCGTGGTCCTCCTACGCAAGAGGTATCAACTTGGAAGGACTCTCCCTCCTTTGGGCTTCTATGGATGTGTGATACATCTGTTCATGGAGGACGAATGATGCTGAATCCACGCTCATGGACCTGAGTTGTGGCCCAATACACTCATTGACCTGTTGAGTCAACCATCCCTATTTTTCCCTTTCCTATGGTGCGACCATCTGTGATTGAACTCCTCTTATTCATTCTCAATTGTGCAATTAGGGATTAAACAATCCCGACTCGCTCCACAGGAATTGTCGAAGGATGTAGTTAGACGAACAACTTAGTAAAAGATACATCTTCTAAAAACAGAGTTTCCATTAACCCTAAAGTTTGATCAATTAGTTGATTAAACCATGACTTACGGAATTTACGTCAAATTTCACCCACTCAACTGACCTAGCACATCTAATTTGGTGCAAAAAGGGTCTTCCACTTTGGGACCGACAGTTTGTCCGATCCATTGAACTGGCAATTTCATTCGATCTAACAGGGTCCCATAAAAAACCAACATCAGATGTTAAGAAAGAAAAGAACTATATGCGTCATTCCGTGCCTTTTTTTTTTATGTAATTGTTTTTTCCTCTAGTCTGATCAAAGACTAGAAGTAGAAGCAGATGTGTTGATATTATAATGAAACATCTCTTGTATTATGCCCTTAGTCTCATGCAACCAACTGTAAACTGAAAAAAGCCTTTATAATAGAGCCATTCAACATCTGTCAACATGTTTCATGCCTTAAAGTAATCGAGCCATGCTCTGCATAAAAACTTCACAGCTTGAGAGAGAGAGAGAGGCTTGGCGTAGTCCCACGTACTTGCTTAAAAAGTGCAACTTGATATTATACATGGCATATATTTTGTTCTCTCTCTAACACACGCAAAGATTCCACCTCTAGCAAAGAAAAATGGGGCAAATTCAGTGATCACCGACTCAAGATAGTAAACAAATGAAGAATCATGCTACCTCAGAGTGCTGTGCCAAACTGTTGACTTCCATGTAAACTAAAATCCAGAAATGCTCGACCCACACGTCTGAAACCCGAGACAAAACAACTCTTGCCATGGCGCTACTACCTGTAATCAAATTTATTATGGAACTTCAGCAAGCTTCGCGCAACAACTGGATGCAAGCACACTTAACTTGAACGCTCACATTGTCATGTGCCGTAATAAGGTCCATCCATACATAACTTCTACCGCCTGAATTTTATGCCTGTAGCTCAAGAACACAGCAGAAGGGATGGTGGCTGAAGCAAGCCTACAACGAATTAAATTGAACAATTCTGGTCCACACTATTAACAGCTTGACCGGTCCAATATTGCACCAGATCACATAAAACACCTTCTTATTTTGAGAGTGTGCATGACTGGATGGTTCATTTCTACTGCAATTTCAGATTGTCTATTCTTGTGAATTTCTGCATAATTCTTACAGATCTGAATTGATCTGATGAGAATTTGAGTAAAAGCTACATTTAAGCCTATTGGATTCTATCAATAAGCAAAATAAATGGTTAGTAAAGTATAGCGACTGCATTTTGTCTACATCATGCGAGAAGAATCGACACTGTGATGAGGGGAAAGTAGAAGAGCCACCTATTAATGAATTCATCACCTCCTACACCTCATCATACCGCTTCAACTGCTCGCTGCAATACTCGTCGAAGTTCATCGGCCACGCCTTGCAGGACTACTGGTTTCCATAGCACACCGTTCATTCCCCTCTGTAGGCACCTTTCCCAAACACATTCCTCAGCGCTCGCCGTCAGTGCAATGATTAATGGCCAGTGACGGCTGCGATACTTCCTTATTCTCATTGCAACCTCGAAACCGTCCATATCGGGCAAGTGAAGATCCAGAAAAACCACTCTGAGAGAATGATCTGTATGGCCCAGGGCACTAAGGCATTCTAGACCCGTCGAAACTGAAGTCACTTGACAACCGAGCCTTTCAAGAAGCTTTTTGGTCACAGTCCTGTTAACATCGTCATCATCTGCAAGTAGAACCCGGAGGCCTCTAAACAGAGAGTCCAGGTTTTGTTGCTCCATGGGATTTCCAGGAGGCAACATGGCTCTTCCCCGAGAATCTTGCCTTAGGAACCTGAGAACAAGTGTCATCCTCTGTGGAAGACCTCGAGAACTTGAAGCAATCCAGATATTACCTTGCATCATCTGCACATGGTTTTCACAGATCTTTAAGTTGTAAAGAGACACTTCAAATGGCTGCACAGACAAGGTCCTACCCCAAAATGTTGCTACGGAGTCATCAGTTTCAAAGTACAAAAGTGCAAAAATAATATCAAATGAGTTGTTAATGAGTATCCCAAACAAAACCTAAACTCAAATTTCATAGCTTTCGCCGGAGTTCAACCAATCGAGTTTAATAGCATGAGCAGTTTCCTGAGTTAACAGCTCATTAGGAGTCTCTCAAGTCTTTAAAGTTTAAGGTATGTACAATGAATTATCAAGCGGAACCAAATTAACAACATACATTGCAATGATTACTCAATTTGACGATAGCAGTACCTACTGCAACCAAATTAATGACAGAGTATAGAAACATCTAAATCAACCCATCGTCCAATCTGACAACAGGACAGACATTTTTATTAGCAGACTTCTGATCCTTTCTTGTACTATCTGGCAATGACAAGCCTACTGTTAAGAAAGAAATATGATAAGCACTGCAGTCACCCTTTAGTACAGCAGCCAAAAGATACAGAACACCCTCTTGCAAATTCCTAAATTTTTTGTGAATCCATGAAGCCCCGACTGAGTCGGTTAACTTCACAATGACAAACCACATGGAAACAGCAAATATTATGCAGCCAAAAATGGCATCCAAACCTGATGTGACGGGGGAACTCACGATTGTTCAGTGAAAACTGATAAATACAAGGGAGTGCAAGCACCAACCTGGACAAGCTTTTTGCAGACATTGAAGCTCACGGAATCTTTATTCTTGTTGCTGCCAAGACTCCAACCAGCTGGGTGCATTCCGGGAATTAAGCCATCTGAAGGAGCACTTCCACTTGCAATCTCAATTTCAAATTTTACAGTTACAAACTCATTAGCTTGGGAACCCCAAGTCTTATCATGCTTCGCCTCAGTATCACTCTCACAAGAGACCCGAAAAGTGACATTATCCCGTCCACCATAGATATCCAAAAGATACCCAACTATATGCAATATCACTTGAAAAGTCCTCCTTTCATCACCCATAACCTGATCGGGGGGAGAACTTTGAACACTGATCTCAAAACCACAGCCCCTATAAACACAGAGGCATTTGGCAAGGCAAGAGGCTTCCTTGATCGTAGCATGTAAATGAAAACGTCTCATCTCAAAAGGGAACTTCCCATCATCTTTAGCCGAGATCTCCATCACGTCATTAATTAACGTAGAGAGGACATTACTAGTCTTTGCCATTGCGTCAACAATGAGTTTTTGTTCAGGGTTCATAGTTTCTTCTTGAAGAATAGACAGCAGGCCCACAATTGAGTGCATTGGCCTCCTCATCCCATGACTCATCACTTTCTGAAAAGAATTTCGCGCCTGACTAGCCATCATAGCATTTCTCTTAGCTTGTTGCAAAGCGCGGTTTTGTTCCGCCAGTTTCTCTCTCATAAGCTGAGATTCTTCAAGAATTGCAGCATGAGAAAGGGCCACGGCCACCTGATCAGCAACCACTTTCACAATCTCCATGTCCTGGTAGCTCCAATCTCTAGGATTTGCTTGTGGAAGAACCAAAACTAGTATTGCATAATGTGTATCAATCGACTGTGGTGTTCCTCCTTTAAAGTTCGACGCCTGAAGCATTGGCATCCGGATTGCTGCCACAGCACCTAGCTCATCAAGCCCACCACTACTCACAACCGCCAGGGCTGAATCTGGCCTCAAAATCCTCACACCCTCGCTCTCTTTTATCTCTATCACGTCAGGATCATTGATCGGGATGGAGCGACCGTAACTCTTTGATGAACTTGCCTTCAACTCATGGGTCATAATCATTTCTGTCCGATCATTATTTGGCATCCAGACCGCACAATTGTACAAATCCAAAGTTTTAGAGAGCTCAACCAGAGTTGTGTACAATATCGTATGCTTATCCAGTGACTTCCTAATCTCCTGCGTCAGCATACGGACATGCCAGCTAGCCTCCTTCTGTCTCTTCATCATCATAACCTCATAGTCTAATTCCAATACGTTCTGTTTCAAGAAAGTTTCTCTCACCTTTACTTTGAGCAGCAGAGGTATCAAAGTCAAAAGGGTTATCGCAGTAGCACATGAGACCAGCGCGGTGAGGAACTTTGCAATCGTGAGGGACAGCATCAATTGGAATGAGTGAGGGCCATAGTAAGTCCAACAATTGAGCAAATGTGTCAAACCACAGAGGACAATAAATGCTATGAACTGAGCGAGCACCCATTTGAATGGCACGTACGACAAGCTAACGAAATAAAGGAGTTCGAGTGGTATTGAAAAGTATGCCACAGCAATCAAGAAATCACTCACTCTCTGGCACTCTAAGATTCTTTCGACGCTCCAAAAGCCCTCATCATCGCAGCAGCTGAAACTGTTGTCATCGGCGTAAGCACAGACAGTAAAGGAAGATAGGAATAAGCCAAGAGCGACTGCTCTTAACATTGCCCCCCCGAGTGAGTGCCTAATCAATTCATCTCACCTCGATGTTTAACTTCCAAAAGAGAGGCAATCTCCAATCAAGGAAAATCGAAAAACCGCTCTCATAGCAAGAGAAACCAATCTGCCAAAATTCCAAGACGTATCAATCTGCTTCCGCGGATGTGAAGCAGGAGGACTAGTTCTTCATGCTTGAGATCTAGCAAAAACTGTAAACCAGAGCATCTTCAATCCCCAGCCTCTCAACCATAACAGCTTACTTCTCTTTGTTTTTTTTTTTGGTAAAGTGCTTACTTCTCTTTGTTCCTGCTCACTAACTCCACAAATCATCCAAAATGAAAAAGATCAAAAACAAGGTAGAGGCACGGCAACAATGTTCAGCCCCACAAGACAACCAATCAATCTGAAGCAAACGGTCTCCAATCTACAAAGGACAGATACCAGAATCAAAGCCGCACACCAAAAGGGGAGCTGCAAAAAGAGAGAAAAAAAGGAGGGAGCTTTTCTAATCTTCACTAGTGAATTGACACTGTGAACAAAGGGGGTACCTCCAAAAAAAAGCCGAGATCAGCCCGTCGCCCCCTTCTTGATCGTTACCCCGCTGGCAAAAGATCAAGAACCCACCAGAACAGCACCCCCCCTCTCGAATTCTCCAATCACGAGAAAAGGCGAAACCTTTTCCCCCCCAGGAGCAAAAGGAGCCGAAAATGCTCGAACCCCAGAAATGGAAAGATGGAAACAGACCCGGTAGGGGGGGCCAAGGAAAACCGAGCTTTCCCGAAAAAGAAACAGCCAAAAAATAAAAACCACCAGCCGAACTCGCTCCTTTTCTCACTTATTTTTTCCACTGCAAAAGGAGGAGGAGGAGGAGGAGGAGAGATCGGTTCCGGCCGCACGAGTACAGAGAAGAGAAGGTCGACCGAAATTCCTGAACACTGTAGCTTCAACTTGAAGTAATACACACGCACGCACCCACAACAAAAGAAAGCGAGAACAAGAACAAGAACAAGAACAGGAAGAGGAGGCAAGAAAGAAACGAGAGAGACGGGAGAGAGGAGAGAGAGAGAGAGAGAGGTGCGCGTGTGGGGTTCAAGAAGTGGGACCCACCAAATATTACGTGAAGAGAACCTGGACGCTCCTTTTTCCCCCCCTCTCTCTCTCTCTCTCTCCCAGCCTAGTCAGACTTTCGGACCGTAAAGCATCTTCTTCCCCCCACATGTTTATTTTATTATTATCCTCGAAAAAACTCCGGTCAGTCGTGATTTTCTCGTATTAATTTTTTGCCCAAATTGCGCTTTTTCCCGTATTAATTAACGTCGGTTAGGACAGTAGGGGTGCATTTGGCAACGTGCCAAATAGAAAAAATTTCTGTTCTTTTGTTCCAAGAAATAGTTTGGGAACAGAAATGCGTTTGGTAAACGCACTTGTGCCCGGGCACATTTTTGCAAAAATTTGTGCCGAGAAACAGTTTTGAAAGAGAAACAAGAAGTGAAAAAAAGTTACTTCTTGTTTCTCGGCACAATTTTGAGAATCAGTTTTTTTTTCTTTCTTTTTTTTGTTTTCTTATTTCTGATTTGGTTTTCTTCATTGGCCATGGCCGGTCGCCGGCGACCGGCACCGGCGGCCGGCCACAGCCCAGGGCCGGCGAGGGCGTCACGGCCCTCGCCGGCCGCCGGCGGAGGCGAGGGTCGCCCTCGCCGGCGAGGGCTAGACCCTCGCCGCCTGGGCGAGGCGGCCTCGCCCAGATCGGGCGAGGCCGACCTCGCCGTCGCGACCCACGGCGAGGTCGGCTTCGCCGTGGGTCGCGACGGCGAGGCTCGGCCTCGCCAGATCTGGGCGAGGCCGACCCTCGCCGTCGCGACCCACGGCGAAGCCGACCTCGCCGTGGGTCGCGACGGCGAGCCTCGTCGGCTTCGCCGTGGGTCGCGACGGCGAGGCCGAGCCTCGCCGTCGCGACCCACGGCGAGGTCGGCTTCGCCGTGGGTCGCGACGGCGAGGGTCGGCCTCGCCCAGATCTGGCGAGGCCGAGCCTCGCCGTCGCGACCCACGGCGAGGTCGGCTTCGCCGTGGGTCGCGACGGCGAGGCTCGGCCTCGCCAGATCTGGGCGAGGCCGACCCTCGCCGTCGCGACCCACGGCGAGGTCGGCCTCGCCGTGGGTCGCGACGGCGAGGGTCGGCCTCGCCCAGGCGGCGAGGGTCCAGCCCTCGCCCTCGCCGACGAGGGCGACCCTCGCCTCCGCCGGCGGCCGGCGAGGGCCGTGACGCCCTCGCCGGCCTTGGGCTGTGGCCGGCCGCCGGTCGCCGGCGACCGGCCATGGCCAAACAAGAACAACACAAAAAAGAAAAAAAAATTAAACAATTCAAAATATTATTAAAATATTATTTGGGAACAGAAATTTTGTGTAGTTTCCAAACGCATTTCTATTCTTTTCTACTCTAGGGATAGAAATTTTGGACAGTTTATCAAACACCTTAAAATACTCAGAAATTGTTTCCGGGCACAGAATAAAAAAAACCATTTCTGTTCAGAAATTGTGCCGGGGCAGAGAATGGTTCTCATGCGCACCCTAGGACTACTTCTTCTGTTTTTTTTGGGGGGGCCAGAGGTTAGGACCTTCAATGTCACGTTATCTTCTCTTTTTTTTTTTTCTGTTTTTTCCATCGACCAGCCCTCCCCCCGCCCCACCCCCGCCATGGTGTTTTTATCCGGGGTGATCGCTTCCCGCTCAGAAACCGGGAAACGGACCGGAGGAACCGGGTGGACCGGTGCCCTTTGGAACTGGTCCGATCCAGGAACTGGTGGCATGTTCAGTTTTTCTTTTTATTTATTGTTAAATCAAGGCGTTTCTGCAATCAGTAAGTTATGTATAATATTGTTAGTTTCGTAGAGAATTTTTTTTTCAATTTGTTTCAAAGTTTGATTGGAACGAGCAATCACTATTGTATTTTGATATGTTCTTGTTATCTTACTCACGTGCATAAGTAAACGTAATCGCTCCGGCCTCGAAGGGCCTTCCACTTTGAAATGGGAGATAGAGTAGGATTTATTTAGAAGTTTTTAAGAAATAAAAATAATTTTAAAAAAATCGGTCGACTCCGAGGGGTTCAAGTGGGTAGTGCCACATCCAATTTTATGGAACCGAGAACTAAATCATTGCCCTAGAACCGGTCGGTTTGGTTCGGTCCGGGCAATTCCCGATCTGGATAGTTCCTTTTGCTCCCCCTCGCTTTTATGGTTTTTGGATATTTATACTAAACAAAAATATGAATTTTCGAGGATACAATTATAACATAAAAAGAAAAAAAATTCCCAAATGGGTAATCTTGAGATACTTGTTCAAAATTAATTTTCGTCTCGCGAGATGTCTCAATCCGTCATCCCCTATATAAGGCTTGGTCTCTGTTAACATTCAGTTCATTGTCCAATCAAAGTGCATACATGTCCCCAAACATGGTAAATAGCTACAAGATGGATTTGACATGGAATGCGTGTTGACACATATGTATTCTAATGGGAAATTGGACGAAATGCTAACGGATGGTAGGTTTGGGTACTAATTGGATTTTTTGTGAGTAAAATATAATTTTTGGTGAATATGTCACATGGTACTGATTTTGGATTTTTAATGTCATGAACCTTGCAAATTATGAGGAAATGTTTGCAACTTTCAATGCTAATCGGTCTTGTAATATACGCAATCGATATTTTGAAATCGAATGTTTATATGTTTAGCAAGTGCACTATATGCGCTTATTAACAAGATCAGTAATTAGGTCAGGTTGATTTGCACGTTAATGTCTTGAATAAATACATGTCGATTAAGTTTAATAAAAAATAAATGATTTTCAAAATATTAATTATGCATATCACAATAAATAAATAAAAATCAACATGCCGAAAAAAAAAACTAAATAATTCTTTAATTGATTGTTTGACAAATTTCCTAAGGGATGGGTTTAGTCTATTTGTTACGAGTGATCGGTTCCCGATCTGGTCCGGTTTCAATTTGGTCCAATAAAACCAGTCACTTTTTCATTTTTTTTCCTACAACAATGAAAAAGAGTAACAAATCTCAACATATTGACAGAAATAATGATGAGTGAAGATTCATTATGGTGCGATGATAATGGGAAAGCATTATACATTGGTTTAGTTCACATTTTACTAATTTTTTTTAAAAAAATAAAAAATTTAAGAAAGTATAAGTAGTTGGTTGGGTCTTGTTCAATCTAGTTTTCCCTTGAAATTGGGAATCGGATCACCCGAACATCGATTTCACTTTTAAAAATCGAGAACCGGACTAAATCGGCCGATCTAATTCAATTTGGACTAAATCTAATTGAAAGTTCCATGTATCTTTTCACATGCAACCATGAATTTAGGACAAAATGACTCTGGCACATAAAATCCACATGACACACGTGTAGCCCCTACCCTTTTGAAAAGGCCAACCTATAGGATTACGAGAAACCAGGATCTTATCTGTAAAGCATAATTACAAATTAATGATGTGAAGTGACTCGTACTATAACATTGATTTGGAAAAACATATATTTTTTTTTAAAAAAAAAACGCTCGTATGGTTTAAAATAATTAATTTATAACTATTCTTGTTTAAACATTTTCTTAGATAATAGAAGTATTTTTTGTTCGTTCATTTCTGTAAATAATATAAACGATCATGTTTAAACAATATTTTCAAATTTATTCATTTTTGCGAAACAATCGGATCCTTCATCATATAAGCGGAAAAATCATTAGCTTCCAGTATTATATCGATAGCTATACCGTGTCTTTCTTACATAAAAAATTCGAGATAATGACATAAATGGATTCTAAACTTTGGTGTAATGTGTAATGTGGTCTCCAAACTTTTAATTTTTTTAACGTGATCCCGTCACTTGAGCCCAATGTGTAATGATATCCCTGAACTTTTAATTTGTTCATGTGGTCCCTAAACCTTTGATAAATGTTCAAACTGGATCTTAGATTGTATGAAAATAACTAATGTTATCCTTTCATTAATTTGAGTTTATGTATAGCATTAAATATTTTCATATAATACAAAGACTAGTTTTAACGCGCACAAAATATTCAAAGTCATATCAAACAAATTAAAAATTCGGGAATCATATTATACATCGGGTCGTTGTTCAAGGACTATTTGCGTTATTTTCCTTAAAAAAACCCTTTTTTTGGTCAACGTACGAACAACATGTACCAAGGACAAATAAAATAAAATAACGTGGGTATTTAAAGATATTCCGAATACGTAAAGTCAACGTATCGGGCTATGTCCACCAAAAATTGCTATGAACATCAGGTCGTGGTACCTTTCGAATTGGCAGTATATGGAAAGGATATTTTCAAAAGCAAAGCAGTGGGAATCGAAAGCGTAGAAAGCGACCCTCGATTGAAATTTTCGCCGTGTTAGCGAGGCAGCATTTGTTATGGAACGTCACGCATTCCACACCCAAAAAAATATCTCTCACCAAAACCGTGATGTCCTAAGTCGTGTCGCACGGTCCATCCGAATCCGATCGGTTTAATTGACTTCTTGGGTCGTATCGTCACATGATTCCTCGATTTTCGCCTTATTTACTCGTTAAAGAAAAGCCCCTCTCGAAGGCGCGATCCGTGGGACCCGCATGCTGCGATTTTAGATGAAACCGACAGAAATTATTCGTATACTATGTATGTTTATACTATCTTGATTGTGGCATTTGCATGGATTTTTACAGACATATACTGCAGCTGATATCTTCCCTGCTCATCTTGACTTTTGGCATGTTTACACAATGTGCAAAACTGAACGAGTGGGAGAAAAAGAGATTGTCTCCTCTATTGATTAACGCAAAGTTCCATGTTAATCATCAACAGATTATAGTGAGAGAGTGAAGAGATTATTTACAGAATTCAGAGTCACATTAAGCATTGATTCACCTCACCTAACAAAACTTCCTTGCCCCTGGATGAGGACATTGGTGACAAAAAGTAAGAAGGCAATATTATCCTGTAGTTATCGCGCCCTGGTTCGATGGCGTGTCCTGTGAGGGGATTTCTTCAGAGTACGCCTGATCTACGGCGGTACAGAAGCAAAGCCGTGCTCGAGAAGATTGCATCCCGATCAGGTCAATAGGGAGTGTTTTTATCGGAGAACCGCCTCTGTTCATCGATCAGTCAGACCGCGGTAGCAAGAAGCTGAAGCCTGAGTTCTCGTGGATAAGTGGTGGAGGCTCGATGTCTGCTATGTCCATTTGTTCCATCGACTTCGATATGTCATCCACCGAAAACGGAATGCTGCACAGAGAGCAGGAGTCAAGAAGTTGTGTGTCACCTAGAGAGAAACTCTATGGGAGATCAAGTAACATGGCGGTGTAATGGTAATTGAGGAAGCACTGATTTTGTTTCAAAGTAAATCTTGAAGCTAACCTGGAATCATCATCGAGTAGGAATGAACTGCTGACTGCATTGTTCGAATCTTCGGTCATCAACACCCTCATATTGGAAATGACCTGAACGAGAGTTGTTGAGGAAAGCCAAGTTCAGGATTAGCATTCCTCCCCGTTTAAGTATGCCAAAAGAAAATGACCGAGAAATCCTCCACAGACGAGAACGACTCTAACCTAGTTCTAGAGCGAGTAATCCATCGAGAGAAACTTACATCCGGAGATACACTGTGTGTGCCATACTTGTCGTCCCAGTACATTGTACTGATCCGGTACAGCTGCTGAATACTTAAAACCTGTAACACGAAAGAGGAGTTAGATTGTGTAGGAACTTAGCAGAAGTACAGGGTACTGGAGCTGTTCCAGGTCGCCAAAGTTAGCTCGGTGATTGAAGTCACTCACTGGACACAAATCATGGCTTATTTCATCCAGCGTTTTCTTCGGCTTTTGATGTATGACCTGAATTGCCAAGACCGAACATTTGAGTGATTCTGGGCTCATCTTTCTACAACAGTCAGGGGTCGTACCAGAAAGTGATGAAACGAACAAAGTAGCCCACTTACCAGAAACCCGATTGCCTGTCGAATATGCTTTAGCTCATCCCAAGCCGAACCTGCATACTGCATAACTTGGATTGATTAGAAAGAAACCTAGAGAACAACAACTGAGTGATGGTGTCCAAATTGTACCTCGTCGGTTGCCTTGTAACACCAGTGTTCCAGCTCAGCTAAGCCTGCTTTGACATATTCCCCATTGCTAAACGAGCAGCATTCTCTCCGCAAAAGAAGACTGGGGGAAAAAAATGAAGTGAGACACTGGTTCATAGTTCAGAAACAATTGAAAAGCACTAAGTTCTAAGTTAGGTACCTGTTGAATAGCTGGACGTTGATGAATGAAAAGATTTGTATGAATACTTTACGAACCAAAAAGGGCGGCACCTGGAACATAACAAAGACAAACGCACTCAAAAAATGTCACAGCTGCTGAATTGCGCAGATAAATAAATTACAAGATCTTTGCGACTGGGAATATTAATTTGGCCAACATCTGAGAATAAGATGACACGGGAGCAATAAAATGTGAAATTCTAAATAATTGAAGCTCATCATGCTATATATAATTAGGAAATAAAGCAGATATGTAAAAGGCCTAAACGGAGTTTACTGACATGATTCGATTTCAGGGTGTCTAAGAAGTTCCCGAGGCTCTTCACAATTCCCTGCCAGTGTGCAATTAGAGCTTGCTGGGCTGCCGTATTTGCCACCGAGCGAGCCCCCTTGACTAAGCTTGCTCTTGATGTTCTTGGTGCCTAGTTCATCATTGGCAAAGAAAACTCGTGTAAGCTATTCTTGACTGAAGGTATCACCGTAGACACAATTCTCATAATCAATTGCCAAACATAACATCAATTAGAGGCCACTACCTGGATGCATAAGCCAAGTAGCGGAGATATTTCCTTTTTCAGGTTATCTCGAATCATTCCGTATATCTTTTCCACGTATGCCGTCAATTGCTGTTTAAAAAGCAAAGCTGGATATTTTGCTTCAACTTGCCGTAAAGAATCCATACCTCCACCAATGCTGCCATTGATCATGGACAGGTTAACGCCTTGTGGTGTTCCACGGAAACTCTGAAAGAGGAAAAAAAGGCAAACATAAGAATGGATCAGAAACTAAATTAGTCGAACTTCATCATACCCATGAATTTATACTGTTCTCATTCATCCAAAAATGAAAAACCCCAATTCAGGCTTAATGAGGAAAATTTACTTGTGTCATTCTTCCAAACAGGGTGGCGGATGATGATCTTCGGCGCTGTGGGGCCATTCCAGCTGCACCACTTGCTTTTAGTGTGCGTTGGAGCAAAAGCAAAAGCGTCGAGGCATTAGACAACCAATACGCCAAAACATCATTGTTATCCTGAGTCTGCTCCATTTGATAATATTCAAGTTAGGGAGGCATCAAGTACAGAGGAGATCGAGATGAGGGGAAAATAAAAGCTGCAACATCATGAGGCGTCTCTGACCTCAATAGCATTGCCTATAGTCTGAATGATCCGATCGAAAACACTTGTACGCTCCACTTCAAAGGATCGCCAGTGTAACAAACATTTATATATGATGCAGGCAGCGATTGGTCGGTTGCCAGAAAAGCCGAGGTGCTGTGCGATACATCTGATGAGCAGCTCTTGATTCTCCTGCTGCTTTTCATTCAATGACTTCTGAGGTTTATCCTCTACTTCGGAAGAATCTCTGTGGTTGATCGAATGACTATGTAGATCCTATTCCATTCAAGACGTGTCGAGTGAGAGAAATTCAATAGAGAGGAATTTAGAAGTCTTTATGTATATCTTGGAGAGTTTGTCATACCAGATTTGGCCTCGAGTCTGTAGACAGATGACCACTGTCAGCACCTCTCTGCCAGTTTTGCAACAAGACGAATTATTTTAGGTCATGATACTACCAGTGAATCTGGAAATATATGATCCTGAGTTTACCTGAAGAATTGATCTGGATCGACCTGAAAGGAATTTATTGGGTGCCATCGACACAGCCTGCTGACGAAAAACTTGATTCTCTGATTCTAGATTATTGATCTTCTCTTCTAACCTAATTATGTGAATGCAAACTGTCAACTGGCCTTACACTTTCACAGATATTAAAGTTTCGCAAACACATTAATAAGAACATTAATGTCACTTAAAATGGTACCAAACATCGGCAAGCCATACCTGTGACAAGTCATAATTGTCACAAAGATGAAATGAAAAGTGCACTTACAAAAGGATATGTTTAGATGCATGGTTCATTAATATCAGTCTATACGTGTTTTTGTTAGGGTTGTAGGAGTTAGTTCATTCATAATAGGGAATAAGTTATCTGAAGGAAGAGTTACCTGGTCAGAGATTCCTGGAGTTGATGAACCTTCTTCTCTGCTTCTTCTAGCTTTTTGCGTCGTTCTTCACTGTTCTCCAGGGCTTCTGTATACTTTTTATCTGACTCATCTGCTCTTTCTCGCTCTGAATCCAGCACGGCCTGGTTGATCATATATTGGTTATGGTTTAACATTTTATGAGATGTCTGTCTAAATCTGTGATATTATGACTATTTGATGACATCCTTCGTGCAAATTACTATACCTTCAGGTTCTCTACTTCTGATGTTAGAGAATCGACTTTCTTTGTGTCCTCCACAAAAACTTGGGTTTCTTTAATTACAGGAGGTGCTTCTTCAATGGCTTTTTTTGCGGCTTCTCGTTCCTTGACAAGCTCTGCATTTGATTCATCAACCTTGGTCTGCAAGGCTTGGACTGTATTTTGCAACTTTACTATCTCCTGTGCTTTGGCTTCTTCTAAATCAGTCTGCACAAATAATTTCACTTTGAATGAGGATGCAAGCAAGTACTTAAAACACAGTATCCCAAAGAGGCCCTGTACTAGATGGCCCATGAAAAGGGAGCTCCACACTAAGAAACAAGATATTACCCTTAAACGTTTTTCCAGTTGTAGTCGCCACGTTAATTCTTCCACGTGTTTTTCAAGCTTATCCTTTGCTTCTTTGAGTGCACCTGTTTCCCTCGCAGCCTGAAACATGACAGGAATTGAAAGTGTTCAGCCCACTGAAAACAAACAGGAATGACATGAAACAATTCATAAGAACGTCTGCGTAACATACGTCCATTTCCGAACAGTATCAACAATTACATAGCCATGAAGAAGACATATCAAAGGACAACTTGAACGTATAATCCACACATCTTTTAGACAGATTCATGCCACCATCTTCATTCCCTCTGTTGAGGTATAAAACTTAGAAACCAACATGGCCCGCCTATACTTTTATTTTTCCTGCTAGAACATTTTCCTTGAGAACTGTCACATCGATAGTATGATCTACAATATGACAGAAAATCTGCATAGTATTTTGTGTGGCAAAGCACAGAAGATTATGTAGTGCATACCATTTTCAGTTTCCTAAGTTCTTTTTTGGCAATTCTTCCTCTCCATCTATTTTGTGCAACTATACATCCCCTTTGAAGCCTCTTGTAGTAGGAGGCAGCCCTATGGCACCGCCATCTCGTCTGCATTTGGCAAGAAGTTAGAGAACAAAAATTGTTAGCATGTACTACACTTGATATCAAGTGATGCAATCGAACTATTCCTAGAATTTAACCTGAATAATGATTGCTGCTTTTGTTTGCTTCCTGAATCTGAATTCTTTACGTGCAGCCATCGCCCTTAAACCTACTTGCAAGACAAGCACCGAAGCACGGAGTTTGCTGTAAGTCATTCTAGCTTGGTGCCTACGTATGTGTTTTTGAATTTTCACAGCATTGGCCTCCCGCCTCATCCGATCGTAAAGCTTGCAAGCCAACCGTCCTGTCATCATGTAGAACAAGATGAGGATTTTTTCTTATGAAGTGTGAGAAAGGCATGACTTTTCTGGTTGCTCTCTTATAAAGGGAAAAAATGCATGACTTGCCTCTCCAAAAAGATTGAACAACAATCGTAGCCTTTCTAATAGCAATGAATCGCTTGCGAGCATAGTGGGTCCTTATACGACGTTGGATTGTTTTCGCGGCGTTGCTTAGTACCTCCGCTCTCCGTGCATCTAATTCAGCCATCTGACCGGCTCTTAAGAAGACTTTCGTTCTACCTATCTGCACGCATAAATGGGGTATTGGCATTAATTTCAAAGACCATAATGCAATTTTCAATGTGTTCAAAACATTTTTAAGCAAAGACAATTCCTCCAAACAAGGTACTATGGTTGCGGCATAGAGAAAACTCAAATGTTTTGGTTGCCAAAAGTTGAGGTCACGAAATGATTGTTCCTGATCACACAGACTGAATAGCAGTCAGCAATGAGAAGTACAGAAACTATAGGAGCTACCTGAAACCCTTTGAGCCCCTTCTTTTCAAGAATCTTCTTGCAAGCTTCCTTTTCGTCATAGCTATTTTTGTGAGAACATGTAAAATATAAACATCAGGAAATCCAAATTGTTTTTCAACAATAATCAGCAAAAAGTAGTAATAATAAAACTATGGCCATGCATCTGCAGCTGAACGGCACAGTTCTAGTCGACTTAAACAGTATATCAGATACTCACTTTCCTTCTACAAACTCCGGAGCAAGAATTCCAAATCGGTTAATGAAGTCAAAGAAGGGGCGGCGAGTTGGGTATCCAGCACAGCTGATTCTTATTGCCTCTAAGACACCCTGCAGAAGACACTCATCACTTCTAGCAGCAAACCAGATACATTAACAAATGAAGATGAGGTAAGAAATAATGTCGTACTCACACCACAACGCAATTGTTGCATGATATTGACATTCTCAAATATGGCAGGTTTGAGAAGGTTGTTTGGCTTAACACATCTGATGTAGTGGGGCTCCGTGGAGTTCAACGTATCCATTAGTTGTTGTAGTTGCATCTGCATCATTAAGTCATCAAAATAGTTAGGAATGAGGTAATAGGGAAACTGAGAAAGCGAAACACTAAAGCAAGATCACCTTGAACCGAGATCCGATGGAGGAAAACTTGGAAGATTTGCTGGTCTCCTCTGGCAGAGGAGGAAAAAGTCCAGCAACAAAACTACACTGCGACGCACTCAACAAATCTTGATGCTCCGGTACGACATAGTCCTTGTTCTTGTCTAGGAATTGGTCAGATTGGTACAAGACCTGAAAAAAAAGTGCGAGGAGAGAACATCATGGATGTGAAGCTACTTTTCTTTCACACATATTAGAGTCCATCAACATAACCTACCTCTCCAGCATAATGTGCGATGGTAAAATCAGTCCGAGACAATTTTGGTTTGATGAAGCGCTTGTTATTTTTGAATGTCTGATAAAGTTTGTTTGCAAATGTTTCATGCGTTGACTTGGGAAACATACTGCAAATAAACATTCTTAACTATTAACAAAGTCAGAAATAGGAACCAATCTCATGAATAAGACAGAAATCCCAAAGCTACAAACAATTCAAACGAACTCAATCACCGGCTCACTAACTTTGGATGACTGGGGCAGAATATTGTCAAATGAAAAATTCTATTTAAAACTAGAACCTGCAATGGTGATTAATGGGCAAAACAGGGGATCATACCAGGCTTCATCAAGCAGGGCGACAATTCCACCTGGTTTCTGCGGCAAGAAAAGCTTACTTGTATATTAATGGAAGTTTTAGAATCACTTCATGATGATAACTGACAAGAGAAGAATCAAACCTTTTCAATAAGATCCAAGACATCTTGATTATCAACGAATTCTATGTAGCTCCAATCAATCTCTTCTTTTGTGTATTCTTCTTGTTCCATCTTGAAGACGTGCTGAAATTCATCAACAAACATTGTGAAGAAAAAAATTGATAAGGCCAAAATAAAGTGATAGGGTAAGTATAACAATCCTTACCTGGTTGAAGTGTTGTTGCAGCTTCTCATTTGTAAAGTTAATACAGAACTGCTCGAAACTGCAAAATGATGTATGAGTACCAGATTGCGAAAAAAAAAATCCTAATAGAAAGATGAATCTACCATCATTCGTTATGATGCTTTTAAGTGGTTTATCCCATGCTTACCTATTAGCTTTGAAACTTTCAAAGCCATAAATATCAAGGACTCCAATCAGTGATTTTGAAGTGGCATCTTGTCCAATCGAGGAGTTTATTTTGTCAACTAACCTGTGCATTGACAGCATGGAGTTGTCAGGCAAAAACTAAATACACCTTCATAAACCTTTGTGATTGGAGTCAATTTGGCACTTTACCAATCAAACAATCGGGAATATATTGTCTTTGCTAATCCGTCCCTGCTAACCGTTGCACTTTGAGGATCAAGACAACGCTTTATGACCTCTTCAGGAGTGATCATAACACGCTTGCATAATGCATCTTCCAGCGCCGCGGGGTCACACCTTAAATAAAGGGAAGATCATTATTACCATAAAATTCCTTACATGTTATAGGCCTGTCTAGAATAGAAAAAAATGCATGTAATTATAGCATAGTCCAAGTACAGTCACCACAGTTCTTACATGAGAAGCTCTGCTGTCATATTGAGATGAAATTTAGCTTGATCATCTTTGGGGACTGATGAATCAATTTCCTTTCCCTTGGAAAACACAATATTTCCAAGGTGGAGAATCGCAGCAACAACTCTAAAAATTGCTTCCTGAGGGGAGAATAGTAGTAGTCAGGAGACCTGAGAAATCAACCTGTCGGTGCTGTAAATTACTTACTGTCAATGATTATTCGATCGATATACCTGCTCTTTTGCACTTATTCCCACAATGTCCATAGCTCGTCTAGTGGCAAGATAGTCATGTGCATCATTTACACCAACCAGCTCATAGCATTTGGACTGGTTGAGATAATGAAACGATTTGGGGTTTCCTAGCTTATACTTCTCAATTTCCTATGGAGATACAGTAGTAACAAGAGATATGAGATGTCCATGAACATAGATGTCGACAAATAGAATGCCATGGAAGCCATAATAATAGCAATACCTCCTGAGGAGCTGCACAAAGCAGGTAAAAGCAATGGTAATTGCGCTCCGGATCATTAATTTGGCAAACACGAGACCTCTCTAAAAGGTATGTCCTAATGGCCGCGCCTGATATTCTTCCATGCTTATCAAACTGTATCTCCACAAACTTCCCGAAACGACTGCACCGGTTTAATTTGTAGAGTATCATGTCAATCTCTCGACAAAGTCAAAATAACTCCACAACACAACTAATGCTAATACACTAGCGTTGAGTGAGAAAAAAAATTCAACAGCTGTTTTCATTCTAACCTGGAATTGTTATTTCGAACAGTTTTGGCATTCCCAAATGCTTCAAGAACTGGATTTGACTGCGTTTGCACAATTTTTTTAGTAAGACAATAAATGTGGCCTCATGAATAAGTATTGTTAGACCAATTAAGAGTAACTACGCAATTTATCATACTTCTAGAACTTGTTGTTCAACTGTCCGTCCTTCGGTTGCAGCTCGGCCTCCCAAAAAGGCAAGGTATCTCATGAGCATTTTCGTGGTCTCGGTTTTTCCTGCTCCACTTTCTCCACTGACTAGGATAGAATTACTCTTTCCCTCATGTATCATTGCCCTGGTTTCACGTAATTGCACTAGTATTAGTAACTGGGTCTTCAACTTCAGAAAAGAACAATTAAGTCTTTGAAGTTTTAAATTGAAGTTACCTGTATGCGACATCAGCCACTGCAAAGACGTGTGGGCTCAGTTCGCCGAGTGGCGCTCCCTTGTATTGTTGCATCATGTGAGCATCGTAGATATGAGGAAGTCTTTGGAACGGATTAATGGCAATAAGAATACTTCCGGTGTATGTCTGCCATGAACGAGGCACAATCAACAATGTTGTCGATGGAAACTCTGTAAAAATTAAGGAATAGCTCTGAAGTTTGGAAGCATTAGGATGTAAAAAAGGCAATCGCAATTACGTAGATTTCATTCAATTCGTATCTTGTCTTCAGATTCTGCAGAACTCCAGGCTCGTGCAAGTACGATAACTTGGTCATGTCATCAACTCCACCTGCCGGAGCTTCCATGTCTTTTGGGTATATTTTTGAGAGATTTGCAGCCACCTGAAAAGAAAATTTGTGTTACGAACCATTTTCAAACCCGCAAGTACGATTGTAACGGGATTTAGTGACAGCTAAAAAACCATGTAATAGGATGAACCCTTTGAGCTTTTACCTTATCATGGGTTTTTAGTGAAGACAACTACAAATCTTCTGCTGATCAACTACAGATATAAATATGTTGAGGAAAGCAACATCTTTTGATTTATAGGAAGATAGAGCATAATGCCTTCCCTTGAGGCTGCTCTATGACAAAAGGACATTCTATGTCATTGATTATGCAAATGGTTCTCAGTCTATTTCTAGAAAAGATGTCTGATGTGACCATGTTGGGGGAGAATACAACAACAGTGAACTCAACTCTACGTCCAAAAATCACGCATAGGACTTGTGGCAATGCGATATTTACAGGGGGCTAATAGCAGGTACACAATTGCATTTTTTAGAACCTTGGACATTACTACTATGCTTTGTGAAAGTCACAACATTCAACTAATTAGTAATGTCGAACCTTCTTCCCATTAGTGGCCTGAATCTCAAGTTCCTGCCCATTAATCTTCAACACTTGTCCATCAATCCAAGCAAATTCAGGGTCTTCAACCCAGACATGAGAACCAACAATTATATTCACCGGTGTTCCCTGCAGACACGAATGCAAAAACACAAGACTTTCAGCGGACACATTATGACATGCGAGAAGGTGACTTAACCCACGAAAAGACAGAGAAACTCATAATTTTTTACATTACTCTGTTAACAAATTAAGAATAGGGAAGGATATATGAAAATCGTCATGACTTGGAAAAAGAAACCAACAACTATTTACATATTTTGGATATAGAGAATCATTATAAAAGTCTAAACTTTGTGCAATGTCAGTTTAATATAGAGTCAAGCAAACATCAAATGGATCGCAAATGTTTAATTAGAACTACTAATGTGGCTCTAGTCATTTCAGACAAGTATGGCATTGCTGTCAATAGCTAATTTAGAAGAAATGATTGATTGAAAGAAATTAAATCAATGAGTCAGAAACATCAAATGCATCGCAAATGTTTGCTTATACTAAAAATAAGGACTAATGTGGCTCTAGTCATTTCAGACAAGTATGGCATTGCTGTCAATAGCTAATTTAGATGAAATGATTAATTGGAAGAAATTAAATCAATGAGTCCTCTTCTGATTCACCACCAGATACCAGTTTCCAGAAATAAAAAATGGTTCGTGTTGAAGTCAATTTCCTCAAACATCATCCTTTTCTTTCACGACAATCACGAGCGGTTCAACTACTAGAGTCCCTCACGACAAAAATGCACACTTTTTCCAGCAATATCCGTCTCATTCGACCTCATGCCGATCTTCCTATGATGTCACCGCCATATGCAGTGGCTTAAATTGTCTTCACTAATCTGTGGTGCTTGTTTATCCCATTACATTTGCAGAAACCAAGTCTTTCATAAATTCCACCTATGATCCAGAGACCCAAAAACATGGGACATGCAAGCCAATGTCGCACGGTTACTCAAATGGACGCATACAGAGCACAAACGCTGCAAGATCAATGTAAATTAAAAGCAGATCAAAGGTGATCACAAGCAAGACATACCATTTTGAACTTCAAGATTGAGGTTTCTCAGTGAACAGGTTTTTCGTTCAGAAAGCTCATGGCAATCTCAATGAATGCTGCACCAACCGGAAATCTCATTTCGCCTCTCCGACTGAAAGTTTATAACTTGTTGGTCACCTCATTGAAATCTTCAAGAGCAAAAATTACACCGAAGATATGGAAACCTATGGCCACAAATGATTCAGGCTTTCGGATACCGGGAAGGCTCAATGATGCGTGTTCCAGTTGCATTCACTGAAATCAGGTAACCCACCCAGAATAGAGAGGGGGGGGGGGGGGAAAGGGGAACAACGGTGGGATTAGTGGCAAAATTTTCTGGAGAAAGTGAGAGAAAATGGGTCTGGGATGGGAAAGAGGAGAGAAAAGGAGAAGTTCAATTGGGGAGGGGGGGGGGAGGTTATTGGAAAATCTTCATTTTCTTCATTTTCATGTTCTGTGCAAGAGTGGATGTGGGAGAATGGAGTGGTGTCACAATGTGACATTCTTCAAGAGGGCCGTTAAGTTCGGTACCTTCCCTCTCGCGCCAATTCCTGGCCGCATAAAAACCAAGTCTCTCTCTCTCCCTCTCTCTAAAAGAAGAAGGGAAGACATGGCCAATCCTCCAGTTCACTCTCTCTAAATGAAGAAGGGAAGCCAACCCTCCAATGCAAATGAAAAATCGCATAAAATTAAGGAGTTAAAAAGTGAAAACGATTGACCGCTGAGTTACGTGGGTGGGCGAGGACACACCGAACAATGGTGGGAAAAGATCTATAACTTACAAGGACAAGATCAACCGATGATACAAATGGTGTTTTGTTAAGACCTAGACATCATCAACAAACAAAACTAGTGACTTGAAGTTGTTTCTCCTTGTCCAAGAAGTATTTTCCGAGTTGTGTATTGTCAGATTATCAGACATTGATAGGCCATTCGATAGAAGTAATGATAAATAAAAACTTTTTCTTTCATTAGAAGAATGAAGATGTGATGACATAGGGGCCTGAAAGATGAAAAAGGAATGGATTTTTCAATTTTGCTTCTACAAAACTGAAGATGGAATTCCACCAAATGGTGGGCTGAGCTATCCATCAAAAGTTATATCTAATTAAATTGAACTTATGCATGAAATAAACCGATATGTGGCATTGTTTGTACATAGGTGTCGATTAGCAATTTTCCCTTGTGCTGTTGTCTGTTTATTGCCAAAATAGACTACTAAATTAGGAGTCTTCAAAACTTTTTTTTTTAACTTGATGGTTCCATATCTCGTAATAATAGTATATATGACACCAACTAGACTTGTCTTTCGAAACTTGATCTCTGTAACTTGTGCAATTTTGACAAAATTTGGTCCTCAAGCTTCTTGGGATCGGCATTTGAACACTAGTAAACATGGAAAGGCAAATGCTCGTAGAAAAAAAATGTGGAAAAACATTATTTTTTACCCACTAATTACAATTAAAAGATTTTGTGGAACCACTACAAAGAATAAGGAGTTTTGGGTTTAAATCTTTCCGGACTCTATATTTGGCTTCCTCAAAATATATTTCTATGCTTAGCGTTGGGCCAAAATCCAGCCTCCATATGTAGGGGAGTGTGAGAATACTTAAATATCAAACGACACCTTATTTAACAATTTTTTTATAACGGTTGACAATGATCTCACAAAAAATTTTAATGATAATATATTTTTTTCATAAGAAATACATAAGAGTTAGGTCGAATAGACATAATTGAGTACTCTACTCACGTACTTTAATAAAGATTCACATGTTAATCCGTTTTAGGTACTTCACCTCAACTTTATAAAATTCTATGAAATTCAAATCATCAGTTGCTCTTTAAATAAAGTATCAAATTACTAGACATTAAAGGATATTTTCTACTATCAAATAAGTTTGACTTTCTTAATAGCTTTTTCTTACCACAATTGGTTGAGGAAACATCTTTATGCAAGGATGGCTCACTGCACAATAATTTTCTCCCTTGTTCCAATTCCTCATCATGGCAACAATAATTTTATATTAATAATCAATTAAGCTCATTACAATTAGCATTTGATACATAGAGCTAATGCCAACAGAAAATATGGTGGGCATTCATTACCGATCCAGGTTGAAACTAATTTTTTGGAAACAAGAAGCCCAAAACTAATACTTATTCGTGATAAGGATTTTTAAAGGGGAGACTTACCAAAAAAATCTTAAACCTATTGTAATTATGTCAATTCAGTCCTAAACTTTTTTTTTAGCCAATTGAGTACCTTTTTCATTTGTATCAATTCAGTCCATTAGGTGCTGAGGTGAGACCAACCTCTCCTAGCAGTGGTGAGGTTGAGCATCACCGGGAGCAGACAAGACTTGCCATCATCGGGCTGGCGAGGTTTGTCCTTGCTTAGTGACGGCAAGGGCGAGCCTCACCTAGTGACGGCAAGGTTGATCTCGCCTTCCCTTGCCTCTAGCTGGTCGTCAAGGTTTGGTGACTGCTAGCGGAAGAAGGGAAGAAAAAAACAAAGAAAGAGAAAGAAAAGAAAGAAAAGGAAAATGATAAATAAATAAATACAAAAATTATTAAAATGTTTTGTAAAAATATTTACGTTAGCGTCGGCTGTGTCACATACCGCATAGAATAGTCAAGCGATTTTCGGCCAAAATGTTAAATGGATTGAATTGGTACAAATACAAAAGGTTATGACTCATATTGACAACAAAAATGTTTATGACTGAATTAGCACAATTGCAATAAGTTTATGACTTTTGTGATAATTTTCTCAATTTTCAATAACATGTGCCGAGAGATGAGACATGGACAAAGGGGCCCAAAAGAGCCTAACGTTTTATGGACACAAGATGCAACGCACAACCAGTGTCAACAATCAACGAGAATATGAAACCTTGACTTGAAAGATAGCACATGAGCTCCCATCGTCTAGATGGCCTCATGATTAACTTTACTCTCATGAAGAAAATAATAAACCCAAACGCTAAAATACAAAGATTGATCTTACAAATTAGTTGGATTGTATATTCACTTACATCTATCACATCCTTTTGTAAATTAATCTAAACCCACGGTAATGTTTCTATCACTCCTCTAAAAAATTTATACTTTTTTAGTTATAGGATATCGAGAATACTTCGTCAACAAGTAGACCGACATCGTTAATACAAACAACGGCATCAAGGGCGTGTCGGAAATTGAAACTACAGTATAAATGCTAAATGTAAAGTAAGTATTTGAATCATAGCCGAGATGGGTCTTAGCTAAACACATAACTTTGGAAGAATTGTAACAATAACAAGTATCCAACATGACTGGCCGAGTGTCTTATCGAAATTGCACGAGTTACATAGTCTTTTTGAGTGGGGATTTCCGTTTGTGCATACACGCTCTTGTTTAGAGATTTGACTCTTGTAATTTGCAATTAATTTTTTTTCAGTGTGGGGGAGAAGTGCATGATGATATTCCCACGATGAGGGAGGTTGAGTCCCGCAAAAGAGGGAGGGGCCAATTGGTAGATGGAGAGGCACGTGTTTGAACCTGCATATGCATTCTTTTTCTGGGTCCGTGGGTTCAACGGGAATGCTTTCTAGATGGAGAATATTATTATCATCGAGAAATTCTGTCGTGCAGAACGAGAGACGTACATTTTTCGCCGCGGGCCACATATAGAGGAGAAACTCTTGGCAAACTCTTGGCATGCCTTCACTATCATCGGCTCCCGCACTTGGGTGATCCGGATGTGGAGCATCAAGGTTCACATCCGCCGGATCCAGATCTCGCCGCCGACACCGCCGGGGACTGAAAGCCAGCTCTAGGGTCTTGGGTTTACCTGCCCGGCACCCAAGTTCACGTGGACTTAACAATGGTCTGGCTCTAGAAGGTTTTATCAGTCAATTCCAATAGCCAAGGTCATGGGTTCGACCACGAGGTCCCTATAATGCGGATGTCATTGGTGACCCAATTCTCGCACCGAGGTCCCCGGCGCAAATAATTGGGGATTTAGGTCTCACTAGGGTCTTGTGTTTGGCTATTGGGAACTTGAGTCTGATTGCTAAGAACCCCAAGCCCTTACGCCGACTTAGAATCAACTAGCCGAAGCCTTGGACTCAAACATTAGAGTCACGTATTCTAGCAAACGGGATCCTAAGACTGGCTGCGGAGTCCTGGATTCGACCCTAGGGACCTTGGTCCGGCGGTACAAAGACTCGAGCCACGGCGTAGGCGGCCCGAAATCGGCCGCCAGGCATCCAGACCAAGCAATGATGCACTCGGTGTAACAGCTTGGACGCTCATGCTTTACAATCCACAACATAGGTCCAACACATGGGCACGCAAGTCTAACCCTTGGACACTTGATTCTAAAGCAACCCGGCTCGAATGGTCCATGATCATAACGGAGGTCAAATGAATAAAAAAAAATTGTGATTTCCAAGATCGTAAACCATTTTTCAAAAATAATAGTGAGCAATTTTCATTTCCTATGAAAATATTATCGGTCGATTCATAATCCTAAGCAGTGCTAGGCAGCAAAAATAAAGTAAAAAATTTCGACAACCGTTGCTCCTTCGAAAAAAAAACTCACCAATCAGGCAATCACTACTTGTGCAAGGAATTCATCGTATATAATAATGCGACAAACATGGAATACTTAACAAGACATACATTAATTGGGACTTTTCATACAATTAATTAGACATACGCTTGCACATTTGAGGGCGACCAACATGGATTGAATTCAAGACCCACTTTGTACTAGTTTGAGGCACGGCGTCGTAGGGATTGGCGACAAATCATCAGCCAATCAACCAATCTAGAAAGGCTTTGACCAGCAAATTGGATCTTTGACTGACGAGAGCCACGTCTTCCTGCACGTGGGTTGATGAAGACCGACGACGAAAACCAAGTACCGACGACCATAACGTATGGTCCAGTCCCTCATATTTTATCTGCATAAAATTATAACAAATCGAAGATTCTAATAGTTAGAATTAAAAAGGGGAAAGGCGGGATGTAGACTATAATAGAGAATGTTTAATTCCTCTTATTTGTCATTGTCGACATGTAATTTTAAACGGGACAGATTCATGTCACGGCAAGAAATAATAATGCTAGAAAACGAAACGTCGCAAATTTGGTACACCATCTTCTACATACGTGGCCCTTCGTAAGCCTTCTCTTTAAAAAGACTTGTATATAGACAAAACCTGAGCATCGTCGAACCCCGCGCTACATGAATATAATGATAATACCGGATTGTCACTGTCGAAAGTGTATGAAATGAACCCATCCTACCCCCATATATATATACTTTATATTATAAAGAGCTCCTATGGCCATAATCTGTACATTTGTATACTTTTCACGTTAGTGACGGGCTGCCGTTGCCTGGTTCTTTTTATAAAGTATAATATGCATAATATAATGTATGGATATGTATGGATTTGTACATTTTTCGTTGAGCATTACTGTTGGTAGTCAAAGTTGGCCTTATGAAAAAAAGGGGATTGGCAAAGAGATGAAGCCTTTTGAGGAAGCCGGGACGGGGGCAGACTCTTTGGAATTTTGGTCACTAATTTGCATGGTCATGCAACTTAAATCACTCCGGTCATCTTCTGTGCTTTTCCCAATTTGTCTCGTTCTGGATCCCCATTTCTGGGAAGCTCCCCTCGATTTAACTGTTTGACAATGTCCTGACTTTCCTGGTTCAATCTGCCCTAGCTACAGCTTCTATAAATGGAAGCCCCTGTGAAATTAGAGAGCCAGTCCATCTCTTCTCCCCACATACATCATCATTCATGGGCAAGCTCAATTTTCACCAGGCAGCTAAGAGCCAAAAACCCATCAGTTTAGCCAAGAAGAAACCATTGAAGATCAGGTACATCTCGAGCCCCGTCATGGTGAAGGCTAGCAATGCTTCTGAGTTCCGCGCGATCGTCCAGGAACTGACCGGCAAAGACTCCTACGCCGGGGAGTTCTCCGAGTATGGCGAGGATGCGAGCCGGAGTTTGGTCCAGAGTAATCTGCAATCCCAGAAGACTTTGGAGCAAAGCCATGGTTCATACTCTATGCCTTTTAACGGGCTTTTGGGTGAAGGTGTCTTCTCGAGAGAGTGGTCAGAAGGCTTGCTGGGGTTTCATTCTCAATGTCTCTTTGTATGATCAGAGGAGGGAGCTTAAACGAAAATATATATTCAAAAAAACTAGATTCCATTTCAATTTTTATGAAAAGTTATTGTGGATAAGATCATTGCCGTGGTATAAATAAGAGTCAAGTCGTTTCAGCAATCCGCATTTCAATGAGATTACTGCTGAATTGAGCCTGCCAACTGCAAGTGTCCTATAAATAACATCGCAAATTTACCGTACTTGCCAATACTCCTGATGAAATGAAGAAAAATCGAAGCATACAAACACTACGCGAGAGTAAAAGAATTGTTGAAGAATGACGGGCAAGACTGGCGAAGCTTCAGGTTTACTACTAGATGGAGTTCACATGATGTTATGGCTTTTGAACCTGTCACTTTTCTGTCCTTGTGTTTAGATTGTGTTTTGGGTGTACTGATATGGTTTGAGTTTTTCTTGGATGCTGATTACCTATGTTTGAACATCGCAAATCTGACCTCTTTAGCCATCAAGCAACAATATGATTCTAACATGTTGGAAGTAACTAATGGACCTAACTGCAAGTCATCGATTAAGGCTGAGCGGCTCCTAGACCCTCGTGGTTCGACATGTCGAACAAATAGACCCATCGCCTCTGCCCATTTTCCTGCTTCCGTTCACGTCCTGTCATGGGAACATTGCTCAGTTTTGTCGATATCGTTATCATCCTAAATTGCAGCAAAAAATTATCAGGCTGATGAGATTCGCTTCCTTACACTGAACTTGTGCAAGTTGATCCTTTTTTGGGGGTGAGATATGTTCACATGATCAAACTTTGATCCAGGCTCAAAGGTTAAGATCATAAAGAAGAGCATATTCGAGATGTCACATTCAGCAACGGAAAGAAACGAAATAGGCCAACCAAGAGCAAAAGCACATAGCAAATCGATTCAATCTGCAGAAATTTACAGCATCAATTCATCATCTACCTAGGAAAACACGAACATAAAGCTAATCAATCAGTCTTTTTTGCGCATAAGCCTAACAAGCAAGCAACTAGGGGGCCTCAAGTGGGGTGGAACGTTTACCATCCTCACCCACCCTTCAATTCCCTTCATGATCTGCTGCTTTCATGTAAAGGGTTTCTCCATTATCTCCGCCACAGCCTGCGCCACTCAGTGAGCTTGCTCCTCGGCCCTCAGAAGAAGTCGCACTGCCCACGTCGTTCTTGCTACCGCTTGACATCCCTGTCGAGGCATGGGTGAACTCGGGGAACCCTCCACCTCCAACGCCAAACGCCGAGCGGCCAATGCCTGAATGGCTTGCCTCACTGTGGAGGATGTTGAATCCTGTGCCTCCACCGGAACTCACACCGAGCTGCTGCTGCTGCTGCTGCAGTGCTGAGAAAGGCTGCTGGGGGTAGAGCATGGAGGATCGCATCGTTGCGAGCGCCTGCGGTGTCATTTGCTGGTGGTGCGCGTACTGCGCTCCTGGCTGCATAACACCGCTCGAAGAAAACTGCAAGGTTACAAAGTCAGGGTTCTTCAGATTAAGGTCAAGGCGTCTCAAGGTGCTTAAACATGATGACTTGATTAAAACTAATGAAATGCTAATATTTGTCCCGTGTTGGAATAGATTACTTGTTTACCTGTGGATGAATGTTTGGAGGTGGATGAGAATCAGCAATGGCAGCTAGGTACATGAGATTTTTCTGCAGCCTGGCCTGGTTTCTGCAGAACAGTTCGAAAGCGATTCCAATGAAATTATAAGCATAGAGTTTCAAATCATTTCAACCTTGATCTTGGTAAGCTGCAAGTGAAGGCATTGCTTACTCTGCACATTCACTCAATTTCCCCGAATTCTGGCTCTCGACGATCTTCAAAATCAAGGACTTATTCTCATCTAGGTACTGCATGCATTCAAGTGAAACAACAGAATCATAAATACCACAAGACACAATAGCACAAACCAACTACTGCAAAAAAAAAAAAAGTGATTCGTTTTTCAGGGAAAAAATGGTCCATCAGGTGTGATAAATTGGGGTAAGAAGGATTTGGAGATGGTGTTGAAGATCTTCAAGTCAATAACCAACCATTAGCACTAGCAGAAAAAGAAGGAAAAAACAAAATTTTCTAACTTAATTTTACTCGGTTGAAAGGTTAGTCCACGACAACTTTTATCCTAATTTATTCAACATATGCTTCGTGCAGTGACATGCCACCATTGGAAAAGATGCTTCTATAAAACAAGAAAGGACGACGAGACTAAAAAATACACCAACATAACGTGAAGACTAGCTAAAAGAATGGCAGAAGAAAACCAAGAGACAGAGACAGTGAGAAGTGAACCTGTTGAATGTGATCAGTAGTGACGTTGTTGGGGTAATAAGCTGCCATTATGAGCTGCTTCTAGTTCTGCATCAGGTGCTACTGATGTATCTCTCTTAAAAACTCACAAGCACGCAGTCTCTCTCTCTCTCTCTCTCTCTCTCTGTGAGAGCTAAAAATCCAAAGAGCAGATGACAGATATCTTTGGCCTCTCTCTCTCTCTCTCTCTCTCTCTCTCTCTCTCTCTCTCTCTCTCTCTAGCTACTAAACCAATGCACATTCGATTGATTGTCCTATCTTAATCAATGTCATCTCATGGCCACATCTGTTACTTGACCTGGCACTCGCATCCTTCAGTATAATGCATAAACTTAGAGGTCTAAGTATACTTAAATAGGTGAGATCATAACAACCACAATTACAAAGTTTGCGAGTTCATTTCATCAGAACATGTTAGACCGAGTCGAAGGCTTGACGCAAGAGTTACATTGTTAGATGTTCCTCGCAACTGTTCAACCCTCGCGGTGACATTCAACAATCAAATGAACTAGTCCAATATGTAGTCACTGATGTATTTGTCCAGTGATCCCTGATCACTAATTTGTCATTTGTGATCTAGATAAGCTAAGTTGAATAAACCAAAAAGAGGCCATGCTTATGGCCACCCAGTTTCCAATTATCAGTACATGGAGCCTTCCCTGGATCCCATGGCTTTTCACTTCCTGTGTTGTCTCTTTCAACAGACAATCTGACAAACCTCCTCTGCCTCCTCTGTGTTGTCTTTTTATCTTCCTTTAGGGAAGCTCTTTCGAGGGTCCCCAAAAATTTTCTTCTTCTTTTTTTTGAGGATGGGAATGTCTTTGAGAGGTTTGAAGAGGGTGGTGGATGGTAAAAAGGCTTCCCGTCTTTTACAACATAATGTGTGGTTGGGGCTCTGTCTCTCTCTCTTCCAAATGCTTTGATCTGTTCTCACCTGGGAATTGGAAAGATGCTGCTCTGTTTTGTCCCCATCTGTATAGAGACTGTTCTGCACTTGCTGTGTCTTTTCACTGTTTTCATCTTCTCTTGCTGCCTCCCCTGCAACAATAATTCCGGTTACATTTTTCTTTTCCCTTTTATTTTTTTAAATTTTTTGCTTCTTCGATTTTTCTTCTACTTTGGACTAGGGTTTTCTCCCCCTATCTGAATCCCTTCGGAAACCTCTAGTCTGTCAAAGATTGCTTAGAGTCAATTGTTGGAATGAGAATTCAATTTATTATGTGAAATACTTGGAATCTTTCATTATGTATGAAGAATAGTATGCACGACATGTATAAATTTCCCTCAAAACATAATCTTTTCAAGTTTCAAATTCTAGAAACGAAGTTACAAGCAAAAATTAGAAGCATAAAATTTCTTTCGAACTTGTGCTCAGATGATACCTAAAGGCATGGCAAGCTTGGTGCACCACTGCTTCCATTGGCTCTCTTTGGCTTAGAAATCTTAAGTATACTGAACGCAACCCTCAAACCTCTAGTTGCTTTTTGGTTTTTCAAGGGGCAAATTTCAGAATGAACTAGCAACTATTCTTCAAGCCAGTGACACCAACCATGTCATCAACAGCAGAGCAGTTTAGAGCATGTTTTCCATCTATAAACAGAGCGATTACAAGATGATAAATTCCCAGTAACTTAAAGAGTTTCACTGCTCGAAGCAATATTGTGCCTCCAATCTTGATGAAACTCAACTCTTTCTGCCCTTGTTACTAGATGATATATGTCAGAAAGTGCTCTAGGCGTGCTGTGGGCGACACTGCAAGCACGGTCATTGTAATGGGTCCAACTAATCCAAGGACTGCCCGCGGTTAAACGCTCTCAAAACCGATTTGTACCTTAGTTTTCGCATTATGTACGTGACCAGCTGGAATAATTGACAGAAATATCTCAGCCGACAGCATGAGCAGTCCCTCTCTGAGCTTTCAGCTCCTTCAGTGTACAAAAGGAGTTATGGTGGTGCAGAGGTCCGAAACGAATGGTGGGTGCCCATATATGACTAATTCTGCAGTCAAAGTGATAGCAACAGCTTTTATGGACACCAACCTCCATAGTCATGTGTACTTTGCTGAAGTGTCGATTTCACCTCTGTTTTTCGTTGCTGAATGAGGATATAGGCACTGGCCTACTCATGTTTGTGGGCATTTGATTTTTTCTCTTTTTGGCATTCCCTGCATTTACCATGTGACTGGCCTTACAAGGTTTGACTTGCTGATGTCCCCGAGACTTCCCTACAAAAGAGGGAAAAAAACGGTGATATGAGAAACTAATGCAAAATCAGATTCTTAATACAATCATCTTTAGTGTATGCAGAAATTTTGAGTTTACAATAGATAATAGATCTCTCTTATCATCACCTGAAAAAAGTCCATGGCAAGATAATTTCTTATGGTCATGTATGTTGAAGGATATTTTAGTCTTTTTCATTGTTAGTAAACCCTAATGCTCGCTATATATACTGATGTAATTCGTAATTATGACATAATAAGAGATTCTTATCTTTCGTTTTCATGGTATTAGAGCCACAAAACCTTTTGCCCTAGCTGCCAACGATCGTTAGATCATCGGAGAAATCATTGTCGTCGGTTTCGGCATAAACTCCGTCCTTGCGCATGACAGATTCGTTGGTTGAGTCCTTGCACAAACTCGCCAGTTGAGTCCTTGTGCGGTCCGAGGCTTGACATCGGAGCCTAATTGACGGTTTGTGTTGATGCGCTTTCTGGTAAGGAATTAAAAAAAAATGGATCTTTCTCTTTGGTTTTGCTGCGTTCGTGCGTCGCCATCCGAATCCACCTAGTCCGAAGTGGGTGCGTGCATCATTCCCCTGTGGAAGGGACATGATTTCCTTGTGGGCCCGCTACTAGGTTTGAAGATTGTCTTTTTTTACTATTAAGTTATGGTTTATGCTGAAATCCAGAAGGTTATTCCTTAGGATAGCTTGATTGATTGGTGCTTGGTGGTCTTTTTACAATTAATGAATTCCCTCTATGGTTAAGGAGGTTGATTATGTAGAGGTTTGCTGAGCGTCTTTTTGCGTAACTAGAAATTGGGGAGATTGCTCCTAGTTCCTCGGCTGCAGACAAATTTGTATGCACAGCTTCTTCAAATTGGTTTGGTTCTGCCTTTATGTGCCAATATCTGGCTTTATTTCTTCTTTTAGTCCCTTTATGTTAGCGCTGATTTAAGTTCTCTATATATTATTGAGTTATGGATGGAAACTCTGGACCTAGTGTGAGCATGGATGCTAGTCTTACTAATCTGAAGCTAAGTTCTGTCAAATTAGATGGGACCAACCACCCTTCTTGGTCTATGGCGGTCAAGACATGTCTATTGGCCACCAAACAATTGAGTTATCTGACTTTACCTCCACCTTCGGATAAAATAGATAAAACGAAGTTGGAGGATTGGCGCTCTGGCGATACTGCTATTCGAACGTTATTGTGGAATACAATGGATCCCAAAATTAGTCCTCAGTTTATGCGGTGTACATCAGCCAAAGCCATTTGGGACAAGTGTGCTCTTATGTTTTTAGGAAGAGATAACATGACCTGTGTTTGTGATGTCTAGGAGGAGTTATTTGATCTACGTGCAGGAGATATGTCTATACCCAATTACTATTCTAGGTTTACCACTCTTTGCGAGAGACTGGACACTTATTTGCTTGCCATTGATGACATTAGAGAGTTGGCCAAGCATCAAGAAGATATGAGAGTTATGTTATTTCTCCGGGGGCTTGGTCCTGCTCATTCTTCTCTCCGACAGTAGATTACTTCTTAGAGTATTCTTCCATCAATTGATGAGGTCTTCTTTTGCGTCCTTCAATACATGCCTAATTCATCATCTGCACTCTATTCTGCACCTGTAGCAAGTGCTATGGTTTCTCAGTCTTCTAGTGATCGTGGAGGCCAGGGGCGTGGTTCCCGTGGTTGTGGCAAATCTGGTTTCTTTCCAAGTTGTGGCTATGAAGGCAATAGGGGTGTTGGAAGTTCACGTTATTGCAACCACTGTCAACAAGCTAGCCATATTAAGGCACATTGTTACACTCTACATCCCAAGCTTCGTCCACAGGCTGCTTATGCTGATGTGAGTGAGCCCCCAATGCAAAAGGTTCCAGATCAGTCACAAAAACTGCCTAGTACCATTATGTTGTCTCACACCGAGTATGAGTCCTTAGTACGCCCACTATCAGGTGGTGAGTTCCTCAGCTCCTACTGCTACTTTGGCACAAACTTCTTCAGGTAGTTCGTCTTGTTTACTCTCGTTTGCACCTACTTTCTAGGTAGTAGACTCAGGTGCCACCAATCATATGACCAGTAATTCTAACTTATTATCTAGTATTATCCCTATGTCATCTAGTCCTGTTACACTTGTTGATGGCTCATAGTCCCATATCACTGGTCAAGGGAATGTAACATTGGATCCTTCTCTTTCTCTTTCATCTATTTATCATTTACCAGCTTTCCCATATAACTTGCTTTCCGTTAGTTCCCTTACCAAAGATTTAAATTGTTTTGTGACATTTACCTCCACTCGTTGTGTCTTTCAGGATCTGAGGACCGGATAGATGATTGGTGGAGGGCATGAGTCCAATGGGTTGTACTACCTAAACAAAGACATTATTGCTGCCGCCGTTCAAAAGAGTACTGCCTCAAACTTCTTTCGGATGCATTGTCGTATGAGTCATCCACTGCCTGACATACTTCGTGATTTTTCTCCTGTTTCATCATTTAAGAGTCTTATCCAGTGCAATGCTTATCAATTTGGCAAACATCATTGAGTATCTTTCCCTTCCTGTGTCCAGAGTCGTGTGTCAAGTCCTTTTGAGTTAGTCCATTCTGATGTTCGGGGACCGTGTCGTGTCAATGATATGTTTGATTATAAGTACTTTGTTACGTTCGTGGATGATTATTCCCGTGCAACGTGGTTATATTTAATAAAAGATCGTACTGAAGTTTTTTCCTATTTTCGTATGTTTTACTTTGAGATTCTCAATCAGTATCATGTTTCTATTAAATGTATGCGCTCCGATAATGCCAAAGAATATATGATTGTTTCCTCTGGTTTTCTATCATTTCTTATATCTCATGGGATTTTTTACAGTGAAATTTCAATCGGATGGTTCCGTTGAGCGTCTGAAGACGCGTCTAGTGGCCAAAGGTTACACTCAAACCTATGGAGTGGATTATGATGACACGTTTTCTCCTGTCGCAAAGATGCCTTCTGTTCGTGTTTTCATTTCTCTTGCTACTCGATATGGTTGGGCTCTCCATCAACTTGATGTCAAGAATGCCTTCCTTCATGGCGATTTGGTAGAGGAGGTATATATGGAGCAACCTCCGGGGTTTGTTGCTTAGGGGAAGTCTATTAGTGTTTGTCGCCTTTGCAAGGCATTATATGGGTTGAAACAATTTCCACGTGCCTGGTTTGGTCGTTTTAATGATGTAGTTATTCAGTTTGGCTTGCAACGTTGTACCGTGGATTATTTTGTATTTAGTTCCACTTCTTCTGTAGGATATTGTTATCACTGGTAGTGACTCTGTGGGCATACAAAAGTTGAAACGGTTTTTACAGACAGAGTTCAGTACAAAAGATATGGGTCGTCTGCGATATTTCTTGGGCATTGAAGTGGCCTACTCACATAATGATATCACAGCGAAAATATGTTTTGGATATCCTTAGTGAGGTTGGTTTTCTTGGGGCTAAGCCTGTCGATACTTCGATGGATCCTAATGTGAAACTTGATGCAAAGCATGGAGACTTACTTCATGATCCTAGTAAATGTATGAGGTTAGTGGGTAAGCTCAACTATTTAACTGTCACACGACCAGATATTTGCTTTGCTGTCAGCATGGCTAGTCAATTTATGAGTGCTCCTTGCACTACACATTGAGAGGCAGTGCTACGTGTTGTTAAGTACTTGAAGGGAGCACCGGATAAAGCAATTTTGTTCAAGAATCATGAACATCTTAGGCTTCGCTCGTTTCTGGAAAAATATTTTTCTGGAAAATATTTTCCGCGTTTTTTGATGATCGAGGGCGGAAAATGTTTTCCGTAGGAAAACATTTTCCATCCCCATCCCCAAATCCTTCATTGTTTTGAGGAAAATGATTTCCTCTTTTCACAAAGAGGAAATCATTTTCCTGCAAAGTGAAGGTAAAATTGCCCATGGGAGGGAAAATGTTTTCCGTGGGAGAGGAAGTTGATCGTTGGTCACCGCCGTCGGCCACCTGTCGCCGCCGGTTGCCGCCACCAGCCGCCGCCGGTCACCGCTGCCGCTGGCCTCCACCGATCACCGCCGTTGCCGCCCACCTCCGGTTGCCGGTCGCGTCACCGACCACCGGTCTCCGTCACGAACCGCAGCCGGCTGCTGGTCGCCGTCGTGGACGGCAGCCTGCCGCTGGTCGCCACTGATCGCCTCCGCCAGCCGCCGGTCTCTGCCGCCGGTTGTCAATCGTCGCCACCGATCGCCGGACGCCGCCGGATCGGCGGTCGCCAAACACCAGAAAATATTTTCCGAAACTTTTTCAAATTTTAGCCGAACACTAGAAAATTATGTTCCAAAAAAACATTTTTCAAGAAAATGACTTTCGGGAAAATATTTTCTAAAAGAAGAATATTTTCCGTTGAACGAACGGAGTCTTAATGTCACTGGCTACTCTGATGCTGATTGGACAGGACGCCCTATTGATAGGAGATCAACTTCTGGCTACTGTGTGTTCTTTGGAGGTAATCTTGTGAGTTGGAAAAGTAAGAAGCAACAGGTGGTGTCTCGATCAAGTGCAAAGGCAAAATATCAAGTCATGGCTCATGTGACTAGTGAGTTACTTTGGTTAAGGATGTTGTTATTCAAACTTAGCATGCCATCTTCAGCTTCCTCATTTTTGTGTTGTGATAACCAGTCCGCCATGCATATCGCTTCAAATCCAGTTTTTCATGAGCGCACGAAGCATATTAAAGTAGATTGTCATTTTGTGCGAGAAAAGATTCAGAACAAGGACATAACACTTCAATATACACGGACCGAAGACCAACTTGCTGATCTTTTCACTAAGTCATTGCGGGGTAATAGAGTGACTACTTTATGTAACAAGTTGGGGCTCTTTAATATTTATGCCCTAACTTGAGGGGAAGTGTTGAAGGGCATTTTAGTCTTTTTCATTGTTAGTGAACTCTAATGCTTGCTATATATACTGATGTAATTTGTAATTATGACATAATAAGAAATTCTTATCTTTCGTTTTCAATGTGATATGTCTAAAAGAAGCATTTTACTTGAACTGTCCGCTAATTCACAAATCTAATACATCATAAGGAAATCCAAATCCGTGAACTAGCTTAGCAGAATATACCAAACGTTTTGACTTGCATTCGTTGGCTTTAAATAGTCGTCGCCAAAATCCGCTACATAAAACACAAAGCAGTGAATTGAAAAGCTATACGAGAGCTTGAATATTGCAATAGAATGGTAATGCCGTAAAGCTGATAATGACGACATCTTCAGAAAACGAATTGAGTAGCTACTAGCTTCACTCGAAATCATTGGCGGATGCTTTCACAAAGCTCATCGAAGTTTTGCAAGGTGAGCCCACTTCACCATAAAAATGCTATCCTTTCTTAGCATGAAACTAGATGATCAGTCACTCATGCGAAACACAATCTTTTATCAGTTCAACAATATCTACCACCATGTCCTCAGTATGGCCATCCCTACAGGAATGCTTGATCTCAAGATCAGAACTTCAATGGTACTTATCAGGAATAGAAAAACTAAAATGAAAAAGAAAAAACAAAAACAAAAAGGAAGAAACTAAAGAGTAATCATAATCCCAGATAAAGAGTGCAATAAAATCTTTCCTCCTCAGATTCTGTGATGACCATTACTTGGTTAAAAGACATTAGTCTCTAGGTTTGACTATAATTTTGAAGTTGTTCTTGATAAATTGTCTTAAAACAAGAACAACAATTTGAAGATAGAACAGAATCTCTAGGCCGACATCAAAGGAAACACTCTCTAGCAGCCCATCAAATTTTCACTATACTTCCACAATCTTTGTCTTCATTGTCACAGACTACACCATTGTGGCAAAAGTGCTGGCTACTACTTTCCTTCCTTATCGCTGTTGAAATGAGTAACCCATGGTGTCGAGTAAAGATGAAATTGAGATTAGTTTTTGCTTCCTGGATGACATTATAGAAGGAATAATTGCATCGTAGTCTATTATGCTTTACACGAACCTTTTGCGACAATAAGCTTCACAAAATACAGTACTCCTGAAGCTGCAACTTTTAGAGGGTTGTGATATAAGAGATGCTGCAGATCTGCAGAAGTTGGCTCCTCTTCACTGGAGAAACAGGCTGGAGGAAATCTGGAGAGGAATAGATGCACGTTATTCAGGCAGAATTAACAGAAAGCGGCTACATCACATAACTAGTCGGCTTCTATATTTATCACCCCAACACTGGATTTCTGGATAACCTCAATGCACGAGAACTGGTGCAGTTTTCTCTTCATATTCCTCCAAATTCAATGGCAGAACGTTATCTCAAGCAGCAATTTACAGACACATGTGCTGTCATTCGTGCACTAGTATTGGTATACCTGTAACAACTCTGACACTATTGCCTTATTCCCAGCCCCACGATCGTAAAATAGCGAGCTCTGCAAATTAAATTGACTTCAGTTTTAGCCTTTTCATGTTTGAGAGACCCCAGCTTGTGATTATATGGGGAGGACTAGCAATCGATGATGCCGCAAGGCCAGTCTTCTCTCATCAAGATAAAAGTAAGCTATTTACTGTAAACGCAATCACAATTCATGAAAGCTTATGTACCCGGTGCAGACAGGATTCTGATGTACTGTTGGATGATGCACCCAAAATTTTAGCAGTGGGTGCATCTGCAGAAAAGCCTCTCTCAATCATCTCGCCTAGAAGAATCATTGCCCTCGCTTTCTGACCGTCTTCAAGGAGTGCTCGGATGATAATATTATACACAAAATCATCTGGAGAGCATCCCTTCTCGTTCATATCAAGAAGTAGCTCACAAGCTTCACGTATTTGGCCGGCTTTACAGTCCTTTTATGATGGCATGAAATTTCACGACTTCAGGTTGTAATCCTTTGGCTTTCAGTGAATTGAAGAGGTTCATTGCAGCTCCAAGTTCCCCTGCCTCACACAGGCCGTTAATAAGGAAGTTGCTATGGATTGCACGAACATCCTCCATGGCATCTTCCATGTGTCAAAACAATGCCATTGCCTTGTCGACTTGCTCGTATGTGCAAAGACCATCTGACATGATGGCATAAGTTTGTTGATTTACAAATGGCCACATTAAGGAATCCTTTCTCGAACATTTCCCGAAGGATTCTTATTGCCTTATCGACCCTTTTAACCCTGCAATACCCATTAATCAATGAGCTATAGGTCACAACATTAGGAGAGCAAATTTTTGCAGTCATCGAATAAAATGTAATTGCAGCATCATCCATTTGATTTTGATGGCAGTAACCATAGATCAACGAGTTATAAGTAACTACATCCGGCTCAACATCCATCTCGATCATCGAATCAAATATCCACTTCGCCTCAATAGTCATGCCCTGTTTGCAGAGGGCATCCAAAACAATAGCGAAGGTTCAATCATCTAGCCTTGTTCCTCCCCTCAACATCTCACTCAACAGGATTGGCCACAACGGCATAGACCTTGGATGAAGGAGTTACAAGTGATAACATTTCGTCGGATCCCATCATTAACCATCTTCTCTAGCAAGGCCTTTGCTCGTTTTCAATTTTCCTATGCACCATAACCCATGAACCGAGGTACTGTAAGTGAAGATATTGGGACGGATTGCATGGCGACTCATACAGTTAAAGAAGCCAAATGCCTCCGCCACCAGTCCTTCCTTGCAATAACCATCGACGATCGTGTTGTACGTGACCACATCCAGCTTGCGACCCCTTTCTTCCAAATTCCTTATTAACCGAAAGGCCGTCGAAGTATTACCTATTCTGCACAATCCCTTCAAGATGACACGGTACGTAAAGACATCGGCCTTAAACCCATCGCCCTGCATTTCTTCTGCCAAGGTCCAAGGCTCGCGCGCGGCCGTACCCTCTTCACAAGAGCCCGCGTCGAGCAAAGTGGCCAAGGTCACCACCGCACTCCGGTTCAAGCCCAAGCTTGAACATTACGCTCAAAACGGGAAATCCCAAAGATCAGACACATTTCAAGTGGCAGAGGCAATCTATCAGAATGCTGAGAACGTAAACGTTTGCAAGATATCCCCATGGAATCCATTCGCTCGATCATGTGGATGGCGGTAGCATACTGCTTCATCTTAGCTGCAGCTCCCAAGAGTTGGACGAAACTAGGGAGCTGAAGGCAGAGGGTTAAGCCGAATCACAACCTTGAAAGAACGCAAAGCATTTTGCCAGCCCGCCATTAAAATACATATTATCATTGCATGGGTGCAATCTATTAAAATTTGAATATAAGAGGACGAAAACTTAAGGGGAAGGAAAATGGGTGCGAAAAATTAGAGATATTTTTCTTTTTGAAAAAAATTTGTGAAAAGGGTACGGAGGGAATTTATAAAGCTGGCCAATTTTTCATTCCGGCAACCCCAATTTTATCTCGCTCCCCCTGGTTCCCAATACCAAACACAGAGTAAATGGATATAATTGAATAAAACATATATTATACTTCGAGTGCGTTTGTTTCGTGAAAAAATAATAATTAGAAAAAATATATATATATATATATATATATATATATATATAGAAAATGATCGTTTTGATTGCTCACCAAAATGGATGAATATAAAAAATGGTTCATCGTAAATGCAAATATTTATATATAAATTATTATTGACAATAAAAGTATTTATCATTGACGATTTTTTCAAAACTGCTCATGGGTACCGTATTTTGAAAAAAAAATATTTATGAAACATTACTTTCCGGAAACAAATATACCTAGCAGTAACTTATTTACTATGTTCTCGTTTAGCTTTATACCTACATATTTCTTGATCCGGTGAAATTTAATAATAAGCTTTAGAATATGAATAAATTTAAAGCAGAATAGTTCATAATTATTGATAGATTATTTTTTTATATATATTATTAAAAAGCTCATAAAAAATTTTGCCCAAGTGGACATAATGCCCCGTGCCACCCGCGCGGAATGTGCCCCGCCCCTTCCCGCACACAAGGCACGAGACGATGGCGGGTGCAGCGGCCCTGCCTCGCGAGGCGGGGAACGGGGAACGCGATTCTCGACCCCCACCCCGCTGCTGCTCGGCGCCCGTCCCTACGCTCCATCGGCGGCGGCGGCGGCTCGCATGACCCGAAAAGCCGTGCCAAACTTTGCCATTGGCTCATGCCTGGTCATATGCCCCCTCCTAATTGTCAATAGACAAAGGAAAAAAAGAGAGAGAAAAGAAAAAAAAAAACCATAGGAGCACTAGGGAAAGGGGGCAACCATGGTCCAACACCCCCACCAAATTCCCCCCGCTCACCCAAAGAGGTCCAAAACCATAACAAAAAAAACAAAAGACACAACAAAAGGGCCCAAAAGAGTCAATCCCCAAAACCCAAATCCACAAAGGGGGCACCGAAAACGCAATCTCTCGTTCGTTCATTCATTCACTCTCCTCTTCCCTTTGACCTAAATGCCCCGTTCTTGGCTTCACGCCCAAAGAGAAGACTCCTGTAGAATTTCCCTTCTCAGCCTTCCTCCGTCTCTCCCCCCTTCTCTCCCTCTTCTGCCCCTGCCCCTGCCCCCCTCCCCTTTCCCCAATCTCTCCCCCAGCCCCTCCTCGGTTTTCCATATTTCTCCTCCTCCTCCTCCTCCCTCCCCCAAACTTTACCCGCCAATTTCCCTCCCTTCATCCTCTCCGTTCAAATCCCCGATCCGATCGCTCCCGGAACCCTAGCTTCGGCCCCGCCGCCGCCGCCGCCGCCGAAGATCGCCGCTTTACCGGCTTCCCCGAGGGACCCATCTCCGGGTTCTCGCTCCCATGGGGGCCGGTCCTGTTGATCCGAGCTCGGTCGATGCTGGGTCGGTTCTTGAATTCTCAGGTGATTGCCGGTTTCGAGTGTCGTTTTCTAGGTTTTGTCTGGAATTGGGGTTGGTTAGGTTGATGGGCTTCCTTCTTTTTCTTCTTTCTTCTTTGTTTTTTTGACTCGAATTGCGCTGATTGCTTAACTTGTCCTGCTTTGATTAAAAGACGGAGAAACTGAAGTTGGGTTGCACTTCGAGCTTGCGGTCGAGTGTTGATTCTGAATCGGGTAGCTGGGGTTTAGTGAGTCTAGTGGGTCGATAGAGATTATAGTTTTGCGTGCACTTCTCTAGTAAGTGGAAATTTTGAAGCTTTCGTGGTGGATGGATTGGAATTGAAGCTTCAATCGAGTTATATGTTGCTACTGGCTTAATTTCCGATACTGCCGGATATGATTAAGGATTTCGAAAATCCCGAGACTTAGGATGTGTAATTAATCCAATTCCACCGACTTGCTACCGGGGATGGGATGGGGGAGGTGGGGAAATACGGTTTACAGGATCATGCTCGCAGGATTTATTGATGCTTATCATTCTTTCTGTTGACTGTCCTGACCTCGAGGGGTGGGGGAGGGAAGGAGAGAGAGCAGGATCTTGTTCTTCATTGACATTGGTTGATTCTTGTGCCGTTTTCATTTACGATTGCCACATGGCAATCTTTGAATACGAAGCATGAACTCGGCGAACTGACTGTACATTTGAATGTCCTAATGCCCTGACTGTATACATGCAAGCTTTCTTGGTTAATTTGTGTCATGGTTGTTTGTTTTATAAGCAAGGACGGTCGTCTGCTCTGCAGGTCATTTACAGGACAGGCCGGAAAGCTCATTCTGATACTAAAGTCGGCATCTGTTGAGTGGCTGGAGAAGTTATTCATATACTGAGATTCGTTCTTCAATGGCTAACCACGATTTGATATTGGGGCAGAGTCATAATGTAGGTCTAGCACAAAATCAGCACTTCGTGCCGGGGCACAATCATAACATAGGACTCGGCCAAAGCCATCATGATCTGGAACTTGGACAGAACCACGAGCATCATTTGGGTTTGGGACAGACCCATGAGCATGAGCTCGGTTTAGGACATGCCCATGACCATGGATTGGGCTTAGGACCAAACCATGATGCTGAGGGAAGCAGTGGCCACGGCTATGTGCATGACAATGAGCTGGCTATTGACAGAAAACCTGATCATGAAGGCCATGAGTTGGCTTTGCCTGCATCGAACCATCACGAGCTTGCATTATCAGAAAGCAATGAGTTAGGAGTTTCAGAAAATCAGGAACTTGACGAGAATCTGGAGCTAGCGGTAGACCATAACCAGGAAATGGCAATTGAACCTGCAGAGGGTTTGGACGTTGAGAATGCGCTTGTTGCCACTCCTATCCTTCAAGCCCGTACTATTATTTGTGCAACAAACTATGAGCTATCGGTAGGGCAGGAGTTCCCTGATGTCAAGAGCTGCCGGAGGGCACTGAGAGATACAGCCATTGCACTTCATTTTGAAATTCAGACCATAAAATCTGACAAGACTCGTTTTACTGCCAAATGTGCAAGTGAAGGATGCCCATGGCGCATTCATGCAGCAAAACTACCGGGCGTTCCGACTTTTACCATTAGGACCATCAATGATAATCATTTGTGTGGAGGAATTTCTCATCTTGGCCATCAACAAGCATCGGTTCAATGGGTTGCGAACTCCGTGGAACAACGCCTGAGGGAGAATCCTAACTGCAAGCCAAAAGAAATACTTGAAGAGATACATCGCGTTCATGGCATCACCTTGTCATACAAACAAGCTTGGCGAGGAAAAGAGCGTATCATGGCAGCTATGCGAGGTTCCTTCGAAGAAGGTTATCGCTTACTTCCACCATATTGTGACCAGGTTAAACGGACAAACCCAGGGAGTATAGCATCTGTTTATGGAAATGCTGTAGATAATTGTTTCCAGCGCCTATTCATATCTTTCCAGGCATCAATTTATGGTTTTCTAAATGCCTGCCGACCATTACTTGGACTTGATCGGACATATTTAAAGAGCAAGTATCTCGGTACTTTGCTACTTGCTACTGGTTTTGATGGGGATGGAGCACTGTTTCCCTTGGCATTTGGTGTGGTTGACGAGGAGAATGATGATAATTGGATGTGGTTCCTATCTGAACTCCATAATTTGCTTGAGATCAACACAGAAAATATGCCGAGGCTCACAATCTTGTCGGACAGGCAGAAAGGTATCGTGGATGGAGTTGAATCAAATTTTCCCACCGCTTTTCATGGGTTTTGCATGCGCCACTTGAGTGAGAGCTTCCGTAAAGAGTTTAACAACACGATGCTTGTCAACCTTCTGTGGGAAGCCGCACATGCTCTCACTGTAATTGAGTTTGAGTCTAAGATCTTGGAGATTGAAGAGATCTCACAGGACGCTGCATATTGGATTAGAAGAATTCCACCTCGCTTGTGGGCAACTGCCTATTTCGAGGGAACGAGGTTTGGACATTTGACAGCTAACATTGTTGAATCTCTCAACTCCTGGATTTTAGAAGCCTCTGGCCTCCCGATAATTCAGATGATGGAATGTATCAGGAGGCAGCTCATGACGTGGTTCAATGAACGCCGAGAGACCAGCATGCAGTGGACCTCAATACTTGTGCCTTCAGCTGAAAGGCGAGTTGCAGAGGCTCTAGACCGTGCACGAACCTTTCAGGTGCTCCGTGCTAATGAAGCCGAATTTGAAGTTATATCCCATGAAGGAACGAACATAGTGGACATTCGCAATCGTTGTTGCCTCTGTCGAGGTTGGCAATTGTATGGTCTGCCTTGCGCTCATGCTGTAGCTGCGCTGCTTTCATGTCGGCAGAATGTGCACCGGTTTACGGAGAGTTGTTTCACAGTTGCCACTTACCGAAAGACCTACTCACAAACCATACATCCAATTCCTGATAAGTCACTTTGGAAGGAATTAACTGACGGAGACCCTAATGCCAACAGATCTATCGAGATTGTCATCCACCCTCCCAAGTCGCTGCGTCCACCTGGAAGGCCAAGGAAGAAACGTGTCCGAGCAGAAGATCGAGGCCGTGTGAAACGAGTTGTGCACTGTAGTCGCTGCAACCAGACAGGCCATTTTAGGACAACATGTGCTGCACCTATCTAAGTACTTAGCACTGTCTTTAGGTCGTGTTGCAAAGCTGATTAGATACGTTTCTGTGCAAAATAATTCTTCTTCTTCCTTTTCTTAATTTTTTTTTGTAATTTGATTAGTTACGTTTTGTAGTACATGCTATATTTCTTTTCTAGTGATGTTTAACTAGGGCTCCTTTGAGCTGTGCCTAGCGTTTCTGCTAAAGCAATGGTCTCTGTGACTAATAAATAGCTGTTTTCAGATTTGCCAATCTACGGTCTTCACTCTTTCCTCATATTGGTTGCTTCCTGTAGCTAAGTCTGATTTGTGTGCATTATTTTTACATTGCATTAGTCACTTGGTTGCAACCTGATGCTCTGTAGCTGTACATGCTTCGATACTTCTAGGTGATGAGATTTTCTCATCTGGTTTGATTCTATGAGATATGCTTGATGGGCGACAAAACGCCATCAGCATGGTAGATAAGTATATCAGATTGACCATGGCCGTTCTCTGTAATGAGTCCTATTCTGATTTACAGACTGGATTTTTCTCGAAGTAGTTAGTACTGGGTTTCTGGTGTTGTAGACTATTGAGGAGATGCTCTGTTCCTGCTCTGCAAATTGTACCACCAAGAGTATTCTCTTTTCTAGATGAATAACTTGCCGGTTGCTTGTCATCCACCTTGAAGAACCTATATACCGGAGAAACTATTACCTTTTTCTTTTCTGCTTTTAGGCTTGTTCTCTACATGGCTCTTTCAGAGAAACATCTGTTGTCAGCTCACGTTATGAATTAAAGGTTAAAAATACGTCTTTTCTTGAATAGGAGGGTTTTCGAAAATTGAATTGTTCAAGAACCATCCAACTTTGAGCCGATTATGTGGTCAAGTGAAGTATTAAAAGAATTGTTGATTGATATCAGTAGAGTTTCTGCCAAAAACACTTCAAAAATCTGGAGAAGGTGACGCAGTTGGACTGTATGTTGTGGCAGAATCATGGGTGGTTGCCTCTCTAAAATTCCATTCTTTACTTGACCTTTATCCTCTTTGATGGGTAAAGTTAAAACTCTTTTGTTCATTCCCCACCCAATTAGGTCCTACATTACCCACCATATCTCGATCCAAGAAGTGAACTTTGACCAGATTCCAGATTAAATGTGCATGAGAAAATGATTGGGGACGCACCCGCAGAAGATACTAGATATGGTGGAACCACGGAGTTAGGGCGCTTGCATTTTGCATTTTGGCCGTGTTGTTATGCTTGAACGACACGCTGTGAAACTAGTGTTAGATGCTAGTTTTGTGATGAAGGCTTGCTTGAATAAGTTAGAAAGGCTACATTTTTTTTAATCATATTCTATGGCCGAGGAGATAATCTTCCCTTTATTAATATGTCGAAGGGGAGTGAATCTGCTCTGGGGTGTCTTCTGCCCTTTAAAGAACCAGATGGTTTGACTGAGAATCGGTGATGACGAGAGACGGCAACGTCACACGGACCACCAAAATCCATATCTATCCTACGTTGTCACTTCTCTGTCTCGTAGATAGACTTGTTAAATGGGTCTTAAAATTCATATATGATTAATTTAAAATATAAATGAGTCATAAATGGGTCAATATATCTTTAAAGAGCCAATCTTAAAAAGGTCTTAAAGTTTTAAGCCTATCACAAATGGGTCTTAATGGAACTCATTTTCAATCCACTCATTAAGCCCACCTCTTTTTATAAAAATATTTTTTTAAAAATTGATTTTTTCTTTTCTTTTCTTTTCTTTCTTTTTTCTTTTATTTTTTTTCTCTTTCTCTTTTTTGCCAATGGCTGGCCACCAGCCACAGAGGAGGAGCGACCTCGCCATAGGTTAGCGAGCTTGGCCTCATTGGCCTGTGGCAAGGCTCCGGCCTCGCCAATTTGGCGAAACTCAAGGTCGTTGACCTAGGGCGAGCTCGAGGCAGCCGATCTAGCAAGGCCAAGGCCTCGTCGGCCTTAGGCGTGCTCGTCCTCACCCGTGGCCAGTGGCCGGATGCCGGCCGTCGTCGTGGCCGGACACCGGCCAAAAATAAAGGAAAAATTAAAAATAAAATTAATTAAAAAATTGGATTTAAAAAATAAAAATACTAAATTTAATAAAAAAAATAAAAAATAATTAAAAATTGTATTGTATGAAAATGTTTTAGTAGTATAATTTTTAAAAAAAGTCATAAGAAATAAGTTTTCCTATATTGAGTTAAATATAAAAGTGTTTTAGTAATATGAGTCGGGTCGGGTATGTGTTGGGTATGGGTCGAGTCAGGAATGGGTCAAGATATTTACATTACAAATAAATGGGTTAATGGGTCAATTGGGGTCGGATCATTTATGACCCGATCCAAATCCGAATCGACCCACCCGTTTAACAGGTCTACTCGCAGGGTATAGTCAAAGGGGGTTGCCGGGGTGTCGACACTAATCTTCAAAAATTCCAAAAGGACTGGTCCTTTCCTTGACAAAGTCCTGTGTGTTGCGGTCCCGTGTCGATTCTTGCCAGCATCTACAAGAATCCTTAGCCTAATTCAAATTGGGGAAAAAAATTACGCTAAATTGGAAATTAATGAGTGCAACGTGTATTTTGAAGAGTTTCTAGAAAACAAATCGACCATGTGTGCACGGCATTTGTGCAACAAATTCATATGAGAATAAAAATCTCGAGGAAGGGACTTCGATACCGAAAAGAGTAGATTAGTGTTATTTAGTCGAGAATAATATGAGAATGAAATAGGGAATGAGAGCCCTTAGAAGGACGTGGACCCAAATATATGTGAGTCTTGTGCCAATTTTGCTGATCGTCACTGTTAAAAAAGGAATTAGCTCATCTGTTCCCAAGCAGATGGAACTGGATATGGAAATAGATGTTGGTTGTTTGTTTGTAAAACAAATAAAATAGCGCTTTTTATTTTGTTTCATGTAGAAAAATTTTGAGAAGATGGGTCATTTTATATGTGTGAGTGCCTGCTTTCTTGTTAAAGTGAAGATAATGGAGTGTGAACTAGACTTCTCAATATCAGCGTGTGGGTGCACGATTATTAGGTGCACTTAGTACGCTTGCGAATGATAATTAGCACTAATCCTCGTTTATTATTTTTATTTATTAAATTTCGAATTTATTATTATAAAATAACGATTTTATCCTATTGAAATAGTATGACTGTTCATAATAGAGTTGCGGTTATTTTTTTATTAATTAATTTCGAAATTTATTATTTAGCCTAACGGTTATTAGGCGTTATTATAATTTTTGGAAGAATTTTGTCTCTTCAAACATAGCTACTTCACCTTTGAAAGGTTATGTCTTTTCGGACATAACTCCTTTAACATTGAAATGTTGTATTTATTTAAAGATTATTTTTCAGAATTTATAAAATTCGGATTAATAAAAAATGATTAAATAATAATAATTAAAAAATATTATTCTTTTATTTTCTTATTATTTTATTCCAAGATTTCATATTTCTTTTTTCAACGTGAGTTTTGATTTCGTATCATTTCACTATACATTTTTTTTTATGAAGGAACGCCTTTGCACGAAATGGTATGATTAGTGAATTAGTTTTTACATGGTTGAATATTAAGTCTTTTCATTCAGATTTTTACACAATTTTTTATTCCGAAAAACTGTAGCCATTATTTTTAATTATTTTCCTAGAGAGACCATGGAGATATACCAAAATTGTTATTCGGTATTCTCAATCGAGACTTTATTGTATCAAAATTTGCCGATGACCATTAGCAACTTCGCGGGATAAATAATTTCTTAAAAAAAGTAATGTCATGCCTCAAAATTTAATTTCGTTGTTCATTCCGTTTGAAGTTGAAGTTTTTTTTCTTTTAACAGTTGGAAAGGGCATATTTTTTCCAACAAGAGAAACGGTTGCTCCTTCCTTCACCTTCATTAATCTGAGAGGAGTGTGTGGCCAGTGTTGCGCGATTGCGTGGAGAGGAAGAATGTGAGTTGTCCATTGACTGGACTGTTTTCGTCTCATCGAGGCGGCTAGAGAAAAAATTAGCACCAAATTCTCTGGCATCGCAGTGCCAGCTTCTATCAGCAAACAGAGTGCAACGTTTAAGTCTTTGAGAGTAGAGAGATTCCGAAAGAACCCGAGGTGAAAATTGAAAAGAATGGACAAGATCAAGAATAAATTTGAAGATGGAAAGGAGCTGTTATGGAAGAAGGTCGACCCAGAAGATCTGAAACCTGGCGATCATATCTACGCTTATAGGATGTGCGGCTCTTATAGTCACCATGGTCAGTCTTCTTCAACCTCTCTAATGCTTGCTAATGAGATCTCTTCTTCCCAGTTCTTTCTCAATTGGGTTCTTCCCTAGTGAGATCTCTTCTTCCCAGTTCTTTCTCAACTGGGTTCTTTTCTGGTTCTTTAATTGGGTGAAGTTTTCTCTTCGGACTGACTAAAATCAAATGTTTAGCTTCATTTTCTGTCTCCCCTGGCCCAAAGGCAGGGTCATGAGGTGGATTTTGCCGAATAATAGACCCAAAGAACATGGAAGATGGTGATGCCAATTGAGATCTATGATTAGCATTTGAAGTTAGATACCAAAAGCACATGCCTTTTCTGAGTCAAATGCGTACCTTATGGTTTCTAGATTCCTTTCCTACGTTCTGTTGAGCTACTGTAATAATCCGTGCATTTCTTTGGGGGTCATCGCTTTTTATGTTCTTTTCTTGTTTTGCTCGCATTGTGCTTTTAGGTCCTTACAAGTTCACTAGAAAGTTTATGACCAAGAAAAAGAAAGTCGGCTGTAAAGTTATTCGAAGGCCTATGGTGCAAAGGCCTGCTTTATCTTGATTTGCTAGCAAACCAAACCCAGACCCTACTGCTATTGGTGGTTTAATTCCATCTTTTGGGCAAATCTGTGGTGTTATTAAGTGTTTCATAACTCACTAAGTAGTCTCTAAGCATGCCAGGAATATATGTGGGAGGCGGTCGTGTGATTCACTACACCAGCACAGACAACAAGAATGACCTCCTCTCAATTTCCGGGGTCAAACCAAAACCTGCGCGCACCTGTCCAGAATGTGGGTACCAGGGAAACACTGGCCGTGGGGTCATTAAAACGTGCCTCGATTGCTTTCGTCGACACAATGGGACGCTTCATTCCATCCATTTTTTCAAGTATGGCGCACCGCAATGGGGCTATCTCCTGAAGATTTCGGGAACTTGCAGCACCCTTTCTTGCGACAAATCCCCTGACGAAGTAGTCAAAGTTGCTGAAAAGAGTCTTGGGAGCAATGGATTTGGCACTTACCATCTTATTAAGAATAATTGCGAACATTTCGCCACTTACTGTAAGACGGGTGTAAGTGCCAGCGAGCAGGCGGCATTTTATGATGGCTTTGCGAAGAAGTGCTGAGATGCTAAAGAACGTATCAAGAAGTTTGTCGAGTAGTCTATTTCCATTATCGACAGTTGCTTACGCTAAGAATGCGTGCACTCTGGCATTATATTATATAAATTTGATATACTCTATCCAAATCAATAGTTTTGAATGTGGATTTTGGTTCATATCTCCAAGAAGAAGCGCAATGCAAAATGGCAGTGATGTTCTTGCCTTGTTTTTTGTTTCCTTTGTTCTCGAAATGGTTTCGATGGTTCTCTGCTCAGAAAATTCAGTGTGTTGCACCTTATGATGTAGCACACTCACAGGATACAATAGTTAGGGATATTCTGATTGTCTATGATTTTACGACTCCGTTGATTAGTTGGGACTGCACTGTGTTATTGTCAATCAAGTGCAGCACAGATCACATAGCGCTTCAAGGTGGCTGCCAAAAGTTCCTGAAGAAACATGAAGACGACAACAAAGGTGAGTGCGAAATTTGAGATCTGGCTAAACAAGATTTTCAGTTCTTTCAACCCACTTTGTTTCTTTGCAAAGCAGAACCGGCCGTTGCGGTTGGAAGTTCCGAGACCTTTTTACTCCTTAGTCGTTTGCATTGCACAGAGTGTTGAGCTCTGAATTTTCTTCGCTCGTGCAAGTGATTTAGGCTTGCCTCTAACGGTTTGATCTCTTCTTCAGTGGACAAGAACTTGTTAAGCGGTTTATTTTTGCTTGCTGAATTGAAATTCTTCCACCATCTCCAGAGTTTTACATTGGTTTAGGAAAGTAGGCCATTACATACAAGTAGCCTGACTATGGCATAGCTTCTGGCTGCAGTGATTGAAGCGCAATTGTACATTTGCTTGTCCGTTCTTCGTAACTTCTGCTTTGTCTGGGTTCTTTTATGCTATTCGTGTTGATTCTCATGTTCTTGAAGTCCGGCATTTGGCCTTAGACCCATCGATCGACAAGAGTTGCCAGGTCTGAGCTCTTTTTGGCTCTGTAAGTGGTACTCATCTGGCCTATGTCCATCAACTCCCGAGTTTCCCCGAGCGTTTGTTTCAGTTCTCAAAATTAAGCTCCATGGAATATCTTGAGGAACGTTTCCTCCCCAACAACCATACAACTCACCGAGATGAAGGCCTGGGTTGTAAGAATTACTTAGTTGCATGTATGGATGGACTGCTACATGCTCGATTCGAGAGAGCTAATATGAAAACTTGGAGCGCTCATGGGACAGCCAAACGTGATCGAACTAAGTCATTGGCATAAGACTACGAATTCAATGCTTGTTTGTCAAAGAAGAACGTTGAGTAAATCGTGGGAAGGACCCAGAAAGTATCCAACTCTAGACCGAAAAATTCTTTTATGCACTCAATTTATGTAATTTGGATTTAAATCTGTCAAAATGGGTCATAAACCAATTTCTTAACTCATATATGGTGGACGAGTTGTTGTATTTATTACTTATATTCAATTAATGGATTTAAATATAATATGAATGTTAAATGAGTCATAAATGTGTTTATGACTTACTTAAATCTAACCCACTCTATCTTCATTTTCTCTCGCCCTTACTTGATTTTGTGCTCACTTAGTATGAGTTTTCATATATTTAGTTAAACATGGAAGTACTTTAGAAATATGGTTGGGATAGAATTGGTTATAGGTTGGGCATACGTCAGGTCGAGTATGAGTCACTGAATTTATATTGCATGAAAATGGGTCAAAAGAGGCTGAACGAGTCTATTTGGGGTAGACCCAGCCTGAGCCGACTCATTCATCTACGGGTTTACTGGATCCTATCTTAACCGAGTTGTGTTTAAATTATATATGTGTGGACTTTATAAATTAATGGTTCGGATGTATTTGGACACATCAAAATAGATTCCCCACTAATTGGAAATATTGGTCGGGATTAGCAATGGCCAACAGGTCGTGCCGGCCCAGACATGGCATAATTGGGCTTGTGTTGGGCTTGCCCCATTTGGACAAGTTTGCGTGCCAGGCACGACCCCTTTGGTTCCAAGCCCCTTTGGTCCCAAGCATTGGCCTGGGTGAAAAAAAGAGTCCAATGATTGGACCCAAGGCCACATGAGTGACCACGGGCCTATGAGGCTGAGGCCGTTTGGCCAACTAAAAAATAAAAGCGTTAATATCATGAAAAACTCTAAACTGGTGCACCTAATATAAATTTACTCTAAATTAATTTTTTGGCCATCAAAAGGCCCAAATTAATAAGGTTGTGACAAATTTACCCTATGTTAGTTTCTAAGAAAATTTTACGGTAAAATTGCTGAGTTAAATCACATATGACAGTTGACGGATGTACTAGTTTGGAGTTTTATTCTCTATTTATCACAGATATATAAATTTGTGATTTTTTTGTATGAATCTAATTTAACGGAATCATGGAGTTGGGGCATTTGCATTTAGCATTTTGGCAGTGTTGTTATGCATGAACGACACACATTGTGAAACTAGCGAACAAAGAGTTAGATGCTACTTTTGTGATAGGCTTGTTTGGGTAAGGTAGAAATGCTACATTTTTTTAATCATATTCTACGATTGAGGAGAGAATCTTCTCTTTATTAATATTTTGATGGGGAGTGAATCTGCTATAAAGTGTCTCACCTTTAAAGAACCAGATGATTGACTGGGAATCGGAGATGACGAGAGACAGCAACGTCTCACGGACCACCAATCCAAATCGATCCTACGTTGTCGGTGCCCTTCGTCTCGTAGGGTATCGGCAAAGGGTGTTGTCGGAATATCGAAACTAGTCTTCAATTAATTCCAAGACTGGCCTTTCCTTGACAAAAGGTCTGTTTGTTACGGTCCCGTCTTTAAGCCCCAAGGACGGATGTGGACGAGGAATCTTACCAGCATCGACAAGAATCCTACGCCTAATTCAAATTGGGACTAAAGATTACCTCAGCGTCAGTCTTGCCAAAGTAAGTCAGTGACGGTGATGTTGCCGGTGGCGTCAAAGTTGTCCTCATACCGGAGGACCTGGCCGGGGTACTCCACCTCTCTGCTTGGGTTCCATTTGGATGGAATCGACAGCTTGAACCGATCCCCACTATACGGCAAGAAGTCTGTGTTGGTCTTCGGCTTCCCAAACACATTGATTGCAATGTTTCATATCCAAAGATTCCAATCAGACTCTTGTGAATGCCAATTTGCAATTCCACACTCAAAAGAGTACAGATTCATTAACACCGACGTCAAGGTTGCGCGGCATAGTTTGTGTGATTCTTTTCCTTTAAATGAGTACGTGTTAAGAAACAAGTATGAATTGTTGTTGCTCTCTGCATATTGTACCACCAAGAGCATTCTCTTTCCGATGAATAACTTACCGGTTGGATGTTATACAACATGAAGAAAATTGAGCCGCACCATTCCGTAAGAGCCCATATACAGGAGAAACTATGCCCTTTTTTTTTTCTGCTTTTAGGCTTGCACTCTACATGGCTCTCTCAGAGAAACATCTGTTTTCAGCTTATTTTATGACTTAAAGGTTAATAATACGGTTCTTTTCTTGAATAGGAGGGTTTTTAAAAGTTAAATTGCTCAAGAACCATCTAACTTTTTTGCCGATTACGCAGTCAACGTGAAGAAATAAAAGGGTCGTTGATTGACATCAATAGAATTTCTGCCAGCAACACTAAAAAAGCCCGGAGAAGGTGCTGCAGTTGGACTATATTTTCCGTGGCAGAATCATGGGTGGGTGCCGCTCTAAATTCCTTTCTTTCCTCTCTCTTTCTGGGTAAGTGAAGATAAACTCTTTTGTTCATCCCCACCCAATTAGGTCCTGCATCATCCACCATATCTTGATCGAGAAGTGATGCTTTGCCAAATTCAAGATTTGAATGTGCATGAGAGAATGACTTGGGACAGACTCACAGAAGATAGTAAATATGGTGGAATCATGGAGTTGGGGTGTTTGCATTTTGCATTTTGGCAGTGTTATTACGAATGGATGACACTCACTGTGAAATGAGTGAACAGAGGGTTAGATGCTTGTTTTGTGACGAGGGTTTGGTGAAATAAGGTAGAAATGCTCCATTCTTATCATATTCTTTGGTTACAGACCAAAAAAAAATCACGTTCTTTGCTCAGTTCTCTTTGTATCGTAGGGTACGGTCAAAGGGTGTTGTCGCAACATTGAGAGCAATCATCAATAATTCCAAGACTGGCTTTTCCTTACAGCTGCAAAGGTTGCGTGTTGCTGTCCCGTCTTTAGGTCCCTAAGGGGATATTGACGAGTAACATATCCAACATCTACAAGACTACTACTAATTCACATCAAGGCCTAATTCAAATTGGGAAAGAAAATGTTAATTTGGAAATTGGGAAAGGAGATTCTATTCTATATATCCCAATTTAATAATTTTATCTTCCAAAACGATCTAAATGAGTGCAACGTGCATTTTAAAGAATGTTTAGAAAACAAATCGACCATGCGTATACATGTTACTCGAGCAACAAAGATTTACATACATTGGGCACCAAATAAAAATCTAACGGAAGAAATCTCAATACCAAATAAAGTAAATGGGTATTATTTAGTAGTGAATAATACGATAAGAATATAGGAACGAGAGGCCTTTAGAAATTACTACTCATTACTAAACATAAGCAAGTCATGTACCAATTTTGCTAATCATTACTGTTCAAAAGGAATTATCACCTATCTTCCAAAGCAGATGGGATGGAATGGATATGGAAAGAGATTTGGTTACGCATTTTTCGACCTAATTAAGACATCTCCACCAGTAATCCGAGAGGGGGTTTTGACTAGTGTTGTGCGTGGAGAGGAAAAATCTGACTTGCTCGTTGACTAGGCCAATTCTGTCTCATTCACACAATCCAAAGAAACAAGCACGAAACTTGATGGACAAGCATTGATCATCTCCTAGCATTGTTTATACAAGTGCCGGCTTCGCAGTGCCGGCTTCTCTCAGCAAACAGTGTGCAAAGTTTGGTGTTTGGGAGTAAAGAGAGAGTCCAGAAGAACCCGAAGTGAAAAAGAAAATGATGAACAAGATCAAGAAGGAAATTGAAGATGGAATGAAGCTGATATGGAAGAAGGTCGACCCAAAAGATCTGAAACCTGGTGATCACATCTACGCTTATAAGCGATACGGCTCTTACAGTCACCATGGTCAGTCTTCTTCAACCTCTCTGATGCTTGCTTGTGAGATCTCCTCTTCCCTGTTCTTTCTCAATTGGGTTCTTGTCTGATTCTTTAATCGGACGAAGTTTTCTCTTCCAACTGACAAAAATCGCATTTCTAGCTTCATTTCCTGTCTTCTCTGGCCCAAAAGCAGGGTCATGAGGTGGAATTTGTCAAATAATAGACCCAAATAACGTGGAAGATGGTGATGCCAATTGAGATCTATGATTAGCATTTGAAGTTAGATACGGAAAATTTATGCCTTTTCTGAGTCAAATGCATGCCTTTTGGTTTCTAGATTTCTTTCCTACATTTTGTTAAACTACTGCAATAATCGGTGTGATTTCTTTGGGGTTATCACTTTCTGTGTTCTTTTCTTGTTTTGCTCGTATTGTCCTTTTAGATCCTTACAAGTTCACTGGAAAGTTTGTGACAAAGAAAGAGAAAGTTGAGTGTAAAGTTGTCCGTGGGCCTATGGTGCAAAGGCCTGCTTTATCTTGATTTGCTAGCAAACCAAACCCAGATCCTACTGCTATTGGTGGTTTAATTCCATCTTTTGCGCAAATCTGTGGTTTGATTAAGTGTTTCATAATTCATTAAGTTGTGTCTAAACATGCCAGGGATATACGTGGGAGGCGGTTATGTGATTCACTTCACCAGGACAGAGAGCAAGGAGGCTATCCTTTCCCTTTCCACGGTCGAACCAGAAACTGTGCCTGCCTGTCCAGAATGTGGGTACCAGGAAAACGCTGGCCGTGGGGTCATCAAGACGTGCCTCAATTGCTTCCGTCGGGGCCGCAAGACGCTTCATTCCATTCATTACTTCATGTATGGCGCACCACGATTAGGCCTTCTCCTGAAAAATTCGGGAACTTGCAGCACCCTTTCTTGTAGCAGATCCCCTGAACAAGTTGTTGAAGCTGCTTATGAGCTTCTCAGGAGCAATGGATTTGGTAAGTATGATCTTACTGGTAATAACTGTGAACATTTTGCGACTTACTGTCAGACGGGTGTACGTGCCAGTGTGCAGACGGGCTTTTATGATGCTTGTTTGATGAAGTACAGAGAGCTGAAGAATCGCTCGTGAAGTTTGGAAAGTAGTCTTATTTCCACGTGCAATTGTTTCTAATCTGAGAATGCTTGCATTTTGGCAGATTTTGTACAAATTTGAGATGCTCTATCCATGTCAAAAGTAGTGGCATGTAGATTTTGGTTCATATGTTCAAGGAGAAGCACAATGCAAAATTGCTGTCATGTTCATGCTAATGTACAATTTTAGTGAAATGATGAGCCAACTCTCTTGATGCTTCCACCCTCAAACCAATCTCATGGATACTGTGCTGACCCAAGATTCTAGGAAGATCTAACGGCGCTCCTATATCGTGAGCGCTTTTCCATGTTTTGCATCAGGGCATTGAATTGTTCAATTCCTTGCCTTTTCTTTCCTTTGTTCTTGCCATGGTTTAGATGATTCAAATGCTCAGAGAAATCAGTATGTTGCATCTTATGATATAGCAGACTCACAGGATACAAGAGTTAGAGGATCTTCTATTTTTTTTTTGGTCGAAACAGAGGATCTTCTAATCTGTGGCTGTTTTCTTCACATGCCGCTATGCATATGCAGAATAGAAGTTCTGCTCAAAGCTCAGGTTTTTCCTGTCCTGCTCGAGAACTATGTTCGCTTGTGTGAGTGATGTAGACTTATGTATAACGATGAAATCTTTTTCTTTGGTGGACAAGAGCTTGATCAATGGTTCATTTTGTTTGCTCAATTGGAATTCTTACAGCATCTCCAGTGCTTTACGTTGGTGTAGGATTTGAGGCTATTTCATACGAGTAGCCTGATTATGGCATAGCTCCTGGCTATAGTACATTTGCTTATCTGTTTTTCGTAACTTCTGCTTTGTCCTGATTTTTTATGCTATTGATGTTAGTTCTCATGATCTTGAAGTCCTGCATGCGGCTTTTGACCTGTCGATGGACAAGATTTGCCGGGTCTGACCACTTTTTCGCTCTGCAAGTGGTACTGATCTTGCCTATGTTCATCGGAAAATTAGTCTGCTCTAGCTGATGCATCTCACATAAGTGTCTCTGAGCTGCCCTGGGCGTTTGTTTCTCTGTTCTCAAAGATTAAACTCCATCGAATGTCTTAAGGGACATTTCCTCCCCAACAGACATACATCTCACCGAGATGAAGACTGGTTCTTGGGTTATAAGAATTACTTAGTTGCATGTACGGCCGGATCGGTACATGCTCAACTCGAGAGCTCACATGAAAATCCAGAAAACCGTCATGCCAAAGCAAAATGCATGTTCATCAGGGAAGAATGTACAGGAAATCGTGCGTAGGAATCGAAACAGCATCTATACTAGACCGAAAAATTATTCTAGGCACTCAATGCATGTATCCTGGATCCTATCTGAACTGTTGAGTAATGTGAGCGCTATACTAATTAAGTATGGGTGGAATCTATTAATTAAATGGTTCGGATGTATTTGGATGTATCCCAATAGAATTTCCATCGGTTGGAAACCCGTGGCAGGGATTAGCAATGGCCAACAGGCCTTGTCGGCTACGGCATGTCACCATTGGGCCCTTGTTGGGCCGGGCCCATTAGGAAAAAGGGGCTTGCGGTTACAGCCCCTTTGCTCTCGGGCAATGGCCTGGGGATAAAAAAATAAGTCCAAGGGTTGTCTGGCCAACTTCAAAGAAAATCATAAAATTTGCTGTGAATTGGAGGTATTTTGTTCTCGTTCTTAGCTTTAGGGGTGATCGGTTCTAGGGTGGATAAGTTTCAAATCTAAAACCTGGAATCTACCCTGTTATAACCGATTCGTAGTTTTTGGAACTCGGAACCTACATTGTTTGCCCCGAAACCTATTTTGGAACCTATTCTATTTTTTCGGTCCAATTTTAGGGTCTACCCTAGAACCTGTTTTTCTTTTGTTCCTTTTCTGGTTTCATTTTTTCTAGTAAAATAATATAAGTAATAATGAAACGATTCAAAGTAAAAGATGAATAATAAAAATCACTATTCGCCAAAAGCAACAATCCCTAAGACGAGCAATAAAAATTACTATCCACCAAAAGCAGCAATCCAAAATATAATGATAATATGATCTAGTGTTTTTTTAACACATGCTAAAAATCGGTTCCAAAATTGGTCTGGTCGGCCCGGTTCTCGTCTTTACTTGGAATTGGGAACCGAACCGATTTTAACCGGTTTTCAAAAAATGGAACCGGTTCCTTGACTGGTTCAAATAGGAACCGGTTCTCGGACCTATTTTTTCGGGTGGTCTGATCCTATTCTCGGGTAAAGCCACTCCGGTTGCACATCCCTACTATCCTTCATCCCTCTCACATATTATACATTTTTTTTGACTTTCTAATAAATTTCCACTTAGTATATAAGATTCCCTCGCTATTTACGATCGATATATGGCCAGTTTGAACCAAAAATGTATTCGATTTGGGTGACCAACCGAGTAAGAACAGACATGGAAATTCTTAGAGACTAAAAACTTTCATGTAGTGTGCAAACAATGTCAAAAGAGTTTTCACCAGGATCCACAGGTCGCGAGGAACATTTGTCGCTACCCAAATGACGTCCGTGCCATCGAACGGGGGTGTGCACGCCCAACAAGAGGAGGGTGTGCGTAGACCCCAGACCACTAGACCAAGTATAACCTTAAAATATCATATTTCACTCTTTTATGTACCGTGTATTCACATTTTGTTTTTGATATTTGAAAATCTTATTATGTGTTAATTTTTGTGGGATTCTCATTGTGAAAATTATGATGAATTAAGTATAAATTAAAATTTCTATTTCCATGAGTATTTATTAAATTTTAATTTACTAAGAATAAAGACAAAAGAAAATCAAGCCCGAGCATAACGTACTCAAGTATAAAAGAACTGTCTATTCATGCAACTTCATTCACAGTACATGAAATCCAAACTTTCCACTACAAGCTGCCTCCTCCACATTCATGTAGTAACATACAAATTCTTCAGCATATCACTGATCTATCTTTGCTGCTCGTACCTAGAACTTCCTTGCCAAGCCAATGAAATAAACTAAATTTTATTACATTAGCGACCGACGGAATATCTTCTATTTTGTTTTGTGCAGCCAAATTGATATTACTACGTATATAATATGGTTATATTGATTCATTTGCCATGCATTTCGATTGGTCAATCACATGTTTTTTTAGGACTAATAGGTTTTGAGTCTTTTGACTACTTCTATGTATGTGCTTTGCCCAAATTGGATCCTCGACTAGTATTTTTCACTGAAATTTGTTCTTCGATTTTTGTTAAGAGGAGATGGGTTCTGTGGTGATTCCAGATAGCAACCATATCAATGGAACACAAGGAAGAGGTACGCTTCAATGGAATTTAATCAACACGAAGCTCGATGACATAAAAAGTTTTGCCGGAATTTAATCGACGACAAAGTGAGATGACAAAGGTACAAAGTCGGAATTTAATCGATGACAATATATTTGAAACTACAACTAAAGTATGGAAATTGAAAAATATTTAAATTGTGGAAAAAGTAAAGATAAAGATAAATTTGCGAGAACTTTGCATTCTTTCATTGATTGAGGGGGCTTTAAAAACAAAAGCATGCAATGTTTGCTTTCAATATTAAGGGATTTTCCTCAAGCAAAAAAGAATCTCAAATGCAATGAGAATATAACATGTAGCATTAGCATCATTTGTAAAAGGACATGTTGATGCTTCTATCATATACAAGCATTGTACATGTCATTTCTTACAATGAATGCATGTAATGCCTTATATTTATGACAAGAGACAATATCAATATGAATTATATATAATAAAAAAAAATTCAGCAGTTATCATCAAGAATCATGATAAATTTATCAAAATATTTGCAAGGCAAGTTAGAGAATAAACATGAAATTTTGATATTCTTACGCAAAGTAGATTTTAGCAAATACCGTACCTTTGAATCTGATTTTTATCAAAACTTACTTAAAATCTTTAGTTGATAGCATTAGGATTTGGACAGGATCAGACTCGTGATCTTCTGTAGAAAAATAGCAGGTGCCGCTATTGGTTTCTGGTGATCTTTGATCTAATTGTTGATATCGGCTAATTTTCAATCCGATTTGCTCAACGCATTTTCTTTCTAGATTTTCTTCCTCTTTCTAAACTTTGGATAGATGATATGATTGCCTTTGGATTTCTCTTTCTCTTTAAGAATCTTAGGAGCTCTTGAATCAACGAGGTCATATCATCATCATCATCATCATCATTGTTGTCGTTGGAGCCGATCCTTCAAAGTCTACATAAAAAGTGTTAACTTTATAAGCAATAGACTTTTTACCTTTGGATTTTCACAGCTTGAGTTTGGATTTGCTTTTATAAGCCATGAGAGTTCCGATAATTTCATTCAATATCAAGTGTTGAGATCTTTGAGCTTCATGAATTGACGATTTTCGCATGAACTCATTTTTGTGGTAGTGCTCGAAGAATCTTGATTGCCTGTTCCTCATTTGTGTAAATCTTGCCATGATCAGCAAGTCCATTCATGATGTCGTTGTAGCCCAAGAACATTTCTTTGATATATTCATGTGGCTTCATCTTGAAAGTCTCAAAATCTCTAAGTAAAATGTTCCACTTCATTTCCTTTCACTTTATTGGTTCCTTCAAATGTGACTTAGAGTTGAACCAAAATTTCTTTAACTGTCACACAGGAAGAAATATTCTCAAATATCAAATAAGATAATACACAATGTATGAAGTAAATAACTTTAAGCAATTAGTGCAAGTCTTCTCTGGATATCGTTAAGAGCAGGAGCTAGTGGAGCTGGTTGTTGTTCTTTTCTAGCAACTTAACGGGAGGTCTTGCTGATGTTTGAGTTAGTGTTCCATGTTTGATCCCATCAACCATTTGCTTATTCATCACGACCATTGCTTTTGCTACACCTTTCATCCCATGCTGATTGTCGTGGATGAACACATTGATGAGTTAGAAATGAGGTTGTTTTTCGTAGCTTGTAAAGATCATGTGGGTTGAGAAACGAATAAGAAATCTTTAGATTCTGATATTCAACAAATTGATTTGTTTAGAAGAATCCAACTAAGTAGTAATACTAGAAAGAAAGATTTCACATTTGGATTGGGATAATCTTCTGTCCAAAGAACTTAATCAAAAGTAATAACCAAAAAAAAAAAAATTCAAAGTCAAGAGGGAGAGTTCGTGAAATTTTGAAGATATTGAAAATCCTTTAGTAAAATGCAAACCTGGGAAACTTCAATTTAAAGCAAGGAATTTCTTAAAAGCAACAAAGCAATTTCAGAAATTTTGAGTTGAAAGAATAGATCATCAACAAACAGAAATTTGATGAATCGCCTCTTGTAGAGTTAGCCAAAACAAGATCTTTATGCCTCGAAACAAAATGCTTCAAATAACAAGCAAATAGGCTCTAATACGAATTGTTGGGGCTAACAGTACAACCTAGAGGGAGATAAATAGATTGTTTGAGAACTATTAAAAACATTTGCGGAATATAACAAGTTCAACTTCAAATATTGGTAAAAATAGTTTGTAGAAATCATGTGTGAGCTGCTATTTGACAAATCGTGATGAAAAAGATCAAATAATGATAATAGTAAAGAGACAGAAAATTTGCAAGCAGATATATAATGGTTCGATTTTGTCCCCAAGCTTGTATCCACTCTCCAGAATGGGCTGGATTGCTCTAGTAATCTACTCAATAAGTTACAATTGGCAAATGTTGATTATTTACAACTGATAAATCATACTATCGGGACTTAGCTATTGTACTTACTTTTGTGCACTTGATCTTTCATACGGTTACTATACAGCAAAATCATCATAGTGAAGATCTTCAAAAGAACAAAACAATATCAACAAGGAAAATAGATCAAAGCAAATATTCAGATTCTACATTGTGCTATCTAACATTTTGGCCTAAAAGGTCTTCTCTTAAATATACATCTTCAATCTTCCCATTAGAAATGCTTGAGAAGATCAACTAGTCGTTAGACATCCATTGGTGCTGTTGTTCAGAGATAGAGCTATCTATACAACCCTGTATTATTAACATTTACGGTCTACCCGGAAATAGGTCATGCAGCTACTATTCCAATGCTAACTGCTCTGACATTTCTGACAGATGCCTACTTCTGTTCCCCAATAGACTTCCTGATATTCCAGTTGCATATTTCCACCTTTCAACAACTATAATCCCGAACATCCTCATTTGTTCATTATTTAAATATCACCAATGACATGATGTCTCTGCATTGATACAAACATCATTAATCAGCTCATCTTTAGGTTCGTTGGTACTGTTTACTGAAAACTTATAAGGACATCTTGCGATCTTCTCCCAATGGATTACACCATGGATATCATGTAGTCCTTAAATATTATCACAATCTTCCACCTCATTTGTATAAGGCAGTTGCTCTCACCCAATATTGATGCTAATCTTTTTGGTCCTTCCAAGCATATTGACAATTTTAACTCTACCAAGCTGTTCAACTTCATGGTCCTTATAAGCTTTACCAAATAACCTCATTTTAGGCTTGTTCATCATCACCAGCTCCATCCAATTGTTCACTCGATTTTTGTACCTCTAAGCCATCACGAACATCTCTTTTTTTCTCGGCTAGTTCACCCTCAATCAAGATCCTTCCAGATGTTTACCATATCTGAAGATATTTCCAGCTTATAGACATCTTCAATTACCCAATATCTGGAATAAGGACACTAGAAGTGCCAAAACTTGTGAACGGCGCTCACTTTATTGCCATAAGTTTCCATCGGATCACTTAAGTGTCAAATCGGAAAAAAAAATTACTTAAGTGCCAACAGCAAGAAATTCCTACCAAAATTAACACGTGGCATTTACAATTAAAAGAAAAAGGTGACATGGCATATTTCTTAAAACACAGTCCATGTGTATGTAAAAAACGACATCGTTTTTCCGTCAGACGTGGCTCCAACAAACGAAACGATGTCATTTGGAGCCTATGGTCGAAATGATGTTGTTATGCATTAGATTCTTTGCTTACTCGGCCGAGGTCGCAGAAGGTTGGCAACCCTCCACCTGTTACTGCATACGAACAAAGCTTGCTCACTCGTTGCCGTCCGTCGCCATCCCTTGGTCGCCGTCGCCTGCCCGCTGTCGCTTACTTGCAGCCGTTGTCTTGCCGTCAATTATTCAGGTTAGTCATCTTCTCTCTTAAGGCTCCGACTAGAAAAATAGGGTAACGAGGGCAAAATTAGGGCTCGGCTTAGAGGAAAAAGGGCTTTTGGTAATAGATAAGGAAAAATTGATACTAGCGAACAAATTCACTTTTGTTGTAGGGATCTCACTTTGTTTACTCAATGTTAGTCATCTTCTCTCTTGAGTCTCCGATTGCAAAATTTGGGCAATAATGGCAAAATTAGGGCTCGGCTTAGAGGGAAAATGGTTCTTGGTAATTGAGAAGGAAAAGTTGGTACTAGCGAACAAATTCGCTTCTATTGTGGGGACCTCACTTTGTTTAATTAATTCGGTGCTAGTGTGAGGACCGAATTGATTGAATCAACTTTGTTGGTTTCATTACAGAAAATGACAACCACGAGTCAATTCTTTAATCAATTTTTCGATTGTAGGGACCTCCATGTAAAATTGTTGTCCTTTCTACTATGTGGTCCTAAAAGCTAATATTTTTTTCCTTGGGTGCAGTGTTGGCATGGGGGAGAATCTTGAGGCCATCATTGTTTGCAATGGCGGGGAATTTGTAATTGGCATTGAGGAGTGAGAATATGCTGGTGGAAATGAAGGTACTATCTTCGTTGATGTTATGAAGCCAACATACATTAAATTCGTGAGGGATATAATACATTATTTATCATGCAAAGTGCAAAATTGTATTATTGTGTTCCTGAAAAGGAGTTGAAGGATGGTTTGAGATACTTTAGTGATGATAATGGTATTAAATATATCATTTACCATTATCTTCACGGCGAGGAAGCTCAGGTGTATGTTGAGTATTATAGTGATGATGAGGATGATGGAGATAATGAAAACGATGAGAGTACTAAAATAGGAGAAGTAAGGGATCGCATTTCAACGAGTAATCAAGTTGGGAATGAGTCTACATTAAACGAAGGATAATAAGAGAGGCAAGTGAGGGAGGAGAGGGATGAGTCTACATTAGTTGATAAAGAGTTGATTTGACTAGATTGGGAAGTTGCTCAATCGAGTGACAAAAATGATAAAGTTTTGGCAAATGTGAATTTTCCAAGTGATGAAGATAATGATGAACTTGCATAGTTAAGACAAAAGCAAAGGGAATTTGTGAGAAATAAATTTGTAGCATTTGAAGAAATGTGTGAATCTGACCTAGTAAATAAAGATGAATGAGCTAGAGGTAAAAAAAAAATTAAGAGACTGAAAGTGGCGGTAATGAGAGTGCTAGTTTTGAAAATGAGCTTGAGGGTGATGATGTACCTGCGCGTAGAAGGAAAAGTAAGTTTCCTTGCTATGATTCAATTGTTGCCAAACCTGATTTGTCTGTAGGCATGACATTTATTGATGTCAAACAATTTAAAGAGACTACTGTGAAGAACTCCATTGCTAAACAGTGGAGCATTGAATTTATTAGAAATATGAAGAAATTTGTGAGAGGTAAGTGTTTCTAACCTAATTTTCCGTGGCAGAATTATGGCATGCTGAGTAGGAAAGGGTCATTCCAAATTAAGTATTTCTAGGAGAAACATAGTTGTTCCATCATGTTTGACAATAAAAGAGTAACAAGTGCATGGTTGTCGAGGGTATTCTTTAATACTATAAAGGCGATGCCCGAGATCAAGAGTCCTCAGTTTCACCAATTAGTGAAGGAGCAGGTGGAGGTTAATGTGTCAAGAAATCAGTGTAAAAGAGCAAATCAAAATTGATGAAAATACTAATGGGTTGCTATAATGAAGAATATGCCAGGTTTGAGATTATGCTTGTGAAGGCATGCTTCAAAACCTATCTAGTCAAGTATATATAGAGGTTGTTGATAGGCCACTGCCTGATTGTGGGCCAAAGTTTGATAGATTTTATGTATGATTTGATGCATGAAATGGGGATTTTTGGCTAGTTGTAGAAGAGTTGTAGGATTGGATGACTATTTTTTTTAAGGGATCATGTAAGCGAGAGTTGTTGGCTATTATAGGGAGAGACGCCAATAATCAAATATTTTCAATAGCTTGGGCAGTTCTCAAGATGGAGAATAAGGACACTTGGTCATGGTTCCTAAAAAATTTAATGGCTGACCATGAGATTGACAATGGGGGAGACTAGGAATTCATGAGCGATCAACAAAAAGTAATGCCATTATCAATTATTAGCTTTTTCATATTACTTAATCTTATATTTTTGCTTACTTGTATTTGTTGGTTTGAATTTTTGCAGAGACTTGGTACTGTATTGGCTGAGTTGATGCCATATGCCGAGCATAGAATGTGCACAAGGCATATATACCCAAGCTGGGCAAATAACTGCAAAGAAGATAAGCAGCAGAAGCAATTTTGGCAAATAGTAAAGAGCGCCAACATGGCTGATTTTAGATTTGCCAAACAGGGATTGTTGCAGCTGATAAAAGAAGATTTCGAAGCACTCTTCCAACCAAAAGCTAAGCATTGGTGTAGGGCCTTCTTTAGTGAAGAATTCAAATACGATATCATTGACAACAACCTTAATGAAACTTTTAATGGCAAAATAATAGAGGTGAGGTGCAAACCAATCATTAGCATGCTTAAAGACATTCGCGTTATGGTCATGACTAGGCTGCAAAGACAAAGAGATGAGGCTACAAAATTGACTAGAGAATGTGGTCCTAGGATTGCGAAGAGATTAAACGAGAACTTAGCTGCTAATAGGTTTTGCCATCTAATTTAGAATAGAGACGATGGCTATGAAATAATGAACTACAATAATAAATATGTCATCCACCTAGAGAAGAGAAAGTGTTCATATCGAACTTGGCAACTAATTGGAATTCCTCGTGCGCATGCCATTTGTGCCATCCAAATGAAGCGACCAAACCTAGAGGATTACCTAGATGGTTGGTATAAGAAAATCACATACCTTGCTTTGTATTAATTCATGATGCAACCTATTAGAAGTAGCAAATTTTGGGAGTCAACGAATCATGAAGACCTTATACCTTTGCCACTAAAGAAGCAAATAGGAAGGCCAAAAAGGAGACAAAATAAGCAGGAGGGGGAGATCTCAAGTCGGACGATAACTAGGACTGGAGCAAAGATAAGTTGCTCCTATTGCCACAAGGAAAGGTACAATAAGAAAGGATGCGTGTTAAAGAAACAACATCAAGAACAATAGGCTGCGGTAGCTAATGTAGGCCTAATATAAGGGCCTCCTGTAAGGCAAATTGAAAGGGCAATAGAAGAGCCTCATGTAGGGTCAGGTACAAGGCCAGCTGAAAGGTCAAAAGAAGACCCTATTGTGAGGTCAGGTGCATAGACTACTCCAGATAGGATAGCAGGATAGCAGCAACAATCACTGAGTAAATTGTTGAATAAACAAGAAAATATCCAGCAAGTTATACATGGTTGTGCTTTTTTTGTGTCATTTTATTCAAATTTATTTATTTTTATGTCATTCTCATGTGAGAAGACGATGAACTGCACATGATGCAGAGGTTACACAGGTTGCTCCCCATCAAGTTGTTGAAACTGAGGCATCGTAGCAAACAAGAGGAGTTCATGGAAAAAGGACAAGGTAATATGGTTATGGCATTTACACATACGAATATACTGAAATGACTATTTTGAATGTAAGTTTTGTAGGACTTGTGCATTTAATTTATATTATGGTACTTGTATTTCATATATTGGTGGTTATATGGTTATTTTGTTATAACCTAAGAGAATTTCGAAGGTACTTATCTCTCAAGATGGCCTAACTAAAGAGTCAAGGGCTGTACCAAAGCTAAAGAAGAGTGATACAAAAAAGAAGACATCAACTACAGCTCTAAAATAGCCACTAACAAAGAACCAAGCACTAGTTCCACCTGAACTAATTGAACTTAGTACCAATAGTGACCCTATGGATAGCTCCCATTACATGACACGTGATATAAAGAAAATGACTGCTGTTAAGGAAAAAGATATATTAGACAGGAAGGTTGGTTAAAGAACTTGCACGTTTAGCTAGAAGAAGTGCAAGGATTATGAATCAAGTTAAAAGTGTAAAAGGAAAATGAACTGAGGACGTTGTGCAAATTGACTGATGGAAGTTGCTGTCATTATTTTTTTTGTGGGTTGCTGCCATTGTTTTGTTTAGATTTTTTTGACATGTTAGGTGGGAGGGAAACCTTGAGTGATTAGAGAAGTAAACTGAGAGATTTGTTTTTTTTTTTGTAAAGAATCAGTTCGATGTCAATGGCAATGATGTTTTTGTCAGTTCTCATTTTTTGTCTTGGTTTTGGCTAGTATGTGAATGGTTGTTATGTTGTGCTACTGGTGCAAGGTTGTGATGAGACTGATGTTGTTTTGTTGCCGGTGGAAGTTGTGTGTGCTAGTGCATCTCAGGTGTTGATGCATTTATGGGTGCCAACAATTGTGTGCGCTAGTGCAATCACAAGATGCACCAGCTGTGCTGGTGCAGTTTAGGGTGCTAGTGCATCTTAGCACCAGTAAGCATAAGACTGCACCAACAGCTTGGTGGTACTGGTGGTTGAGTGGTGCTAGTGTTGGTGCTAGTGGTCAAGAGTGGTGCTGCTGGTTGAGAGTGGCACTGGTGATCAAGTGTGGTGTTGGTGGTACTAGTGGTGGTATTGGTGCTGGTGGTCGAGAGTGGTGTTAGTAGTGCTAGTTGTTCTGTTAGTCAAGTGTATTAGTGCTAGCACAACATGTTTTTTTTTTGTTGTTGCTAAAACATGTTCTTGCACTAGCAGGTACTAATGCACTCCAGCAAGTACTGGTGGTGCACAAGATGCACCAGTTCCTTGCATCATCTAGTGTTTGCATATATGTGTGTCTAGTGGCTTGCATTGCGTTAGTGCACGGGGGATAGGCTTGAGGATCGTAGACGAGAGTGGCCAAGTGCATCGATAGCCGAGCACAATGCTTTTAGTATGTTTTTTTTTTTGGTAAGATAATGTGTACTTTGACTTTTCAAAGCGTAACCTACATGAGATGAAATCGAAACACAAAAACCTTATACCTGAAGCGACATACAAGGTGTCCCAACAGGTGCAAAGATGTAACGGTTATAGAGCTAAGAGCAACAAACGCATAATACAGCAAGATCGACAAAACGACCTCTTAACTACAAAAGCGAAACAACACAACCCCAAAGGGATTAATCAAAGATGGTAGGCGAGATGCCCCAACTGACTTGGATCCTTCGGTTATGAGGATTATCTTCAATAGGTTTGAAAGAGAAACCTCTATCTCTGGTGAGTTTCGCAAGATGTTGCCGGAGGGCTGGCACAAAGAGGGGTTGATTCCTGAAAAGTATATTGTTCCGTGTCGTCCAGATAATGTGGCATAATGCTGCGAATGAGAATCGAGCAATTCGCTGGTGAAAGCTATGGCCACCTATATAGCGGATTGCCCAATGAAGATTATCTTGCCATGACTGGTTTCTCCATGATAAATTACATTTATTTACCCAGAACAATGCAAGGGAGGCCGTAGCAGGGCACCCAAAAAACAAATGATCAACAGAATCAGGTCTACATTTACAAAAAGCACAAACACCATCCGATATTCTACGATAATTAAGCAGGATGATCTGTGTAGGGAGCCTATTTAGAGATATGAGCCACAACAAAAACCCATACCTCGGCGCAATGCTCTGGTCCCAAACAAAAGAATGCTAAGGAACAATAGGTTTGCAAATTCTAATCTGTTCCCATGCCGAGGCCACAGAGAAAAAACACGACGAGTGGCCCTTCCACACTAAATGATCATGTCTCTGTGTATTCAGCACAGGGATAGCATCCAGCCAAGAATTGAAGGTTTGAAGCACATTTGAGTTATGCCATGAGCCAGACAAGAACTCCCGAATTGAGGCCTCTCTTGGGATACCAGAGCAATAAATGTCCCTATTGGAAAATAAATCCGAGAGAGGGCCTTTGGGATGCCATGAATCAAACCAGAATGATGTGGTCGCTCCATCACCAATTTGCCATTTAAAGAACATTTGGAAATCCCGGCGGATATCGAGGACCTTTTTTTTCCAAGCCCAACAAAAAGTCGGCTTAGGCATTATCCAAAAATTCTTGTTCTTCAGAAAGGTGGAGTAAATCTACTTACACCATAGGGATTCTTTATCTGTGAAAAGAGTCCATATATGTCTGAGCATTGCTGTATGATTACAATCACGAAGTCTACGAATACCCAAGCCACCCTCCTCTTTAAGTAGACAAACATCACACCAAGGGACTCTAGCCCCACCAACTCCAAGATCCGGGCCCTTCTAGAGGAATTGTTTAAGGACCAGTTCTATTCTAGATAGAACAGACAGTGGAAGCATGAATACACTTACCCAGAATACTTGAATAGCATGAAGGACATACTTAATTAGTTGTAAACGTCTAGCAAAGGATAAAAATCTATGGGACCAAGAACAAGCTCGAGCAGTAATGGAGTTCACTAATGAACTACAGTCTGCCTTACTCAACTTGGTAGAAATAATAGGAACCACAAGGTATCGGAATGGAAGCATACCTTCATTGAGGCCAAACACATTTTGGATCTATCCTCGAATTTTCGATGTCCCACCAGAGAAAAATATCTCGCTTTTGTTGACATTAGGCTTCAAACCAGACTACTTAGAAAATAGGTCCAGACCTTCCTTCAACAAGGTAGTAGGGATTATATTCCCCTCAACAAATAAGAGGACATCATCAACAAAGAACAAATGAGTTAACCCCACTAGCTTACACTTCTAGAAATATTTAAAACCCGGGTGCCGCGCTTGATTTTTGAGAATTCCAGAGAATACTTCCATCACTAATGTAAAGAGGTAGGGAGACATAGGATCCCCTTGGCGTATACCTCTATGACTTGCAAAGAATCCATGTAACTCCATTAATGGCAATGGAGAATTTTGGTGAAGTAACACACTCCATGATGAGTTTAATAAACAGTTGAGGGAATCTAAAGGTTTGCAATACCCTTTCCAAAAATGCCCAGTCTACTGTGTCATAGGCCTTCTGAAAATCAACCTTAATTGCACACTTTGGCCAATAAGGCTCATGGTTAAACCCTGCAAAGAGCTCCTGAGCAAGAAGAATATTGTCTTCTATCCTCCTTCCCTTGACAAAAGCGTTTTGGGAATTACTTATAATGGACGGTAGGACAGAGGTTAACCTATTAGCCAAGATCTTGGTAATGCATTTATAAATAATGTTACAGAAAGCAATAGGCCTAAAGTCATTCATAGACAAGGCATTAGGTGTCTTCGGCACAAGAGTGAGAATCGTAGTGTTGAGCTCCTTCAACAACGATCCTGACCGAAAGAAATCCTTAATTGCCAGTACAACCGAAGTCCCCAAAGTTTCCCAAGAATATGTAAAGAAATCAACATTAAAGTCATCAGGACTAGGGGCCTTACCTTTGGCAGGGGAGAACATTGCATTTCGAATTTCAATGTCAGTTACTTCTCTAGAGAGAAAGCGAATCTGATTAGCATTAAGGGTTTGGTTCACCACAGCCCGAATTTCTGCACATGTAGGCCGCAAGGTTGGACAGTTCGCCTTAAGTAGAGTCTCAAAGAATGAGATGATATGGCTGGAGATGCATTTAGTATGTTTTTTTTTTTTGGTAAAGGATGCATTTAGTATGTTTTTTTTTTTTTGGTAACCCAGGAACCCCCCGCACGGCCGACAGCCGGAGAGGTAAACCTGGGGTGACGCTAGCGCAGGACCCACCACCACGGCGCCACACTTAAGAATCCCTAACGACTACGCTGGGGTTTGAACTCTGGTCCCTTCGTGGGGGGATCAGAGCGCAAGCCAACGCAGCCGCTGCGGGCGGTGGTGGATGCATTTAGTATGTTGTGGTGCATTAAAGTGAAAAAAAAAATGAAACTAACTTACCCATTTTTTTTAAAGTTATGCAACATAAGTGATCACTTTTGAGCCATGATTAGTACTTAAGTGACCATTTTCAGAAAAAATTAGCACTCATATGATCACTAGTTACAGCTTGTGGCATTGAAATGATCGCTCAACAACTTGTTCACTTCTTATTTCAACTAGTGTTTGCAACAAATATTGCAGCAGACCAACAAAACTTTACAAGTAAGCCATTGCAGCAAACCAAGATTGACTATACACAACTAATCAAGGAAACTTGTGAGTGCTCACAACCAATGAATTTCAACCTTCCATTTTCACCATAGATTGCATACAAACAAAAATTGTAGTTTACTTACCTTACCAAAAAAAAAAAACAAAAATTGTAGCAAACTTACAACCCAAATATACTTACAAATTACACAATACAAGTACATAATCTACTGATCTTCACAATAATGGAAGACTGAGATACTTCTTCTCAACACTTACTTTACATTTGAGCATAAAATAGACCAAACAAGACAACAACAATACAATCAACACATGATAACACTTTCTTTCTCTTTTCATCCTTGAAACTTTCTTCTTCAAATGGTTGGCAAAAGATGCCAAACCGTTCATTTCTACTTACATAGAGTCCACATCATTCAACTCGTCCATTAATATATGTGGAGGTTGATGTCGTCTTTCAAGTAGCTGCAAGATCACCTCTGTCGCTCGATCGGAGAATTTTGCATAAACCCATTTGAAATATTTACACTTCAAGCTTTCTCTATACCTGATGCATCCATGAAATCTTCTCCCGAGATTCAACTGAGTCCAAAATGTTCTTCTTGGATTCGGTAATCCACAATAACAATTACACTCACCTCTTTCTTCGCTTTGTTGAAAGGAAGTTGAGCCGCTACTGAAGCTCTTACCTTCCATTTGCAAGCTTGAGCACTTAATTTAGGAGGCAAACAGAAATATGGTGAATTTGGCTGGTTAGGGTTTTCAATTTGGGCTTCTCTTTTAATTTGGGGATTTAGGGTTCTTATTTGGGAGAAATAAGCTAACCTACGTCGTTATGAAGTATACATGTTGACTCTACATGCTGACTAGACCTCCGACGAGCCACATCGACTTCAAAAATTAACAAAAATATGCCACGTCGGATTTCCAGCTAATTAGATCGGAGTTGGCAGTTTAATGATTGTTTTTCAAAAAGTTTGGCATTTAAGTGATTTGGCAAAAAAATTTCGCACAAAAGTGAGCGTCATACATAAGTTTAGCACTTGTAGTGTCCTTGTTCCCCCAATATCTTGTTCACCTTAAATATCGGCGGAGCATTTTGACAGTAGCAGAGCACTCCTAATATCAGAATGTTTTTGTGTTGTTTATGACAAATATCTGCATCTCGGCTTGTGCATATATCACCTGGTACTATTCAATCAATACACACACTAGTAGCCTTTAATTGTCTTTGTCATCATCAAAATAACATGGGATTTTCCTAACCATCACCACATTAGTGATTTTCCCAACATATGTTTATTTTTTTATGATTTTCTATTTAAATTCATAATTAATAAATAGTGGAAATTAACTGTCTAAAATAAAAAGTCATTCTAAGTAAACAAGAATATAATTGAGATTAAATCATATTTTAATTTGGAAACTTATTCTAACTAGATAGTTATTATCCTAACATGCATAATCTAGAAAATAAATCTATTTATCATGCAAGGTATCTTTTGGTATTTTTCAAAAAAGGAAAACAATCAAACAGCGCGAGAGATAAGTTCAAATCACCCAGGGATATCTGATCATTTCAAATTTGAAAACAAATAAAACCGACACCTCAATCTTAGTGCCTAAAAATCAAGTTACCAATTTTCCGTGCAATTCATAACCTTATCTCAATACCTATAGATTGAGTTACCGATTATACGCACGTTATAGGTTAGGAAATAATCATAATTGGATATGCCTAGAATATCAAATAATCCAAGTTAGATTATAATATAATCAAAACAAGCCATAAAATATATGATTCAATCGGATAAGGATTATTACCTAATTTGAGACATATTGTTTCCTTATTTATCGATTTGAGCCAAATATCCTATTAAATTTGGATTAAGTAGACTACTCGTCCTTATCTTTCCAAAATGTTCACAATGGATAGAAAAAGTTGATTAGAAATTACATCAAAAAATTCTACACAAAACGTCACTAATTATCACAATACTTCATAGCAATGAAATCCAGAAGCCAATTCATGCTTGTCCTTTTACTGTCACTTTCCTTCATATCCTCTCTTCCACCATCATAGGCTAACAACTTACCCAATTCCATATCTTTTATCTTCAGAAGGTGCCATGTCCACATCGTCAACAACTTGCCCACTGCCTTTGGGCTCCATTGCGAATCTGGGGACGATGATCTTGGGTTCCGGACTCTCCAACGGAATCAGAAGCAAATGATCCGTTTTTTGGATTGACTGGCTCTTGAAAACTCATTTCACTTGCCATGCTCAGTGGGAGGGGCGGTCTAAGCTGTTCGACGCATTCGTTGTGAAATGGGACATGGACCGCTGTGGTGGCCATTGCTATTGGTTTGTTCGGGATGACGGGTTTTACTTTAGCAGAGATGGCACCACGTGGGATCGTGAGTATACATGGGCTTAAACTACGCCATCATATGTAATTGAATATTGTTTTGGTCACAGAAAATAGTTTGGAATAAAGCGGACATGATTGTTTTGTTTTTTTGGTCTTTCGCTCTTGCTTTTCATTAATGCCTTTGTCATTGTGATAACCAATTGTCTGATTTGTGTAACGCCCTCATATCACAATGAAATCCATGACCATATTCACCTAGAAGGACAATCAAGGACTGGTTTCACTAAAGTCGTATTAGATTCATCAAAAAGCCAAGGATAAGACACTAAAAAAAGTTGCAAACTGATAAATCTGTGATAAATTTACTCCAAACTAATTTTTTGACCATCAAAAACCTAAAATCGGTACACATGCGATAATTTTACCCTCAGTTAATTTCCATTAAATTTTACCATCAAAATTTTGAATTGAATGACACATGGCTGTTAATGGTTATACAGTTTTGATTTTTCGTGATGTTAATCATTTTAACGGAGAGTAAATTTATTAAAAATGTACCAATTTGGGATTTTTTGTGGTAAAAAAATTAGTTTACGGTAAATTTGTCACATGTGTACTAGTTTGAGATTTTTGGTGGTGAAAAAAATTATTTTGAGATAAATTTATCACATGTGTACTAGTTTAGAATTTTTCGTAGTATTAATCCTAAATTTTATTTACCTTCAAAGTAATATTTCATGGTGCCTTAAGTCGCTAAGAAATCAACACCTCCTTTCGATGGTTTTTTTTCCAAAATTGATAATTATGATTAAACTTAAAATACGAAAGAATGTTAATTAGGAGTATTAAAGACTTGTTCACAATGCTAGGGCAAAGAGCCGAAGGTCATCGGTCAAGCACCTCGAAGGGTGCTTTCAAGTCATGTTACTGGAGTAGAGTTTTCATTTCTCCTCTAAGCTATCTGTTGTGGAAACACCGGTGCGACCATTTTTCATCATGTACGACAGTTGTCTTATCCCCTCCTTGTGTAATTAAATGTGTACAATAAGCACTGCAATAATATAACAATCAATCGGGCAATGTAGATCCTAACACAAGAGATTTAACATGAAAAACCAAGCTAGGAAAAAACCACGGAGCAAACTCCCCAAAACCTTCCACTCCGCAAAATGGCATTATAATAGGTCTTTTCTACTTCCACCAAAAGTTATCCAATGTGTTATATATTGGATATTTCAATGGTTTTGAATTATTAAAAAAAAGCAAAGAATTTGTAATTGGTTTACGGAAAGTATGACTGCCATTGTAGTATTAATGAATGCAGAAGCTAACTAGGATTTGCAATTAAAGTTAATTCGAAAATATTGAAGATATAAATGAGGAACAATGAAGCACATCAAAATTTTACGTGGTTTGATCAGAGTGTACATCAACGGAGAGACTCAACAGCAAATAATTCACTAATATTAAAAAATTTAAGTTACAATCGCTCACATACTCGAGTATTTTTTACACCTAGATTAAATCTAAATCTAAAGTATTTATTAATAAACAATTCTTTTGGATGTAAAAAAGTCATTACATAAATAATCACCTATGCTATCTTTTCGGCGGCTTCAACAGGAAACGTCTCTTTATGTCCTACCTTCTTTGTGCGGCTCGCCTTGGGTTCCCTGCACAAGCACGAAGAAACCTCATGCATGAAGGAGCCCCCTAGCTTCATTATTCTTGTTCTTTGTGCAGCGGCTTCTCAAGGGCTACTGTTTGGTCATGTCAAAAGGAAAGAAAACCTAAAAGGCTAACCCCTTGTTTTATTTTTATTTTTGTCCTTTCCTCTGAAACCTTCATTTTTGAATTTTTAAATTTTTGAAAATTTTTATTAGCAAATAAATAAATTCAAAAAATATTAAAAAATTAAAAAATTCCAAAAAAATTGAAAATTTTTAAAAATACCAAAAAATTAAATAAATAAATAAAATATTAAAAAATTAAAAATATATTAAAAATTTTTAAAAATTCGGAAAAATTCCAAAAAAATTCAGAAAATTAGGAAGTGTTTAGAAATCAGTTTTGGGCTTAATTTCACTAGATTTTAGGTTAAAAACTCAAAAAAAAATGAAAAATGAGAAAAAACCCTCTAAAAATTCTCAAAAATCAGATAAGCTATTAGGGTTTTATCTTAGAGATTTTGATTGCATTTTTTTTAGAGACGATGCTAGGTGGTTGGTTGTTTATTTTTTTTCATGATTATTTGGTTATGCACTTTTAATATATTGATTGTTGTTTTCTATTTTTAGAACGGTTAGGCGAAATCTTAGTTTTTTCGATAAGCTACCCGGTACGTTAGTTTGTGAACATTCAAGTTTAGGTACCAAAAGGGCACTAGTTAAATTGCTAGTGTAATCAAGTTCCCATACCTATCGAATCTCTAATTCGTAGGAGTGACGTATTTCTCCCGTGCTTCACTTGGATGTTTAATCGACTTATCAAAAATTGATTAATGGCGACTCCTAAATGAAATTAATTTGCATGATTAATAACTCAAACCTAAGTCGCAAATTCGTATGGGTTTGGGAGAGGTTGAGCTAGGTTTAACTTAGTAATCCATTTCTAATAAGTCGCGACAACCTTGAAATTAATTGAACCGATAAAAAAATGTAATTTTGACCAAGCCCATTGCACACATTAAATGGCCAAAATTTTGCATAATTAAAAAGCCAAAATTAAACTTTGGAAATAAATTTGGACCCACGGCAAGTAAGAAAGATCGGCGTTATTTTTCCAATATTCGGTTATTTGAGGAAGTGAATATGAAGAAAAGGACAAAGTTAATTTTGGTAGATTCTGGGAAAGTTCGGTCAACAAGGGAAAGGTAAAATATAGAGCTAAGGGAAAGTGAAAAAATAAAATATATTCTAAGATATCCTTAGAAGGGATAGGTTTTGTTCTTTTCGTTGAAGGTACGAGCTGTCCATCTATAAAAGGAGAAGCACTGAGGGCTAAATGTCCTAAAAAAACCTTAACTTTAGCTATTGTCTTAATTCTACTTTTTATCTTATAAAAATCCTATAACTTTAAATCTTATCCCAACTCTACCCTAAATTTTTTGATCCAATAAAAAACTCCTAACTTTAGATCCAGTCCCAATTTTACCATAAACTTTTTTCTATCTCATAAAAAAGTACCAATTCTACCCTAAACTTTTTTTTTGTCTCACAAAAACATTTCAGCTTTAAGTCTAGTTTCAATTTCACCCAATTTTTTTTGTCTTATAAAAAATCACCAAGTTTTACTTGAGTTCCAAATTTGCTCTCCACTAAACCTCCATCAAAATTGCCCTTAAGGATTTTGTACTTGGTATTTGATCTCCCATAGTTGGGAATGTTCCATCTCTCACAGTCGAAGAGCTCACACTCGGGAAGCTTGAACAGCTTGTGTTGAGGAGTTGTCCATCTCTTGATTGTCAACGAGAAAATTTGGAAGAAGAGTTAATTGAGGCAGATTTATGACTCAAGCAAAAATTTATAGTTTCTTTTATGAGATTGTAAAAATTTTAGGATAAAATTAGAATTGGACGGTAATTTGGGACAAGACCTAAAGTTGGGAGTTTTTATTGGACAAAAAAAATTATTGTAGAATTGGAACAAGACCTAAAGTTAAGAGTTTTTTATGAGATAAAAAAGTTTATAGTAAAATTGGGACTTGATCTAAAGTTTGAAATTCTTTACGAGATAAAAAATAAAATTGGGACAAATGTTAAAGTCGGAGGTTTTTTGGGTTTTAGGCCTGCAGATGTGGGGGCCTTGTTTTTCTTGGTCTACAAAACACACATAAAAAAGAGAAAAGACCAAACAAGTGAGAGTAAAAAGACAGACAGAAAGAGTCGTCTTCTTCTTTGGGCGTGCATCTCCTTGGCCGCGACTGGTGTTGCTGCCTAACTCCTTTGCCCGCACCTCCACGCTTCACCACTGCTCCTCCATGCCGCGCCGCCTCAAGCCAGCAATTGCTCAGTGAAGCCCTAGAACTGGTGCTGTGTTCTGCTTCGCTTTCGGTACTGCATGCCGCTGTTAGTCCCCTTGCGGTAGCCACGTACATGCCCTGGTGGTCCACCACAGCATCTCTGATGTGTTCAGTCCCTTCCAGCGACGGACCAGCACCCACCAATTTTCCGACATGCCTGAGATCTCCATCAATCAAGCTTCGGCTCTTGTTTGAGTTTTTATCGCAAGTCTTCCTTGTCCGAGTTCTAGCCAAGCCCAGCGAATTTCAGCTTGGTTGCGGTTGGTCCTTGTTTCGTCCAACGACCCTCGCCGAGTCTCTTGCAAACTCTTTAGACAGAACCAGCAGATTTCGGGAGAACACCAGCCGCACCAACACCACCGCTTGGTGCCTTCAATTCAGTCAACGCCGTGTTTTATATTTTTGCAGGTTTCTCGGCATCGGTTTGCCTTTTTCGGTACATCGGCAAGTTCCCGATCTTGCTGGTTGAATTCCCCACAGAGATTGCAAGTTTCTGGCATCCCCATTGGACTTCCGCATGGTCCCACCGCGAGTCCGCCGCTGGTCACCATGAGTCCGTGAACCTCCACTATTGGCCACACCACCGCGAGCCACCATTGGTCACCGTTTGAGTCCGAGCCATCCGTCGGTTCAAATTGGAAACATTATCTGCAAAATTCATTCTAATCCTAAGATACGATGCCGTCAATCCTATTCATAATCCTTTGGATACAATCGTCGGTTTTATTTGTTACAAAATTTGAATCAAATGAAATATTTGGTGCATATCTTTGTGATCATTACAATAATTTTCGTTTTTATTATTTATATTTAGATTGGAATTTATTTCTACTCTATAATATATATTATGTATTTATGTATATATATAGTATCAATGTTTGTTACATATTTTAAGTATATTGGTATAGTTTATTGTTTAATTAAATTTTATTAGGAATGATGGAAAGTAATAAAAAAAATTAAAGTAAATAAAGATGAACTAGAAGAACCCATATTTTAAATGAATAAATTCAAACTTGAAAATGAACTTTGTGATTCTCGAAGAATGAGGGGCAATGGGATTTCTCCAAAAAAAAAAAAATACTATCTTGATCTTCTTGTCCTCCGTATCTCTGGTTTATGTTGAAGCTTCACAATTTATCCGTAATTCTTTAGTTCACATCAAAGTTCCATGAAAATGATGAGAGTTGAAGCTCCTTCTCCTCTTTAATGCTCTAGATCAAGTCAAAAGTCAAAGAAAGCAGCAAGAGAGTCTAAAGTCCTTCTCCTTCGTAACTCCATGGTTAAAGTTTCACAAAAGTGGCACGAGAGTTGAAGCATTATACTTTCAAGTCACAAATGTGAATGATCATGTTTTCTATCCCTTACTAGATTTGGCATTTGCTGGCTAATTTGCATCATTGATGTTGTTATAACCTATTTAGTCGAACTTGTGGCCTTTGAATGCTTCAATGAGCTCCTTTGTTGTTTAAATATTAGATCGTACAACAATCAAAATCATGGATTGATAGATAGAGGTTACATCTATTTATGCATTTATACTTTCTTTAGCAGTGAATCATGAGAGATTCTTACAATAACCTTTTTTGCATCTTCAGGTTCATTTACATTGAAATATTGTTCATACCAAATAATAGACAGTATAAGATAAGTGATCCGGCTTTATTATTCATCAAATAGTGGATACGATATAACAAAATCCTTGGATTATATATCATTTCCTATCTAGCCCTATCTGGACTATAAATCCACACGACTAAAAGCAACCAAACATATTGTATAGTAGCCAATTTAGTTCTAAACCTTTTAGTGTGTCAATTTAATCCTAAATATTTCAATTGTGTTAATTTAGTTTTGAAGATTTACCAATTTAAGCATAAACTGAATTGACACAATTGTAAGATTTAGGATTAAATTGACATAATTGAAAAGTTTAGAATTGAAAAGAATTTAGTCCTCCAATTGAAAGATTTAGGAATGAATTGACAAATCTTTAAATTTAAATTGACACAAATGAAATTTTTAGGACTGAATTGACAAAATTGAAATGTTTAGGATTAAATTGGCAGCCGTACAATAAGTATAGGACTTTTTGGACAATTGTTCATTGCATACAGACCTATAAAACGAATTAATACTAGGGATTTTCTTCTCATTAGACAAATGATATCGAAAGTTGTATTTTTATTATTTTTGAGAAAATAATCATATTTCATTGGGAATTTAAAATAAAACAATTGTTGAGATTGTCATCTTTCTTAGGTGCCATTTTTTTAAAATGGAAAATTCTTATATTTATCAACAAAGTGACAAGTCACTTGTCCAAATAATATGAAATACACCTTCCATGAAATATACATCATGGTTATCAAAATCACAAAGAGATCGTAACATATAATCAAGTTTCTTTGGTTTCAAACTAGATCAATTGAAGCTAATGAGTCTATTAGATGGACTTATCGGTTTCAATTAACTAGATCTTGCCTGCTCCGATAGACATATCGGGTTTAAATAACCAGATTTAAAGTCCAATGTGAGGATTGATTAGAAAATTCACGCAACTTCGCAATCTTGATTAATCAAATAAAAGTTCAAGAACTCAAGTAGAAGAAAAAAGGATGCTAGTTTTGGAGCAAAAGCAGACTTTTGACTAAAATACAAAACACGTTGTAGCCAAAACTTTTCACTTTCCGTTACATTTATCAAGAAGGATTCCTTCTCCTTAATCTTTCTCTCTTTCGCTTAGCTCTTCAGCCCTCGTGCATCGACTTAAGCATCAAGGTGTCCTTCTCAAGCCATGACCAGAGGTTTCCTTTACTTTGTGGCGTGCAGTTAGGTCCGGTCCTTCGGAGGTTCGAGGAAGCCCAGCGGGACCTAGGAGACTGCGCATTACTGAGACAAATGTTGATGTAATTCAATTCAGGCTTATGGCAGGATCGGTCCATTAGATAATTAAGTTCTCTATTTACACAAGAAGGTGACCACATTATAATTTACCATAATTTCTAGACGCGTGATAAGTATACTTCAACTTATCATGCATCTAAGCGTTAGGAATGAGAATATACCAACTATTTGATTTGTGTCCACCATCGGTAGAAAAAGCAATTTTTATGATTCCAATTAAGGTCTTTCTATGTGAAATTGTGTCCTACAAAGCCCAACCCTTGAACTCGATTTGCATGTCTACAATAACATGATGAAGTGATCAGTTTGGGTAAACCAGCCTCATTTGGTGACTTGGGCCTAAGAACTTTGGGGAAGCCCGACCTAAATCCATCGAACTGATCTTATAAAACCAGTCATCAAGGTTGGACAATATACACGCATTATTGAAATTGCAAGAGCCAAGCATGAAAAGCATTTTTCCATTTCCAAAGCGAAGCGAAACGGGTTACAATTAACCTCACTCTTAGAAATAGTAAAATTGTTTTTGGTATAATTCTCAAGAGCTTGAAGATGGGAATTGCTTCCTTACTGAAGTCGATGAGGGGAGTATTGAAATTGCACCGTCTCTCTCTCTGGACATGTCCAGATTTCTCCTGCAGGGTCTTTGTCTTTTGTTGATTTTCCGTAAGGAGCAAGTTGGTCTATAAGCTTCTGCTGCAAGATGTTGGAAGACAGTACAAAGTTGGTCTTCAAGTTGGCAAGTCAAAATTTGCTTAATAAAAAAGAAAACTTCGCCATCTGAGGAGTAGTATAAATAGGCACAGCCCCTCCCCATTTGTGTCAACGTGTGGAAAGCCTTAGAAATAGAGAGTGAGAAAGTTGAGCTTAGAGATAAAAAAAAAGGCTTGTATTGTTAGGCTTGTAAAAAAGAGGTGTTCTCCGTATAAGCCTATGAGAAAAAGCATTTTGAATGTTATTCTCTTTTCTTTGTGTATTTGTGTGCTCCTCTCCAAAACCTTCAAAGTTTCTACATTCTTTTGGTTCCTACAATTAGTATCATAGCTATCAATGGCATCCACTAGTTCTGTTCAATTGCAATTTCCAAAGTTGAAGAAAAAGAATTTCAACAATAGATCCATCCAGATGAGGGTTCTTTTCAAATCCCAAGATTTGTAGAACCTAGTAGAGAATAGCGACACCAAAGTAGCTAATGCTGAAGCACTTGATAAAAGGAGGAGAAAGAATTGTTGGTGGAATCCCGAAAGAAAGATCTTAAAGCATTGTATGCAATCTTTCAAGCCATGTAAGAGACGATATTTGAAAAACTATCGAGCGTGGAGACCGCGAAAGTAGCATGGGATAGTTTGCAAAAATCCTACAAAGACAATGATTGTGTTAGGCGGGTGCAGCTTCAAACATTTCGAGGAGATTTCAAGTCTTTACGCATGAATGACTCTAAATCTATCTCGTCGTACTTTGATCGTGTGCAAACCAACCAATTGAGGGTTAATGGTGAAGAACTCTAAGATGTTTGAGTTGTAGAAAAAATAATAGGGTCTTTGACTAAAAGATTTGACTACGTTGTTGTGGATATCGAAGAAGGCCAGGATATATCAACCATAACATTAGAGCGGTTAATGGGTTCATTATACTCGCATGAGCAGAGAATGAATTAGAAGTCTATCGGTTCGTATCCCCAGCAAGCATTGTAGAGTCGGGTCGCTCACTCAAATTAAGGAGGCCATCATTATGCCCGAGGTAAAGGTGGAAATTTGAATTCCACTGGAAGATATAAAACACGTGACAAATCAAAAGTCAAGTGTTTTAAGTGTAATAGATTTAGACATTACAAATTTGAATGTCGAGCAATCACGAGGGAACGTGCAGCCATAACATGTACATGCCATCAATGTTGATGAAAACGTGATGTTAGCATGCAAACCGGATGACTCGAGTACCATGGATGCTAATATCTAGTATCTTGACTCTAGGGGCAATAATCACGTGTGTGGTCGAAAGGAGCTATTATCGTAGCTAGACAAGATAGTTCATGGTGAAGTCAACTTCGAAAATAAATAAAAAATTCTCGTGATGGGCAAAGGTAACATTGACATCAAATCAAAAGATGGTACTAATGTTATTGTTGCAGACATTTACTTTGTGCCAAAACTTTTCTAGAATTTGCTAAGTGTCAGGCAACTTATAGAAAAAGGTCACAAAGTTAACATTGAAAATGGAGTTTGCACCATGAGAAGTGTAAACGATAAGTTGATCATAGCGGTGCAGATGACAAAAAACTAGATGTTCCATCTATCTCTTCAAACAAAGACTTCGTTGAGTTTTCAAGTGATGACAAAAGATAGGAAGTGGTTGTGGCACTTCGATTTGGTTATCTAAATTTTCGTCGAATAAAATTACTAGTCCAAAAATATATGGTGACTGGCATACCTTTGATCTATAGTCTAGACCGTCAATATGAAGGATGTGTTGTCGAAAGAAAAAACATCAAGAATTCTTTCTAGTTGGAAAAGATAGTAGAGCCAAGCAACCTTTGGAGTTTGTACAAACAAACATTTGTGGCCTTGTTGAGGTGGAATCGGTTGGACAAAAAATGTATACGCTAATTTTGGTTGATGTTTTACCAGAAAAAACATGAGTATATTTCTTAAGAAAAAAATCAAAAGCTTTTGGCAAATTTAAGGAATTTAAAGTCTTTGTTGAGAAACATAATGGCTTTAATTAAAGGCATCAAGATTGGATAGAGGTGGAGAATTTACTTAAAATAAATTTGACAAATACTGTAAAATTCATAGAGTAAAACATCAATTGACTGCTAGTTATATTCCTAAACAAAACGGTATAGCAAAAAGAAAGAATAGGACAATTTTTTAAATGACAAGAAGTATGCTAAAGGCTAAAGATTCACCCAAGAGGTTATGGGTAAAAGCAGTTGGTTGTGCTATCTTTGTCCTAAATAGGTGTCCAACTAGGAGTGTTGTTGGAAGGACTCCAGAAGAGGCTTAGAGTGGCAACAAGCCAGATGTTTCATTGTTGCGAATATTTAGGTGTGTGGCATATCCCCATAAAAAATTGGATGACAAAAACAAGAAGTGCATTTTCATTGGCTATAGTGATGTGACTAAGGGTTATAGGCTATATAATCCAATCATGGAGAAGGTAATTATCAGCGGGGATGTCCAATTTTTTGTGTCAACATGTGGACAGTCTTAGAAATAGAGAGTGAGAGAGTTGCGCTTAGAGACAAAAAAGCTTGTATTGTTAAGCTTGTAAGAGAGAGGTGTCCTCCGTGTAAGTCTACGAGAAAAGACATTGAATATTATTCTCTCACCTTTGTGTATTGGCGTGCTACTCACCAAAACATTCAAAGTTTCTACATTCTTTTGGTTCCTACAAAGTCACCTCAAATCCTTAAGAAATTAGAAAATCCGGCAAACCAGAGAAATACGAATGAAGTGGAATGTGATATTGATGCAAAAGTGAATTACAATCGAAGAGAATGCACCTGTTTATAGGGTGCCATTAACTCTCCTTCTGATGCAGATTAGTCTAAAACCTTTCGTCTTGTGCACGGATCTTCTTATGTCTTCTACAACAGGCCTACTCTTTTATCATACCTGTGAAAATAACCATCCATTGGTCAAAAGATGCCTCCAGAGCGAAATGGAAGGCATGTCGAGCAAGATCAAGGAGATTGGAAGGAAGGATGATTAGAAAACAGACTTTGAAAGCAAAATTACAGCTTGAAGCAGTATCACATCGCATTAATGATGGTAGTTCTTGATCAGGTCCAGAGAAATGTGTATTTAACCGCCTCTTGTTGACCCGCATTGTTATGGCAATTGCAGTCAAATTTTCTTAGGCCCAAAATTGCATTCTTAATGGGGCTTGGTGAATTAATAATGTCTGTAATTATGAATCATCAGATTTGGTATTAATAACGCCGATGTAGTGGGTCCATTGATGGGAGATTTAACACTCGTACATGCATATGTTTGTCTTAGTAATGTAACTTCTCAATCGGATCCTGACCGCCAATAGTTAAGATATCGGGTCCCATCAGGATGTCTCTTGTTATTATAATTTTTTTTATGTGAACGTTTGAGCGTTTTGAAATCCCGAAACACGAAAGGATCCCTCTTACCATAGTTATCCGGCCTTGCAAACGCAGCTTGCATTGCTGCGTGGTTAAAGCATTACCCTCAGCAACCGACTGCGGGTTTGGAAGGTGACTCCGACTCGGGCAGCGGGAGCAGAGTCGAATGCTTGGTAGGCTTGAGTCCTTCAACAACATTCTTAAGCTTGGAGAACGGGGCCATTTTCGGCCAAATCATGATGGAGAAAATTGTCCAAAAAGTTTTGAATTTATTTTATTTTGGTTAATCCAGTTCTAAACTTTTTGATTGTGTCAATTGAATCCTAAACATTTTAACTTTTTACTAATTGAGTCCATTTGAACAATTTTGTATAGAAATCGTTGATGTGCACAATTGACATTGACGTCAATAATTTTTAATAATATTTAAAAAAAATTTGAATTTTTTTATATTTCCTTTTTTTTCTCTTTTCCTTCTTTCCTTCTTTTTTTTTTTCCCTTTTCTCTTCTCTTCTCTTCTTTTTTCTATGTTCTTTATCCCTTTTTCTACCATTGTGGGACCTCGCCAGCCTTAGGCGAGGGTGACCTTCGCTCGATTCGACTAAGGTGGCCCTCGCCTGAGGATCGCAACCTCCACTGACCATTGATGAGGGCTGACAATGGCTAGTTGAGGGAAAAAGGGAAAAAGAAAAGAAAACAAGAAAAAATGAAAAAGAAAGAAAAAGGTAAACAAGGAAAAGAAAAGAAAAGAAAAGAAAAGAAAAGAATATAAAACATTAATAAAAATTTTGAAATATATTAAAATATTAATAAAAATTGTCCACGTTAACACCAGTCGTGTCATATAAAACAGACGGCATCCGCGTTGTCAATTTATGGCCAAAATTGACTAGATAGACTCAATTGATAAGAAGTAAAAATGTTTAGGATTCAATTGGCATAAATAACTGATGTATGTCTGCATTAGTAAAATGCAATTCGACTAAGGTGGCCCTCTCTTGAGGTGTGCAACCTCCACCGGCCATTGATGAGGGCTAACAATGGCTAGTTGAGGGAAAAAGGGATAAAGAAAAGAAAAGAAGAGAAAAGGAAAAAGAAAGAAAAAGGTAAATAAGGAAAAGGGAAGAAAAGAAAAAAAATATAAAATGTTAATAAAAATTTTGAAAAATATTAAAATATTAATAAAAATGTTCTACGTCAACACCGGTTGTGTCATATAAAACACGGCATCCACGTTGGCAATTTCTAGTCAAAATTGACCAGACAAACTTAATTGATAAGAAGTAAAAATGTTTAGGACTCAATTGGCATAAATAAATAATGTATGTCTGAATTGGTAAAAATGCAATAAGTTTAGGATTTTTTGAATAATTTTTCCAATCATGATGGCACGAGCTTGCTTTTTCTCTTTCATACCCTGGCAAATCAACATGGGCCACATTTTGAACGTTAGGCATGAGTGGGTCGATCCAACGTGGGCCAACAAGCATAGCCATTGGCCAAACTAGTTCATACATTGGAATGCGTGTCTAAGAAAGACAGCCAAATTGGGATCAATAGCCAAAGAAAGAGTGTTTTCTATCAACTACAACTAATTCTTTCCAGGGTTTCCATGACTTTGTTCATCGATGGCCGGTGCTTGGGCGAATAATGGAGACATTGGAATGCGAGTGCGGATATGTCAGGAGCATCCTTGAGAGGATGTCACCCTTCCAATCGAGAGTCCATGATTCTTGTCAATTTCATTTTAGAAAGATGAGGAATGACCCCACCAAAATCGGCTAATTAGTCGGATGATTTGAATCATATGCTCGCATTCCCATCATAAGCTCAACCAGCACCATCCCGAAATTACACACATCACTCTTCACATACAAATGGCTGGTTCAACAGAATGATGTGATGCTCTAACATGAATTTGCTAAAAATGGCTCTAGGCATGGTCAAACTAAGTCCAAAGTGCGATACTCTCTGCTATGATCACCCCAACCGATCAAGAAACCCCACCATATTACCTGTGGTTATATACTCGGATGCTGCGTAGCCATAAGTTCCAATAACTAGTGTTGTCACAACCGATCTGTCTTCGTCTGGATGCTTTCTTGCCAACCCAACATCTGATATCTTGGCGTTATAGCATTGTGGAAACACATGCCAAACAAAAGGTCAAAGTGGATGAGGTCTCTTTTCTACTGCTAGTGTGATCTATACACGAGTAAACTTGGACAACGCAGATTTAATAAGCTTAGACTAATTATATTGGCAATATGCAATTTTAGACAACCATAACAACGAAGGCCCCTGACCAGGAAAGGATCTGGCATACCAGGTTATGAAGATGCTTTGCAATGACAACTCCTGTGTTTTATGCGAAAACCTGGCCAGAATGAAAGCCCGAAAGCATAACGTTTCAAATTCTTGCTGCTTCCAGAATGGCAGGAGGGGATTGCAGAAGGAGAGATGTTGCATACATATGGGAGTTATTTCAGCACAGGAGAACATTTTGGAACCAAATTCTTTTAAAGGTAACAACAATGTGGTATTGCTTAATTTTATCTAAATAATGAACATGAAACTTACTGAGTCCAGCAACATGTTTGAGGGCTTGAAATCTCTGCAGATTATTTGCCTAACTGGTGCAAGAAGACAAGGTTTTTGGCTACTCCTACTGCAATTTTAAGCCGTGTGACCCATGGAAGTGGTTTAATGGCGGAGCCCCCCCGCAGCAGGAAAGACACATGATATGTGTAATACATTGAACCAAGAAAAGACCATATTTGCCATAAATTTAAAGTAAGCTGGAGTATATAGCCCAAGAAAGAACCTTGCTTCCAAAGAGATGATTCTTCAGGGTAACCTTTGGCATGAACTCAGGGACAAGCAGTAGTTCTTTATCCTCCCGTAGTATCCCATTAGCCCAACCATGTTTGGATGTGATAAGATGCCCAGGAAGTTCACCTCCGACTGCAAAAAGTTGTCACTAGCATATCAAAATAGGGCAAAACCTCATAATTTCACATTTTTTTAGTATAACGAAGCAAACAGGCATCTCCCGCAGAGAAAGAGCGGAGACAGAACGACCAATTTGTGTGACAAGAAATTAAAGAAACCTATAATGGCACCCTAAGAGCCATCTGCCGTGGATGTACCCTACGAATTTTAGATGGTAGCAAATAATCTGAAATAGAAACTGGGATGAGATATTCAATGATGCATCATCATCCATGTTCAATAGTAAATCCTGACAGTGAACCACACGGTTGAATTTCGTATGCCTTACTGTAAATATACAACCTCATATTCATGAAAATAAACCAAGGAGTAAGCAAATCTAAGTGCTCAACCGAAAGCAAGTAAACATCCCTAGCATGATTTTGACATCGGCAAAGCCAATAGAGGATAAGATTGATGGCTGTTCTTTTTTGGTCGAAGATTGATGGCTGTTTGGGTGACCATGTAGAGTCTAAAACACAGAATCGTACAAACTCTGATATGCAACGCCATAGAAATGAATGCACTCATTTCTGTGTAGTACAAAGTAGATGTCCAATTCCAAGAAAGAAAATAGCATCTTGAAATGATCAATTTTGAAAAATTCGATTGCGAAGTAGTTTTGTGTGGATGCTAAGTCCTCCCCTCCTCATCTTTTCCCTTTTAAAAGACTTCAATGCTAATAACATGTTGACCTCCATTTACCAGGTGATTCATAAAAAGAAAATGGCAGGATCTTATACATTCTTCCAAGGATAATGATGTAGAATAGTTATGTCCAGTTCCTCCTAAAGTAGCATTAAGTTCGGACTCAAACAATTAGGTCACCTCACATTCAGGGCTGACCAGCATATTTTCCCACAAATAGATTATCCTCACTAAGGATGGTTTTTCCTATGACTATGTTGAGAAATCGCAGAAGTGGCTTTGATGTCGTAAAACTCATATTGGGATTCGATGTTTCAGGTACATTGCAGTGACATCCCCTGCGGTTAGCTCAAAGGGAAGGATATAAGTCCCATTAGTTTCTGATGCAGGGCCCAAGGTCCTCTGAAATGCAAGAAGAGTCCCTATATTTCAAAATTTACAAGCTATCACGGGACTGTACCATAATATTTAAAAATGAAAAAGATTCAGAAGACGTTTCTACTCCAGCTCTCAAGAACCTAAGAGATGGAAGCTAAGCTGGCAAAGCTTCTCTCCTCCTACTTCTTTCCTGCATTTCCATTCTGTCTGGCTGCTGGAGGATAAACACACATGATATGCACCACACAACTTAGACAGAATAACTGTAGGACAAGATTGTGGAATCTCAAGATTCATTCAAGAGCACAGTTGCTCACTTGAGGTGTCCATAGATCAAATGGTTCTAGGAATTACAATAGCTTGCCTTCTAATCCACACACCCCAAGATTACCACTCAAGTCATTGATATATAAGATCTATTGCTAATCTTATCACTGATAATCCTAGTATTAGTGATCTATTGATGCTAAATTCCCAAATGACAATGCAGAAGCAATTCTGATACTGGCAGAGAACTCCCAAGGACTCTTAAACGGTTACCAATTTAAATAGATGTTGATTCTTGTAGATAGAATTGCATATATATATAAATCATTTCCTTAAATAGGATATGATAGTTTAGATTCACTTTTGAATGTATTCTAGAAAGATAGGATAACTTCCAATTTAAATAGGATTTAGAAAATTTTATTTCCTTGTTTAACTTAGATATTACCCTAACCTCGATAGTTTATTTAGAGTAATTTTTAACTTTGAATTTCCATGAAAAATACCAAAAAAAGAAATCATTTTAGAATAAGTTAAGTTAAATTGCATGTTTAAATTAGGTTATTTATTTATTCCGAATTTTAATAAAAAAATACCAATAACGTTGCCTCAGAATAGGTTAAGTTTCTTTCCTTAGATTAGAATTTGATGTTTAGATAATAGGCATTTTTAATTACAAATTTTAATTGAAAAATACAAAAAATACATGATAAGCATGTCGTTTAGTCTTAGGTTCATAAAATTGTACGTCATTTAGAAATTGCATGTTACAGCATTTAATTAGGAATTGCATGTCATGTTTTGTACATCATTATATGTAGGTTAGTTTTTATATAATCAAGAGAAAACCCAAAATATATATAAATACATATTGAGTGGAATTACGTGTTAATTAGAAATTATATTAGAGTTGATGATGTAATTTTCTAACTAACATTACAGATACTTACGATACTTCGAGATAAATATATTCTCCCTATCTTGTAATTTATTTATATTTTAATTATTGGGTAATACTTTGATGGTTTGCGCACCTGCATGATCATTTTATAAGTTAGGAAGTAATAAAATCAATTCAAGCTGCCTGCTCAAATATTTTCATGAAATGCAAAGGTGGTGAAAGGGTGGTAGAATCATCTGGCATAATCAAGTCCCCGTGCTCATAATCTCTAGCTCATAGAAGTAAAGTATATCTCTTGATACTTTACTTAGGTTTCTAATCGACTCACCATAAATAGATTAATGGTGACTCTTAATAAAAAATCATTTACATGTCAAGAACTTTAACTAGAAGTTGTGAATTAATACGGGCATAGGAGAGCTCGAGTCAAGTCTATGTTTAACAATCCATCAGCCGAACTCCTTGATGGTGCACCTCGAGGTCACGATAAAGATAGAATGTAGATAAACATGAATATCCATTGGAAAGGTAAATACAGATTTTATTTCCTTTTTTATCAATTTAAGTCAAATCTTCTATTAAATTTGGATTCTGCTGACTAGTCGTCCTTATCTTTCCAAAATGTTCATGATGGATAGAGCATGTTGACTATAAATTATATCAAAAGGTTTTACACAAACGTAACTAATTATCATAATACTTAAGAGCAACGAAATCCTTAAGCCAATTCATACTTGTCCTTTTACTATCACTTTCCTTCATATCCTCTCTTCCATCGTCACAGGCTAATAACTTTCCCAACTTCACATATACTATCATCAAGAGGCGCCACGTCCACATCATCAACAACTTGCCCACTGCTTTCGGGCTCGACTGCGAATCCGTGAACAATGATCTCGGGTTCCAAACTCTCCAACCGAATCAATAGCAAATGATCCGTTTTGGGTTGGCTTGTTCAAGACCACTCTTTTCACTTGCACTGCCAAGTGGGAGGGATGGTCCAAGCAATTCAATGCATTCGACACGCAATGGGACATGGACCGCTGTAGTGGCCCTTGCTTTTGATCTGTTCGGGATGACGGGTTTTACTTTAGCAAAGATTACTACACGTGGGGCCATGAGTATACGTGGGCTTAAACCATGTCATCATGTGTGATTGAATATTGTTTTGGTCACATAAAATAGTTTGGAATAAAATGGACACAACTGTTATATATTTTTGGTCTTTTGCCCTTGCTTTCTATTGATGCCAACGTCATTGTGATAACCCATTGTCCGATTTGTGTAACACCCTCGTATCACAATCAAATCCATGATCATATTCACCTAGAAGGACAATCAGGGACTAGTTTCGCTAAGGTTGGATTAGATTCGTCAAAAAACCAAGGATAAGACACTAAAAAACATTGCAAACTGGTAGACCTGCGACAAATTTACCAAAAACTAATTTTTTGATTGCAAAAAATCTCAAATTGGTATACTTGTGATAATTTTACCCTCGGTTAGTTTCCATTAAGTTTTACCATTAAATTTTTGAGTTGGATGAAACATGACGATTAACGGGTGTATAAGTTTAGGGTTTTACCCTTCATTTGTCACATGTATACCAGTTTGTGATTTTTCGTGATATTAATCCAATTTAACGGAGGTTTAAATTTATCATGTACCGGTTTAGGGTTTTTGTGATCAAAAAATTAGTTTAGGGTAAATTTGTCACATGTATACCAGTTTGGAGTTTTGATGGTAAAAAGTTAGTTTGTGATAAATTTATTATAAGTGTACCAGTTTAGGGTACGTTTTTCGTGATATTAACCCTAAATATTATTTACCATTAGAGTAATATTTCGTGGTGCCTCAAGTTGCTAAGAAATCAACAACTCCTTTTGATGGTCTTTTTTCCAAAATTGATAATTATGATTACACTTAAAATATGAAAGAATGTTATTCAAAGAGTATTCGAGACTTGTTCACGATGTTAGGGTGAAAAGCAGAAGGTCATCGGCCCAACACCTTAAAGGGCGTTTTCAAGTCATATTACTAGAGTAGAGTTTTTGTTTCTCCTCTAAGCTATCTGCTGTGCAAAGACTGGTGCGACCATTTCTCATCGTGTACAGCAAATTTCTTATCCCCTCTTTGTGTAATTAAATGTGTACAATAAACACAGCAATAATGTAACAATCAATTGGGTAATGCAGAACCTAGACACAAGATTTAATATGAAAACCAAGCCACGAAAAAACCATGGAGTAAACTCCCCAAAAGCTTCCACTCCGCAAAATGGCATTACAATAGGTCTTCTGTACTCCCACCAAAGGTTATCCAATGTGTTATCTATTGGATATTTCAACGGTTTTGAATTAGCAAAGCAAATATTTTGTAACGGCTTTAATGGAAAGTATGACTACTATTGTAACATTAACAAACACATAAGCTAACCAAGATCTTGCAATTTAAGTTAATGCGAAAATATCGGAGATATAAATGAGGAACCATAAAGGACACCAAAATTTTACGTGGTTTAATCCGAGTGTACATTAACAGAGAGAGTCAGCAGCAAACAATCCACTAATAATTAGAGAATTTAAGTTACAATCACTCACATGCTCAAGTAATTTTCACACTTATATTGAATCTAAACCAAAGTGTTAATAAATAAACAATTCATTTGCATGTAAAAAACTCATAGCATAAATAATCAGGTATGTTCAGATCTCTTCGGCTGCTTCAACAGGAAATGTCTCTTTATGTCTTATCTTCTTTGCGCGGCTCACCTTGATTCATCGCTCTAGCACGAAGAAACCTCATGCATGCAGGAGCCCCCTAGCTTCATTATTCTTGTTCTTTGTGCAGCGGCTCCTCAATGGCTACTCTTTGGTTATGTCAAAAGGAAAGAAAACCTAAAAAGCTAAACCTTTTTTATTTTTACTTTTATTGTTCTTTCCTCTGAAACCTTCTTTTTACCCTATAAATAATATATTTATTTATGGAATAGATGATCCCAATCTTTTATCTTGTAGCGTCCAATATTTCTTAATTGTTGAAGAGGTCCTCCACTATGCGACCTTTAAAGAAGTCCCTTCTTGATCGGTCAAATTGGTCATGGCTGAGCATCCATCCCCGGCCATGCCTCCCTATCTCGACCACACTTGGCCCACGGCTAAGCTCTGCCCTAGGCCGCGCTGTTACCTTGTTGACAACTCTAGCCACCATGTTCTTGGTCGCGCCTAGACCTCAGCTGCGACACTGCTGCCCTGGCTGAGACACTCTAACCACCGCAACCTACTGCCTCTTGGTCCAAGTTGCTTCCTCAACAATGGCCGCATCCCCATTGTTTGGTGATCACAAATCGTCGCGACCCTATCTTAGGGTGCATAACCTAGGGTTGGCTAATAGATTGCTAAGTTTAGGGAGCGTTTAGTAACTATTTTGTTTCTGGAATTAATTTCTATTCAGAAATGATTTTTTATTTTATTTTCGGAAATAATTTATGAGCATTTGAAGTCGTTTGATAACTGCCCAAAATTTCTTTTTATTAATAATATTTTAATATTTCTCTCTTTTTTTTCCATTTTTTCTTTTCTTTTTTTATTCTTTTCCTTCCTTGTCCCATGGTCGGTCACAGGCCAGGGTCAACGAGGGCATTACAGCCCTCACCAGTGAGGGCAAAGGTTGGAAGAGGCCGGTGAGGGTCGCTCTTGCGGGATCTAGCAAGGGATAGCCTGGGCGAGGGTCATCGTTGCCAAATTCGACGAGGGTGGCCCTCGCCTAGGCCTTGAGGGTCGACGCCCTTGCCGGCCACCGACCCCAAGCTAGGAAAGAAGAAAAAGAAAAAAAAAATTCTCTTCTGTTTCTGATTTTTGTTCTCGGAATCAATAATCAACTCTTTTTTATTCTTGATTTTGTTCCAAAACTATTCCTGGGAACAAAAAAATTTACCAAACGGATTTCTGCTCTTTTTTTATTCCCGAAAATAAAAGAATAGAATCAGATACTATTTGATCGGTTACTAAACAGGCCTTTAGACTTAACTCAGGCTTTTAAAAGCCCATAATAATTCGCAACTTAAGTTCAAGTTATTTAATATACAAGTTCATTTTCATTTAGAAGTTGCCACTAATTAGTTTTTGTTAAGGTTGATTATAAACCCAACTAAAGTATTAAGAGACTCACCTTACTTTTGTGAACTAGAGATTTAGTGGATTCAGGGACTTGATTACGCTAGATTACTCTAATGCCATTTCGGTCCCTTTTTTCTTTTATTCCAAAATATATTTTGCAGGCGACTTGGATTGACCTCGATCCCAAAACAAAAACATTAATTAAATTGTATATAGATATAGGTTATATTTTTTCCGCTCCTTCTTTGGCTAAAGCACTTCTCAATGTAGTCGCCTGACGATTTTATCCTTTATGATCCCACCTTTACTTATGTGTTTCCCATCCCCTTTGTGGTTTCCTTCTCTTCTTTTCTTGTGAGCCCACTTTCCTTCATCTTCTTCCCCCTCTCTTTCTCTCTCTTCAGGAAATTATCTTCCTTCCTGATACCCTCATGTGGAGTTGAGGAGGATGCAGAGTGCAAGAGTCAAGGTAAAACACCACTTCGAAAAACATAATAAAACACCATATTCAAGTAGGAAACTAGAAAACAATGCACGCTAAACAAAAATTGAAAAACAAAACTTAATAGAGATACAAAAATTTCTCCTTCTTAGAACAAGGAATTAGCAAGTGAGGTCAAAAGAATTTTTTTGAACTCAAGTCGGTCTTTAAGAAAGAGAAAACGAAGGTTGTAGCATAATACTTTAACTCCTCGTCAGGCACTTGGCAATATAAATAACTTAAGGGCAACAAACAATTACATCAAGATGTAAAGAAATTGTACTCCTTAACCCTCACCAGTCACCATATCCACATGTACTATGCTTTAACCCTCACCACTTGCATCAGCAGTGGTAGCAAATTCAGAGTGATGTGGAGGTCCTAAGCTTCAATGAATGTCACCTATATATACCATAGCTTTCGAGATTGGTAGACCTCATAGCGCTTGTGAGCCATGTAAAACGCGCTCCAGCTCCACGCCTTGGGTACCCATCAAGACGGAGATTCGGATGTCACTGGAGATGTGGCTCTTTTTTGCTGTGTCGCTGCCCTTAAGGTAGTACCATAGTGGATCCAACTAATTGTCCGACGGATCGTGGACTGGCACATCAGAGAGGCTGAAGCAGACGCCGCCCAGGAAGATCTCCAACGATGAGTCCCAAACAAAGATCTCCAGCATGGAGCCTTGCTGACTTGAGCTTGTTGTGGCCTCACAATTTTAAGAATATCACCCTTTGCATCCTCCATAACTTTACCCGAGGATACCATGTTTTACAAAAACCATGAAAGCAGGATTGCCTGCAAAAGAGAGAAGGAAGAAGATGAAAGAAATTGGGACCCGCAAGAAAAGAAATAAAAAAAATTCAATGCACGGTCGCTCTTGAATGCTGAAAGGTGGGACCCATTAAGAGTAAAATTGTCAGAACATTACATTGAGGAGTGTTTTAGCCAAAAAGAAGTGGAAAAAACGTGACCCATGGATGTTAGGAGCATTTGCATTAATAGTTAGTTAGCCCGTATAGTTTCCATATTTATCGGACATGCGGTGGATGGACTTAACTGATTGGCCTTGAAATTAATTGAGCCCGTAAAAGACTGAAATTTTGACCAAGCCCATTGTACACATTAAATGGCTGAAATTTAGCATAATTAAAATGCCAAAATTAAACTTTGGAAATAAATTTGGACACATGGCAAGTAAGAAAAGATCGGCGTTATTTTTCCAATATTCGGCTATTTGAGGAAGTGAATTTGAAGAAAGGGACAAAGTTAATTTTGGTGGATTCTGGGAAAATTCGGTCAACAAGGAAAAGGTAAAGTCTAAGGTTCAAGAAGGGGAAGTGAAAAAATAAAATATATTCTAAGATATCTTTAGAAAGGATAGGTTTTGTTCTTTTCCTTGAAGGTATTGGATTTAGCTGTCCATCTATAAAAGGAGAAGATCCATTACGCAGATGAGGTAGGCGCTCTTTTTGTTGGGCTCCATTTCCTTCACAAAAAATATCGTGTATCTGGAAAATATTTTTCAAGAAATTATTTTCAATTTTTTTTAGTATTTGACTGAAATATAAAAAAGACTTTCATTCGGTGAGGAAAGTCAACCAATACACTACTTTGAATAAATTTTTTATTTTTTATTTTCTTAAATTGATTTTTTTATTTTTTATTTTTATTTTTTTACTTTCTTCTCTAGCGGGTTAAAGAAAAATAAAAAAAGATAATAAGAAATCTATTTAAAAAAATAAAATAGAAATAAAGAATAAAAATAATTAAAATGATTGGTCAAAGAAGTAGGAAAGGGAAAATGATTTCCTCATGTGTTTTTTCCATCAACGGAACATGTTTTCCATAACTAATATATTTTCTGTGAAATGAATATCAGAAAATCTAAAAAATATTTTTTAAAAAGTTATTTTCAGTAAAATTAACAGAGCATTATCCGCATAACACACAGAGAAAAGACAAGACAAGAGAGAGTAAAAAGTGAGAGAAAGAGGAGAAAATATTGCGTGAGTGAGATATTCCACATCAGCGATGCATAACACCATTGAACGACTGACATGTGGCAAGCGGGCCCCACATATCAAATTTATTAAAACTTCTAATCTGAGCGAATGACCTTCTCTCTCCCGTCCTCCGGTCAGAGGGGGCCATCCGGTCAGACCTCTAATTTTCAAAATAAAGTTTTCTCGCGCCCGAACCTTTCTCTCTCCTCCCGGATAATAAAGCGCTCGCGCCACCCCAAAACACCTCTCTCTCTCTCTTTCCAAAGAAGAACGTCAAACATCTTTTCCTCTCCAGCGTCTCTCTCCCACAAATGTTTTCAAAATTTTGAATCTCTTTCTTGGCTCTCATATTTTGTTACTCCGCTCGTTGCTGCTCCGGCATTCAGCGGCCGTTCCCCGCCGTCGCGACGAAGCACATCAAGGCCGCCCCTCGCGCGCCAAAAAGGGAGTGAGGCAAAGGCCGAGGGGCGGGTGACTGTCCTCAACAAAAGCTTCGAGTTCTCGAAGTTTTTCGGGAGCAAGTACCAACTTAGGGACGAGGTTGGGAGGTTGGGAGAGGCATTTTTTCTTTTTGGTCTAAGGCGGCAGCTCACAAGGTGAAGGTGGCTGCCGCAGCCGCCAAGCCCAAAGCAGCTGCGAAGCCGAAAGCTATGGCGGGTGTGAAGAGAAAGGCGGCCGAGAAGCCGAGGTTGAAGCCCGCGGTGAAGGTGACACCCCAGAAGAAAGCTGTGGAGGAGGTTGCCGCCGCGAAGCTGAGGAAGACGCTGGTGAAGTAGGCCAAGAAGTGAGTCGGTGATGTGTCCTTTACCAGGGTGAAGCAGAGGCCGAGGGGCGGGTGACCGCCCTCGACAAGAGCTTCGGGTTCTCAAGGTTTGCAAGCACGAGCTTGGGCGACCTTTAAAGAAGTCCTCCACTATGCGACCTTTAAAGAAGTCCCTTCTTGATCGGTCAAATTGGTCATGGCTGAGCATCCATCCCCGGCCATGCCTCCCTATCTCGACCACACTTGGCTCACGGCTAAGCTCTGCCCTAGGCCGCGCTGTTACCTTGTTGACAACTCTAGCCACCATGTTCTTGGTCGCGCCTAGACCTCAGCTGCGACACTGCTGCCCTGGCTGAGACACTCTAACCACCGCGACCTACTGCCTCTTGGTCCAAGTTGCTTCCTCAACAATGGCCGCATCCCCATTGTTTGGTGATCACAAATCGTCGCGACCCTATCTTAGGGTGCATAACCTAGGGTTGACTCACTTCTTGGCCTACTTCACCAGCGTCTTCCTCAGCTTCGCGGTGGCAACCTCCTCCACAGCTTTCTTCTGGGGTGTCACCTTCACCGCGGGCTTCAACCTCGGCTTCTCGGCCGCCTTTCTCTTCACACCCGCCATAGCTTTCGGCTTTGCAGCTGCTTTGGGCTTGGCGGCTGCGGCAGCCACCTTCACCTTGCGAGCTGCCGCCTTAGACCAAAAAGAAAAAATGCCCTCTCCCAACCTCCCAACCTCGTCCCTAAGCTGGTACTTGCTCCCGAAAAACTTCGAGATCTCGAAGCTTTTGTTGAGGACGGTCACCCGCCCCTTGGCCTTTGCCTCACTCCCTTTTTGGAGCGCGAGGGGCGGCCTTGATGTGCTTCGTCGCGACGGCGGGGAACGGTCGCTGAACGCCGGAGCAGCAACGAGCGGAGTAACAAAATATGAGAGCCAAGAAAGAGATTCAAAATTTTGAAAACGTTTGCGGGAGAGAGACGCTGGAGAGGAAAAGATGTTTGACATTCTTCTTTGGAAAGAGAGAGAGAGAAGTGTTTTGGGGTGGCGCGAGCGCTTTAGGGTGCGCATGGAATCCATTCTGGAATAGAAATTCTGTTTCAGAATAGATTCCGGAATAGAAATGCGTTTGTTAAAAAATTTCCGGAATGTATTCTGGAGCAATTTTCACATTCTGGAATAAAAACGCGTTTGTTAAAAATACTTGATTCCAGAATGCATTCTTGATCCCAGAATACATTTTTGATTTTAGAATGAGTTTTGGGCAAGAAAAAGATAAGCTACTTTTTATAGCTTCTCTCTTCAAGAATGCATTCTCCCTATTTTCTCTCTTTTTCTCACTAATTTTTTTTTTCAGAAAATGCATAAAAATTGAAAAATTCCAGAAAAATTCATAAAAATTTTCAGAAAATAAAAAAAAGTCAAGATTTCAAGAAAATAGGAAATTTGGTGAATTTTTTAAAAAATATATAAAAAAATCAAAAATTTCAAAATTTCACAGAATGGCTTAGCATACCTTTGGGTACCTACTTTGAGTGAAATTTAATTTTTTTGAGGTGCCCAAAAAAAATAATTTTTTTTTGAAAACTTCACAAAATGATTCAGAATACCTTTGGGCACCCACTTTGAGTGAAATTTAATTTTTTTGATGTGCTCAAAAAAATAAAAAAAAATCAAAAATTTCAAAACTTCACAAAATGACTTAGAATACCTTTGGCCACCCACTTTGAGTGAAATTTAATTTTTTTGAGGTGCCCAAAAAAATAAAAAAAAAAATCAAAAATTTCAAAACTTCACAAAATGGCTCAGAATACATTTGGGCATCCACTTTAAGTGAAATTTAGTTTTTTTTTAGGTGCCCAAAAAAATAAAAAAAATCAAAAATTTCAAAACTTCACAAAATGGCTTAGAATACCTTTGGGCATCCACTTTGAGTGAAATTTATTTTTTTTGAGGTGTCCAAAAAAATCAAAAAATCAAAAATTTCATAATTTCACAAAATAGCTTAGAATACATTCGGGCACCTACTTTAAGTGAAATTTAATTTTTTTGAGGTACCCAAAAAATAAAAAATTTCAAAATTTGACAAAATGGCTTAGAATACCTTTAGGCATCTACTTTGAGTGAAATTTATTTTTTTTGAGGTGCCCAAAAAAAATCAAAATATCAAAAATTTCAAAACTTCACAAAATGGCTTAGAATACCTTTGGGCACTCACTTTGAGTGAAATTTATTTTTTTGAGGTGCCCAAAAAATAAAAAAATAAAAATAGATTTCTGTTCCAAAAATCAATTTCTGGAGCAGAATTGATCATGTTTTACCAAACAGATTTCTCCTCTAAAAATCAATTTCTGGCATGAATTCCAGATATTAATTTCTGGCAAGAATTTGATTTCTGGAGCAGAATGGTTACCATTCGCACCCTTATTATCTGGGAGGAGAGAGAAAGGTTCGGGCGCGAGAGAACTTTATTTTGAAAATTGGAGGTCTGACCGGATGGGCCCCCTCAGACCGGAGGACGAGAGAGAGAAGGTCATTCACTCATATTAGAATTTTTAATAAATCTGATATGTGGGGCCCGCTTGCCACATGTCATTCGTTCAGTGGTATTATGTATCGCTGACGTGGAATATCTCAGTCACGCAATATTTTCTCGAGAAAGAGTCATCTTCTTTTTTGGGCGTGCATCTCCGTGGCCGCGACTGGTGTTGCTGCCGTACTCCTTTGCCCACGCCTCCGTGCTCCACCGTTGCACCTCCACGCCACGTCGCCATGCGCCAGCAACTTCTAGTTAAAGCCTAGGAACCGATGCTATGTTCTGCTTTGTGTTCGGTACCGCATGTTGTCGTTAGTCCCCTCACGGCAGCCATGTGCCCTGGTGGTCGGCCACAGCATCTCTGACGTCTTCAGTCCCACTCCAGCATCCAGCACCCGCCAATTTCCCGACGTGCCTGAGACCTCCATCGATCAAGCTTCGGCTCTTGTTTGAGTTTTTATCACAGGTCCTTCTTGTCTGAATTCTAGCCAAGCCCAGCGAATTGCAGCTTGGTCGTGGTTGATCCTTGTTTCGTCCAACGGCCCTTGCCAGGTCTCTAGGAAGCTTTTTAGATGGAACCAGCAGATTTCGAGAGAACACCAGCGCCACCAAAACTACCACTTGGTGCCTTCAATTCAGTTGACACCGTGTTTGAACTTCTTGTAGGTTTTTCGGCACCGGTTTGCCTATTTCGACACATTGGCAAGTTTCCAAAGTTCCTGGCCAAATTCCGCGCTGAGATTGTAAGTTTCTGGCATCGCAATTGGACTTCTCACGGTCCCACCGTGAGTCCGCTGCCCGTCACCGTGAGTCCGTGAACCTCCAGTGTCGGCCACACCACTGCAAGCTACCACTGGTCACCGTTCGAGCCCGAGCCATATGTTGGTTCTAATTGGAAACAATATTTGTAAATTAGGCAATTATTCAGTCCCAAATTCATTCAAATATTTCATTACCTATTTTGTCAATATTATGATCTCATCGAATATCTTAAGAATTTTAGTATAACCTAAAGTAGAAAAATTTCCTAATCCGCAATGTGCATAAGCTGGCAGCAATTCTCGACTGCACTAAAAAATTGGCCAATCCTATCCATAATGCTTTGGATACGATCGTCGGTTTTATTTGCTACCAAATTTGAATCGGATGGAATATTTGGTGCATATTTTTGTGATTGAATGCCTATCTCGTGCTTGGGTGGTTATCTTATCTTGATTTATTTCCATTATTCAAAAGATACAAAAATATTAGATTATATTTATAGAATAGGTTTTGGATAAGGGTTAATACCATGAAAAACCCAAAATTTGTACATTTGTGGCAATTTTACTCCAAACTAATTTTTTAACCACCAAAAACCCCAAATAAATATACTTGTAACAAATTTACCCTTAGTTTGTTTCCGTTAAATTTTACCGTCAAATTGCTTTGTTAAATGATGCACGACAGTTAACTGATATACCAGTTTTATGTTTTATCCTACATTTGTCATAGGTGTACCACTTTTGTGATTTTTTATGGTACTATTTCAATTTAATGGAAACTAACAGAGAGTAAATTTGTCACAAATGTACCAATTTTGAGTTTTTAGTGGTCAAAATATTAGTTTGTGGTAAATTTATTACAGGTGTACCAGTTTGGGATTTTTTGTGGTCAAAAAATAGTTTTGGATAAAATAATCACAGATGTACTAGTTTGGAGTTTTTCGTGGTATTAATTCTTAGGATAATTAGGATAAATTCATTCTAGATAACCCTGCATATCATTTAGGGATTATTTGTTTAGGGTAATTTAATCTAGAATTGCATGTCAATTTTGCCCGTCGTTAGAAATTGCATGTCTAGGTTCATGTAATCAAATGCATGTCATATTGGAATAGTATTTTTTAAAATTGTACGTCATTTTAAGCTAGGTCATGTAGTCGTAATTTAGAATTATATTCCATGCATATCACATAACTTAGAAACCATACTTAGGCTGAATATCTATTTTTTTAATTAGAAATAATACCATGAAAAATCTCAAACTGGTATACTTGTAACAAATTTACCCAAAACTATTTTTTTGACCACTAAAAATCCCAAATTGATACATATGTGATAAATTTGTCGTCCATTAATTTTCATTAAATTTTATCGTCAAATTGCTGAGTTGAATGACACATAGTAATTAACAAGTGTACCGGTTTGGGATTTTATCCTCTATTTGTCACGGGTACATTAGTTTGTGATTTTCCGTGATATTAATTTAATTTAATGGAAACTAACGAAGGGTAAATTGATCACAAATGTATTAGTTTGAGATTTTTTGTTTTCAAAAGATTAGTTTTGAGTAAATTTATCAAAAGTGTATCAGTTTGGGGTTTTTGCTGGTCAAAAAATTAATTTTGGGTAAATTTATTACAATTGTACTAATTTAAGGTCTTTCATGACGTTAACCCTTAAAATTCATGGTATTTTTCATGGCACACCAGAGAAATACGAATGAAGTGGAATGTGATATTGATGCAAAAGTGAATTACAACCGAAGAGACTGCACCTGTTTATAGGGTGCCATTAGCTCTCCTGCAGATGCAGATTATTCTAAAACCTTTCGTCTTGTACACGGATCTTCTTATGTCCTCTACAACAGGCCTACTCTTTTATCATACCTGTGAAAATAACCATTTATTGGTCAAAAGATGCCTCCAGAGCGAAATGGAAAATAGGCATACCGAGCAAGATCAAGGAGATTGGAAGGAAGGATGATTAGAAAATAGACTTTTAAAGCAAAATTACAGCTTGAAGCAGTATCACATCACATTAATGCTGGTAGTTGCTGATCAGTTCCAGAAAAATGTGTATTTAGCCGCCTTTTGTTGACCCGCATTGTTATGGCAATTGAAGTGAAATTTGCTTGGGCCCAAAATTGCATTCTGTTTGGCGCTTGGTGAATTAATAATGTGGAGATGGTGGGTCCATTGATTGGGGACTTAACACTCAGGCACACGTTTGTATTAGTGATGTAAATACGTACCTACCCCCTTAGCTATCTACTTATTCTGCCCGATTTGTTTATCGTTGATAGAGACGCGACATGGTAGAACAATTGTAGCATTTATCATGAGGGAATATTTCTGTTCTAGAGATAGATCAATCTGTTGACTTCACTCTAGTTTTAGGAAAGTCCCAAAAATTGGCATCCTACCTTCTCGGTTCAACTACTTCTTTGTTCTTCGAACTTGATGCTATTAAAATCACCACTGATTAATGTGCGTTCTATTTTTTTATATAAAGAAATTCCAGGGTTTAGGATCAATCCTTTCTATTCTAGAACTAGTGTAAAGTAGCCTTCCCAACGAATGAAGTGTTGTTGGGAATCTATGCCAATTCCTGAACTAAATCAAGTCGAATGAAACTTGAAATAAAATCAATCACGGCTTTTTTTTGACCTCCTCGGGGAAGTCGGAAAGTAAGGTAAATAGAACCAACTTTAGCACAGATAATTAGTCTGGTCGAAGAAGGCATATAAACTATCAAACCACAAGTCAAATACAAAAAAAATAATAATAAATAAAACCAAGTAACATAAGCTATAGTTCATATATAAATATGCAACTCCATCAAAATATCATGATAATTTTCAAATGGCGAGAGTGAGAATCAAACATTCCGACGGGTGGAACCTTTGAAAATAGACATAAAATCTTCACCTCCGACTATAAACTGTAGAAAATGTACGGGTTTGACGCTATCAACATATACTTTATCGAACATTATCGAACCCGGTGACCACATTGAGGAATAATATCAGCTGTCCTTGCTTAACTTAATAATCAACTTACGCATGAAGAAATCTAATGTTTGACTCGGTCTCTAGCGTGAGACAAATACAGTGGACGTTCTGGTCCGTCTTTATTTCAAAAAAGACACCACCTACAAAATTGTCAACAACCGCCGATGACATATGATGGATTCACTTGTGAATGTCATCACATGCATTCGTGCGTGGTATATGTCCACACGACACTGTTCAAACTCTGCTCGTCATTAGTGTAGCTACGAACTTCTTCTCTTATCATTACAATTTATTATTTGTTCCGACTTCGGAAAAAAAAATTAGGATTTTCAGTCCATGTCAATAATTGTTTCTCTTTCGACAACGAGTCTTATTATTCATCGTCTCACTTGGCTACCCTAGTTATATGCGCATGGTGCTATGACTCGATGGAGATGTGGAAAGTTGTACGCAGCTCGATTTTGTGCAACAAGTTCTCTAAATGATCTGGATACATCGTAGTCTCTCTACTTTTATAAGAGTCTATTGTAAGAGATGAATGCTAAAACTTGACTAGTTTAGAACATGACAAAGGCCTTTTGGCTCTTAAATGAAAAGAAAATGGATGAATGGGATGAGGAAGTAGGTTCGATTAATGAGTGATCACCACGTTCTCGTGATGACAATGAAGTGGGATTAAAGATAAATGGATGGGCAAGATCTTACTCATACCATTCTTCGAATTATGTCTCGAGTTCCACTTATTCAACTTATATTCAATTCATACGGCTTTTATCATGGTAGCTAATATCCTCATGTGAAACTTTGGATTTTATCATGTAGATAAGGAAAAAATGAAAAAAGTTAAGGCTATTATAGCCATGGAATCGTCATATCATACTAGTATTAAGCAAAAAGACGAGGATATAAGCAAAAAACGTGATTGGGTGGCTAACGCAAGCAAAGCCCCTTCCATTGGTCATATAAGCAACGGCCTTGGAGACGATGATTTTCAAGCCCCGACGCGTGCCGGCCAGACGAAAATCCACGAAACGAAGAAACGAGTGACATTCGTGGGGCCATCATCATCTTTTTCTTATTGGTCGAAACCTATCATCATTATTCAAAGGCCGAAACTCAAGAAAAAAAAAAAGCAAAAACGTGAACCGAAATGTCTCGTCTCGTCAAATTCAAAACCCCACCCCAACATAAACCGCATGTAATGGACCAGAAGCCTCGGCTGCTTCGACCTTGTTCCGCCATTTCTCCAACTCGCAGCATCAATATACCGGAGAATCTTGCGAGGCACCAACCCCCAGCTTGTGTCCTTTCTTTTTCTTATTTCTTCCTTTGATCTCGGCGCATTCCTAGAACAGCTGGCGACGTCGATGTTGTCCCATTGAAAGCAAAACGCAAAAAACTTCGTCCCTGTGAATAGGGTGTCAAAAAGAGGCGTCGTTCGACGCTCGTACCACACTAATAGCCTGAATAGAAAAATCTCTCTCTCTCGCTCGTGAAGCAACCTCAAAACATGAACTCATCTCCATCGCCGTCCCCCCATCTGTCTGGGCATTGAGTGTCAAACCAGTATACCCTTGTGTTTTTTTCTTTTTTCCCCGACGGGTCACCACCGCTATTTGAATTTCTAAGCCATTATAAGCCACCTCTTCCGCCAGTATCACGTCCGTAAGACCCTCTCTTCATCTTCTGGTCTTATCTTTTCTTTTTCCCCTCCAACGGGTCGCCTCGGCCATTTCAATCTCTTAGCCATTATAAAGTCATCTCTCTCACCAGTACCAGGTCTGGAACTCCCTCTTTTTATTAAGTGTAAAACCCAGCTCTCTCGCTCTCTCTCTCTCTTTCTCTCTCACATCACCAAACCAGACCCAAGGTACACCCTTTCATTCAACCCCACGCAGCATCAATCGAGACTGTGTTCTTAACTGCTTCAAATCCTCTTATCAGTCGTGACCGAGAAAAACACACCCAGTTATTGATGGCTTTATTCGCAATATTGATGCTTTTGTCATGGAACGTGATAAAACAGGGAGAGCTTAGTCCCGGGGATCATATCTATACTTATCGGCGGTACGGCTTGTACACCCACCACGGTTAGCCATTCATCCTCCTTTTCCTTTTCCATTATCATTATCGTTTTTCCATAACATGGTTACCTGCTGGACTGTATTATTATTTTTCATGTGTATACTTGATAAATGAGCACAGTGATCATCACCCATTGCCCTTGTCTTCTTCTTTTCATTTCGATGGCTGCTAATGTATCTGATTTTGATCACCCATGCATTTCCATGAGAGAGAAGTCCCATAATAAGCTGGTGTCCATCTCCAAAACGAGAAAATATAGGCCAAGCTCTACTCCACATATTGATGGCCGCGTGTCCTGTTGAGGCCGTTTTTCAGATTTTTCCTCTTACTCTCTGCTCCGTTACCCTCTCTCTCTCTCTCTCTCTCTCTCTCTCTCTCTCTCTCTCTCTCTCTCTCTCTCTCTCTCTCCTAAAAGCACATAATATGTCTCTGAGCTCGCTCTCTGCAACAACAATGGCGTCTCTTTCCTCCTCTCCCTGTCGCTCCTCTCTCTCCTTCTGCCTCGGGCCCTCTCCCTCACCGGCACGTCCCAGAAGTTTACCAAAAATCCCTACACCAGTTGCACCAACCTCCCAGCTCGGCACATACCTCCACTACACAATTCCTCCGACTCCTCCCTCTCCGTCCTTGCCCTCAAGCCACCGCCTCCTCCTGTTATTCTCTACAGTGGCCACCGAGGAGCTGTCCAACTTTGACGCCATGTTCTCCATCGTCAGCCTTCGGTCCCTCTTTTGCTTGAAAAACCCATCTCGTCATTCCCCGCCCTCTAAGCCCGACCTCCGCGCCTCTCCCACCGCCGCCACCGGCGGAGTCTCCGGCACTGATGGACCCAACCAGATAGGCCGAACGATGCAGATGACGGCCATGGATGAGCGTCGACGTCGCTAGGGAGCCGCACGTCCAAATCTGGATCTGGAAAACTCCAGATCTGGCCTTGCCCAACTCAGTCTCCAAACGTTGACCAGAACTGGCCGGATGATGCCCACGATGGCCATGGGCGAGCGTCGGCGTAGCTCGCGAGCCTGGCTTGTCCATGACCGGTGGAGCTACTGTCCACTGTCCATGGCCTCAAAAAGCACATAAAGAGTCAAAGAAAAGAGCTGGAGAGAGTCACGAAGGAGAGAGAAAATATCCGTAAAGTGGCGATCAGTGGAGTGGAGCGTGGAACATGGCCAATATGCATGCAAATTCAGGACCCCCCAATAATTTTTTCACCAAAATAGTTTTATTTTAATCACATTGACCAAATTTGCCTCGGTTGTGGGACCCGCTCATTCCTTCTTGGTTAATCCATGCCGTCTCTCTCTCTCTCTCTCTCTCTCTCTCTCTCTCTCTCTCTCTCTCTCTTTATGCAATTCCTGAAAGGCCAATATTAGTCGGTATAAAAGCGCATCTCAATTAAATCACCTAAAATGTTGAAACTTGTGGTTGGTCGGGATCGAAGTTTATCCTCTCTCTCGTTCATTCACCCACATCTATTCACTTCTTATTCCCTATTAATAAGTTCATTCTACGGTGGCTATTTGCTATGAGCGATTTGGAAAATCGATTCTTTTTCTATATTGCACATACTCACTATTGATTCTTATAGGAATCTACGTTGGAGAGGGCTATGTGATTCACTTCACAAGAACAGGAGTTGACAAAACTTCTCTTGATTCCTTCCAGCGAGAAGGCCAGAAACTCCGTTCCCTCCACTTATATGCATATGGGCGGCCATCGCTGGAGTATTGGCTGATGAGATGGGGGACCCGCACGACCTTACTCGATACCAAATCGCCTGACGAAGCCGTGAGTAAGGCCCGGGAGCTTCACGAGGGCGATGGTTTCGGCGAGTATGACCTCTTCGATAACAATTGTGAGCACTTTGCCACATTTTGCAGGGCCGGTGTTCGGGCAAGTGCGCAAACGAAATTGGTTAGCGCTTTTAAGCTGAAGGTTAGGGAAGTCAAAAAGACTGGGCAATGAAGATTCTGCAGAGAATTAAGCTCGAGCGTGCCAAGAATTCCATCTGTATCTTTACTAGCAATTATTTTCATCTTTTAGTATATTAATTCTTTAGGCCGTAACAAAAGTGAAGCCACTTATAAAACGTGAAATGATGATGAAATCCTTTTACCGCATTTAACGTGTTCAATTGGACCAATAGGCATGCGGTCCTGATAAAGGAATTAGGGAGATGGGGACGCCGGTGTTATAGATGTGAGATACGATTTTCGTGCTCTGTAAGAGACGGAGCAAAAAGTCATAAGAAATATTCCGTGGTTGTAAAGTGCTACATGTAGCGTGACGTGACGTGCGTTTTAATTCGTGTCCAATAATAGATTCACGCGTTTTGCTGAGTTGGAATAAAATAATAATTATTTAACTTTCCTATTCTTTCCACTTTTCTTTCCGGTCTAGCCATTGTCCATGGCGTTCAGAGTCTGTCCATGTTCGCCGGCGCCGAACGAGTTGTCCTTGCTTACGGCCATGGCTCCAAATCTGGCCGAACTTCCAGATCCAGCCGCCCCTTCCGTTGCTCGACGCCGATGACGGCTGCGGACAAGCGACACGATGCCTCAACGTGTTCAGCCATGGATGACCAGATCTGGAGATTTGGAGATCGACTCCGGCGAAGGTGACGACTGCCATGGACGAGGGACGGGATGCCAGATCTGGAGGTTGGAGAAAACCAAAAAAAAAAAGATGGAGCCAGAGTCGAGGCTCCGGCCGACCGCGAGCAACGCCGGAAGGGATCCTCCATCATCCATGGCTAAAACTTTGCTTGTCCATGGCTCGCGAGGCGCCTAGTCCACAGATCTGGTGACCGCGGAGTGTCCATGGCCGCAAGTTTTGACGGCGAGCTCCAAATCTCGTCCATGGACGACAACGGAAGCTTCTTTGCTTCCTTGGAGTCGCAGACTACCCTTTGTTGTTGCCACCAGGGAGTCGCCGGCGCAGCTGTCCCTTCCAGTGTTACTCAACGCCGACGACGACGACGGCCGTGGGCAAGCCACACACCTGAACGCGTTCGGCCATATATGGTCAGATCTGGAGATTCGGAGAGCGACGCCGGCGAAGGTGGCGACGGCCATGGACGAGGGACGCGATTCCAGATCTAGAGGTTGGAGAAAAACAATAAAAAGATGGAGCCGTAGGGAAGGCTCGGCCCCACCGCAAGCAACGCCGGAATGGGCCTTTCATCATCCATGGCCGTGAGTTTTGACGGTGAGCTGGGATGGAGGAAGACCGAAGGACGGAGAGGAAGAAGAGAGAAATTGATTCTTTAATTTTTATTCCACCTCAGCGAACAGGTGTCGATCTATTATTGGATGTGCGTAAAAAAAGCTCACCGCGACAGCAATTGACTGGGCACTTTACAGCTACTGAATATTTCTTCCAATAAGAGAGAGGAGACTTAAAGTAGTACGGGCTAAAAAATTATATATATATATTCTATTCGGGTCTTACTAGGTAAGTGATGGTGAAGAGCCCCACACGACAAAAGAAAAAGAGAACAAAGACAGCTTTCTAGACGCTTTGCCGATTCGACCCAAAAAAAAGTATAGACGCTTTCCCTGTCTCTCGAGAAACAGACGAATGTCTTTTTTGACAAGTCGTTATGTCGGGATCCCAAGATAGCCCACCACCCGTGGGGGAACTCAAATTGTCAAATGACGAGAAACTTCTGACAATCACGCCCTGACCACCGATAATTAAGATACCGGGTCACATCGGGATGTCTTGTCTTGTGTCGTTAGGTTTGACTATTTGAAACACGGAGACACGTAAAGATCCCTCCTAAAATAATTAACAATATTATCTGGTCTCACGAAAGCGGATGCGCCGTACTATACGGGTCAGCCTAACGTGGGGCGACGAGCATATATATCCATTGGCCGAACTAGTTCATACAGTAGAGATGATGAATCTGCAATGAGCAGAGGTGATGAATAAAGAATTTTACTGACCATGTGTCTGAGAAAGATAGCCAAGTTGGGATTAATCGCCCGAGAAACGGTGTATTCAATCAACTGCAACTAATTATTTCTGGGGTTTCCACGAACTTGTTCGTCGATGGCCGGTGCTTGGGCGAATACCGGAGACATTGGAATGCGAGTGTGGCTATGTCAAGAGCATTTTGCCGAATATATCACCCTTCCAATCGAGAGTCCGCGACTCTTGTCAATTTCCTTATAGAAAGATGAGGTTTGACCCCCTCCACCAAAATCTGTTGATCGGTCGGACGATTTGCATCGTATGCTCGCGTTCCCATCAATAGCTCAACCATTGCCATCCTGAAGCTATACTCATTGCTCTTCACACACAGATGACTGGTTCAACCAGAATGATGTGATGCTCCAACATGAATTTGTTAAACACGGCTCTAGGCATGGTCAAACTAAGTCCAACGTGCGATATTCTCTGCTACGATCACCCCAAGCAATTCTGAAATCCCATCATATTACCTGTGGCTGTATACTCAGGCGCTGTGTAGCCATAAGTTCCAATAACCAGTGACGTCACATGCGATCTATCTTCGTCTGGATGCTTTATTGCCAACCCAAAATCTGATATTTTGGCGTTATAGCACTGTGGAAACACATGCCAAACAAAAGGTCAAAGTGGATAATGTCTCTTTTCTACTGCTAGTGTGATCTATACATGAGTAAACTTGGACAATGCAGATAAATAAGCTTAGACTAATTATCTTGGCAATATGCAATTTTAGACAACCATAACGACGAAGGCCCCCAACCAGGAAAGGATCCGGTGTACCAGGTTTTGAAGATGCTTTGCAATGATAACACCCGCGTTTTATGTGAAAACCTGGCCAGAATGAAAGCCCAAAAGCATAAGGTTTCAAATTCTTGCTGCTTCCAGAATGGCAGGAGGGGATTGCAGAAGGAGAGATGTTGCGAACATATGTGAGTTATTTCAGCACAGGAGAAGATTTTGGAACCAAATTTTTTTAAAGGTAACAACAATATGGTATTGCTTAATTTTATCTAAATAATGAACATGAAACTTACTGAGTCCAGCAACATGTTTGAGGGCTTGAAATCTCTGCAGATTATTTGCCTGTCCAACTGGTGCAAGAAGGCGAGGTTTTTGGCTACTACTATTGCAATTTTAAGCCGTGTGACCCATGGAAGTGGTATAATGGCGGAGCCCCCCTGCAGCAGGAAAGACACATGATATGTGTAATACATTGAACCAAGAAAAGATCATATTTGCCATAAATTTAAAGTAAGCTGGAGTATATAGCCCAAGAAAGAACCTTACTTCCAAAGAGATGATTCTTCAGGGTACCCTTTGGCATGAACTCAGGGACAAGCAGTAGTTCTTTGTCCTCCCGCAGTATCCCATTAGCCTAACCCTGTTTGGATGCGATAAGCTGCCCAGGAAGTTCACCTCCGACTGCAAAAAGTTGTCACTAGCATATCAAAATAGGGCAAAACCTCATAATTTCACATTGTTTTAGTATAACGAAGCAAACAGGCATCTCCCCCAGAGAAAAAGCGGGGACAGAACGACCAATTTGTGTGATAAGAAATTAAAGAAACCTATAATGGCAACCTAAGAGCCATCTTCCGTGGATGCACCCTACGAATTTTAGATGGTAGCAAATAATCTGAAATAGAAACTGGGATGAGATATTCAATGATGCATCATCACCCATGTTCAATAGTAAATCCTGACATGTGAACCACATGGTTGAATTTCATATGCCTTACTGTAAATAAACGACCTCATATTCATGAAAATAAACCAAGAAGTAAGCAAATCTGAGTGCTCAGCTGAAAGCAAGTAAACATCCCTCGCATGATTTTGACATTGGCAAAGCCAATAGAGGATAAGATTGATGGCTGTTTTTTTTTTTTGGTCGAAGATTGATAGCTGTTTGGGTGATGTTGTTTTTTTAAAGAACAGAAGGACAATTGACAGCAAAAGCTGTATTTTTTGCAGCAAAATTGTATTATGCAACAAGACAGAATGTATTGGAAGGGAACTTCTCTTCTTTATTCAGAAAATTTAAATTGCTTAAATACAGACTAAAGCTTTTCCATAAACACATGTTGCCCACTAACTAACAGCTTGCTTGATCCACAAAACTAGCAACAAACTAATAGAACAGTCAAAAACACGTAGCTAAACACTCCTACAAAATAGGACTGACTAAGTAAAAACAACGACTAATTAACTCCTAGAAAACAGGACATAAGCAAACTGACTTAATAAAAAATAAATAGTGCAGCCTTGATACATCAAGACTCTCCTCCTGGATCAAGTGCTGCGCACTCCTAGCTTTGCCCTAAGAAGTTCAAATCGACCAACATGAAATGACTTAGTAAATATATTTGCAATTTGGTTTTCTGAACTACAGTACACCAGCTTCACCTCTCCAGCCTTCTGCACTTCTCTCAAGAAGTAATACCTGACCTTAAAAAGCTTTGTTCTTCTATGAAATACTGGATTCTGTGAAATGGCCAAAGTAGCTTGATTATCCACAACTACTTTTATGCCTTCTTCTTGCTCCAAATGTAAATCATCCATCAGCTTCTTTAACCATAATGATTGATTCATAGCTGCAGTAGCTGCAATGAACTCAGCTTTTGTAGTTGATTGAGCCACTATTTCCTGCTTCTTTGAACACCAGGAAAAACTTGCTGACCTAAATGTAAAGCAATAACTTGAAGTGCTCCTCATATCATCCACTGATTCTGTCCGGTCACTATTAGAATACCCTTGCAACTTAAACTCCTGAATTCTGCAAAACTTAATTCCATATGAAAGAGTACCTTTCAAGTATCTCAACACCCTCTTTACAGCTACCATATGCAACTCACTTGCACAATTAAGGAATCTAGACAAGACACTTATAGTAAACATGATGTCTAGCCTAGTTGCGGTGAGATACATAAGACAGCCAATCAAACTTCTATAAACTCTTTCATCTGCAGGTTCTGATCCAACCTTCTTTTGAAGCTTTTCCTTCTTACCCATTAGAGTACTCACACTCTTGCACTCCTTCATGTTGAATCTCTTTAGGATCTCCTTCAAGTACTTTCTCTGACAGATTAAAAGCTTCATTTTTTATGTTTTATTTTTTTTTTGAAGGGAGTGTTGCAGGAGGAGATTTATGTTGAACAGCCAGAAGGCTTTGTCACACCAGGCCAAGAGGAAAAATTTTATTTGTTGAGAAAGGCTCTCTTTGGCTTGAGGCAAGCTCCCAGAGCATGGTACAGTAAGATGGATGAGCACTTACTCGGCCTGGGTTTCAAGAAAAGCCTCAGTGAATCCACTCTATATGTCAAGAAGTTAGTATCTGACTTAGTAGTGGTATCTCTTTATGTGGATGATATGCTGATAACATGGAGTAATAGTGCTCAGATTACTACATTGAGATGTCGTATTTTCTGGGGATGGAGTTGAAATGACTGATCCCCATAAAATACGACATCTCAATATAGTAATCTGAGCATTATTACTTCCTATCATCAGCATATCATCCACATAAAGAGACACCACTACTAAGTCAGATACTAACTTCTTGACATATAGAGTGGATTCAGTAAGGCTTTTCTTGAAACCCAAGCCTAGCAAGTACTCATTCATCTTACTGTACCATGCTCTAGGAGCTTGCCTTAAGCCGTAGAGAGCCTTTCTCAACAAATAAAACTTTCTCCTCCTGGCCTGGTGTGACAAAGCCTTCTGGCTGCTCAACATAAATCTCCTCCTACAACACTCCATTCAAAAATGTAGATTTCACATCTAACTGATACACCTTCCATACTTGTTGAGCTGCCAAAGCAAGAGTCATTCTAATTGTATCCAATCTTGCCATAGGAGCAAAGGTTTCTGATAAATCAACTTCCCAAAACTGTGCATATCCCTTTACCACCAACCTGGCCTTATGCTTTATCACTGAACCATCAGGATTGAGCTTGGTCCTGAAAACCCATTTTACTCCAATCACCTTCCTATCTTCAAGCCTCTCCACTAGCTCCCATGTCTGATTCTTTTCTATCATAACCAACTCTTCCTTCATTGCATTCATCCACCTCTAATCACTTTTAGCTTCCTCATAACTTGCAGGTTCCAAAATCCACACTGCATCACTGATATATATCAGTCAAAGATTTGGTACCTCTAACTGGAACATCATCCACCAACTCGTCAGGTTCCAGTGAGACCTCCCTGTACTTGCCTTGTGGCTCTTATGTCTAGTCCCATTGCTCATCTTCTAGAAACTGAACATCCCTACTAGTGATCACCTTCCCTGTTTGTGGTTGATGGATCCTATAGGCTTTTGATACTAAACTGTAGCCACCAAAGATCCCAGATTCAGCTTTCTCTCCCAGCTTGTCTCTCTTGATCTGTGGAATATGAGAAAAACATAGACAGCCAAACACCTTCAAATTTCTTAGAATTGGCTTGACACCAAACCAAGCTTCAAAGGGTGTCTTCTTCTCCAATACCTTTGTAGACGGTCTATTTAGCAAAAAAACTATTGTGTTTGCTGCTTCTGCCAAAATTCTTTTGGTAGATTCTTCTCATGCAGCAGACACCTAGTCATCTCCATAATGGTTCTATTCTTCCTCTCACTAACTCCATTTTGCTATGGAGAGTAAGGAGCAATAAGCTGATGCTCAAATCCAGCCTCTTCACAAAAAGAGTTAAACCTCTATGAAGTGTATTCTGTTCTATTATCAGATCCGATGACCTGAATCTTGCAGCCACTTTGGTTTTCGACCCATCTCTTAAACTTCAGAAATACCTTAGCAACTTATGAATGTTGTTTCATAAAGTAAATCTAGTACATTGTGGTATAATCATCAATGAAAATAATGAAATACCTGCTGCCATTTAGTGAATGAGTCACTTGTGGACTACAGAGATCTGTATGAATCAGCTGCAGCTTCTCTGTATGTCTCCAAGTGGATTCCTTGAAGGGAAGTCTTGTCTGCTTGCCCAACAAACAAGCCTTGCACCTTGTGATCTACTCCTCCAAGCTTGGTAACTCAGTTGCCATTTCATTCCTCTGCATGAACAGTAAGCGTTTGTGATGAAACTGCCCCAACCTCTTGTGCCATATCTCTAAATCATTGGCTTGACACTTGAATGCCACCTACTCCTTCTCGAGAGGATTCAGAGAAAAACTTTTCTGTTGCATCTTTATCTTGAACAGCTCCTGACCACTAGAGTCGAAGATCAAACACTTCCCCTTTTCAAATATCACCTTAAATCCCTTTTCTACCAACTACCGCATACTCAGCAAATTCTAATCAATCTCAGGCACATACATCACATCAGAAACCAACTTAGTTCCAGCACAACTCTCTATTGCTACAGTCCCTTTACCTTTCACTTCTAAGTACTCCCCGTTCCCAATCCTCACTCTTGACTTCAATGACTTGTCAAGGTTTATAAATAGCTTTTCATCGCTTGTCATGTGGTTTATACAACCACTATTAACAAGCCAACCATTACATGAAGTACTAGAGGAGAAACAAGAGGCAACAAATAATTGATCTACCTTTTGCTGGACTGCAGCATGTGTCTCACCTTACTAGTGATCTCCCTTCTCTTTGCAGAACTTCTTAATGTGTCCAAGTTTATGACATTTTCTGCACCTTTCATCTGGACTCTTCCAACACCTAAAGTGTGGATGATTCTGTTTTCCACAATGCTGACATGAGGAATATCTTCTTCAATTGTTCTTGGAGTTGCCTACACTGTTCTCTCCTGTAGCAACTTCTGAACTATTATTGCCATTCCCTTTATTCCCTTTCCACTTGCCTTTTCCACCTACATTCTGCTGGTCTTGGACCTGCAAAGCTCCTTTTGTACTTCCTTCTAGCCTCATTAACCTTCTCTGCTCTTGTGCTTGCAGAGCACTTAGCAATTCTGTCAACTTGATCTGAGATAAATCCTTGGTATTCTCCAAAGAGGCAATGGTTGCCTCAAACCTTTCGGGCAAGGAGACAAGAATCTTCTGCACTAGCCTATTATCAGAGAGGTCAGTGCCTAGAACTCTTGCTTGATTTGCAATGCTTATCAACTTATCATAATTCTCCTTAATTGTCTCAAACTCCTTCATCTGCAGTCTCTCAAATTCGTTGATCAGATTTAGCCCCCTCATGCTTATGATCCTCTCATCTCCTTGACACTCAGCTTTGAGGAAGTCCCAAATAGCTTTAGCCGATTCACAAGCCATAATTTTGCTGAAAATGGCAAGTGAGATAGCAGCATACAAACAAGACTTTGCCTTTGCTTTCCTTGTTGTCCTCTTCTTGTGATACTTGATCTGATTAATGGTTAGATTGTCAGGAAGGGAAGCAACTTCATAATCTTGTTCCACAACTTCCCAAAAATCACAACCCTCTAGATAGGCTCACATTCTCACTACCCAGTCTTGATAATTTTCTCCATCAAACACTAGTGGAGCCATTGCTGAAAAACCACTCGATCCTACCTCCATCTTGCCTTCGGCTTCTATGGATGTAGACACACCTCTCAATCAATCTCACAAGTCACTCACAACCCCTTAAGATCAAGATGGCTCTGATACCAATGTTGCTTTTTAAAAGAACAGAAGGAGAATTGACAGCAAAAGCTATATTTTTTGCAGCAAAACTGTATTATACAACAAGACAAAATGTATTGGAAGGGAACTTCTCTTCTTTATTCAGAAAACTGAAATTACTTAAATATAGACTAAAACTTTTCCATAAACACACGTTGCCCACTAACTAACAGCTTGGTAGTCCACAAAACCAACAACAAACTAACAAAACAGTCAAAAAACATGCAGCTAAACACTCCTACAAAATAGGACTGACCAAGTAAAAACAACGACTAATTAACTCCTGGAAAATAAGATATTAGCAAACTGACTTAATAGAAAATAGATAGTGTAGCCTTGATACATCAACAGGTGACCATGTAAAGTCTAAAACACAGAATTGTACAAGCTCCGATAAGCAACGCCATAGAAATGAATGCACTCATTTTTGTGTAGTACAAAGTAGATATCCAATTCCAAGAAAGAAAATAGCATCTTGAAATGATCAATTTTGAAAAATTCAATTGCCAAGTAGTTTTATGTGGATGCTAAGTCCTTCCCTCCTCATCTTTTCGCTTTTGAAAGACTTGTATGTTAATAACATGTTGACCTCCATTTACCAGGTGATTCATAAAAAAATAAATGGCAAGATCTTATTCATTCTTCCAAGGATAATGAATCAGAATAGTTATGTCCAGTTTCTCCTAAACTAGCATAAGTTTGGACTCAAACAATTAGGTCACCTCACATTCAGGGCTGGCTAGCATATTTTCCCCCAAATAGATTATCCTCACTAAGGATGGTTTTTCCAATAACAATGTTGAGAAATTCCAAAAGTGGCTCTAATGTCGTAAAACTCATATTGGGATTTGATGTTTCAGGTACATGCAGTGACATCCCCTGAGGTTAGCCCAAAGGGAAGGATATAAGTCCCAATAGTTTCTAATGCAGGGCCCAAGGTCCTCTGAAATGCAAGAAGAGTGCCTATATTTCAAAATTTACAAGCTATAACGGGACTTTACTATAATATTTAAAAATGAAGAAGATTCAGAAGACGTTTCTACTCCAGCTCTCAAGAACGTAAGAGATAGAAGCTAAGCTGGCAAAGCTTCTCTCCTCCTACTTCTTTCCTACAATTCCATTATGTCTGGCTGCTGGAGGATAAACACACACGTGATATGCACCACACAACTTAGACATAATAACTGTAGGATAAGATTGTGGAATCTCAAGATTCATTTAAGAGCACAGTTGCTCACATAAGGTGTCCATAGATCAAATGGTTCTAGGAATTACAATAGCTTGCCTTCTAATCCACACACCCTGAGACAACCACTCAAGTCATTGATATATAAGATCTATTGCTAATCCTATCACTGATAATCCTTGTATTAGTGATCTATTGATGCCTATGTAGACTCCCAAATGACAATGCAGAAGCAATTCTGATATGGCAGAGAACTCCCAACGACTCCTGAATGGCTACCAATTTAAATAGATGTTGATTCTTGTAGATAGAATTGCATGTTTAGGATATATAAAAATCATTTCCTTAAGTAGGATATGATAGTTTAGATTCACTTTTGAATGTATTCTAGAAGATAGGATAACTTCCAATTTAAATAGGATTTAGAAAAATTTATTTCCTAGTTTAACTTAGATATTATCCTAACCTCAATAGTTTATTAGGGTAATTTTTAACTCCGAATTTCCATGAAAAATACCGAAAAAAGAAATCATTTTAGAATAAGTTAAATTACCTTTCTAGGATAGATTGCATGTTTAAATTAGCTTATTTATTTATTCCAAATTTCAGTAAGAAAATACCAATAACATTGCCTCAGAATAGGTTAAGTTTCTTTCCTTAGATTAGAATTTCATGTTTAGATAATAGGCATTTTTCATTGCGAATTTTAATTTAAAAATACAAAAATACATCATATGCGTGTCATATAGTCTTAGATTCATAAAATTGTACGCCATTTAGAAATTGCTTGTTACGACATTTAATTAGGAATTGCATGTAATGTTTTGTACGTCATTATCTATAGGTTAGTTTTTATATAATCAAGAGAAAACCCAAAATATATATAAATACATACTGAGTGGAATTATGTGTTAATTAGAAATTATATTAGGATTGATGATGTGATTTTCTAACTAACATTGCAGATGCTTACATTGCTTCGAGATAAGTATATTCTCCCTATCTTGCAATTTATTTATCGTTTTAATTATTGGGTAATACTCTGGTGCTTTGTGCACTTGCATGATCACATTATATGTTAGGAAGTAATAAAATTAATTCAAGCTGCCTACTCAAATATTTTCATGAAAAGCAAAGGTAGCGAAAGGGAGGTAGAATCATCTGGCGTAATCTAAGTCCTTGTACTCATAATCTTTGGCTCATAACAGTAAAGTATATCTCTTGATACTTTACTTAGGTTTTTAATCGACTCACCATAAATAAATTAGTGGTGACTCATAATAAAAAATTATTTGCATGTTAAGAACTTTAATAAGAAGTTGCGAATTGGTACGGGTTTACAAAAGCTCGAGTCAAGTCTATGTTTAATAATCCATTAGCCGAATCCCTTAACGGTGCACCCCGAGGTAAGGTTGCAACAAAGATAGAATGTGGATAAACATGAATATCTATTGGAAAGGTAAATACATATTTTATTTCCTTCTTTATCGATTTAAACCAAATCTTCTATTAAATTTGGATTCTACTGACTAGTCATCCTTATCTTTTCAAAATGTTCATGATGGGTAGAGAATGTTGACTATAAATTACAACAAAAGGTTTTGCACAAAACGTCACTAATTATCATAATACTTCAGAGCAATGAAATCCCTAAGCCAGTTCATAGTTGTCTTTTTACTATCACTTTCCTTAGTATCCTCTCTTCCACCATCACAGGCTAATGACTTTCCTAGCTTCATATATACTATCTTCAAGAGGCGCCATGTCCACATCATCAACAACTTGCCCACTGCCTTCGGGCTCCATTGTGAATCCGTGAACGATGATCTCGGGTTCCGAACTCTCCAACCGAATCAGGAGCAAATGATCTGCTTTCGGGTTGACTTGTTCAAGACGAGTCTTTTCAATTGCACTGCCCAGTGGGAGGGACGGTCCAAGCAATTCACCGCATTCGACGCGCAACGGGATATGGACCGCTGTAGTGGCCCTTGCTTTTGGTCTGTTCGGGATGACGGGTTTTACTTTAGCAAAGATTACTACACGTGGGGCCGTGAGTATACGTGGGCATAAACCATGTCATCATGTGTGATTGAATATTGTTTTGGTCATAGAAAATAGTTTGGAATAAAGCGGACATGACTGTTTTATATTTTTGGTCTTTTGCCCTTGCTTTCCATTGATGCCATCGTCATTATGATAACCCATTGTCCGATTTGTGTAACACCCTCATAACACAATCAAATCCATGATCATATTCACCTACAAGGATAATCAAGGACTAGTTTCACTAAGATTGGATTAGATTCGTCAAAAAGCCAAGGATAAGACACTACAAAAAATTGCAAACTAGTAGACCTGTGATAAATTTACCCCCAAACTAATTTTTTTTACTATCAAAAACCGCAAATTGATAAATTTGTGACAATTTTACCCTCGGTTAGTTTCCGTTAAATTTTACCGTTAAATTTCTAAGTTGAATGACATACGGCGGTTAACGGGTGTATAAGTTTAGGATTTTACCTTCCGTTTATCACATGTATACCAATTTATGATTTTTCGTGGTATTAATCCAATTTAATGGAGGTTTGAATTTGTTATAGATGTACCGATTTAGGATTTTTTTAGTCAAAATTAGTTTAGGGTAAATTTATCACATGTGTACCAATTTGGGGTTTTGATGGTAAAAAAGTTAATTTGGGATAAACTTATCATAGATGTACCAGTTTAGAATTTTTCGTGATATTAACCCTAAATATTATGTACCATCAGAGTAATATTTCGTGGTGCCTCAAGTCGCTAAGAAATCAACAACTCCTTTTGATGGTCTTTTTTCCAAAATTGATAATTATGATTAAACTTAAAATACGAAAGAATGTTATTTAAAGAGTATTCGAGACTTGTTCACAATGTTAGGGCGAAAAGCCAAAGGTCATCGGCCAAGCATCTCGAAGGGCGCTTTCAGGTCATATTACTAGAGTAGAGTTTTTGTTTCTCCTCTAAGCTATCTGCTGTGGAAAGACTAGTGCGACCATTTCTCATCATGCACAGCAAATTTCTTATCCCCTCTTTGTGTAATTAAATGTGTACAATAAACATTGTAATAATATGACAATCAATTGGGCAATGCAGAACCCAGACACGAGATTTAGCGTGAAAACCAAGCCATGAAAAAACCATGGAGCAAACTACCCCAAAGCTTCCACTCCACAAAATGGCATTACAATAGGTCTTCTCTACTCCCACCAAAGGTTATCCAATGTGTTATCTATTGGATATTTCAACGGTTTTGAATTAGCAAAGAAAATATTTTGTAATGGCTTTAATGGAAAGTATGACTGCTATTGTAACATTAATAAACACAGAAGCTAATCAAGATCTTGCAATTTAAGTTAATGCGAAAATATCGCAGATATAAATGAGGAACCGTAAAGGACACCAAATTTTACGTGATTTGATTAGAGCGTACGTTAACGAGGAGAGTCGGTATCAAATAATCCATTAATAATTAGAGAATTTAAGTTATAATTGCTCACACGCTCAAGTGTTTTTCACACCTATATTGAATCTAAACCAAAGTGTTAACGAATAAACAATTCATTTGCATGTAAAAACCTCACAGCATAAATAATCAGCTATTGTCAGATCTCTTCGGCGGCTTCAACAGGAAACGTCTCTTTATGTCTGCTCTTCTTTGTGCGGCTCTCCTTGAGTTCACCGCACGAGCATGAAGAAACCTCATGCATGAAGGAGCCCCATAGCTTCATTATTCTTGCTCTTTGTGCAGCGGCTCCTCAAGGGCTACTGTTTGGTTATGTCTTTTTTTTTTTATAACCGAGGTGTCTGCGCGGCCGACGAGTTAGGGCTCAAACCAGTGGTGATACCCGACTAGTCCTCAAGTGGGGCTAGCGCAGCATCCCACCGCCACGACCCCCCACTTAAATCACCGATGGGCGAATTTGAATCCACGATACTGTTTGGTTATGTCAAAAGGAAAGAAAACCTAAAAAAGCTAACCCTCTTTTATTTTTATTTTTTTATCTTTCCTCTAAACCTTCTTTTTACCCCATAAATAATATATTTATTTATGGAATGGATGAGCCCAATCTTTTATCTTCTAGCATCCAATATTCCTTAATTGTTGAAGAGATCCTCCACTCGACGACCTTTAAAGAACCCACTTCTTGATTGGTCAAATTGGTCATGGCTGAGCATCCGTCCCCGGCCGTGCCTCCCTATCTCGACCACACTTGGCCCACGGCTAAGCTCTGCCCTAGGCCGCACTGTTACCTAATTGACTGCTCTAGCCACCATGTTCTTGGTTGCGCCTAGACCTTAGCCACGACACTACTGCCCTGGCCGAGACACTCCAGCCACCGCGCCCTACTGCCTTTTGGTCCAAGTTACTTCCTCAACAATGGCCGCGTCCAAGTTGCTTGGTGATCACAAACCGTCACGACCCTACCTTAGGATGCACCACTTAGAGGTTGGCTAATGAATTGCTAAGCTTAGGGTGCGTTTAATAACTATTCTGTTCTTAGAAATAATTTCTGCTCAAAAATGATTTTTTTTCTTTTGTTTTTGGAAACAATTTCTAAACATTTGAAAGAGTTTGGTAACTGCCAAAATTTCTTTTTATTTATAATATTTTAATAATATTTTGAATGTTTAAATATTTCTCTCTTTTTTTTCTTTTTTTTCCTTCTTTTCCTCCCTTGGCCCATGGCCGGCCACATGCCAGGGCTAGTAAGGGCAAAGGTTGGAAGAGGCCGACGAGGGTCGCCCTTGCGGGATCTGGCGAGGGATGACCTAGGCAAGGATCGTCCTCGCCAAATTCGGCGAGTGTTTAGCCCTCACCAAATCCAGTGAGGACGGCCCTCGCCCAGGCCATAAGGGTCGACACCCTTGCCAGAGAGAGCTATGGTGTCCTTGCCAACCACAAGCCAAGAAAGAAGAAAAAGAAAAAAAAATTCTCTTCTATTTCTGATTCTTGTTCCCGTAATCAATAATCAACTTTTTTTTTATTCTTGATTTTGTTCCAAAACTATTCCTAGGAACAAAAAATTTATCAAACGAATTTATTTTCTTTTTTTGTTCCCAAAAACAAAAGAATAGAATCAGGCACTATTTGGCCGGTTACTAAACAAATCTTTAGACTTAACTCAGGCTCTCCAAAGCCCAAAATAATTCGCAACTTAAAGTCAAGTTATTTAACATACAAGTTTATTTTTATTTAGGAGTTGCCACTAATCAGTTTTTGTTAGATTGATTTGAAACCCAAGTAAAGTATTAAGAGACTTACTTTGCTTCTGTAAACCAGGGATTTAGTGGATTCGGGGACTTGATTACGCTAGATTACTCTAACCCCATTTCAGTCCCTTTTTTCTTTTATTCCAAAAAATATTTTCTAGGCGACTTGGGATTGATCCCGATCCCAAAACAAAAATATTAAGTAAATTGTATGTAGATATGGACCGTGCTTTTTCCGCTCCTTTTTAGGCTAAAGCACTCCTCAATGTAGTGGTCTAACGATTTTATCCTTTATGGGTCCCACCTTTACTTACGTGTTTCCCATCCCCTTTGTGGTTTCCTTCTCTTCTTTTCTTGTGGGCCCACTTTCCTTCATCTTCTTCCCCCTCTCTTTCTCTCTCTTCGGGCAATTATCTTCCTTCCTAATACCCTCCCGTAGAGTTGAGGAGGATGCGGAGTGCAAGAGTCAAGGTAAAACACCACTTCAAAAAACATAATGAAACACCATATTCAAGTAAGAAACTAGAAAACAATCCAGGCTAAAACAAAAAATCGAAAAACAAAACTTAATAGAGATACGGGAATTTCTCCTCCTTAGTACAGGGAATTAGCAAGTGGGGTGGGTCAAAAGAATTTCTTTGAACTCAAGTCGGTCTTCAAGAAAGAGAAAATGAAGGTTATAGCATAATGCTTTAACTCCTTATCAAGGCACTTGGCAATATAAATAACTTAAGGGCAACAAACAATTAGATCAAGATGTAAAGAAATTGTACTCCTTAACCCTCACCATGTCCACATGGACTGTGGTTTAACCCTCACCACTCACATTGGTAGTGGCAGCAAATTCAAAGTTATGTGGAGGTCCTAAGCTTCGATGAATGTCACCTATATATACCATAGCTTTCGAGATTGGTAGACCTTACAGCGCGTGTGAGCCACGTATAGTGCATTCGAGCTCCACGCCTTGGGTGCCCATCAAGACAGAGATCTATATATCGCTGGAGATGTGGCTCTTTTTCGCTGTGTCGCTGCCCTTAAGGAAGTACCATAGTGGATCCAGTGAATTGTTCGGCGGATCGCGTGCTGGCACGTCGGAGAGGCCAAAGCAGACGCCACCCAGGAAGATCTCCAATGGTGAGTCCCAGACGAAGATCTCCAGCATGGAGCATTGTCGACTCAAGCTTGTTGTGGCCTCACAATTCTGACAATATCACCCTCTGCATCCTCCTTAACTTTACTCGAGGATACCACGTTTTATAGAAAACATGAAAGGAAGATTCCCTACAAAAGAGAGAAAGAAGAAGATAAAAGAAATTGGGACCCGCAAGAAAAGAAAGAAAAAAAAATTCAATGCATGGTTGCTCTCGAATGCTGAAATGTGGGACCCATTAACGGTAAAATCATCATAACACTACATTGAGGAGTGTTTTAGGCAAAGAATGAGTGGAAAAAGCGTGACCCATAGATAATAGAAGCATTTGCATTAATAGTTAGTTAGCCTATATAGTTTGCATATTTATCAAACCAACGGTGGATGGACTTAACTGATTGGCCTTGAAATTAATTGAGCCCGTAAAAGAATGAAATTTTGACCAAGCCCATTGTACACATTAAATGGTTGAAATTTTGCATAATTAAAATGCCAAAATTAAACTTTGGAAATAAATTTGGACACATGGCAAGTAAGAAAAGATCGGCGTTATTTTTCCAATATCCGGCTATTTGAGGAAGTGAATATGAAGAAAGGGACAAAGTTAATTTTGGTGGATTCTCGGAAAATTCGGTCAACAAGGAAAAGGTAAAGTATAAGGTTGAATAAGGGAAAGTGAAAAATAAAATATATTCTAAGATATCCTTAGAAAGGATAGGTTTTGTTCTTTTCCTTGAAGGTATTGGATTTAGCTGTCCATCTATAAAAGGAGAAGACCCGTTACGTAGCTGAGACGGGAGCTCTTTTTACCGGGATCCATTTCTTTCGCGAAAAATATAACGTATCTGGAAAATATTTTCCGAGAAATTATTTTCAATATTTTCTGGTGTTGACTGAAATATAAAAGACTTTCGTTCGGTGAGGAAAGTCAATCAATACACTACTTTGAAATTTTTTTATTTTTTATATTTTAAAAATTGATTTTTTAATTATTTTTTACTTTCTTCTCCGTCGATCGCCAGCCACGGCAACCGGCCGAAGAAGATGATAAAATAAAAATAAAAAAGATAATAAGAAATCGATTTAAAAAATAAAAATAAAATAGAAATAAAGAATAAAAATAATTAAAATGATTGGAGAAAGAAGAAGTAGGAAAGGGAAAATGATTTCCTCATGTGTTTTTTCCATTGACGGAATATGTTTTCCATGACTAATATATTTTCCGTGAAATGTTCGTTGAAAAATCTAGAAAATATTTTCCGAGAGTTATTTCCCGTGAAACGAATGGAGCCTTATCCACATAACATACATAAGAAAGAGAAAAGAGATGAGAGAGTAAAAAGAGAGAGAGAAAGAGTCATCTTCTTCTTTGGCGTGCATCTCCATGGCCGCGACTAGTGTTGTTGCCAAACTCCTTTGCCCGCGCCTCCACGCTCCACTGCTACACCTCCATGCCACGCCACCTCGCACCAGCAATTGCTAGGTGAAGCCCAGGAACCGATGCTGTGTTCTGCTTTGCATTCAATATCGCATGCTGCTGTTAGTCCCCTCGCGGCAGCCATGTACCCTGGTGGTCGGCCACAGCATCTCTGACGTCTTCAATCCACTCCAGCGTCCAGCATCGGCCAATTTCCAGACGTGCCTGAGACCTCCCTGTTTGAAGTTTAATCACAGGTCCTTCTTGTCTGAGTTCTAGCTAAGCCCATCGAATTTCAGCTTGGTTGCGATTGATCCTTGTTTTGTCCAACAGCCCTTGCCAAGTCTCTAGGATGCTTTTTAGACTGAACTAGCAAATTTCGAGTGAACACCAGCCCCACCAAAACAACCGCTTGGTGCCTTCAATTCAGTCGACGGTGTGTTTGAACTTTTTGCAGGTTTTTCGGCATCGGTTTGCCTATTTCGGTACATTGGCAAGTTTCCAAACTTGCTGGCCGAATTCCCAACTAAGATTGTAAGTTTCTGGCATCGCAATTGGACTTCTCATGGTCCCACTGTGAGTCCGCTGCCCGTCATCGTGAGTCTGTGAACCTCCAATGTCAGCCACACTGTAACACCCTGAATTTGACCCACTTCCGGGATTAATAAAATGGATGATTATTTCTCGTTTTATTTTAGTAAGTCTTGTCCGGAATTGATCATTCTCGGGATACTGACCAGTAGGGAAAGGCTAACTAAGAAAACGGTACGTGGACCCAGAAACTCGATCGTAAATTGAGTCCGATTCCGAGGTACAACGACGGAATATTTTGTACCGACATGGGCCGGTCCAAGGGTAATGACGAATTTAGTCTGACCGACGATGTATGATCAGATCGCAGGTGATACCGCACAACCGAGAGTACACGCGCGACAAACGATCTCGAACTATTCCGAACGATCGCAACCCATGAGACTAGCGATAAATCCTCGTGCTCTCTTAGGAATTGAGACCGTCATGAATCGAGTAGCCCTAGATCGATACGCGTCACCCCCTAAACAGCCGCCCGTTAGTAAGAGACGCTAAAACTGCAAATTGAGTTAAATCGATCATGGAATTTAGTCCAGACTTCGGTGTCGATTTTCGTGGGCAAGCGCGACTAATTTTCAAGGACGACGTCATTTTTATGTGGCCAGACATATTTGGGATCGATAGAGTTGAAAATTGGAAAATTGACCCGGGGCCGGAAAATTACCATTTTACCCCTAAGCCTAATTATAGGGTTCCGAATTTCGGGGTTATTTGGGGATTATTTTAGAATTTTTATATTAGTTGTTTCAGCCCAATAATGTTAGAAATAATGGTCAATTGTGCCCCTAGATATTTTTGTTAGTTTTTATTCAAGCCCTTAGATTAGGGGCAAGATTGTCCAAGTGAAAAAGTAGTTCACCAACCCCACTTTGCAATGTCCATATACTCTCTCTCTCCTCTGATTTTTTGACCACTTCAGCTAACCATTTCCTCTCCCCCACGACAACTTCATCTTCTTCATTTTCCTTCTTGTTTGGCCGTGAAAGGCCAAGCTCGCCGGAGGAGCCGTCGCCGCCGCCGCCGATGCCGCTGCCGTGAACCATCGTTCCTCTTGCCTCACCACCACCACCAGTCCGTCCCCCTCACCTCTCCCTCTCGCCGTATCTCTCTCTCTCCCGTTTCCTCTCTCTTTCTCGGCCGCTCAAGGGCCTCGCCGGAGCCGCCACTCGCCGTTACTGTTCCGGCGCGGATCCACCACTGTCCAGCCGTCCTCATCGCTTGCTCAGCCCTATTTGAAGCCTAGGAATCCAAGTGAGTTTGACCTTAAGCCCTAATTAGGTTAAATTGCATTTCTAGATGGGTTTTAGGGGTTAATTAGGGTATTTTAGGGGTTATACGGTAGAGGCTATTAAGGGCTGATTTTGTGGCATTTTTTGTGACCGAGGATGATGATTTGATCGAGGTTTAGTGGCCCGAATAGTGCTGTGATGTGGCAAGGCATGGGTGTCGTGATTTGGACGAAATTGTGGATTTAGCGAGTGAAATTGGTAGACCGAATGGTGGCTGTTTTTGTGGCTATTTTATGAGCTTAGTGTGATAAATTAATGGAGGTTTAGTGGCCCGAGAGGCACTGTTCAATGGCTGGACAGATCGGATTGGAATGGCCCAAGTTTGGAGTAAGTTCGAGCCTTAAATATGGATTTTAGTGCGCACCTCATTTGGTCTTTGTGGTGGCTATCTTGAATGATGTTTTGGGAGTTTAATGGAGCATTATGAAGATATTTATTGGTCTAGAATGACCAACGCGGTGGCTGCCCATGACGGGATTGAATTGGGCAAGGCGCGATCAATTTGGAGTTTAATCCTGCAATTACCGGGAATGATCGCATTGATTGATTGACTGGCTAAATGGTCCTTGTTTGTGATTGATTTTGTGATGCCATGTCGCATGAATAGCGGGACTAGGAATGGAATAGCTTGGCGGGCCTCGAATGCGCGAATTCTTGATGACCCGATTGTGTGATTATGTGCATGGATTGTGTGTCAACTTGCGCCATGGCTGTTTTGAATTGATTGTCTAATTGGGCATGTTGATTCATGAGATTGAATATGCGTGGTGCAAGTGAATGCCCAAATATGAACATTATAGCCATGAGTATGCATCTCCAGCATTGGCACGGCATGTGCATGTACAAGTGTGCTCGAGTGACATGTGCATTGTGATCACCTAAAATGCCCTGATGCATTTTACGTGAGGTTCAGATAAAAATTGGTGCCTGTGAATGTGTGATCATAATAAACCCTGTTGCGTTTTACGCGGGGTAGTGAACCCGTCGTGAGGCGTGTTACGCGGGACGATGCTCGATTTACCGGAAGATGACCGACCTGAGGCGTTTTACGCGGGTAATGTGTCATGAGCTTGATGCGTTTTACGTGGGCCAGAGATCGATCTCGAAGTGATAAACCTGATGCGTTTAACGCGGGTCGGACCTGATGCGTTTAACGCGAGTCGAAGGAGAAATTGATAAATGGCAAGAGTGCTAGCATGCAAGTGTGTGATAATGCATTGATGAGGCATGAGTATGAATGCGAACATGAGCATATGCATGACATGCGTCGAGACGTTGTGATACGCGTTTATGTGCCGTGATGGAATTTTGTGGCATGATTGTGATTATTTATCAAATGCCTAACCTGCAGAGTCAAGTAAGGTTCGGATTTGGGCCCAAAGGCCTGAATCATTTATGTTTCGACTTGTGTGGTTGTTTAGTGCTCGTCAGGAGGTGTATGTTAGCCTAGTTTAGGTTTAAGGAACTACTCACTGAGATTATTCTCACCGTTGTATAAAACCAATTTTTCAGACCCCCAGCCTTGAGATGTCTGAAGTTCTAGTACGTTTTGGGATTCCGCATCACATAGAGCGGACGAGGACGATACACCCCGTAGGGAACGAGGAGTCCTATATTAGATATTATACCTTAGTATGGGTGGACGTGGGGCAGACACATTACCAGACCCACGAATACGTGGCTTGGTACTTTAGGGATGATCTCGGAGAGTATGGTCCTCTCCAAACTTTTAATGTCTCGTTTACCGGGCTGGGCACGAGGTACCCTCGGTGCCCCGATGGAGAAGTGGCTAACCCTGGCTCTTCAGCTGAGGGGAGTGTGAGCTCTGATGGTGTACCAGTAGAGTACGAGGTAGATGAGTTCGACCCGATGGACTTAGAGCCAACAGATGGGGACGCTGTTTCGGAGCCGATGGAGCCGGATGACAAGGAGCTGGAGTCGATCGAGGAGGACCCCGTACCGGAGGCCGAGCCTGAGGATATGGTCTCGGAGGAGGAGGCTGTAGAGACCGAGCCTGAGACAGACTCATCAAGTTCTGAGGAGGAGATGCCTGACAGCTCTTCTTCCTCGGAGTCTTCTGATTCCGACCCGGACTGGGCACCGTAAGAGTTAGCGCTTGCCTTAGATTGGTAGGGCCAGTACCTTTTTGACCAGTGCCCCGCCTTTAGTAGTGGACTGACCCCCGAGCCACTTACCCCTTTTTGTCAGTAGTGGCCTTTAACCCGTTTTTGGTTTCTGATGATCGGGCTGTACATGGATATTGTATATGGTCCCAGTGGTAGTGTAAGTGTTTATTTTGTAATCATTGTTGTTCGTGATTTTGTGGCTATCCTTGGTTATGTGTTATAATATTGTACGGGTGGTTTTAAATACTTATGCATGTACTTTAAATCTGTGTGTTGGGCGTTGGGTCGGCAACGCGTCTTGGGACGTCGCACTCGAATCGACCTTTACGAGGGATGTGGCGCGCCATAGAGTGCGGGGCGTGACACACACCACCGCGAGCTACCACTGGTCACCGTTCAAGCCCGAGCCATCTGTTGGTTCTAATTGGATACAATATTCGCAAATTAGGCAATTATTCGGTCCCAAATTCATCCAAATATTTCATTACCTATTTTGTCAATATTATGATCTCATTGACTATCTTGAGAATTTTAGTATAACCCAAAGTAGAAAAATTTCCTAATCCGCAAAGTGCATAAGCTAGCAGCAATTCCCGACCACATAGAAAAATCGACCAATCCTATCCATAATGCTTTGGATACGATCGGCGGTTTTATTTGTTACCAAATTTGAATTGGATGGAATATTTGGTGCATATTTTTGTGATTGGATGCCTATCTCGTGCTTGGGTGGTTATCTTATCTTGATTTTTTTCCTTTATTCAAAAGAAACAAAGATATTAGATTATATTTCTAGAATAGGCTTTGGATAAGGGTTAATACGATGAAAAACCCCAAACTGGTATACCTGTGACAATTTTACTCCAAACTAATTTTTTAACTATCAAAAACCTCAAACTGTTACATTTATGACAAATTTACCCTCATTTTGTTTTCGTTAAATTTGATTGACAAATTGTTTTGTTAAATGACACGCGACAATTAACTAATATACCGGTTTTATATTTTACCCTCCATTTGTCACAGGTGTACTGGTTTGTGATTTTTTATGATATTATTTCAATTTAACGGAAACTAACATAGGGTAAATTTGTCACAAATGTACCAGTTTGAGTTTTTAGTGGTCAAAATATTATTTTGGAATAAATTGGTCACAGGTATATTGGTTTGGAATTTTTTGTGGTCAAAAAAATAGTTTGAGATAAAATTGTCACAGATATACCAGATTGAGATTTTTCGTGGTATTAATCCTTTGGATAATTAGGATATATTCATTCTAGATAATCATGCATATCATTTAGGGATTATTTGTTTAGGGTAATTTAATCTATAAGTGCATGTCATGTTAGAATAGTTGCATGTCAATTTTGCCCGTCATTAGAAATTGCATGTCTAGGTTCATGTAATCAAATGCATGTCATATTAGAATAGTATTATTTTAATTGTACGTCATTTTAAGCTAGGTCATGTAGTCGTAATTTAGAATTATATTACATGCATACCACGTAACTTACAAACTATACTTAGGTTCAATATCTATTTTTTTAATTATAAATAATATAATGAAAAATCCCAAACTGGTACATTTGTGACAAATTTAATCTAAACTATTTTTTTGATAATCAAAAGCCCCAAACTGGTACACCTGTGATAAATTTATTCTCCATTAGTTTTCGTTAAATTTTACCATCAAATTTCTGAGTTAGATGACACGTAGTAGTTGACAGGTGTAGCAGTTTGGGGTTTTACCCTCCGTTTGTCACGGTACATTAGTTTGTGATTTTTCGTGATATTAATCCAATTTAATGGAACTAACGAATGATGAATTTGTCATAAATGTACCAGTTTAGGATTTTTTGTTTTCAAAAAATTAGTTTGGAGTAAATTTGTCAAAAGTGTACCAGTTTAGGGTTTTTGCTAGTCGAAAAATTAATTTTGGGTAAATTTATCACAGTTATACCAATTTAAGATTTTTCATGGTATTAACCCTTTAAAATTATTATGGCTGCGGATTGCTTTGCATCGAGGTAAGTAAGTTTCTCCTTATCCTAGTAATTTATTTATTGCTTTTATTATTGTGTGTTGCGCACTCGCATGATCACTCATGGATAGGTTAAAATTGATTCAAGCTGTCTGCAAAATATTTTTTGAAATAAAAAAGAAAACGTACTGAAAGGACGTTAGAGTAATTTAGCGTAACCAAGCCTCCAAATCCCATAATCTCTTGTTGGTAGGAGTAAAGTAAATCTCATGATATATTACTTGGGTTTCTAATGAATCCGCCAGAAAATAGATTAGTGGCAACTCTAAATTTGAATAATTTTGCATGTTAAGAACTTGAACCTAAGTTGCGAATTGGTATGGGTTTAGGAAAATTCAAGTTAAGTTTAGACTTAGTATTCCATTAGCCAAATCCCTAGGTGGTATACATATGGGAATGTTGCAACACATGTGAGGTGATCATACGGTTATTCAACCATTAATGAAATATCCAATGATTAAAGCATTAAATAAATTGGTAAGAAGGGAATAATTTACTTACCTCGATGCAACAATCCGCAACGCTAACAATTAAAAAAAACTTTGTTACCCTAATCATGAAATCTAATTATCAAGCAATTCCCATCCATACCTTTTGGGTTTTCTCTTATTTTAAAATGAAAACTAAACTATATGTCACGCAATGTTAATTAAATGAACCTAACATGTAAATTATATAAAATGCATATGATATTTTTATTATTCATTAAAATTCATAATTAAAAATATCATTATTTAAACATGCAATCTTATCTAAAAAGGTAATTTAACCTAAGATGATATTTTGGTATTCTTTAATTAAATTCGTATTTAATAAATAACGAAAATGATATCTTCATTAAGATATTATCCAATTCTTCTTGGGGATTAAACTAGGTTAAATCCCAATTTAAATTTAAATCATATCTTAACCTAAAAAAACCTATCCGAGCATGCAACCTATCTTGAAAAGGAAAGATTTATGAAATCTAATCTAAACATGCAATCTAATTTAAACATGCAAAGCTACCTATTAAAATCTATCCAAATATTATCTAAAATTATATCCTAATCTTATGTAATCTTGTTGAGATTTTTCTTGGACAAGAATAAAATCAAAACAAAACAAAACAAAAATAAAATCAAAATCAAAGATACATCCAATCACCCAAGATATTATCCATATCCATTTAAATTTGCAAAGAAATAAAATCGACGAACCTACGGCATGAGGATCAAATTGGCCGATTTTCCGTGCGATCGCAAGTCGTATCTCGGGCATAAGATTGGACTGTCGATCACAGCACGTTGTGAAATTAGAAAAATTTCCTAATTTAAAAGATACTAAAAAATTTGATGCATATGGAATATCATTCAAAATTACTAACACTGATCACGGTCTATCAAATAAGGAAACAAAATACTTGAAGATCAAATTAGATAAGATTTTACCTAATTCAAATATTCGCTTTTAAATTAGGACGATGGATGACAGCTTGGATGGTGGACCATGGACAGCGACTAGTGGCTGGCCGGCGATGGCTAACCTCATGGTGCTCGGCTTGGTGGTCTCGATGTGGCTCACCAGGCACGATGTGACTCATGATGTGGTGCTCTCGGCAAGGTAGCGAGGATCACCAAGGAAATCTGCAAAACAGAACACCGATTTACGTGACTTGGGTCAGTACGAAGAGCAATGTCATCGGAGACTCGCAGTGGCTTAGCTCTCTCAAGGCAGCATGTTGTCGTGGCTTTTGATGGTTACGGAGGACGACATAGCAAGGGCCCGACTGTGGTGCTCGCCCAAGGAGAGTCGGGGGCTAGTTTGGTCACAATTGTGATCAGCGATGGGCGCTCGATTAAGAACCTAAGCTCAGCACAATGCAGGGAATCAACAAAGCAACGAAAGTCAGTGTCGTGCAATAGGCCAGAAACTCGTTTGGATCCAGTGCACGGCACATCAGACCAAGACAATGCCGAATCGCGTTGGCTGGACTAGCGGTCATGACGGGGGTGGGGCCATCATGTGGAGGTCTCACCGTCACGGGCAAGGGGCAGCAACAACTCGTCGTGGTCTGGCTTGTCGGGATGGTGAAGGACTCAATGTAAGTGTGGCCAAGAGGGGGAGCTCGACCAGGGCTGAACGTAGGGCTCGCGCTTCAGCTAGGCAGCCGGGAGCTTTAAGAATTGTGAATTGCTAACCTCTGGCTGAAGAGGTATAGATGTTTATTTATAAGATTAACCTAGGTTTTCATGGGCTTAGATTAAGCCTCAATCGAAATAACGGATTGTAATCATCAAGGCCTTAAGTCTAATGGGCGGAATTGAGCTCAATTCCGGCCCGTTTCCCATGTGAATTTTGGTGCACACTATCCCTAGTGTGGCCGAAATTTTTCTCCTTGTGGGCTCAATAACTTATAGACTTTGATCCATTTAGGGCTTATTCTAATTAAACGCAACCCTTTTTAACATTAAGGATTAAACCCAACTCAATTAAAGCTCAGAACCTAATCTAATGGGCTATAAATTTCGGACACTATACCTACCCATGTGATGGCTGAATCTTGCTTATAGAGTGGGTGTTGGAGTTGGCAAATATTTCGAGGACTCTTGTTTCTTATACCGGACACGCTCACATGAGTTTAGGAAAACCGAAATATGATCCGACGACATGTGACCCCTGCGCATAGAATGCTGGGGTTCGGGGGCAAAGCTCCTAAGACGGGAGTCCCACTGACCGCACATCAAGCGGGGGTTCCGCTCCCCGGTGAGTGGACGGCGGCCCCGCAAACAACATCGATTTTTTTTTTTTTGGCTTATGTTTTAAGATGATGGTACCGTTATTGTGGAATTAAAGGGATTCAAATAGGCATGGGTTTTAAGCCCATTTTTAAGTCCTATATATATTTTACTCGTATGAGAGATCATTATAACGAGTAGCTGTGGTTGTAAACCTAAATCATAGTGGAATCCCTTTACAGGACGTAACCCTATTTTGAGGTGAACCTAGGTAAACTCGTGCATTATTTAATTTTCTTTTATTCTTTGCATGATCGTTCTGATTTGGTTTGCGCTATACCCCTATCAATGGGCGCGTCAATGTGACAAATTCAGGGTTCATTCAGTACCATTGGTTCGATTAAAATGGAAATGCAACTATATGATGAATGCTCCTAAAATTTATAATCTATGCAATTTAATTTTAACATTTTGTTTATGGATTAAAGATTTAATCCCTAACATGTATGCAATTGATTAGATTTAGATGTCAACACTAACTAACCGAAGTCTCTTCCCTCCAACAAGCCATTGTTGACTCGAGGTTGCTGCCAATCCCCAACTTGTATTGCGCCTGTTCCAGCACTAGTCCGTAACCCATTGCGACGTCGTAGCTGCTGGAGATCCCTGCTGATAACTTTATTTTATATAGAGTTTATTTATTATTTTAGACTTAATATTTGCCTAGTTTTAATTGAATGTGATATCTACTTTATTTATTTTAATTAATTTTTTTAGGTAATTGAAGTTAAAGGGAGCTTGGAGACTAATTCTGTAATTTGCCGGCTTTCCACTCGTTTTGTCCTCCTAAGCCGCGTGAAAGTATCCAAAACAATCCAATTGTTCCTAAACCATGTAGAAGCTTCCCAAATTGGAGAGCAAAGCCATGCAAATCTAAAAAGAAGAATCAAGCCTAATTTGGGAAGAAAATCAAAGTCCAAGCTAAAAAAGGAGTTTTATTATTGGGAGGAGTCCTAATTTGGATGAACCTTTAATTGCAATCCTATTCTAGTGTGATTAAGGTTTCTTGGAAAGCAAGAGGAGGTCTATATATAAAGGCCATTAAACGTGATTTTAGAAAAAAGAAGAGAAAAAAAAGGAGGCGACTTAAAAATCAAGCCTTGATTATTCTTGATAAATCTGTTCTATTTCTTCAACATGTTTAGTTTAGTTATTGTTTTTAGTTTTCATTATGCTCTAAACTACTTGTTGTTAGAGCTATGATGTAACTTTACTATGATTGATTAAATTTCAAAACTTGTTTATGCAATTTTAGAGCTCATATGTGTGAGTTATATATCATGTTCTTAATGCTTTTAAGTGTTTGATCACCGCTTGAATGATTTTTGTTGCATGCTGACCCCGAAAGGAGATTCTATGCGAGTGTTTTATGATATATAGCCACGAATTTAACTTAGATAATGTGACATCCCGGATTTTGACTCAATTTTGGGATTTAATAAACGTGTAATTCGTCAGTGTGCTTGTAGTAAAATCTCATCCGGGAACTGATCACTCCCGGTTATTGTTTTTAAATTAGAGATTTCGCTAGAATCGCACTCGATCGAATTTGACCGTTATTTAGAGCCCAAACTTCGGTGTCGAATTTCTCGGGTTTCGGGACGAAATAAATTGGACGATGTCGAGATTGTCGTGGCCAACATCTAGATTGTCAGGAATTGTGGAAAAATGAATTTTTGACCGGGTACGAATTTGGACTAGTAGACCTCCCTCGTTATAGTTTGACTTAATTGATTTGGCCTTTGTCCCTTTTTATATGCGAGACTTATTTTGGACCGGTAGATCACTTTCGATTTTGAATTTGGGCCATCGGATCACATTTAATATTTGAATGAAGTTATTTTTTTTTAATTATTTCTCTCTCTCTCCTCTCTCTTCTCTCCTCCGCGCGCACGCTCCCCCTCTGACCGCGCACATCTGCCACGCAGACGTCCCCTCACTCACCCACTCTCGCCTGCTCCCTCTCTCTCTTCTTTTTCTCTTTTCTTTCCTTTCTTTCTTTTCTTTTTTCTTTCTTCCTCTTTCTTCTTCCTTCTTCCTTGCCCGAGCGCGACTGGTTCTGCTTCGTTCTGCCCAGTCGCCTTCCGCCGCTCGGCCGCCCTCCACCTCCGTCCGACGCCGCTCCACCAGTCGCCGCCATCAGCAAGCTCAGTCGCCGCCTCCGCCCTGTCGCCCGCCGGCCCTGTCCGCGCAGCACGCGAGCAACAGCTCGCCGCGGCATCCGCCACGGTCCAGCATCGTCTAGCTGTCCGCCGACTTGTCCTCCGTCGTCCGGCCACCTGAGGCGCCGCCGTGTCACCCCCGTCTGCCGCACGACCCCTTTTTCCCCCCTGTTTTTCTCTCCCCCGAAGCCCTCCCCTGTTTCGAGCTTCCAGCCTCGCCGCCGTCGCGTGCCACCGTTCTGGCTGCTGCCGCCCCGCCTCTGCCACCCAGCCACTCCCCTCAGTCACCTCCGCCGCCTTGCTGCCCCCTTGGCCTCCGCCACCTCCCCTCTCATGTTCTTCTTCCTCTCCGACGCCTCCCCTGTTCTGGACGCCCTTGCCGCCACTCGCCGGAGGAGCTCCGCCGCTGCCGGAGTTGTTTTGCCACCACCACCGACTCACCCAGCGTCATCTAGCCATCCCACTCCCTCTGGCCGTGTCCCTTTTCCCCTCTCTCAGCCGCGGAATCCCCTAGTTCGTCGTCGCCGTTCGCCGGAGTCGCCGCTCGCTGTACTGTTCCGGCGCTGGACCGCCGCTGTCCAGCCTCCCTTGTCGCGTGTTCGGCCCCGTTTCAAGCTTAGGACACCCGGTGAGTACAACCCTAAACCCTAATTAGGCTAATTTACATTTTTAGATGGGTTTTAGAGGGTTAATTAGGGTATTTTTGGGGTTAAATTAAGGAGATTTTTAGGGGCTGATATTGTGGCTGATTTGATGACTTAGCGTGATCATTTGATCGAGGTTTAGTGGCCTAGGACGTGCTGTGCGATGGCTAGTAGCGTTGAATTGAATCGGCCCGAGTTCGAGTTAAATTCGGGTTCAATTGGGAATTATAGAGCGCGCCTAGTTTGGTCTTCATGGTGGCTGAGTTGGATGATATTTTGGGGAGTCAAATAGAGAATTTTGAGGATATTTAGTGGCCTAGAGTGACCGGTGTGAGGGCTGCCCATATCGGGTTTGAATCGGACAAAGCGCGATCAATTTGGGGGTTAGTTTGTGGAGGCCGTTGAGAGCGGATATTGTGGCGTATTTGGTGGCTTAGCGTAATGTTTTAATCGAGGTTTAGTGGTCTGTGGTGTGTTGAATAGCGACTAAGCTTAGGAGCCTTGATTTGGGCGAAATTGCGGATTCGGCGAATGTGATTTGTAGGCTGAGTAGTAGCTGTTTTCGTAGCAAATTGGGGAGCCTAATGTGATGAATTGAAAGTGAATTGAGCACCTAAGGCGGACCGTTCATGGCTGGTTTAGTATCGGGAGGATTCGGGCCATAATTGTTTATTCAAAGTTTTAAGGTGAACGGCTTAGGGAACGATGATCACCCGAGAGGATGCTAAATTAAATGTGGCTTGAATGTGATTGTATGATGCCATGTCGTATGTCTAGCGGGACTAAGAATGGAACAGCTTGGCAGGCCTCGAATGCACGAATTCTTGATGACCCGATTGTGTGATTATGTGCATGGATTGTATGTCAAGTTTGTGCCATGGCTGATTTGAATTAATTGTCTGATTGGGCATGTTGATTTATGAAATTGAATATGCGTGGTGCAAGTGCGCATGATTGCAGCGTGATTTGAGTGAGTGGTGCGGTGCAAGTGAATGCCCAGATGTGAACGTTATAGCCATGAGTGTGCATCTCAAGCATTGACACGGCATGTACATATACGAGCGTGCTCGAGTGACATGTGCATTGTGATCACCTAAAGTGCCTTGATACGTTTTACGTAGGGTTTAGATAAAAATTGGTGCCCGTGAATGTGTGATCACAATAAACCCTGATGCGTTTTACGCAGGGTAGTGAACCCATCCTGAGGCGTGTTATGCGGGACAATGCCCGGTTTACCGGAAGATGACCAACCTGATACGTTTTACGCGGGTAATGTGTCATGAGCCTGATGCGTTTTATGCGGGCCAGAGATCGATCTCGAAGTGATAGACCTGATGCATTTTACGCGGGTCAAACCTGATGCGTTTAACGCGGGTCGGAGGAGAAATTAATAAATGGCAAGTGTGCTAGAGTACAAGCGTGCGAAAATGCATTGATGAGGCATGAGCACGCGTATGAGCACAAGCATAAGCATGACATGCATTGTGACCAAATGATGTGTGCATGTGCTGCGACTGGGTCCTATGTTTTATTCTTGAACTGTAAGTGCCTAACCTGCAGGGCAAGGTGAGTATTGGATTTGGGCCCGAGGGCCTAAGTCAATTATGATTTGCTTGGTGTGTTGATTAGTACTCGTCAGGAGGTGTATGTTAACCTAGTTTAGGTTTAGGGAACCTACTCACTGAGAATTATTTTCACTGTTGTTGAAACCCCACTTTTCAGATCCCCAGCCTTGAGGATGGCAGGCGTACCGATACGTTTTGGGAGGAGCCCGGCTAGATATAGTGCTTGACCGCCGAGCCACGTACCCCCTTTTAACGTTGGTGGCTATTGACCCGTTTCGGCTTTTATATGTTTATTCTATTGTAATAGACATTGTAAATCCCCATTGTTAGTGCAAGTTATATTTATGGTATTACTGCTATCCTTGGTCATGCGGTTTTAATTTGTACGGGTGTTTGCTTGCTTTCGCTTGTGCATCGTTCTCTGTCGTTTGGGCGTTGGGTCGACGACGCGTCCTGGGACGTCGCACTCGTAATCGACCTTGGAGGGATGATCGCGCGTCGTAGGGTTCGGGGCGTGACAGATAGAGATATACTAGGTTATTTGTGTGGTTTTGATAGTAAGTAAATCGAGGGTGCTTTATTGAATCCGGAAACATTCATAGATTTTAATGCACTTACGTTTATTTAAATTCACACTGACCAAGTGTGGGTTGCTAAATCTAAGTAGGGTTACTATACCAAACCAAGGATAGTAATTTAAATTAGGAAGTTCTACCATCACAGTATGATTGCATGACAAGCTTGGTTAATTAATCTTGATTGGTTAAGTGAAATCGGATGCTCTAATGTTTTTAATTCTTGATCAAAGTCCTTTGCTCCTTGCTTCTTTATGTTCGAAATTTCTAGGTTTAGTTTGTGAATTTCTATTTTCAATTTTGATTTGCTGCCTTGGTTAATTTAGCTTTCGAAAATTTCAATTTTAATAGGTTACTTTAGTTTTCTTTAGAATTTTGATTGCTTTATTAAATCTTTAATTGGTTAGATAAAATTAAGAATTGTTCATCTTTAGTAAGTAATTTGATTGATTTGTCTATAATCTCTGTGGGAACAATACTTTAATTCACCACTTTATTACTTGTTCGATACGTACACTTGCGTTGCTAATTTAGAGAACACCTGCACTGAGAGCCCTTGTTCCCATCAAGCCACGCCTCAGCCCTATTCCGAACTCAATCCCTGCCTCTCTACTGAGCCAGAGCAGATGTTGTTGCTGCTTCCTCGAGGGGATGACAGTACTACCGTTGCCCATGACACGCTTGGACAAGCCCCGCTACGGACCAACGACATTGCAGTCCTACTGTTGGGCATGTAACAAGGCACTGCTGTTGTTTTGTTCCTCAAGCTGACCACCCTCGACACCCTCGACATTGCTACTTTGCTGCTCGCCAAGGTACCACCGTGACGATCCCTGCAGTCCTTTCGTCGCTATATCTTAGAGCCCAGCCGAGCAAGTCCTTCCTTGGCCAAGCACTACGAGTCCTACCGTTGGCCTCAACGCTAGCTAGCTACTATTGACTAGCCATAGAGCATCCCCCAGCCATGCACTGATCACCATCACCATCGTTTGTGATACCATGCACCAATTCAAATTTGGAAACAAATCCTCCAAATTAGGTAATAATTATTATCAGATTCAATAGAATATCTTATCGTCTGATTTGATTATTCGATAACTAATCAATATCTTTAAGTGATAGACATATCCCCAAATTATGATATATTCCCTAATTCACAATTGCACATGATCTTTAATTCTATCTATAAGGTATTAGATGGAATTATTGAATTTGTGGTTATCAAATTATTGAATTTGTGGTTATCTTTAAAATTGATATTTTGACCTCTAAGGCTTAAGATCAATTTATCGATTTTATTTGAGAAATTTCAAGCCAATTAGATATTGTTTCCTTGTTTGAATTAATTGGATGATATCTTTGATGATCCTGTATGATTTGGTGCTTATCTTACTTTGATTGCTTGCCTTATCCTGAAAATACAAAAAAAAAATTGCATTGCATATATTTTGTAGGTTAGAATTAATTTTCTACATAGAATCACATGATAGAATAGTTTAGATATTTTCCTAATTAAATGAAGATGCATGCTTATGTAACATCTAGGTAAGATAACATCTCCGACTTGAATTGCATGTTGAGATAAGTTTCTAAGTTAAGATATGACTTAAGTTAGTCTGTTTCCTAACTTAAAATAGATAATATTTCACATTAGATAGATTTTTTATTTTTAGTAATTTCAAATTGCGAATTTTAATGAAAAATATAAAAAGATATTATGTGTATGTCATATAGAATTAGGTTATCTAATTTGATACTTGCACGTCATTTAGAAATTCCATAATAGGTTGATTTAATTAGATTGCATGTCATGTAGAGTAGTTGCATATTAATTATTGCATGTCATTAGAATTAGGCTAGTTAGTTAAATTGTATGGCACATAGTTTAATTTTCATTTTAAATAAGAGAAAACCCTAAAAATATTTGAGTGGAACTACGTGGTAATTAGAAACTATATTTAGGTTGAATATGTGTTTCTAATTAAGATTTGTTGCAAATGCCTATGTTGCTTCGAGGTAAGTAAATCCCTCTTTATCTTTTCAGTTTACTCACCGCTTTGATTATTTGAGTGTTACATTAATGGTTGCACTTGCGAATCCACACGATCACTTCACATGTTAGTGAATAAGTTAAGATCAATTTAAGTTGCTTGATAAATATTTTTTTTAAATGAAAGAGAAAAGGTACCGAAAGGGCATTAGAGTAATTTAGTGTAATCAAATCCCCGAATCCATTTAATCTTTGGTTCGTATAAGTAAAGTATAACTCCTAATACTTTATGTGGGTTTCTAATCGACTTGCCAAAAACTAATTAGTGGCTACTCCAAAATGAAAATGATTAGCATGTTAAGAACTTGAATCTAAGTTGTAAATTGATATGAGCTTGACAGAGCTCAAGTAAAGTCTAAGCTTATTAATCCATTAGCCAACCCGTTTAGGAGAGGTTGCAACATTTATCCTATTATATGTTTGGTTTCTACCTAAGATAGGATAAAATCGAATATAAAAAGGATATAACTTATATAAAAATATCCCACGAGAGAGGTGAGATAAATGTGAATAAGATTTCTTATATTCATGGTATAAAAGCTATTTTTTCTCGAATAATAAAATTCTTAAATTTATAATAATTAAATATAAATAATATTTGAATTATAATATAAAAACAAATTAAATATAACAAAAAACATAACAATAATTTTTTTTTTGGTAAAGGTAAGTGTATATATACTTCTCAAAACACCAAATACAAACTAGAGCCTAAACCAACACCTGACCCTATAAGGACAAATGTCCACCTAAGGTCAAGAAAGGTTCGGTGGAACTATACAATAGGCAACAACCTAGCTAAAACAAGAACAATTACAACCGAAATACAAGGAAAAGACCAATCCGGAGCATTGGTGGAAGGCCGAGAACTGCGGGAGCAGCAGCAAGACAGCAAAAACCAAAGCCGAAGACACCGATCAGCCAGCAGCAGCAACTAAACGGAAGCAGCAGCAAGGTGGCGGAGAGGAAGCCCAGGTCACTGAATCAGCCAGCATAGCAGCAAAACTCCATGGCAACCACAGGAGCAAAAGTATGGTGAGTTGAAACCCTTGATAGCAATCTCCAGCCGGAAGCATCAGTAGGCAGCAAAGAATTGGAGGAGGGTCTCCCATGTCAGCAAACCATATCCTGGTGAAGAAGAATCGAACAAGAGGATCTGCAAGAAGACCCTAAGAAAAAATGGAAGGTGAAAGCCTCCAACTCCTCTGTAGTCTTCTGTTCAAAGCCGTGTCTGGAACTCTCCCAAGAGCAGCAACTTTTTCCTTTACCACTTTGAAAATATGATTCCGCATTCCGGAAATGGATATACTTTTGCTTCGGAAAATAGAGTTGTTTCTTTCCGTCCAAATTACATGACAAAGGGCACCAAAAGAGTACCTGGAAAGGCGGTGGGCAAAGGATGGTCCACCACAAACCTTCATTGCCCAAGTAATATGCTCATGCCACGACTGGTTACGCCATGGAAGATAGCAATTTGTTGCCCAAAAGAATGCCAACCTTCTAGTAAAGGGGCACTCAAAAAAGAGGTGATTTGTAGAGTCCGGAGTAGCACCACAAAACGCGCACATAGCAGAGTCAATCCTGCTATTTCGGATGAGAGTGGTCTGGGTAGGTAACCGGTTAAGGGTGATTATCCATAGAAGAAAGGAATGCCGCGGAGCAATGTGATGATCCCATACAAAAGAATGCCACTGAACCGGAAGTCCTCTTCTTCTTATATGGTTCCACGCCATTGCCACAGAGAAGGTAGAGGAAGGTTGGGGGGCCCAAATGAGCTCATCTTCAATGTCTTCCTCAAAAATAGGGGTAGGTTCTGTCCAGTGTAGAATAGTTTCCAAGGCATGAGAATGTTGCCATACGGAGTCATAAAAGGTCCGAACAGACGTGTCCCGTGGAATACGAGACTGGTAGATGTCCATGTTACTGAACAAAAGGTAGAGGGGGCCTTTGTCATGCCACCAGTCAAACCATAAGGATACTGATCGACCATTGCCAATTTTCCAACGAAGAATAGAACGAGCAGTATCTCGCATGTCGAGGACTTTCTTCCATGTCCAGGAACAGAAGGTGGGCTTAGAGACAACCCAGAAATTTGATTTTTTAAGGAAGTTCGAATGAATCCACTTACACCACATGGACTCCTTATCGGTGAAAAGAATCCATATGTGCTTGAGTATCATAGCTCTGTTATATTTAGTGAGTCTCCTGATCCCAAGACCTCCTTCTTCTTTAGGTAGGCATACCGAATCCCACGCAACCTTAGCGCCACCCGTACCTAATTCCAGGCCCTTCCAGAGAAATTTGCGCAAAATGACCTCAATACCATTAAGCACTGATTTAGGTAAAGAGAATATGGCGGCCCAATGGACTTGGATGGAATGCAGGACCGACCGGATAAGCTGCAACCGGCCCGCAAAAGACAAGAATCGGTGAGTCCAAGATCGAACACGCGACGTAATGGAATCAATCAAGCATTTGCAATCCTCTTTACGCAGTCTCGAAGATATAATGGGTACGCCTAGGTAGCGAAAAGGTAAGGACCCTTGTTGAAACCCAAGGCAAAGGAGAATGTCCCTATGTAACTCCGAGTCCCCTCCCGAGATATAAACATTGCTTTTTCTCATATTTGGTTTAAGGCCTGACCAATTCGAGTACAAATCGATTGCTTCCTTAATAAGATGAATAGATCTCAAGTGTGCTTGCCCAAAAATGAGGATGTCATCGGCAAAGAAAAGATGGGATAAGCTTACTTTCTTACATCGCCAAAACCATTGAAAGTCCGGATTATCAGTTTTTTGCCTCAGCAAACCGGAAAAGACTTCCATGGCTAATACAAATAAGTATGGCGAGAGTGGGTCTCCCTGCCGAATCCCTCGAGTGCTAGCAAAGAAACCATGCAGATCCCCATTTATTGCAACTGAAAACTTTGCAGTAGAGATACACGCCAAAACTAGCTGGATAAAGTTCTCTGGGAATTTAAAGGCCAAGAGCATGTTTTGGATGAAGCTCCAGTCGATCGTATCGTAGGCTTTTTGGAAATCTACCTTGATGGCACACTTGGGGAGGTAAGCCTCATGGTGAAAGTCTGCGAACAACTCCTGGGCGATGAGGATGTTGTCACTTATCCTACGACCTTTGACAAATGCCATTTGAGTTGGCTCAATTATCAAAGGTAAGATGTGCGCAATTCGCCTTGCAAGGATCTTGGAGATACATTTGTACAAGGTATTGCAGCATGCAATTGGCCGGAAGTCGTTCATACTCGACGCATTGGGGTTCTTCGGTACCAATGTTAGTATGGTGTTGTTTATCTCTTTGAGTAGGTGGCCAGTTTCAAAGAAGTTCTTGATCGCCTTCAAAACCGAAGGACCAGTAATCCCCCAAGTAAGTCTGAAAAATTCAACATTGAAGCCATCTGGACCTGGAGCCTTGCCCTTGGCAAGTGAAAAAAGTGTAGTTTGGATTTCCTCCTCGGTTACTGGTTGTGCAAGGAACATCCTTTGATTTTCATCTAGAGTCCTTCCAATAAAACCATTAAGATCCAGAGGTGAGGCCGGAAGTGTAGATGAAGTACAAGAGAGAAGTTGTTGAAAGTGAGAGACAACTTGGTTTCTAACCGCCAAAGGTTCAGTGATAGACTCCCTATCCTCTGTTGTAACAGATAGAATTCTATTATGAAGACGTCTATGGTTGACTTGATGATGAAAGAAGGCGGTATTCATGTCACCTTCCTTTATCCGGCGGATTCTGGATTTTTGTCTGTAAAAAGATTCTTCTTGCAACCTCAAGTCAGAGAAAATTCTTTGAAGCTCCACTTCTCTTGCAAGAAGGTTCTGGTCAAAAGGGGTCGCATCCAAGGCCGTCTGAACCTGGTATAAGTCCGATCTAGCCTGTTCTGTTCTTGTGGAGATCTCCGAGAATGAACTACGATTCAAATGTTTCAACTTAGATTTAAGCGCTTTGAGTTTGCAACAAATAATGAACATAGGTGATCCCTCAAAATATGTTTCCCAAACTTGAGATACTAGCTCTAAAAACAGTGGATGGGAAGCCCAAAAGTTGAAAAACTTAAAAGGCTTATTGGAGGTAGTCGGAGGAACAATCTTAACCACCATAGGAGAATGGTCAGAGATGCCAGGGGGAAGGAAGTTAGCTTCGGAGAAGGAGAACCTTTCAGCCCAGCTGTCATTGATAAGCACTCGGTCAATCTTTCGCATTTTCCGGTTTTCACCTGAAGAGTGCGACCAAGTGTATCTTCTTCCAACATAACGGAGATCCGCCAGTCCCGCAGTGTTGAGGCAATCCCTACATTCGTCAAAAACTGGAATCCACGGAGTGGAACTACCCACTCTATCCTCTGGGTCCCTAATCGCATTGAAATCCCCAGCGACAAGCCATGGAAGGTCGCAAGAGGAGAGCCGATTTAGGTCAGCCCACAGTTGCCTTCGATTCACGAAGGTGTGTTCTCCATATACTACTGTAAGCATACAAGTATCCTGCATATGTATCAGCCTTGTTCGAACATGAATAAGTTGAGAAGAAGAGTGCAGAAGATCCATTTCAATCATATTTGGATCCCAGCCAATCCATATTCTTCCTAGAGGAGAATATTCATAATTAGAAAACCAATTCCAGTTTGCAAAAAGCCCTTTAGAAATGTCAATAAACCGAGAACTCTTGACTTTAGTTTCTACTATACCAATACAGGAAAGATGATTCTTCCTAATAAAGGAGCGAATCTCCGCTTGTCTGAGGGGGTGAACTAGTCCTCTTATATTCCAAACGCCAAAAAACATTACTGGAAATAGATGTTATCTTCGAGCTCTCCTGGACCTCCTCTTCTTGTTCTTCTTCGTGGAGGATGGCCCGGACGTTGTAGCCGGCTGTAAGGAGGCCTTGGCTGGATCTTCAACAGTAAAGGATGCTAGTGATCTCGACCGTGTAGTTGGAGGGGAAAAAAATGCATGATCACCCATGATTTGCTCTTCGGAGTCGCTGATCCCTTCCCCTTCATGTGCACAAGAGGAGGTTTCAGAGGACGAGTGAGAACTAATCTCAATGTCCTCTAATTGTTGTTGAAGGCATCCTTGAGGATCAGAGGCATTCAAGGGGAGAATCTCAGCAATTTGTTCTTCGGGGGGGCTCAGGACAGCCCTACGCGACTTCTATTCATGGCCGGTTTGCAGCCCAAGCTTCAAAGGAGCCACCGTCCCTGTGTTCGATTCCAAAGGACAAACAGGAGAAAGAGTGGATATACCGGGCCCTGCCGGGTCCTTTTGGAAGTTCAGAGCAGGCCTAAATTGCTGTTGATTCTGCGGGGGGGGGCATCACCGAAGGCATCAGAGCTTTTTTCTTTGTGTTCATGAGCAGGGGAGAGTCAGTCATAGGTCTGGCCAGCTCAGCAGAGGAATGCTGTGGACAGTTCTGAACAATGGAGGAGTCCTGGGCATAAGGCAGAGAAGTCCTCCACTGGCCCTCATGGACTAGTGGGTTTACTGGACAGCAGGAAGGGGATGAGCTAGGACCAGTCTCTATAATGTTGGAGTGGATCAGGTCATTTCTGACTGAATCTGGTTCAGCAACCACCTGCGTAGAAGACAACATAGGGGCTGCCGAACTTGCAACAGGAGTCGGAGGAACCACCATGTCCACATTTCGGATCAGGTTAGGAGCAGAGGGGGGTTGCTGCTGTTCTGAGGGCAGTGAAGATGAGGCACTTCCTTTTTTCCTCCTGACTAAGGTCCAATCTTCAGCTGGTTGTGATCGAGGAGCAGGATCAGGTCGAGTTTCAGGCTGAAGAGGAGCACAACCGAAGCCTTTAGTTCCCTGATTATGCCCAAAGATACCGCATGATGGGCATACAAGCGGTTTCCATTCATACTCGACTCTTATCGAGTTGACTTTGCCATCCCACCTGAACTTGACAAACTCCAGACGGGGATCAGTGGCTTTGATTTCTATACACACTCGGGCATATGAAATCCTGGACAGCTGTTCAGTCTGCGCATCCACGTATAGTGGCTTACCAAGTGCACTAGCAATGCGTCCAATGCCCTCCGGAGACCAAAGGGAGAAGGGGATGTCCCTCAGTTTGACCCAAACCGGAAGAGAATGAAGCTTTTCTTTCTTGAGTGTCATTTTTTGATGCCACTGTTGTAGAACCAGAGTGCAGCTAAAGATGGAGACCGGCCCCATATCTAGGATCTTCTTGCGAAAGTTAGCATTAGGTACTTGGAAAAAGTAGAAACCATTTTCATGTAGCTTGATATCGACTACTTGGTCGCCCCAAGACCTTTTTATTGCCTCTTCCGTCAACTTGAAAGGAATTCTCTTCCCCAAGTAGTGACCGACCAGACATTCCTGCCACCTTGGACTCTCTGCAGCAGCAACCTCGGATGTTATATCTACGAGGATCTCACCATTTTCAATCAAAGGAGGGATAAATGATAGGTTATATCCTTTTGTCAAAGCCTTGGCTACATTGGCCCAGGATCTGGACGGCTGAACAGGAGCAGGTTGAGTGCTTGAACTCGGATTCTCCTTGTTACCACAGTCTGTAGGACAGGTTCGAAGATCAGTTCCCTCAGGAGGATTTGCAACATGAGCATGTCTAGATGAGGGGTGACGACTATTAGACCGCCCTCTACTACGACTACGCCCAGTCCTACCAAGTTGGCCACCTCTAGAACCAACGGGGGGGGGGGGGTGGTTTTCCTAGTGAAAGCAACAACCTTCCCCCTAGGCCCAGCAACCTGTTCATCAGCTTGGACTACTGCTTTTGATTTCCCTTTGGGCGCAGCATTTGCGTGGTTCAAGCCAGCTTCATAGCCGACTTGATGAGCCTCAGGACCAGGGGTGAGTTCAGTCTCCAATGCAGGCGGAAGGTCAGGCAAATCAGAAGTTCCCTCCATATGGGCATTACAACAATCACCTAACAGTCAACCAACATCTCCTTCCCAAAACAGGGGATACAGAAGCAGACCCCTCCGTATAAGGCCCTTGAAATCCCAACTCCAATTCCACCAGTAGTAATAGGACACCAACCGGTCTCACCACCGCAACAACCAATCAGTCAAACCACCGGCATCAGAAATCCAGAGCACGCACGCACAAAATGAGAATACGATCCGGTCGGCCTCCCGGTCTTCCCAAAATACGATCATCAAAACGCAGCACCCCCACAGCAATCAAGCGGACCTTAGCTGGGGATTAGCAACTCGCAGCAAGAAAGACCAGCCGAAGGACTCCAATCGGCCGAGGAACTCACGCGAAGAGGACCACCGAAGCCAACGATCTGATCTGGTAATCCAGCCTCAGCACTGACCTAGGGACGAATCCTTAGGAGGGGTGAGGAAGGAGAGACCAAGGAGCCACTCCACCAAATTTCAGGTCAAATGGTCGCCGGAGCTGGCCGGAATCACCAAAGAGCCGGCGAGTGAACAGTAGCCCCGAGGAACACCGAAGGGAGCACCATCTTGTCGATAATGTTTCTGCAAGTTAACATAACAATAATTTTCGTTTTTATTTATTCCTATTTTTTATTTGAATTTCTTTCTACTCTATAATATATATTATGCATATATGTACATATAGTATCAATATTTATTACATATTTTAGGTATATTTGCATATTATTTAATGAAATTTTATTAGGAATGATGGAAAGGAATAAAAAAATAAAAAAGATGGAAAAAAATTAAAGTAAATAAAGATGAAGTAGAAGAACCCAAATTTTAAATGAATAAATTCAAACTTGAAAATGATCTTCGTAATTCTTGAAGAATGAGGGGCAAAGAGATTTCTCAAAAAAAAAATGCCATCTCCATCTCCTTCTATTTTGTATCTCTAGTTCATGTTGAAGTTTCATAATTTATCAGTAATTCTTCAGTTTATATCAAAGTTTCATGAAAACGCCGAGAGTGTCAAAGCTCCTTCTCCTCCTTAGAGCTCTAGATCACGTCAAAAGTCAAAGAAAGCAGCATGAGAGTCTAAACTCTCCCTTCGTAACTCTATGATTTGCATTGAAGTTTCACAAAAGTGGCAACAGAGATGAAGCATTATACTTTTTAGGTTGCAAAGGTCAATGATCATGTTTTCTCTCTCTTATTAGATTTGGCATTTGCTAGCTAATCTACCTCGTCGATGTTGCTATAACTTGTTTACATTTGTTGTCATAGTCAAACCTGTGGCTTTTGAATGCTTCAATGAACTCCTTTACTATTTAAAATTTAGGTCGTACAACAATCATGGATTGATTGATAGAGGTTACATCCATTTATGCATTTGTACTTTCTTTAGCAGTGAATCGAGAGTGATTCTTACAATCACCACTTATGCATCTTCAAGTTCATTTACATTTATATGTTCTTCGTACTAAATAATGGATGGGATAGGATATGAAATCCAACTTTATTATTACGATTCACCAAATAGTGTATACGATATAACAAAATCCATGGATTTCATATCTTATCATATCCAGTCATATCCTTACTACAATTCCATACAACTGAACACAACTAAATATATTGTACGGTAGCCAATTCAATCCTACACCTTTCAATTATGCCAATTTAATCTTAAACCCTTCAATTGTATTAATTTAGTTTTGAAGATTTACCAATTTAATCATAAACTTTGGCACAATTGAAAGGTTTATAATTAAATTTACACAATTGAAAGGAATTTAGTCCTCCAATCGAAAGGTTTAGGACTGAATTGACAATTCTTCACAACTAAATTGACACAATTGAAAAGTTTATGACTAAATTGACATAATCAAAATGTTTAAAATTAAATTGGCTACCGTACAATAGGTATAGGACTTTTTGGACAATTATCCATTGCACATGGACCTATAAAGGGAATACTAGGATTTTCTTCTCATTAGACAAATGATATGGAAAGTTGTATTTTCATAATTTTTTAGAAAATAATCATATTTCATTGGGAATTTAAATTAAAACATTTGTGGAGATTGTCATCTTACTTAGGTGCCATTTTTTTAAATGGAAAATTCTTATATAGATCAACAAAGTGAAAAGTCACTTGTCCAAATAATACGAAATACACCTTCCATGAAATATACCCTAATTTCATTTCGCCCAAGACTTTTCCAACATACCAGGCAACGCATGTCATCAATTAGGGGTGGTATTCATGGATTATTACACATCATGGTTATCAAAATCACAAAGAGATCATAACATATAATTATGTTTCTTTGGTTGCAAACCGGGTTAATTGAAACTAACGAGTCTATTAGATGGATATATCGGTTTCAATTAACTAGATCTTGCCTGCTCCGGTAGACATATCGGCTTTAAATTTTAAAGTCCAATCTGAGGTTTGATTAGAGAACTCACGCAACTTCGCGAACTTGATTAATCAAATAAAAGTTCAAGAACTCAAGTAGAAGAATAAAGGATGCTAGTTTGGGAGGAAAAGTAGACTTTCGCCTAAAATACAAAACATGTCGTAGCCAAAACTTTTCACTTTCAGTTACAGTTTTCAAGAAGGATTCCTTCTCCCTTAGTCTTTCTCTCTCTTTCGCTTACCTCTTCTTTCCTCGTGCATGGACTTAAGCATGGAAGTGTCCTTCTCAAGACATGACCAGAGGTTTCCTTCACTTTGTGGCGTGCAGTTAGGTCCGGTCCTTCGGAGGTTCAAGCAAGCCCAGAGGGACCTAGGAGACTGCGCATTACCGAGACAAAAGTCGATGTAATTCAATTTAGGCTTATAGAAGGACCGGTCCATTACATAATTAAGTTCTATATTTACACAAGAAGATAACCACATTATAATTTACCATAATTTCTAGATGCATGATATGTATACTTCCACTTATCAAGCATCAAGGCTTCATGAGAATATATCAACTATTTGATTTGTGTCCACCATCGGTAGAAAAAGCAATTTTTATGATTCCATTTAATGTCTTTCTGATGTGAAATTGTCTTCTACAAAGCCCAACCCTTGCACTCGATTTGCATGTCTACAATAACATGCTGAAGGGATCTTCTTTTTTTTTTGGTCGAAAAGGTTCTTTCATTCATTCATAATAACGAGTGCTACTAGAGCAAGACACAAAATATTCCATAAAGGCTGGGGGGCAAAGTTAGCCAATTTAGGGGAAGTGTCTTCAGACGGTGAGCCTTTGCGACCCAATCTGCAGCTTGGTTAGCTTCCCTTGCGCAGTGTACAGTCTTCACTTCTTTCAGTTGGGCTAAAATCATTTTGCGCTCATCAATTAAGTCACGAAGGGCCCATGGACTCTCATCTTGGCCCGTGAGGAATTCCACCATTGATAAGCAGTCTAACTCCAACTCCGCGCTCAGATCATTGACAGTCCACAGATCACTTCTCTTTTGCAAGTACAACACCGAGCTTTTCGCGGCGAGGGTTTCGGCTTGCACAACAGAGGACGCGCGAATCCCGCGACCACCAGGCCGTTCGAGTCTCGACAAATTCCGGCAATCGAGCTTTCGGACGCCGCATCCGTCCACGAACAGTCCGTGTTCATCTTAAGGGAGCCTTAAGCTGGCGGTGTCCACTGGGCAGGTAAGCTTCTTGCGCCGCTTCTCTGTTTTCCAGTCGCCGGGTTCCACCTGATGAAAGTTCTTGGTCTGTGCGAGAGTTTCATCAACGGTCGAGCTTGGGTCGGGCGGCCGGCCTTTAAAAATGCTGCTATTTCGGCCCTTCTAGATCAGCCACAGTACGGCTGCTACGAGCTCCTTCGACGGTGTGTCCAGATTTGCATCGAAGAACTGGGTAACCCATCCATCCATGCTGGTGATGTTGAGTGGACAAATTTTGATGTTGAGTCGTGGGTCTGACCAAACCGTGCTTGTCCAATTGCAGAGAAGGAATAAATGCTCTATGGTCACTGGATTTTGTGAGCACAATGGGCAAATAGGGTCAGCTTAAACCTTTCTCCCGTACAAATTTTCTCTCGTTGGCAACGCGTTCTGGCAGATGCTCCAAAGGAAGACTCGTATTTTGGGAGGGGAGTTTAGATTCCAGATTCTGGTCCATAGGGTTTTGGGTGGCTGAAAGGATGTTGATGCTTGATTTGAATTGAGATTAGTGACCTTGGAACACAATCTGTTATAACCATTCTTCACCGTGTAGGATCCTGACTTTTTCCCTCTCCAAACTAGTCTATCTGCCCTCCGGTTAAGACTAATTGGAATTGATAGAATCTCATTCACTATGCGATCTTTGAATAAGTCCTGTAGCTTCTGCTCATTCCACACTTTGGTCTCCTGGTCAATCAGTTCGGCTACTATTAAAGTATGTTCCTTGTTTGCTGGGCCCCCAGCCAATCCAGTCGATAGCCATTTGTCTTCTCGAATGTTGATTGATTTGCCATCTCCTATTAGCCATTTAATGTCCTGATAGATTGCATCTCTGCCCATTAACAAACTTTGCCACTATGGACGAGATCCCTTTCCTGCATTCCATGAGTCACCTTTGGTGAAATAAACTCCTTTGAGAACTTGACTCCATAAGGCTGAGGGGGATTGTGATAGTCACCAAGCCTGTTTGCCCAGCATGGCTTTGTTAAAGATAATCAAGTCTTTGAAGCCAAGTCCCCCTCCATCCTTTCTGGTTTTCAACACTTCCCAATTCTTCCAATGCATGCCTTTCTTTGACTCCTTTTGTTTCCACCGAAAAGAAGCAATCCTTTGTTCGATTGCTTTGCAAACTGAGACTGGAATTTTGAAAATTGACATAGCGTACTTGGGTAAGGCTTGCTCAATTGATTTTATGAGAACTTCCTTGCTTGCTTTTGACATCAGTTTCTCCTTCCAGCCCTCAATCTTCATGTTAACCCTTGCTAGTATCCATGCGCACATTTGTTTCTTTGACTGGCCCCCAGTCAAATGGAATCCCGAGATATTTCCCCGTCTTCTCAATAATCGGTACCCTCAACTCGTGTGCCATGTCTCTCCTTGAGTTGAAAGGACAACCGCTACCAAAATAGATGCCTGATTTATTCAAGTTAATGGTCTGGCCCGTCGCAAAGCAATATTGGTTCAGTGTGGCTCCCAAGTTCTGGCACTCTTTAACTGTTTCTTCCAAAAAAAAGATGGTATCATCAGTGACTAATAGATGAGACAGTGTGGGGCAAAACCTGTTTAGCTTGATTCCTCTGACACTCCCCTCGGTAGCTTTGTGCATAAGCCAAGACAGAACGTTAGCCCTTAACATGATAAAGTGATCAGTTTGGGTAAAACCAGCCTCATTTGGTGACTTGGGCCTAAGAAATTAGGGGAAGCCCGACCTAAAATCATCGAACTGATCTTCTAAAACCAGTCATCAAGGTTGGAAAATATACACGGGCATTATGGAAATTGCAAGAGCCATGCATGACAAGCTTTTTTCCATTTCCAAAGCAAAGCGAAATGGGTTAATATTACCTTGAATCCTCAAGAAATTAGAAAATCCGGCACACCAGAGAAATACGAATGAACTGAAATGCGATATTGATGCAAAAGTGAATTACAATCGAAGAGAATGCACCCGTTTATAGGATGCCATTAGCTCTCCTGCTAATGCAGATTAATCTAAAGTAGGCCTACTCTTTTATCATACCTGTGAAAATAACCATCTATTGGTCAAAAGATGCCTCCAGAGCGAAATGGAAAGCATGCCGAGCAAGATCAAGGACATTGGCAGGAAGGATGATTAGAAAATGGACTTTGAAAGCAAAATTACAGCTTGAAGCAGTATCACATCACATTAATGCTCGTAGTTCTTGATCAGGTCCAGAAAAATGTGTATTTAACCGCCATTTGTTGACCCGCATTGTTATGGCAACTGAAGTCAAATTTGCTTAGGCCCAAAATTGCATTCTTTATGGAGCTTGGTGAATTAATAATGTCTGTAAATACGTATCATCAGATTTGGTATTAATAATGTGGATATAGTGGGTCCATTAATGGGAGATTTAACACACACATGCTTTTGGATTAGTAATGTAAATACGAACCTACCCCTTAACTACCTACTCATTCCACCTAATTCGCTTATGGGCGATAGAGACTCGACTTATTAGAGATAGATCAAACTGTTGACTTCACTCTAGTTTGAGGAAAGTCTCGAAAATTGGCATCCTACCTTCTCCAATCGACTACTTCTTTGTTCTTCGAACTTGATGCTATTAAAACCACCGCCTATCGATGTGTGTTCTCTTTTTTATATAAGGAGATTTTGGGGTCTGGGATCGATCCTTTCTATTCTAGTACTAGTATAGAGCAGCCTGAAGTATAATGCTGGGAATCTCTATTGATCTTAGAATTAAACCAAGTCCACGAAAATTCTGAAAGAAAAGCAATGGTAGCTTTTTTTACCTTCGTGGAGAAGTCAGGAAGTAGGGTAAACAAACGTTCTTGTCGACACAGATAATTTGTCAAATCGATGCGCCCGGGTTCGAAGAAAGCATAGAAACTATCGAACCACAAGTCAAATATGATTTAAAAAAAACCGAGAAACATAAGTTATATTTCATATATAAATATGAAGCTCTATCAAAAAAATCATAATTATTTTCAAATAGCGAGAGTGAGAATTAAACTTTCCAACGAGCGGAATCTTTGAAAATATTTGACACAAAAAAAAACAAATCTTTGAAAATGGACGTTGCATGTCCGACTATAAACGGAAGAAAATCCAATGGTTTGACGCTACCAACATATATTTTATCGAACATTATAGCTAGGAAGCAGGGCCCCCGCCAACCATTAAAAGTCACACGGGCCTCGCCACCCACGAAAAGTCCAATCTCTCTCTCTCTCTCTCTCTCTCTCTCTCTCTCTCCACTTCCGCGTTGGAATTGGAACCCGCGATACGATTGGACTGAGGAATGTCATCACCATACACCCGATTCAGAGGAACAGGAGACAATTCGCACATGGTAAATGCCCACATGACATCGTTCCAACTGCGCACGTCTTTACGTGAAGCTACCAACTTCTTCTCTTATCAGTGTAATTTACTCGTTCCGACTTCTAGAAAAAAAATAGATTTTTCTGTCCATTTCAATAATTGTTTCTCTTTCGACAATGAGTCTTACCTTTCATCGTCTCACTTGGTCTCCCTAGTTATATGTGGATGGCGCTATAATTCGATGGAGATGTGGAAAGTTGTATGCAGCTCGATCTCATGCAACAAGTTTTCTTAATGGTCCTGATACTGATACATTATAGTCTCTCTACTTTTATAAGAGTCTATCATAAGAGATTGGATGCTAAATTCTACTAGTTTAGAACAGAACAAAGGCCTTTGGCTCTCAAATGAAAAGAAGATGGATGAAAGGGATGATGATGTCAGTTCGATTAATGAGTGATTGCCACATTCTTATGGTGACAATGAAGTGGAATTAAAGATAAATTGATGGGCAAGATCTTACTTATATCGTTCTTTGAATTATGTCTTGAGTTCCACTTATTAAAGTTATATTCAGATCGTATGGCTTTTATTGTTCTAGCTTACATCCTCATGTGAAACTTTGGATCGTATCTTGTAGATAAGGAAAAAAAGAAAAAGCTAAGGTTATCATGGCAGTATTGAGCAAAGATGAGGATACTCTTTTGGTTCCATTTGCTCGATTGGGTTGGCTAATGCACGGGACACTCTCGTGCATCAATACGTGATCATGCAAGCAAGCCCCTTTCACTGGTCATAAATCAGCGGACTTTGATTGGGTGGCTATTAATCTATTGAACACTATCTCTAGGGTGATGATCATTGCCCACGTCATCTATCAGGAAATCAAATGAAAACAAAGAAACGAGGGACACTTGTGGGATTTGGCCAATTTAGTAAGAGGCGAAGGAATAATTTGCGTGCTGACTACGCGGCTTGGATTGGGTTGGTTGGGATTTGGTGAAATTAGTAAATATGGCACCTATCATCGTTATTATAAAAAGGCCGAACACTCAAGAACAAAATGAAACGTGAACCGAAATGTCTTGTCTCGTCAAATTCAAACTTCACTCCCCCCCCCCTTTTTTGGCAATTAATTGATCCTTTGGTCGGCAACGTATTCTTTAATCAGTTCCAAATTGTGTATCATCAAAACGGAGACCCACGTGACAGAGGAATTTCATACTTGTAATTTCAAAGTACATGTTTTGTTGGCAAAGGAAAGAAGCAACGATGCTTAAACAAAATAGGATTTTATGTCCATTTATACATGGTATACGTCCACATGACATTGTTCAAACTCTGCTCGTCATTAGTCTAGCTATGAACTTCTTCTCTTATCGTTACAATTTAGTCGTACCAACTTCCAGAAAAATAGGATTTTCTGTCCATTTCCATAATTGTTAACCTTCTGCATGGGAACTTACGGTTGCAGCATACGGTTCAATTCCTAAAAAGGCACAATCTCATGATAATTCGCAGAAAGAAGTCGTTTTCCTTCGCTCCAATAGAAAAATAAGTTCTTTACTTATACAAAGAGAAAAATCTCAACCACCGCCCGCAGCGGCTGCGTTGGCTTGCGCTCTGGTCCCCCCACGAAGGGACCAGAGTTCAAACCCCAGCGTAGTCGTTAGGGATTCTTAAGTGTGGCGCCGTGGTGGTGGGTCCTGCGCTAGCGTCACCCCAGGTTTACTCCTCCGGCTGTCGGCCGTGCGGGGGGTTCCTGGGTTACCAAAAAAAAAAATCTCATTGTATTATACCATAATTTGTAGACCCATGATATGTATACTTCAAGTTATCGAGCATCTACGTGTTATTAATGAGTATATATTTCACGATTTGTATTTTGTCCACCATCAGAAGAAAAAGCATTTTTTATGATTTGTACAATTTTGCCTCTTGTAACGCGTATTGGGTGGTCCAGAAAGATTGTGGGACCCGTCTTTCCATGTCGTTTTTCTTCTATGTCTAATGCAAACTTCAAACGTCGTAATTAATAGTAGGAACTCTAAGTCCAAATCACATTGGTTATTATGAAATAGTAAGGATAAATAGAACGAGAGGAAAAATGAACATTTCAGCAAGGGCTAAGTACAGATTCTAGATGGAAGTGATAAATAAAAATCACATCAGAGTGCAACCATCAAACTTATGATATTTTCTATTTATAAACTACTTCTATTGCTTCAGATTGTTGCCCGAGAGTTGAAAAATTTTGAAATATTGTGGGTGAAAAGATATGGAAATCTCGTGTAGGAGCTGGTAACAATTTTCCTTAGGTATTGATCTGAGTTGTTTCTCTTTCGACAGCGAAACTCGTATTTCATTGTCTCACCCAACCTTCCTAGCTATATGTGCATGGAGATCTAACACGATGGAAATGTGGAAAGTTGTATTCATCTTGATTTTGTGCAATAAGATTTCTAAATGATCTAGATACGTTATGAGGAAGTCCGTTTGATTAATGAGTGATCGCCACATACTTGTGATGACAATGAAGTGGAAATAAAGATAAATTGATGGGCAAGATCTTATTTATACAATTCTTCGAATTATGTCTTGAGTTCCACTTATTCAAGTTACATTCGAATCATATGAAACTTTGGATTTGATCTCGTGGATAAGGAAAAAGAAAAGGCTAAGGCTATTAAAGCCATGGAATCGTCATATCATTCTAGTATTAAGCAAAGATGAGTATACTCTCTTGGTTCCATTTGCTTGATTGGGTTGCTAATGTATGGGAGCAACAAAATGTGATCATGTAAGCAAGCCCCTTCGTTGGTCAAAAAGCAACGGACTTCGATTGGGTGGCTATTAATCTATCGGACACTATCTCTAAGGCGATGCTCATTGCCCACGTCATTATTCAAGAAATCAAACTACTTCTTTTGGCCCCCCAAAAGATATAAAAAATAAAAAAAAAACATAATATTTCCGTGTGGGGCCCGCGGATAATGTGGACTTTTGCATTGAGACGACGATCTTCAAGCCTGAAATGGTCGGCGCATACGTGGCCACTGGCCAGCCGGAAATCCACGTGAAGAAGAAACGAGTGACATTCGTGGGATCAACATTATTGTTATTTTTGGTCGAAACCTTATCATCATTATTCAAAGGGCGAAAACTCAAGGAAAAAACAAAACATATGAACCGAAATGTCTCCTGTCATCAATTTCACGCCCCTAGTGAAATGTGGTTCATATCTCCCTACGACAGAACAACACAGGAATCTCGCACCCAGTGAACGGGCGAGGATTCAAGGGACCGGCCCCGGCGGGGATTGTAGGGGCTTGAGGGCTTCTTTATTTTAAATTCACGAATTTATTAGTAATTTGAGTTTATAATCACGAATAGCTATTGGATATGTATGTTCTCTTTCGCTTGTAATTGAATGATATAATAGAAAGATCCGATGTGCTAATTATAGTGAAATCATATACTGAATGTAACTCTAATTTAAGGATGAACTATTATTGTGTCTCGATTTATTCTTATCATTTTTTATTCTCTATTTCTTTGTGATTGTGCGCCGATTCTTAACACCTCCTGCCATTTGTTTTTGCAATTACTTGATCCTTTGATCAGCAACGTTGTCTTTAATTAGTTGTAAATAAGGTATCATCAAAATCGAGACGCATGCCACATGGAAATTTTCGACACGTAATTTCATGCCCAACGACTTTTTGGAGATAGGCGAAGGGGAAACAAAATGCTTAACCAAAATATACGGATGTGATTGCCATCCGTGCCAGCTAATAAATAGACACGATACGTCTAATTAGGTTCGTCCGAGCTCATCACTCAAAGCAGGTGGCTTTTGACCTTTTTAGAGTTAGAAAATTCTTCCGTCTGTTCCTTTGATCTATAAACAAGTATTGCTTTTGTCTGTCTCTTGCGTCAACGATATAAGACAAACTCAACCATGTGACATCTTAAGTGGGTCGTCAGGTATCGTTATCTTCTTTTGACGAAGTTTGGTGCCATTGTTCTAGACTTGCATATATTGCCTTGCTCTAGAAGTCCCACTTCCCGCAAGTGCTCGCCGGACACGTGTGTTGTTTGTTTTTTCTAAACTCTAGGAAGTCTTCCCTTGTTATGAACATAGTCAGCAAAATCTCTGTCCGATCTAATTAACAATTCAAATGTATCTACGTACAGTCGTCTTCGTATCTAATCCTATATATTTTGTCCTAGTAGGGGTACAATAATGGACGACATACTATAAATTGAATGGCCCTTTTGTGCCTTTATGGCGACTGATTTAGAGGGTGAAAATATATTCGGCTTTTAATTAATCTTTTTTACCTATATGGACATGGGAGATTATTAATTAATCACCATGAATGTAGACTTTTCAAACCAAAGCCCAAACAACATGGCACCTTTCTTAGACGAGATGCATGAGCCTCTCTCTGCCTCTCTCTCTCTCTCTCTCTCTCTCTCTCTCTCTCTCTCTCTCTCTCTCTCTCTCTAAATGTTAATTAATTTTCCAGAAAGCCTTGTTTGTTGACCGTTTCCTTTTAATCGCAATTAGATCCATTACTTAAGGTAGTTGTAGAGCATTTGATCCCAATCGACCAAAGCAAATTAATACGTAAATTTTTTTTAATTTTCTCCAAATATATTGGACAAAACGTGACAATTTTTCTTTTTGTCTTTTGGTGGACTTTAGTTCATCATCGCCAAAAGAATGAGACGGAACCATCTCTTACTCCCCCCATCCACCCCACCCCCCCACCAATATATCTCAACTCAAATTCATACCCCACCCCTCTATTTTTAGAAATTTATGGATCTTTGGGTCAGCAACGTATTCTTCAATCATTTCCAAATAATCTATCATCCAAATTGAGGCGTACGTCAGGTAGGAATTTCACACATCTATCTTACTGGAATTATCGCACTTGTGCTGCGCCACTACAGAAATTTAGCCGATTTATAGTTTAAGGAAACTGCTTATGTGATGTTGTGTTCAGGAAGAAACCGGCGGGTCCCCCTAGCAGATCTTTCACCAGCTTTGTTTTATTTATTACCTTTTGAAAGCTTCGAGTAATTCCCTAAACCCTATAGCTACCAACTTTGTAATGCGAATTTCTATCTGTGATCTAAGAAAAGGTGCTGGTTAGATCAGAGTTTAGTCAGCAGACAATTTCATTTCATTTCGTTTCTTTTCTTTTCTTTTTCATCAATCAATGAATCTTTATGTCCGAATATGTCGGCATCTACAGAATGTATTGTGCAAATTCAAAACCAACCTTGCCACCATCTAGATTAAACACGCTATACTAAAGATTTGTGTACCTATGCTATCCCAAGAAAATATGTTTAGAGAGCCAAGACGTACACAGATCGCGTCTTGTTTTTTCATCGCTTTTCGTTTTTTTTTAATTCCTCAAACGATTTATGCCGAACTCAATTGCTCTCAACCATGACGCAGGCGATGCAACATGTTGTCTTCTTCCTCTAAGCTCGAAGATTTAAAATGGGTCCCCCTTTGTTTTTTTATGTTTTATTTTTGCTTGATCGTCGCCTATGCCAGCAACCCCTCCTGCACTACTCGAACCTAAGACATTCTTCCTTCTCTCTCTTTGCTCAGTGTGCTCTCTTGCTCCAACTTCAATCTCTCCCACTCAGAATCAACCCAGACTTGTGTTCCTACCTTCTTCAAATCCTCTCCTAGTCTCAATCGATAAAAACCCACCCGGCTCCTATTCCGTCAAAGCACCCAAGTTTTCTTTTTTTCCGACGAGTGACAAGACCAATTTACGTTTCTAAGCCATTATAAATCCCGTCTCTCTCACCGAAGTCCGTCTTTTCTCGCTTCTTTGTGATAACAAATCCCACTTAAGTTTCTAAACCATTATAAATCCGTCCCTCTCGCCCAAGTTCATCTGCTCTCTCACCTTCGTGAAAACCAGGTCTCTATGTTTTTCTTTGTTTTTCCGACGAGTTGACAGATTCCACGCCATTATAAATCCATCTCTCTCGCCGAAGTCCGTCTTTTCTCTCACCTTCGTGAAAACAAAACCCAATTAAGTTTCTAACCCATTATAAATCCGTCCGTCTCCCAAGTCCGTCTGTTCTCTCACCTTTCCGAAAACAAGCCATCATAAATCCATCTCTCTCGCCGAAGTCCGTCTGTTCTTTCTCCTCTGTGAAATCCAGGTCTCTCTCTCTCTCTCTCTCTCTCTCTCTCTCTCTCTCTCACTTATCATCAAACCAGACCCAACGTACCTTTTCGCTCAGTCCACTCAGAATCAATCCATACTTGTGTTCCTACCTTCTTCAAACCCTCACCTAAGTCTTAATCTAGAAAAAACCTGGTCATCTGAACCCAACACTACTAAAAATCCCTTACGGGAAGCTTTAGCTGTTAATTGGTCCCAGAGAGACCGAAAGTTGACTATCTTCCAGACGTTAGCAGTGCTTCGGCCGCAACAAAAGCTTCATCAGGCCCTTGTTAATCAGAAGGTCCTCCACCCACTCATGTTCCGTTCGCTCTTTTAGGCGCGTCAGAGCTAATCTAAGACCAGCTGATCAAGCACGAGAGGCTACAGAAGGACCCCAAAGGGATAAAATGGTGGCTCAGATCATCAACAAATTAATGACATTATGGATGCTAATCTGGGGCACCGTGGTCAGAGAGGAAGAGCTTAATCCCGGGGATCATATTTACACGTATCGGCGGTTTGGCCTGTACTCGCATCACGGTTGGGCATTCATCCTCTTTTTCCTTTTCCATTGATCTTTATTGTTTTTTCGTAACATGGTTAACTGCTCGACTAGATCATAATTTGTGATCTTTCATTTTGCCAAAGGACAGTAGCCGTATGTGCTTGACACGATAGTTCAACACAACGACTGTCAAATCTCGCCGTCGTTTCGTCGTTGAGATTCTTCTTTTCGTTTCCCCGAACGATGACATTCTCGGTTAAGTCTCAGCTCTCACCCGCACTTTTTGGCCCCTCTTGTGGGACCCGCTCATTTGTCCATTTCACCCACTATCTATGCTTGCATATAAAATTAGTGGTGAGACTTTTCTAAGAATATTCTTCTTCACATTTCCTGAAAGGTCAAAATTAGTCGGCATAAGTACGTACCTCAGTCAAATCACGTAAGATTCTCCATTAGTCTTTGATTCTCCAACACGAATCCTAATATATTAGGATTCACTTAGACAATCCTCTCTCGCTAATTGATCCACGTCTATTCGCTTCTCGGTCCCTATTAATAAGTTGATTATGTGGTTAATATTTGCTATGGTGATTTAGACAATCGATTTTTCTTTATTGCACAAACTCATTATTGATTCTAATAGGAATTTACATTGGCGAGGGCGATGTAATTCATCTCACTAGAACAGGAGTCGACAAGACTTCCCTTGATTCCTTTCGACGCAAAGGCAAGAAACTCGATTCCCTCCATTCATATGCATATGGGCGGCCACTGTTGGAGTATTGGCTGACATGGCGGGGGACTCGCACGACTTTACTCAATACCAAATCGCCCGAGGAAGTCGTAAACAAGGCTTGGGAACTTCATGAGGGTGACAGTTTCGGCGAATACAATCTCTTGCATAACAACTGTGAGCACTTTGCCACTTTTTGCACAACCGGCATTCGGGCAAGCACACAAACATCATTAATGGGTGCTTTTGAGCTGAAGTTCAAGGAATTCAAAGACTGGGCAATCAAGATTCTGCAGGGAATTGAGCTCAAGTGAGCCAAGAACCCGTCCAAATGGCCTTCACCCATCTGTCTATATGCTAGCAATTATTATCATCTTTTCGAGAGAGTTATTGTTTGTCAACGAGCAGCAAAAAGGAAAGAGAGTTTAATCTTTCAAGTCCAATTTAACAAACAGTGAAATCACACTTTGTTACACACGTATATTGAAACAGCGATCTCTCTCTCTCTCTCTCTCTTACTGTTGACAATATTGTCATTGGTTCCTTTTCATTTATGATTTTTATTCTTTCATTATATTAATGCTTTACACCGTCAAAGCGTGAAATGACGATGACACCCTTTTACGGCATTTAATGAGGTTCGGTTGGGTCTTTCTGGGTAAGTGATGATGTAGGGACGCATGAGCCCCACACGACAAAAGAAGATATATCTATGATTGGGACGTCTTTTCGAGACTTTCCTGTCGCTCGTGACAGTTAGAGAAATGTCCGGCGCACGTGTGGGGGATCTTAATTATTAACGATACCTGGAACATACCACCAAATCAGATCTTGTCCGCCGATATTTAATGATGTCCGGTCCCTTCAGGATGTCTTTTGCCGTTTTAATTTTTTTATTTCGAGGCTTGAGTATTTGGAATCTCTAAACACGTAAAGAACGTTCTAAAATAATTATTATTTTTATCCAGCCTTTCAAACCCAGCTCGCCTTACCGTGCGGTCAAGGCGACACCCGCAAGAACTGTTGGCGGATTTGGGTGGCAACTCGGGTATACATAGCAAACTTAATTGTTGGGTAGGCTAGAGCTGCTCGATGAAGTTCTTAAGCTAGGAGAACTGGGCTGCTTTCGGCCAAATCAAAATGGCACGAGCTTACTCTCTCTCTATCACACACCTACATACGCACAATCAATATGGGCACATTTTGAACTTAAGGCATGGATGGTTCAATCCAACTTGTGCTAACAAGCATATCCATTGGCCGAGCTAGTTCATAGAGTACAGAAAATGAATCTGCAATGAGCGGAGGTGATGAATAAAGAATTACTGACCGTGTCCGAGAAAGATGGCCGAGTTGGGATCAATCGTCTAAGAAACAGTGTTATCTATCAGGTGCAACTAATTCTTTCCATGGTTTCCACAACTCCATTCATCAATGGCAGGTGCTTGGGTGAATAGCGGAGACATTGGAATGCGAGTGTGGCTTCATAAAGAGCACCCTTTAGAGGATATTGCCCTTCCAGTCGAGAGCCCACGATTCTAGTCAATTCCTTTTAGAAAGATGAGGTTGGACCGGACCCCCTCCACCAAAATCTGCTGATCAGTCAGACGATTTACATCATACACTCGCATTCCCGTCTGAAGCTCAACCAGTATCATCCTAAAGCTATAGACATCGCTCTTCACATATAAATGACCTGTTCAACCAGAATGATGTGATTATCATAAATTTGCTAAGCATGGCTTCAGCCATGGTCAAACTAAGTCCAAAGCGCAGTGTTCTCTGCTATGATCACCCCAAGCACTTCAGAAAGCCCATCAGATTACCTGTGGCTATGTACTCGGGTGCTGCGTAGCCATAAGTTCCAATAACCTATGTCGTCACATGTGATCTGTCTTCGTCAGGACCCTATCTTGCCAAACCGAGGACTGTCAAAACACATCCAAACAAAAGGTCAAAGTGGATAAGGTCTCTTTTCTACTGCAAGCGTGATCTATACATCACTAACCTTGGACATTGCAGATTTAATAGGCTTAGCTCGGGCTAATGACTGGTATTATAACCTACCTATAAAAAGATTAGCTTGGGAGTATGCAATTTACACTACCATAACAACAAATCCCCCCAACCAAAAAATAAGAAAAACATAATCGGGTGGTGAACCCGGTTTTGAAGATACTTTGCTATGATAACTCCCTTGTTATATGTGAAAACCTAGCCAGAATGAAAGCCTGAACGCATAAGGTTTCAAGTTCTTGCTGCTTCCAGAATGCAGGAGGGAATTGCAAAAAGAGGGATGATGCAAACTTATGTGAGTTATTTCAGCACAAGACAAGATTTTGGAACCAGATTTTAAAGGTAACAACGTGGTATTGCTTAATTTAATCTAAGCAACGAACATGAAACTTACTGAGTTTAGCAATATGTTTGAGGGCTTGAAATCTTTGCAGATTATTTGCCTGTCTAAATGGTGCAAGAACACGGGGCCTTTGGCTGCTCCTACTGCAATTTTAATCCATGTGACCCATGGAAATGGTTTAATGGCCGAGCCCCCCTGCAGCAGGAAAGACACATGATTTGTGCAGTACATTGAAACAAGAAAAGATCATATTTGCCAAAAATTTAAGGCAAGCATGTATATATCGCCCAAGAAAGAACCTTACTTCCAAAGAGAAGGTTATTTAGGGTACCCTTTGGGATGAACTCATGGACAAGACGTAGCTCTTTATCCTCCAAACAGTATCCATTATTAGCTTGACAATGTATGTATGAGATAAGCTGTCCAGGAAGTTCACCACCGACTGCAAAAAGTCATCACTCTCATATCAAAATAACCTCATAATTTCACATTTCTTTAGTATGCGAAGCAAACTGGAATCCCCCACAGGAGAAAAGAGGTGATAGAACGACCAATTGTGTGATAAGAAATTAAAGAAACCCACAACGGCACCCTAAGAGCCATCTACCATGGATGCACCCTACAAATTTTAGATGGTAGGAAATAATCTGAATAAAAACTGCAATGAAATATTCAATGATCCATCATCACCCATGTTCAATAGTAAATCCGGACAAATGAACTGCATGGTTGAATTTCATATGCCTTACTGTAAAAACACAACCTCATATTCATGTAAACCGAAAAGTAAGCAAATCTTAAGTGCTCAACCTAGTTATAAAGCAAGTAAACATCCCTCGCGTGATTTTGACATCGGCAAAGCCAATAGAAGATAAGATTGATGACTGTATGGGTGACCATGTAGGTCTAAAACACAAAATCATACAACCTCTGATATGCAACATGAGAAAAGAATGCACTCATCTTGTGTAGTAAAAAGTAGATGTCCACCTTACAAGAAAGACAATAGCATCTTGAGTGACGATCAATTTTGAAAAATTCAAATGCTAAATAGATTTATGTGGAGGTTAAGTCCTTCCCTCTCAACTTTTCCCTTTTAAAAGACTTGTATGCTAATAACATGTTGACCTCCATTTAACAGGTGATTCATGAAAAAGAAAATGGCATAATCTTATTCATTCTTCCAAGGATACATGAAGAAGAATAGTAATGTCCAGTGTCTCCTAAAGTAGCATAAGTTTGGACTCAAACAAATATGTCACCTCACTTTCAAGGCCGGCCAGTATATTTTTCCACAAATAAAAAATCCTCACCAAGGATGGTTTTAGCTCCTAGAACTATGTTGAGAAATTCAAAAGTGGCTAATGTCGTAAAACTCATAATGGGATTTAATGTTTCAGGTACATCGTAGTGACATCCTCTGAGTTTGGCTTAAAAGGCAAGGAGTCACAATAGTTTCTGATGCAGGGCCTAAAGTACTTTTGTGAATTGCAAGAAGAGTCCCTACATTCAAAATTTACAAGCTATCGCAAGACTTTTACCATAATATTTATAAACAATGAAGATTCAGAAGATGTTTCTACACCAGCTCTCAAGAACCTTAGAGATAGAAGCTAAGGGCGCGTTTGGTAACGTTTCTATTTCTGGGAACAATTTCTTTTCAGACATAGTTTTTTCTATTTCTATTTTGTGGAAGAGTTTCTAAGCAAAATAATGCGTTTGGTAACTGCACAAAATTTCTATTTCTAGAACAAAAATGCGTTTGGTAATTGCATAAAATTTCTATTCCCAATTTTTTGCATTCAAATCTATATCTTTTATTTAATTATAAGTGCAAGTTATAAGTGAAAAAAAAACCAATAAGCATGATTTATTGGTTTGTCTAATCCTTTTTAGGGGTTTAAAACCCCTTTTAATCCCTAAACAAAGGAATCTTCAAAAATACTACTTGGGCACCTCAAAAATTTAAATTTCATTCAAAGTGGGTAGTTACAGGTATTTTAAGCCATTATGTAAATTTTTTATATATTTTTTTGTCGTAAAATTTATTAAAATTTTTTACTTTCCCTAAATTTGATTCTTTTTATTTTTCCGAAAATTTTTTATGAAATTTTTTTAATTTTTTCAATTTCGGAATTTTGCAAATATTTAAGGGTTTTCTGAGTTTTTCTGATTTTTATGGATCTTCTGAGAATTTTTTTGATTTATATGAATTTTGGGAATTTTTTAATTTTCTAATTTTTTATGGGATTTTTCTGAAATTTTTCTAATTTTTATGAATTTTCGGAATTTTTTAATTTATTCTAAGCCATTATGTGAATTTTTATTTTTTATTTTTTTGGGAAAAATTTTATTAAAACTTTTTACTTTCCCAAAATTTGTCTCCTTTTATTTTCAAGAAAGCTTTTTATGAATTTTTTTAATTTTTTCAATTTCGAAATTTTGCAAATATTTAACGGTTTTCTGAGTTTTTCTGATTTTTATGGATCTTCTGAGAATTTTTTTGATTTATATGAATTTTGGGAATTTTTTAATTTTCTAATTTTTATGGGATTTTTCTGAAATTTTTCTAATTTTTATGAATTTTCGGAATTTTTTAATTTATTCTAAGCCATTATGTGCATTTTTTTATTTTTCATTTTTTTGGGAAAAATTTTATTGAAACTTTTTACTTTCCCGAAATTTGTCTCCTTTTATTTTCGAGAAAGCTTTTTATGAATTTTTTTAATTTTTTCAATTTCGGAATTTTACAAATTTTTATGGGTTTTCTGAGTTTTTCTGATTTTTATGGATTTTCTGAGAATTTTTCTGATTTTTATGAATTTTTGGAATTTTTGGAATTTTTTATAATTTAATTAATTTTTTTAATTTTTTATTATTTCTGCCGAGAATGGATCGGACCGGTGCTTTGAGACGGTTTGCAGACGACGGAGGATGGAGGAGGAGCTAAGGTTGCGGCTTGAGGATCGGACCTTTCTATTTCTATTTCTATTTCTAGGAATAAAGAAGTAGATTTTTTCTACTTCTTATTTCTGCTTCAAATCTATTTCTTGGCCACTTTTCTATTCTAGGAAATAGAAAAATAAAATGCGTTACCAAACGGATTTCTGTTCTTTTTTTGTTCCAAGAAACAGAAAAACAGAAAAATAGAGAAACAGAAGCGTTACCAAACGCACCCTAAGCTGGCAAAGCTTCTCTCCTCCTACTTGTTTCCTCCACTTCCGTGCTGTTTGGCTGCTGGAAAACAGACATGCATGTAATATGCACTACAAAACTAAGATATAATAACTGTAGGACAAGATTGTGGAATCTCAAGATTAGATCAAGAGCACAGGTGCTCACTTGAGGTATCTATATAGATCACATGGTCCAAGGAATTACAGCAGCTTGCCTTCTCATCCACACACCCTGAGATAGCCACTCAAATGTGCTTTTCAAAACAGATATGCCTTATCCATTTGTGTCTCATCACTTTACATCCTGACAACCTGTTCAGCAAATTGGTGAAAACAGCTCTTCTCGAAATTCTTTGACTATTTGAATCTCCAATGGTACATGCATATGGTAACTTATATGAGCCATGTATTTCACCCAGCACTGTGCCCGCTGTTTTGATTTTGAACAGAGATAAAATAAACACCAGAAAATTTACGGCACCAGGCGAAGGATAGGCAAATTTTTGTTCTTATATTGCATGTATGAAAATACTTAAACTAACCCCAGAAGTCCTTGAAAACAGAATCTCACAAGATTTTTTTAATGTTTTTATGTGGACTTGAACCATACAATGGAAAAGCAAGCTGACTTTTCTCCAAGCTCTTGCATAAAATTGCTCGACACCCGTGGTCATAGGACAAGTCAGGGACCCTAAAATAAAGGATAAGAGGAGCAAGCATTGTCTTCTCCTAAAAAATTGGAATCCTGACAGAATAATCTGGTCCACATCATTGATCAAACCCCCTGAAATATGTGTTCAGTTGCGCAACGACATATACAAAAGGAAGAAAGCAAATTGAGATAGTGAGCTTCATATGAAATTAGCCACACAAAACGAGAACAATCAAGCGACAAAAAAGAACACTAACATCCATCATCTCATTCTCATTTTGCTACAACAAATTATGTATCTGGACACGATTCTTCCCCCACCAACATAATAGAGCTTCTTGCTAAAAATGCAATAGTGATTAACATTAAATACTGCAAAACACATTCAAACCAAGCTTTCCTGAGAGGAACTAAGATTACCTTCCCTCTTTGAATCCTTGCATGCTCTCTAGGTTCAATTTTTTTTATTGCAATTGGAGTGATTCTTTTGCTCTGGGAAGACCCCTTCTCATCAAGGCAGCCTGTGAAGACTACCAAAACCACCCTTGCCAAAAATTGTATCAGATCTGTAGCTTCTTGTTCCAACTTTGAGCTCTACAAAACTAAAGACTCTAACATCTGAAGTGAGGCAACATAACCATTTGGAATAGACTCATTCGACCTCCCTCCCAAGCTCCTGCTCAGATCATCCTCAGAAGACAATGAACTAAACAGTCGCAGCTGGTCCTCCAGTGACTACACAAGTGGAGAGAAAAAGGTGAAGAATTTGCCGTGGGCTGAAGACATGAGCTAGAGATGAGAAAGAACTAATTGAGTTATAGAGATGTCAGCGGGTGGGAAAAGAGTGAGTTAGCGAAGTTACAATCTCAAGTTGTAGTGGACATGTGGATGAAGCATATTCCTTCATAATCCGCTTTGTCTGTAAGTAGGGGCTTGCATGAATTTCAGGATAATTCAGAAAACAGAAGGGCAATAACTAGTATGACATGCAGAATATCTAGAAGATGTCTAGTTAGGATTCCAGCTCTTGCATTGAAACTCCAAACACAGTGTTAAAAAGCCCTTTATCCCGAACGCTCAAATTGTTGGGACTGAATCCATCTTGTATATCAAACATGTTCCATACATATGCCATGACCAATGTGATACATTCTCGTGACAAATGCCTTCTTCTTCTCCTCATCCATATCCGCTCTCTCAATCATATTATTCTCATTTCTTGTCTCAATTTCTTTCTAATTTTCTTTTGCCACAGTATTCCAGCTAAAGCATCAAAACTTAATTGATTGATCCAATGAAATGCCCAAACCAAATGTGAAGGGTAACAAAGTCCAACCACAGGAATCCATTGGAGGAAATGGGATAAGTTGAAAACCAGGAAAACTGAGGGCAGTTTAGGCTTTAAAGATCTTGTTGCGTTCAACAAGGCAATGCTCAGGAGACAGGCATGTCGCTTGCACAGGCACCTACTGCCCTGTGGAGTCAGCTGATGAAAGGAGTCAACTACCCTCGAGGAGAGTTTTGGAACACAAACAAAGGCCATCGCCCCTCCTAAGGGTGGCAAAGCTTATTGGCGGGAAGGGAGCTGATTGAGCCTGAAGTGAGATCAACAGTGGTAGACGGAAAAAAGGTCAAAATTAGGGGAGACAAATGGCTATCCCTAGGCAAAATTGGTGGTCCGGTGAACTAAAATGATCCCCATCTCGTTGAGGAGCTGATAAATCAGGAAACTATGGAATGGAAAATCCAGAAGCTAACAGAGCTTTTTGATTAGAATGTGGTGCAAGCGATACTTTCAGTCCCACTAAGCCATAATCCCACGACTGACAAGCTAATTTGGACCGGAAATAGCGAGTGTTCCTACTCGGTTAAAAGTGGTTACAACAAAATCTTGATCCCAGGACAAGAAATCAAACGCCGACCAGGCATCGTCATCATATCAGCCCCCCCAGAACACTGAGGACCACAATATGGCAGGCTCATTCGTACCCGAAGGTTCGGTTCTTCCTATGGAGCGTACGCAATGATGCACTTCCAACTAAGGAAGACCATTATAGAAGTGGAATGGTAGATACCTGATCCGCTTTGCCCGGTGCGCCGAAAAGCCCCAGAATCTCCTCAGCACCTCGGTGCGCCGAAAAGCCCCAGAACCTCCTGAGCACCTCCTCCTCCTCCTCCTTCGCGACTGGACAAGTCTCGCCGGTACACTACGGTCGACCCGGAACAGTAAAACCGAAACCCGGCCATATATATATATATAGAGTCGAGGAAGCGTTCAATTCACAGATGCTCTTCGAGAAACGGAATCGCAGCACGGGGAAGCGTACGGGACAAGACAACTCGCCATCCCGACCGCTGGATCCCGCCGCCTGTGGCTTCTTGGACGTTGGAGCTGTCGCCGGAGGCTTGCGGAGATGCTCCCCGAGGGCTCGGGCTCCACCATCGATGGTTTCGCCAAGGAAATCAACGCTCCTTCGCGCCCCCCCCCCCGTTCGTGTGGAGAAAAAGGCAAGTGAGCCGAGGAAGCAGGGGAACTGATGTGGCGATCTGTGCTCAGATCACCAGGCAGATCTACTGATAGCTTATCAACCGTATCTTATGTTCTGGGCCAGGCCGAAAGTCCATGGGCTAGGCTTGACCTTCCACTGTGATGGACGGTTGGGTTTCTCGAAGACGAGGGACGAGAGGCCGATGTGGAAGACGAAAGCGACAGGGAGAGGAGGAAAAAGAGACGCTGCTGTTGCAGAGAGCGAGCTTTAGAGAGAGGGTAACCAAAGAAGAGAAGAAAATCTGACGAGTGAATCCATTATGGACACGTGGTGATCAATGGCAAGACACGCCTAATGCCCAATATTTTCCTCGTATCTGATGATGCTCGGACCCATCCGGATGTTCTTTGTAGTTATAATTTCGTTAATATTTTGCAAGGCATATATCATTTTCCTTTCGATGGCTGGTTCATAATAATATAGTCACTTATTTAGTAAGCCCTACGTGAACATGGAAGGTAGAACTTGTCCCGGGAGGTTTACGATGGGGCGGCAATTATTTTCGTGACCAGAGGTCGCGCGTTTTTTCCAATCCGGCCTCGTAAATGCAGCTTTGCCCTATCGTGTGATTGAGGCGTCAGCTGCGGAATTGTTGGGGCATTTTGGGTCGTGACTTGGGCAACGAGAGTAAACTTGAGCATTGAGCAGGCTTAGGCTTGGGCTGCTCAGCAAAATTCTTAAGCTCGAAGAGCATGGCCGATCGATTTCGGCCAAACCATGGCAGCTCCGGCTTACTCTCTCTCTCTCTCTCACACCCTCACACACAATCAGGATGGGCGACTTTGAACTTTAGGCATGGACAAGTCAGTCCTTTTAGAACATCGCATATCATTTAACAAATGGTTTATATATTCTTTATATATATGTGGTTTCCTTTCACCTATTAGTTTAAACTTTTGGGTTGGATTTTCTAACATGGTATCAAAGCTTATGGGTAGTAACCTTGTTAGTCAAATTTCACATATCACTCATAATCCGACCTCATGCAAAAGGGGGTGGATTCATATGTTCTTTATATGTGTGGTCTCCCTAAGTTAGACTTTCTAACAAGTCCAACGTGAGCCAATAAGCACATAAGCCAACCTAGTTCACACCCAAGTTCTTTGCGGCCCAGTTGACACGCGACTAATTAACTATGAAAGTGAGAAATGCAGCACACACAACAAAAGTGCGAACGATTCCCATCAAATCTATATACATGAATTATTTTTGGCTCTACAGCTCAACTACCATCCCTTCTCCAATAACTGTCTTTCTTTGCTCTACGAAGTTACAAAACCTATGTATATCGTTAATAGTATCGCACTACAGTACAAAAGCAATTATTGACAAAGTGTGTTGAAGAAATGCCATGCCGAACACATATTGGGAAAAGGACTGCAATATTTCTCCAAGAATTCAACAATGCGTTGATTGGACGGTTCGGCGACATCCAAAACCATTCCCCAACCAATTCACAAAGCCCATCATATATTCGGGTGCTGCATAGCCATAAGTTCCAATAACCTGTGTCATATGCGATGTCTTTATCCGGTCCCTTTTCTGCGAAAATCCATGAAATCCCTATATTTGATTTAACTTCATGGGGATCTGATCCATGAGTTTGCACACTTTGCCTTATTATTACATGAAATGGGTGCATGTAGGAGCTGAATTGAGTACAATCGTTGAACTAGACGTGCTGCCAGTAAGATCCACATGATCCAATGGATGATATGCTCCGCGCTCATGTGTGTCGGGAGTATGCAAGTATTTCTCTTTTGAAGTTCTTCTAATTCAATCGAAATTGGGACGTTAATATTAATATGTAATTTATATGCATTGTGGAGTCTCTTTGTAATTATATTTTTATCTGTACCATGATTGCAATTAATTATTCTCATAAATATATATCATGCAATTCTAATTGAGGTTAGGTCACCATACAATGTTTATAATTATTGCGTCATTTTTTTAACAGCCGATGGCAGTTATGATGCGACGTCATGATTCAACGTAGTCAAGGGGGTAAAATGGAAGTTTGGGATTAAAGAGTGAAAATGTTCAGGGATGCTCACGTGCCGCAACTTCTGACTTTTTCGTATGGGATAACCAGAAGTTGGCCATATGTAAACTAGCGTACTTCCTACATCTAGGGCCATTTGGTTCGGCTTTGAGAAAATGCATTGGAAAAATACAAATATCTTTAGACTAAAGAGGTTTTTAAAAATGCAAGTAGTGTTTGGTAAGTATTTTTTAAAATCAACTTGGGTTAAAAGACTTTTGCTAATTAAAAAAAAAAAGCTCAAAACGGCAGCCACCGCCGCCTGCCAAATCTGGTCGCCGACCAACCCCCGACAGCTAGATCTGGTCACTGGCGACCGCCGCCTGAGGTCGCACGACCCCGACGACTGCCGCCTAGGGTCGCCGGACGTCGGACATCGCCTGTGTTGAGCAACCCAAGCCCAGCATTGCCTGGGTCGCGCGACCCAAGCCCAGCGTTGCTCATTGCGTAGTCACCATCACCTTGGTGTCTCTTCCAATCTTCGATTATTTTTCGAATTCGGGAATTCACACTTACTATCAATTCACACTTTTTTTTTACCACAATTCACACTTTATTTGATTACCTAGGACAACTAACGATTTTTTGTTGGACCAACATTTAGTTAATCTGGTAGTAATACTTGATCCAAGAATGTCTTTATGTCGTTCCTTTCAATCTGTCTGTGAAAAATACTCAACTCTGGCCCAAGTTACATCTTTGTAGAATCATTGAATAAGAATAAGCTTGCCTGGTACTTAAGCGATCTCACTTGCCCGGAGTGTACGTTTTTTTGTTCTCAAATATTAAACTCCATGCAATGTCTTAAGGAACATTTCCTCCCCAACACACATGTTAGAATAATTAAATATTAAATCACATCTTTATTTAATAGCTTAAACTTTTAAAATAGTTGGTAGTGATCCAATAAAATCTCACATGGTATCAAAGTAGAAGGTCCTGAATTCAAATCTTTTCAAGCCCCATTTGTCTCTCTCATTAAATATGTTCACGTTTAAAACTAGACAAAAAGATCAAATTAAGCGTGAGAGGGAGTGCTAAAATAATTAAATGTTAAACCGTGTGTTCATCTAATAGTTTAAGCTTTTAGAACAGTTGATAGTGGTCTCACAAAATCTCACAATACATACAATTCACTGAGATGAAGAACTGTTTTTGGGTTATAACAATCACTTAAGTTCCTATATGGATGGATTGCAACATGCTCAACTCTGGAGAGCTCATATGAAAATTTGGAAAAAAAAAAAATCACGCGACAGCAAAACGTGATTGAACTAAGTTAGTAGAAATAAGACTCTGCAATCACCATGTGTGCTCATTTACACCAAATCGTGAGGAGACATCGAGACAATGTCCACGCTAGACCAAAAGCATTCAATGTTTGTATCCTGGATCCTACTGAACCATTGAGTTATGTTGGTGCTGTACTAAACTAAATATGTGTGGTCTGGAATAGCAATGGCCAACAGGTCGTGCTTGCCCAGGGACGACACGATTGGACCTGTGTCGAGCTAAGCCCATTAGGAAAAGGAGCGCGCCAGGCACTTTGCTCCCGAGCACTAGCCTGAGTGAAGAAAATGGGTACAGTGATTGGGCTCGGGGCCACATTGGTGGCCAAGGCCTTTGAAGTCGAGGCCGCCTAGCCAACTTTCAAAGAAAATCAGAAAATTTCTTAAGAATTATAGGTCTCTTCCTCTCATTTTCACCTTCATCCCTCTCTCACGATCGATTTCTAAAGAATTTCGACTTTCTAACTAATGTCATTTCGTATGTACCTCCGTGGATCATGTCCGGAGAGTCATCACCATATATGTTGACTGTCTGGTTTTTATTCCTCGTCCAAAAGCTGCAAAAAAGCACTACAATATTTTAAAGCTAACAGTCAACCTCTCCCGTTTTCTGTGGGTTAGAGGCTCAAAAAGCAACGAGAATATTCGACTCAAAAACTCTCACCGCCCAACATTGCTATCTGAAACGCACGACATCTGCTTTTTTTAGACTTCTCCTTGATACATAATGAGTCACAAATTAGTGTTTGAAACTAATCTTTCACATGTTTTTTTTTTGGTAAGGTTCTTTCACATGTTTCTATTCTCCTGTTGCTGAGAAATGGGCAACAAGCACAACATTGGAGGAAAAAGCTGTAATGTCCTTAAGTAGTAAGAGAATTGTATTAGTGTCGTCGACCAGGGAATTTTTTTTCCATATCAAAAATGGCGTTTTTTTTTATTGTTTGGAGAAAATAATCATATTTCACTAGGAAAATCAAATAGAATTTTTGTTGACATTGTCATCTTACGGAGGTGCCATCTTTTTAGCACAAAATATTCTCATATGTCCAGCAAAGTGACGTGTCACTTGTCCCGATGACATGAAATACACCTTATATTCCACGAGATATACCCCGTTCCAATTTTCCCTAGACTTACCCAACATATGAGGCAGCGATCGTCATGAATTAAAAGCCTGTATCCATGAAACGCGGATTATTACGTAAGATAGTTATGGAAACTGCCATGGAGATCGTAAGAATCGCACAATACAAAATACGATCAAGTTTCGTTGGTTCAGTACGATCCATGATACAAACATTGAATGCTTTTCAGTCTAGTGTGGACATTGTCTTGATGTCTCCTCACGATTTGGTGTACATGAGCAAACATGGTGATCGCAGAGTCTTATTTCTAGTGACTTAGTTCAATCACGTTTTGTGCTCGCGTGATTTTTTTTTTTTTCCGAATTTTCATATGAGCTCTCTAGAGTTGAGCATGTTGCAATCCATTCATATAGGAACTTAAGTAATTGTTATAACCCAAAAATTTTCTTGAGACACGTGGCGTCCAACAAGTGCCATGTTAGAAAAATTTGAAACAAAATGTAAATTAAATTAGAAAAAGCCTTTACCAAAAAAAAATAGAAAAAGCTATAAAAAAACAAAAGAAAAGGAAAACAAACCTAGAACCAGCAGCTGTGACGGTGGCCAAACCCTCGCCGGTGGCCACCGCCACAGCTACTAGGAAGGACCGGCGAAGGTCGCTTGGGCCTTCCCAAAGCCCGGCAACCCTCGTCGGCCCTGAGTGAGTCCCCAGCAAGGGCCTGTTGCCCCTAATCTGGGGGAGGGCACAAACCTCGCCCCAGATCTAAGCGAGGGTCGCCGGCCCTCGCCCGAGGCAGGCGAGGCCTCGCCCGTCCTCGCCTGCCCCGGGCAAGGGCCAGTGACCCTCGCTCAAATCAGGGGCGAGGGTCGTGCCCTCCCCCAGATCAAGGGCTGCATGCCATCGCCAAGGACTGGTGAGGCCTCACCCGGGGCCGGCGAAGGTCGCTAGGCTTCGGGAAGGCCCAGGCAACCTCCGCCGGCCCTTCCCGAGGCTGTGGTGGTGGCCACCGGCGGGGGCTTGGCCATTGCCACAATCGTTGGTTGGGGTCTTCTTCTCTTCTTTTATTTTATTTTTTTAAATTTTTATAGATTTTTCTAATTTATTTTTATTTTTGTTGACGTGGCGCTTATTGAACGACATGTATCTCAAGAAAAGTAATAAAATAAGACACATCAGCATTTTCCATTATTAAATTAGACGGTGTTAACTTTAGGACTTGATTGTACCTTTTACAAGTTTTAGGACTCAATTGCATTTTTGTGACAAGTTTTAGAATTTCTAGTGTACTTATCCCTATTTTTAATTTTTTTCTCTTAAATCGTAATAATAATTATTATTTAAAAAATTAATTAGAAAACAGTTCGAAAATTAGTATTTTTGAATATTTTTCTAAATTATGTGAATTATTTGATTAATAATCACGTCTAAATTTGATAAGCTTATAGGGCTATATAGTGGGATTTTACATGTGATCTTTACTACTATTGTATTATTATTATCATGCATGTTATTTCTAATTAGAATATAATTGCATAAATTGTCATGTTTTGAATGTTGTCACCTTAGTTAGGATTAGAACCTTATGTTGCATATCTGTCTTGATTGTTAATCGTTAATGATTGTGTACTTGCTTGATCACCTCATATGTTAGGAGATAGGTCCTAAAAACAATCTAAATTGCCTGACAAATATTTTCTGAAATGAATAGGCTGAAAGGTACCGAAAGAGCATTAGTCATTCAACTAGTGTAACAAAGTTCTTGAACTCATTTATTCTCTGGTTCGCAGAAGTAGGGTAATTCTCCCGTCACCTTACTAGGGTTTCTAATCGACCCACCCCAAATTGATTAGCAGCGACTCTTAAATAAAAATCACTTGCAAGTTAAAAACTTAAACCACAAGTCGTGACATGGTATAGACCTGGGAGAGCCCAAGTTAAGTCATAGACCTAGACTAAGCACATACCAGGCTACACCATTTTCCCTCTTCTACGAAAATTTGGCGGGTCACGATAGAGCACAAGATTGAGTGAGGGCAAGAGAGATGGGTTGAGTTTAAATAACTTGTAAACCCATTTACGACTCATTTACGATTCATTTATGACTCATTTAACACCTATATTATACCTACACCCATTTATGACCGATTTACAAAATATAACTAATCTATTTATGATCTATTTACTAATATATGGGTTAAGAAATGGGTTTATGGCCCATTTTGACAGGTCTACTAAGAGACGTCATGTCCACAATGACCCCATCACGAGCCATAGCTTGTCCGTGGACGGAATGGCCACATCCTCTAGCTGAAATGGTGAGAGGAATAGAGGATTCATTGTATGCAAATGCCACGGAGTTGTGATCTCTTCGGGGAAAGATGGGCGAAGGACGGCCAAGGGAATTTCTCGGGCAATGAGGTCGTAGTCAACGGAGGCTTCGCCGATGGATTCGGGGTCAACGTGGAGGTCATCGGCGATGGGGAGAGAAAGGAGCTCGTCGTATGGTGAATTGGTCATAGGCTTGGATTGGCATACCATTGAGAGCAATGTGCTCATCCTGATGAACAATATCATCATGCAACGTGAGGCCATTGGATGGTTTTGTATCATTTTAACGTTGGAGGGACAAAGAGATGATGAGCAAGTTGGTGTGTGTAGGTGTTTGTGGCGGATTTGAGAGGGAGAGCCCACAAGGGTCTCATATATAAACAGGCATGCAGGGAGACTATTGCGCAGCCACGCGCTCTTGGAAAAGAAAAGTACTATACGCAAAGTGTAAGAAAATATTTGTGAGGGCTCTTGGCTTACATTTGCAGAGATTTCGATATCATTAGTCGGTGATTTGATTTTGATCTTATTTCTCTGCAAGACATTAGGGTTCAAACTGTATTTATGGAGATTCCAATATCACGTAGTCGGTGAATTGATTTTATTTCAATGTTTTTCAATCTTCTAGACTGGGTTGCGGAAGCAAGAAAAGTGTGAAGCTTAGAAAACCATGTGCTCTATGGGGTTATGCTTATAAGACTCACCTAATCTTCTATAATTCTGTGAAGAAATAAGTCAAATCACTGATATAGAAAATGTACACGTACACAGAGAAAATATAGAGGTTCATGTACTGGTACATCATCTAACATTATGGAAACACACTTTGCAGAAACCTTTATTCACAACACAAAAAATCAATTGGAGGATCTTAAGCTCCTTGAATCACTCACCCAAAGAGAGTTCCAGCCTTAAAATTGAGCTTGAGTGTGTCGTGCCGAGTATTGAGGCCGTCAATTTCGATTTGAGTGAAGTTTAGGTGGAGCGAGTCTTTCATGATTTTAGTCTGTGGACTCACTTCATCCAATGGTGCATGGGAGTCTGGCTCATATACACCTGGATCATATAAGAATGTTTGGTCGAAATGGTAGTCTACTCGGTCAACTCAACTCGAGAGGACCACACCACGGTTCATTAGTGTTCTAATTACAATTTTTTTGTCGGAATTGTAATAATATAGTTTAAAACGTGAATAACCACAACATTGGATTGTAGTCGAACAAGTCTATTATTTAATGTGCAACTAATGCATCCATGGACGGACCCAAAGGGGCCTGCTGTATTTCTATTAATAGCCTTGATGTTTAAGTAGCAAAAACGAATTATGACATATTTTATGCAAATGAGGAGTACAAGCCAAAAAGTTAAGTAGATTGTTTTTCCTTGGAGTACTTAATATGCCAATGATTTTTACTTTATTTCTGTTGTATCTTGGATTTTTTTTTAATTCTATTAGTCCAAATCTATAGTTTATTTTTTTGGTCGGGCAAATCTGTGGTGACTGGCCAAACCCTAAAAACTTAGCGGGGTCAAATTTCTATATATGTGCTTAGAAAAGTTCTAACGACTGCTAACTCGTCTTCTCAAATTAAAACTTTGCATTGACCAAGAAAAACGTGTTAGTGGCCAAAAGACGTTTCGAATCTAAACAGGATTCTGTATTTTGATAGCCCAAATCTAGAAAGAAGTTGAGTTGCATGAAAATGAGGGCAAGAATCTCGGGTTGCAGAGCAAATCTTGACGTTAGGTCGGATTCGAGAGGATCATTGCCGTATTGATTTTTTTTAGGATATTTGTCAAAGATCAAAGATACGCGACGAGGTTGCATTGGATTGGATCGACGAATGGCCGTCCTCCTTCTTTAGATTCACGACTTTGACTTTGCTCGCAAAATTTAAAACGATGGCAACATCGTGCGACTTCGGTTTATAAGCTCTCCGAAGATTTCTCGACATGAACCCTCAGAATCTTCCTTCCATACACGTAGAGACTATTTCAAACATTTGCTCGAACGTCTGATCGTGATCTGACGGCCTGGCTTTGGTGGGTATACATCGTAGTATCCAAATTGAAGTTTACGCATGATAGGGAAAGGCACATTGTCGTTGGGAAATCTGCTGAAAATCTTGGGTTGGATCGATTATGGTCAAGAGTTGGGTATTTATCAAGTCAATACACAGAAGATCCTGATTCGGTTTGCAAGATTTTCTTATGATGCATTGTCAAAGCATGGTCTCAAATTTAAGTGTTGTACTGGTGGGAGGGAACATCAACAAGATTTTCTTCAAGGAAGATCTGGCTCGTGTGGTCTAATTCAAGGGCCGCGTGATGACAAAACCCTAGGAAGTACGTAAGTTGAACATCAATTTACAAATTGTTCATCAGGGTCCTCGGCAGTGCCTTCTTAGAAGACACAAATTGTTTCCCAATGGCTTCCATGAAATCCTTGACATGAGATCTAATGAGCATCTCCCATTTCTCGTTTGTCAAAATCTCAAGTGGTTTGCTTGGTTACATAGGAGTGGGTGGTTCATCCATGTGGAGCACTAGGTCATGGTCGATATCTAAAGAGTCAAAAGAACCTCTAGTAAAAACAAATTATCACCACTTAACATAGGAATATCGTTGATGATAGTAGCAAGAATGTATGTAAAACCAAGAAAATATTCAACTTTATACTATGAAGCAAATGATCCATAGTAAAAGCACGGTGAGATCATTATTTGTCTTCATCATGGAATGAAGCGTTCATGCATCTCCTCCGGATTCCTTTTTGTGTAACCAGATTTTTTTGTCAGATCCATATATACTTAAACTTAGTGATTCATATTATGTAGCGGAGCAAATTTCATATGAGAAGATTAAGAACATTACCAAACATTGTACTGATATTGTGGAGCTTATGGCCGCACTGTTTTGCACCAAGAACAATATGTGGACAGTTTATCAATGTTGCAAGAGGAAAACGGTTAGCTTCTCAGTCCCAATAATCTTCAGTGACCTTTGATTACTGATCATTACTGTGTATCAATGTCCCGAGAAGGGAATGCATATCAAATTACTAGTAATTAACTGAATTTGAAATTCTTAAATAGTTCTTTTGTTGGCATGCAAAATGGAAAAATAACAGCATGGTTTGATCACTACATGTTATAGGTAAAGGTGGAGAAGTTCAAGGACAAGATCGTGATGCAGCTTATTACGTGCAGCTCCGATTCCACACTTAGTTTATAGGTAAAGGCAGGGGTTGTAGGGGCAGCGCCCCATGAAAGCCAAAGGGTTTTTTATTTTAAATTCATGATTGTATTAGTAGTTGAGCTTGGGCCCATGAATAGCTATACTGGATATATATATATTCTCTTTCTCTTGTAATTGAGGGATATAACAGAAAGGTGCGATGTGCTAATTATAGTGAAATCCTCTACTGAACATAATCCTAATTTAAGGGTTAACCAAGAAAAAATCATGTGTCTCAATTCTTTCTTATCATTTTTTATTCTCTATTTCTTTGTGATTGCGCGCCGATTCCTAACACTTCCTCCCCTTTATTTTTGCAATTACTTGATCCTTTGATCAGCAACGTAGTCTTTAATCAGTTGCAAAAAATGTATCATCAAAATCAAAATGTACGCGACATGGGAACTGCAGACATGTAATTTCATACGCATCAAGTTTTTGGAGACAGGCAAAAGAAAAAAAACGCTTAACCAAAATATTCGGATGTCACTGCCATCCGTGCCAGCTAACAAATAGAGACGATACATCTAATATGGTTCGTCAGAGCTCGTCACTGTTGACCTTTTAAGAATTAGAAAATTCTTAGCGTGGGATCCGTCGATTCCTTTGATCTATATAAACAAGTATTATTGCCTTTTGCTTTCTCGTATGCCTCAACGATATAAGAGAAAGTTTGGTACCATTGTTCTAGACTAGCATATGTTGCCTTGCTCTGACGTCACTGTTGACCTTTTAGAATTAGAAAATTCTTAGCGTGGGATCCGTCAATTCCTTTGATCTATATAAACAAGTATTATTGCCTTTTGCTTTCTCGTATGCCTCAACGATATAAGAGAAAGTTTGGTACCATTGTTCTAGACTTGCATATGTTGCCTTGCTCTAGAAGCCCCACTTCCAGCAAGTGCTTGCCGGACACGTGTGGTGTTTGTTTTTTCTAAACTCTAGGGAGTCTTCCCTTGTTATGAAAATAGTCAGCAAAATCTCAGTCCGATCTAATTAACAATTCATATGTATCTACATACAGTCGTCTTCGTATCTAATCGTATATGTTTTGTCCTAGTAAAGGTACGATAATGGACGACATACTATAAATTGAATGGCCCTTTTATGCCTTATGGCAACTGATTTAGAGGGTGAAAATATATTCGGCTTTTAATTAATCTTTTTTACCTATATATATGCACATGGGAGATTATTAATTAATCACTATGAATGTAGACTTTTCAAACCAAAGCCCAAACAACAAAGCACCTTTCTTAGACGAGATGCATGACCCCCCCCCCCCCCTCCCTCTCTCTCTCTCTCAGAATGTTAATTAATTTTCAAGAAAGTCTTGCTTGTTGACCGTTTCCATTTTATCGCAATTAGATCCATTACTTAAGGTAGTTGTAGAGCATTTGATCCCAATCGACCAAAGCAAATTAATACGTAAATTTTTTTTTAATTTTCTCCAAATATATTGGACAAAACGTGACAATTTTTCTTTTTGTCTTTTGGTGGATTTTAGTTCATCATCGCCAAAAGAATGAGACGAAAACATCTCTTATCCCCCCCCCCTAGTATACCTCAACTCAAATTCATACCCCAACCCCATATTTTTTTAGCAATTTATGGATATTTGGTCAGCAACGTATTCTTCAATCATTTCCAAATAATCTATCATCCAAATTGAGGCGTACGTCACGTAGGAATTTCAGACATCTATCTTAGTGGAATTATTGCACTTCTGCCGCGCCGATACAGAAATTTAGCCGATTTATAGTTTAAGGAAACTGCTTATGTGATGTTGTCTTCAGGGAGAAACCGGCGGGTCCCCCTAGCAGATCTTTCACCAGCTTTGTTTTATTTATTACCTTTTGAAAGCTTCGAGTAATTCCCTCAACTCTATAGCTGCCAACTTTGGAATGCGAATTTCTATTTGTGATCTAAGAAAAGGTGCTGGTTAGATCAGAGTTTAGTCAGCAGACAGTTTCATTTCTTTTCTTTTCTTTTTTATCAATCAATGAATCTTTATGTCCGAATATGTCGGCATCTACCGAATGTATTGTGCAAATTCAAAACCCTACCATCATCTAGATTAAACACGCTATGCTAAAGATTTGCGTACCTTTGCTATCCCATGAAAATACGTTTAGAGAGCCAAGACGTACACGGATGGCATCTTGTTTTTTCATTCATAAACAGTATCGCTTTTCGTTTTTTTTAATGCCTCAAACGATTAAATTTGACGATGTTAACTTTAGGACTCGATTGAACCAATTTGACAAATTTTAGGAATTGATTGTACCTTTTGCAAATTTTAGGACTCAATTGCACTTTTTAACAAGTTTTAGGACTTTTAGTGAACATATCCATTACATAAACGTTCCAATTCACCAATTGTACCCAAATATGTAATTTTGCAATCAAGACACCTAATTGCAACCCGGCCAAAGTCCAATTTTTTTCTTTAAACTAACTAAATTTTTGTCTTCTTTTAGGATAGACATTTTTATGGACATGAAAACCTTCTCAAACCCTGTCCAACGTTGAAGCCACATTTCACCCTCGTTACCCATAAGGTTATAATATGCAACTGTAAACATACATGATATGTTCATTCTCAAACCTTCTCTCTTTACAAGCATGATATGTTTGAGCATGAACTGTTATATTATTTATATAGACATCTCAGACCTTACCTATAGACAGACATGATGATATTATATATAGTGCTTAATGTTGACTGGTTATAGAAGGTGAAGGAATTCAGTGAGTGGGTGTTTAGGCTATGGTAAGGGGTTATTGTATTTTTTACATATTAGAGAGACGAAACCCATCACACAATAGAGATGGGACGAAGTGCAATATTTTTGGACCACTACAATCTATCTTTGATCGGTGGGTTTGCCCGTTTTCATGTTTGATGAGAGATTAAGAGAAATGCACAGGACCATGCGCATTCACACTCACAAGCATGTCCATCCAAAAGCTTAAAACCTACAGCCAAATTAAGTCCGATTCAAAACGAAATGATGGCATCAATTCAACATATCCAGATACAATAAGAACGTAAATTGTTGGAGTGAAAATGGTTGATTCCATGAGACGTAAGGTTCTGTATGATGTCATTTTCAGCGGGAGAAGGTGATGGTCTTCTCAACCACCTTTTACGTAAAATTGTTGTAGAATTCAGAGAATGGTGGTAGCATAGAGCCTACGGAGTAATTAAGGATTCAAGTTTGAATTTCCACTCGATCAATCTGGCTTCTTATCAAGTGTTAATATGGGAAAATAAAAGGAGGTCAAGCTCGTGCCTGCGAGTCCCCCATCTGTATACGCAAAGGGCCCAGCTGCTCTCTCTCTCTCTCCTGTAAAATAAGTACTATATGGTATTGCAATCGTGTGCATTATGTATATATTCAGCTTGAGAACATTCGATTTTTAAAACGACGATTACACGTGATACGATATAATGTCACTTGAACGCTATAAAATTGGCAAACTGAAAAGTTTAGAACTAAAGTTGACCGCCATATAATAAATTTATAACTTTTTGAACAATAGGGTTTTGGAAGATTCTCTCTCTCTACCTACTCTTAGCTACCTACTCGTTCCGCCTCGTTCTGTTTATGGCTGTTCGAGACTCCATTGTACAACATTTGTAGCATTTGTCGTGAATAAATATTTCTCTTCTATAAGCAGCTGACGATTCAAGTTGTTGACTTCATTCTAGTTGGAGGAAAGTCCTGAAAACCGACATCCTCCTCCTTCCGTTCAACCGCTTCTTTGTTCTTCATATTTGGTGCGACCTTTTTAATGACATGATTAAACTTAAATGTGCGAACGACGATGTTTACCGCTCGCATAAGTGTGCGGGGGATGACGATTTTTAGTGCTCGCCATGGGAAAATCGAGGATGGCAGAAAATAGATTAGTTGGAGAGGTCGTCAACGGTAGCATAAGCGATATTCCAATCTGCATTCCCTATCATGCACACAACCTTTTTTTGACACGATTAAGCGGCTTATAACATTATCATTTTTATAGTTGTGCTCCCGTAATGGTGGATGTTAATTCAATTATTGGCGATGCCCCCATAAGGTGTACAATATATATCTCAATAGGAAAAATCACATAATTTGACATCGCATATTTCATTTTGATGATCTTGATAATCTATCGAACATTATCACTCAAAAGGCCGGGCTCCCCATCCATGAAAAGTCGCAGGTTCCCACCTGCGATGCAACCCCAAAACTAACAAGAATATGCATTGTTGTACTTATTAAATGTTAAAATGTAATCGGTTTGGATGAATACCAAAACAATGATGATTGATTGATTACAAGGCCATTGATTGTGTAACAAAATACTTAAAATACTTTATCATGTTTAACTTTTTCTCATTTTAAAGTACCACGGCATTCATTCGCCATAAAAAAACTTGTTTGACAAAGGGAGATTGAACTTGCAATTAACGGGTAAAGATTTTCATTTCATCTTTCATGTGCCTAAACTTTGGCCGGATAGGATGATTCGTCGTGTTCCAAGTGGTTTTAGTACAAGTGAATCTCTATGAATATAGAGTAATTGTAAAGTGCAAGACTTGTCCCCATTGTAAGTGAAATTCGAACTTAGTACTGCGTTTTATTATTACAAGCTTGGCACGGTTTTGGAGTTGGATTTCCAATTATATATAATATGATGACATTCTAAATTGATGCAATAAGAAACTATACGCATTGTAAATGTGTCGCCTCTTGTTTATCCTAATAGTAGCGGTTCTTTCATGTTTGGGACTAGTTAATAGCCTATGATGTTTGATTGGATGGATGGCTAAATAGTTCATCAATTTTTAATATAAGCAAGTTGTAGAGAGCCATTTCTTTCGAAACCTCTTATCTATCATCATTGAGAGATTGCCCGACCTAATAGTAAATATAAAAACCTATTTGAAACCTATTCTTTTTGACAAGTACAATAAAATAGGTTGGAATGTAAATTAAATTAAACCCTATTTGTGAAACGAACACGAAATTAAGATCATCCCATATCCTATTACGTATGGAGAGGAAAAGGAAAGGTATCGGTTGAATTCAGAAAGAGCAACAGGTCAGTGTCAGCAGTTAAACCAAGCCTAATTCAACCCACTTGCTCTTTCTTTATTTAATCCGTTGAGTACAGAAGGACGAGACGCAGGCCATGCAACATGTGTTCTTCTTCCTCTAAGCTCGAAAATTCAAAATGGGTCCCCCTCTATTTTTTTATGTTTTGTTTTTTTGCTTGATCGTCGCTTTCCTTCCCTCTCTTTGCTCAGTGTGCTCTCTTGCTCCAACTTCAATCTCTCTCTCTCTCTCTCTCTCTCTCTCTCTCTCTCTCTCTCTCTTCATCTTCATCGTCATCATTATCAGCATTATCTCTCTCTCTTTGCTCAGTGTGCTCTCTTGCTCCAACTTCAATCTCTCTCTCTCTCTCTCTCTCTCTCTCTCTCTCTCTCTCTCTCTCTCTCTCTCTCTCTCTCTCTTCATCATCATCATTATCATCATCAAACCAGACCTAAGGTACTCTTTCATTCGAGCCCCACTCAGAATCAACCCAGAATCGTGTTCCTACCTTCTTCAAATCCTCTCCTAGGTCTCAATCCATAAAAACCTACCCGGCTCCTATTCCGTCAAAGCACCCAAGTTCTTTTTTTCCGACGACTGATGAAACCCACATGAGTTACTAAGCCATTATAAATCCGTCTCTCCCGCCGAAGTCCGTCTGTTCTTTCACCTGAGACAAAACCAGCTCCGAAGTCGGTCTGTTCTCTCACCTTTGCGAAAACAAAACCCACTTAAGTTTCTAAGCCATCATAAATCCATCTCCCTCGGCGAAGTCCGTCTGTTCTCACACCTTTGCGAAAACGAAACCTGCTTAAGTTTCTGAGCCATCATAAATCCATCTCTCTCGCCGATGTCCGTCTGTTCTCTCACCTGTGACAAAACAAGTCATCATAAATCCATCTCTCTCCGAAGCCCGTCTGTTCTCTCACCTGTGACAAAACAAGTCGTCATAAACCCATCTCTCTCGCCGAAGTCCGTCTGTTCTCTCACCTTTGTGAAAACCAGGTCTCTCACTCTCTCACATATCATCAAACCAGACCCAACGTACCCTTTCGGTCGGTCCACTCAGAATCAATCCAGACTTGTGTTCCTACCTTTTCAAATCCTCTCCTGAGTCTCAATCTTGAAAAACCTGGTCATCTGGACCCAACACTACAAAGAATCCCTTACGAGAAGCTTTAGGTGTCAATTGGTCCCGGAGAGACCGAAAGTTAACTATCTTCCAGACGTTACCAGTTCTTCGGCTGCAACAAAAGCTTCGTCGGGGCCCTTGTTAATCGGAAACTCCTCCACCCACTCCTATTCCGTTCGCTCTTTTAGGCGCACCAAAGTTAATCTCAGACCAGCTCATCAAGCACGCGAGACTACATAAGGATCCCAAAGGGATAAAATGGTGGATCAGATCATCAACAAATTAATCACATTATGGGTGCTATTCTGGGGCACCCTGGTCAGAGAGGAAGAGCTTAATCCGGGGGATCATATTTACACGTATCGGCGGTTTGGCCTCTACTCGCATCACGGTTGGGCATTCATCCTCTTTTTACTTTTCCATTGATCTTTATTGTTTTTCCGTAACATGGTTAACTGCTCGACTAAATCATGATTTGTGATCTTTCATTTTGCCAAAGGACACTAGCTGTATGTGCTTGACATGATAGTTCAACACAGCGATTGTCAAATCTTGCCCTCGTTTCTTCTCTTCGGTTCCCCGACAAACTTGGTCTCGAGGACTTTCCTTTTTTTTCATTTCGCCTTCTTCGTTCTTCCATTTCCACAGCTGCCCATCGAGCCTCCCCATCCTCGCCTTCATCGGCTCTCTAAATCACCAGGTCCTCGACGAGGTCGCGAGGACAAGCTGATGAATTTCTCAGTTAAGTCTTAGCTCTTACCCGCACTATTTAGCCTCTGATGAATTTCTAAGAATATTCTTCTTCACATTTCCTGTAAGGTCGAAATTAGTCGGTATAAGTACGTATTGCAGTCAAATCATGTAATATTCTCTATTAGTCTTTCATTCTCCAACACAAAGACTAACATATAACGATTCACTTAGACAATGCTCCCTCTCGCTCATCGACTCACATCTATTCGCTTCTCGTTCCCTATTAATAAGTTGATTATGTGGTAACTATTTGCTATGGGTGATTTAGACAATCGATTCTTTCTTTATTGCACATACTCACTATTGATTCTAATAGGAATTTATGTTGGTGAGGGAAATATCATTCATCTCACTAGAACAGGAGTCGAAAAAACTTCTCTCGATTCTTTCCAACGAGAAGGCAAGAAGCTCCATGCCCTCCATTCATATGCGTACGGGCGGCCACCGTTGGAGTACTGGCTGACTAGACTGGGCACCCGCACGACCTTGCCTGATACGAAATCGCCTGAGGAGGTCATAAACAAGGCTTGGGAGCTTCACAACAGTGACAGTTTCAGCAAATACAATCTTTTCCATTGCAATTGTGAGCACTTTGCCACGTTTTGCAAGACCGGCGTTCAGGCAAGTGCACAGACAGCATTATTCAGTGCTTTTGAACTGAAGGTCAAGGAAGTCAAAGACTGGGCAATCAAGAATTAAGCTCAAGCGAGCCAAGAACCCGTCCAACTTGCCTTCCCCATCTCTCTCTTTGCTAGCAATTATTATCGTCTTTTTGAGAGAGTTATCGTTTGTCAAGGAGCAGTAAAAGGAAACGGAGTTTAGTCTTTTATATCAAATTTAATAAACAGTGGATCACACTTTATTACACACGTATATTGAAACAGTGATCTCTCTCTCTCAGTTGACAATATCGTCATTTATTCATTTTCATTTATGATTTATTCTTTCAGTATATTAATTCTTTACGCCGTCATAACATGAAATTATGATGAGATCCTTTTACCGCACTTAGTGATGTTCGATTCGGTCGTTCTGACTTCTGAGTAAGCGATAGTGACGTACCCATGATCCCACACGACAAAAGAAGACATATCTTATGATTGGACAGCTTTTTGAGACGTTCCTGTCACTTGCGGCAGTTAGAGGAATGTCCTTTTCTAACGATATAAAGAAACGTTCCAAATCAGATCTGGACCGCCAATACTTAATGATGTCCGGTCCCGTCGGCATTCCTTTTGTTGTTAGAATTTTTTATGTCGAGGTTTGAGTACTTGGAATCCATCGTTTTAAAATAATTAACATTTTTATCCGGCCAGCAAACTCAGCTTGCCTCACCGTGTGGCTAAGGCATAACCCTCAAGAACTGTTGGCAAGTTTGGGTGGTGACTAGGGCACGGAGAGCAAACTTGATTATTGGGCAGGCTAGAGCCGCTCGACAAAAGTCTTAAGCTCGGAGAACAGGGCCAAAAGCGACCAAATCATGATGGTACGGGCTTACTCTATCACACACTGACACACACAATCAACATGGGCAGCTTAAGGCATGGATGGGTCACTCCAACTTGTGCCAACAAGCATATCCATTGGCCAAGCTAGTTCATAGAGTAGAGATGATGAATGTGCAATGAGCGGAGGTGATGAATAAAGAATTACTGACCAGGTCCGAGAAAGACAGCCGAGTTGGGATCAATCGTCTAAGAAATGGTGTTTTCTATAAGCTGAAACAGTGTCTTCAGAGGATATTGCCCTTCCAGTCGAGAGCACATGATTCTTGTCAATTTCCTTTTAGAAAGATGAGGCTAGACCCCCTCCACCAAAATCTGCTGATCAGTCGGACGATTTACAACTTACACTCACATTCCCATCAAAAGCTCAACCAATACCATTCTGAAGCTATAGAGTAGACATCGCTCCACATATAAATGATCTGTTCAACCAGAATGTTGTGATAATCTATCATGAATTTGCTAAACATGGCCTCAGCCATGGTCAAACTAAGTCCAAAGTGCAATGTTCTCTGCTATGATCACCCGAAGCAATTCAGAAAGCCCATCATATTACCTGTGGCTATATACGCAGGTGCCTCGCAGCCATAAGTCCCAATAACCTGTGTCATCACATGTGATTGATCGTTGTCTGGACCCTTTCCTGCCAAACCAAAATCTGATTTTGGCATTATAGGACTGTCGAAACACATGCCAAACAAAAGGTCAAAGTGGATAAGGTCTCTTTTCTACTGCTAGCGTGATCTATACACCAGTAAACTTGGACAATGCAGATTTAATAAGCTTAGCTCGCGCCCATGACTTGTATTAGAAACTACCTATGAAAAGAGTAGCTTGGGAACATGCAATTTTAGACGACCATAACAAGAGCCCCTCGACCAAAAAACAAGGAAAACATACTCGCGTGGCGAACAAGGTTTTGAAGATGCTTTGCTATGATAACTCCAGTGTTACATATGAAAACCTGGGCAGAATGAAAGCCTGAACGCATAAGGTTTCAAATTCTTGCTGCTCCCAGAATGCAGGAGGGAATTGCAAAAAGAGGGATGATGCAAACTTATGTGAGTTATTTCAGCACAGGACAAGATTTTGGAACCAAATTTTAAAGGTAACAACAATGTCGTATTGCTTAATTTAATCTAAGTAACGGATGTGATACTTACTGAGTCCAGCAATAAGTTTGAGGGCTTGAAATCTCTGCAGATTATTTGCCTGTCTAACTGGTGCAAGGACGTACCGACCAAAAAAAAAAACTGGTGCAAGAACGTTAGTTCTTTGGCTGCTCCTACTGCAATTTTAATCCGTGTGACCCATGGAAATGGTTTAATGGCCGAGCCCCCCAGCAGCAGGAAAGACACATGATTCGTGTAGTACATTGAAACAAGAAAAGATCATATCTGCCATAAATTTAAGGCAAGCATTTATATATCGCCCAAGAAAGAACCATACTTCCAAAGAGATGGTTCTTTAGGGTACCCTTTGGGATGAACTCACGGACAAGTAGTTCTTTTTATCCTCCAAACAGTATCCCATTAGCCTGACAATGTTTGGATGAGATAAGCTGTCCAGGAAGTTCACCACCGACTGCAAAAAGTCATCACTCATATCAAAATAGAGCAACACCTCATAATTTCACATTTTTTTAGTATACAAAGCAAACAGGAATCCCCCGCAGAAAAAAAGAGACAGAACAACCAATTGTGCAATAAGAAATTAAAGAAAACCACAATGGCATCCTAAGAGCCAACTACCGTGGATGCACCGTACAAATTTTAGAAGGTAGCAAATAATCTGGAATAAAAAATGGGATGAAATATTCAATGATGCATCATCACCCATGTTCAATAGTAAATCCCGACAAGTGAACCACATGGTTGAATTTCATATGCCATACTGTAAATACACAACCTCCTATTCATGTAAACCGAGGAGTAAGCAAATCTTAAGTGCTCAACCTAGTTATAAAGCAAGTAAACATCCCTCACGTGATTTTGACATCGGCAAAGCCAATAGAGGATAAGATTGATGACTGTATGGGTGACCATGCAGGTCTAAAACACAGAATCATTCAAGCTCTGATCTGCAACATGAGAAAAGAATGCATTCATCTTGTGTAGTACAAAGTAGATGTCCACCTTCCAAGAAAGACAATAGCATCTTGAGTGATGATCAGTTTTGAAAATTCAAATGCCAAATAGATTTATGTGGAGGCTAAGTCCTTCCCTCTCATCTTTCTTCTTTTAAAAGACTTGTATGCTAATGACATGTTGACCTCCATTTACCAGGTGATTCATGAAAAAGAAAATGGCATAATCTTATTCATTCTTCCAAGGATACGCGAAGAAGAATAGTAATGTACAGAGTCTCCTAAAGTAACATAAGTTTGGACTTAAACAAAATGTCACCTCACTTTCAGAGCCGGCCAGTATCTTTTTCCACAAATAAAATATCCTCACTAAGGATAATTTTAGTTCCTAGAACTATGTTGAGAAATTCAGAAGTGGCTAACGTCATAAAACTCATTGGGATTTAATGTTTCAGGTACATTGCAGTGACATCCTCCGAGTATAGCTTAAAAGGCAAGAAGTCACAATAGTTTCTGATGCAGGGCCTAAAGTCCTTTTGTGAAATGCAAGAAGAGTCACTACATTTCAAAATTTACAAGCTATCACAAGAGTTTTACCATAATTTTTATAAACAATGAAGATTCAGAAGACGTTTCTACGCCAGCTCTCAAGAACCTTAGAGATAGAAGCTAAGCTGGCAAAGCTTCTCTCCTCCTACTTGTTTCCTCCACTTCCGTGCTGTTTGGCTGCTGGAAAACAAACATGCATGTAATATGCACTCCACAACTTAGATATAATAACTATAGGACAAGATTGTGAAATCTCAAGATTAGATCAAGAGCACAGGTGCTCACTTGAGGTATCTATAGATCAAATGGTCCTAGGAATTACAGCAGCTTGCCTTCTCATCCACACACCCTGAGATGGCCACTCAAATGTACTTTTCAAAACAGATATGCCTTAACCATTTGTGTCTCATCACTTTACATCCTGACAACCTGTTCAGCAAATTGGTGAAAACAGCTCTTCTCGAAATTCTCTGACTATTTGAATCTCCAATCATACATGCGTATGGAAACTTATATGAACCATGTATTTCACCCAGCACTGTGCCTGCTGTTTTGATTTTGAACAGAGATAAAATAAACACCAGAAAATTGACAGCACCAGGCGTAGGATAGGCAAATTTGTACTCTTCTATTGCATGTCTGGAAAATACTTACACTAACCCCAGAAGTCCTTGAAAACAGAATCTCACAAGAATTTTTTAATGTTTTTATGTGGACTTGAACCATGCAATGGAAAAGCAAGCTGACTTTTCCCAAAGCTCTTGCATAAAATTGCTCAACGCTTGTGGTCATAGGACAAGTCACGGACCCTAAAATAAAGGATAAGAGGAGCAAGCACTGTCTTCTACTAAAAAATTGGAATCCTGACAGAATAATGTGGTCCATATCATTGATCAAACCCCCGGAAATATGTGTTCAGTTGGGCAACGACATATACAAAGGTAAGAATGCAAATTGAGATAGTAAGCTTCATATGAAATTAGCCACACAAAACCAGAACAATCTAGCGACAAAAAAGGCCACTAACATCTATCATCTCATGCTCATTTTTCCATAACAAATTATGTATCTGGATACGATTCTTCCCCCACCATCCTAATAGAGCTTCTTGCTAAAATGCAATAGTGATCAACATTAAATACTGCAAAGCACGTTCAACCCAAGCTTTCCTGAGAGGAACTAAGATTACCTTCCCTTTTTGAATCCCTGCATGCTCTCTGGGTTCAATTTTTTTTATTGCAATTGGAGTATTTCTTTTGCTCTGGGAAGACCCCTTCTCATCAAGGCAGCCTGTGAAGACTACCAAAACCACCCCTTGCCGAAAATTGTATCAGATCTGTAGCTTCTTGTTGCAACTTTCAGCTCTGCAAAACTAAAGACTCTGACTTCTGAAGTGAGGCAACATAAACATTTGGAATAGACTCATTTGACCTCCCTCTCCAGCTCCTGCTCAGATCATCCTCAGAAGACAATGAACTAAAGAGTCGCAGCTGGTCCTCCTGTGGCTGTGACTACACAAGTGAAGAGAAAAAGGTGAAGAATTTGCCGTGAGCTGAAGACAGGAGCTAGAGACGAGAAGGAACCAATTGAGTTATAGAGATGTCAGCGGGTGGGAAAAGAGTTAGTTGGCGAAGTTAGAATCTGAAGTTGTAGCGGACATGTGGATGAAGAATATTCCTTCATAATCCGCTTTGTTTGTAAGTTGGGGCTTGCATGAATTTCAGGATAATTCAGAAAACAGAAGGGTAATAACTAGAATGACATGCAGAATATCTGTAAGATGTATAGTTAGGATTCCAGCTCTTGCATTGAAACTCCAAACACAATGTTAAACAGCCCTTTATCCCGAACGCTCAAACTGTTGGGACTGAATCCACCCTGTATACCAAACATGTTCCATAAGTACTCCATGACCAACATGTTACATTCTCGTGACAAATGCCTTCTTCTTCTCCTCGCCCATATCTAAAGCATCAAAACTTAATTGATTGATCCAATGAAATGCCCAAACCAAATGCGAAGGGTAACAAAGTCCAACCACAGGAATCCATTGGGGGAAATGGGATATGGTGACAACCAGGAAAACTGAGGGCGGTTTAGGCTTTAAAGATCTTGTTGCCTTCAACAAGGCAATGCTCGGGAGACAGGCATGGCGCTTGACACAGGCACCTACTGCCCTGTGGAGTCAGCTGACAAAAGGAGTCTACTACCCACAAGGAGAGTTTTGGAACACAAACAAAGGCCATCGACCCTCTTGGGGGTGGCAAAGCTTATTGGTGGGAAGGGAGGTGATTGAGCCTAAAGTGAGATGGATAGTGGGAGAAGGGAAAAAGGTTAAAGTTAGGGAAGACAAATGGCTATCCATAGGCAAAATTGGTGGTCCGGCAAACTAAAATGATCCCCATCTCGTTGAGAAGCTGATAAATCAGGAAACTAAGGAATGGAGAATCCAGAAGCTAACAGAGCTTTTTGATTAGGATGTGGTGCAAGCCATACTTTCAGTCCCAGTCAGCCATAATCCCACGACTGACAAGCTAATTTGGACCGGAAATGGGGCGCGTTCCTACTCGGTTAAAAGTGGCTACAACAAAATCTTGGTCCCAGGACAAGAAATCAAACGCCCACCAGGCATCGTCATCATATCAGCCCCCCACCCAGAACACTATGGACCGCAATATGGCAGGCTCATTCGTACCCGGAGGTTCGGTTCTTCCAATGGAGCGTACGCAACGATGCACTTCCAACTAAGGAAGACCTTTATAGAAGTGGAATGGTAGGTACCTGATCCGCTTTGCCCGGTGCGCCGAAAAGCCCCAGAATCTCCTGAGCACCTCCTCCTCCTCCTCCTCCTCCTTCGCGACTGGACGATTCTCGCCGGTACACTACGGTCGATCTGGAACTGTAAAACCGAAACCCGGCCACACATATATATAGAGTCGAGGAAGCGTTCAATTCACAGATGCTCCTCGAGAAACGGAATCGCAGCACGGGGAAGCGCACGGGACAAGACAACTCACCCTCCCGACCGCTGGATCCCGCCGCCCGTGGGTTCTTGGACATTGGAGCTGTCGCCGGAGGCTTGCGGAGAGGCTCCCCGAGAGCTCGGGCTCCACCATCGATGGTTCGCGGAGAAAAAGGCAAGTGAGCCGAGGAAGCAGGGGAACTGATGTGGCGATCTGTGCTCAGATCACCAGGCAGATCTACTGATAGCTTATCAACCGTATCTTATGTTCTGGGCCAGGCCGAAAGCCCATGGGCTAGGCTTGACCTTCCACTGTGATGGACGGTTGGGTTTCTCGAATACGAGGGACGAGAGGCCGATGTGGGAGACGAAAGCGACAGGGAGAGGAGGAAAAAGAGACGCTGCTGTTGCAGAGAGCGAGCTTTAGAGAGAGGGTGTAACAAAAGAAGAGAAGAAAATCTGACGAGTGAATCCATTATGGACACGTGGTGATCAATGGCAAGACACGCCTAATGCCCAATATTTTCCTCGTATCTGATGATGCTCGGACCCATCCGGATGTTCTTTGTAGTTATAATTTCGTTAATATTTTGCAAGGCATATATCATTTTCATTTCGATGGCTGGTTCATAATAATATAGTCACTTATTTAGTAAGCCCTACGTGAACATGGAAGGTAGAACTTGTCCCGAGAGGTTTACGATGGGGCGGCACTTATTTTCGTGACCAGAGGTCGCGTGTTTCTTTCAATCCGGCCTCATAAATGTAAGCCCTATCGTGTGATTAAGGCGTCAGCTGCAGAACTGTTGGAGCATTTTGGGTCGTGACTTGGGCATCGAGAGTAAACTTGAGCATTGAGCAAGCTTGGGCTGCTCAGCAAGATTCTTAAGCTCGAAGAGCATGGCCGATTTTCGCCCAAACCATGGTGGCTCCGGCTTACTCTCTCTCTCTCTCTCTCTCACCCACACACACAATCAGGATGGATGACTTTGAACTTTAGGCATGGACAAGTCAATCCTTTTAGAATATCTCATATCATTTAACAAATGATTTATATATTCTTTATATACACGTTGTCTCTTTTCATCTATTAATTTAAACTTTTGGATTGGATTTTCTAACATGGTATCAAAGCTTACGGGTAATACCCCTGTAAGTCAAATTTCACATATCACTCCTAATCCGACGTCATGCAAAAGGGGGTGGATTCATATGTTCTTTGTACACGTGGTCTCCCTAAGTTAGACTTTCTAGCAAGTCCAGCGTGAGCCAATAAGCACATAAGCCAACCTAGTTCACACCCAAGTTCTTTGCGGCCCAGTTGACACACGACTAATTAACTATGAAAGTGAGAAATGCAGCACACACAACAAAAGTGCGAACGATTCCCATCAAATCTATATACATGAATTATTTTTGGCTCTACAGCTCAACTACCTTCCCTTCTCCAATAAGTGTCTTTCTTTGCTCTACGAAGTTACAAAACCTATGTATCTCGTTAATAGTATCGCACTACAGTACAAGAGCAATTATTGACAAAGTGTGTTGAAGAAATGCCATGCCGAACACATATTGGGAAAAGGACTGCAATATTTCTCCAAGAATTCAACAATGCGTTGTTTGGACGGTTCGGCGACATCCAAAACCATTCACCAACCAATTCACAAAGCCCATCATATATTCGGGTGCTGCATAGCCATAAGTTCCAATAACCTGTGTCATATGCGATATGTCTTTATCCGGTCCCTTTTCTGCGAAAATCCACGAAATCCCTATATTTGATTTAACTTCTTGGGGATCTGATCCATGAGTTTGCACACTTTGCCTTATTATTACATGAAATGGGTGCATGTAGGAGCTGAATTGAGTACAATCGTTGAACTAGCCGAGCTGCCAGTAAGATCCACATGATCCAATGGATGATTTGCTCTGCGCTCATGTGTGTCGGGAGATCCGTTGGTGCTATTGTCCAGAGATGGAGCTGTCCATACAGCCTTTTATTATTAACATTTACAGTCTACCCGGAAATAGGTCATGCAGCTACTATTCCAATGCTGACTACTCTGACATTTCTTACAAATGCCTACTCTTGTTCCCCCAATAGACTTCCTGATCTTCCAGTTGCATATTTCCACCTTTAAATGACTATAATCCCGAACATCCTCATATGTTCATTATTTAAATATCACCAATGACATGATGTCTCGGCATTGATATAAACATCATCAATCAGCTTATTTTTAGGTTCGTTGGTACTGTTTATTGAAAACGTATAAGGACATTTTGCGATCTTCTCCCAATGGATTACACCATGGATATCACGTAGTCCTTAAATATCATCACAATCTTCCACCTATCCATATAAGGCAGTTGCTCTCACTCAATATCGATGCTAATCTTTTTGGTCCTTCCAAGCATATTGGCAATTTTAACTCTACCAAGCTGGTCATCTTCATGGTCCTTATAAGCTTTACCAAATAACCTTGTTCTAGGCTTGTTCACCATCACCAGGTCCATCCAATTGTTCACCCGATTTTTGTATCTCCAAGCCATTATGAACATCCCTTTTTTTCTCGGCTAGTTCACCCTCAATCAAGATCGTTCCATATGTTCACCATATCTGAAGATCCTTCCGGCTTGTAGACATCTTCAATTACTCAATATCTAGAACAAGGACACTAGAAGTACCAAAACTTATAAACGGCGTTCACTTTGGCGCCAAAAGTCTCCACCGAATCACTTAAGTGCCAAATCAGAGAAAAAACGATTACTTAAGTGCCAACGACAAGAAATTCCAACCAAAATAAACACGTGGCATTTACAATTAAAAGAAAAAAGGTGACATGGCATATTTCTTAAAACACAGTCCACGTGGATGTAAAAAGCGACGTTGTTTTTCCATCAGACATGGCTCCAACAAACGAAACGACGTCATTTGGAGCCTATGGTCGAAATGATGTCGTTATGCATTAGATTCTTCGCTTACTCGGCCGAGGTCGCAAAAGGTTGGCAACCCTTCACCTGTTACTGCATACGAACAAAGCTTGCTCACTCGCTGCCGTCCGCCGCCATCCCTTGGTCGCCGTCGCCTAGCTGCCGTCGCTTACTCGCTGCCGTCGTCTTGCTGTCAATCATTCATGTTAGTCATCTTCTCTCTTAAGGCTTCGATTGCAAAAATAGGGCAACGCGGGCAAAATTAGGGCTCTGTTTGGAGGGAAAAGGGCTTTTGGTAATAGATAAGGAAAAATTGGTACTAGCGAACAGATTCACTTCTGTTGTGGGGACCTCACTTTGTTTAATCAATTCAATGCTATTGTGTGGACCGAATTGACTAAATCAACTTTATTGGTTTTGTTCTAGAAAACGACAACCACGGAGTCAATTTTCGCCATTGTCCCTTGGTCACCGCCGCTTGGTTGCCGTCGCCTACTTGCCGTTGGTCACTCGCTATCGTCGTCTCGCCGTTAATCACTCAGGTTAGTCATCTTCTCTTTTGAGACTCCGATTGCAAAATTAGGGCAACAATGGCAAAATTAAGGCTTGGCTTAAAGGGAAAATGGTTCTTGGTAATTGAAAAGGAAAAGTTGGTACTAGCAAACAAATTCACTTTTGTTGTGGGGACCTCACTTTGTTTAATTAATTCGTTGCTATTGCGAAGACCAAATTGATTGAATCAACTTTGTTGGTTTCATTCCAGAAAATGACAACCACGAGTCAATTCTTTAATCAATTTTTCGATTGTAGGGACCTCCATGTAAAATTGTTGTCCTTTCTACTATGTGGTTCCAAAAGCTAATGTTTTTTTTCCTTGGGTGCAATGTCGGCCTGGGGGAGAATTTTGCGGCCATCATTGTTTGCAATGGCGGGGAATTTGTAATTGGCATTGAGGAGTGAGAATATGCCAGTGGAAATGAAGTTACTATCTTCATTGATATTAGGAAGCCAACGTACATTAAATTTGTGAGGGATATAATACATTATTTATCATGCAAAGTGCAAAATTGTATTATTGCATTCCTGAAAAGGAGTTGAAGGATGATTTGAGATACTTTAGTGATGATAATGGTATTAAAGATATCATTTACCATTATCTTCACAGCAAGGAAGCTCAAGTGTATGTTGAGTATTATAGTGATGAAGAGGATGATGGAGATGATGAAAACGATAAGAGCATTGGAATAGGAGAAGTAAGGGATCGCATTTAAGCGAGTAATTAGGCTGGGGATGAGTCCGTTAATGATGATCTCGGGTTCCGAACTTTCCAACCAAATAAGGAGCAATGATCCATTTTCGTGTTGACTTGTTCAAGATGACTCTTTTCACTTGCATTGCCCAAGGGGAGGGGTGGTCCAAGCAGTTTGACGCAATCGATGCGCAACGGGATATGGACCACTGTAGTGGCCCTTGCTTTTGGTCTGCTTGGGATGACGAGTTTCACTTTAGCAAAGATTACTACATGTGGGGCCGTGAGTATACGTGGGCTTAAACCATGTCATCATGGGTGATTGAATATTGTTTTGATCATAAAAATAGTTTGGAGTAAAGCAGACATGACTTTTTTATATTTTTTGTCTTTAGCCCTTGCTTTCCATTGATGCCATTGTCATTGTGATAACCCATTGTCCGATTTGTGTAACACCCTCCTATCACAATCAAATCCATGATCATATTCATCTAGAAGGATAATCAAGGACTAGTTTCACTAAAGTTGGATTAGATTCGTCAAAAAGCCAAGGATAAGACACTAAAAACATTGCAAATTGGTAGACCTGTGACAAATTTATCCCAAATTAATTTTTTTATTACTGAAAACCCCAAATTGGTAAACTTATAACAATTTTATCCTTGATTAGTTTCTGTTAAATTTTACCGTCATATTTGTAAGTTGAATGACACATGGCGATTAACGGATGTATAAGTTTAGGGTTTTACCCTCCGTTTGTCACTTGTGTACCGGTTTGTGATTTTTCATGATATTAATCAAATTTAACGGAGATTTAAATTTGTCACAAATGTACCAATTTAGGATTTTTGTGGTCAAAAAATTAGTTTATGGCAAATTTGTCATATGTGTAACAGTTTGGGATTTTGGTGGTAAAAAAAGTTAGTTTGGGATAAACTTATTATAAGTGTACCAGTTTAAGTTTTTTTGTGATATTAACCCTAAATATTATACCTTCAGAGTAATATTTTGTGGTACCTCAAGTCGCTAAGAAATCAACAACTCCTTTTGTTGGTCTTTTTTCTAAAATTGATCATTATGATTACACTTAAAATACGAAAGAATGTTATTTAAAGAGTATTTGAGACTTGTTCACAATGTTAGGGCGAAAAGCCAAAGTTCATCGGCCAAGCACCTCGAAGAGCGCTTTCAAGTCATGTTACTAGAGTAGAGGTTTCGTTTCTCCTCTAAACTATCTGCTATGGAAAGACTGGTGCGACCATTTCTTATTGTGTATAGCAAATTTCTTATCCCCTCTTTGTGTAATTAAATGTGTACAATAAACACTGCAATAATATAATAATCAATTGGGCAATGCAAAACCTAGACACAAGAGATTTAACGTGAAAACAAAACCGGAAAAAAGCCACGGAGCAAACTCCCCAAAAGCTTCCACTCCGCAAAATGGCATTACAATAGGTCTTCTCTACTCTCACCAAAAGTTATCCAATGTGTTATCAATTGGATATTTCAGTGGTTTTGAATTAGCAAAGTAAATAATTTGCAACAGCTTTAATGGAAAGTATGACTACTATTGTAACATTAACAAACACATAAGCTAACCAAGATCTTGCAATTTAAGTTAATGCGAAAATATCAGAGATATAAATGAGGAACCATAAAGGACGCCAAATTTTTACGTGATTTGATCCAAGTGTACATTAACGGGGAGAGTGAATAGTAAATAATCTACTAATAATTAGAGAATTTAAGTTACAATCGTTTACACATTTGAGTGTTTTTCACATCTATATTGCATCTAAATCAAAGTGTTAACGAATAAACAATTCATTTGCATGTAAAAAAACTCACAGCATAAATAATCAGCTATGTTCAAATCTCTTTGGCGGCTTCAACAGGAAACGTCTCTTTATGTCCTATCTTCTTTGTGCGGCTGATCTTGAGTTCACTGCACAAGCACGAAGAAACCTCATGCATGAAGGAGCCCTCTAGCTTCATTATTCTTGTTCTTTGTGTAGCAGCTTCTCAAGGGCTACTGTCTGGTTATGTCAAAAGGAAAGAAAACTTAAAAAGCTAACCCTTTTTTTTTTTTATTTTTTTTGTTCTTTCCTCTGAAGCCTTCGCTTTTACCCCATATACAATATATTTATTTATGGAATAGATGAGCCGAATCTTTTATCTTGTAGCATCCAATATTCCTTAATTGTTGAAGAGGTCCTCCACTATATGACCTTTAAAGAACCCACTTCTTGATTGGTCAAATTGGTCATGGCTGAGCATCTGTCCCCGGCCGTGCCTCCCTATCTTGACCACACTTGGCCCACCACTAAGCTCTGCCCTAGACCGCACTGTTACCTAGTTGGCCGCTCTAGCCACCATGTTCTTGGTCGCGCTAAGACCTTAGCCGAGACACTGCTGCCCTGGCCGAGACACTCCAGCCATTGCGACCTACTGCCTCTTGGTCCAAGTTGCTTCCTCAACAATGGCCACGTCCTCTTTGCTCGGTGATCACAAACTGTCGCGACCCTACCTTTAGATGCACTATCTAAAGGTTGGCTAATAGATTGCTAAGTTTAGGGTGCGTTTGGTAACTATTCTGTTACTGAAAATAATTTATGTTCAAAAATGATTTTTTTATCTTATTTTCGAAAATAATTTCTGAGCATTTGAAAGCGTTTGGTAATTGTCCAAAATTTCCTTTTATTGATAATATTTTGAATTTTTTAATATTTCTCTCTCTTTTTCCTTATTTTTTCTTTTCTTTTTTAATTCTTCTCCTTCCTTGGCCCATGGCCAGCCACAGGCGAGGGCCGACAAGGGCGTTGTGGCCCTCGCTGGCAAGGGCAAAGGTTGGAAGAGGCCGGCGAGGGTCGCTCTTGTGAGATCTGGCGAGGGGCAGCTTAGGCAAGGGTCGTTCATTTATGAGTCGCCACTAATCAGTTTTTATTAGGTTGATTAGAAATCCAAATAAAGTATTAAGAAACTTACCTTAAGAGACTTACCTTACTTCTGTGAATCAAAGATTTAGTGGATTTGGGGACTTAATTATGCTAGATTACTCTAACGCCGTTTCGGTCTCTTTTTTCTTTTATTCCAAAAAATATTTTGCAGGCGACTTGGGATTGACCCCAGTCCTAAAACAAAAATATTAAGTAAATTGTATATAGATATGGCATGTGCTTTTTCTACTCATTCTTTGGCTAAAGCACTCCTTAATGTAGTGGTTTGGCGATTTTATCCTTTATGGTCCTACCTTTACTTATGTGTTTCCCATTCCCTTTATGGTTTCCTTCTCTTCTTTTCTTGTGGGCCCACTTTCCTTAATCTTATTTCCCCTCTCTTTCTCTCTCTTCAGGCAATTATCTTCCTTCTTGATACCCTCCTCTGGAGTTGAGGAGGATGCGGAGTGCAAGAGTCAAGGTAAAACACCACTTCGAAAAACATAATGAAACAACATATTCAAGTAGGAAACTAGAAAACAATGCGAGCTAAAACAAAAATCGAAATATAGAACTTAATAGAGATACAAAAATTTCTCCTCCTTAGTATAGGGAATTAGCAAGTGGGGTCAAAAGAATCTCTTTGAACTCAAGTCAGTCTTCAAGAAAGAGAAAATGAAAGTTATAGCATAATGCTTTAACTCCTCGTTAGGGTACTTGGCAATATAAATAACTTAAGGGTAACAAAAAATTAGATCAAGATGTAAAGAAATTGTACTCCTTAACCCTCACCATGTCCACATGGATTGTGCTCTAGCCCTCACCACTCGTATCGACAGTGACAGCAAATTCAGAGTGATGTGGAGGTCCTAAGCTTCGATGAATGTCGCCTATATATACCATAGCTTTCGAGATTGGTAGACCTCACAGTGCGTGTGAGCCACGTAAAATGCATCTGAGCTCCACGCCTTGGGTACCCATCAAGACAGAGATCTGGATGTCGCCAGAGATGTGGATCTTTTTCGATGTGTCGCCACCCTTAAGGTAATACCATAGTGGATCCAGCGAATTGTCCGATGGATCGTGGACCGGCACATCGGAGAGGTCGAAGCAAACGCCACCTAGGAAGATCTCCAATGGTGAGTCCCGGATGGAGATATCCAACGTGGAGCCTTGCTGACTCGAGCTTGTTGTGGTCTCACAATTCTGACAATATCACCCTCTGCATCCTCCATAACTTTACGCGAGGATACCACGTTTTACAAAAAGCATGAAAGGAGGATTGCCTGCAAAAGAGAGAAGGAAGAAGATGAAAGAAATTGGGACCCGCAAGAAGAGAAAGAAAAAAAATTCAATGCACGGTCGCTCTCGAATGCTGAAAGGTGAGACCCATTAAGGGTAAAATCGTCAGAACACTGCATTGAGGAGTGTTTTATCCAAAAAAAAAAGGAGTGGAAAAAGCGCGACCCATAAATATTATGAGTATTTGCATTAATAGCTAGTTAGGCCATATAGTTTGCATATTTATCATACCGGCAGTTGATGGACTTAACTGACTGGCCTTGAAATTAATTGAGCTCGTAAAAGAATGCAATTTTGCCCAAGCCCATTGTACACATTAAATAGCCGAAATTTCGCATAATTAAAATGCCAAAATTAAACTTTGGAAATAAATTGGGACACATGGCAAGTAAGAAAAGATCGGCGTTGTTTTTCCAATATTCGGCTATTTGAGGAAGTGAAAATGAAGAAAGGGACAAAGTTAATTTTGGTGGATTCTGAGAAAATTCAACAAGGAAAAGATAAGGTATAAGGTTGAAGAAGGGGAAGTGAAAAAATAAAATATATTCTAAGATATCCTTAGAGATGATAGGTTTTGTTCTTTTCCTTGAAGGTATTGGATTTAGCTGTCCATCTATAAAAGGAGAAGACCCATTCCGCAGCTGAGGTAGGCGCTCCTTTTATTGGGCTCCATTTCTTTCGCAAAAAATATCACGTATCTTGAAAATATTTTTTAAAAAATTATTTTTAATATTTTTCAGTATTTGACCGAAACATACAAAAGACTTTTGTTCGGTGAGGAAAGTCAATCAATACACTACTTTGAATATATATTTTTATTTTTTTAAATCGATTTTTAATTTTTTTTACTTTCTTCTCCAGCCGATTAAAGAAAAATAACAAATGATAATAAGAAATCGATTTTAAAAAATGAAAATAAAATAGAAATAAAGAATAAAAATAATTAAAATGATTGGTCAAAGAAGTAGGAAAGGGAAAATGATCTCCTCATGTGTTTTTTCCATTGACGGAATTTGAAAAATTATTTTTTGTAAAATGAACGGAGCTTTATCCACATAACACACGTAATAAGGAGAAAAGACAAGACAAGAGAGAGTAAAAAGGGAGAGAGAAAGAGTCGTCTTCTTCTTTGGGCGTGCATCTCCTTGGCCGTGACTGGTGTTGCTGCCATACTCCTTGGCCCGCGCCTCCGCGCTCCACCGCTGCACCTCCATGCCGCGTCGCCTCACGCCAGCAATTGCTAGGTGAAGCCCAGGAACCGATGCTGTGTTCTTCTTCGCGTTCGGTACCGCATGCTGCCGTTAGTCCCCTCGCGGCAGCCACGTGCCCTGGTGGTCGGCCACAGCATCTCTGACGTCTTCAGCCCCACTCCAGCATCTAGCACCCGCCAATTTCCCGATGTGCCTGAGACGTGAGACCTCCATCGATCAAGCTTCGGCTCTCGTTTGAGTTTTTATCGCAGGCCCTTCTTGTCTGAGTTCTAGCCAAGCCCAACGAATTTCAGCTTGGTTGCAGTTGATCCTTGTTTCGTCCAACGGCCCTTGCCAAATCTCTAGGAAGCTTTTTATACGGAACCAGTAGATTTCGAGGGAACACCATCCCCACCAAAACTACCACTTGGTGCCTTCAATTCAGTCGAAGCCGTGTTTGAACTTCTTGCAGGTTTTTCGGCACCGATTTGCCTATTTCGGTACGTTGGCAAGTTTCCAAACTTGCTAGCCGAATTCCCCACTGGGATTTTAAGTTTCTGGCATCGCAATTGGACTTCTCAAGGTCCCACCGTGAGTCCGCTGCCCGTCACCGTGAGTCCGTGAGCCTCCAATGTCGGCCACACCACCGCGAGCTACCACTGGTCACCGTTCGAGCCCGAGCCATCTGTTGGTTCTAATCGTAAACAATATCCACAAATTAGACAATTATCCGGTCCCAAATTCATTCAAATATTTCATTACCTATTTTGTCAATATTATGATCTCTTTGAATATCTTGAGATTTTTAGTATAACCCAAAGTAGAAAAAATTCCTAATCAACAACGTGCACAAGCTGGCAGCAATTCCTGACCGCACAGAAAAATCGGCCAATCCTATCCATAATGCTTTGGTTATGATCGGCGGTTTTACTTGTTACCAAATTTGAATCGGATGGAATATTTGGTGCATATTTTTGTGATTGGATGCCTATCTCGTGCTTGGGTGGTTATCTTATCTTGATTGGTTTCCTTTATTCAAAAGATACAAAAATATTAGATTAGATTTCTAGAATAGGTTTTGGATAAGGGTTAATATTACGAAAAACTCCAAACTGGTACATCTGTGATAATTTTATCCCATACTAATTTTTTAACCACTAAAAACTCCAAATTGATACACTTGTGATAAATTTACCCTCAGTTTGTTTCCGTTAAATTTTGCAGTCAAATTGCTTTGTTAAATGATACACGATAGTTAACTGATATACTAGTTTTAGGTTTTATCCTACATTTGTCATAGGTGTACCACTTTTGTGATTTTTTATGGTACTATTTCAATTTAACGGAAACTAATAGAGAGTACATTTGTCACAAATGTACCAATTTTGAGTTTTTAGTGGTCAAAATATTAGTTTGCGGTAAATTTATTACAGGTGTACCAGTTTGGGGTTTTTTATGTTCAAAAAAATAGTTTGGGATAAAATAATCACAGGTGTACTAGTTTGGAGTTTTTCGTGGTATTAATCCTTTGGATAATTAGGATAGATTCATTCTAGATAACCCTGCATATCATTTAGGGATTATTTGTTTAGGGTAATTTAATCTAGAATTGCATGTCAATTTTGCCCATAGTTAGAAATTGCATGTCTAGGTTCATGTAATCAAATGCATGTCATATTGGAATAGTATTTTTTTTAATTGTACGTCATTTTAAGCTAGGTCATGTAGTAGTAATTTAGAATTATATTACATGCATATCACATAACTTAGAAACCATACTTAGGTTGAATATCTATTTTTTTAATTAAAAATAATACCATGAAAAATCTCAAACTGGTACACTTGTGACAAATTTACCCCAAACTATTTTTTTGACCACTAAAAATCCCAAATTGATACATATGTGACAAATATGTCCTCCATTAATTTTCGTTAAATTTTATCGTCAAATTGCTAAGTTGGATGACACGTAATAGTTGACAGGTGTACCAGTTTGAGGTTTTATCGCCTGTTTGTCACAGGTACATTAGTTTGTGATTTTTCGTGATATTAATCCAATTTAATGGAAACTAACGAATGGTAAATTTGTCACAAATGTATCAATTTGAGATTTTTTGTTTTCAAAAAATTAGTTTGGACTAAATTTGTAAAAAATGTACCAGTTTTGGGTTTTTGCTGGTCAAAAAATTAATTTTAGATAAATTTATCACAGCTATATCAGTTTGAGGTTTTTCATAGTATTAACACTTAAAATTCATGGTATTTTTCTTGGCACACCAGAGAAATACGAATAAAGTGGAATGTGATATTGATGCAAAAGTGAATTACAACCGAAGAGAATGCACCTGTTTATAGGGTGTCATTAGCTCTCCTGCTGATGCAGATTATTCTAAAACCTTTCGCCTTGTGCACGGATCTTCTTATGTCCTCTACAACAGGCCTACTCTTTTATTGTACCTGTGAAAATAACCGTCTATTGGTCAAAAGATGCCTCCAGAGAGAGAAATGGAAAGCATGCCGAGCAAGATCAAGGAGATTGGGAGGAAGGATGATTAGAAAATAGGCTTTGAAAGCAAAATTACAGCTTGAAGCAGTATCACATTACATTAATGCTGGTGGTTGTTGATCAGGTCCAGAAAAATGCGTATTTAGCAGCCTTTTGTTTTCCCGCATTGTTGTGGCAATTGAAGTCAAATTTGCTTAGGCCCAAAATTGCATCCTTTTTGGGGCTTGGTGAATTAATAATGTGGACATAGTGGGTCCATTGATGGGAGATTTAACACTCAGGCGCACGTTTGTATTAGTGATGTAAATACGTACCTACCCCCTTAGCTATCTACTTATTCTGCCTGATTTTGCTTATCGTTGATGGAGACTCGACATGGTAGAACAATTGTAGCATTTATCATGAGGGAATATTTCTCTTCTAGAGATAGATCAATCTGTTGACTTCACTCTAGTTTTAGGAAAGTCCTGAAAATTGGCATCCTACCTTCTCGGTTCAACTACTTCTTCGTTCTTCGAACTTGATGCTATTAAAATCACCGCCGATTAATGTGCGTTCTATTTTTTTAAATAAGGAAATTCCGGGATTTAGGATCAATCCCTTCTATTCTAGAACTAGTGTAAAGTAGCCTTCCCAACGAATGAAGTGTACTGTTGGGAATCTATACCAATTCCTGAACTAAATCAAATCGAATGAAACTTGAAATAAAATCAATCACGGCTTTTTTTGACCTCCCCGGGGAAGTCGGGAAGTAAGGTAAATAGAACCAACTTTGGCACAGATAATTAGTCTGGTCGAAGAAGGCATATAAACTATCAAACCACAAGTCAAGTACAATAAATAAATAAATAAAACCAAGTAACATAAGCAATAGTTCATATATAAATATTCAGGTCCATCGAAATATAATGATAATTTTCAAATGGCGAGAGTGAGAATCAAACATTGTGACAGGTGGAACCTTCGAAAATAGACATAAAATCTTCACCTCCGACTATAAGCTGTAGAAAATGTACTGCTTTGACGCTATCAACATACTTTATCGAACGGTAAAAGTGTTAAAAAAAGTCCTAAACCTTTTACATTTGTGTCAATTTAGTCCTAAATTTTTTTTTATACCAATTCAGTCATAAATCTTTTGTATTGATGTCAATTTAATCATAAACCTTTTTTTTGGTGCCAATTCAATCCTAAATCTTTTGTATTGGTGCCAATTCAGTTCTAAACCTTTTGTCTTTGTACCAATTCAATCCTTCCAGCTAATTTTGATCGAATTTTATTGATGTGGACGTTGGCAACCGGTCATTGGCGCTGACGTGGACAACTTTTAATAATATTTTTTTCTTTTTTTTCCCTCCTTTCTCCAGTTGGTCACCGGACTGGTGATTGGCTAGAGGCCAGAGGTCAGTGAGGTCGACCTTGCTAGCCACTGGTGAGCCTCGCCATGGCTGGGCAAGGCTAGACCTCGCCAGAGGCCGGCAAGGTTGTGCCTTGCCCAGCCGCCGGCGAGGGCGAGCCTCGCCATGGCTAGGCGAGGCCCGACCTCGCCGAATCTGGCAAGGTTGGGCCTCGTCCAGCCGCAGGCGAGGCTTGAGCCCTCGTTGGAGACCGCTAGGTCGAAGGCCTTTGGTGAGGGCTCGAGCCTCATCGGCAGCTTCACGAGGCCCGACCTCGTCGAATGTGGCGAGGTCCAACCTCGCCCAACCATGACGAGCCTCGCCTTCTCCTCTGGCTAGTCGCCGGTTCGGCGACCGGTTGGAGGAAGAAGGGAAGGGAGGGACAAAAATAAATAATTCAAGAAAAAATTAAAAAGTTATCTATGTTAGCGCTGGTGACTGGGTATCGGCAGGCCGGAGTCCACGTCAGTAAAATTCAGTCAAAATTGGCCGGAATGACTAAATTGGCACAAAAACAAAAGATTTAGAATTGAATTAACACAAATGCAAAAAGTTTAGGACTGAATTAGCACAAAAAAAGGTTTAGGATTGAATTTGTACAAAAAAAGGGTTTATGACTAAATTGACATCAATGCAAAAGATTTACGACTTTTTTTACACTTTTTCCTTTATCGAACATTATCGAACCCGGTGACCACATTGAGAAATTATATCAGCTGTCCTTGCAGGACTTACTAATCGTCTTCCGCATGAGGAAATCTAATGCTTGACTCGGTCCCCAGCGTGAGACAAATACAGTCGACGTTCTGGTCCGTCTTTATTTCAAAAAAGACACCACCTACAAAATTGTCAACAACCGCGGATGACATATGATGGACTCACTGGTGAATGTCATCACATGCATTCATGCGTGGTATATGTCCACACGACATTGTTCAAACTCTGCTCGTCATTAGTGTAGCTACGAACTTCTTCTTTTATCATTACAATTTATTATTCGTTCCGACTTCTGGAAAAAAAAAAGGTCGTTCCGACTTCTGGAAAAAAAAAAGGATTGTCAGTCCATTTCAATTATTGTTTCTCTTTCGACAACGGGTCTTATCATTCATCGTCTTGCCTAGCCACCCTAGCTATATGCGCATGGCGCTATGATTCGATGGAGATGTGGAAAGTTGTACGCAGCTCAATTTTGTGCAACGAGTTCTCTAAGTGATCTGGATACATCGTAGTCTATCTACTTTTATAAGAGTCTGTCGTAAGAGATGGATGCCAAAACTTTACTAGTCTAGAACATGACAAAGGCCTTTGGCTCTTAAATGAAAAGAAAATGGATAAATGGGATGAGGAAGTCGGCTTGATTAATGAGTGATCGCCACTTTCTTGTGATGACAATGAAGTGGGATTAAAGATAAATGGATGGGCAAGATCTTACTTATACCATTCTTCGAATTATGTCTCGAGTTCCACTTATTCAACTTATATTCAAATCGTAGGGCTTTTATCATGGTAGCTAATATCCTCATGTAAAACTTTGGATTTTATCATGTAGAAAAGGAAAAAATGAAAAAGTTAAGGCTATTATAGCCATGGAATCGTCATATCATAGTAGTATTAAGCAAAGACGAGGATACTCTTTTGGTTCCATGTGCTTTATTGGGTGGCTAATGCAAGCAAGCCCCTTCCATTGGTCATAAAGCAACGGACTTGGAGACGAAGAATTTCAAGCCCCGACGGTGGGCTCGTACGTGCCGAGACGAAAATCCACGAAACGAAGAAACGAGTGACATTCGTGGGGGCCATCATTATCTTTTCTTATTGGTCGAAACCTATCATCACACTATTCAAAGGCCGAAACTCAAGAAAAAAAAGCAAAAACGTGAACCGAAATGTCTTGTCTCGTCAAATTCAAAACCCCACCCCAACATAAACCGCATGTAATGGACCAGAAACCTCGACTGCTTCGACCTTGTTCCGCCATTTCTCCAACTCGCAGCATCAATATACCGGAGAATCTTGCGAGGCGCCGACCCCCAGCTTGCATTGTGTCCTTTCTTTTTCTTGTTTCTTCCTTTGATCTCGGCGCATTCCTAGAACAGCTGGCGACGTCGATGTTGTCCCATTGAAAGCAAAACGCAAAAAACTTCGTCCCTGTGAATAGGGTGTCAAGAAGAGGCGTCGTTCGACGCTCGCACCACACTAACAGCCTAAATAGAAAAATCTCTCTCTCTCGCTCGTGAAGCAACCTCAAAACATGAACTCATCTCCATCGCCGTCCCCCTCTCTGTCTGGGCATTGCGTGTCAAACCAGTATACCCTTGTGTTTTTTTCTTTTTTCCCCGACGGGTCAGCACCCCCATTTGAATTTCTAAGCCATTATAAGCCACGTCTTCCGCCAGTATCACGTCCGTAGGACCCTCTCTTCATCTCCTCGTCTTCTCTTTTCTTTTTCCCCTCGGACGGGTCGCCCCCGCCATTTCAATCTCTAAGCCATTATAAATTTATCTCTCTCACCAGTATCAGGTCCGGACTTCCCTCTTTTTCTTAAGTGTAAAACCCAGCTCTCTCTCTCTCTCTCTCTCTCTCTCTCTCTCTCTCTCTCTCTCTCTCTCTCTCACACACACACACACACACACACACACATCACCAAACCAGACCCAAGGTACACCCTTTCATTCAACCCCACGCAGCATCAATCGAGAATGTGTTCTTAACTGCTTCAAATCCTCTTATCAGTCGCGACCCAGAAAAACACACCCAGTTATTGATGGCTTTGTTCGCAATATTGATGCTTTTGTCATGGAACGTGATAAAAGAGGGAGAGCTTAGTCCCGGGGATGATATTTACACTTATCGGCGGTACGGCTTGTACACCCACCACGGTTAGCCATTCATCCTCCTTTCCCTTTTCCATTATCATTATCGTTTTTCCGTAACATGGTTACCTGCTGGACTGTATTATTATTTTTCATGTGTATACTTGATAAATCAACGCAGTGATCATCACCTCTTGCCCTTGTCTTCTTCTTTTCATTTCAACGGCTGCTAATATATCTGATTTTGATCACCCATGCATTTCCATGAGAGAGAAGTTTCATGGTGTCCATCTCCAAAACGAGAAAATATAGGCCATGCTCCACTCCATTTATTGATGGCCGCGTGTCCGGGTGAGACCGCTTTTCAGATTTTTCCTCTTACTCTCTGCTCCGTTACCCCCTCTCTCTCTCTCTCTCTCTCTCCTAAAAAGCACATAATATCTCTCTCAGCTCGCTCTGTGCAACAACAATGGCGTCTCTTTCCTCCTCTCCCTGTCGCTTCTCTCTCTCCTTCTGCCTCCGGCCCTCTCCCTCACCGGCACGTCCCAGAAGTTTACCAAAAATCCCTACACCAGTTGCACCAACCTCCCAGCTCGGCACATACCTCCACTACACAATGCATCCGACTCCTCCCTCTCCGCCCTTGCCCTCAAGCCACCGCCGCCTCCTGTTATTCTCTCCAGTGGCCACGGAGGAGCTGTCCAACTTTGACGCCGTGTTCTTCATCGTCAGCCTCCGGTCCCTCTTTTGCTTGAAAAACCCATCTCGTCATTCCCCGCCCTCTAAGCCCGACCTCCGTGCCTCTCCCACCGCCACCACCGGCAGAGTCTCCGGCGCTGATGGACCCAACCAGATCAGCCGAACGATACAGATGACGGAACATGACCAATATGCATGCAAATTCAGGACCCCCCCAATAATTTTTTCACCAAAATAGTTTTATTTTAATCACATTGACCAAATTTGCCTCGGTTGTGGGACCCGCTCATTCCTTCTTGGTTAATCCACGCCCTCTCTCTCTCTCTCTCTCTCTATGTAATTCCCGAAAGGCCAATATTAGTCGGTATAAAAGCGCATCTCAATTAAATCACATAAAATGTTGAAACTTGTGGTCGGTCGTGATCGAAGTTTATCCTCTCTCTCGCTCATTGACCCACATCTATTCGCTTCTCATTCCCTATTAATAAGTTCATTCTACGGTGGCTATTTGCTATGAGCGATTTAGAAAATCGATTCTTTTTCTATATTGCACATACTCACTATTGATTCTTATAGGAATCTACGTTGGAGAGGGCTACGTGATTCACTTCACAAGAACAGGAGTTGATAAGACTTCCCTTGATTCCTTCCGGCGAGAAGGCCAGACACTCCGTTCCCTCCACTTATATGCATATGGGCGGCCATCGCTAGAGTATTGGCTGACAAGACGGGGGACCCGCACGACGTTACCCGATACCAAATCTGTTAGACTAAAACTGAAGGATTCTTTTGTGCATTGAAGAACAAAATTCATGCACAATTAGAATCAAATGCGGAAAACAGGATCGAAAATAAACTGACCTCCAGCCATTGTTCAACCTTACGTTCGTCGGAAATCCACAGTAGTTCGACGTTAATTTGAAGCGATTACGGGCGCACTTTACTAACCCAATCCCCTCGCGTACTGATGGTGTATTACCGAATGAGAGGGTTTGTGTTAGACCTTGTGTCTGCCCTTATGAACGTTCACTTTTATAAACCGCTTCCCATCAAGGCGGTTACTGAAGAAGGCGGTTATCACCGAAGGGGTGCGAAGTGTGGAAAAAACCGAATGTGGATAACCGTCACTTAATGAGAAACGTGGGTCAAACTTAAATGTGGGATCATATATCATATTATAAATATAACATTCTCCCACTTGATCCCGACATTTTCATCATAAAGATTACCCAACCAAATCCACGAAAATCATATGCTTAAGAAAAGAAACAAGACACATGAATCATGGCGATACGTCCTCTAAGAGCGAGTAATATCTTCCATGTATTACAATGCATCTTATTCCTTTAATGTTAGCCCATATGTGATAACACATCTTAATGAATAAACCCTATGTTTATTCCAGAACCAAGGATAATTGTTATTCTCATAAACAACTGAATGTGTACACAGGAAATTGAGAATAACATTACAACTGAATAAGAGTTTCAAACAACAAAAGTCATCCATATGACGATAAATCACATCATGGGAACTATTCCTATACTGGTCACATGATCCTTATACTTCATAGGTGGCATGCCTTTAGTTAAAGGATCAGCTATCATCAATTCAGTGCGAACGTGTTCAATGACCACTTTATTCTCCTTAACACGTTCCTTTATGGCTAAATACTTAATGTCGATGTGCTTACTTCGACTGCCACTTCTAGCATTTTTAGCCGCAAAAACCGCAGCTGAATTGTCACAATATATTCTTAATGGCCTAGAAATAGAACCAACAATTCTAAGCCCTGATAAGAAACTCTTCAGCCATACACCATGCGAGGTAGCCTCAAAACAAGAAACGAACTCAGCCTCCATAGTGGAAGTAGCAGTCAAAGTCTGCTTCGCACTCCTCCATGACACGGCTCCGCCAGCTAACATAAAAATATATCCTGATGTTGATTTTAGAGAATCAACGCAACCAGCGTAATCCGCATCCGAATAACCAACTACTTCCAAGTTGTCAGTTCGTCTATACATAAGCATGTAGCCTTTAGTACCTTGAAGGTATCTCATCACCTTCTTTGCAGCTTTCCAGTGGTCCATCCCTGGATTACTCTGATATCTTCCCAACATTCCCACCGCAAAAGCGATGTCAGGTCGAGTGCAGACCTGAGCATACATCAAGCTTCCGACAGCAGAAGCATATGGGATGTTCTTCATTTGTTCCCTTTCCAAATCGTTTTTCGGGCACTGGTTCAAATTGAACCTATCACCCTTCACGATGGGTGCTATACTTGGTGAACAATCTTTCATCCGAAATCTCTCCAAGACCTTATTGATATAGGTTTCTTGAGATAGTCCTAAAACTCCTCGAGTTCTATCTCTATGGATCTTAATGCCAATGACATAAGATGCCTCACCCATATCTTTCATGTCAAAACTCTTAGAGAGAAATTGTTTCACTTCATGTAACAACCCTTTATCATTGGTTGCAAGTAAAATATCATCCACATATAGTACAAGAAAACAAATTTTGCTCCCACTGACTTTCTGGTATATGCATTGATCCATGATATTCTCTACAAAACCGAATGAAGAGATGACATCATGGAACCTTAAGTACCATTGGCGGGATGCTTGTTTCAAACCATATATAGATTTCTTAAGCTTGCACACCAATTGCTCACCTTTACTAGAGGGGAATCCTTCAGGTTGTTTCATGTATACCTCATCCTCTAGGTCCCCATTGAGGAACGCCGTTTTCACATCCATTTGATGTAATTCCATATCAAAATGGGCAACCAATGCCAAAACAATACGAAGAGAATCTTTCTTAGATACAGGAGAAAAGGTCTCCGTGTAATCGATTCCTTTCTTTTGAGTGAATCCTTTGGCAACGAGTCTAGCTTTATATCTCTCAATGTTGCCCAACGAGTCTTTCTTTGTTTTGAAAACCCATTTACAACCAATGGCTTTTACACCACTAGGCAACTCGACCAAATCCCAGACTTTATTTGATGCCATAGAACTCATCTCATCCTTCATAGCATTATACCACAAATTGGATTCATCACTACTCATGGCTTGTGAAAACGTTTCAGGATCATTCTCAGCTCCTATATTGTAGTCAGACTCTTGCAGATACACAATATAATCACTAGGAATTGCTGATTTCCTCATTCTGGTAGATCTTCTTAATGTTGTATCAACATTCTCTGGAGGAGCGTGTTGGTCAACTGGTTGTTCAACAGCTTCTGGTAATTGTTGAACAACTGGATCTACCGGATCATTATCAGCAAGTTGTGGAACTTCAATTGTTGGTTGTTCAATAGCCGGCTGAACTGAAGGGGCATTATGAACAACAACCAACCTAGTACTTAAAGTGGAAGGTTGAGTATCTGAATGATCTTTCTCAGGAACAATGCCCTTTAATCGATCACTCCCACTAATCAAGTCACTTTCAAGAAACTTAGCATTTCTTGATTCCACAATCCTAGTAGTGTGAGATGGACAATAAAACCTGTATCCCTTGGACTTTTCAGCATATCCAATGAAATACCCACTTATAGTCCTTGGGTCCAACTTCTTCTCTTGTGGATTATAGACTCTTACTTCAGACGGGCATCCCCAAACGCGTACATGTCGCAAGCTTGGCTTTCAACCTTTAAATAACTCAAAAGGCGTCTTTGGGACAGTCTTGGTTGGAACTCGATTTAATATGTACACTGCCGTCTTAAGAGCTTCAGTCCACAAAGACTTAGGAAGTTTGGAGCTACTAAGCATACTCCGCACCATGTCCAATAAAGTTCGGTTTCTTCTTTCTGCTACGCCATTTTGGTCTGGAGAACCTGGCATAGTGTATTGGGCAACTATCCCATTCTCTTGAAGAAACTTCGCAAACGGACCAGGTGCTTGTCCATCTTCAGTGTATCTACCATAAAATTCTCCACCTCTATCTGATCTCACGATCTTAATTTGCTTGCTGCATTGTTTCTCTACTTCCGCCTTAAAAACCTTAAAGGCATCCAACGCTTCATGTTTATTATGAAGCAAGTAGAGATACATATAACGTGAGTAATCATCAATGAAGGAGATGAAGTATTTCTGACTATACGAGTCCATATCAGGACTACAAATGTCTGTATGTATGATTTCTAATATGTCCGTACTCCTCTTGGCACCTTTCTTTGTCTTGTTGGTCTGCTTTCCCTTTATGCAGTCCATGCAAATATCATAATCAGTAAAATCCAAAGTACCGAGTACTCCATCATTTACTAATCGCTTAATTCTATCTATGGAGATATGTCCTAATCTCCGGTGCCACAACATAGAGGAATCTTCATTCACAACACATCGTTTTATACCAGCATTATCATGAACATGCATCGCATTATAATAGGCATTGTCTTGCAAATTAATTCGAAAAAGACCATCAGACAAAATACCACTCCCAACAATTTTAAATTTAAACAATAAACTGAAGTTTGAATCTGAAAAGTTAAAAGAGTAACCCAAAGGTACAAGTCTTGAAACTGAAATTAAGTTTCTAGAGAAACTTGGAACATAAAAGGTCCTTTCCAAATTCAAAACAAAGCCACTATTGAGAACTAATCTGCATGTCCCAATAGCTTCTACAGGCGAACGCATCTTGTTTCCCGAATAGATGCTTTGTTCACTTCCCACTGGCTTCCTGTGGTTTTGAAAACCCTGTAAGGAATTCGAAATATGGATTGTAGAACCAGAATCAATCCACCAAGTGTTGTGACTCACATCAGCCATATTAGATTCATAACAAACATAAGAGATTGGATTACCTTTCTTTTCGAGCCAGGCCTTAAATCTGACGCAATCCTTCTTCATATGCCCCTTCTTTCTACAGAAGAAGCATTTGGATTCCTTCTTAATGTCAGCTTGGGGAGGTATTTTACCTTTCCCCTTCTGCTTGCCGTGACTCTTGAACCTTTCATGTGTTGCCAAATGAGCACTTTCTCCCAATTCCATAGTCAGCCTTTCTTCCTCTTGAACACACATGGTCATAAGTTCATTAATTGACCATTTATTCTTATGTGTGTTGTAAGAGATCTTGAAAGGTGCATACTGTTGTGGGAGAGTGTTCAGAATATAGTACACAAGAAATGATTCAGATATCTCAACCTCAAGGTTTTTCAGCTGAGCTGCTATGTCCCTCATCTTCATGATGTGCTCACGCACACCTCTAACACTTGTGAGCTTTAGAGATGAAAACTTCATTATTAGGGTCATGGCATGTGCCTTTTCTGAAGTCTCAAACTGCGCATCAATGGCCTCCAATAAAGCCTTAGCATTGCTATGCTGAGCGACTGAACCACGGATACTAGGAGATACTTTAGTCCTTATGAACATCACACTAAGGCGGTTAGACCGCTCCCACTGTTCATAAAGAGCTATCTCAGCTGCAGTGCTCGTGTCAGTAGGAGCAGGTGGTTCATCTTTCCTTATAGCATAGTCAATATCTATGCACCCCAATTGAAGAAGAACTGACTCCTTCCAAACTTTATAGTTTTCACCATTCAGTATGGGAACATCACTCTTAAATTCAGAGAAATTCACAGGTTGTAAAACTGCATATTAAACAATCATGCTTATGTCACAAAATTTGAGACAAAAATTAACATATATCATGTTCTACCAATGTAAAACATATCATAAAAATATGAATCACATAACATAAAAACTGCCTGTGGGCTAAGTTTTTAATTTAAATAGATTCATGAATTCTTCATGAAGAAACTATCATATTATATTCCTCTCCTTAATCCCTGTGGGTAAATTAAAAAAAATAATATGATATTTTTTTTTGGTAAGAAAAAAATATAATGAAAATAATATGATATTTCAACCTAATTAATCAAATTAATATAATGAAAATTCCTGTGGGATTAAATTCATCATATTAATAAAATTAATTACAATTAATGTCCATTTTCAAATGTGATCCGAATGCTATTAATATATAATTTAATTAATTAAGAATGCTGTGGCTACTCCCCAATTAATTAAAAAATATATGAATCACTGGACATTTAATTTCATGCATAAAAATTATTCACAAAATGCATGAAAGAAAAAAACAATAAATTTAATTCGGCGAGGGGCATAATCGCAATAAAGGGCAAAATGCAGGGCAGAAGTGTAAAAATCGAGGGGTAAAACCGGTTCCAAGGCGTGTGGTGCGCACGTGCCTGCCTTATGCGCGGGCGCGTGGCGCGCACGCGCCTCATAACCGCGCGGGCGCGTGCGGCGCACGCGCCAGCAACTGCCGCGCGCGTGGGCCGCACGTGCCAGCAGTTCCGCGCGCCCGTGGCGCCCACGCGTCAGCGGTTGCGTGCGCGTGGCGCCCACGCGCTTCTTCCCGGGCGCGAACAGAAGCCATTTTTTCTCGATTTTTCGCCGTTCTTCGCCGTTCCGCCGCGTCTTCGACCGAATGGGTCTCCTCCGGTAGCCCATATCAAACCAAAATAATTTATGGGTTTCGGAGACCACGTCGGCGCGACCACATGGACCCAAAATTCGGCGAAAACAACCAAGAAATTGGCTCGAATCAGGCAAAATTCCGTCTAAACGCACAAACCCTCACCCACAACTTCCGCCGCTCAAATAGCCTCCGGCAACCACCAAAATGCCAGATTAACTGAGGGCTATTCTTCTCCATGGCGGTGCGACCGTGCCGGTCCGAAGTTGAGAGGTGGGTCGCCGGAATTTGGCCGGAATCGGTGATTTCCCTTTAACCCCAAAATGCCGAGTTACTCTTCATGCACAAACAGCCCCGAAAATTGCACCCAAAATTCAACAAAAATTCAACAAGAACAAGGCAGAGGCACTAAACATGCTCTGATACCAAATGTTAGACTAAAACTGAAGGATTCTTTTGTGCATTGAAGAACAAAATTCATGCACAATTAGAATCAAATGCGGAAAACAGGATCGAAAATAAACTGACCTCCAGCCATTGTTCAACCTTACGTTCGTCGGAAATCCACAGTAGTTCGACGTTAATTTGAAGCGATTACGGGCGCACTTTACTAACCCAATCCCCTCGCGTACTGATGGTGTATTACCGAATGAGAGGGTTTGTGTTAGACCTTGTGTCTGCCCTTATGAACGTTCACTTTTATAAACCGCTTCCCATCAAGGCGGTTACTGAAGAAGGCGGTTATCACCGAAGAGGTGCGAAGTGTGGAAAAAACCGAATGTGGATAACCGTCACTTAATGAGAAACGTGGGTCAAACTTAAATGTTGGATCATATATCATATTATAAATATAACATTCGCCTGACGAAGCCGTGAGTAAGGCCCGGGAGCTTCACGAGGGCGACGGTTTCGGCGAGTACGACCTCCTCGATAACAATTGTGAGCACTTTGCCACATTTTGCCGGGCCGGTGTTCGGGCAAGTGCGCAAACAGAATTGGTTAGCGCTTTTAAGCTGAAGGTTAGGGAAGTCAAAAAGACTGGGCAATGAAGATTCTGCAGAGAATTAAGCTCGAGCGTGCCAAGAATTCCATCTGTATCTTTACTAGCAATTATTTTCATCCTGTTTGAGAGTGATATCCAATTTTGGAAACAGTGAAATCAAGCTTTGTTACGTTACGCACGTACATTGAAACAGCTCTCTCTCTCTCTCTCTCTCTCTCTCTCTCTCATGACAACATTGTAATTTAGTCTTTTAGTATATTAATTCTTTAGGCCGTAACAAAAGTGAAGCCACTTATAAAACGTGAAATGATGATGAAATCCTTTTACCGCATTTAACGTGTTCGATTGGACCAATAGGCATGCGGTCTTGATAAAGGAATTAGGAGATGGGGACTCCCGTTCGCGTTCTGCAAGAGACAGAACAAAAGTCAAAAGAAATATTCCGTGATTGCAAAGTGCTACATGTGGCGCGACGTGACCTGCATTTTAATTCGTGTCCAATAATAGATTCACGCGTTTTGCTGAGTTGGAATAAAATAATTACTTTTTAACTTTCCTATTCTTTCCACTTTTCTTTCCGGTCTAGCCATTGTCCATGGCGTTCAGAGTCTGTCCACGTTCGCCGGCGCCGAATGAGTTGTCCTTGCTTACGGCCATGGCTCCAAATCTGGCCGTACTTCCAGATCGAGCCACCCTTTCCGTTGCTCGACACCGATGACGGCCATGGACAAGCGACTCGATGCCTGAACTTTTTCGGCCATGGATGACTAGATCTGGAGATTTGGAGAGCCACGCCAGCGGAGGTGACGACTGCCACAGACGAAGGACGGGATGCCAGATATGGAGGTTGGAGAAAAGCAGAAAAAAGATGGAGCCCGAGTCGAGGCTCGGGCCGACCGCGAGCGACGCCGGAAGGGATCCTCCATCATCCATGGCTGCAACTTTGCTTGTCCATGGCTAGCTAGGCGCCTCGTCCACAGATATGGCGACCGCGGAGTGTCCATGGCCGCAAGTTTTAACGGCGAGCTCCAAATCTCGTCTATGGACGAACGATGTCGACAACGGACGCTTCTTTGCTTCGTTGGAGTTGCAGACCTCCCTTCGTTGTTGCCACCAGGGAGTCGCCGGCGCGGCTGCCCCTTCCAGTGTTGCTCGACGCCGACGACGACAACGGCCGTGGGCAAGCCACATGCCCGAACGCGTTCGGCCATGGATGGTCAGATCTGGAGTTTCGGAGAGCGACGCCGGCGAAGGTGGCGACGACGGCCATGGACGAGGGACGCGATTCCAGACCTAGAGGCTGGAGAAAAACAGATAAAAAGATGGAGCCGGAGGGAAGGCTCGGCCCCACTGCAACCGACGCCGGAATGGGTCTTTCATCATCCACGGCCGTGAGTTTTGACGGCGAGCTGGGATGGAGGAAGACCGAAGGACGGAGGGGGAAGAAGAGAGAAATTGATTTTTTTTTAATTTTTATTCCACCTCAGCGAACAGGTGTCGATTTATTATTGGACGTGCATAAAAAACGCACGCCACGACACCAATTGGCTAGCCACTTTGCAACTACTGAATATTTCCTCAATAAAGAGAGAGGAGACTTAAAGTAGTAAGGACTAAAAATTTATATATATATATTCTATTCGGGTCCTTCTGGGTAAGTCCGGGTAATGAGGCGCACACGACAAAAGAAAAAGAGAAAAAAGACAGCTTTCTAGACGCTTTCCTGATTCGAGACCAAAGAAAAAAAGGGGTCGCTTTCCTGTCTCTCGAGACGGACGAATGTCTTTCTTGAGAAGCCGTTATGTCGGCATCCCGAGACTGCCCACCACCCGTGGGGGGAACTCAATTTGTCAATGACGAGAAACTTCTGACAATCACGTCCCGACCACCACCAATAATTAAGAAATCGGGTCCCGTCGGGATGCCTTTTGTTGTTGTTAGGTTTGACTATTTGAAATACGGAGACACGTGAAGATCCCTCCTAAAAATAATTAACAATATTATCCGGTCTCGCGAAAGCAGCTTTGTGCCGTACTGTACGGGTCAGCCTAACGTGGGGCGACGAGCATTCATCCATTGGCCGAGCTAGTTCACACGGTAGAGATGATGGATCCGCAATGAGCGGAGGTGATGAATAAAGAATTTTACTGACCGGGTCTGTGAAAGACAGCCAAGTTGGGATCAATCGCCCGAGAAACGGTGCTTTCTATCGACCGCAACTAATTGTTTCCAGGGTTTCCACGAATTTGTTCGTCGATGGCCGGTGCTTGGGCGAATACCGGAGACATTGGAATGCGAGTGTGGCTATGTCAAGAGCATTCTTCCGAGGTTATCACCCATCCAATCGAGAGTCCATGACTGTTGTCAATTTCCTTATAGAAAGATGAGGTTTGACCCCCTCCACCAAAATCTGCTAATCGATCGGACGATTTGCACCATATGCTCGCGTTCCCATCAATAGCTCAACCAGTACCATTCCGAAACTATAGTCATTGCTCTTCACACACAAATGACTGGTTCAACCAGAATGATGTGATGCTCCAACATGAATTTGCTAAACACGGCTCTGGGCATGGTCAAACTAAGTCCAAACTGCGATATTCTCTGCTACGATCACCCCAAGCAATTCGGAAATCCCATCATATTACCTGTGGCTATATACTCGGGTGCTACGTTGCCATAAGTTCCAATAACCAGTGACGTCACATGCGATCTGTCTTCGTCTGGATGCTTTCTTGCCAACCCAAAATCTGATATTTTGGCGCTATAGCACTGTGGAAACACATGCCAAACAAAAGGTCAAAGTGGATAAGGTCTCTTTTCTACTGCTAGTGTGATCTATACACGAGTAAACTTGGACAATGCAGATTTAATAAGCTTAGCTCGGGCCAATGATTGGCATTATAAACTAACTATAGAAAGAGCAGCTTGGCAATATGCAATTTTAGACAACCATAACGACCCAGCCCCCCAACCAAAATATGAGGAAAACATCTGGTGAACCAGGTTTTGAAGATGTTATGCAATGATAAATCCCGTGTTTTATGCGAAAACCTGGCCAGAATGAAAGCCTGAAAGCATAAGGTTTCAATTTCTTGCTGCTTCCAGAATGGCAGGAGGGGAGGGGATTGCAAAAAGAGGGATGGTGCAACCATATGTGAGTTATATCAGCACAGGAGAAGATTTTGGAACCAAATTTTTTTAGGAATTGCTTAATTTAATCTAAATAATGCACATGAAACTTACCGAGTCCAGCAACATGTTTGAGGGCTTGAAATCTCTGCAGATTATATGCCTGTCTAAATGGTGCAAGAACACGAGGTCTTCGGCTAATCCTATATGCAATTTTAAGCCGTGCAACCCATGGAAGTGGTTTAATGGCCGAGCCCCCCTGCAGCAGGAAAGACACGCGATATGTGTAGTACATTGAACCAAGAAAAGATCATATTTGCCATAAATTTAAAGCAAGCATGAATATATCGCCCAAGAAAGAACCTTACTTCCAAAGAGATGATTCTTCGGGGTACCCTTTGGCATGAACTCATGGACAAGCAGGAGTTCTTTATCCTCCCACGGTATCCCATTAGCCTGACAATGTTTGGATGCGACAAACTGCCCAGGAAGTTCACCTCCGACTGCAAAAAGTTGTCACTTCCATATCAAAATAAAGCAAAACATCATAATTTCACATTTTTTCAGTATGAAGAAGCAAACAGGCATCTCCTGCAGAAAGAAACCTACAATGTCACCCTAAGAGCCATCTGCAGCGGATGCATCGTACGAATTTTTGATGGTAGCAAATAATCAAATAGAAACTGGGGTGAAATATTCAGTTATGCATCATCACCCATGTTCAATAGTAAATCCTGATTTGTGAACCACATGGTTGAATTGCATATGCCTTACTGTAAATACACAACCTGATATTCATAAAAATAAACCAAGAAGTAAGCAAATCTAAGTGCTCAACCTATTTATAAAGCAAGTAAACATCCCCCCATGATTTTGACATCAGCAAAGCCAATACAGGATAAGACTGATGGCTGTTTGGGTGACCATGTAGAGTCTAAAACACAGAATCATACAAGCTCTGATAGCAACATCATAGAAAAGAATGCAATCATTTTTGTGTAGTACAAGGTAGATGTCCACCTTCCAAGAAAGAAAATAGCATCTTAAGTGATGATCAATTTTGAAAAATTCAAATGCCAAGTAGTTTTATGTGGATGCTAAGTCCTTCCCTCCTCATCTTTTTCCCTTTTAAAAGACTTGTATTTTAATAACATGTTGACCTCCATTTACCAGGTGATTCATAAAAAAGTAAATGGCAGGATCTCATTCATTCTTCCAAGGATAACAAAGCAGAATAGTTGTGTCCAGTTCCTCCTAAAGTAGCATAAGTTCAGATTCAAACAATTAGGTCACCTTTCGACTAAAAAAATAAAAAACAATTAGGTTACCTCAATTTCTGGGCTGACCATAATTTTTTCCCACAAATAGATGATCCTCACTAAGGAAGGTTTTAGTTCCTATAACTATGTTGAGAAATTCCAGAAGTGGCTCTAATGTCTCAAAACTCATATTAGGATTTGATGTTTCAGGTAAATTGCAGTGACACCCTCTGAGATTAGCTTAAAAGGTAAGGATATAAGTCACAATAGTTTCTGATGCAGGGCCTAAGGTCCTCTGAAATTCAAGAAGAGTGCCTATATTTCAGATTTACAAGCTATCGCGGGACTTTACCATAATAAACAAGATTCAGAGGACGTTTCTACTCCAGCTCTCAAGAACCTTAGAGATAGAAGCTAAGCTTGCGAAGCTTCTATCCTCCTACTTGTTTCCTACACATCCATGCTGTCTGGCTGCTGGAAGACACATACACATAATATGCACTACACAAACTTAGATAGAATAACCATAGGACAAGATTGTGGAATCTCAAGATTTATTCAAGAGCACAGTTGCTCACTTGAGGTATCTATAGATCAAATGGTCCTAGGAATTACAGCAGCTTGCCTTCTAATCCACACACCCTGAGACGGCCACTGAAATGTGCATCCCAAAACAAATATGCCTTAACCATTTGTGTATCATCGCCTTACATCCCGACAATCTGTTCAGCAAATTGGTGAAAACAACCCTTCTTGATTGACTATTTAAATCTCCAATGGTACATGCGTACCGAAACTTATATGAGCCATGTATTTCACCCAGCACTGTGCCTGCTGTTTTGATTTTGAATAGAGATAAATAAACACTGGAAAATTAATGGCACCAGAGGCAGAATAAGCAAATTTTTACTCTTCTATTGCATGTCTGCAAAATGCTTGCACTAACCCCAGAAGTCTTGAAAACAGAACCTCGCGAGATTTTTTAATGTTTTTACGCGGACTTGAACTATACAATGGAAAAGTCAGCTGACTTTTCTCCAAGCTCTTGCCTAGAATTGCTCCTGGTCATAGGACAAGTCACGGACCCCAAATAAAGGATAAGAGGAGCAAGCACTGTCTTCTCCCATATAATTGCAATCCTAACAGAATTATCTGGTCCACATCATTTTTAAAACACCCAGAAATATGTGTTCAGTTGGGCAACGGTGTATATTCTCCAAAGGAAGGAAACAAACTGAGATAGTGAGCTTCCTATGAAATTAGCCACACAAAACCAGAACAATCTAGCCACAACAAAGGTCTCTAACATCTATCATCTCATTCTCAGATTTCTAAAACAAACTATGTATCTGGACACGATTCTTCTCCCACCTTTATAGTAGAGCTTCTCGCTAAAAATGCAATAGCGCTAACATTAAATACTGCAAAGCACATGGAAACCGAGCTTTCCTGAGAGGAACTAAGATTACCTTCCACTCTTTGAATCCCATGCTCTCTGGGTTCAACATTTTGATGGTAATTGGAGTCATTCTTTTGCTCTGGGAAGACCCCTTAACGTCAAGGCAGCCTTTGAAAACTCTACCAAAACCACCCTCGCCGAGAATTGTATCAGATCTGAAGCTTCTTGTTGCAATTTTCAGCTCTGCAAAACTAAAGACTCTGATTTCTGAAGTGGGAGTAAAATAACCATTTGGAATAGATTCATTCGACCTCCCTCACAAGTTCCTGCTCAGGCCATCCTCAGAAGATTATGAACTGCTTAATAGTCACAGCTGGTCCTCCTGTGATTACACAAGTGAAGAGGAAAAGGTGAAAAATTTGTCATGAGCTGAAGACAGGAGCTAGAGACGAGGAGGAACTAATTGAGTTATAGATATGTCAGAGGGTGGGAAAAGAGTTAGTTAGGGAAGTTAGAATCTGAAGTTGTTATTGGACATGTGTATTAAGCATATTCCTTCATAATCCACTTTGTCTCTAAGTTGGGGGCTGTGTGAATTTCAGGATTATTCAGAAAGCAGGAGCACAATAACTAGTATAACATGCAGAATATCTATAAGATGTAGTTATGATTCAAGCTCTTGCATTGAAACTCTGACACAATGTTAAGAAGACCTTCATCCCAAATGCATATCAAACAGATTCCATAAGTTCACCATGACCGATATGTTCATTCTCGTAGCAAATGCCTCACATTATTCTCATTTCTCGTCTCAATTTCTTGCCACTTTTCTCTTACCTCAGTATTCCAGCCAAAGCATCAAAACTTAATCTATTCATCAACCAAATGCGAAGGGTAACATAGCCCAACCACAGGAGGAACTAAAACCAAAATTTTGTGACAAAATTTCCTACTCGCCAACTCATCCAACAAAAACAACCAAATCTCAAAACTTTAACCCGTGAAATCACAATTTGAAGTTCAGAATTACGATAAGGATTCAACAAACACCTGCATTCTCGGGGCAAGATCAGCTGGAGATTACATCTCAAAAACGCACAAGTCATGGTGAAAAAGACACTCATCAAAACAAGAAGGCAAAAAAATATTGCAGAAGAATCAAGGAAAAGCGAAACCAAATAACGAACAGTACGCGAGCCAACAAACTTGAAATTCTATCAATTAAACGAGAAACGGATATAAAAAATTAAGTAAATAACTTCCTTAACTAAAATCGACTAAACTGCACTTATTTGGCGACAAAATGACCATTTGTCGTCTGCTTTACCGAGCAGCTCTCGCGTCGAATTTGGCCGCGTCATTTCTATCTACTGAACTCCGATTCCAACGAGCTTACTGTCAAAAGAAAGCTCGATCCTAAATTTGGCCGACCTAAAAGATGGCCCGAGGCAGATGAAAACCAGCGCCGAACACCCACAATAATTAGTAACTGGTTCCAGCAGCGCACAACTTCAAAAATTCAATCCAACCAAGGCATAACTCTAAATCGACAATTGTAAAATCTCACGGCTCCACGACACCATAAACTTTCATTACCACATGCTTCAGCAGCTAAACTAACTATTAGATTGAACCTAGCAACTCAGAATTGAAATAGATCCGAATTTACATCTTTAACTACAAAAATTTCCTTCGATTGAATGAATAGGGAGTTTGAATTCTCACCAAACGCTACGAAACGAAGCTAATCCGACTTGTCAAGACGCTCAGAGCGCACATGTTAGAGATCCTGCCTTCTACTCTACTTTCTGCCAATGCTCTGCTCTGCTTTCTTTTCTGTTCTCTGTTCTTCACGTCCCTCTGCGGAAAATAGAAGAACCCGTTAGATGGGTAGAGTGGCCTCACTTGGGCCCAACTCTTAACGATTCCCATTCGAAGATTTATCTACCCTCATCCACAATTTAAAAGTCTTTCGAGCTTCGAAGAAGAAGATGGGCAAGTTTGAAAGCAGACAAGGGCTTTTCCCCTTGAAGCTGATCATGGCTCGTGAATTATTATCGTTTGGAATCGTTTTTTTATCAAATCGTATGAATTTCGATTCACGGGTGTCTCATTTCTTTGTTATTATTATATCTTTCATTTTCTTGTTTGAGAGATTACAGAAGAAGTGAAAAGGGAGGATGATCTTCTTTGACTTGTATTGATCGAGTCCACTGCTTCGAGTTGCAGTAATGTACTTTGTGATCATGGAGCTAAGTTACCAAGAATAAGCAAACAAGATTTACAATAAGTTCAGGTTGTCTGCGATATTTCATGGAAAATTAAAGAAAATTAGGAAATTCAACTTAATGAAACTTTGAGATAAATTACAATATTTGAAGGATAGATTACTAACTTGTTATTTACAATAACTTAATTACTGAGTATGAACACTTTCAAGTTACGATCATAGAATCTATAGTCAAGCTTTCGTCCATAAAGGTGAGTTATTAGTTAAAAGTGAGAACGAGTTACGATGATTAAGTTAAATTACGGTCTTATACTGGACCGGTCCTGTTTATTTACTACAGACCTAAGAAGCACCCTTTTGATGTCTAGTCCCACGTTTGCTCATTCTTCAAATAGAAACAGAATTGATAAAATTAAGAGAATTTTAGGCTCCGTTTGTTTCGCAGAAAATATTTTTTAGAAAAATAGTTTCCTCATTTTCCGACGTTTAGATTGCTTAGGAAAATAAGTCAATGGAAAATGTTTTCTTATCAAAACTTAGATTTAGGAAAATGATTTCCTCTTTCAAAAATCGGAAATTATTTTTCGAATCCTCGGCACCTGTGCTCGAGTCCATCGAGGCTAGGCCCCCACACCCTAGTACCCATGCCCAGATTGCTGACTTTCAAGCCCGGGTCCATCGAGGCCAGGCTCATGACTCCAGGATAATTTTTTTTTAAAAATTGAGATAAGTGTACTATAAGTCCTAAAACTTGTCACGAAAATATAAATGAATCTCAAAACTTTCAAAAAGTACAATCAAGTCCTAAAACTTTTCAAATTAATACAATCAAGTCCTAAAAGGCATTTTGAAATGTTACTAGTTTATGAAATTAATTCCGAAATGGTTTGAGAAATGTCTTCTGAAATATATATATTGTTTGATGAACAGAGCTGAGAATAATTATATATTTTGGGTTGCGAAACCTTTTTTGAAAGAATTACGAAATTTTTTTGACTTTGAGTATGATTTATAAAAGGTTGTATGTATTGATTTGTGAAATGCTTTATGAAATACATTATATTTGATAAATTGAGTTGTGAAAGGTGATTTGATTCGAACTGTGAAACTGTTTTATGAGACGAATTATGATTTTGATTGTGGGATTATTGGAGAATGAGATTTATGCTCATGTTGCTATGATTAGAATCCATTGTGGGTAGAGTATGCATAATGTTGTCAGGACATCCTTTTGGATCGAACCACCGGTTGATATTGGTGGTAGACTTAGCCAATGGAGATAAATTTGGTCGCCTTTGTCAATTATTTAATATTGAGCATTAGATTAGTTGATGGAATGGACCATCGACATATGAATTAATAAGATTAATCAATGAAATAGACCATTGATATGTGCGTTGTTGAAATTGATCAATAAATTGGACCATTGATATTTTGTTTTGATATTGTTGAGGAAATGAGTATTTCATTTATGTATAAAGCTTTGTTGAAAAGATATAACTTGTTTTAGATCTCGTACATATGCTATACTTTGGATTTGAATTAAATGAGTTTTGGTATGGTTTTGTAAATATGCATAATGGATGTTCGATCTGCTTAAAAGAGATACACATTACTCATTGAGCTGTGTTTGCTTATCCCTTTTATCATAATCTTTTTCAGGTCCTTGAGAGCGATATCTACGGGGAATTTTGTTAGTTGAATTTTGGTTATTGGTTGAGATATTCTCATACATGTCTGAAATGGTACCTGTTGACCAATGTTGTGTGTGGAGAGGAAATTTCTGACTTGCTCATTGACCGGACCTGTTTTGTCTCATCTGTACAGTCCAGAGAAGCAAGCCCCAAACTTGATGGACAAGCATTTGATCATCTCGTGGCATTGTCTATATCAGTGACGGCTTGGCAGTGCCGTCTTCTATAAGAGTCAAGAGAGTGTCCAAAAGAGCCTGAGGTGAAAAAGAAAATGATGAACAAGATCAAGAAGGAAATTGAAGATGGAATGAAGCTGATATGGAAGAAGGTCGACCCAAAAGATCTGCAGCCTGGTGACCACATCTACGCTTACAAGCGATACGGCTCTTACAGTCGCCACGGTCAGTCTTGTTCAGCCTCTCTAATGCTTGCTTATGAGATCTCTTCTTCCCTATTCTTTCTCAATTGGGTTCTTTTCTAATTTTTTTAATTTGGTGAAGTTATCTCTTCAGACTGATTAAAATCAAAATTTTAGCTTCATTTTCTATCTCCCCTGGCCCAAAAGCAGGGTCATGAGGTGGAATTTGCCGAATAATAGACCCAAAGAAAGTGGAAACAGGTGATGCCAGTTGAGATCTATGACAGGCATTTGAAGTTAGATACGGAAAATACGTGCCTTTTCTGAGTCAAATGCGTACGTTTTGGTTTCTAGATTCCTTTCCTACATTCTGTTAAACTACTGTAATAATCCGTGTGATTTCTTTGGTGTTATAGCTTTTTGTGTTCTTTTCTTGTTTTGCTCGTATTGTCCTTTTAGGTCCTTACTAGTTCACCGGAAAGTTTATGAGCAGGAAAAAGAAAGTTGAGTATACAGTAATTTGAAGGCCTATTGTGCAAAGGCTAGCTTTATCTTTATTTGCTAGCAAACGTGACCCAGATCTTACTGCATTGGTGGTTTAATTCCATCTTTTGGGCAAATCTGTGGTTTTATTAAGTGTTTCATAATTCACTAAGTTGTATCTAAACATGCCAGGAATATGTGGTAGGCGGTTATGTGATTCACTCCACCATGACAGAGAGCAAGGATGGCCTCCTCTCACTTTCCAAGGTCGAATCAGAAACTGGGGCCCCCTGTCCAGAATGTGGGTACCAGGAAAACACTGGCCGCAGGGTCATTGAGACGTGCCTCGATTGCTTCCATCGGGGCCGCAAAAGGCTTCATTCCATTCATTACTTCATGTATGGCGCACCGTGATTAGGCTTTCTCCCGAAAAATTCGGGAACTTGTGGCACCCTTTCTGTACCAGATCCCCTGAACAAGTTGTTGAAGCTGCTCATGAGCTTCTCAGTAGCAATGGATTTGGTAAGTACGATCTTACTGGTAATAACTGTGATCATTTCCCGACTTACTGCCAGACAGGTGTACGTGCCAGCGTGCAGACGGCATTTTATGATGCTTGTTTGATGAAGTACAGAGAGCTGAAGAACCGCTCATGAAGTTTGGAAAGTAGTCTTTATTTCCACTTGCGATCGGTTTTAATCTGAGAATGCTCGCATTTTGGTAGATTCTGTAAAAAATTCAGATGCTCTATCCATGTCAAAAGTAGTGGAATGTAGATTTTGGTTCATATCTTCAAGTAGAAGCACAATGCAATATGGCCGCGATGTTCATGCTAATGCACTTGTTTAGTGAAATGATAAGCTAACTTTCTTGAAGCTTCCACCCTCAAACCAATCTCATGGATATTGCACTGACCCCCGATTCTTGGTAGAACTAGCGGTGCTCCTATACCATGAGCGCTTTTCCATGTTTTGCATCAGGGCATTGAATTTTTCGATTTCTTGCCTTCCCTTGTTCTTTCCATGGTCTAGATGATTCAAATGGTCAGAGAAATCAGTGTGTTGCATCTTATGATATAGCACACTCACAGGATACAAGAGTTAGAGGATCTTCTATGCGGATTGTCTATGATTTTAGGACTCCATTTATTGGATTTTATTCACATCATGTTGGAGTTGGAACTGCAGTGTTATTGTCAACCAAGTGCCCAAGATCACAAGCGCGCTTCACTGTAGTTGCCAAAAGTTCCTGAAGAAACATGAAGAAGACAACACAGATGAGTGAGAAATTCGACTTTAGGCTCAACAAGGTTTTCAGTTGTTCCTTATGTCAACCTACTTTGATTCTCTGTAAGCAGAAGCAGCTGTTGGGTAGCAAAGTTTCGTTACTCCTTTACTTCTTAGTCATTCGCATTTAAGAGAGTCGTCCAGCTCCGTGCCGCCAACTCTGTTTCCAGGCAAAGTTTGGTCAACTGGACCGTCATTCTGTGGCTGTTTTCTTCAACATGCTGCCAATCATATGCAGACTAGAAGTTCTGCTCGAAGCTTTGAACTTTCCTGTTCTGCTGAGGAACTTTGTTCGCTTGTGAGTAATGTGGACTTCTGTATAACGATGTAATCTCTTTCTTTAAGGGACAAGAGCTTGTTCAATGGTTCATTTTGCTTGCTCAATTGAAATTCTTCCAGTATCTCCAGTGGCGTACGTTGGTGTAGGATCGGAGGCTATTTCATACAAGTAGCCTGATTATGGTGTAGCTCCTGCCTATAGTGATTGAAGCGTAATTGTACATTTACTTATCCCTTTTCCGTAAGTTTTGCTCTGTCTTGATTCTTTATGCTATTGATGTTAATTCCGATGATCTTGAAGTCCTGAATTCGGCCTTCGACCCAACGATGGACAAGATTTGCTGGGTCTGACCTCTTTTTTGCTCTGTAATTGGTACTAATCTAGCCTATGTTCATCAGGAAATTAGTCTGCCTTAGCTGATACATATCACATAAATGTCTCTGAGCTACCCTGAGTGTTTGTTTTTCTGTTCTCAAAGATCTCCATCAAATGTCTTAAGGAACATTTCCTCCCCAAGAGACATACATCTCACCGAGATGAAGACCTGTTTTTGGGTTATAAGAATTACTTAGTTGCATGTATGGCCAGATTGGTACCCTGCTCAACTAGAGAGAGCTCACATGAAAATCCAGAGAACAATCATGCCACAGAAAAACTTGATTGAACTAAGTCAGCGGCATAAGACTATACAAAGACCGCGTGTGCTTCGTCAGGGAAGAATGTACAACAAATCGTGAGGACGAATCGAAATAGTATCCACACTATACTGAAAAAATTATCCTAGGCACTCAATGCATGCATGCTTCATTCTATATGAAATGTTGAGTTAAGTGAGCGTATACTAAATTAAGAATATGTTGACTTCATTAATTAAATGGTTCAGATGTATTTGGCTGTATCCAAGTAGATTCTCCATGGGTTGGGAATAGCAATGGCCAAAAGGCCTTGTCAGCTAAGGCATGGCACGATTGGGCCCTTGTTGGGCTGGGCCCATTAGGAATAAAGGGCTTGCAGGCACAGCCCCTTTGCTCTCGGGCACTGGCCTGGGGATGATGAAATAAGTCCAAGGGTTGTCTGGCCAACTTAAAAGAAAATCATAAAATTTCCTGTAAATTAGAAGTCTCTTCTTCCCATTCGCACCTTCATCCCTCTCACATATTATAAAAAAACTTGGACTTCTAATAAATTTCCACTTAGTATATAAGGTTCCCTCGTTATTTACGATATATGGGCCAGTTTGAACAAAAAATGTATTTGATTTGGGTGATTAACCGAGTAAGAAGAGACATGGAAATCCTTAGAGACTAAAGACTTTCTGTAGTGTGTGCAAAACAATGTCAAAAGAGTTTTCACCGGGATCCACATGTCGCGTAGAACATTTGTCACTACATAGTTGGCGTCCGTGCCATCAAACGTGGTTGTGCATGTCCAACAAGAGTGGAGGCGTGCGTAGACCACGGACCACTAGACCAAGTATAACCTTAAAATAGGCATAATTCCAAAAAAAAAGAGCATCAAATTTATCTTAAGTGACAATTTTAGCCTGAACTTTTTTTGTCTCATAAAAAATCATCATCTTTCACATAAATCCCAAATATTGCCCGGACAATTCGAAATTTTCACATCAAAGGGCCAAATTTGGTACTAGAGTAAAAGTTGGTGCTTTCTATCGAGACAAAAACACTTCGGGCCAGAATTGTCACTTAAGATAAAGTTAGTGCTGTTTTTTTAGAATTAACCCCCCTAATATATCATATTTCACTCTTTTATGTATTGTGTATTCATATTTTGTTTTTGATATTTGAAAATCTTATTATTCGTTAATTCTATGTGATTCTCATTGTGACAATTATGATGAATTGAGTGTAAATAAAATTTCTATTCTCATGAGTGTTCATTAGTTTTTTAATATATTAAGAAATTATAAACTAAAAACAAAAGAAAATCAAGCCCGAGCATAACGTGCCCGGGCCTGGTAGCCATTTGCCCGAACAAACAGCGCTTTGGAAGAACAGTATATTAACTGGCTGGCCTTTGTTCCTTGTCCAAAATCTGCGTGTCGTAGATGTTGCATAGATGACTACTTTTCAAAGCGAATAGTCAGTCTCTCACTGCCCAACCCAACATAACATAAGAGTCTGAAACAAGCAACTTCTGCTTTCACACATGACTGCGAAAAGTCCACGATATCTGCCCAACATGGACTGTGCTCAAAGAAATCTCATGGCCCGGCCCATGAGACCCGATTGCGGGGCTTAGACTGCCACTAAAGGACTCTACTGAGACAAAGATGGGCCGTAAAAGACGTAGAGGAAGTATGATGGACAGTTGGTTAGATCTAGTATGGATCATATATAGACGGTAGTTGGAGTCTGACGGCTCTTCCCCATTACTTAGAAAAAGTGAGCCACAGGGCCTAGACACTTACAAAACCTAGCGTCAAAGGCCTAGGGAGAGGGGCCAGACCCTCAATCGGCGTATGTAGGCCAACTCAGTCCGCTCACCAGGGGCACTTTATCCCTCAAAGGGCTCCAAACAATAGTATTAATAAGGTAAAGTTCTTTGCCCAAAGGATAAATCGGATCCTCCCTTGGTACATCTTTTTATCAACGACTCTTTCTTCCTTAGTCTTTCTCTCTTTCGCGTATCTCTTCATCCCTCATCCACTACCTTAAGCATCGGAGTGTCCTCTTCGGGCCAAGCCTAGAAGGCTTCCTTTGCTTTATGGCGTGCAGCTAGGTCCGGTCCTTTGGAGGTTCAAGGGAGCCCGGTGGGACCCAGAAGGGAGTGCATAATGTCACCGTGATTCAATTCAGGCTCGTAGCAGGCCAGGTCCATTAGATGAATAAGTTCTTTACTTGTACAAAGAGAAGAATCTCATTGCAATTTACCATGATTTCCAGACCCGTAATATGTATACTTCAACTTATCAAGCATCTCTAAGTGTGATGAATGAGTATAAATTCAACGATTTGCTTCGTGACCACCATCAGTAGAAAGAAGCATCTTCTTTTCTTTTTCTGATTCCATTAGCTGATTCTTGCATATCGACCCAGATAGGACGTTGGCAGGTCAGCTTGGGACCAACCAAAGAATCATCACTAAGATGTGAACGGGGGTCAAGGGTGAAAGTGGTAGACAGGGAATGTTCACGCATGCTCACGTGCCGCCACTTCTGACTTTTTTTGCATGATATATATTCAAACTAGCGTAGTTTTGGATACCTACTCCATCATCATTATCATGGAGAGGTTTATAATATAAAAAACAACAACCTCGCAGGAAGCCTGCTCTTTTGCTGTACCTGTGGAAATCACCATCTTATTAATCAAAAGCAGTCCGCAGAGCTCAATGGAAAGCATTTAGAGCAAGATCATGGAGAAAATCGAAATTTATTGGACGGAAGGGTGATTAGAATTTTTATTTTTTTTAAAAGTAAGGTACACCTTGAAGCAAAATCTACATCACATTAGTACCAGTAATTCATAATCAGTTCCAAAAATGTGTTTATGTAAATACGTACACCAACTGATTATTTGGTATTAATAACGTGGACAAACTGTGCATGTCGTTTTGTCAACAGTGGCAAGAGTTCAACAGATTAACTTCATAGACGCTACCAACTTTCATGCTATATTATTAGTTTTCCAGTTCAGATCTGTTATTTGTATGGAAAATTACAAACAAAAAGTCCTAAAACTATTACATTTGTGCTAATTTAGTCATAAACCTTTTAATTGTGCCAATTTAGTCGTAAGTATTTTCACGTTTTACCGACGTAATCCATATGACTAATTAATTGTGACTGGAAATCGCTGATATGGAAATTTTTTTTAAATAATATTTAAGTAATTTTTTGAATTATTTTGTTTTTTTCGTTTCTTTTCTTTTCCTTTTCCTATCATTTTGGCTGGCGAGGGTTGTGGCCGACAGGGCCGCGAAGGCCTTGGGCAAGGGCTTGTTGGCCCTCGCGCAATGGCTGACGAGAGAAAAAATTAAAAATTATTTTTAAAAAGATTGTCCAGGTCAGCGTTGATCTACCACATAGGACGGCCAATGTCCACGTCAATGATTTTTAGCAAAAAATTGGCCGTAAGGACTCAATTGGCAAATTATGAAAATATTTAGGACTAAATTGGTACAATTGAAAAGTTTAGGACTATATTGACACAACTACAATAAGTTTATGACTTTTTTTATACTTTCCCCTCATCTTTTGTATAAATCAGTTTTGTCACGCCTCGCACTCCTCGGCGCGCCACATCCCTCGCAGAGGTCGATTTGTGTGCGATGTCCCAGGACGCGTCGCCAACCCAAACCCAACACAGAGATTTAAAGCACATGTGGAAATAATTAAAACCACCCGTACATAGATAAACGCATAACCAAGGGTAACCACCGAAATCAACACTTGTACTAATACTGGAAATCATATACAATATCCAAGGACAACCTGAATACCAAAAATCAAAAGCGGGTCAAGGCCACTACAACTAGCCGAGGGCTCCTCCCAAAAACGCATCGGTACGCCTGTCATCCTCAAGGCCGGGGATCTGAAAAATCGGTTTTCAACAACCATGAGAATAAATCTCAGCGAGTAATTCCTTAAACCTAAACTAGGCTAACGTGCACCTCCTGACAAGCACTAACAATGCATAAGATACACATAACTGACTCAAGCCCTCGGGCCTAAATCTAATCTTACTGGACCCTGCAGGTTAGGCATTAAATCAACAATAGTAGTCACGCTGCAAAATTCAATCACAGCACATACACACGCATTTCTATGTCACGACGCATGTTATGCATATGCCAATGCTCGCACTCATGCTCATGCCTCATCAATGCTTTATCGTACACTTGCATGTTAGCACTCTGCCATTTACCAATTTCTTCTCCGACCCGCATAAAACGCATCAGGTCCATCACTTCGAGATCAATCTCTAGCCCGTAGGCTCATGACACACAGCTCGCGTAAAACGCATCAGGCCGGACATCTTCCGATAAACCGGGCATCGTCCGACGTAACACGCCTCAGGACGGGTTCACTACCCCACGTAAAACGCATCAGGGTTTATTGTGATCACACATTCACAAGCACCAATTTTATCTGAACCCCGCGTAAAACGCATCAGGGCATTTTAGGTTATCACAATGCACATGTCATTCGAGCATACTTGTGAATGCACATGCTGTGCCAATGCTCATGATGCACATCCATGGCCATGAAATTCACACTTGGGCAATTCACAATATTCACAATGGGCAATTAATAGTACAATGCCATTCAATCAATTATAGTACACTATGCCCAGTCTACATTTCAACATGCCCAACCAACATATAAGCACGACCATGAAATCAATTCAAGCACTTATGCACGGTACACAATTCACAAGCATAGATCACACAACTAGTCCATCACGAATCCACAGAAATCGAGGTCCATCAAGTTACTCCCTTCCTCAAGGCATTAGACATGCGTCACGACGCTACAAATCACTCGTATTTAGGGACAATTCAGCCACTCATTCAGCCAATTCATCATTCTCGGCACTTACACTCCAAACCTCAATTCAATCACGCTTTGTCCAACTAAGTTCCAAAGTGGACAGCCACCATATCGATCACGCCGGGCCATCTAATGACCTCAAAATGTTCCATTGGACTCCCCAAGACACCATTTTAATCAGTCACCATAATGCCAAATAAGGCGCGCACTAAAATTCACACAACCGGGTCAACAAAACTCGTGCATCCTAGGCCCGCCAAGCTAATCTAATCCTAGTCCCGCTAAACCAGCAACATGGCATCCTAAAATCAATCACAACAAGGCTCAATTAGCCCGTCAATTGCACGCTGCAACCATTCCCGGTAATTGCACGATTAAACCTCAAATTGATCGTGCCGCGCCCAAATTAAATCCCGTCGTGGGTAACCACTATACGACACTATCTAGGCTAATAATTATCGCCGAAATGCTCCATTATGCTCCTCAAATATCATTCTAATCAGCCACCACAAGACCAAATACGACGCGCACGATAATCCAAAATTGAAACCGAATCTAGTCAAACTCGGGCCGTTCCGATCTAATAATTTCCAGCCAATGAACGTCTCTCGGGCCACTAAACCTCGATAAAAAGATCACACTACAACACCAAATCAGCCACGACATCGGCCCCTAATAATCTCTGCAATTTAACCCCTAATTTACCCCAATTAACCCCTAAACCTGTCTAGAAATGTAAATTAGCCTAATTAGGGTTTAGGGTCAAACTCATCGGGTGTCCCACGCTTCAAACCGAGCTGAACACGCGGCGACAGCGGCAGTCCTTCGCCGGAACAGTAACGGCGGCGGCGGTTCCGGCGAACGGCGAGAGCTTGGACGGAGGGGCGGCTGGTCGCGGCGATCGGGAGGGAGAGAGAGAGGAGTGGGGCGGCTGAGCAAGGGCGGGCGAGGCTGTGGTGGCAGCGGGACAGCTCCGGCGACGGCAGAGCCCCTCCGGCGAGCGGTGGCAAGGGCGTGAGGAAGAGAGAGAGAGATCAGGAGAGGGAGAGTGAGGGGGAGGAAGGGCTGCCTGTGGCGACCCAGGCACACCCCTTCCTATATATCATTCTATCCTCACACGATTATAAGAGTTCGCACGCGGAAACGTTCTCTTTTTTTTTTAACAAATAAAACTTGAATTTATAACAGATAAAAAAATGTAAAGATGTCACTGGCACTAAACTTCAACATTTCTTTATTTATAAACATGGATGATACAAGGGTGAGTTCATACTAGGAAGGCTCTGTACAGTACTACTCTCATCACTATGCTGTCAACATAAGACTCACCATTTCATCTATCAAAAGTGTATCACCTATCACGTGACCCTATCCCAAAAAGTGTCGGTCACATGTCCCAAAAATGATCCTCCTTGTCCTCCAACTACAGCTCACTCTACCCCACTAGAAGCATCATCATCCCCATCATCGGACACGTACGGTATGGGCCCTACCAGTCGCCCACCAACACGAGCATACACCGCCAAAAAACCTAACAATATAGGTCCGACAGGGGGCCCAACATCTACGGTCAAAACTGAGATATATTGCACAAACACTATCCCAGGGACATCAGGAATCTCGAACTCTGACAGGTGTCCAGAGAAGTCGATCGAGGCACCATAGCTAACTGAGGAGGAGGCGGGTAGGATAGGCATAACTAAAGATCTGTAAGAAGTTGTCAACAACAACAGTGAGCTAAGCTCAACAAGTAAAATGTCTGTCAACCTATACCAAACAAGAATAGAATACATATCAACAGGCATAGGTATCATAGTCTTCTAGCTAGACTTACTAATCAAAAAAATCATATTCTGTTGTGCTCATACTAGTAATCATCTCAAGTGTGATACTTTAACTTAGCAATCACATTCAACAGCACGATTCAAACATACACACACAACTTCACTCTCGCTTGGGTACCATTATCTCACTCCAAGTCACATGCCCGGTGCGCTCGCCAGACACGCAAGGAGGAAAACTCCCATCTAGCGGGATTCGGTGCGCACTCCGATTCGCTGCGGTGTACGCCGGAATTTTCAACGACCCGCGTAGGCTTCGTGATCTACTAACCATGGCATCCCAATCAAACTCCCGGGGCATCTAGGGCATTCTCATCCTAGGCATCGTAGTCCGCTGACCACGGCATCCCGCATTCCCTACAGCTCCTCGGGGCATCGTCGGTTCACTAACCGACGGCATTTAATAACCCAGCAATCCCACGCATACAAATCATTTCATGCAGTACACAGTTCATCAACAACAATCATCCTTTCTCAATATCACATAATTCGTAGTTTACCACTTTAGTAGGACATATTCTAAGTCGCATTCGCGGTCTCGTTCATTAAAGCACCGCTTTGACTAATCGTCAACAACACATCTCACGACACGTGGCTAACCACATCAAGGTCTAGCATGACTCATTGGAAAGATTAGAGTTAATACATTTTGTCTCCAGAAGATATCAAATTGAGATTCCAACAATTTCATGTGGAAAATAGTAATTCTTTATAAATTGGTAAAATTGGGCAATCCTGCACCCGTTTTAAAATCAGACTTAAATAAATATTTAATGAACTTTAAAAATTCTAAATTTTGGATATGTCACCGAAGACACCTTGATAAACATTTTTCATGGGGATTCAAAGTCTAATTATGTCTTTAAATGCCTCGTTCGGGAGCTTAAAGTCAGACTAAAAACTATGCATCAGAATAGAATCCTTGCCTCTCAAAATGAGTTCATTTCAGTATTCAAATCATCTCCAGAAATTCCAAAATTTAAATATGTTGTAGATAAAGATGCCCTCAAGAATTTTTGTGAAGGAAGTTTGTTCAAAATCATTCTAGACAATTTTATAAAAATTAAAGAATGTGGAAAGGTCACTGAAACAGAGTACCAGGGTAGTCAAGCATGGATTAGAGATTCGGTGTTCGTGCTACCCAAAACAACTCCAAAAATTATGAAATTAAAATATGTTATAGTTCCAGATGTTTTGAACAACTTTCATGAAGGAAGCCTTGCAAAATTCTAACTACATAAATCTCTACAAAATTGAAAAGCGGTAAAGGTCCACTGGAAACCGAGTCTGGAAATCACAACTCAAGTCCAAGAATTATCCATGACATATTCTACACGAATTTGGTGTTCAAAAATACCAAAACCAGCAGCTAATCTCTATCACCACCATCCATTTCCATCAATATCCTAAAGCCACGCTAACATGCAACCCATTCTGATCTATTATAGGGAGGTAGAATTTCACTTGCCTTAACGGCTGAATACGGCGCGGCGCGGTTTGGAAATGGAAAGGGGACCACAGAAAATTCTTCTCAAGCCTTTCGTTGCACCTCAAGCCCACGGTGAGAAGGAACTTGGCGGCGTGAAGGTCTGGAAACGGCTCACCAGGATGGACAGCAAGCTGGAGGTGTCGAGCAATGAACTTGCTTCAGAACAGAAGAAAACCAACGGAGGCTTAGGGGAAGAAGAAGAATAGGTCGGCAAGGATGAAGAAAAATCAGAGGCTTGGGGGCTTTGCTGGACGATTTTCCTTCGCCGATTGACTGAGGAAGAGCAGAATTTGTTGGGGGCTTTGCTGGACAATTCTTCTTCGCCGGTTGACTGAGGAAGAGCAGAATTTGTTGACTGAAGAAATAAAATGGGACAGCTGGCGGTGGGGCAGCAAATGGCGTGGAAAATGGAAAGCAACGTAGAAGAGTGGGCTAATCATGTTCCATGAAGTCGGTAAAGAGGAAATATTGGGCAAGAATTCAACTTGGGTGGATAACTTGACTAAAGTTCATAGTGTAAATAAAGGACATGATAAGGTCATGATAGTTGATTCGTAGATCAACGTTAACGAATAAAATGACGGATAATTGTAGGATGGTCCTGCGGTGGTTGACAAAGTGACGATACGGTGATTTCGTAATAATGTCCGTGTCCTCCGAAGTTGATGCTTCCATAGCTCGTTGTCGATTATTTAATTCCCACGAAACGTTCCATTACGTACGCTCGTTAAACTAGCTAATGGAATTTTGGGATGCCACACTGCCGGTGGCTGGGCAAGGTTGCCGGGGACTAGTCGGCGGTGGACGGAGCGGCGGCGATGGCTGGGGCGGCGACGCGCGGCGGGCAGAAGCCAGAACAGGGCAGGCTTCGGGAAGAAGAAGAAGGAGAGGAAGGGGAAGTTGTGGCGGACGAGGGGACAGCAAGGTGGCGGAGGTGACTCAGGGGGACGGCTGGGTGGCAGAGACGGGGCGGTAGCGGCCGGAACGACGGCGCACGGCGATGGCGAGGGCTGGAAGCCGAAACAGGGGAAGGCTTCGGGGCGGAGAGAAAAGCAAGGGAGAAAGGGGTCACCGGTCGTCTGGAGGAGAGGAATGGCGGTGACCGGCGGCACGGCGGCGACTGGCGACGCTGGGTTGGCCGGCGAGCGGCTGGGTAGCGCCGGAGCGCGACGGACGCCGCGGTGAGCTGCTGCTCGCGTGCTGCGCGAACAGGACTGGCGAGCGGCGGTCATGGGCGTCAAGGTGGAGGCGGCGACCGAGCTTTCCGGCAGCGGCGACTGGTGAAGCGGCACGATGGTCAGGCGCGGCGAGGGGTTGAGCGGAGGAAGAAGCAAAAGCAAGGAGAAGCAGAACCAGTCGAGGACGCCCGAGGAAGAAGAAGGAAGAGAAGAAGAGGAAAAAGAAAAAAAAGAAAAGAAGGGAGAGGAGAGAGAGGGAGCAGGTGGGAGAGAGAGGACAGACGGGACAGGAGAGAGGGGGGAAACGTGCGCGCGGAGAGAGAGAGAGAGAGAAAAGGGGGGAATTTAAAAAAAATAAACTTCATTTCTTTAATAAACGCAAACCGAGGGTCCAAATTCAAAATCGAAAATGGTCTACCGGTCCTAAATAGGCCTCGCACATGAAAGGGACAGGCCAAATTAATGAAATCAAATTTTTACGAGGGAGGGCTACTAGTCCAAATTCACTCTTGGTCAAAAACTCCCATTTTTCCATTATTCCTGACAATCTCGATACCGGCCACATTAATGTCGACACCGTCCAATTTATTTCGTCCTGAAACTCCCGAAAATTGACTGCCAAATTCAGGATCTAAATAACGACAAAAATTTGATCGAGTACGATTCTAGCGAAATCTCTAGTTTAAAACAATAACCGAGAATGATCAGTTCTCGGGCGAGATTTTACTATAAGCACACTGACAAATTACGCGTTTTATAAATCTCAAAAATGGGTCAAAATCCGAAATGTTACAAGTTTGCTACGATGTTAGAAGTAACAATAACCTACACAGCAAGATTTATTCTAATTCTTTCTCATGAAGTTTCAAAGTGTCATGTACGTCATCGAACTAGAATGAGGCTAAAATAACAATAGATTGAGTCCGATATGCATGCGTAATTCATGTATTAAGTAAGACATATGTGAAAGCACGCATGAAAGACGAACAAAAAAATGATGAATTTACCTTACTTAAAAGCTCATGTGACTTGATTCAACGAGCCGGGCCACTATTCCTTATTGTTGAAAGATAGATCTCTGAAAATCTTATAGCAGTACATTAATCAATTTGGGATAGATGGGTTGAATTTGAACGTTAATGTCCCACTTTATCAGGGTAGCTGACACGATTTTGTCAGTGGACCCAATTTCACGGTGGAATTGACTATATATTCTTAAGTTGTCTCAAGAACTATCATACCCACATGTATGCATTATAAAAAATAATTAACACAAGAACATGAAAATATATGTTTTAACATGGCAATGGTTTATATAAATTCAGAAAAATTACCCGATCAATCCTAAATTTATTGTATGAATGTCAATTCCATTGTAAACTTTCAAATTTGGCAAATGTAATCATAAACATTTTCATGATTTTTTCCTTACCAAAAAAAAAACATTTTCATGATTTTCCAATTTCAATCCATCCGGCCTAAATTAATCGGAAATTAAAATTGCTTATGTAGCGATCCAGTTGTCGTTAGCCATCTTACATGTCACGGCCGACAATCCGATGTGATCCAACTTTACTCAAAACTATTTTTTAGTAATCTTTTGAGTTTTTTTTCTTATTTTTTCCCTTTCTTTTCTTTCTTTTGTTTTTTACTGTTCATCTTCAATTTTAGAACATTGAAACCTAGATGTGGGCTTGGGATATTCGTTAACTGTTCATCGACAGCTTCGAAACCCATGTCAATGGAAGTCTCACCGATTTTCTTCCAGTGACGAGGGTATGCTTTCCAGTACTGTCACACAACTATAGGGCAAAAGCTTTCTCAAGTAACATGTTCGAAATGGCAGATTCCTATTCATCTTCCATGGGAGAGTGATTTCACAGCAAAAACACTTCAGAATCACTTGAGTGGAAAAACAAAGAAAATCCAAGCACTGATTCCGGCATTATCTTCTACCCGAATTTCAGATCTGCGTTTGGGATTTTTGTTGCTGTTCGTCGACGGCTACCTGTCACGTCTGCGTCGCCCTCCAAGCCCTGAAGCGGGCCACCCTCTCCAAACCCAACAACTTCGTCGCCAACTGGGCCAGCCCCTCGGCTGCGACTACTCCTGCGTCTTCTGTTCCCCCACCCCCGACGACCCCAGTGTCCACACGGTGGCTGGCATCGACCCAACCACGGCGACATTGCCGGGTAGCTCCTGGGGGAGCTCAGCCTCCTGGCCGACCTCACCCTGTTCCACCTCAATTCTAACCGATTCTGCAGCACCATGCCACGACAGTTCCAGAAATTGAAGCGGCTCTTTGAGCTGGATCTGAGCAACAACCAGTTTGCCGGGAAGTTCCCGAGGGTCTTGCTGGAGCTCTCAGCTCTTAACTTCTTAGACATCCGGTTCGACGAGTTCGAAGAGTCGGTCCCAAGAGAGCTCTTCGACAAAGATGTGGAAACCATTTTCATCAATGAAAACCGATCTTGTCTTATCGCCACGAGTAAGATGTTAGCAACACCTTGCGAGGAGCTTCACCGCATTTGCTGGGGGAATTTTTCGATTAGGGTTTCTTCAAACGGCGAAGGGAGAAAGACGAATAATAGAGAAGGAAAGAATGGAAAAAGAAGAAGAAAAAGACAAAATAAAGAAAAGAAAAGAAAAGAAAGAAAAAGAGAAAACAAACTCAAAACTATGTTGTTTCATTTGAGGTGTCCACGTCAAATACCAACAGTATCACATAGGACAGTTAGCGCTAACTGATCCGAATCAGTATTTTTAGGCCATAATTCATAGAAGAACTATATTTGAAATCACCAACAGATTTAGGATTACATTGACTAAATTTAAAAGTTTAGCACTTATTCGTAGCCATACAAAAGATTTAGGATTTTTTGGTATAATTTTTCCATATATTTTCAGACTTGCTAACATTATGCCAAGATTGAGTTCTATTAAACCATGTGCATGTAGTGTCATTCTGAAAATTGTCAAATATAACAACATAAAATTTTAGAAATAGCATGAAATGAAAAGAAGAAAATGGAATATTTAGATGATTAGATGGAAATTAAAAAATGGAATAGTTGAGAGGATGAGAGTATCAGTTAAGGGGCAATCCCTCTTTTTGTGGAGCCTTCTAAAAGCGAACCACTAGATTTGATTGAATTACGAAAGAGAAAATTATAATAGTTAGATGTTTAATAGAAATTAAGAAAAGGGAGTAGTTGAGACCATGAGAGTATGCTTGAGAGTGCATTCTCTTTATCGTGGAATCTTCTAAAAGTCAAAGATGTAAGTTCTAGCATTCGCTACCTTTTCGGGAGCTAAGAGTAAGAACTTTCAGTTTTAGATGTGGGTTTCAACTTCCATGCCCTCTAAAGAATTTGAGCAAAAGTCTGAGAATGAGTTGAAAGTTAAAATAAGACGGACAAAGAAAAAATAAGTTCTAGCATTCATTTATAAGATTTCCATGGGCACATGTCTCTCCAACATTTATCATACTTGTCCAATTTACTCTCTCCCTTTAAAAAAGGACTACTCTTTCTATTTCTATATACACACCATTTTTCTTACAACGAGCAAACCTATCAAGATAAATACGTAATTGCAAATTTATTTTACTTATATGTATGTTATGCTTAATTCATTTCAATTACCAAGTCAACACCACACCTTCGTAAAGTGTTTGTAATGTGAAGACGGACAGTTGAACCCTATGCGATATGTATGCTTTCATCTTGTCCTCTCCACATGTGTATATATAGATGCATACATACGAATACATGTTCATATCATCTAATCTTATTGTAAGTCTGCAGTAACTACAAGTACATATTAAAGAGACGAGGCCAGTTACACAATAACGATAGAGAACGAGACGTAATATTTACAACCATGGTTTCCTCTGTTCAATTTTGGATTGACGGGCTTGCACACGTTTTCATGCTTGATGAGAGGTTAAGAGAAATGGACAGGCTCATGTGCATCCAACATTTACAAGCACTTCCAACCGACGCTTAAAACCTACGGTCAAATAAGTCCGGTTCAAAATGAAAATGACCAAGATCGATCGAGAAACTTAATCGTAGCATCAATTGAACATGTGCAAATACAATAGGTATTTCTTCAACAAAACTCACACACACATATCTAGATGGCGGTTGTGCGTAACGTATTATGTAAAGAGAGAACTCATGCCATTATCACTTGTTTTTATATAATAACTTTTTGGAAGGGTCTCCCCAGCCAACTTTGACGGTTCTCTCTTTTCGATTTTATCTTTCTAGATCGGGGCACTCTTTTCAAACTTGCTTTTTGCTCACCCTTTGTGCTTTGGCCCACCAAAGTGCTCTTCGTGACCCGTGGTTGTCATACATTTCTACATCAGATAGTAGACCAAACCACATATAATACATTTATTATAATAGACAAAGCCAGAACCATATAACTTGCATATATTATATGTTTGTATATTTGTGTGTGTGTTTGAATATATAAGTGATCTTCATCTCTCGTGCTTGTTTTACTTTTCTACATCAGATAATAGACAAAAACAACCACAAGTGATTAAGAGCACTTATAAAATTCACACACACCCCCACCCCACTCCACCCAAGTGCTCTTCGTCACTTGGGGTTGTTTTGCATTCTACATTAGCTAATAGACAATATATGTGTGTGTATGTAAATTTATACACGGTGAAGGAATTCAGGTTTTTAAGCTTTGCCTATGCTGATAGATCGCTTTTTTAAATCCGGACAATAGTCACAATGCCCGCATTTCTCTAACCGAACCACAAACACCCACAACACCTCTCTTAGATGAGTTTGTGGATTTACCCATGTTTGTTATTCGCATATAAATGTCTCGACCAGAAAGGGACACAAAATTTAGATCATCCCATATGCTAGTGTCACGTACCGTGATTCTCCTGTACTCACGTACCCTTGTGAGTGGAGCTTGAGGTTATCGAGTAAATAGTGAGTGATGCAAAAGGAATAAATAGGAATGGTTCATGGGAATGGCGTCAAGATGGTTGATGCTAGAAGTAATATGATAGGATGGTTATATCTCTACGAAGCTCTGAAGACAGGGTTGACTTCCTGTGCACAAGCAAGTTACAAGTTTATGCCGCTCTCTTGATGAGGTTGTGGCAGGCCGAAGCCAATTATTGTGCTTTAAGTGTTATGTGTCTCTCACTCAATAAACTAAACGTCTGAGTTAAGCTAGACGTAATACAAGCCGATACGAGGAAGCTATTGGCCCTACGATTCTTTGGAACAACTATAGAACGAAGGCTGGTCTGTTATAAATGACCCACCAGGCACTGCACGGGCTACTCTGTGACCAAGGAACTGCTGGCCCTTAACACTAGAGTTAGAAAGTGTTCTTCATTTCAATTTACAAGTGATTGAGGAGGGCAAGTCCTATAGTCCCCTGAAAAATAGATTTTTGTTCCGAAAATTTGGTAATTTTCCGTAATCCTATAAGTATTGTAACATACATAAACTTAAAGTTATTTTTCAATCCATAGACAAGATTTACACTTCTATTTTTTTCAATTCGACGGTGATTGAGAGGTTGTCATCCATTCTCCCAATCCTAAACACGAAGAGTAACATAGTAGGCACGGGAAAATCGAACGATATTAGATTCTCTGGTCGCACCCTGTTTCTTGTCGACGTGTGCATCAAACCAGTCTGTCATTTCTTTTTCTTTTTCTTTTTCTTTTTTTTTTTGGTTCCGTTCGGACACCACCATAATTTCAGGGAATTAGAAATTCACCTCTGTCACCAGTCACCACCATCACTGCCTCCTCTCTGTTTCGCAGCGCCATTTTATTCTCTAGGGAATTAAAAATTCACATCTCTTACCACCAACTCCCTCCTTCCCTCTCTTTCCTCAGCCTGTGAAACCGAGCTCTCTGTCTCTGTCTCTGTCTCTGATCACGACGAAGGCATCCTTCATTCAAGCACACGCAGTGTTAACCCAGAATTGTGTTCCTAGCCACTTCAAGACCTCTCGTAACTTGCCAATCAAGAAAACATCATTACTGAACTTAATCCTTCCCCCCATTAACCTTTTGAGACATCCCAGTGCTCAACTTCTGGCACGCACAACTTAGCAGGAGTGTTGCAGGTGATTCGCTTTCAAAGGGCTTTGAATTTTCTTTTTTGTTTTTTTTTTGTTTTTTTTTTCGTATTCAGGTTCAGAAAGAAAAAGTCTACAACTGCAGCTGGAAGTCTCAGACCCCCCATACCAATCTAACCCTTCACTTTGCTCTCTCAATCCGTTTCGCTCCTTGAGGTGCGTCAAAGCTAATCTAAAAACAGCTCAAGCACACAAGTCCAAGAGAGTGAAGAAGGGCCCAAGAGGGAGAAAACGATGGCTCAGATTATCAACCAGGTATTCATAATATTGGTGCTACTGACATTATCAACAAGGTATTCATGATATTGGTGCTACTGACCTGGAATGTGGAAAAACAGGAAGATCTTAAACCTGGGGATCACATCTATACTTACCGGCGATATGGCTTATACACCCATCATGGTTAGTGATTCATCCTCTTCTTCCTTTTCCATTATCGTTACTTTTTTCTCGTAACATGGATATCTAAATATGTGGCTCAACTAAATTATCTTTTCTTATCTTTCATTTTTGGCCTAAGAACAGTAGTTGTATCAGCTTGAGTGATCATTTCAGTGATCATCAAATCTTGCCATTCCAGCTTCCTGCTCCGTGTTGACACTCGATAACATTTGACAGTAAGAGACAATTAATGTTGACTTCAGTTCTAAATTCAACAGTTGCCTTCTTTTCATTTCAAGGGCTGTTCATATAGCTGATTTTAATGACACGTGGATTCCAAAAGAAACAAGTCACCAAACAGTGAACAGTTTACAGAAAAGAAAATGATAACAATAATCTTGTAAACCCTAATTGCTTGGTAACCAGGGAGAGAAACTCCACAACAACCCAGTAATAGTCACTATTTTGGGTTAACACGCTACCGATCAACCCAGAAAGATTAAAAAAGCCGCAAAGAAAGAAAAGTCTACAAACCCTAATCCCAAGGAGCCATTCTTACATTAAGCCGCGGCCATCAATTTATTTCTTTATTTGCTTGACCTAAAGAATCAACCATCCAATTTCTTTTGTCTGATAGGAAGCACTCTCTCATGGACATAAACATGGTCTTAGATTCTTATACATATTAGATCATCGTGATCATTTCACTTGAAAATAGAATAAAGTATGATTTCTGCTAGATATAGCCATCTATGACATAGTATTCACACGTAAACCCATTTTTAATTACTTTCTAACAAAAATAAATTGATGCTGGCCTGGCGCATTGGATAAATCTCATCGACTTGAGATGGGACAAGCATAGAATAGACGATTCTAAGCGCTTCATTTCATTCAAGTGGGGACTAAGATAAAACTCGGACAATAAATCCGGCAGAGTACGAAGACGTGATAAGACGTTTGTTTTCTTTTGTAGAAACCTTAATGAGTTATTTAGCATTTTTCATGCATACTCTGCTTTGTTATGTCAACTTTAGCAGGAAATTTCCATAATTCTCATGCCACTCCTCCCTTTCTCTCTCGGGATTCTACTCTCCTATTTCTTTCTTCTTCATCAACATCTTTTCTCGTTTCGTCGTCTCTCTTTCAGAAAATTCGCCTTCACATTTCCTATGTAGTCGAAATTAGACGGTGTAGAAAACGTACCTCAATTAAATCAAGTAAAACTTTGAAACTTGTGATCTGTCATGATCGAAGTTTATTCTCTATTAGTCCTGGAGTCTCCAAAACAAAGATCTAACATCACACACTTAGCAAACTGTAGATCGCATTGCGGCTAATCTACTGTTGTTCCATCCGCAGCTTAATCCATCCAAACTTATAAAATATGATTCACTTGTGACAATTCTCTCTCACTCATCGATCTGCATCTATTCACTTCTCGTTCCCTGAGAACTAGTTGATTCTACAGTAACTATTCAATATGGGTTGAATGATTTGGGCAATCTCTTCTTTTTCTATATTGCACATACTCATGATTGATTATAATAGGAATCTATGTTGGAGAGGGATACGTGATTCACTTCACAAGAACAGGAGTCGACAAGACGTGTGTCGATTGCTTCCGCCGAGAAGGTAAGAAAGTCCATTTTCTCCACTCATATGCCTATGGGCGGCCACTATTGGAGTATTGGCTGACGAGATGGGGGACTTGCACGACTTTACCCAATACCAAATTGCCCCAAGAAGTTGTGAACAAGGCTCGTGAGCTTTACGAGGGTGATGGTTTTGGTGAGTACGGCTTGATCAATAACAACTGCGAGCATTTCGCCACCCTTTGTCAAACCGGCGTACGGGCAAGCGCACAGTCGGCATGGATCGGTGCTTGTGGGTGGAAGATCAAGGAAGTCAAAGAATGGGCCATGAAGTTTATGCAGACGAAGATCAAGGAAGTCAAAGAATGGGCCATGAAGTTTCTGCAGACGAATTAAGTTCTTGGTCAGTAGACGAATTAAGTTCAAATGACTAAAAAATTCTACCATTCTTCCCTTCCCTATCTGTCTCTTTACTAGCAATTACTTTCATCTTTTTGAGAGTTTTTGTCCGTCATCCAGCAGTAAAAGGAATGAAACTTTGGTTTTGTATATCCAGTTTTGGACTGGAATAGGCAGCGAGAGACATGCACACATGCACAAAGGAAGAACTGAGATAAGAAAATGTATGATAAGATAATGTACCCTATTGCGACCTACCCTCGGGTGAACCACCTATTGGCTAATGGATTGCTAAGTTCTAAATCTTGCTTGGGCTCTCCTAAACCCACATTAATTCGCAGCTTATGGTACAAGTTTTTAACATGCAAATCATTTTTATTCAAGAGTCGCCACTAATCTATTTTTTTGTGGGTCAATTAGAAATCCAAGTGTGGGAATGTACTTTACTCCTACGAACTAAATATTAAATGAGTTCGGAGACTTAATTACGTTAGATTATTCTAAAGCCCTTTTAGTACCATTTCATTTATTTCTTAAAATACTTTAAGAAAGCAGCTTGGATTGATTTTAACTTAGTTACTAATATATGAGGTGATCACGTGGGTGCGCAAACATTAATGAAATGCCTAATAATCAAAGCAATAAATAAATTGCTAAGATAAGGAAGAGTTTACTTACCTCGGAGCAATCAATCCGCATCAATAATAATTAGAAACACTTATTCACCCTAACTTGGTTTTCAATTACCAAACACTTTCAAGCAATTCTTTTTTTAGTTTTCTTTTATTAAAAAATAACCTATATGAAATGCATTTTAATTAATTACATGACCTAATTCTAATGACATGCAATTTCTAATTAGATGAACCTAACATGCAAACTACATGACATGCACATAACATAGCAATAGGACATGGCCTAAGCTACATGACATGCATATGAAAATTTTGGTGTTTTTTTAATTAAAATTCGAAATTAATAAATGCCCTAATTAAACAATCTAAAATGAATAGTTATCTACACTGGAAAATTTAACCTAAACCCTATTCCATCTTAGAAAACCATTTTAAACATGCAATATTATTCAAACATGTAATGCTATCTAAATTATCGTATCTTAATAAAATTCTACCTAGAATCTATTCCAATCTATTTCTAGAATCAATTTAATCATGCAATTCTAATTAAACAAAGCAATATTACCTAGAAATCCTATATATTCCGACAAGTCATTTATTTTTATATATTTTTCATAATAAGGGAAACAATCAAAAAAGACTAAACATTCAACCACCCAATGTATCATCCATCATCAAGAAAATATTCACATCATTCGAATAAGGAAACACTATCTAATCAACTCGACTTTACGCAAAATAAAAACAATAGTATCTTAATTTTTAAGCTTAAAGATCAGGATATCGATTTTTAATATGGCGTAATCAAATAATTCCAGCCTGAGGGCTCATAGAAACAACTCCTCTGGTTTGGTATATCGTTGTCTTTTCTTCTTTGCCTTTCTGTCTCTTTTTGTTCCCCCAGTACTCTCTCTTTTGCTTTTTCTAACTTTATCTCTCTCTCTTTTTTCCACTGTCTTTTTCGGCCGAGCGTATGGTATGAATTCTGCATGAGAAGGCCCCTACCAACCCCCACCGCCCCCTCCCCCCCCCCCCCCCTGTGTACTAGGGTCTTGCTTTTCATAGGTAATGCACCTAGGCCTCTCAAGGAAAGAAACAAAATCTTCTTTCCTCTTTGTCTACGTCCGAGAATTATATAATAATCCATCCAGATGTCAATTCTTTGGACTTTCTTACTAGGATTCTTTTCTTTCCCATTCTTCGCTGCACTTTGCCGAAAATATATAAGTGCCCAAGATACTGTCCTTTTGTGACGGAAATGCTCAAGATTCCAGTTACATCGCTATCCATATTTGATAGATTTCTTCCAATTTGGCACCCACAGATTTCAACCTCTCATGGGCTTGGCCAAATTTCGACTCACCGCGTGCTTCGTCCGACTGTAGCCATGTTAAGCTCGGAATCATATAAGCCCGTCCGCCACTGGCCCAATTTAAATGCAATAAATAAACTACATTATGAATGCTCCTAAAAACTATATACAATTTAATTATGATAATTTTTGCTAGGGGGCCTGGAGTCAGTCCCTAATTTTTCTATGTAATAGATTAGTAGATAATTAGTCAAGATTGGGGTGTCAACATGCCTGGAAATATGTAAGGACTTATGTCTGTTGATAGTCTCATGTATTTATGATTTGCACTTGTCCAGATACTTTCCAGGCTATTAGTGTTGTGAGTAGGTACACGGCACATCTGGGTAAAGCTCACTAGCAATCCGTGAAATGGATTATTCAACACATTCGGGGTACCTCAAATGTGAGTTTGGTCTTTGACAGAAGTGATGATATAGGACATTCGGTTGTTGGTTTCATTGATTCTGATTGTGCAGGCGATCTCGACAAAAGGAGATCTTTGATAGGCTATGTTTATATGCTTGGTGATTCCACGGTTAGTTGGAGAGCAATCTTGCAGGACACGATTGCCTTATCTATCACCGAAGCAGGTACATGGCAGCAACGAAAGTGGCAAAGGAAGCTCTTTGATTGAAGCATTTGGTTACAAAACTTGGAGTCAATCAGGAGGGAGCCTCTGTTATTTTTTGCGATAACCAAAGTGCAATCCAGTTAACCAAGAACGCAATGTATCACGAGAGAACGAAACATGTTGACATTCGGTATCACTTTGTGCGTGATGAGGTTGCTAAGGGTACGATTACGGTGAAGAAAGAACCTATGGTGGATAATCCAACATATATGTTGACCAAACTACTTCCTTTAATAAAGTTCAAACATTTGCTTGGACTTGATTGGCGTTTTCCCCATTTGAGTTGCCTAAGCGGAGTTGGTGGCGTTTCATCTCTTGTTTCCTACACCAAGTACGCTCACGTAGGCTTAAGGGTGTGCGTCGTCGATTCCGCTGTTTTGGGATGGCCTTGTGTGGTCACTCTTAGTGGTGAGAGAGAGAGAGAGAGAGGTCTTGTGGCATTTGGTGTAATGCTCTTCTGGAGATTTGAAGTCAAGGTGGAGATTTTTTGAGTTTGACTTTCAAATTGAGAGTTTGACTTTCAAATTAATGACAAGGGTATTTTACACCATGCACATTTACTTTAGGGTTTTTTGAAAGGGGACTATAAAAGGGATGTGTTACATAATACATCTCTAACCTTAGCCTCCACATTCTCTCTCTTCTTTGTTCTTTCTATCTTCTTGTTACATGTTTAGATCTTGTTGCTCACCAAGTGGTTTTTTGAGCTTTTGGATTGTATTCTTGTACTCATTGTTGAAAAAAGTGAAACCCCTCTCTCTCCCTATGGTTTTTCTCGTTTTGGGTTTTCATGTATATCTTATGTCTCATATGGTTCGATTTTGCTTTCTTCCTTGCTATTTGTGTTTCGATTTGTGCATCTCTTGGTGTTGCAGAACAACACCAGCCAATTCACACCCGAGTTCTTTGCGGCCCAGTTGACTTTTGACTAATTAACGATGAAAGTGAGAAATGTAGCAAACACAACAAAAGTGCGAACGATTCGCATCAAATCCATATACATGAATTATTTTTGGCTCTACAGCTCAACTACCTTCCCTTATGCAATAACTGTCTTTCTTTGCTCTACGAAGTTACAAAATCTATGTATCTCGTTAATAGTATCGCACTACAGTACAAAGCAGTTATTGACAAAGTGTGTTGAAGAAATGCCATGCCAAATACATATTGAGAAAAAGACTGCAATGTTTATCCAAGAATTCAACAATGCCTCGTTTGGACGGTTGGGCGACATCCGAACCATTCACCAACCAATTCTCAAAGCCCATCATATACTCTAGTGCTGCATAGCCATAAGTTCCAATAACCTGTGTCATATGCGATATGTCTTCATCCGGTCCCTTTTCTGCCAAAATCCATGAAATCCCTAGATTTGATTTAACTTCGTTAGGATCTGATCCTTGAGTTTGCACACTTTGGCTTATTATTACATGAATGTAGGAGCTGAATTGAATACAATTGTTGAACTAGACGGCCGCCAATGAGATCCACATGATCCAATGGATGATATGCTCTGGGCTCATGTATGTCAGGAGTATGCAAGTATTTCTCTTTTAAGTTCTTTTAATTCAATCAAAATTGGGATGTTAATATTAATATGTAATTTATATGCATTATGGAGTCTCTTTGTAACTATATTTCTATTTGTATCTTGACTATAATTAATTACTCTCGTGAATATATATCATGCAATCCTAATTGAGGCTACCGTACAATGTTTATAACTATTGCTCCATTTTTTAACAGCTCATGATAGTTATTGTTGACACCTAAATTTTGATCAACCATTTAATAATAATTTACATAGAAAATTAGGGATTAAATTTTAACCCCTAAATAAAAAATATTAAAATTGCATAGCATATAGTTTAAGTTCATATAGGTTAGTTGCATTCCGTATCGGACCGGCGGTGACGAGAAAACTGAAAATTCATCGTGTAAACCGAGCTCGAGCACTAGGCTCACTCAAGGGATGGGGGCCGAAAATCACACGTCAAAAAGGCCTTGGTTGTCTTAATTTGAGCTTAAATTAGCCCATCAAGTTTAATTGAATAAAAGCCCGAATTAATTCAACCAACTTGAAATTAAATAAAAATTAAAGGATAAGAGCTTAAGCTTAAGCTTAAGCTCATTAGGACTAGAAAGTCCAGTCAATTAATCTAAGGTTGTAATATAAATATATGATTATACCCTTCAATGAAAGAGAGACTCTCATAATTTTCAGAACGCAATTCTTGAGAGCACGAGAGACACACGTGAGGATTTGAGAGGGTGAGAGGCCACACAATTCAATACACGGCCACAATAGTGAGAGGAAAGGAAGCGGCCATACCCTCATTGGTCGGAAAGAGAGAAGAGATCATTGAGCACCCACTCGTGTCCACCACCGGGACATTCCGCACAGATTTTTTTGGCGTTTTCTGTGAGCACAAATCAGCGGCGGCCTTTCTCCAGCTCTCAGGTTCCTGACCCAGTTCCTAGTGGCTTCCAGCTGCTCGACTAGGAGGTCCAGCCTCTGCCGCGTCGTCGGTTTCTCAGCTTCGCATTGCTTAATACTAACCTCAATCCGGCGATTCAACTCTTCACCACCGTGATTCCAGATGACCAGCAACGCTTCCTGAGAAGCTCTGTGATCACTGTCCATCTTCAGCGAGACCCTGTAGCGAGCCTTAAGGCTTCTTAGTCTTGCCCTCCGGCAGCCGTGACAATCCCCTATCGTGGTTAAATTTTCTTGTTGCTGTCCGTGTTTTCTTTCGTTTGCAGGTTTCTTGGCGTACCCCATCTCGCAAGAACCAGTTTTTGGGCTGCGAATACAGAAGAAGGGGCAGATCTTTGGTTAAAGGCAAAAGTTCAACGGGTGGTGGATCACCGGTGGCACGATCAAACGTGAGAAGAAATTCAACCGAAAGTCCATGAAGCCTAGAACTTTCCTTATTCATGCGAAAGGCCATCTCACGCACAAGTGTCCTCTTTGACGACACATCTGACGTCATCATCCCAAGCACTTCTTCACGGGAGGAGATAGATCTTGAGGGTAGCGACATTGGTGATCCATGAAGGCCGCCCACTACTGTCCCGGTGCCAGCCCACACAAGGCCGCCGCCATCACCGTCCTTGTGGCCGCGCCCACCGCCAGCCACACCGTCCCGATTTGCAATCCTCAATCCGGAACCGAGTTCTAATTTGGAAGATATCCGCAAATTAGGTAAGATCATTATCCGAATATTTTTTGAAATATTTAATTTCCTAAGTTTTCGGTGTTTGAATCTTTTGTGGATATTCTTTGGTGGATTGCTAAATCTTAGGATAATATTTGCGATATCCGTAATATTTGAAAATACCTAAAATTAGGAATTATTCCTAATTTGGCAACGTATCTGGATGACTATCCGACCTTATCCCTAATGTACGATATGAGGTGATATGGAAAATCATTATCTTGTCCATAATCACTTGAATACGATAATAGATTTTATTTGCTTTCCAAATTTAAATAATCAACTTTCTGTCGATATCTATAACCCTATAGATATGACCGTTAGTTTGATTTCTTTGCTTTATCTGAATTTGATAAGAAGAATCTTACGGATTGCGTGGATTGTTTGAACGTGGTTGTTATCTTTGTTTAATTGTTTTCTTTTTAAATAAAGAAAATTCCAAAAAAAAAATGTTAGTTAGGATTTAAATTAGAAATTTGCATGCTTAGGGAATCTTAAATATATCCAAAAGAATAAGATGATTATTTGATTTAAATTGGGATTTAGGGTAGTGTAGAATAATAATGATGTGTTTTTTTATTGATAAGAAAATACGGTATATAAACACATCAAAATCTCAAAGACCATTATACCCTTTAACACTCCCCCTCAAGCTGGAGCATGGATATCAAGCATGCCCAGCTTGTTACAGATATACTCAATCCTACTTCCCCCTAGAGATTTGATAAAAATATCAGCTAGTTGTTCACCGGTCCTAACATAACTAGTAGAAATAACTCTAGCTTGAAGTTTCTCACGGACAAAGTGGCTATCAACTTCGATATGCTTGGTACGCTCATGGAAAACCGGATTTGAGGCAATATGAACAGCTGCTCGATTATCACACCACAACTTCATTGGCGCAGGGTCTTCAAATCCAAGTTCAACTAATAATTGACGCATCCAAACCAGCTCACAGGTAGCTTGAGCCATAGCTCTATATTCTGATTCTGCACTTGATCTGGCCACAACACTTTGCTTCTTACTCTTTCAAGATACTAGGTTTCCTCCTACAAAGGTACAATACCCTAATGTAGACCTCCTATCTATAGGAGATCCTGCCCAATCAACATCTGAAAAGGCTTCCACTCTTCTGTGACCATGATTCTGATAAATGAGACCACGACCGGGAGCTTTCTTCAAGTATCTCAAAATTTGATTACAGCAGCCCAATGTGAGGTACGGGGAGAAGACATAAACTGTCTCACAACACTCACCGGAAAAGAAGCATCAGGTCGAGTGATAGTCAGATAATTTAGCTTTTCAACAAGTCTTCGATACCTCTGTGGATTATCCAACAGCTCACCATCTTCTGCTGTCAAGTTAGAGCCCACTTCCATTGGTGTATCCAGTGGTTTAGCACCTAGCATACCTGTCTCTATAAGCAAATCCAGAACATTTTTTCGTTGTGAGATATAAATACCTTTCTTCGCCCGTGCTATTTCAATACCGAGAAAATATCTAAGAAGACCCAAATCCTTTGTATGAAACTGCTGTTGCAAATACCTTTTCAACTCTTTAATCCCTATAGAATCATCTCCAGTTATGACAATATCATCCACATAAACTACAAGGAATATCTGACTAGCTCCAGAAACTTGATAAAACATAGAATAATCTCCGGTACATCTACACAACCCAAACTGTAGTACCGCCTCAGTAAACTTCCCAAACTAGGCTCTGGGAGACTGTTTCAAACCATATAAAGATTTGTTTAAGCGACAAACATGACCAGACTCCCCTTGAGCAACAAACCCTGGTGGTTGCTCTATATACACCTTTTCCTGTAAATCTCCATGAAGAAATGTATTCTTTACATTGAGCTGAAATAGAGGCCAACAAGCAGAAGCAGCCAAAGAAAACAAAAGACGAACAGATGTCATCTTAGCCAATGGAGAAAAAGTATCACCATAATCAACCCCATAAGCCTGTGCATACCCTTTAGCAACTAGTCTAGCTTTGAGATGAGCAAGAGAACCATCAGGGTTAACTTTAATAGTATATACCCACTTACATCTAATGGCTGTTTTCCCTGCAGGCAAAGGAACAAGATCCCAAGTCTGATTTTGGTCCAGTGCCTGTAATTCCTCTTCCATAACTGCCCTCCAGCTTGGACTAGATAATGCTTCAGCAACAGTTTTAGGAATAGGATGATTATCAATGGTCATTAGACTAGCTTGACAAGAAGCAGATAAACCAGAATATGAGACAAACTGGGCAATAGGGTGTTTGGTATAACTACGAACTCCTTTGCGATGAGCAATAGGAATATCGAGATCAATATGTGATTGACTTACCTCAGGTTGAGAAGACGAAGTAGATGAGATAGGCTGAGGTACATCTGCAGGGGGCTCCACATGCTGACGAGGACGTCTACTATAAACATACTAGACAGGTGGATGAATAACTGGAGAGTCCGAAGTAGGTGTTAATTCCATAATAACATATGTTAAGGAATCATCATCCACTGTAGGAGTCTCCATCGAATTATCAAAATAGACAGTAGACTCGAAAAAGGAAACATCTGCAGTGGTGAAGTACTCATGCAAAGAAGGACAATAACAACGGTAACCTTTCTGTGTACGAGAATACCCAACAAAAATGCATTTAAGAGATCGAGGATCAAGTTTGGAAAGTCCTGGACAATGATCACGAATATAAAAAACACAACCAAATATATGAGGCGGCAAATGAAATAAAGTGTCAGAAGGAAAAAGAAGAGAGTGAGGAATGGCACCCTTAAGAACAGAGGACGGCATGCGATTGATATGATAACATGCTGTCATAACAGCATCAACCCAAAAGGATTTATCTACCTTCATTTCAAATATCAAACAACGAGTAATTTCTAACAGGTGACGGTTCTTTCTTTCAGCTACACCGTTTTGTTGTGGTGTATCCGAACAAGAAGATTGATGAAGAATGCCCCATTGGGACATGAATTCAGAGAATGTTCTAGAAAAATACTCCTTGGCATTATCACTTCTAAGAATGCAGACAGAAACGGAAAATTGAGTATGTACTTCATTAATAAATGCACAAAAAATAGAGAATAATTTAGAACAACTTTTCATTAGATATAGCCAAGTGGCTCTTGAATAGTCATCTACAAAAGTCACGAAGTACTTGAAACCCAACTTTGAAGCAGTGGGACATAGACCCCAAACATCAGAATGAACTAAAGAAAACAGCCGAGATGCCTGTTTATTAACTCTTGGACTATAACTAATACGATGCAATTTTCCAAACTGACACGACTCACACTCAAAATTAGATAAAGAATGAAATCGAGAATCAAGTTTCTTCAAACTTGCTAAAGAGGGATGTCCCAAGCGACAGTGAACTTGATGTGGAGTAACTGCTGAACAAGCGACACTGGTAGTATTATCAAACATATATAGTCCCCCTGACATATGTCCTTTACCAATCGTCTTCTTCGTCTTCAAATCCTGAAAAACACAGGAATCAAGATAGAAGGTTATAGAACAATTATATTCTTTGGTAAGTTAACCAATAGACATAAGGTTAAATGGAAAATTTGGGAGGTACATGACAGATGATAAAGATATGGAGGATGTCAGTGGTACTATGCCTATCCCTTTTACTGTGGACAGAGAGCCATCAGTTAATGTAACACTAGACGATGACTCGTAAAAGACAGAAAAGATACCTGAAGATCCAGTCATATGATCAGTAGCACTTGAATCAATGACCCAGGGGCGAGAGGTAGATGAAAGACATGCTGTTGCATTACCTATCTAAGCAAAAGTAGCTGTGGAAGAGGAAATTGGCTGAGAAATTTGGAACTGATTGTACCTAGCAAGTTCCTCTTCTGACATTCTAATCAGTGTTCCTCCTTCAAAAGACTGCGAAGAAACACCCAGCTCTACTACATTGGCTACATTAGCGACAGCCGAATGAGGGGGCTTTCCATGAAGCTTATAACAAAAACGCTGAATATGTCCAGGCATACCACAATAATGACATGTTCGTGCAGGTATGGTATTACTCCCTTTCTCACTAGAGATGCTACTGTATGACTGTGATTGGCCTCTATTGAATCCACGGCCACTACCACCACTATTAAAGCCACGGCTACTACGACCACCACCACGACATTGACCACCACCTCGATTTCCTTGGACTGCCAAGGCAGAACTATCACTTGTGGCGGATATATCCTTAGATGGCTCACGTGAAACCCTTAAGACCCGTGAAAAGGTCTCCGTTAGTGAAGGCACAGTATTTCCTCTAAGAATTTGTGAACAAACTGCATCGAACTCTAGTCCAAGTGCTCCCAAAAATCCCATAACAGCCAATTGTTCTCGTTGCTCCTGCATCGTCTTAACATCAGAGGTAATTGGCAAAAGATGATTAAACTCCTCATACATTTGTTTAAAATCAGCAAAAAATTGAATAAGAGACCGATTCTTCCTGTCAGCTCTAAAGAAATCTTGGAAGACTTCATAGATCCTTGAGAGATTATTTTCCCCAGAATAAAGAACATTCAAGTAATCCCACAAATCCTTAACGGTAGTGGCATGTGTAACTAAGGCAGCTACGTGAGATTCCATAGAATTCCACATTTGCCCAAGAATTCTGGCATCCATGGTATCCCATTTAGTATCAGCAGCAGTTCGTGCACATGTCAAATGATGATTTTGCTCTCTTCCAGTCAATACTATCACCACAATTCTCTTCCAATGCTGAAAGTTGGTGATCCCAGCTAATTTTTCCTCAGTCAAACGATTAGAAGATGTAGATACGACTTCAGTCAATACTCCTTTGTTCTTATCTGCCATAATCACTCACACTAAACCAGGAATAAAACTCCACAACCTATCACAACAACTTCAAAATGATCGACCAAATCCGAACCAATCAACACATCAGTTCAGCACATCAGTATTACGTAATAGTACTCAGCCCCCCTCTCTTAATCTACATATATAACTCATTCACCTCCTCCTCTTCCTCCTCCTCCTCCTCCTCCTCCTTCTTCTTCTTCTTCTTCTTCTTCTTCTTCTTCGTTTCCACTTCAATCAACAGCCATCAAAAGGGGCCGCTCCTCACCTAGTGACGTTAGAAGACGTCGAAGTGGGTCACCTGGCCTGGAAACCTTCGATCGACACTTGGAGGACTTAAATTGGCGTCGGAAATAGGGTCGTCGGGCCTAGACGACCTCAGGTTAGACTCGCCGACGCTTCGCCGGGCCTAGACGACCTCAGGTCAGGCTTGTCGGCGCTTCGTCGGGCCTGGACGACCACAGATCTGGGTTGCCGGTGCTTCGCCGGGCCTGGACGACCTCAGATTTGGGTCGTCGACGCTTCGCCGAGCCTAGACGACCTCAGATCTGGGTCGTTGGTGCTTCGCTAGGTCGCCAGCGCTTCGCGGGGACGCCGGGATGAGGTCGCCGACCTTGTATGAGGTTGCCGCTCTTGGGTTCTACGGTGGATGAGGTTGCCGACCTTGGGTTCTACGGTGGTTGGTGGTGGACGACGGTAATTTTAGGGTTTTGGCTCTGATACCATGTAGAATAATAATGATGTGTTTTTTTATTGATAAGAAAATACGGTATATATACACATCAAAATCTCAAAGACCATTATACCCTTTAACAGGTAGCATATTTCCTAGTTTAAATTAAAGATTGTTTTAATCTTAGTGAATTATTTAGGATATTTAATAATTTCGAATTTTAACAAAAATCACAAGAAAGAATCACTTTAGGATAGATCAAATCATTTTCTCTAGGATAGATTGCATATTAATTTGAGTAATTTTTAATTCTGAATTTCATTTGAAAATACCAAAAATAAATCATTTGTCCGTCATTAGAATTAGGTCACGTCGTCGCATGACATATAGTTTGCATGTTAGGCTGCATTAATTACATGTTAATTTTTGCACGTCATTATATATAGGTTAGCTTTCATTTAAATAAGTGAAAATCTTAAAAAATATTGAGCGAACTGCTTATTAATTAAAAATTATATTAGGATTGTTGCTGTGATTTTTTAGCTAACCATGCAGATGCTTACATTGCTTCGAGGTAAGTGATTCTCCCAATTTTGTAATTTAGTTAATGTTTTGATTATTGGGTGTTACTTTGGTGATTTGCGCACCCGCATGCACACCTCACATGTTAGTGATTCGGTAATAAAATGAATCCAAACTGCATGCATAAACATTTTATGAGAAGAAAAGGTATCGAAATGACGTTAGACTAGATTTAGCGTAATCAAGTCCCCGAGCTTAGAATCTCTGGTTCGTAGGAATAAAACATATCTGCCTATGTTTTATTTAGGTTTCTAATCGACCTACCACAAACAGATTAGTGGCGATTCCGAGCATGAAAACTTTTGTATGTTAAAAACTTAAATTCTAAGTCGCGAATTGATAGAGCTTGGGAAGACTCGAGTTAAGCTTAGTCTTAATAATTTATTAGCCTGAGCAAATTTTAGGTCGCAATAGTTATGATGCGATATCATGATTCAACGTAGTCAAGGGGGTAAAAGGGGAGCATGGGATTAAAGAGTGAAAATGTTCGGGGATGCTCACGCGCCGCAACTACCGACTTTTTCATCTGGGATAATCAGAAGATGGCCATATGTAAACTAGTGTACTTCCTATATCCAATCCAGCGATATCATCATCGAGCGATTCCTAGCAGAAACAGTAGACTTGCAGAAAGCCTATTCACGTTAGGGTACCTGTTAAATTAACCATCTACAGTCAAAAGCTACTCCGGTCCAAAGGGGGAAATGAATAGCATATTGAGCAAAAATTGGAGGAGAAATTGGAATATGTCGAGAGAATGATTAGGAAAGAATAATGACCCGAAGCTCTGAAACTCGGCGGCCATATGTATGCTTATTGTTTGTGTTCATTGCATAGTCACCATCACCATGGTGTGTCTTCCAATCCATTCGATTATTTTTTGAATTCGGGACAACTGGCGACTTTTTGTTGCACCATCATTTAGTTATGTGTGCGAACGACAATGTTTAGCGCTCTCGACAGTAGAATCAGGGATAGCAGAGACTAGATTGATTAAAGAAGTAGGTTACTTACTGTACCACGCAATTCATGCTACATTTGTTTTGCGACAATTTTTCTTTCAGAAAGCATTTTCCTCATTTTACAGCAAATGAATTGCTTAAGAAAATGAGTCAACGGAAAATCTTTTCATAGTCAACTTGAAAACCCGGACTTAAGTTTAGGAAAATAATTTCCTCTTTATTAATCAATAATCATTTTTCATATTGACTAGACATCGGCCTTTGGACCAAAGACCCGGCAGTTAGGCACAGAAACCCCGATGCCTCCGTCCAAGTCCTCGACAGTCAAGCCCGGGACCACAGAGTTCGGGCTTGAGAACCCAATGCCCGTACCCAAGACCTTTGTGGCCATGCTCAAGACCCCAATGCCATTGACTAGGTCCTCAATGCCCATGACTCAATACCCAACTCCTAGGCCCGAGTCCATCAAGGTCGAGACTAGTTTCTCAGTGGTTGAGCCAGGTTCCCTTGAGGTTGAGCCCAAAACCTTGGTGCCCGTTGCTGGGTACCTACTCCCTCGCCCAAGTCATTGGCGCCCTGGTTCGGGTCCAAAAGGCCAGGCCTGATACCTTGATGCACGTGCCCGAGAACCCGGCTCCTATGCCCAGTCATTGGCACCCGGGCCTAGGTTCACAGAGGTCAGCCCTACATCTCTCAAGGCCAGGCCTAAGACCATCGTCCAGTATATTGACATCTAAATTTTAGCAACCCATTTAGACATTCATTACATAGAAAAATTAGGGATCAACCCGATCCCTAAACAAAAGTATTGTTAATTTACATTTGGGTGTTATGAGCATTTTCATTTAATAGTAATAAGTTCACATAAATTTCATTTAATAGTAATAAGTTCACATAAATTGCATTATAATTGGACTAACTTAAGCCGCGAATCTTTGAGCTTAACTAAGTTATATGGACTAAGCTCACAAAAGCACAAAATTTGAAAAAGCCCATAATTCCTCTAAAGTGGCCGAACGTGCCTAGCACATGTGGTAACTCAAATTAGGAAATATTGATTTATTGGGGGCAAACTTGGGAAGTAATTAAGCTCTTTATTATCAAAATTTAAGTCACATGGGAAAAATAAGAAAATGAACACCTTGATTTCCTATCTTGAATGTATCACATTTCTCCCTGATTCAAACTAGGAAATTAAGATATCCCTCGTTCTTGAAAGAGAGACCCTAGTTCCTTGCCTGGTCATGGCATAGCTCCTGGCTATAGTTATTGAAGCGTAATTGTACATTTGCTTATCCGTTATCCGTAACTTCTGCTTTGTCTTGATTCTTTTATGCTATTGATGTTAATTATCATGATCTTGAGGTCCTGCATTCTGCCTTATATGCATGATTGACAAAATTTGTCAGGTCCGACCTCTTTGTTGCTTTGCAAGAAGTACTCATCTTTGCCTAGTTAGTCTGCTTTGGCTGATACATCTCCCATAAAAGCCTCTGACTTACCTTGAGTGTCTGTTTTTCTGTTCTAAAAAATTATACTCCATCGAATGCCCTGAGGATCATTTCCTCCCCAACACATATACAACTCACCGAGATGAAGACCTGTTTTTGGGTTATAAGAATTGCTTTGTTGCATGTATGGCTGCATTGCGACATGCTCAACTCCAGAGAGCTCATATGAAAATTTGGAAAATAATCACGCGACCGCAAAATGTGATTGAGCAAAGTCAGTGGCATAAGACTCTACAAATACCATGTGTGTTTGTTAGGGGATATTGTGTAGCAAATCATGACGAGACATTGAAACAACGTTCACAGTTCACACTGGACCGAAAACTTACTCAATGCATTCAATTTATGTATTCTGGATCCTGCTGAACCATTGAGTTATGTTGTTGCTATACTAAATTAAATGTGTGTACTTTATCAATTAAATGGCTTGGATATATATGGATGCATCAAAATAAATTCTCCACTAGCTAGAAAAATTGGTCTGGAATAGCAATGGCCAATAGGTCGTGCTTCCCAGCGGTTGGGCCCACGTCGAGCTGGGCCTTACGAATTAGAGGTCTCTTCCTCCCATTTACACCATCCTTCCTCTCTTGCAAATTTTAAAGAATTTCGAATTTCTAACAGATTGCATTTTGTTTACATGATACCCTCGCGAGTCGGGACCAAATTATTTATTCTACCTCTGTGGATCATGTCCCGAGAATCATGAACATATGTTGACTGTTTGGCTTTTGTTCCCGTCCAAATGTTGCAAAAAGCAGTACAATCTCTTAAGGTGAACAGTCAAACTCTCACTTTTTCTATGGATTAGAGGGCCCAAAAACAACGAGAATATCCGACTCCAAAAGTAATAATGGGCCAGCCCATCCCATTTCTCTTAAAGCCCAAGCCCAACCATTTTATTTCCTCTTCAACGGATGAAAGTGTTGAAGCGAGCGGAGAAAACAAGGAAAAGAGTGCTTGCCCGTGAATAGGAAAAGGGGGAAACGAGGAAAGAGGAAAACTTTTCGCGCATAACTGTTTCAGATGTCCCAACAAGCCAAATCAACTTCGAATTGCAACACTCAATAAGTATTTAAGCCAATTATTCATCTTATCATAGCAATTTCTAAATTAGGTCATAAACTTTGGAGTTATGTGAATTTTGAATTGCGTGGTTCAATTGAGAAGTTATTGAATTGTGGATATATATTGGAAATGATAGTTTAAAGCTCTGTGAAGCCATATGGTTTGACAAACATTGATTTCGAAGTACGGTTTGATTGGAGTGAGTTTACAAACTCATATATGAAGTTTCGAGTGTGAGTTATGCATAACGAACAATACGCGTAACAAAAAAATATGAACATTTGTTATAAACGAGTTACTTCGTTAGTGCGTAGGAGTCGATTGGTTGACGAATAAGTGTAGTTTAGTCGAGTATTTCATTAGAATAGTATAATACTCGGATTTTGATATTGTTTTTTGATTAATTGATAGGAATACGAGTTCGTCAATTCAAGTAACCTTCGTAGATTAGTTTTCAATTTTCCCAGCTGAGCAATACTATCTATCCAGTGAGTTTACAAGCTCATATCTTGAAAGTTGTAGAGATTTAATATAGTTTGAGTTATAAAAGAGCATATTTCTTGCATAAAGTGAATCAAGATTTTACTATATTTTTTAGTCGGTTCATAAGGCATTGGAAGGCATTATTTGAAATATTTTGAAATGATCATTTGCGAATGCCTTGATTAAATACTTTGCGAAAGGTATTGCCAAAAGCTATACGTTTTCATTTGTGAAATGTTTCAAGAAATGCATTCTATTTGATAAATGGAATGGAGAAAGATTATATGATTTGATTTGTGAAACTGGTTTATGAGATGAATTATGGATTTGTTTTGTGGGTTATTGAAGAATGATATTAGTGGATCATGCTCATATCGCTATGATTAGTACCTATTGAGGGGTAAGTATGCATACTGTTATTAGGACATCCTTTTGGGCCGAACCATCGGCCGATATAGGTGAAGACCTACACAAGGGGGGAAACTTGGTTGCCATTCTTACGGGTGTTTAGCGTCACCATGGTTAGATGTTAAACATTAGTTTAATCGATGGAATGGACCATTGACGTTTGATTTAATTGAGATTAATCAATTGATTTGACCACTGATGTTTGTTCTGAAATTTGTTGATTAAAGGAATATTTCTATTTGTATATGATTAGGTTAAAGTGATATAACTCATTTGATCTTGTATACGTATTACTCACTAGATTGAGATAAGTGAGTTTTGATATTGTTTTCTTAATGTGCATAGTGAATGTTCAATCTGCTTAGAAGAAATGTACTACTTACTAAGCTATGGTTGCTCATTCCATTCATTTTACTTATTTTTCAGCTTTTCAACAAGCTACAAGTAGGATGAGAGCATTATCATTATCAAGAGGACATTTTAATAGTGGAGATTTTGGGTCTGAGTCGTATGTGGTTATGATGAGCTTCTAAGTTAGTTATTTGTTGGATGTGTGTATCTTTTTGGTGAATTATAGAAACTCTGATATAATGATCATATGACTCTTTTTATCAAATATATATGAATATATATATTTTGATATAATGATCATATGACTCTTTTTATCAAATATATATGAATATATATATTTTGATAACAAGTCGATAATGGTTATATTTGAAACTGCATCATTCGCATCATTCGAGTGGAAGGAGAGTCATGTCATTGTCTTGTAGTTGTGAAGCTGGGGGTGTGACACCAAATGTCACTGCCCAACATAGATATCTGAAGCAAACGACCTCTGCTTTTAAATATGACTTTGGGAAAAGGCAACGACGGGGCCATAATGACCACATGACTTACTCGATCAGTCCACGGTCGAAGATATTTGAACCATCCACCCATTATTGTCAAATTAGTGCTCGAAAGTGCTCTTTCATGTGTTTCTATTCTCTTCTTACTGAGAAATGGGCAACAAGCACACATTGGAGGAATACCTGTAATGTATTCAAGTATTAAGAGAATTGTATAAGTGTCTTCAATCAAGTATATTTTCCATATCGAAAATGGCGTTTTTATTATTTTGGAGAAAATAATCATATGTCGCTCGGAATTCAAATAGACTTTTCGTTGAGATTGTCATCTTACGTAGGTGCCATCTTTTAAAACGGAATATTCTCACATGTCTCAGCAAAGTGGCATGTCACTTGTCCCAATAATATGAAATACACCTTAAATTCCACGAGATATACCCTATTTCATTTTGCCCAAGACTTTCCCAACATGAGGCAGCGGTCATCGTGAATTAAGATATGTATTCATGAATCAAAGGTTGTGACATAACATAGTTATCAAAATTGGGAAAATTGTCAAAAAAGTCTTATTCCTATTATATTTTTGTCAATTCAGTTCTAAATATTTTAATTGTATTAATTAAATCATAAATCTTATCACATTTTACCAATTTTGACCTGAAATTATTGACGTGGATGTCGACCCGTTCTATGTGACAGGCTAGGGGTGAGCATAGTTTCAGGATAGAATTGGGAACCCAAGAACTGAACCAACAGGTCCAATTCGGTTTCCGATTCTAGTGCTCTCTCTCCCACTCTCCACACCCATGACTCGACAAGACCCTCTCGCCTCTCCTCGCTCCGTTTGGCGTCTGCCTCGGCTCTTCCTCTGTCTTCATCAACCGCAGTCCGGCCCATCCACAGTAGAGGTGAGCTTAGCTTCAAGGCTTCAAGCAACATCCTCTGTCTTCGTCTTCATTTGGGCCCACGCGCCATCGCACGTGCACCCTCATTTGGGCCCACGCGCCATCGCACGCGCACCCTCTTGAGCTCGCTGCCTCGACTCTTCCTCCTCTCATCTCTTCGCAAGATCAGCTCCGCTTCTCGCCGAACGTGGTTCCTCTCCAGTCCTCGCACTATAGAAGAGATCTTCAAGGACTACAGCGCCCGGCGCACTGCCTTCGTCCGCGCCCTCACCTACGGCACCGATCGTTGCACGGTCGCCCCCCTCTTTGGATCTTCACATGCATGCATTTTTTTCTATTTTTTTCTTGGGTCCAAGTTCGAATGCGTGCGCCGTCGGTGTTTCTTTTTAGTTCTTTGTTTCTGGCTTGACGTCGTTGTTGGTGTCGGGGTGAATTTGTTTCAGATGGGGATGAATTCTACTCGCTCTGCGATCCAGGTGAGGCTCAATGTACTTTGGGTTTCTTGTTCATTGTTGTTTTTCCTTCGAATTAAAGGGCAAATGCATGATTGCTGCTTTACGCTTTTTATAGAAAAAAGGTTTTGACTTTAGCATGTGCTGCAATTTTGGAGAAGCAAGATGAGGTACGTGGGGAATGGGTAACTGTTGTTAGGTGATTTTTCTATGAAACTGTGGTCAATTTGATTGGGGAAGTGGCTGTGGTGGGTTGATAAGAACGGGGGTAAGTGTGCTTTAGGTTATTGCTGGTTCTTTTCATTCATGATCTGAAAGGAAATTCTTTATTTTTTGTTTTGATATCTTAATGGGTATTTCAGTTGTGATTACGGACTCCAAATGTTAAAGCTCCATTTGGATATTTTCTCCAAATATCCAAATGGAGAATTTGTAGATGTTTTCTCCATTTGATACGAGTGATTAAACTGTTGTATCTGTAGATGGATATTTTGCATTTCAAGAAAAGGAGAATTTGTGTCTGTATGGTCACCCAAACGAATCAGGGGAGGTGGCTCTTCCCGCCAAGGAAGTTCCTCCAGAGCTTCCTGAACCAGCCTTGGGCATTAACTTCGCTAGAGATGGAATGAAACGTAAGGACTGGCTATCTTTGTTGGCCGTGCATAGTGACTGTTGATTGCTCTCTGTGGCCTTCTACTTTGGTGCTCAACTTAAATGCAATGAAGGGTACTTTCTTTTTGCCTGCCCTTGCTGAAGATTGTCATTGCATATTTGGCATACTCAAAGGATCTGTTGAGGTCAGTATTGTAATTTTGGGTGCCCTACGTCCCAGCTCAGCAAGGCAGCCAGTTAATCACGGAATTAAGAGATACCAACATAAATTTAATGGCGCTAGCTTATTCTAGTAAAAAAGTCATTCTGCAATCTTTCGCCCAAGTTTGGATTTTGAATTAGGTACAGCAACTTGAAGTGTTTTACACTTATCAGATTGTTATAGTCGAAGTTGCACTATTGTTCATAGTTTGAGTAAACACCACTGAAAATAATTTTGGTTCCATTACAATCAATGACTTTGAAGTGAATGCTCGATAATGTATTTTTACGCAAATCAACCTGGCTGAATTGCAGTTAAATTTGTTATGCTTTTTGTCATCACTTGCAGTCTTGACAAGTGGTCTGTGTTAAAAATTAATACTTTAAAAAGTACCATGATCTACTTAACTATTGTTGAGGCGTTCTTTCACTGGAACATGGGACTATGCGGGAACACACCCCGGATCATAGCAGAAATACTCAGAAAACCTGTGTTTAAAAATTTATAGCGACTCCTTGTTGGTTCAGAAACAGATATTAATGATGGGGAACTGCTGTGCCAACATAGTGAAAGTTCTAATTTTGCTCGATTGCTTTATGGGAATGACTTTTCATTATTTGAAATACTCAGAAAACCTGTGTTTAAAAACTTATAGCGACTCCTTGTTGGTTCAGAAACAGATATTAATGATGGGGAACTGATGTGCCAACATATTAAAAGTTCTAATTTGCTCGATTGCTTTATGGGAATGACTTTTCATTATGAAAATTACGTAATCACCTCTCTCCTCTCTTTGATATTGGTTCTGTCATTCAATTGACAATGGTTTTCATGACTACTTTTACCATACTGTCCTTTTGTATTCTCCCCTTATTCTGACTTCTATGAAAGATTTTGAAATTAAATTTTCATCTAGCTTCTTGCATGTATGTACTGATTGACACTAAGCCTTCTTGTGGAAGGGTAATCGGGTCTTCTGTCATTTACTTGACATTGGTTTTCACGACTATAAGATACTGTCTTTTTGTTTTCTCCCATTATTCTGACTTCTATGAAAGATTTTTAAATTGAATATTACTCTAGCTTCTTGAATGCATCTACTGATTGACCCTAACCCTTCTGTGGAAAAGGTAATTGGGTCCTTTTCTTTGGTATACGTTGCAAGTTCTCTTACTGAGTATCTTGAGATTGTCACTTTATGGTCATGCGTATAATGAATGTTTATCTTTCTTGCATGTATTTTTTTTCCTGAACAATGCTTTCATGAAGCTCGTGTCTGATTGAATAAAGGTACATGTTCTGTCTGTATCATAAATTGTCTATTTATTGCTTTAGTCCCTTCCCCCTTTTTTGTTCTTTTTAAGTGTGACACTTTGGGGATTTCATTTCCTAATCTGGTTCAACTGTTGCTTCTTACCCTGTCACACAAAGTCTTCTCCTTTCTCTTCAAGCGAATCAGAGCTGTTACAATCTCGTTATGTATCCTTATAAATTGGTCCATTTTGTGAATGTGTCTGCTCATAAATTGAATGACTCTTTCATTGGCCTCTAGTTTGCAATTGGATATAATAGAAGAGGACTTGAAGAGACAGAGCTGAAGAATTCAAAAGATAAATATGATGGTTTTGATTTACTGCCTTTGTTGGACCGCCACAAATGCTCGGAAGTCGTAGCTGCAGCAGTTAAGGATGCTATATCAAATTCAGTTGTAGATCTAAAAAACCTCGAGGTACAGCTCCCTCCTCCCTTGTCTCTCTCTCTCTCTCATGTTTATCTGACATCTTTTATTGTAGATTTCTGTTTTGGCTGAGCTACTACCTCTTTTGGTTGTTCCAAGTGGGTTGAAGATTAAGATTGAATTGGGTGAATTATGTTCGTCGGCGTTGCCCTTTTTCCTTCAACTTCCTATCTTAGTTTTAGTGCATCAGTCTCTTTGATGTTGCTTTCTATCGCTTTTCTATTAAGAAAAATGTGACTTTTCAATAACTAGTTTTTTGTATTTTCTTTGATGAATGACAAGCTTGTTCATTTTCGTTTTGTTTAACTAAAAATGGAAAAAAAAAAAACTTGTTGGAACCTGGAATTGATCCTGGAACGTGTGACAGGGTAAGTTTCTCGCTTCACGTTCCGATGGGTAGGTTTCACGTTCCAAAAAATAAGGAACCTATATCCGAGGGTAGGTTTCAGGTGAAACCTGAAATCACTTACCCCTAGACGTAGCTAACGTTGACGTGGAAAATTTTTAATAATATATTTTAAATTTTTTTATTATTTCTATTTTCTCCTTCCTCTTTTTCCTAATTGTGGGCTAGCAACTCGGCTACAAGCGAGGGCCAACAACCCTCGCCGGCCGTGGGTGAGGGCATCAGGCCCTCGGCCACATCCAGGTGAGGGATGACACCCTTGCCTATTGGTTAATGAGGGCTGCAATGCCCCCACTTGGATCTTGATAAGGGCGTGGAGGCCCTCTCCCGTGGCCAACAAGGGCCATGACCCCCTCGCCCAGCCTAGGCGAGGGTTGCTGGCCCTCGCCAGCCAGAGTTGTAAAAAGAAAGAAAGGAAAAAGAAAAGAAACAATAATAATAAAAATTTTGGAAAATATTATTAAAAATACCATGTCAGTGTCGCCAATGACACGTAGTATGGCCAATGTTCACGTCGGCGATTTGCAGCTAATATTGGCTAGATGGATTTAATTTGAATGTTTAGGACTCAATTGTTACAATTAAAAGGTTTAAAACTAAATTGGCAAAAGTACAATAGAATTAGGATTTTTTGGACAATTTTCTCTATCAAAATTGCCATAGAGATCATAACAATCTCACAGTACAAGATATAATCAAGTTTCTTTGGTTCCCGATTCGATAAATTGAAATTCAAGAGTCTATCAGATGGACACATCGGCTTCGTTTATCCAGATTTGAAGTCTGATACAGGACTTGATTAGAAAATTCATGCTAGTTCAAGGACTTGTTCAATAAATTTAAAGTTAAAGAGCTAGATTGGAAATAAAAATACGATGGTGTAGGGACCGAAAGCAGACTTTTTGCCTTCCAAGAAACAGAAGACAAGTCGTAACCAAAACTTTTCACTTCCAATTACGGGCTCAAGCGTCGCTAAAGCGGCCTAGCAGCAGCTCGGTCCACATGGGCATCGACCTCAAGAGTGATCGCCACCTCCAAAAGGGTCGTTCATGCATGCCCACGTGCCGCAACTTGACTATTTCGCGTGGGATAAAATCAAACTAGTGTAGTTTTGTACCTAACCTCTTGTTATGCGCGTTCACACGAGAGATTGACGGTGGAGTATAGACAGCAGACCTTGCAAAAAGCCATATGTGGGCCAAAAGCAACCCGCAGAGCGAAAGGGAAAGCGTATGGAGCAAGTTGGGATATATTGGATGGAAGGATGATTAGCAAAATGAATTTGAAGCAAATTACAGCTGGAACCAACATCATATCACATTAATACTAGGAGTCCATGGTCAGTTCCAAAGGAATGTGTACAAACCGCCTTTCGTTGACCCACATTGGGATGGTGATTGAACAATTGCAATCGATTTTGCTTAGGTCTAAAATTGCATTCTTTTATGGGTGTTTGGTGAGATAGGTTTGAGAGCTATGACTTTGGAAAAAACACATTCAAGAACAAAAGCGAACGACCTTATCCCATCCCCCCAAAAATCTCATGAAGCAAACCACCACATGGATTCAATTTGCCTACTTTCTCATTTTTCTTCCCCAAGGACAATTGGACATAAATCCTCATAGTCAGGGGCCCCAGCTCGCATGGCCGCTCCGGTATGCTTATGTTCAAATGGTTCCACGTAGCTTTCCCTATGGGATTAAGAAAGACAGAGGAAAAATATTCATGAGATTTGACCAATGGTACACGCAGCGGCATGGTAATTATTCACTAATTAAGATTTGACATTGGGACTTGTCGTTTGAGTTCGTCCCTCTAATCTCACTGAAGCTATATGTGAACAAACTGTGTATATAATTACGTTGATTAGGCCTGTAGTTAAGTGTTTTTTTTTTGGGGGGGGGGGGGTGGGGGTGGGGGTGGTGTAATAGATGTTAGATGTTCCTCCCGGAGCAACCACATGCATATGATGATGTGTACGTCCTCACATTTCACACAATCTTACTGAAACTTTATTCTAATTTCTAAACAATATCTCACGCTTCTATAAATTTAAGATCACTTTTCGAACAGAAACGTTAAAGCATCAGGCTGCAATATTTCAAAATTGTGACATGAATGTCACTATTAAGATATTAATATACATTCATAAGTAAAAACCGAACAGATAACCAGCTAACGGCTTTTTTCTAGAGAATTATGTCCATTAGTCAAGACGCTCAAAGAGAATCTTTCGAACCAGCTAATAAACCTACCAGTCAACAATAAGAGAAATTTATGTTTCTTCGAGTTCCAATTGAATTTTTTTTTTTTTTGCATTTTTTTAAGTTGCTAAGGAAGAGACTTTATAACAAAATAATCGCTTTTCCATTCACAAACAATATCGGTTTCTTCTTCTTCTTTTTTCATGCCTCTACTCTTAGTCACAATCGCTTATTATGGTTTCACGCCATCATTATATGTTGCCTTTCCGACAAGTGCTTGCGGGACACGTGTTGCATTGCTTTATTAAACCCTAAAATGTCTCCCCCTGTCTAAGAAAATAGTCAGCAAAATCTTTGTCCGACCTAATTAACAACTCGATTGGATGCATTTTCAGTCGTCTTCTCATTAATCAAATGCACTTGCCCTTGTAAGAAGCACGATAGACGACAGCACACTTTAAATTGAATGGCCTTTTTGTGCCTTAATGTTGATTGATTAGAGGCTTTTAACTAAGCTTTTACCTATACGCACATGAGAGATCATGCTATTAATTACCTTCAATGCAAACTTTTCAAGCCAAACCCCAAACACTTAGCACATTTTCTAAGTCCAGTTGCATGACACTACTTGAACAAGTGCGCGTCCATATGTGTGTAATCTCTCTCTCTCTCTCTCTCTCTCTCTCTCTCTCTCTCTCTCTCTCTCTCTCTCTCTCTCACTAATATGTGTGTGTGTTTGTGTGAGTGTGTGCGTGTCTTAAGTTATGCCTCTAGATAAACGGTTGAACAAATTAAAAAACCTATGGTGTTACCACGTAAGGTTACCACATTGACCTATTCATTAAGACCCAAAATGGAAGATCAAGACGTACACGGCACATAAACTTTCTTTCCTGTACCACAGTTTCGCTTTTCTATAGTAATTCTAACACGTTTAATATCAAATCGAGTACTTTCTAACTTCCGACCAAAACAAAAAGTACTCTCTAACATGTGTCCTCTAGTTGGACCTGCGTACAAATTGTACCAATTTATTAGGTTTTTTTTTTGTTTGATTGATGTGGTGGTATTCTCTAATGAATTTTATTGGATCACCGAATTCACTTGACGCAATGTCATGCGTGGAGAGGAAAGGAAAGGAAAGAGGAGGAGGTGCTTGCTATTCTTCTTTCGCCATTTCTCCAACTTGGAATATAAATACACCATATAATCTTGCAAGCCCTCACCTACCCTCAGCCCCTCAGCTTGTTTCCTTCTTATTTTTTGGGGGGTTTGCACCTAAAAGATTATTATCCAACAGAATGATAAAAAACTTCAAAAATGGTTTTTCATTTGTCAAGCATTTCGGTTGGTCAGTTGCATGTTTTGAGTGTTTTGACTGTTTCTGTGCATGTTATGTGGTGATTTATTAAATCCAATCTCTCTCTCTCTCTCTCTCTCTCTCTCTCTCTCTCTCTCTCTGTGATAATTAATTTTCAAGAAAGCGTTGTTTGTCAACCGTTTCCGTAGTGACAACTGAAAATAGTCGTGGTGCCTTTTGACATGAAGCAACGGAAGTAAAGTAGCATTGCCCTTTCTTACCTTGCTAGAGAAAGGTGTGGAAGTGGATATGTGTGTTGATGGCGTCAAAGCTCCAGATCCCTGCAAATCGGAATATGTGGAAGAGAATGATTTGAGAAGGAAAATCCAACAACAAGGAGAGATGTCGTCATGTTTCGGGAAAAAAATAACATTACGTGGAAGATGGAACTAAGCCCCCTCCCACCAAAAAAAATAATTGAAGTAAAAAATCGCCAAGTTCAAACCCCACCCCGATTTTTATATTTGTACGCATTTTCATTGTGCAATGCTAAATTCTTCTCGTGGGCATCCGTCAATCCCTTTCGTTCATGAACGGTATCAACCGCTCTTGGTCAAGTCACCGTCGCTTATACTTTCATGTCGTCATTATCCTTTCTTTGATGGCGGACACAGCACAAATCGTTGAATCTGCACTAGTTCGTCACACTTGGGTGGTTGATAAGTTGACGTATGGATATTACTGCCGCAGTATGCCCTTCGATTGTACTCGCGAAAATGCCCATGTGTCCGTCCAACGCAATCTCCGGAGCGAAATGAAAGCATGCCGAGCAAGATCAAGGAGAAACTTGAATTTTGGATGGGAGGATGATAGTGAGAATGAAGCAATATCACATCATATTAATACTGGTGGCTCTCGTTCAGTTCCAATGCAACCTCAATGTAAAATACCCACCTACCAGTACGAAGCAACCTCGTTCTTGACCCGCATCGGTATGGCTATAATGCCGATCCATCAGCAACCTCATTCTTGTCGATCTCGCTTGCTCGTGTCAAAACATTTTGCTTTTCATTGTGTGAAGTTGGGGGGAACCAGTCAAGGGATAAAAGTCAGACGTGGACAACGTTGGCTGTTTGGAGAACGTTCGACGTCCAAACAAAATCACGCAGCGCCTTGCTTACATGAGTTGCCTTCATTGTTAAGCTTTTCTAAGCAAATTTACCTACGTTTGATGAGTCGCGCATAAATGTATGTACCGATTTGCGAAACGAGCATGAAATTAAGATCATCCCAATACGCTATCCAAGCCTATTCCTATCCACTTGCTCTGTTTGTTTAATCCATAAGTACAGATGGACGAGAGAGGCCACGCGCAATATCTCCCTCTCTCTCTCTCTCCCTCCCTCTCTCTATCTATCTTTTTCAATTCCTCCAGGCTCAAAGGGTCAAAAATGGAGCCCGCCTCTATTTTTCTTTGTCGCCTGTTTAAGCACTCCCTCCTTCACCAACCGAGGGTCACTCCCTCATTCACTAACCGAGGGTCACTGCTTCCTTCGCTCTCTTTTGTCAGTATGCTCTCTTGCTCCTCCTTCAATCTCTCTCCCTCTTCATCTTCATCATCATCATCATCATCAAACCAGACCCAAGGTACCCTTTCGTTCCAGTCCACTCGGTATCGATACAGTCTTGTTTTCCTTACTTTCTTCAGGTCCTCTCCTCAGTCTCGATCCATTAAAAAAACCCACCCAGCTCCTATTCCCTCAAAGGACACGAGTAGGAGAGACTACAGAAGGACCCCAGAGGGATAAAATGGTGGCTGAGATAATCAGCAAGTTGTTCACAGTATTTGCACTGTGGTCGGGGAACGTGATCAGGCAGGAAGAGCTCCGTCCGGCCACTCATATTTACACCTATCGGAGGTCTGGCCTGTACTCGCACCACGGTTAGCATTCATCCTCTTTTTCCTTTTGCATTATAATTATCGTCGACTAAATTATTGTTTCTTTATCTTTCATATTTGCACTAGAATAATAGCTGTATATGCTTGATATGATGGATCAGCTCAGCGATGATCAAATCTTGCCCTTGTCTTCTTTTCATTTCTATGGCCACTCGTATAATTGATTTTGCCCATCCAGCCTCCCCATCTTCGGCCTCATCCTCCCCTTCACCGGCTCTCTTTTTTCTTTTTTTCGGTGGGACTTCACCGGCTCTCTGGCTCACTGGGTCATGGACGAGCTCTCGAGGACTTTGAATGCCAAGAAGCTGATGTGGTTCACGGTGGGGCTCACCCACATTTATATGTTTAGCTTCTGAGTTTTTTCATCTCCACAGCTGCCCATCCGGCCTCCCCGTCCTCGGTCTCGTCCTCACCTTCACCGGCTCTCCGACTCACCGGTCCTCGACGAGCTCCTCGAGGACGTTAAACGCTAGAAACTGATGACGTTCTCGGTGAGGCTTACCCACACTAATTTATTTAGCCTCTATTGTGGGACCAGCTCACTCCTTCTTCAATTGTCCATCCCCCTTCCCCCCCTCCCCCAGACAATACGAAGTATTGATATCAAATGATAGAAAATTATCCCATTTACATGGATTTTCTCCTATTTGTTTTCTTATTCCTCAACATCTTTCCTCGTTCAGTCCTCTCTCTCTCTCTCTCTCTCTCTCTCTCTCTCTCTCTCTCTCTCTCAATATTCTTCTTCACATTTCCTGAAAGGTCGAAATTGGTTGGTATAAACACGTACCTCAGTTAAATCATGTAAAACATTGAAACTTTGTGATTCGTGGTCATGGAAGTTTATTCTCTATTAGTCTTTGTTTCTCCAACACAAAGACTAATAGATTACGATTCACTTAGACAATCCTCTCTCTCTCATCTACCCACATCTATTCGCTTCTCATTCCCTATTAATAAGTTGATTATGGTTACTATTTGCTATGGGTGATTTGGACAATCGATTCGTTTTATTCATTGCATGTGCTCATCACTATCAATCCTAATAGGAATCTACGTTGGAGGGGGCATTGTCATTCACTTCACAAGAACAGGAGTTGAAAATACTTCTCTCAATTCATTCCAGCAAGAAGGTGAGACGTTCCATTCCCTCCGTTCATATGCATATGGGCGGCCACTGCTGGAGTATTGGCTGACTAGACGAGGGACCCGCACAACCTTGCTTGATACCAAATCGCCCGAGGAAGTCATAAGCAAGGCTTGGGAGCTTCACAAGGGAGACAGTTTCGGCGAATACAATCTCTTTCAGAACAATTGTGAACACTTCGCGACGTTTTGCAAGACCGGCGTTCAAGTAAGCACACAAACAGCATTGATCGGCGCTTTTGAGCTGACGGTCAAGGTAGTCAAAGACTGGGCAATCCAGATTCTGCAAGGAATTGAGCTCGAGTGAGCCAAGAACCCGTCCAACTTGCCTTCCCCCATCTGTCTCTTTGCTAGCAATTATTATCGTCTTTTGGACAGAGTTATTGTTTGTCAACGGGCAGCAAAAAGGAAAGAGAGTTTAATCTTTCATGTCCAATTTAACAAACAGTGACATCACACTTTGTCACACACGTATATTGAAACAGCTATCACTCCCTCTCTCCCTCTCTCTCTCTCTCTCTCTCTCTCTCTCTCTTAGTGTTGACAATATTGTCTTTTGTTCCTTTTCATTTATGATTTTTATTCTTGCAGCATATTAAACGCTTCACGCCATCCTAGCATGAAATGACGATAAGACCCTTTTACCTTATTTAATGAGGTTCGAATTGGGTCTTTCCTGGGAAAGTGACGGCGATGGGGACACAGGAGCCCCACACGACAAAAGAAGACATATCTATGATTGAGCTTTTTGAGACTTTCCTGCCGCTCGCGACAGTTAGAGAAATGTCCGGCGCACGTGCGGGGTACCTTAATTGTTAACGACACGAGTAACATTCCATCAAATCACACCTTGACCACCGATATTTAATGATGTCCGGTCACTTCAGGATGTCCCTTGCTGTTTTAATTTCTTTATTTCGAGGTTTGAGTATTTGGAATCTCTAAACACGTAAAGAGCGTTCTAAAATAATAATGGCCTTTCAAACCCAGCTTGCCTTACCATGTGGTCAAGGCGACACCCGCAGGAACTGTTGGCGGGTTCGGGTAGCAACTCGGGCACGGAAAGCAGACTTGATTGTTGGGTAGGCTAGAGCCGCTCGACAAAATTCTTAAGCTCGGAGAACCGGGCTGCTTTCGGCCAAATTGTAATGGCAAGGGGCTTTCTCTTTCTCTCTATCTCACACACCCTCATACACACAATCAACATGGGACACATTTTGAACTTAAGGCATGGATGTGTCGGTCCAACTTGTACCAACAAGCATATCCATTGGCCAAGCTAGTTCTTAGAGTGCAGCAAACTAATCTGCAATGAGCGGAGGTGATGAATAAAGAATTACTGACGGTGTCCGGGAAAGATGGCCGAGTTGGGATCAATCGTCTAAGAAACAGTGTTTTCTATCAGGTGCAACTAATTCTTCCCAGGGTTTCCACGACTTCATTCATTGATGGCCATTGCTTGGACAAATAGCGGAGACATTGGAATGCAAGTGCGGCTTCATAAAGAGCATCCTCCAGAGGATTTTGCCCTTCCAGTCGAGAGCCCATTCATGATTCTAGTCAATTTCCTTTCAGAAAGATGAGGTTAGACCCCCTCCACCAAAATCTGCTAATCAATCGGACGATTTACACCATACGCTTGCATTCCCGTCAGAAGCTCAACCAGTACCATCTTGAAGCTATAGAGATCGCTCTTCACACATAAATAACCTGTTAAACCAGAATGATGTGATAATCTAGCATGAATTTGCAAAACGTGGCTTCAGCCATGGTCAAACTTAAGTCCAAAGTGCAATGTTCTCTGCTATGATCACCCCAAGCAATTCAGAAAGCCCATCGTATTACCTGTGGCTATATACTGGGGTGCTGGCGCAGTCATAAGTTCCAATAACCTGTGTTGTCACGTGTGATCTGTCTTCATCTGGACCCCTTCTTGCCAAACCAAAATCTGATATTTTGGCATTATAGGACTGTCGAAACACACACCAAACAAAAGGTCAAAGTGGATAAGGTCTCTTTTCTACTGCTAGCGTAATCTATACACCAGTAAACTTGGACAATGCAGATTTAATAAGCTTACCTCAGGCAAATGACTGGTATTATAAACTACCTATGAAAAGAGTAGCTTGGGAATATGCAATTTAGACGACCATAACAACAAAGCCCCCTGACCAAAATGTAAGGAAATCATACTCGAGTGGCGAACCAGGTTTTGAAGATGCTTTGCAATGATAACTCCCATACTATATGTGAAAACCTGGCCAGAATAAAAGCCTGAAAGCATAAGGTTTCAAATTCTTGCTGCTCCCAGAATGCAGGAGGGAATTGCAAAAGGAGGAATGATGCAAACTTATGTGAGTTATTGCAGCACAGGACAAGATTTTGGAACCAAATTTTAAAGATAACAACAATGTGGTATTGCTTAATTTAATATAAGTAATGAACATAAAACTTCCTGAGTCAGCAATATGTTTGAGGGCTTGAAATCTCTGCAGATTATTTGCCTGTCTAACTGGTGCAAGAACATGAGGCCTTTGGCTGCTCCTACTGCAATTTTAATCCATGTGACCAATGGAAATGGTTTAATGGCCGAGCCCCCCTGCAGCAGGAAAGACACATCATTTGTGTAGTGCATTGAAACAAGAAAAGATCATATTTGCCATAAATTTAAGGCAAGCATGTATATATCGCCCAAGTAAGAACCTTACTTCCAAAGAGATGGTTCTTTAGGGTACCCTTTGGCTTGAACTCATGGACAAGAAGTAGTTCTTTATCCTTCAAACAGTATCCCATTAGCATGACAATGTTTGGATGAGACAAGCTGTCCAGGAAGTTCACCACTGATTGCAAAAAGTCATCACTCTCATAACAAAATAACCTCATAATTTCACATTTTTTTGGTATACGAAGCAAACAGGAATCCCCCGGAGAAAAAGAGAGGAGACAGAACGACCAATTGTGTGATGAGAAATTAAAGAAACCCACAATGGCACCCTAAGAGCCATCTACCATGGATGCACCCATCAAATTTTAGATGGTAGCAAATAATCTGAAATAAAAACTGGGATGAAATATTCGATGAAGCATCATCACCCATGTTCAATAGTAAATCCTGACAAGTGAACCACATGGTTGAATTTCATATGCCTTACTGTAAATACACGACCTCATATTCATGTAAACCGAGGAGTAAGCAAATCTTAAGTGCTCAACCTAGTTATAAAGCAAGTAAACATCCCTCGCATGATTTTGACATCAGCAAAGCCAATAGAGGATAAGATTGATGACTGTATGGGTGACCATGTAGGTCTCAAACACAAAATCATGCAAGCTCTGATATGCAACATGAGAAAAGAATGCACTCATCTTGTGTAGTACAAAGTAGATGTCCACCTTAACAATAGCATCTTGAGTGATGATCAATTTTGAAAAATTCAAATGCTGAATAGATTTATGTGGAGGCTAAGTCCTTCCCTCTCATCTTTTCCCTTTTAAAAGACTTGTATGCTAATAACATGTTGACCTCCATTTACCAGGTGATTCATGAAAAAGAAAATGGCATAATCTTATTCAAACAAATATGTCACCTCACTTTCAAGGCCGGCCAGCATATTTTTCCACTAATAAAATATCCTCACTAAGGATGGTTTTAGTTCCTAGAACTACGCTGAGAAATTCAGAAGTGGCTAATGTCGTAAAACTTATATTGGGATTTAATGTTTCAGGTACATTGTAGTGACATCCTTTGAGTTTAGCTTAAAAGGCAAGGAGTCACAATAGTTTCTGATGCAGGGCCTAAAGTCCTTTTGTGAAATGCAAGAAGAGTCTCTACAATTCAAAATTTACAAGCTATCACAAGACTTTTACCATAATATATATATAGACAATGAAGATTCAGAAGACGTTTCTACGCCAGCTCTCAAGAACCTTAGAGATGGAAGCTAAGCAGGCAAAACTTCTCTCCTCCGACTTGTTTCCTCCACTTCCATGCTGTTTGGCTACTGGAAAACAGACATGCATGTAATATGCACTACACAACTTAGATATAATAACTATAGGACAAGATTGTGGAATCTCAAGATTAGATCAAGAGCACAGGTGCTCACTTGAGGTATCTATAGATCAAATGGTCCTAGGAATTACAGCAGCTTGCCTTCTCATCCACACACCCCAAGACGGCCACTCAAATGTGCTTTTCAAAACAGATATGCCTTAACCAATTGTGTCTTATCACTTTACATCCTGACAACCTGTTCAGCAAATTGGTGAAAACAGCTCTTCTCGAAATTCTTTGACTATTTGAATCTCCAATGGTACATGCACATGGAAACTTATATGAGCCATGTATTTCACCCAGCACTGTGCCTGCTGTTTTGATTTTGAACAGAGATAAAATAAACACCAGAAAATTGACGGTACCAGGAGTAGGATAGGCAAATTTTTACTCTTCTATTGCATGTCTGGAAAATACTTACACTAACCCCAGAAGTCCTTAAAAACAGAATCTCACAAGATTTTTTTAAAGTTTTTATGAGGACTTGAGCCATACAATGGAAAAGCAAGCTGACTTTTCTCCAAGCTCTTGCATAAAATTGCTGGACGCTCATGGTCATAGGACAAGTCAGGGACCGTAAAATAAAAGATAAGAGGAGCAAGGACTGTCTTCTCCTGACAGAATAATCTGGTCCACATTATTGATCAAACCCCCAGAAATATGTGTTCGGTTGGGCAACAACACATTCAAAAGGAAGAAAGCAAATTGAGATGAGCTTCCTATGAAATTAGCCACACAAAACCAGAACAATCTAGCGACAAAAAAGGCCACTAACATCTATCATCTCATTCTCATTTTGCTACAACAAACTATGTGTCTGGACACGATTCTTCCCCCATCATCATAATAGAGCTTCTTGCTAAAAATGCAATAGCGATCAACATTAAATACTGCAAGCACATTCAACCCAAGCTTTCCTGAGAGGAACTAAGATTACCTTCCCTCTTTGAATCCTTGCATACTCTCTGGGTTCAATTTTTTTTATTGCAATTGGAGTGACTCTTTTGCTCTGGGAAGACCCCTTCTCATCAACGCAGCCTGTGAAGACTACCAAAACCACCCTTGCCAAATATTGTATCAGATCTGTAGCTTCTTGTTGCAACTTTCAGCTCTACAAAACTAAAGACTCTGACTCCTGAAGTGAGGCAACATAACCATTTGGAATAGACTCATTCGACCTCCCTCCCAAGCTCCTGCTCAGACCATCCTAACAAGACAATGAACTAAACAGTCACGGCTGGTCCTCCTGTGACTACACAAGTGAAGAGAAAAAGGTGAAGAATTTTCCATGAGCTGAAGACGAGCTAGAGATGAGAAGGAACTAATTGAGTTATAGAGACATCAGCGGGTGGGAAAAGAGTTAGTTAGCGAAGTTAGAATCTGAAGTTGTAGTGGACATGTGGATGAAGCATATTCCTTCATAATCCGCTTTGTCTGTAAGTTGGGGCTTGCATGAATTTCAGGATAACAGAAGGGCAATAACTAGTATGACATGCGGAATATCTATAAGATGTATAGTTGGGATTCCAGCTCTTGCATTGAAACTCCAAACACAATGTTAAACAGCCCTTTATCCCGAACACTCAAACTGTTGGGACTGAATCCATCTTGTATACCAAACATGTTCCATAAGTACTCCATGACCAGCATGTTACATTCTCGTGACAAATGCCTTCTTCTTCTCCTCGTCCTTATCTAAAGCATCAAAACTTAATTGATTGATCCAATGAAATGCCCAAACCAAATGCGAAGGGTAACAAAGTCCAACCACAGGAATCCACTGGGGGAAATGGGATATGTTGAGAACCAGGAAAACTGAGGGCGGTTTAGGCTTTAAAGATCTTGTTGCCTTCAACAAGGCAATGCTCGGGAGACAGGCATGGCGCTTGACACAGGCACCTACTGTCCTGTGGAGTCAGCTGATGAAAGAAGTCTACCACCCACGAGGAGAGTTTTGCAACACAAACAAAGGCCATCGCCCCTCCTGGGGGTGGAAAAGCTTATTGGTGGGAAGGGAGGTGATTGAGCCTGAAGTGAGATGGATAGTGGGAGACAGGAAAAAAGTTAAAGTTAGGGAAGACAAATGGCTATCCATAGGAAAAATTGGTGGTCCGGCGAACTAAAATGATCCCCATCTCGTTGAGGAGCTGATAAATCAGGAAACCATGGAATGGAAAGTCCAGAAGCTAAAAGAGCTTTTTGATGAGGATGCGGTGCAAGAGATACTTTCAGTCCCACTCAGCCATAATCCCATGACTGACAAGCTAATTTGGACCGGAAAATTCGTGTTCCCACTCGGTTAAAAGTGGCTACAACAAAATCTTGGTCCCAGGACAAGAAATCAAACGCCAACCAGGCATCCTCATCATATCAGCCCCCCCAGAACACTATGTACCACAGTATGGCAGACTCATTCGTACCCGAAGGTTCGGTTCCTCCTATGGACCGTACGCAACAATGCACTTCCAACTAAGGAAGACCATTATAGAAGCGGAATGGTAGGTACCTGATCCGCTTTGCCCGGTGCGCCGAAAAGCCCCAGAATCTCCTGAGCACCTCCTCCTCCTCCTCCTCCTTCGCGACTGGACAATTCTCGCCGGTACACTACGGTCGATCTGGAACTGTAAAACCGAAACCCAGCCACACATATATATGTAGAGTCGAGGAAGCGTTCAATTCACAGAAGCTCCTCGAGAAACGGAATCGCAGCACGGGGAAGCGCACGGGACAAGACAACTCACCCTCCCGACCGCTGGATCCCGCCGCCCGTGGGTTCTTGGACATTGGAGCTGTCGCCGGAGGCTTGCGGAGAGGCTCCCCGAGAGCTCGGGCGCCACCATCGATGGTTCGCGGAGAAAAAGGCAAGTGAGCCGAGGAAGCAGGGGAACTGATGTGGCGATCTGTGCTCAGATCACCAGGCAGATCTACTGATAGCTTATCAACCGGGTCTTATGTTCTGGGCCAGGCCGAAAGCCCACGGGCTAGGCTTGACCTTCCATTGTGATGGACGGTTGGGTGTCTCGAATACGAGGGACGAGAGGCAGATGTGGGAGAGGAAAGCGACAGGGAGAGGAGGAAAAGGAGATGCTGTTGTTGCAGAGAGCAAGCTTAGAGAGAGGGTGTAACAAAAGGAGAGAAGAAAATCTGACGAGTGAATCCATTATGGACACGCGGTGATCGATGGCAAGACATGCCTACTACCCAATATTTTTCTCGTATCTGATGATGCTCGGACCCATCCGGATGTTCTTTGTAGTTATAATTTCGTTAATATTTTGCAAGGCATATATCATTTTCATTTCGATGGCTGGTTCATAATAATGTAGTCACTTATTTAGTTAGCCCTACGTGAACATGGAAGGAAGAACTTGTCCCGAGAGGTTTACGATGGGGCGCGGCAATTATTTTCGTGACCAGAGGTCGCGCGTTTCTTTCAATCCGGCCTCGCAAATGCAGCTTTGCCCTATCGTGTGATTAAGGCGTCAGCTGCAGAATTGTTGGGGCGTTTTGGGTCGTGACTTGGGCATCGAGAGTAAACTTGAGCATTGAGGAGGCTTAGGCTTGGGCTGCTCAGCAAAATTCTTAAGCTTGAAGAGCATGGCCGATTTTGGCCAAACCATGGCGGCTCCAGCTTACTCTCTCTCTCACACACACACCCACACACACACACAATCGGGATGGGCGACTTTGAACTTTAGGCATGGACAAGTCAATCCTTTTAGAACATCGCATATCATTTAACAAATGGTTTATATATTCTTTATATATACGTGGTTTCCTTTCACCTATTAGTTTAAACTTTTGGTTTGGATTTTCTAACATGGTATCAGAGCTTACGGGTAGTACCCTTGTTAGTCAAATTTCACATATCATTCATAATCCAACGTCATGCAAATGGGGGTGGATTCATATGTTCTTTATACACATGGTCTCCCTAAGTTAGACTTTCTAACAAGTCCAACGTGAGCCAATAAAGCCAACCTAGTTCACACCCAAGTTCTTTGCGGCCCAGTTGACACGCGACTAATTAACTATGAAAGTGAGAAATGCAGCCCACACAACAAAAGTGCGAACGATTCCCATCAAATCTATATACATGAATTATTTTTGGCTCTACAGCTCAACTACCTTCCCTTCTCCAATAACTGTCTTTCTTTGTTCTACGAGGTTACAAAACCTATGTATCTCGTTAATAGTATCGCACTACAGTACAAAAGCAATTATTGACAAAGTGTGTTGAAGAAATGCCATGCCGAACACATATTGGGAAAAGGACTGCAATATTTCTCTCCAAGAATTCAACAATGCGTTGTTTGGACGGTTCGGCGACATCCAAAACCATTCGCCAACCAATTCACAAAGCCCATCATATATTCGGGTGCTGCATAGCCATAAGTTCCAATAACCTGTGTCATATGCGATATGTCTTTATCCGGTCCCTTTTCTGCCAAAATCCATGAAATCCCTATATTTGATTTAACTTCGTGGGGATCTGATCCATGAGTTTGCACACTTTGCCTTATTATTACATGAAATGGGTGCATGTAGGAGCTGAATTGAGTACAATCGTTGAACTAGACGAGCTGCCAGTAAGATCCACATGATCCAATGGATGATATGCTCTGCGCTCATGTGTGTCGGGAGTATGCAAGTATTTCTCTTTTGAAGTTCTTCTAATTCAATCGAAATTGGGACGTTAATATTAATATGTAATTTATATGCATTGTGGAGTCTCTTTGTAATTATATTTTTATCTGTACCATGATTGCAATTAATTATTCTCATAAATATATATCATGCAATTCTAATTGAGGTTAGGTCACCATACAATGTTTATAATTATTGCGTCATTTTTTTAACAGCCCATGGCAGTTATGATGCGACGTCATGATTCAACGTAGTCAAGGGGGTAAAATGGAAGTTTGGGATTAAACAGTGAAAATGTTCAGGGATGCTCACTTGCCGCAACTTCTGACTTTTTCGTATGGGATAACCAGAAGTTGGCCATATGTAAACTAGCGTACTTCCTACGTCTAGGGCCGTTTGGTTCGACTTTGGGGAAATGCATTTGGGTAAATGTAAATATCTTTAGACTAAAGAGGCTTTTAAAAATGCAAGTAGTGTTTGGTAAGTATTTTTTAAAATCAACTTGGGTTAAAGGACTTTTGCTAATTAAAAAAAAAAAAAGCTCAAAACGGTAGCCACCGCCGCCTGCCAAATCTGGTCGCCGACCAACCCCCGACAGCCAGATCTGGTCACTGGCGACCGCCGCCTGAGGTCGCACGACCCCGACGACCGCCGCCTGGGGTCACCGGACGTCGAACGTCGCCTGTGTTAAGCGACCCAAGCCCAGCGTTGCTTGGGTCGCGCGACCCAAGCCCAGCGTTGCTCATTGCGTAGTCACCATCACCTTGGTGTCTCTTCGAATCTTCAATTATTTTTCGAATTCGGGAATTCACACTTACTATCAATTCACACTTTTTTTTTACCACAATTCACACTTTATTTGATTACCTAGGACAACTAACGATTTTTTGTTGGACCAACATTTAGTTAATCTGGTAGTAATACTTGATCCAAGAATGTCTTTATGTCGTTCCTTTCTATCTGTCTGTGAAAGATACTCAACTCTGGCCCAAGTTACATCTTTGTAGAATCATTGAATAAGAATAAGCTTGCCTGGTACTTAAGCGATCTCACTTGCCCGGAGTGTACGTTTTTTTGTTCTCAAATATTAAACTCCATGCAATGTCTTAAGGAACATTTCCTCCCCAACACACATGTTAGAATAATTAAATATTAAATCACATCTTTATTTAATAGCTTAAACTTTTAAAATAGTTGGTAGTGATCCAATAAAATCTCACATGGTATCAAAGTAGAAGGTCCTGAATTCAAATCTTTTCAAGACCCATTTGTCTCTCTCATTAAATATGTTCACGTTTAAAACTAGACAAAAAGATCAAATTAAGCGTGAGAGGGAGTGCTAAAATAATTAAATGTTAAACCGTGTGTTCATCTAATAGTTTAAGCTTTTAGAACAGTTGATAGTGGTCTCACAAAATCTCACAATACATACAATTCACTGAGATGAAGAACTGTTTTTGGGTTATAACAATCACTTAAGTTCCTATATGGATGGATTGCAACATGCTCAACTCTGGAGAGTTCATATGAAAATTTAGAAAAAAAAAATCACGCGACAGCAAAACGTGATTGAACTAAGTTAGTAGAAATAAGACTCAGAAATCACCATGTGTGCTCATTTACACCAAATCGTGAGGAGACATCGAGACAATGTCCACGCTAGACCAAAAGCATTCAATGTTTGTATCCTGGATCCTACTGAACCATTGAGTTATGTTGTTGCTGTACTAAACTAAATATGTGTGGTCTGGAATAGCAATGGCCAACAGGTCGTGCTTGCCCAGGGACGACACGATTGGACCTGTGTCGAGCTAAGCCCATTAGGAAAAGGAGCGCGCCAGGCACTTTGCTCCCGAGCACTAGCCTGAGTGAAGAAAATGGGTACAGTGATTGGGCTCGGGGCCACATTAGTGGCCAAGGCCTTTGAAGTCGAGGCCGCCTAGCCAACTTTCAAAGAAAATCAGAAAATTTCTTAAGAATTATAGGTCTCTTCCTCTCATTTTCACCTTCATCCCTCTCTCACGATCGATTTCTAAAGAATTTCGACTTTCTAACTAATGTCATTTCGTATGTACCTCCGTGGATCATGTCCGGAGAGTCATCACCATATATGTTGACTGTCTGGTTTTTATTCCTCGTCCAAATGCTGCAAAAAAGCACTACAATATTTTAAAGCTAACAGTCAACCTCTCCCGTTTTCTGTGGGTTAGAGGCTCAAAAAGCAACGAGAATATTCGACTCAAAAACTCTCACCGCCCAACATTGCTATCTGAAACGCACGACATCTGCTTTTTTTAGACTTCTCCTTGATACATAATGAGTCACAAATTAGTGTTTGAAACTGTTCTTTCACATGTTTCTATTCTCCTGTTGCTGAGAAATGGGCAACAAGCACAACATTGGAGGAAAAAGCTGTAATGTCCTTAAGTAGTAAGAGAATTGTATTAGTGTCGTCGACCAGGGAATTTTTTTTCCATATCGAAAATGGCGTTTTTTTTTATTGTTTGGAGAAAATAATCATATTTCACTAGGAAAATCAAATAGAATTTTTGTTGACATTGTCATCTTACGGAGGTGCCATCTTTTTAGCACAGAATATTCTCATATGTCCAGCAAAGTGACGTGTCACTTGTCCCGATGACATGAAATACACCTTATATTCCACGAGATATACCCCGTTCCAATTTTCCCTAGACTTACCCAACATATGAGGCAGCGATCGTCATGAATTAAAAGCCTGTATCCATGAAACGCGGGTTATTACGTAAGATAGTTATGGAAACTGCCATGGCGATCGTAAGAATCGCACAATACAAAATACGATCAAGTTTCGTTGGTTCAGTACGATCCATGATACAAACATTGAATGCTTTTCAGTCTAGTGTGGACATTGTCTTGATGTCTCCTCACGATTTGGTGTACATGAGCAAACTTGGTGATCGCAGAGTCTTATTTCTAGTGACTTAGTTCAATCACGTTTTGTGCTCGCGTGATTTTTTTTTTTTTCCGAATTTTCATATGAGCTCTCTAGAGTTGAGCATGTTGCAATCCATTCATATAGGAACTTAAGTAATTGTTATAACCCAAAAATTTTCTTGAGACACGTGGCGTCCAACAAGTGCCATGTTAGAAAAATTTGAAACAAAATGTAAATTAAATTAGAAAAAGCCTTTACCAAAAAAAATAGAAAAAGCTATAAAAAAACAAAAGAAAAGGAAAACAAACCCAGAACCAGCGGCTGTGATGGTGGCCAAACCCTCGCCGGTGGCCACCGCCATAGCTACTGGGAAGGACCGGCGAAGGTCGCTTGGGTCTTCCCAAAGCCCGGCAACCCTCGTCGGCCCCGAGTGAGTCCCCAGCAAGGGCCTCTTGCCCCTAATCTGGGGGAGGGCACGAACCTCGCCCCAGATCTAAGCGAGGGTCGCCGGCCCTCGCCCGAGGCAGGCGAGGCCTCGCCCGTCCTCGCCTGCCCCGGGCAAGGGCCAGTGACCCTCGCTCAAATCAGGGGCGAGGGTCGTGCCCTCCCCCAGATCAAGGGCTACATGCCATCGCCAAGGACCGGTGAGGCCTCACCCGGGGCCGGCGAAGGTCGCTAGGCTTCGGGAAGGCCCAGGCAACCTCCGCCGGCCCTTCCCGAGGCTGTGGTGGTGGCCACCGGCGGGGGCTTGGCCATTGCCACAATCGTTGGTTGGGGTCTTCTTCTCTTCTTTTATTTTATTTTTTTAAATTTTTATAGATTTTTCTAATTTATTTTTATTTTTGTTGACGTGGCGCTTATTGAACGACATGTATCTCAAGAAAAGTAATAAAATAAGACACGTCAGCATTTTCCATTATTAAATTAGACAGTGTTAACTTTAGGACTTGATTGTACCTTTTACAAGTTTTAGGACTTAATTGCATTTTTGTGACAAGTTTTAGAATTTCTAGTGTACTTATCCCTATTTTTAATTTTTTTCTCTTAAATCGTAATAATTATTATTATTTAAAAAATTAATTAGAAAACAGTTCGAAAATTAGTATTTTTGAATATTTTTCTAAATTATGTGAATTATTTGATTAATAATCACGTCTAAATTTGATAAGCTTATAGGGCTATATAGTGGGATTTTACATGTGATCTTTACTACTATTGTATTATTATTATCATGCATGTTATTTCTAATTAGAATATAATTGCATAAATTGTCATGTTTTGAATGTTGTCACCTTAGTTAGGATTAGAACCTTATGTTGCATATCTATCTTGATTGTTAATCGTTAATGATTGTGTACTTGCTTGATCACCTCATATGTTAGGAGATAGGTCCTAAAAAAAATCTAAATTGCCTGACAAATATTTTCTGAAATGAATAGGCTAAAAGGTACCGAAAGAGCATTAGTCATTCAACTAGTGTAACAAAGTTCTCGAACTCATTTATTTTCTGGTTCGCAGAAGTAGGGTAATTCTCCCGTCACCTTACTTGGGTTTCTAATCGACCCACCCCAAATTGATTAGTAGCGACTCTTAAATAAAAATCACTTGCAAGTTAAAAACTTAAACCACAAGTCGTGACATGGTATAGACCTGGGAGAGCCCAAGTTAAGTCATAGACCTAGACTAAGCACATACCAGGCTACACCATTTTCCCTCTTCTACGAAAATTTGGCGGGTCACGATAGAGCACAAGATTGAGTGAGGGCAAGAGAGATGGGTTGAGTTTAAATAACTTGTAAACCCATTTACGACTCATTTACGATTCATTTATGACTCATTTAACACCTATATTATACCTACACCCATTTATGACCGATTTACAAAATATAACTAATCTATTTATGATCTATTTACTAATATATGGGTTAAGAAATGGGTTTATGGCCCATTTTGACAGGTCTACTAAGAGACGTCATGTCCACAATGACCCCATCACGAGCCATAGCTTGTCCGTGGACGGAATGGCCACATCCTCTAGTTGAAATGGTGAGAGGAATAGAGGATTCATTGTATGCAAATGCCACGGAGTTGTGATCTCTTCGGGGAAAGATGGGCGAAGGACGGCCAAGGGAATTTCTCGGGCAATGAGGTCGTAGTCAACGGAGGCTTCGCCGATGGATTCGGGGTCAACGTGGAGGTCGTCGGCGATGGGGAGAGAAAGGAGCTCGTCGTATGGTGAATTGGTCATAGGCTTGGATTGGCATACCATTGAGAGCAATGTGCTCATCCTGATGAACAATATCATCATGCAACGTGAGGCCATTGGATGGTTTTGTATCATTTTAACGTTGGAGGGACAAAGAGATGATGAGCAAGTTGGTGTGTGTAGGTGTTTGTGGCGGATTTGAGAGGGAGAGCCCACAAGGGTCTCATATATAAACAGGCATGCAGGGAGACTATTGCGCAGCCACGCGCTCTTGGAAAAGAAAAGTACTATACGCAAAGTGTAAGAAAATATTTGTGAGGGCTCTTGGCTTACATTTGCAGAGATTTCGATATCATTAGTCGGCGATTTGATTTTGATCTTATTTCTCTGCAAGACATTAGGGTTCAAACTGTATTTATGGAGATTCCAATATCACGTAGTCGGTGAATTGATTTTATTTCAATGTTTTTCAATCTTCTAGACTGGGTTGCGGAAGCAAGAAAAGTGTGAAGCTTAGAAAACCATGTGCTCAATGGGGTTATGCTTATAAGACTTACCTAATCTTCTATAATTCCGTGAAGAAATAAGTCAAATCACTGATATAGAAAATGTACACGTACACAGAGAAAATATAGAGGTTCATGTACTGGTACATCATCTAACATTATGGAAACACACTTTGCAGAAACCTTTATTCACAACACAAAAAATCAATTGGAGGATCTTAAGCTCCTTGAATCACTCACCCAAAGAGAGTTCCAGCCTTAAAATTGAGCTTGAGTGTGTCGTGCCGAGTATTGAGGCCGTCAATTTCGATTTTAGTGAAGTTTAGGTGGAGCAAGTCTTTCATGATTTTAATATGTGGACTCACTTCATCCAATGGTGCATGGGAGTCTGGCTCATATACACCTGGATCATATAAGAATGTTTGGTCGAAATGGTAGTCTACTCGGTCAACTCAACTCGAGAGGACCACACCACGGTTCATTAGTGTTCTAATTACAATTTTTTTGTTGGAATTGTAATAATATAGTTTAAAACGTGAATAACCACAACATTGGATTGTAGTCGACCAAGTCTATTATTTAATGTGCAACTAATGCATCCATGGACGGACCCAAAGGGGCCTGCTGTATTTCTATTAATAGCCTTGATGTTTAAGTAGCAAAAACGAATTATGACATATTTTATGCAAATGAGGAGTACAAGCCAAAAAGTTAAGTTGATTGTTTTTCCTTGGAGTACTTAATATTCCAATGATTTTTACTTTATTTCTGTTGTATCTTGGATTTTTTTTTAATTCTATTAGTCCAAATCTATAGTTTATTTTTTTGGTCGGGCAAATCTGTGGTGACTGGCCAAACCCTAAAAACTTAGCGGGGTCAAATTTCTATATATGTGCTTAGAAAAGTTCTAACGACTGCTAACTCGTCTTCTCAAATTAAAACTTTGCATTGACCAAGAAAAACGTGTTAGTGGCCAAAAGACGTTTCAAATCTAAACAGGATTCTGTATTTTGATAGCCCAAATCTAGACAGAAGTTGAGTTGCATGAAAATGAGGGCAAGCATCTCGGGTTGCAGAGCAAATCTTGACGTTAGGTCGGATTCGAGAGGATCATTGCCGTATTGATTTTTTTTAGGATATTTGTCAAAGATCAAAGATACGCAACGAGGTTGCATTGGATTGGATCAACGAATGGCCGTCCTCCTTCTTTAGATTCACGACTTTGACTTTGCTCGCAAAATTTAAAACGATGGCAACATCGTGCGACTTCGGTTTATAAGCTCTCCGAAGATTTCTCGACATGAACCCTCAGAATCTTCCTTCCATACACGTAGAGACTATTTCAAACATTTGCTCGAACGTCTGATCGTGATCTGACGGCCTGGCTTTGGTGGGTATACATCGTAGTATCCAAATTGAAGTTTACGCATGATAGGGAAAGGCACATTGTCGTTGGGAAATCTGCTGAAAATCTTGGGTTGGATCGATTATGGTCAAGAGTTGGGTATTTATCAAGTCGATACACAGAAGATCCTGATTCGGTTTGCAAGATTTTCTTATGATGCATTGTCAAAGCATGGTCTCAAATTTAAGTGTTGTACTGGTGGGAGGGAACATCAACAAGATTTTCTTCAAGGAAGATCTGGCTCGTGTGGTCTAATTCAAGGGCCGTGTGATGACAAAACCCTAGGAAGTACGTAAGTTGAACATCAATTTACAAATTGTTCATAAGGGTCCTCGGCAGTGCCTTCTTAGAAGACACAAATTGTTTCCCAATGGCTTCCATGAAATCCTTGACATGAGATCTAATGAGCATCTCCCATTTCTCTTTTGTCAAAATCTCAAGTGGTTTGCTTGGTTACATAGGAGTGGGTGGTTCATCCATGTGGAGCACTAGGTCATGGTCGATATCTAAAGAGTCAAAAGAACCTCTAGTAAAAACAAATTATCACCACTTAACATAGGAATATCGTTGATGATAGTAGCAAGAATGTATGTAAAACCAAGAAAATATTCAACTTTATACTATGAAGCAAATGATCCATAGTAAAAGCACGGTGAGATCATTATTTGTCTTCATCATGGAATGAAGCGTTCATGCATCTCCTCCGGATTCCTTTTTGTGTAACCAGATTTTTTTGTCAGATCCATATATACTTAAACTTAGTGATTCACATTATGTAGCGGAGCAAATTTCATATGAGAAGATTAAGAACATTACCAAACATTGTACTGATATTGTGGAGCTTATGGCCGCACTGTTTTGCACCAAGAACGATATGTGGACAGTTTATCAATGTTGCAAGAGGAAAACGGTTAGCTTCTCAGTCCCAATAATCTTCAGTGACCTTTGATTACTGATCATTACTGTGTATCAATGTCCCGAGAAGGGAATGCATATCAAATTACTAGTAATTAACTGAATTTGAAATTCTTAAATAGTTCTTTTGTTGGCATGCAAAATGGAAAAATAACAGCATGGTTTGGTCACTACATGTTATAGGTAAAGGTGGAGAAGTTCAAGGACAAGATCGTGATGCAGCTTATTACGTGCAGCTCCGATTCCACACTTAGTTTATAGGTAAAGGCAGGGGTTGTAGGGGCAGCGCCCCATGAAAGCCAAAGGGTTTTTTATTTTAAATTCATGATTGTATTAGTAGTTTGAGCTTGGGCCCATGAATAGCTATACTGGATATATATATATATATATATATATATATATATATATATATATATATTCTCTTTCTCTTGTAATTGAGGGATATAACAGAAAGGTGCGATGTGCTAATTATAGTGAAATCCTCTACTGAACATAATCCTAATTTAAGGGTTAACCAAGAAAAAAGCATGTGTCTCAATTCTTTCTTATCAGTTTTTATTCTCTATTTCTTTGTGATTGCGCGCCGATTCCTAACACTTCCTCCCCTTTATTTTTGCAATTACTTGATCCTTTGATCAGCAACGTAGTCTTTAATCAGTTGCAAAAAATGTATCATCAAAATCAAAATGTACGCGACATGGGAACTGCAGACATGTAATTTCATACGCATCAAGTTTTTGGAGACAGGCAAAAGAAAAAAAACGCTTAACCAAAATATTCGGATGTCACTGCCATCCGTGCCAGCTAACAAATAGAGACGATACATCTAATATGGTTCGTCAGAGCTCGTCACTGTTGACCTTTTAAGAATTAGAAAATTCCTAGCGTGGGATCCGTCAATTCCTTTGATCTATATAAACAAGTATTATTGCCTTTTGCTTTCTCGTATGCCTCAACGATATAAGAGAAAGTTTGGTACCATTGTTCTAGACTAGCATATGTTGCCTTGCTCTGACGTCACTGTTGACCTTTTAGAATTAGAAAATTCTTAGCGTGGGATCCGTCAATTCCTTTGATCTATATAAACAAGTATTATTGCCTTTTGCTTTCTCGTATGCCTCAACGATATAAGAGAAAGTTTGGTACCATTGTTCTAGACTTGCATATGTTGCCTTGCTCTAGAAGCCCCACTTCCAGCAAGTGCTTGCCGGACACGTGTGGTGTTTGTTTTTTCTAAACTCTAGGGAGTCTTCCCTTGTTATGAAAATAGTCAGCAAAATCTCAGTCCGATCTAATTAACAATTCATATGTATCTACATACAGTCGTCTTCGTATCTAATCGTATATGTTTTGTCCTAGTAAAGGTACGATAATGGACGACATACTATAAATTGAATGGCCCTTTTATGCCTTATGGAAACTGATTTAGAGGGTGAAAATATATTCGGCTTTTAATTAATCTTTTTTACCTATATATATGCACATGGGAGATTATTAATTAATCACTATGAATGTAGACTTTTCAAACCAAAGCCCAAACAACAAAGCACCTTTCTTAGACGAGATGCATGACCCCCCCCCCCCCCCTTCTCTCTCTCTCTCTCTCTCTCTCAGAATGTTAATTAATTTTCAAGAAAGTCTTGCTTGTTGACCGTTTCCATTTTATCGCAATTAGATCCATTACTTAAGGTAGTTGTAGAGCATTTGATCCCAATCGACCAAAGCAAATTAATACGTAAATTTTTTTTTAATTTTCTCCAAATATATTGGACAAAACGTGACAATTTTTCTTTTTGTCTTTTGGTGGATTTTAGTTCATCATCGCCAAAAGAATGAGACGAAAACATCTCTTATCCCTCCCCCCCCCCCCCCTAGTATACCTCAACTCAAATTCATACCCCAACCCCATATTTTTTTTAGCAATTTATGGATATTTGGTCAGCAACGTATTCTTCAATCATTTCCAAATAATCTATCATCCAAATTGAGGCGTACGTCACGTAGGAATTTCAGACATCTATCTTAGTGGAATTATTGCACTTCTGCTGCGCCAATACAGAAATTTAGCCGATTTATAGTCTAGGGAACCTGCTTATGTGATGTTGTGTTCAGGAAGAAACCGGCGGGTCCCCCTAGCAGATCTTTCACCAGTTTTGTTTTATTTATTACCTTTTGAAAGCTTCGAGTAATTCCCTAAACTCTATAGCTGCCAACTTTGGAATGCGAATTTCTATTTGTGATCTAAGAAAAGGTGCTGGTTAGATCAGAGTTTAGTCAGCAGACAATTTCATTTCTTTTCTTTTCTTTTTTATCAATCAATGAATCTTTATGTCCGAATATGTGCATCTACCGAATGTATTGTGCAAATTCAAAACCTTACCATCATCTAGATTAAACACGCTATGCTAAAGATTTGTGTACCTTTGCTATCCCAAGAAAATACATTTAGAGAGCCAAGATGTAGACGGATCGCATCTTGTTTTTTCATTCATAAACAGTATTTCTTTTCGTTTTTTTAATGCCTCAAATGATTAAATTTGACGATGTTAAATTTAGGACTTAATTGAACTAATTTGATAAATTTTAGGAATTGATTGCACCTTTTGAAAATTTTAGGACTCAATTACACTTTTTACAAGTTTTAGGACTTTTAATGAACATATCCATTACATAAACGTTCCAATTCACCAATTGTACCCAAATATGTAATTTTGCAATCAAGACACCTAATTGCAACCCGGCAAAAGTCCAATTTTTTTCTTTAAACTAACTAAATTTTTGTCTTCTTTTAGGATAGACATTTTTATGGACATGAAAACCTTCTCAAACCCTGTCCAACGTTGAAGCCACATTTCACCCATAAGGTTATAATATGCAACTGTAAACATACATGATATGTTCATTCTGAAACCTTCTCTCTTTACAAGCATGATATGTTTGAGCATGAACTGTTATATTATTTATATAGACATCCCAGACCTTACCTATAGACAGACATGACGATATTATATATAGTGCTTAATGTTGACTGGTTATAGGAGGTGAAGGAATTCAGTGAGCGGGTGTTTAGGCTATGGTAAGGGGTTATTGTAGTTTTTACATATCAGAGAGACGAAACCCATCACACAATAGCGATGGGACGAAGTACAATATTTTTGGACCACTACAATCTATCTTTGATCGGTGGGTTTGCACCCGTTTTCATGTTTGATGAGAGATTAAGAGAAATGGACAGGATCATGTGCATTCACACTCACAAGCATGTCCATCCAAAAGCTTAAAACCTACAGCCAAATTAAGTCGGATTCAAAACAAAAACAATGGCATCAATTTAACATATCCAGATACAATAAGAACGTAAATTGTTGGAGTGAAAATGGTTGATTCCACGAGCCGTAAGGTTCGGTATGATGTCATTTTCAGCGGGAGAAGGTGATGGTCTTCTTAACAACCTTTTACGTAAAATTGTTGTAGAATTCAGAGAATGGTGGTAGCATAGAGTCAACGGAGTAATTAAGGAGTCAAGTTTGAATTTCCACCCGATCAATCTGGCTTCTTATCAAGTGTCAATATGGGAAATGAAAAGCAGGTCAAGCTCGTGCCTGCGAGTCCCCCATCTGTATACGCAAAGGGCCCAGCTGCTCTCTCTCTCTCTCTCTCTCTCTCTCTCTCTCTCTCTCTCTCTCTCTCTCTCTCTCTCTCTCTCTCTCTCTCTCTCTCTCTCCCCGGTAAAATAACTCGTATATGGTATTGCCATTGTGTGCATTATGTATATATTTAGCTTGAGAACATTCAATTTTTAAAATGACGATTACACGTGATACGATATAATGTCACTTGAACGCTATAAAATTGACAAATTGAAAAATTTAGAACTAAAGTTTACTGCCATATAATAGATTTATAACTTTTTGAACAATAGGGTTTTGGAAGATTCTCTCTCTACCTACTCTTAGCTACCTACTCGTTCCGCGTCATTCTGTTTATGGCTGTTCGAGACTCCTTTGTACAACATTTTTAGCATTTGTCGTGAATAAATATTTCTCTTCTATAAGCAGCTGACGATTCAAGTTGTTGACTTCATTCTAGTTGGAGGAAAGTCTTGAAAACCGACATCCTCCTTCTTCCGTTCAACCGCTTCTTTATTCTTCATATATGGTGCGACCTTTTTTTGACATGATTAAACTTAAATGTGCAAACGACGATCTTTACCGCTCGCTCAAGTGTGCGGGGGATGACGATTTTTAGTGCTCGCCACGGGAGAATCAAGGATGGCAGAAAATAGATTAGTTGGAGAAGTCGTCAACGGTAGCTTGAGTGATATTCCAATCTGCATTCCCTATCATGCACACAACCTTTTTTTGACACGATTAAGCGGCTTATAACATTATCATTTTTATAGTTATGCTCCCGTAATGGTGGATGTTAATTCAATTATTGACGATGACCCCATAAGGTGTACAATATTATATCTCAATCGGGAAAATCACATAATTTGACGTTGCATATTTCATTTTGATGATCCTGATAATCCATCGAACATTATCACTAAAAAGCGGGGCTCCCCATCCATGAAAAGTCGCAGGTTCCCACCAGCGATGCAACCCCAAAGCTAACAAGAATATGCATTGTTGTGTACTTATTAAATGTTAAAATGTAATCGGTTTGGATGAATACCACAACAATGATGATTGATTGATTACAACGCCATCGATTGTGTAACAAAATACTTAAAATACTTTATCATGTTTAACTTTTTCTGATTTTAAAGTATCATGGCATTCATTCACCATAAAAAGACTTGTTTGACAAAGGGAGATTGAACTTGCAATTAACAGGTAAGATTTTCATTTCATCTTTCATGCGCCTAAACTTTGGCTGGATAGGATGATTCGTCGCGTTCCAAGTGGTTTTAGTACAAGTGGATCTCTATGAATATAAAGTAATTGTAAAGTGCCAGACCTTGTCCCTATTTTAAGTGAAATTCGAACTTAGTATCGCGTTTTATTATTACAAGCTCGGCGCGGTTTTGGAGTTGTATTCCCAATTCTATATAATATGATGACATTCTAAATTGACGCAATGAGAAACTAAACGCGCTCTAAATGTGTCGTCTCTTGTTGCGTTTTATTATTACAAGCTCAGAGCGGTTTTGGAGTTGGATTCCCAATTATATATAATATGATGACATTCTAAATTAATTGACGCAATAAGAAACTAAACGCATTGTAAATGTGTCGTCTCTTGTTTATCCTAGTAGTAGTGGTTTTTTCATGTTTGGGACTAGTTAATAGCCTATGATGTTTGATTGGATGGATGGCTAAATAGTTCATCAATTTTTAATATAAACAAATTGTAGAGAGGTATTTTTTTCGAAACCTTTTTATCTATTATCATTGAGAGATTGCCTAACCTAATAGTAAATATAAAAACCTATTTGAAACCCTATTCTTTTTCACAAGTACAATCAAATAGGTTGGAATGTAAATTAAATTAAACCTTATTCGTGAAACGAACACGAAATTAAGATCATCCCGTATCCTATTGCGTATGGAGAGGAAAAGCAAAGGTATCGGTTGAATTCAGAAAGAGCAATAGGTCAGTGTCAGCAGTTAAGCCAAGCCTAATTCAATCCACTTGCTCTTTTTTTTTTAATACGGGTACAGACGAACGAGACGCAGGCCGTGCAACATGTCGTCTTCTTCCTCTAAGCTCGAAGATTCAAATCCCCATCTTTTGTTTTTTATTGCGCTTAGGTAAGCAACCCCTCCTCCACCAAGTTACGTTAACTCCTTCTTGCTCTTCCTTAAACCTCTCATCATCATCATCATCAAACCAGACCCAGGAATCCTTTCGCTACAGCTCACTCAGTACAACCCAGAATTGTGTTCCTACCTTCTTCAAACCCTCTCCTAGGTCTCAATCCATAAAAACCCACCCAGCTCCTATTCCGTCAAAACACCCAAGTTTTTCTTTTTTTCCGACGAGTGATGAAACCCACTTGAGTTACTAAGCCATTATAAATCCGTCTCTCTCGCCGAAGTCCGTCTGTTCTCTTACCTGTGACAAAACCAGCTCCGAAGTCCGTCTGTTCTCTCACCTGAGACAAAACCAGCTCCGAAGTCCGTCTGTTCTCTCACCTTTGCGAAAACAAAACCCACTTAAGTTTCTAAGCCATCATAAATCCATCTCTTTTGCCGAAGTCCGTCTGTTCTCACACTTCGCGAAAACGAAACCCACTTAAGTTTCTAAGCCATCATAAATCCATCTCTGGCGCCGAAGTTCGTCTGTTCTCTCACCTTTACGAAAACAAGCCATCATAAATCCATCTCTCTTGCCAAAGTCCGTCTGTTCTCTCACCTTTGCGAAAACAAGTCATCATAAATCCATCTCTCTAGCCGAAGTCCGTCTGTTCTCTCACTTTGCGAAAACAAAACCCACTAAAGTTTCTAAGCCATCATAAATCCATCTCTCTCGCCGAAGTCCGTCTGTTCTCACACCTTTGTTAAAACAAAACCCACTTAAGTTTCTCAGCCATCATAAAACCATCTCTCTCGCCGAAATCCGTCGGTTCTCTCACTTTTGTGAAAACCAGGTCTCTCACTCTCTCACATATCATCAAACCAGACCTAACGTACCATTTCGGTTGGTCCACTCAGAATCAATCCAGACTTGTGTTCCTACCTTCTTCAAATCCTCTCCTAAGTCTCAATCTGGAAAAACCTGGTCATCTGGACCCAACACTACAAAGAATCCCTTACGAGAAGCTTTAGGTGTTGATTGCTCCCAGAGCAACTGAAAGTTAACTATCTTCCAGACGATACCAGTGCTTCGGCCACAACAAAAGCTTCAGTCGGGGCCCTTGTTAATCAGAAGCTCCTCCACCCACTCCTATTCCGTTCGCTCTTTTAGGCGCACCAAAGTTAACCTAAGACCAGCTCATCAAGCACGAGAGACTACATAAGGATCCCAAAGGGATATGGTGGATCAGATCATCAACAAATTAATCACATTATGGATGCTATTCTGGGGTACCGTGGTCAGAGAGGAAGAGCTTAATCCTGGGGATCATATTTACACGTATCGGTGGTTTGGCCTCTACTCGCATCACGGTTGGGCATTCATCCTCTTTTTCCTTTTCCATTGATCTTGATTGTTTTTTCGTTGCATGGTTAACTGCTCGACTAAATCATGATTTGTGATCTTTCATTTTGCCAAAGGACACTAGCTGTATGTGCTTGACATGATAGTTCAACACAGCGATTGTCAAATCTTTCCCTCGTTTCTTCTTTTCGGTTCCCCGACAAACTTGCTCTCGAGGACTTTTCTTTTTTTTTTTCATTTCGCCTTCTTCGTTCTTCCATTTCCACAGCTGCCCATCCAGCCTCCCCATCCTCGCCTTCACCGGCTCTCTAAATCACCAGGTCCTCGACGAGGTCGCGAGGACAAGCTGATGAATTTCTCAGTTAAGTCTTAGCTCTCACCCGCACTATTTAGCCTCTGTTGTGTGACCCGCTCATTTGTCCATTTCCCCCCTCTGTATGCTTGTAAATAGAAAAAGTGGTGAGACTTTTCTAAGAATATTCTTCTTCAGATTTCCTGTAAGGTCGAAATTAGTCGGTATAAGTACGTATTGCAGTCAAATCATGTAATTTCTCTATTAGTCTTTGATTCTCCAACACAAAGACTAACATATAACCATTCACTTAGACAATGCTCCCTCTCGCTCATCGACTCACATCTATTCGCTTCTCATTCCCTATTAATAAGTTCATTATGTGGTAACTATTTGCTATGGGTGATTTAGACAATCGATTCTTTCTTTATTGCACATACTCACTATTGATTCTAATAGGAATTTATGTTGGTGAGGAAAATATCATTCATCTCACTAGAACAGGAGTCGAAAAAACTTCTTTCGATTCTTTCCGACGAGAAGGCAAGAAGCTCCATTCCCTCCGATCATATGCGTACGGGCGGCCACCGTTGGAGTACTGGTTGACTAGACTTGGCACCCGCACGACCTTGCCTGATACGAAATCGCCTGAGGAAGTCATAAAGAAGGCTTGGGAGCTTCACAACAGTGACAGTTTCAGCAAATACAATCTTTTCCATTGCAATTGTGAGCACTTTGCCACGTTTTGCAAGACCGGCGTTCAGGCAAGTGCACAGACAGCGTTATTCAGTGCTTTTGAACTGAAGGTCAAGGAAGTCAAAGACTGGGCAATCAAGAATTAAGCTCAAGCGAGCCAAGAACCCGTCCAACTTGCCTTCCCCATCTCTCTTTGCTAGCAATTATTATCGTCTTTTTGAGAGAGTTATCGTTTGTCAAGGAGCAGTAAAAGGAAACGGAGTTTAGTCTTTTATATCAAATTTAGTAAACAGTGGATCACACTTTGTTACACACGTATATTGAAACAGTGATCTCTCTCTCTCAGTTGACAATATCGTCATTTATTCATTTTCATTTATGATTTATTCTTTCGGTATATTAATTCTTTACGCCGTCATAACATGAAATGATGATGAGATCCTTTTACCGCACTTAGTGACGTTCGATTTGGTCGTTCTGACTTCTGAGTAAGCGATAGTGACGTACCCATGATCCCCACACGACAAAAGAAGACATATCTTATGAATGGACAGCTTTTTGAGACCTTCCTGTCACTTGCGGCAGTTAGAGGAATGTCCTTTTCTAACGATATAAGAAACGTTCCAAATCAGATCTGGACCGCCAATACTTAATGATGTCCGGTCCCGTCGGCATTCCTTCTGTTGTTAGAATTTTTTATGTCGAGGTTTGAGTACTTGGAATCCATCGCTTTAAAATATTTAACATTTTTATCCGGCCAGCAAACTCAGCTTGCCTCACCGTGTGGTTAAGGCATAACCCTCAAGAACTGTTGGCAAGTTTGGGTGGTGACTAGGGCACGGAGAGCAAACTTGATTGTTGGGCAGGCTAGAGCCGCTCGACACAAGTCTTAAGCTCGGAGAACAGGGCCAAAAGCGACCAAATCATGATGGTACGGGCTTACTCTATCACACACTGACACACACAATCAACATGGGCAACTTAAGGCATGGATTGGTCACTCCAACTTGTGCCAACAAGCATATCCATTGGCCAAGCTAGTTCGTAGAGTAGAGATGATGAATGTGCAATGAGCGGAGGTGATGAATAAAGAATTACTGACCAGGTCCAAGAAAGACAGCCGAGTTGCGATCAATCGTCTAAGAAACAGTGTTTTCTATAAGCTGAAACAGTGTCTTCAGAGGATATTGCCCTTCCAGTCGAGAGCACATGATTCTAGTCAATTTCCTTTTAGAAAGATGAGGCTAGACCCCCTCCACCAAAATCTGCTGATCAGTCGGACGATTTACAACTTACGCTCACATTCCAATCAAAAGCTCAACCAATACCATTCTGAAGCTATAGAGTAGACACCGCTCCACATATAAATGATCTGTTCAACCTGAATGTTGTGATAATCTATCATGAATTTGCTAAACATGGCCTCAGCCATGGTCAAACTAAGTCCAAAGTGCAATGTTCTCTGCTATGATCACTCGAAGCAATTCAGAAAGCCCATCATATTACCTGTGGCTATATACTCAGGTGCCGCGCAGCCATAAGTCCCAATAACCTGTGTCATCACATGTGATTGATTGTTGTCTGGACCCTTTCTTGCGAAACCAAAAACTCTGATATTTTGGCGTTATAGGACTGTTGAAACACATGCCAAACAAAAGGCCAAAGTGGATAAGGTCTCTTTTCTACTGCTAGCGTGATCTATACACCAGTAAACTTGGACAATGCAGATTTAATAAGCTTAGCTCGCGCCAATGACTTGTATTAGAAACTACCTATGAAAAGAGTAGCTTGGGAACATGCAATTTTAGACGACCATAACAAGAGCCCCTCGACCAAAAAACAAGGAAAACATTCTCGCGTGGCGAACAAGGTTTTGAAGATGCTTTGCTATGATAATTCCAGTGTTACATATGAAAACCTGGGCAGAATGAAAGCCTGAATGCATAAGGTTTCAAATTCTTGCTGCTCCCAGAATGCAGGAGGGAATTGCAAAAAGAGGGATGATGCAAACTTATGTGAGTTATTTCAGCACAGGACAAGATTTTGGAACCAAATTTTAAAGGTAACAACAATGTGGTATTGCTTAATTTAATCTAAGTAACGAATGTGACACTTACTGAGTCCAGCAATAAGTTTGAGGGCTTGAAATCTCTGCAGATTATTTGCCTGTCTAACTGGTGCAAGGACGTACCGACCAAAAAAAAAAAACTGGTGCAAGAACGTTAGTTCTTTGGCTGCTCCTACTGCAATTTTAATCCGTGTGACCCATGGAAATGGTTTAATGGCCGAGCCCCCCTGCAGCAGGAAAGACACATGATTTGTGTAGTACATTGAAATAAGAAAAGATCATATCTGCCATAAATTTAAGGCAAGCATTTATATATCGCCCAAGAAAGAACCATACTTCCAAAGAGATGGTTCTTTAGGGTACCCTTTGGGATGAACTCACGGACAAGTAGTTCTTTATCCTCCAAACAGTATCCCATTAGCCTGACAATGTTTGGATGAGATAAGCTGTCCAGGAAGTTCACCACTGACTGCAAAAAGTCATCACTCTCATATCAAAATAGAGCAACACCTCATAATTTCACATTTTTTTAGTATACAAAGCAAACAGGAATCCCCCACAGAAAAAAAGAGGAGACAGAACGACCAATTGTGCAATAAGAAATTAAAGAAAACCACAATGGCATCCTAAGAGCCAACTACCATGGATGCACCCTACAAATTTTAGATGGTAGCAAATAATCTGGAATAAAAAATGGGATGAAATATTCAAAGATGCATCATCACCCATGTTCAATAGTAAATCCCGACAAGTGAACCCCATGGTTGAATTTCATATGCCATACTGTAAATACACAACCTCCTATTCATGTAAACCGAGGAGTAAGCAAATCTTAAGTGCTCAACCTAGTTATAAAGCAAGCAAACATCCCCCACGTGATTTTGACATCGGCAAAGCCAATAGAGGATAAGATTGATGACTGTGTGGGTGACCATGCAGGTCTAAAACACAGAATCATTCAAGCTCTGATCTGCAACATGAGAAAAGAATGCACTCATCTTGTGTAGTACAAAGTAGATGTCCAACTTCCAAGAAAGACAATAGCATCTTGAGTGATGATCAGTTTTGAAAAATTCAAATGCCAAATAGATTTATGTGGAGGCTAAGTCCTTCCCTCTCATCTTTCTTCTTTTAAAAGACTTGTATGCTAATGACATGTTGACCTCCATTTACCAGGTGATTCATGAAAAAGAAAATGGCATAATCTTATTCATTCTTCCAAGGATACACGAAGAAGAATAGTAACATAAGTTTGGACTCAAACAAAATGTCACCTCACTTTCAGAGCTGGCCAGTATCTTTTTCCACAACTAAAATATCCTCACTAAGGATAATTTTAGTTCCTAGAACTATGTCGAGAAATTCAGAAGTGGCTAACGTCGTAAAACTCATTGGGATTTAATGTTTCAGGTACATTGCAGTGACATCCTCTGAGTTTAGCTTAAAAGGCAAGGAGTCACAATAGTTTCTGATGCAGGGCCTAAAGTCCTTTTGTGAAATGCAAGAAGAGTCGCTACATTTCAAAATTTACAAGCTATCAAAAGAGTTTTACCATAATTTTTATAAACAATGAAGATTCAGAAGACGTTTCTACGCCAGCTCTCAAGAACCTTAGAGATAGAAGCTAAGCTGGCAAACCTTCTCTCCTCCTACTTGTTTCCTCCACTTCCGTGCTATTTGGCTGCTGGAAAACAAACATGCATGTAATATGCACCCCACAACTTAGATATAATAACTATAGGACAAGATTGTGAAATCTCAAGATTAGATCAAGAGCACAGGTGCTCACTTCAGGTATCTATAGATCAAATGGTCCTAGGAATTACAGCAGCTTGCCTTCTCATCCACACACCCCGAGATGGCCACTCAAATGTGCTTTTCAAAACAGACATGCCTTAACCATTTGTGTCTCATCACTTTACATCCTGACAACCTGTTCAGCAAATTGGTGAAAACAGCTCTTCTCGAAATTCTCTGACTATTTGAATCTCCAATCATACATGCGTATGGAAACTTATATGAACCATGTATTTCACCCAGCACTGTGCCTGCTGTTTTGATTTTGAACAGAGATAAAATAAACACCAGAAAATTGACAGCACCAGGCATAGGATAGGCAATTTTGTACTCTTCTATTGCATGTCTGGAAAATACTTACACTAACCCCAGAAGTCCTTGAAAACAGAATCTCACAAGAATTTTTTAATGTTTTTATGTGGACTTGAACCATGCAATGGAAAAGCAAGCTGACTTTTCCCAAAGCTCTTGCATAAAATTGCTCAACGCTTGTGGTCATAGGACAAGTCACGGACCCTAAAATAAAGGATAAGAGGAGTAAGCACTGTCTTCTCCTGAAAAATTGGAATCCTGACAGAATAATGTGGTCCACATCATTGATCAAACCCCCGGAAATATGTGTTCAGTTGGGCAACGACATATACAAAGGTAAGAACGCAAATTGAGATAGTAAGTTTCATATGAAATTAGCCACACAAAACCAGAACAATCTAGCGACAAAAAAGTCCACTAACATCTATCATCTCATGCTCATTTTTCCATAAGAAATTATGTATCTGGACACGATTCTTCCCCCACCATCATAAAAGAGCTTCTTGCTAAAATGCAATAGTGATCAACATTAAATACTGCAAAGCACGTTCAACCCGAGCTTTCCTGAGAGGAACTAAGATTACCTTCCCTTTTTGAATCCCTGCATGCTCTCCGGGTTCAACTTTTTTTTATTGCAATTGGAGTATTTCTTTTGCTCTGGGAAGACCCCTTCTCATCAAGGCAGCCTGTGAAGACTACCAAAACCGCCCCTTGCCAAAAATTGTATCAGATCTGTAGCTTCTTGTTGCAACTTTCAGCTCTGCAAAACTAAAGACTCTGACTTCGGAAGTGAGGCAAAATAAACATTTGGAATAGACTCATTTGACCTCCCTCTCCAGCTCCCGCTCAGATCATCCTCAGAAGACAATGAACTAAAGAGTCGCAGCTGGTCCTCCTGTGGCTGTGACTACACAAGTGAAGAGAAAAAGGTGAAGAATTTGCCGTGAGCTGAAGACAGGAGCTAGAGACGAGAAGGAACCAATTGAGTTATAGAGATGTCAGCGGGTGGGAAAAGAGTTAGTTGGCGAAGTTAGAATCTGAAGTTGTAGCGGACATGTGGATGAAGCATATTCCTTCATAATCCGCTTTGTTTGTAAGTTGGGGCTTGCATGAATTTCAGGATAATTCAGAAAACAGAAGGGTAATAACTAGAATGACATGCAGAATATCTGTAAGATGTATAGTTAGGATTCCAGCTCTTGCATTGAAACTCTGAACACAGTGTTAAACAGCCCTTTATCCCAAACGCTCAAGCTGTTGGGACTGAATCCATCTTGTATACCAAACATGTTCCATAAGTACGCCATGACCAACATGTTACATTCTCGTGACAAATGCCTTCTTCTTCTCGTCGTCCATATCCGCTATGTCGATCATATTATTCTAATTTCTTGTCTCAATTTCTTTCTAATTTTCTTTTGCCTCAGTATTCCAGCTAAAGCATTAAAACTTAATTGATTGATCCAATGAAATGCCCAAACCAAATGTGAAGGGTAACAAAGTCCAACCACAGGAATCTGTTGGAGGAAATGGGATACGTTGAAAACCAGGAAAACTGAGGGCAGTTTAGGCTTTAAAGATCTTGTTGCCTTCAACAAGGCAATGCTCGGGAGACAGGCATGGCGCTTGACACAGGCACCTACTGCCCTGTGGAGTCAGCTGATAAAAGGAGTCTACTACCCATAAGGAGAGTTTTGGAACACAAACAAAGGCCATCGACCCTCTTGGGGGTGGCAAAGCTTATTGGCCGGAAGGGAGGTGACTGAGCCTAAAGCGAGATGGATAGTGGGAGACGGGAAAAAGGTTAAAGTTAGGGAAGACAAATGGCTATCCATAAGCAAAATTGGTGGTCCGGCAAACTAAAATGATCCCCATCTCGTTGAGGAGCTGATAAATCAGGAAACTATGGAATGGAGAATCCAGAAGCTAACAGAGCTTTTTGATTAGGATGCGATGCAAGAGATACTTTCAGTCCCACTCAGCCATAATCCCACGACTGACAAGCTAATTTGGACCGGAAATGGCGCGTGTTCCTACTCGGTTAAAAGTGGCTACAACAAAATCTTGGTCCAAGGACAAGAAATCAAACGCCCACCAGGCATCGTCATCATATCAGCCCCACCCAGAACACTATGGACCACAATATGGCAGGCTCATTCGTACCCGGAGGTTCGGTTCCAACTAAGGAAGACCATTATAGAAGTGGAATGGTAGGTACCTGATCCGCTTTGCCCGGTGCGCCGAAAAGCCCCAGAATCTCCTGAGCACCTCCTCCTCCTCCTCCTTCGCGACTGGACAAGTCTCGCCGGTACACTACGGTCGATCTGGAACAGTAAAACCGAAACCCGGCCAAGGAAATCGACGCTCCTTCGGCCCCCCCACGCCGTCGTTCGTGGCAAGTGAACTGAGGAAGCAGGGAACTGACTCAGATCACCAGGTAGATCTACTGATAGCTTATCAACCGGGTCTTATGTTCTGGGCCAGGCCGAAAGCCCATGGGCTAGGCTTGACCTTCCATTGTGATGGACGGTTGGGTTTCTCGAATACGAGGGACGAGAGGCCGATGTGGGGGACGAAAGCGACATGGAGAGGAGGAAAAGGAGACGCTGTTGTTGCAGAGAGCGAGCTTTAGAGAGAGGGTGTAACAAAAGGAGAGAAGAAAATCTGACAAGTGAATCCATTATGGACTCGCGGTGATCGGTGGCAAGACATGCCTACTACCCAATATTTTCTCGTATCTGATGATGCTCGGACCCATCCGCATGTTCTTTGTAGTTATAATTTCGTTAATATTTTGCAAGGTTATGTATCATTTTCATTTCGATGGCTGGTTCATAATAATACAGTCACTTATTTAGTTAGCCCTACGTGAACATGAAAGGAAGAACTTGTCCCGAGAGGTTTACGATGGGGCGCGGCAATTATTTTCGTGACCAGAGGTCGCGCGTTTCTTTCAATCCGGCCTCGCAAATGCGGCTTGCCCTATTGTGTGATTAAGGCGTCAGCTACAGAATTGTTGGGGCGTTTTGGATCGTGACTTGGGTGTCGAGAGTAAACTTGAGCATTGAGCAGGCTTAGGCTTGGGCTGCTCAGCAAAATTCTTAAGCTCGAAGAGCATGGCCGATTTCAGCCAAACCATGGCAGCTCCGGCTTACTCTCTCTCTCTCTCTCTCTCACCCACACACACACAATCAGGATGGGTGACTTTGAACTTTAGGCATGGACAAGTCAATCCTTTTAGAATATCTCATATCATTTAACAAATGATTTATATATTCTTTATATATATGTGGTCTCCTTTCACCTATTAGTTTAAACTTTTGGGTTGGATTTTCTAACATGGTATCAGAGCTTACGGGTAGTACCCTTGTTAGTCAAATTTCACATATCACTCATAATCCGACGTCATGCAAAAGGGGGTGGATTCATATGTTCTTTGTACATTTGGTCTCCCTAAGGTAGACTTTCTAACAAGTCCAACGTGAGCCAACAAGCACATAAGCCAACCTAGTTCACACCCAAGTTCTTTGCGGCCCAGTTGACACACGACTAATTAACTATGAAAGCGAGAAATGCAGCACACACAACAAAAGTGCGAACGATTCCCATCAAATCTATATACATGAATTATTTTTGGCTCTACAGCTCAACTACCTTCCCTTCTCCAATAACTGTCTTTCTTTGCTCTACGAAGTTACAAAACCTATGTATCTCGTTAATAGTATCGCACTACAGTACAAGAGCAATTATTGACAAAGTGTGTCGAAGAAATGCCATGCCGAACACATATTGGGAAAAGGACTGCAATATTTCTCCAAGAATTCAACAATGCGTTGTTTGGACGGTTCGGCGACATCCAAAACCATTCGCCAACCAATTCACAAAGCCCATCATATATTCGGGTGCTGCATAGCCATAAGTTCCAATAACCTGTGTCATTTGCGATATGTCTTTGTCCGGTCCCTTTTCTGCCAAAATCCATGAAATCCCTATATTTGATTTAACTTCATGGGGATCTGATCCATGAGTTTGCACACTTTGCCTTATTATTACATGAAATGGGTGCATGTAGGAGCTGAATTGAGTACAATCGTCGAACTAGACGAGCTGCCAGTAAGATCCACATGATCCAATGGATGATATGCTCTACGCTCATGTGTGTCGGGAGTATGCAAGTATTTCTCTTTTAAAGTTCTTCTAATTCAATCGAAATTGGGACGTTAATATTAATATGTAATTTATATGCATTGTGAAGTCTCTTTGTAATTATATTTTTATCTGTACCATGATTGCATTTAATTACTCTTATAAATATATATCATGTAACCCTAATTGAGGTTAGGTCACCATACAATGTTTATAATTACTGCGTCATTTTTTTAACAGCCCATGATAGTTATGATGCGACGTCATGATTCAACGTGGTCAAGGGGGTAACATGGAAGTTTGGGATTGAAGAGTGAAAATGTTCAGGGATGCTCACGTGCCGCAACTTCTGGCTTTTTCGTATGGGATAATCAGAAGTTGGCCATATGTAAACTAGCGTACTTCCTATATCTAATCCATTGGCATCATTATCGAGAGATTCCCAGCAGAAACAGTAAACTTACTGAAAGCCTATTCTTGTTAGGGTAACTGTTAAATTAACCATCTACGGTCAAAAGGTACTCCGGTCCAAAGGGGGGAAATGAATAGCATATTTAGCAAAAATTGGAGGAGAAATTGGAATATGTTGAGAGAATGATTTGGAAAGAATAATGACCCGAAGATATGAAACTCGGCGGCCGTATTTATGCTTATTGTTTGTGTTCATTGCGTAGTCACCATCACCTTGGTGTCTCTTCTGATCTTCGATTATTTTTCGAATTCGGGAATTCACACTTACTATCAATTCACACTTTTTTTTTTACCACAATTCACACTTTATTTGATTACCTAGGACAACTGACGATTTTTGTTGGACCAACATTTAGTTAATCTGGTAGTAATACTTGATCCAAGAATGTCTTTATGTCATTCCTTTCGATCTGTCTATGAAAAATACTCAACTCTAGCCCAACTTCCATCTTTGCAGAATCATTGAATCAGAATAAGCTTGCCTGGTACTTAAGCGATCTCACTTGCCCGGAGTGTACGTTTTTTTGTTCTCAAATATTAAACTCCATACAATGTCTTAAGGAGCATTTCCTCCCCAACACATATGTTAGAATAATTAAATATTAAATCACATTTTCATTTAATAGCTTAAACTTTTAAAATAGTTGGTAGTGATCTAATAAAATCTCACATGGTATCAAAGCAGGAGGTCCTAAATTCAAATCTTTCCAAGTCCCATTTGCCTCTCCCATTAAATATGTTCACGCTTAAAACTAGGCAAAAAGATCAAATTAAGCGTGAGAGGAAGTGCTAAAATAATTAAATGTTAAACCGTGTGTTCATCTAATAGTTTAAGCTTTTAGAACAGTTGACAATGATCCCACAAAATCTCACAACACATACAACTCACTGAGATGAAGAACTGTTTTTGGGTTATAACAATCACTTAAGTTCCTGTATGGATGGATTGCAACATGCTCAACTCTAGAGAGCTCACATGAAAATTTGGAAAAAAAAATCACGTGACAGCAAAACGTGATTGAACTAAGTTATTAGAAATAAGACTCTGCAATCACCATGTGTGCTCATTTACACCAAATCGTGAGGAGACATCGAGACAATGTCCACGCTAGACCAAAAGCATTCAATGTTTGTATCCTGGATCCTATTGAACCATTGAGTTATGTTGGTGCTGTACTAAACTAAATATGTGTGGTCTGGAATAGCAATGGCCAATAGGTTGTGCTTGCCCAGGGACGACACGATTGGACCTGTGTCGAGCTAAGCCCATTAGGAAAAGGAGCGCGCCCGGCACTTTGCTCCCGGGCACTAGCCTGAGTGAAGAAAATGGGTACAATGATTGGGCTCGGGGCCACATTAGTGGCCAAGGCCTTTGAAGTCGAGGCCGCCTAGCCAACTTTCAAAGAAAATCAGAAAATTTCTTAAGAATTATAGGTCTCTTCCTCTCATTTTCACCTTCATCCCTCTCTCATGATCGATTTCTAAAGAATTTCGACTTTCTAACTAATGTCATTTCGTATGTACCTCCGTGGATCATGTCCGGAGAGTCATCACCATATATGTTGACTGTCTGGTTTTTATTCCTCGTGCAAATGCTGCAAAAAAGCACTACAATATTTTAAAGCTAACAGTCAACCTCTCCCGTTTTCTGTAGGTTAGGGGCTCAAAAAGCAACGAGAATATTCGACTCAAAAACTCTCACCGCCCAACATTGCTAGCTGAAACGCACGACATCTGCTTTTTTTAGACTTCTCCTTGATACATAATGAGTCACAAATTAGTGTTTGAAACTAATCTTTCACATGTTTTTTTTTTGGTAAGGTTCTTTCACATGTTTCTATTCACCTGTTGCTGAGAAATGGGCAACAAGCACAACATTGGAGGAAAAAGCTGTAATGTCCTCAAGTAGTAAGAGAATTGTATTAGTGTCATCGACCAGGGAATTTTTTTTCCATATTGAAAATGGCGTTTTTTTTATTGTTTGGAGAAAATAATCATATTTCACTAGGAAAATCAAATAGAATTTTTGTTGAGATTGTCATCTTACGGAGGTGCCATCTTTTTAGCACAGAATATTCTCATATGTCTAGCAAAGTGACGTGTCACTTGTCCCGATGACATGAAATACACCTTATATTCCACGAGATATACCCCATTCCAATTTTCCCTAGACTTACCCAACATATGAGGCAGCGATCGTCATGAATTAAGAGCCTGTATCCATGAAACACGAGTTATTACGTAAGATAGTTATGGAAACTGCCATGGAGATCGTAAGAATCGCACAATACAAAATACGATCAAGCTTCGTTGGTTCCAAATATGGTCAATTGAAATTGACGAGTCTATCAAATGGATACTGTTGACACCTAAATTTTGCCTAGCCATTTAGGGTTTAATTGCATAGAAAATTAGGAATTAATTTTTAACCCCCGAGCAAAAATATTTTCATTAAATTAATTGGCATATAGACTTTAGATGCATTTACATTAATAAGGCATATTAGAGCATGCTTTCCTTGTTTAATTTTTAAAAAAAAATTAAAAAAATCGATCGGACCAATTTGATCCGGTTTGGTAGGGCCGGCCCCTTTTTTTCAATTATTTTAGCTATTTGAGCCCAATCCATTGGTTTTTTTTTGGGTTTATACTTTTCGGCCCCCTATTGGCCAATTTTTGACTCAGCTTCCCCGGCCCAACCTGGCCTTTCTTCCAGCCTTCAGCCCAACCCTTTAGCCATTTCTTCCCCTCATGCTCAGCCAAACGGAGACAAACAGGAGCGACAAAACGCTCTGCTCGACGAGGACGTCGGTCGCGGTTTCAGAAGAAGAAGGAGCATGGTGCAGCGCTGCATCCTGGTAACACAAGAACCTAGGAGATCTTGCAACCGTTTTAGCAAGCAAATGGACTTGATTCAATCCCAAGAAGAGGACTGGCTGCTGGCATATACAAAAACAGAGAAAGCACACTGATCTGGGGTGCCTCTGAGCTCGAAATGGAAGGGGAAGGTGGCTGGCTTGGTTGACCAGCGAAGGCTTCTAGTGGTTGAGACAAAAAAGACCTACGTCAATTTAAAAAAATAAAGAAGAGGCAGCATTGGGGAGCTGGAAAAAAGGAGAGAATAGAGAGCAGGGAGAGGGACCGAGAAGAAAAAAAGAAAAAAAGCAAGAATAGGGAGCGGGGGAGAACTAAAAGAGAGAACGAGAGGAGAGACGGGGGAGGAGAGCTTCATTTGCTCGCCGGAGTCCTCGCCGAATCGTCAGCCGGCACGCCTTGTCTCGGTCCACCGTGAACCAGGGGGTTTATTTTTTTTATTTCTGTTTCGTAGGGGCTGAAGAGAAGCAAGAACGGAGAACGAGAGGAGGAGATCGAGAGAGAGTTGAGAGGAACCAGAGAGGTCCGAGTCTCACTCGCTCGCCGGAGGGCCACCCGAGCCGCCGCCGAACCGCCCATCCATCGCGCCCTGCTCCGGCCAGCCGTGAACAGGTGAGCATCCTTCGTCTTCCTTTGTTTTCGATCCCCCTCCCCTGCCTCTCGGGTGTCGCACACCGAGTCTATTCGGTGATCGCCCGGCTCCACCAACAGAGGATGACACTCGTTTTATACTCAAAGAAGCTGCTTCGAGCCTTGTATATCAAAAATAAGCCACGAGTTTCGTAAACAACGATTGCCTACAACCTGCTTGATAGAATATCCCAATGGAGCAGCTTAGATCTAAGACATCGAATCTCATTGTGATAATCTTCGGTGTTTATTATGAACTAAGATGAGGTTGTTACTAAATACGGTCGTTTAGGTCCTTGCACTTCATTTTTGAGCAAAAAAATCATGTTGAATGTCAGTTTTGGACTCCGATTTGAACTAGCCCTCCACCTATTTGATAAAATGCCTGAATGAATGCTGAGACTTTTATCACTACAATCTGTTCTTGTTAGCTTAGTTTCGTACTTCGTTTGCCCTTGGCTCGGCATTCTGTGACTACCTCGATGTTTTTCTTTTGCTCTTATGCCATTGTTCGCATATTGTTCGAGTCGGCCGCGTGTACGCATTCCCTCGCCAGATGCTCCATTCCCCTCGCCGGGTGGTGCCAGCGGTTTTAATCCGTCCCCGCTAGATCACTATCTCTGTTTCTTGGCGCGTATTTTTGGTTGTGTAGACTTAGCGCGTTTCCCCGGGGCCGGAAGTTTGGTGGCCGGAAATCAAGTTTTAGTTGCCGCGTCATTTTTTGGTCGAAGTTAGTTAACGGTCCGGAGGCTGTGTTGTACGGCAGTGGGGGTGTGAGCCTGGTGTCGGCCGTTGGCACTGACGGCACACAACGGCGGTCGGGGTCGAGAAACGGTCGGCGAAATCCCAGCCACGGCAGGAGGAACTCTCGGTGAAAGAGTTCTTGAAGAGGTTCACGTGCATGGGGAAAAAGGCATGCAGGGGATGAAGAAAGTAATAAAAAATAGAGAATAAAAACAGAAAATAAGCAAAAGAAAAAGAAAAATGAAAACAGGGGAAAATCAAAAGGAAAAAATGAAAAAGAAATGAAAAATGGGATCCCGGGCGGGTCAGAGAGCCGGGTCAGGAAGTTGGGCGGATTGGGTCAGGGACCCGATCCAGATTTCTTATTTTATTAATAAAATATTAAAAAATTCAAAAAATAAAAAAAATTAAATTTAAAAAATTTAAAAATTATAAAAAATTCGAAAATGTTTAAAAATCCCAAAATATAAATTAAATAAAAAATATTTAAAAAATTCAAAAATATTTAAAAATTCAGAAAAATTCGAAAAAATTCCAGAAAAATCAGAAAATTAGGAAATGTTTAGAAATCAGTTTTGTGCTTAATTTCACTAGATTTTAGGTTAAAACACTCAAAAAAATGAGAAAACCCTCTAAAAAATCCTCGAAAAATCGGATAAGCCATTAAGACTTTACCTTAGGGTTTTTGATTGCTTTTTCTTTTTTAGAGACGATGCTAGGTCGCTGGTTGTTTATTTTCTTTGTGATTATTTGGTTGCGCATCTTTGATTTATTGATTGTTATTTTCTATTTTTAAGAACGGTTAGGTGGAAAATTAGCTTTTTTCGATAGGCTGCCCGGTACGTTAATTTGCAAATATTCAAGTTTAGGTACCGAAATGGCACTAGTAGACCACTAATATAATCAAGTCCCCGAATTTTGAAATATCTGATTTCACACATATCGAGATGACGCTCCCTCGTCTCGATTAGGGTTTCTAGCCAACCCTTAATCATGGCTAGTAACGACTCCATTTAAATGCGTAAATTAGAAAATTCTTGTCGCACGAGGTATGAGGTTTGAGAGTGCCTTGGTCTTTGGATTAATGAACCATTTGGTTTTTTTTCGAACAAATCAATCATTATTCACATCCATCGCCAAATACCTATTGGCCTAACCCAATCGGGATGGGTAGGTCGCGATAGATACATTGGCTTCCATAAACTAAGATTCGAAGTCTGATGCCGGACTTGTTTAGAAAATTCATGCTAGTTTAAGGACTTGCTAGATAAATTAAAAGTTCAAGGCTTGATTTGGAAGAAAAACATTCGATAATTTAGGTACCAACAGTGAAAATTCACTTTACCCAAAAAAAAAACAGTGAAAATTCATATCTTAAATTATAACATGGATGTAGGTGGGACACTTTTGGAGTGCGCAAGAATCGTGACGCCGGACGTGAACGGGGTCTAGAGTGAAAATGAAAGCTTAAGATGGGAAAGAACACGTTCGTGCATCTCATGTTCACATGCCGCAGCTTGACTTTTTCGCGCGTCATATAATCAAACTCAGCGTAGTTTTATTACCCTATCTCTTATTGCACGCGTACGCGTCAGAGATTCACAGTACAGATAGCAACCGTGGCAAAAACCACACGTGGGTCAAGAGCTACCTGCAGGGCGAAATGGAAAGCGCTTGGCGCAAGACCAAGGAGAAGTTGGAATTGTATTGGATGGAAGGATGATTGGAGAAAAGAGTTTGATGCTAAATCATGGCTGGAAGCGACGTGGCATCACATTGACGCTAGGAGTTCTTGATCAGCTCCGAAAGAACGTGCATGAACCGCCCTTTGTTGACCCACATTGGCATGGTGATCGAACAATTGCAGTCGCTTTTGCTCGGGTCTAGAATTGCTTTCTCTTATGGGGGTTTCGGTGGAGGTAACTTTGAGATCTACGACTTTGGAGAAACACGTTCAAGAGAGAACTGAAGCGAACGGCCTTATCCCATCCCCCAAAAAATCTCATGGACTCCAACCATCGCACGGATTCAATCCCCTTCTTTCTCACCAATTTTTTTCTCCCAAGAACAAGGACATAAATCCTCATAATCAGGGGCCCCCAGCTCCCATGGCCGCTCGGTGTGCTTATGGTCAAATGGTTACACGTGGTTCCCCCCCTCTGGGATTAAGAAATTAGAGGGAAAATTTGATGAGATTTGACCAATGGTACACACAACGGCATGGTTATTATTCACTTATTAATATCCGTTCGTCCCTCTAATATCACCGAAGCTATATGTGGACAAACCGTGCATATTTATCACAGGTGTGTCGATTTGAGTTTTTTTTTATCAAAAAATTAGTCAGGGGTATCTTTGTTTCATGTGTAGTAATTTGAAAATTTTCGTAATATTTTTAATCAATTTTTTTTTGTAATAGATATTCCTCCCGGTGCAACCACATGCATGTTATGATACATACGTCCTCACATTTCACACAATCTTACTCAAACTTTATTATAATTTCTAAACAATATCTCACACTTCTTTAGATTTAATATCACTTTTCTAACGGAAACATTAAAGCATGGGACTGCTAATATTTCAATATCGTGACATGAATTTCACTATTAAGATATTAGTATACATACGCAAGTAAAAAATCGAACGGATAACCAGCTAACAACTTTTTTTCTAGAGAATTCCGTCCATTGAATAAGATCCTCAAAGAGAATCTTCCGAATCAGCTAACAAACCTACCAGTCAACCGTAAGAGAAATTTATGTTTCTTCAAGTTCCGGTTCAAACTTTTTGTGGGCCTTGTAGAGGTTAACCAACCGATCAATCGAATTTCTTTTGAAAATAACGTTTTGCATTTTCTAAAGTTGCTAAGGAAGAGACATTATCACCAAAAAATTTGTTTTTCCATTCGTGAACATCGGTTTCTTCTTCTTACTTTCTTTATTCCTCTCCCCTTAGCAAGTATCCTCTTAAATGGGTCACGTCACTCGCTAATTATGGTTTCACGCATCATTATCATTTTGTAATGAGGGTTTCCGAGGCAACTTGACCAACTCATTATTCAAGAATTGCATATGCTGCCTTTCCGACAAGTGTTTGCGGGACACGTGTTTGCGTTGCTTTATTAAACCCTAAAATGTCTCCCCTATCTAAGAAAATAGTCGGTAAGATCTTTGTCCGATCTAAATTGACAACTCGATTGGATGCATTTTCAGTCGTCCTCGCATTAATCAAATGCATTTGTCCTTGTAGCGGGAGCACACGAGACGGCACACTAGATTTGAAGGGCCCTTTTGTGCCTTTATGCTGACTGATTAGAGGATTTAAATTATGCTCTCAACTAAACGCATCTTGCTATTTATTACCATGAGTGCAGACTTTTCAAACCAAACACAGCACATTTCTTAGACGAGTTGCACGACCCTACACCTATACATGTGTGCATGTGCGCATATATATGCGTGTCTCTCCCTCTATAAGCACACATGTACACGCAGCATTTCGGGAAAAATATCAAATATATAACAACATATAATTTTAGAAATAATATGAAATGGAAAGAAGAAAATGGATTATGTAGATGATTAAATAGAAATTAAGAAAATGAAGCGGTTGAGATCACGAGAGTATGATTGAAAGGGTACTCTCGACAAGTAAACCAATCAAGATAGATATGTAATTGGGAAATTTTATAAACTGTGTGTATGTCATATGCCTAATTCACATATAGGTCGTTTCTTTAATTACCAAGTCAACTCTACACCTTCACAAACTGGTGTATGTAATGTGAAGATTGAGAGTGGAACCCTATGCAATATGTACGCATGCATCTTATCCTCGCCATATATGTATATACAGATGCGCACATATGCATGCATGTTCATATTGTCTCATCTTGGTTTAAGTGGTCACATATGCATACATGTTGGGAAAATTACCAAAAAAATCCTAAACCTATTACAATTATGCTAATTCAGTCCTAAATATTTTTTTTTGTCATTTCAGTCCTAAACCTTTTGTAATTGTGCAAATTAAGTCTATCCGGCCACTTTTGGTTGGTTGGTGCCAATTGCCTAGTCGACGCTGACGTGATAATTTTTAAATATTTTTTTAAATATTTTTTTACTTTTTTTTTCTCTCTTTCTTTTTTTTTTCCTATCTTCTTTCTCGGTCACTGGTCCGGCGGCCGGCCATAGGCTAAGGCTAGCGAGGCTGGCCCTCGCTGGCACTGGCAAGGGCGAGCCTCGCCCATGGTCGGCGAGTTCCACCTTGCTGGCGTCAGCCTCTGGCCGGTTGCTAGTCGCGGGACAGACAACTGAGGAAGAAGATAAGGAAAAAAAAAAGATAAAAATATTAAAAATAATCGAAAAAAATATTAAAAAATTACCATGTCAGTGTTAGCCGGACGACCGGCATCGGACGACGTCCACGTCAATGCTGGGTGGTCAAAAGTGGCCAGATGGACTGAATTAGAACAATATTGACAAGAAAAAAGGTTTATGACTGAATTAGCACAATTGCAATAGATTTATGACTTTTTGGTAATTTTTCCCATACATGTTCATACCGGAGAGATGAGATCAATCGCACAAACAGCGATAGGGCGAAGCGCAATATGTTTGGATCACTCCATTCTATCTTTGATTGGTGGGTTTGCACACGTTGTCATGTTTGGTGAGAGATGAAAAAAGTTCCCCATCCAAATCCATCTCTCTCTCTCTCTCTCTCTCTCTCTCTTAGCTACCTGCTCATTCTACCTACTCATTCCGCCTAGTTTTGCCTATGAGTGATTGAGTTTTTTTAGTAGAACATTTGTAACATTTGTCCCGGATGAACACTTCTCTTATGTTTGAGGCAAGTCTCGAAAACTGACATCCTTCCTCCTTCCGATCAAACGCTTCTTTGTTCTTCATTTTTGGTGCTATTAAAATCACCGCATACCTGGACGTATGCATCCAATTTTTAACATAATGGAAATTACGGAATCTAGACTTGACCCTTTCCAATCAAACACACGACCTTCTCTTTTTACATGATTAAAGCGTTAGTGTGCGAACGGCAACGATTTTCAGTGCTCGCAACCGTAGAGTCAAGGATAGGCAGAAAATAGATTAGTTGGAGAAGTCGTTAACGGTAGCTTGAGTGATATAGATCCTCCCAATCTGGATTCCCTATCAAGGCTATCATGCACTGCACACAACCTTTTTCTGACATGATTAAGCGGCTTAGAACGTTGTCATTTTTATAGTGATGCTCCCGCATTGGTGGATGTTAATTCATTATTGGCGACGGCCCCATAACCATAAGGTGTAGAATTTAATATTCTCAACCGGGAAATCGTTTAGTTTTAAGTCGCAAATTTCATTTCGATGATCCTGATAATCTATCGAACATTATCACTATAAAGGGGGACCCACCATCCATGAAAAAGTCGCAGGTGCCCACCTTCAACTTCAAAGTTTCTACCTCACGCCCAGGAAAGGAGACGGACAAACGCGAAAGCTTAAAAATTTTGTTCTCTCTCTCTCGTTCCTAGCCATTTTATGGGTCAGAAGCTACTGCAGATGCAACCCCAAAACTAACAAGAATATGCATTGTTGTGCGAATTAAATATTAAAGCGTAACCGGTTTGGATTAATATCACAAAAGTGATGATTGATTGGTTACAACGCCATGGATTGTGTAGCGAAATACGTAAAATACTTTATTGCGTTTAACTTTTCTCATTTCAAAGTATCACAACATTCGTTCACCATGAAAAGATTTGATTGACGAAGAGAGATTAAACTTGCAATTAATGGGTAATGATTTTCATTTCTTCTTTCATGCGCCTAAACTTTTGATGGATGGAATGATTCTTCGTGCTCTAAGTGGTTTTAGTACAGGTGGATCTCTATGTATACAGAGTAATTAATCCCTAGGTGCAAGAACTTGTCCCCATTTTAAGTGAAATTCGAACTTAGTATTGCATTTTATTATCACAAGCTTGGCGCAATTTGAGGTTGCATACCGAGTCATATATAATATGATTATATTCTAAATTGATGCGATAAGAAATTAAAAGCGTTGCAGGTGTGTCATCTATTGTTCATCCTAATAGCCGTGGTTTCATGTTTGGGACTCGTCAATAGAATTTCGCTTATGATGTTTGATTGGATGGATGGCTAAATAGTACATCAATTTTTAATATAAGGAAATTTCGGGTTGTAGGATCGATCCTTTCTGTTCCGATATTAGTGTGGTGTATCCTTTCCAACGAATGAAATATGGTGCTGGGAATTTCTATCGATGCCAAAACTAAACCAAGTCAAATGAAGCGCGAAATAAAAGCAATCGATGCTCTCCGGCGGAAGAAAGACCCAGAAACAATCAAACCACACGAGTCACAGGACCCCACCTTCAAGTAAACGTGAGACCTCTTCCTGTTGCTGTCTCCCTCGTTCCTCAGCAAGAAAATCCCAAAAACCAAAAAAAAGAAAAAAAGAAAAATCCACTCTCTCTCTCTCTCTCTCTCTCTAAAAATGATAATTAATTTTCAAGAAAGCCCTGCTTGTAAACCATTTCCGAAGTCACAATTAAAAATAGTTGTGGAGCAATTAATTTGATTTGAAGCGACCAGAAGCATTGTAATATTGCAGTTCCGTCTTTCCTTGCTACAGAAAGGTGGAAGTGGATGCATGTTTGATAGCATCAAAGCTCCAGAACCCCGCAAGTCGTAGAGAGGTCTTTTCTTTACAGACTTTTTGGGTCTATCATCATCGAGACGTTTCCTGGCCTCGTAGTAAAAATATAGCAACCTATTCGAAATGAAACCCTGTTCTTTTTAATGCGCACCTGCTGAAATAACCCATTTTATGGGGGGCGGAAACTGCTGCAAAGAGCGAAACAAAAGAGCACATTGAACTAGGATCTTGGAGACATTGGAATATATGTGGAAGAGAATGGTTTTGGAAGGAGCCGACTCAGAATTGGAAGAAAACCTGGATAATTCGGTCAACCAAGCTTGGCTTGGACTTTCCCTCTGTTGACTGTGACTCTGATTAGAATTAGGAAAGAATACTTTTATTCTTTCTATTTTCTTTCGTTTATTTCTTGCCGACTCTAACAGAGGAAGTAATTCTGTTTTTCGTTGATTTCTTTCTTCTTCTGACACATTGACTAGAGTCATTGGGTAAATCAAAATCCACTTGGACTTTCCAATTTGAAGCCGCGGACTCCAACTCCAATCCAGAAACTCACGTCTCTTTTGCTTTGCTTGATTTGGATGTCCGCAAAATATCTAATTTAAAATATTTAGACTTTTGCTTTGAGTTTAAACTTGAGACATATTTTTAACAAGAAGGATGATAGGAAAAAGGAGCCCCCTTTTGTTGACCTGCATTGGTATGGCTATCGCAGTAGATGATTTTCATGAGAAGAAAGTGGTGCAAAATGATGCAAATGGTGCAAAAGAATACGGCCAAGATGCATCAAAAAGCAAAACCATCACAGAGATCCAATCGCATCTCTCTCTCTCTCTCTCTCTCTCTCTCTCTCTCTCTCTCTCTCTCTTTGCCCAAATAATGGTCATGAATCAAGTCGAATTCTAGTGGATCATGCTTGCTAGAGTCAAACTTTTGCTTGTCATTTTGTGAAGTTGGGGAACGAGTGAACAAAGAAACGTCAAACGGGGACACCGTAGACCGTTTTGAGAACCTTCGACTCGGAACCAAACTCACGCGCCACCTTACGTTCATTGTTTAGTAAGTCGCAAATAAATGTCCCTACCAAATTTCGAGAAACGAACATAAAACTAAGATCATCCCGTATGCTATTGCATATGGAGGAAAAAGAAAGGTTCCGGTTGAATTAGAAAGAGCAACTGGTCGTGTCGTGTCACCAGTTATCCCAAGCCTAATCCAACCCATTTTGCTCTTTTTTTTTATTAATCCGTAAGTACATACGGACGAGATCGAGGCCATGCAATATGTACATTTTCTTCCTCTAGGCTCCAAGATTCAAAATGGGGCCCCCCCCCTCCATCGTTTTTTCAATTGTCGCCCTATGTGAACACTCCCTCATTCACCATCCTACGATTAACTCCTTTCCCTCTCTTTTCTCTCAGTGTGCTCTCTTGCTCCTCCGTCAATATCTCTCTCTCTCTGTCCCTCATCATCGCCATCATCAAACCAGACCCAAGGTACCCTTTCATTCCAACCCACTCAGTATCAATTAGCACTTGTGTTCCTACCTTCTTCAAATCCTCTCCTAAGTCTCAATCTAGAAAAACCCACCCAGCTCCTATTCCGTCAGAGCACACACGCACGAGAGACCACAGAAGGACCGCAAAGGGATAAAATGGTGGCTGACATTATCGACAAGTTATTCACATTATGGCTGCTACTGTCGGGGACCGTGGTCAGACCGGAAGAGCTTAATCCTGGGGATCATATTTACACTTACCGGCGGTTTGGCCTCTACTCGCATCACGGTGGGCCATTCATCCTCTTTTTCCTTTTCCATTATCGTTATCATTTTCTCATAACATGGCTACCTGCTCGACTAAATCGTTATTTGTTGTCTTTCATTTTGCCAAAGGACAGTAGCTGTATGCGCTTGACATGATAGTTCAACTCAGCGATTATCAAATCTTGCCACCGTCTTCTTCTTTATATTTCAATGGCCACTCGTATATCTGATTTTCCCCATCTGGCCTCCTCGTCCTCGCCTTCACCGGCTCTCTGTCTCACCGGGTCCTAGTCGAGCTCACGAGGACTTTGAACGCCAAGAAGCCGATGCCGTTCCTCGGTGGACGTTCAGCCTCACTAATTTGTTTACCTACTTCGTTCTTCCATTTCCATAGCCCCCCATCCGGCCTTCCCGTCCTTGGCCTCATCCTCCCCTTCACCGGCTCTCATACTCACCGGGTCCTTGTCGAGCTCTCGAGGACTTTGAACGCTCGAAGCTGATGACTTTCTCGGTGGGGCTCACTCTCACTTATCTGTTTAGCCTCTGTTGTGCGACCCGTTCATTCCTTCTTCATTTGTCCATTTCCCCACTCTCTCTCTCTCTCTCTCTCTCTCTCTCTCTCTCTCTCTCTCTCTCTCTCTCTCTATGATAGTAAATAAATAAATAAATAGTTGGTGAGATGAGAAGCTGGTTTTTCCCCCAGACAATTCGAGCTATCGATATCAAATGATAGAAAATTATCCGATTTACATGGTTTCTCCTCTCTTTTTTTTTCTTCTTCCTCGACATCTTTCCTCGTTCAGTGGTCTCTCTCTCTGAATATTATTCTTCACATTTCTTGAAAGGTCGAAATTAGTCGGTAAAAAAAGGCACCTCTGTTAAATCACGCAAAACACTGAAACTTTGGGATTTGTCGTCGTCGAAGTGTATTCTCTACTGGTCTTTGATTCTCCAACACAAAGACTAATACATTATGACTCACTTAGGCAATCCTCTCCCGCCATCGACCCACATCTATTCACTTGTCATTCCCTATTAATACGTTGATTGTGCGATTACGATTTGCTATGGGTGATTTAAACAATCGATCCTTTTGTTTTTTTTTTAATTGCACATACTCACTATCAATTCTAATAGGAATTTACGTTGGAGGGGGCAATGTAATTCATCTCACAAGAACAGGAGTCGACAAGACTTCTCTCAATTCCTTCCGGCGAGAAGGCAAGAAACTCCATTCCCTCCGTTCATATGCATATGGGCGGCCTCTGCTGGCGTACTGGCTAACAAGGTGGGGGACTTGCACGACTCTACTTGATACCAAACCACCTGAGGAAGTTGTAAACAAGGCTTGGGAGCTTCACGAGGGTGATAGTTTTGGTGAGTACAACCTCTTCAATAACAACTGCGAGCACTTTGCCACGTTTTGCAAGACCGGTGTTCGGGCAAGCGCACAGACAGAGTTGATCGGTGCTTTTGAGAAGATAGTCGAGGAAGTCAAAGACCGGGCAACGAAGATTTTGCAGAGGATTAAGCTCAAGTATGCCAAGAACCCCCACCAAACCTGCCCCCCCAATCTATCTGTGTGCTAGCAATTATTTTCACCTTTTTGAATTTAACAGTTATTGTTTGTCAACGAGCATTCAAGTAATTAAAAGGACAGAGAATTTAGTCTTTTATATCCAATTTAATAAACAGTGAGATCACACTTTCTTACACACGTATATGGAAACAGCGACCTCTCTCTCTCTCTCTCTCTCTCTCTCTCTCTCTCTCTCTCTCTCCCTCCCTTGACAATAGTGTCATTTACCCCTTTTCATTCATCACTCGTTCTTTCAGTATATCATTCCTTTACGTCGCAGCAGCGTGAAATGACGGTGAAACCCTTTTACCGCATTTAATGAGGTTTGGTTGGGTCTTTCCCATGAAAGTTGATAGCGATGGGATACACGAGACCACACGATTAAAATAAATATATATCCATGATTGGACAGCTTTTTTTTGGACTTTCCTGTCATCTGTGACGGTTAGGGGAATGCCCTTTTCTGAAGGAGGTCCAGCACACGTGCGGGGGATCTTAGCTGTTAACAATACGACGAACATTCTATGTCCAATCCCATGTCTTTTTGCTGTTACGATCCTTCTTTTTCTTTTTTTTATGTCGAGATTTGAGCATTTGGAATTCATAAATACATAAACATCGTTCCAAAATAATTAACATATTTATCCGGCCTTGCAAACACAGCTTGCCTTTACCGTGCAGTCAAGGGGTCACCTAACGACTCGGGCATGGAGAGCAAACTTGATTGTTTGGGCAAGCTAGAGCCACTCGACAAAATTCTTAAGCTCGGAGAACATGGCAGCTTTTTGGCCAAATCATGATGGCACGGGCTTACTCTCTCTCTCTTTATCACGCACGCACCGACACACACACAGACAGAATCAACATGGCCCATTTTGAACTTAAGGCATGGATCGGTCAGTCTAACTTGTGCCAACAAGCATATCTATTGGCCAAGCTAGTTCATAGAGTTGAGAAGATGAATCAGCAATGAGCGGAGGAGACGAATAAAGAATTACTGACCGTGTCGGAGAAAGAAGGCCGGGTTGGGATCAATTGTCTAAGAAACAGTATTTTCTATCAACTGCAACTAATACTTTCCAGGGTTTCCACAACATCATTCATCGATGGCCGCCGGCCAGTGCTTGGGCGAATACCAGAGACTTAGGAATGCGAGTGCGGCTACATAAAGAGCATCCTCGAGAGGATATTACCCTTCCAGTCGAGAGTACATGATTCTAGTCAATTTCCTTATAGAAAAATGAGGCTTGAGCCCCTCCACCAAAATCTGATGATCAGTCAGACAATTTGCATCGTATGCTCCAATTCTGTCAAAAGCTCAACCAGTACCATCCTGAAGCTTTGGACATTGCTCTTCACATATAAATGACCTGTTCAACCAGAATGATGTGATAATCTAGCGTGAATTTGCTAAACATGGCTTCAGCCATGGTCAAACTAAGTCCAAAATGCAATGTTCTCTGCTATGATCACCCCAATCAATTCAGAAAGCCCATCATATTACCTGTGGCTATGTACTCGGGTGCTGCGTAGCCATAAGTTCCAATAAACCTGTGTCCTCACATGTGATCTGTCTTCATCTGGACCTTGTCTTGCCAAACCAAAATCTGGTATTTTGGCGTTATAGGACTGTCGAAACACATACCAACCAAAAGGTCAAAGTGGATAAGGTCTCTTTTCTACTGCTAGCTTGATCTATACACCAGTAAACTTGGACAATGCAGATTTAATAAGCTTAGCTCAGGCTAATGACTAGTATTATAAACTACCTATGGAAAGAGTAGCTTGGGAATATGCAATTTTAGACGAGCATAACAACAAAGCCCCCCAACCAAAAAATAAGGAAAACATACTCAGGTGGCGAATTAGGTTTTGAAGATGCTTTGCAATGATAACTCCCGTGCTATATGTGAAAACCTGGCCAGAATGAAAGCCTGAACGCCTAAGGTTTCAAATTCTTGCTGCTCCCATAATGCAGGAGGGAATTGCAAAAAGAGAGATGTTGCAAACTTATGTGAGTTATTTCAGCACAGGAGAAGATTTTGGAACCAAATTTTAAAGGTAACGGCAATGTGGTATTGCTTAATTTAATCTAAGTAACAAACGTGAAACTTACTGAGTCCAGCAATATGTTTGAGGGCTTAAAATCTCTGCAGATTATTTGCCTGTCTAACTAGTGCAAGAACGTGAGGCCTTTGGCTGCTCCTATTGCAATTTTAATCCGTGTGACCCATGGAAGTGGTTTAATGGCCAACACCTTTGCAGCAGGAAAGAAACATGATTCGTGTAGTACATTGAAACAAGAAAATATCATATTTACCATAAATTTAAGGCAAGCATGTATAGATCGCCCAAGAAAGAACCTTACTTCCAAAGAGATGGTTCTTTAGGGTACCCTTTGGCTTGAACTCATGGACAAAAAGTTCTTTATCCTCCAAACAGTATCCCATTAGCCTGACAATGTCTGGACAAGATAAGCTGCCCAGGAAGTTCACCACCAACTTCAAAAAGTTATTACTCTCTAATCAAAATAGGGCAAAACATCATAATTTCACATTTTTTAAGTAGACGAAGCAAATAGGCATCTTCCCCAGAAAAAAGAGAGGAGACAGAATGACCAATTTGTGTGATAAGAAATTAAGGAAACCCAGAATGGCACCCTCAGAGCCATCTAACGTGGATGCACCCTACAAATTTTAGATGGTAACAAATAATCTGAAATAAAAACTGGGATGAAATATTCAATGATGCATCATCACCCATGTTCAATAGTAAATCCTGACATGTGAACCACATGGTTGAATTTCATATGCCTTACTGTAAGTACACAACCTCGTATTCATGTAAACAAGGAGTAAGCAAATCTTAAGTGCTCAACCTATTTATAAAGCAAGTAAACATCCCTCGCATGATTTTGACATCGGCAAAGCCAATTGAGAATTTGATTGATGACTGTATGGGTGACCATGTAGAGTCTAAAAGACAGAATCATACAAGCTCTGATATGCAACATGAGAATAGAATGGGCTCATCTTGTGTAGTACAAAGTAGATGTACACCTTCCAAGAAAGACAATAGCATCTTGAGTGAAGATCAATTTTGAAAAATTCATATGCTAAATAGATTTATGTGGAGGCTAAGTCCTTCCCTCCTCATCTTTTCCCTTATAAAAGACTTGCATGCTATTAACATGTTGACCTCCATTTACCAGGTGATTCATGAAAAAGAAAATGGCATAATCTTATTCATTCTTCCAAGGATACTTGAAGAAGTACAGTTATGTCCAGTGTCTTCTAAAGTAGCATAAGTTTGGACTCAAAGAATTATGTCACCTCACTTTTAGGGCCGGCCAGCATATTTTTCCACAAATAAAATATCCTCATTAAGGATGGTTTAAGTTCCTAGAACTATGTTGAGAAATTCCAGAAGTGGCTATGATGTCGTAAAACTCATATTGGGATTTAATGTTTCAGGTACATTGTAGTGATATCCTCTGAGTTTAGCTTAAAAGGCAAGGACATAAGTCATAATAGTTTCTGATGCAGGACCTAAAGTCCTTCCGTGAAATGCAAGAAGACTCCCTACATTTCCAAATTTACAAGCTATCACAAGACTTTTACCATAATATTTATAAACAATGAAGATTCATAAGACATTTCTACTCCACCTCTCAAGAACCTTAGAGATAGAAGCTAAGCTGGCAAAGCTTCTCTCCTCCTACTTTTTTCCTCCACTTCCATGCTGTTTGGCTGCTGGAAAACAAACACGCATGCAATATGCACCGCACAACTCAGACATAACAACTGTAGGACAGGATTGTGGAATCTCAAGATTTAGATCAAGAACACAGATGTTCATCTGAGGTATCTATAGATCAAATGATCCTAGGATTTACAGCAGCTTGCCTTCTCAGCCACACACCCCGAGATGGCCACTCAAATGTGCTCTCCAAAACAGATATGACCATTTGTGTCTCATCACTTTACATCCTGACCCGTTCAGCAAATTGGTGAAAACAACTATTCTCGAAATTTTTTCACTACTTAAATCTCCAACGGTACATGCATACGGAATCTTATATAAGCCATGTATTTCACCCAGCACTGTGCCTGCTGTTTTGATTTTGAATAGAGATAAAATAAACACCGGAAAATTAATGACACCTGGTGTAGGATAGGCAAATTTTTACTCTTCTATTGCATGTCTGGAAAATACTTACACTAACCCCAGAAGTCCTTGAAAACAGAATCTCACAAGATTTTTCAATGTTTTTATGTGGACTTGAAACCATACAATGGAAAAGCAAGCTGACTTTTCTCCAAGCTCTTGCATAGAATTGCTTGTGGTCATAGGACAAGTCATGGACCCTAAAATAAAGGATAAGAGGAGCAAGCATTGTCTTTTCCTTAATAATTGCAATCCTAACAGAATAACCTCGTCAACATGATTGATCGAACCCCCAGAAATATGTGTTCAGCTGGGCAACAACATATATTCTTGAAAGGAAGAAAGCAAATTGAGATAGTGAGCTTCATATGAAACTAACCACACAAAACCAGAACAATCTAGCGACTAAAAAGGCCACTAACATCTATTATCTCGTTCTCATTTTCTACAACAAACTACATATCTGGACACGATTCTTCTCCACCATCATAATACAGCTTCTTGCAAAAAATGCAATAGTGATTAACATTAAATACTGGAAAGCATATGCAACCCGAGCTTTCCTGAGAGGAACTAAAATTACCTTCCACTCTTTGAATCCTTGCATGCTCTCTGGGTTCAACTTTTTTATCGCAACTGGAGTCATTCTTTTTCTCTGGGAAGACCCCTTCTCATCAAGGCAGCCTTTGAAGACTACCAAAACCACCCTTGCCGAGAATTGTATCAGATCTGAAGCTTCTTGTTGCAACTGTCAGCTCTGCAAAACTAAAGACTCTGACTTCTGAAGTGGGAGCAACATAACCATTTGGAATAGACTCATTCGACCTCCCTCACGAGCTCCTGCTCAAGCCATCCTCAGAAGATTATGAACTGCTTAATAGTCACAGCTGGTCCTGCTGTGATTACACAAGTGAAGAGAAAAGGGTGAAGAATTTGACATGAGCTGAAGACAGATGCTAGAGACAAGCAGGAACTAATTGAGTTATAGAGATGTCAGCGGGTGGGAAAAGAATAGGGAAGTTAGAATCTGAAGTTGCTATTGGACATGTGTATTAAGCATATTCCTTCATAATCCGCTTTGTCTGTAAGTTGGGGCTTGCATGAATTTCAGGATTATTCAGAAAGCAGGAGCACAATAACTATTATAACATGCAGAATGTCTACAAGATGTATAGTTATGATTCAAGCTCTTGCATTGAAACTCCGACACAATGTTAAACATACCTTCATCCCAAATGCGCAAACGGTCAGGACTGAGTCCATCATGTATATCAAATAGATTCCATTAGTACACAGTGACCGATTTGTTCATTCTCACAGCAAATGCCTCACATTAGTCTCATTTCTCGTCTCAATTTCTTTCTAATTTTCTTTTACCACAGCATTCCAGCTAAAGCATCAAAACATAATCTATTCATCAACCAAATGCGAAGGGTAACATAGCCCAACTACAGGAAGAACTAAAATTAAAATTTCGTGACAAAATTTCCTACTTGCTGACTCATCCAACGAAAACAGCCAAATCTCATAACTTTAACCCATGAAATCACAATTTGAAGTTCAGAATTATGATAAGGATACAACAAACACCTGCATTCTCAGGGCATGACCAGATGGAGATTACATCTTAAAAACGCACAAGTCATGGTGAAAAAGACACCGAAAACAAAACAAGATAGCAAGAAAGAATTGCAGGAGAAACGAGGCAATTACCAAAACCAAACAACGAAGACAACTCGAGCCAACTAACTTAAAATTCTATCAATTAAACGAGAAACGGATATAAAAAATCAAGTAAATAACTTTCTCAGCTAAGAATCGACTAATCTACATTTATTCGGCAACATAACGACTCCTACGCGTCAACCAAAAGCTTGCCCATGGCAGAACGAACATTGTTGTCCCCTGTATCGGGCAGCTCGCGCGTCGAATTTGGTCGCGTCATATCTAACTCCGATTTCAGCGAGCTTATTGCCAAAACAAAGGTTTTTTTTCTGGAAGCACTAAAACATCTTAAATTTGGCCGGCCCAAAAGATGGCCAAGAGGCAGCCGAAAACCAGCGCCAAACATAGTAATTCGTAATTGGTCCTAGCCGCACACGCGACTACTTCAAAAATTCACTCTAAATCCCACGGCTCCACGACACCCTAAATTACTACATGATTTTGGAGCTAAATCGAACCGGCAACCTCAGAATTCAAATGGATCCGAATTCACCACTTCAGCTACGAGAATTTCCTTCGATCGAACCGGATAAAGGGTTTGAATCCTTACCGGGCGCTACGAAACGAAGTTAACTCCGGCCCGTGGAGACACCCAAAGCACGCAAGAAACCCTTCTTTGTTTTTTCTTCGTTGCTTCATCCGGACTCTCTTTTCTTTCTCTCTTGGTGCCTTTGCTTTGCTTTCCTTTTCTGTTCTTCAGGTTTCTCTGCATGGAGTGGAAAGTAGCCCATTTTGAATGGGCTCAGAGGGCTGATTTGGGCCTCTGGAATTTGGGCTTCCTTTTTTGTACAGCCCAATCCTTACAATTCCCATCGGCAGATATATCTTCCCTCATCCTCAAAATTGGACCCTCTGGACTTCAGTATAAAAATTTGTACGTCGGGAAATTCTATGGTTATTGTGAAAAAATAATAAATAACAACGGCTGATTTTAAAAAGGCGGTAATTAATAAATTTTAAAAACAATGACTATAAAATCGTTAATGTTACTATTGATTAAAATAACTTACGTGATGATTTTATAATCACGGAGTTAAGTTCCCAAGACTAGGAAAAGAAAATTTAAATTCGATTCTCATTATTTATGATATTCCGTGAAAGTTTATAAATTGACGGCAAGTTCAACCTTACAAGGCATTGATGTAAATTACGATATTTGAGGGAAAATTACTGACTTGTCATTTACAATGACTTAATTGCTGAGTGTTAATAGATTCAATTTGTGGTTACCGGTTCTATAGTCAAGCTACTATTTATAAATGTAAGTTATTAGTAGGGGTGTCAATGGGTTAGGTTGGGTCGAGTTTTCATGATACCTGACCTGAAATATTGGACATATGTGTTCGACCCGACCCAAAACAAGACCCGAACAAGATATCACCGCACGATCGGGCCGGGCTAGGTCGGGTCGGGCCGTGTTTCAAATAATGAATCCTAGATTCTACTTTAGTCAAGTCTCTTCAACTTTTCCCACGTGCTCGTCTTCTTGCATCACCGAGTCCCATCATCCTCCTCCTCCTCCCCCTTCCTCCACCACCATCGCCAGAAGACCGTCTCTCTCCCTCCCCCCCCCCCACGCCTCACCTCGCCTCTCGCGATGTTGTTCAAGGTGGTCTGCCATGCCAGGCCTCCCAGTCTTCCTCCCACTGATCACAGCGCAGGCAACCATCCCGACGGCGGTGGCGGCAACGTGCTAGTGAATCCATGCCTCGCGAGCCTCCTCCTTCCCGTGTTACATTGCGATGGTGGTGGAGGAAGAAGGGGGAGGAGGAAGAAGATCAGAACTCTCAACCCGAGTTACTTAGACCCAACCCGACCCAATAAGAAAATTTCGTGTTTGGTTCAGATCGGGTCAGGTCGGGTCGGGTCATTTATGAGCGGGTTCTTTTGACATCCCTAGTTATTAGTTCTAAGAGAAATCGAGTTACAACGATTAACAATAACGACCTGTAAAGTGAAATTACGGCCTGATACGGAACTGCTCTCGTTTCTTTCCTGTGGAGCCAAGAAGCACCCTTGGCTCATTCTTAAGATAGATACAAGATACAAAAAATTGAGAGAAATTTGATTTAACTTTATCTGATACTGGCATGTAATCTTGCATGATTCGAGGATAATTTAATTTAGAAAAAGAACGGTGTGATTTAATTTAAATATTAAAATATCCGTTCATACCCTATATTCAAGCAACAGTCCCTTAGCAAAGGTACCCAATCATATACATCACAATAGTCAAAAATTGATTAAGTCGATATTAGTTTTATGTTGTTGACATTTCGAGTTTCCGAATCCTGTGGATCTTCATATATCATATTTTGTGTTTTCAATCCTATATTGTTATTACAATGTTCGATAAACTGTATACAGATGGAGCTTGGATTATTGTGCTTATGTTGTAAATTTGATCCAGCCTCCAATCTACACCTTGAAATGTGCCTTTCATTCAGCAACAAAACAATTGGACATGTCTCAGCTGCAACATGAATAGCAACAGATGACACATCTTGTTCATTCTGAGTGGGCAACTGAGCAGCTCTTTGCTTCAAACGACTCCACCAATAACCCAACCGTGTCGTAGAGCTCAAAAATCACTATGAGAATGGATCGAACCGCATAACACTTCCTGGGGGTTGATTGGGGACTGAATACTTCACGGACAAATTCACGACTGCAACAAAGACAAGCTCCTGCTCATGTTCAAAGTCTGAACATGAAAAGAATAAGAGCTCGGACTCTTGAAGAGCTGTGGATTTCTTTTGTAAACCTTATATTGCTGACAGAATCGAGAATTTGCCAAAACATTCCTCTCTTAAAGAAAGTGCAATCACAACATCTCAGTTCACAAGCCGATGCACCTATTGATATAGTTCATGAATAGTCCAAAGTACTAGCAAGACAACACAACACCTAGTTACTGCTGGGTACAATTGAGATGAGATTTCACAGCCCAAGATTGATCCTGGGAAAAATGCGAAAATGTGGAGCAACAAACTTCAACCACATCACGCTAGTAGTTAATTCAAGCATCCCATGGTATTCTATTAGCATTGGCAGCTTCTATTGATTCCAGTGCTTCCCTGATTTCAGTCATGGAAGGTCGCTTGTTAGGAGTCCTGCGGAGGCATCTTAATGCTGGTTGTGCTATTTGGAATGCAGAATCTATCCAATAATTGTCCTCCAATCTAGAGTCCATTATGGTCTTCAGTTTTCTTCTATTGGATAAGAGTGGTCTTGCCCACTTCCCTAAATGATGTTTCGATGCCAGACGGTTCCAATCTATTGCACTATAGTATGTTAGTATCTCAGGCAATACGGTGCCGAAATGACATAGAGGTGCCCTGTAAAATCGAAGAGTTTTTTATAACGTTGCAGCGAAGCGCCAAATATAACTTCTTCAAACACCCTATTGTTGTCATAATTCAAGACTGCACATCCTTCAGCACTAAGTCACCAAAAAGCCTTTACAACGGCAAATGTTTTATCGGATTACCAGTCAATGGGTATTCAGGGGCAGCATAGCCTATGGTACCCATGATTCACGTTGAAACACATGACTTGCCCTCTGGGGGACCAGACTTCACCAATCAAAAGTCCGAGAGTTGGGCAGTGCAAGACTGCAGAAGAACCAGACAGTAAATTAGACTCGGTTTCCAGCCTAAATATAACTCTCATGATTCTAGCAACAAACAATATGGGGATATCTAAAGCAGCTGGGGACTGGTTCATGCTGTCTCGTGTTCTGAACTTAATATCAAATCTAAGAAGAATGGATTTGCAATCAACTATACACCTTTCATCCATCAAGCAGAGGGAAACGTAGGATCTCCACTTTTTATGATGACTCTTTTCTCCTGGTTAGAGGACACAATTCCAAGTCTTCTAAGGGAGAAACTAGGCATGTCTCTGTCATAATTATTCTCCTCCCAAGAACTTGACTAGACTGATGATAGAGTTCATATGAATTTTATGAAACAGGACAGTAATCATTATAAGGATGATAAGATATCAACCGCATCTAGCCAAATATTTAAGTTTTGAAATCCCTGAATGTTAGTTTCCTCTCAGAACTGTGCAAGAAGGGCAGGCCATGGAAGATGAGCCCTCCTGCACAGTTTCCTCTCAGAACTGTGCAAGAACCGCAATCTTGAGGCGTACATCACATGGAAGATGAGCAGTGGCGCCCTCTGTACCAGAGTAATGGTCAGTGTAAAATGTAAGTAATGCTTAAATGCAAGCACGTGTTCAAACCAGCTTGAATTTTGAAATCAGCACATTCGGCAACTATGACTATCAACTGATCAAGAAGATATGCCAAGTAATTGGCATCCTTATGGAGGCTCTTCAGAAATTCAGAATGATTAGGCCACTTGCTTCTGAAAAGGTGGTTGTTCAAGCTGCCCTTTGGTTTGAACTCACAAACAAGAGCTAAATTTTCATCCTTTTGACAAAATCCCGGGAGCTTGGCAAGGTTAGGGTGAGATAGCCTTCCAAGAAACTGTCTCTCCGTGCCCCAAACTCTGTTTTCATGCTGGACTATAGTTCTGTGGCTATTTTCTTTGACATGCCGCCACTCATATGCCGAAGGAAAGTTCTGCTTGAAGGTAACAGCTTTCCTGTTCTGCTCGAGAACTTTGTTTGCTTGCGCGAGTGATGCAGACTATTGTACAACGGTTTAATCGTTTTCTTTGGTTGACAAGAGGTTGTTCAATGGTTCATTTTGCTTGCTCAATTGAAATTCTTTCTCCAGAGATTCACATTGGTGTCGGATAGGAGGCTATTACATACAAGGAGCCTGATCATGGCACAGCTGCTGGCTATAGTGATCGAAGTGTAATAGCACAATTCCTCTCCGTTTTTCGTTACTTCTGCTTTGTCTCGATTTCTTATGCTATTGATATTAATTCTCATGATCTTGAAGTCTGGCATTCGGCCTTAGATCCATTGATCGAAGAGATTTGCCAGGGAAGAGCTCTTTTTCGCTCTATAAATGTTACTGATCTTGCTTATACATCCCACATAAGTGAGCTACCAAGAGTGTTTGTTTTTCCGTTCTCAAAATGTAAAACTTCATGGAATGCCTTAAGGAACATTTCCTCCCCGACACACATACATCTCACATGAGATGTCGACCTGTTTCTGGGTTATAAGAATTACTTAGTTGCATGTACGAACGCATTGCAACATGCTCAACTTGGGAGAGCTCATATTAAAAATTTGGAAGACAATCACACGATTTGGAAACGCCATTGAGCCGAGCCAGTCGCATGACACTTTGTGAATAAGATGTGCGTTGCAACTCATGAGGACGAGGTATCGAAACAAATATCCACACCGGACCAAAAAATTATTCTACGCACTCAATGTACGTATTCTATCTGGACCGTAGAGTTATGTTCACGCTATACTAAATTAATTGTGTGTGCACTTTATCAATTAAAGGGCTCGGATGTATTTGGATGTATAAAAATAGATTCTTCATTGGTTTGGAACATTGGTCGTGAATCGCAACACCAACAGGCCGTGCCAGGCCAGGCACGGCATGATTGGGCCTTTGTCTGGCCGGGCCCATTTGGAAAAGGGGAGGCCTAGTGGGCCTCTTCACTCCCTGGCCCTGGCCCTGGCCCGAGTTTAAAAAATGAGTCCAATGATTGGGCCCACGGCCACATGATTGACCGAGGCCTTAGATGCAGAGGCTATCTAGCCAACTTAAAAGAAAATTAGAAAATTTTCGACTTTCTAGCAAGTTCCGATTTAGCATAGAGATATGTGCACTAGAAGTCCTAAAACTTGTCATAAATGTGCAATTGAGTCCTAAAACTCGCAAAATGTGCAATCGAGTCCTAAAACTTATCAAATTGATTTAATCAAGCCTAAAGTTAACACTGTCTAATTTACTAACGGAAAATGTTGACGTGACACAAACGTGTTTTATTTTATCAATTCTCTTGAGACATTTGGCGATGATGTGGCATCCAATAAGAATCATGTTTGAAAAACTTAAAAAAATATAAATTAAATTAGAAAAAGCTAAAATTAAAAGAAAAAAAAAGAGGCACAACCAGAGGTTGTGGCGGTGGCCAAGCCCTCACTGGTGACCACAGCCACAGTCGCCGATAAGGGCCAGCGGAAGTCGCCTGGGTGAGAGATGTTGTATAGGTCATGTCTCTCCTGTATAGGTCTCTGCTTATTTAAGCAAACAAATGAGATCTTGTCATATATATCTTTGTCAACAAAATGTGGTGAGAACTTCTGATGTTCCTAACATCATTACCTAGTTTTGATGTTATTTGTCCACTTTTGTGAGGAAGATTTTTCCGTGCACATTGGCGTGGGAAAACAAGATAGAAAGGGAAGCTTGATAAGATAGTCGGAGTTTGTTGAACATATTAGCTCTAGAATTACTACGGTTATCCGAATAGCAAATATCATCAAATAAACTATAACTGATTTATACAATATGATTTATATAAGAATCATGATATGTTATACTGATTCATTTGCTACGCTTCAATCACATGCTTATTGATGGGTTTTAAGGCTTTTTGACTGATTCCATGTCTGTTATGTGGTGATTTGTCATATTACAAAGGTATTCAAATTCAGGTGCATCAACCATTTCTTCACTTTCATGTCTCTCCATCATGGCCGCGAAATTCTAAGATGAACTTATTTACGAGTACGTATCTTTATTTTTCTTTGACGGTTGACTTTAATTTAATCTTATAATTGATTAGCCATTTCCTTTTTATTTGAATAAGTAAATATGTTCTCGTTTTTTAGTTGGCTTGAACTTTAGTAATATACTTTAATTCAATCTAATTTCATACATTCAAAACCGTTATCGTAGAGTCAATGCAATTAAAGCATTCGGACCCATGAAGAAATTCATACCACGAATTTTCTTCAAGAAAATTACTAAAAAAATCCTAAATTTATTGCAATTATAACAATTTACTCATAGATGATTTAATTTGGCGAATCTAATCACAAATATTTTAACAATTTGCCAATTCAATCCATTTGGCAATTTTAGCCGAAAATCGTTGAAGTGGACGCTAGGCATCCTACGTGGCATTGCCGGCACTGACGTGAACAATTTTTATAATTTTATGAAATTTTTATTATTATTATTATTATTATTATTATTATTTTCTCTCTTTTTTTATTTTCTTTTTCCATTATGGCCACGCAAGATCGGCCTTGCCAAGGCTAGGCTGGCGAGGCTCAACCTCACTGTAACTGGGCGAAGTCGACCTTGCCGTAAGGCTGGGTTGATGAGGCTTGACTTCACTAAATTTGGCGAGAATCGAGCCTCGCTAGCCATGGGCGAAACCCAACCTCGGTAGATCCGATGAGGTCGTGCCTTACCCAGCCACTAGCGAGGCTCGAGCCCTCGCCATATTCGGAACTTGGCGATGTGAACTCTTGTTGTCCTCGTCACGTAAGCCACCTTTGCGAGCATTCACGTCAAGTTCAATTGAAGGCTAGAATATCTGCAGTTGAGCGACAATCCCTCACGTTCCACTTTGATCGAGCCTGTCTCACCGTCACTAGTTTGTCTGGACTCGTAAGCTTGTTTCTCGTCAATTCGTCTGTTCGTTCCTTCAAAGGAGCTCCAATAACCACGAGGGCCACTCTTGCCGCCTCTAGCGAGGGACGCCCTTGCCAGCCCGGCCCTAGTGAGGCCAACCTTGCCTAGTGATGGCAAGGTCGATCCTGCCACCGACCACAATGAAAAAATAGAGGAAAATAAGAAAAAATAAAAAGAAAAAATTTATAAAATTTTTAAAAAATTATAAAGATTATTAATGTTAGCAATTTCTAATCAAAATTGATCGAATAAACTGAATTGAAAAATTGTTAAAAACATTAGGACTAAATTGACCAAATCCACAGATTTATGACTAAATTAACGTAATTATAATCGATTTAGGATTTTTTTGATAATTTCCTCAATTTCCCTGTAAAGTTGTGTTTTTATCATGTTGGACAAAATAGTCATATTTCATTAGGAAATTAAAAGAAAAGTTCTGCTGAGATATTGCCATCTTCCGTAGGCGCCGTTCTTTCTCTCTCATCACCTGCATATTCAAATCTCTATGGGGTCCAGAAAAATCGGCTCCTTCTATTCCGGTTGTGTCCTCTAGTACGGAATGTGAATTATCACGTGGATTCGATGCCGACGTACCATGAGTGTCTTCGAATCAAGAAGGTACCCAGACATCTGACCCCACTTCATAATTTTTTTTTATGGTACTCTTTTAAGCTCAAAAACGAGATTAGTATTTTAAATTAAAATTAATATTATGAAAAATCTCAAACTAGTATATTTATAATGAATTATCCAAACTAAACCCCATGCTTGTATATTTGTGATAAATTTCCCTTCCGTTAATTTTTCGTTACCTTCAATTAATACTGCAAAAAATCACAAACAGGTACACTCAAAGGGTAAAACCTCAAACCGGTACATCCATCAACTGTCATTTGATGGTAAAATTTAACGGTAATTAACGGAAAGTAAATTTGTCACAGGTATACCAATCTAGGATTAAATTAGTTTGTGATAAAATTGTTACAGGTGTACTAGTTTGGAATTTTTGTTATATTAATCTTAAAATTCAAAAAACAAATAGTTATGATTGTCTAGTCACTGAAGTACAAAATGGTTAAAAATGTAGATAGGGCTACTTAAATTAGTTAGAGACCTTGCACCGGCCGTTGGTTATTTAAAAAATAATGAAAAAAGAAGGAAACTTTAGTGCATAAGGTGGTTAAACTAAACTTCAGTGATACAATTGCAAATCTCAACAAAGTTAAGAGATCATAAGTGAAATTTGCTTGATACGGAGCCATTTCTTTTCAGATAGCTCCGTAAAATCGACACTTTTTTAATATTTAACTTAGGTATTTGTACTTTGGCTGATATGAGGCAACTACTAGAGTCATCCGCAACTATTCATTTGAATATCTGATTTTATGAGAGGACTATACGACTAATCAAAAGACATTGGGACTTATCATTTGAGTCGTCCCACTGTTCTCACTGAGGCTATATATGGAAACCTGTACGTGGTGATACCAATCTGATGTTTTCTATACATACTCATTCCCGCGCAACCACATGCATGTGATGATATAAATATGTCCTCACATTTCACATTATCTCGTTGAAATTGTCTTGTAATTTCTAAACAACATCTCATACTTCGCCCAATTTAATATCGATTTTTCTAGAGAAATGTTAAAGTATGAGGCCGCCAATGTTTCGCTATTGTAACAGGAATGTCTCTATAATCTATCAAACAGTAAAGTAAGTAGAAATGTTAATTGATAACCATGGTGCAGCCCAATTAAGATGTACAAAGTTGGGGAAAATATTTATTTTAAGCATTAACAAACGCAAAAGATAGACAAACCAACCGTTGGCAACGGAATTTTCACAAGAAAAGGAGGGAATATGAGACTCTTCTCATTCTAAAAATAAATCGATTCAATTCTAGATATCATTCTCGGGAAAGGAAATAATGCAATAATATAAATTGAATATTTGCATATCCGCAAGATATCCAATAATTCTCTTTGTGATACGTTGTCATGGATCAAGCTTTTGTGAAACTTCTTTTCATAATCTTCCGGAAAACTTGTTTAGGACCAACACTGATCATGTCCCGAAAAGGCGAACGACCTCCGACAGAATGAATTAGGGATTATACATGGGAATTACAAACCAAACTAGTTTTCTTGTCCATACTTCGCATGAACTTTTTCTTTAAAATCTTTTAAATGTAATCATTGTGCACTTCTACACATACTAATCCTATGAATATGATCACGTATGCATTTATCGATGACTAGCAATGTTATTAGTAACTTCTCGTGATGAAAGTAACTTTCAATTTATCTATAGTTAATAGTTTCTCCACATCAATAGTAACCTTGCATTTATCAGTGACTAGCAATCTTATTATATCCTGTGAAACTCTCCTCTCACTCCCCTTTTTCGTTATTTTACTTGTCACTCACAAAGAATTTCACAAGTGGATTCATGGCGTGATGCATGTTATCATACATACCGAACCGACGCTGGAACAAGTTTTCCCAATTGTCATCGATGCACACGAGTAAACATGCCAACTGAAAATGCTTTTGCCAAAGTACAGTGGCTGAGCCAGCGTAGGTAGACAAAACATGACAGAGAAAAAAGTTACCAGAGTTTTCAAGTGTTGTCGAGAGCTGAGCGAAAGAAGGATGTCTTGGACTCCATTTGTTTGGTGAAAAATATTTTTCTCATTTTTTCAGTATTGGTTCATTTAGGAAAATGAGTTAATAGAAAACCCATACTTAAATTCAGGAAAATGATTTCCTTTTTAAAAAATCGAAAATCATTTTTCAAAATACGACTAGGTATCAACACTAGATCCGGAACCTTACGATTGGGCATGGAAACTCCAACATTGGTTCTCGGTTCCTCGGCGTCCAAGATTAGGTCTCTGGTGCCCGAGCCCATGACCCCGGTGTCGATGCCCAAATCCCTAGTGCCTACGCATTTGTCGATCAAGGCTGAGTCTAAGATCTCAAGCGCCCGTTACCAAGTCCATCAAGGTTGGGGCTTGAGACCTTGATGCTCGCACTCGGGTCCATTAAGGCTAGGCTTGGGATCCAAGTGCCAGTGTCCCGATTCTTGGTGCTCTAGTCGAGGTCCATCGAGGCCAGACTAGGACTCTAGTGCCCATACCCAGTTCCCCGGTTGCTCATGCACAAGTTACTAGCGTCCAAATAATGTATGTCTATTTAGAAAAATCAAATTATATTTTCCATATCAAATGACAGAAAATATTTTTCAATTCATTTTTAGGTTTCAGTCAAACACTGAAAAATATTGTCATTTTCCTGGAAAATAACTTCTTGGAAAATATTTTCCAGAAATATCACATTTTCTGTAAAACAAACAACGCCTTAGGCCCTGTTTGATTCAACTTTGGGGAAGCCTTTCCTCAAGTATCTTTGAATGTCACGCCCCGTACCCCACTAGAACGCAACATCCCGTCACGGTCGATTATGGTGCAACGCTCCCAGGAAGCATCGCCGACCCACCCCATATAGAGATCAAGCACAAGAGGAAGTATAAAATAAACAAACCCAAACAACTACAATTAGAACCAAGGATAGCCATACATCAAAACACCATTATAGAAAATAATTACACATTTATATTACTATTAAAACCATTTGTACAATTTTTACAAGTACAACAAAAGATACAAACTATCAACAGTCACCTGGTCAAAAAGGAATAAGTGGCTAGAGAGGTCAGGCTAAACTAAGGAAGAGGGCTACAGTCCAAAAAGTAGCGGCCCTCATTACTAGCTAAGGACACTGGGCAGCCCTAAGGCTCCCAGTCAGGATCGGACGACTCGGTGGGGTCCTCTGATAACTCCTCGGAGGCGTCCTCGCTAGAATATGACTCCTCTGAATCCATAGCTTGAGCTTGCTCGTCCTCGGAGTCCATCTCCAACTCTGGGTCAAGGTACAGCTCGAACTCCTCCTCATCCGATCCCAATTCTGCCACCTCTCCGTTCTCCTTTACGTCCATGGCCTCGGGTTCGCTACTCTGGTCCTCCTCCATCGGCTTTGGGTCCTCTACTATCACCTCGGGCTCTTCATCCATCTCCTCCTCCTGCCTCATCCATTCAGGCGTGGCCTCTGGATTGATCACCTCACCACCCGCTATAATCGGCTGCAACAACCTAATACTATCGACCGGGATATCGAAGGTCCTGAGGGGCCTTCCCACATTTCCTGCGGCATCCCGGTGGCACCATGCCACGTACTCCTGCTTCTGATGATAATACTCGCCTATATCTATAATCACTTCCGATCGATATCTCACAAAAGCCTCCCCATTTTTTGAGGGGTAGGTACTGGTAAACTGATGGATCTATAAATGGATCCCAAAAAGAGGCGGTGGCGACTCCATCCTCACAGCCGGGGGTCTGAAAAGTTTCGGTTTACACAACCGTGAGACGAATCTCAATGAGTTCAACCCCTAAACCTAGGTTAGGCTAACATGCAATCTCCTGACCGGAAAATAAATATTTAAATCACCAATCAACAATAACCAAATCATTATTAGACCCTACAGGTTAGACAGTTCGATATATAATAATCACAGTACATACGTGGCACTCATATTCACATATGTGCCAATCACATGCTTATGCACCAATTCTCACCCACTCGCATGCTAATCGATGCATGTTTATGCATGCAAATGTTATTGACATGTCAGGCACATTTCTTTGGCCCACCGGCCCACACTGGCACACTTGCCCAATTCATTATTATTACGACTAGAGTCATCAATTTTTCACGGCCCGGTGCGTCTAGCCTGCTTCAAAGTGCATGAGGCGCAGCAACCGATCTGGCCCAGTGTCTCTAGCCTGCTTCAAAGTGCATGAGGCGCAACACTGTTCTCCTTGCGAACCAGAGCCTGCTTCAAAGTACATGAGGATGGTCGCCTTCCGGACGTACAGGGCATCGTCCTGCTTCAAAGTGCATGAGGACGGTATTGACTCAAAGGTCACAACCTGAAGGTCCATGGATGATCACATAACTCATTATTATCTGAACCCAGCGTATGACGCTTCTGGGTAATTTAGGTGATCACGCACTCATGGCAGACACGCATTCTCGCACAATTTCATAACATGCCACACTTTAGGCATACATAATGCGTGTCCATGTTATGCAATATAATACACCATGAGCACCAATGAAATTCAGACAGCCATTGTCACAACGCGTACTTAATTGGCCCAATTAATACCGTGTGGCCTAACGTGCGTTTTACAAATCAGTAATTCATTATAAACCAAACAATGGCCAGTCGCACTCCACAAAAATAGCCACACCACATACGACATAACAGCACGAAATCAACTACAATTAGGCACAATTGACATACAATCAGTATACCCGGGTATACCTGACAATTTCACTAACGAGCTCCTAAATTGATCAATTAATCCAAATTCTCTCCTCAATAAATTCTCAATGATTTACCATAGTTTTCCCGATAATAATTTCCACCAGTCAATCCTCAACTCAGTCTGGAATACACACCGATACTCTCTAAGCCAGTCTAAAACGTATCAATAATACCTAAACCAGTCCAGAAAAACGCACTATTAGTCCTAATCCGGGTTTAGGAATTTTACTCACCTAATCCGAAGTCATGACGACGGGGAATGGCGACCGATCACTGGTAAACAGTGCAACCGGCGGCGGAATTCCCGGGGCAGCGATGTACGGACGGTGAACAGTGCACTGTATGGACCGGCGTGAACAGTACTTTCCGTACGAAACTGTACAGACAGGCAGAAAACGGTGGCCGGTGACACGCCGGCAATGGCCGATACGTCCGTACGGTCCGGCGTGAACAGTGCCCGTACGGGGACGGTGAACAGTAACCATACGAACACTATACGGCCGGTGCTGGACGGCGACCTATGGAGGTGCTGGACGGCCGGGTGTCGACGGAACGGCGATCGGAGCTCCAGCGAAGCTCCGGCGTTACTGTTTGCGGAGCGGGAGTGGTGAATAGTGGCTGTTTTGGTTCTGTTTTGGCTGAAACCAAGGCTGATGGTGGTTGTACAGAGATGGAAAGGGTTGCTGGTGGTGCTGGCTTGGCGAGGACAGCTCCGGCCGGTACTGTTCCGGCGTGAACAATACCGAAAATGCAGAAACGGACACTGCAGAAATGGAAACGTGAGGAAAACAGAGAAAATTTTGAGGAAAAATGGCTGAATGGTCTGTATGTGAGAGATATATATATATATATATATATATATATATATATATATATATATGGTCAAATGAGTCAAAGCTTGTCTTAGTGGAGTCCAAGTGTCCAAATCTTGGACTATTAGACAATCTTGCCCCTAATCTAATGGTCCAAATTTGATCTAATCCAGATAAGCAAGGGTAGAATGGTCATTTGCCATTAACCATGGTTGACCAGACCTGATTTAGCCTTAACTAACCTTGATTAATCCCAAAAATTAAATCCAAATTTCGAAATTAATTAAAAATGGCCTAGGGGCATTTTCGTAATTTTCCGATCCCGAACCGAAATTTCAATTTTTGTCTATACCGGTCCTATATATTCATGGTAGACATAATCCGGTGTCGGAATCGCGAAATTCACTTTTTAAGCCCTCGAAAATCGACTGCGAAGTTTCAGGAATAAAATAATATTATTTTTCCAATTTTAATTGAAATTTTTATCGAAATTTCAATTTTTATCCGAAACGACTCTCGGTATGCATGGCTACTCAAAAATGACGTCGGCCTCGAAAAATAACCTCAAACGGCCTCAAAATCCAACATCGGCACCCATAGGGGCAAAATCGTAATTTTTCAACCCCGGACTGAAATTTCAATTTTTATCCGTACTAACTCCAAATGTGTGTGTGTCCAGCGTAATATGACGTCAGATTTCTAAAAATGGTCTATTAAGTTTTCGAAAATCGATACCGAAATCCAAGCCCAATTTTGCGAATAAAACTCGCTAAACTTTCAATTTCAGGGTCTTTCACTAACGGGTGGCCATTTAGAAGTTACGCGTATCGACCTAGGGCTATCCGTGTCGTAATGGTCTTAGTCATTGAGAGAATGAGAATTCATCACTAGTTCTAGAGGTCCCGATCGTTCGATTTAGGTTCAGGACTGGTTGGCCACGTGTACTTTCAGTCTTGCAAAATCACCTGCGTCCCTATTATACATCGTTGACCTTGGCCAAACCCAATCCATTACCCTTTCGTACGATCGGCCCACGTTGGCCCAGAATATTCCCTCAGCGTCTCTCGTGATCGGTGTCCGTTTCACGATAGGGTCCCCGGTCCACATACCATTTTCTAGTTAGCCCTGCCCCATTGGTTAGTCCCGAGAGTGATTAGCTCTGGGCGAGACTTACTAAAATGAAATGCGAAGTAATATCAGTTTTATTGATCCCGGAATTACATCAAAATTCGGGCTGTTACATTGAATGAAGGAGCATTTGGTGAAAGTAATAGTGTTTGGATAACTCATTTTGATGCACATTTTGTAAAGCAACTTTGAAGCGAAAAGAAAAGGAAAAAGAAAAATAGATCTTGTCAAGCATTGGCAAATCTAGACCACAAGCGAGCATCAATGGCGACAAGAGGTGACCATCGGCCGAGATCACGCGAACCCAAACGAGGCGACCCCTAAGGTCGCATGACCTCGACAAGGTGAAGAGGCTTCACAGGCAATTTGCAACATTGATTCTGTGGTTTTTTGATTTAGAGATTTTCAACATTGAAGATTCACCGGCGACCATCTTGCAGACCATTTAGGCCCTTTGACCGTTCGCAACCTAGGCAATGGTCACCAAGGATGCACGACACTGAGGATGCATGAGGCCAAGGTCATAGTGATTGTGGTCGAAGAGACAGATTTGGGTTGCTCGACCCTCAACCTCAACCTCGACCTCAACCCACAGTAGCCCCGGTGAAGACAACGGCTCGACGGCACTGCAACCCACAACCTCGACGATAGCCGACCTCGACCTGGACCTAAACCTCAACAACGAACCAGCAAGCACAAGGAAGAAGATGAACAATATTTTTTAAGGGCAAAAGTGGAATACACAATTATCAATGAGAACAATATTGGAAAGACAAAAAAAGTCATTAAACCCTCCACAATAGCATTCCAAAAATGCTGAAAGCCCAAGGCAAGTAATGTTAGCATTTGGCCAATACGGTCCCAAAAACACTTACTAAAGACATCATATTTGGCCAATGAGCTTTAAAGGCTCAAAGTCCCTTGGGAAAGCTGAATCAAACAGGTAGTAACGCTAGTAATTTTAGAAGTTTCAAGTCCTCTAGAATTTCATCATCCATTACAGTAGCTGATGCCAAATATTAAGCAATGAAAACAGAGGTAAATTGCACCTGAAAACACATGAAACGACACACCTAACTCAAAACTAGAGTAATAGCTGGTTTGAACTTAAATCACTTGATCATATCTTATCTACGCGATATAACCAATGTAATATATTAGGAAATGACACAAATAGTCCTTGAACTTTGGCCTAATATGCAATGTGATCCTTAAAATTTTAATTTTTTTACTTGAACTTTCAGTCAATGTGCAATGTCGTTCCTGAACTTTTAATTTATTCAATGTGGTACTTGGACTTTTAATACATATTCAATGTAGTTCCTGAAGTGTATAAAAATATTCAATATTGTCCTTCCATTAATTCATATAATATAGGGATTGCATTGAATATGTATAAAAAGTTCAAGAAGTATATTGAACAAATTAAAAATTCAAGGACTTCATTGCATATTGAGTTAAAGTTCATGGACCACATTGAACAAATTGAAAGTTTAAGGATCGTATTGCACATTGGGTAAAAGTTAACGGATCATTTATGTCATTATCCTGAATATATTCTATTCGGGTTAATTCCTTTAAAATGCATCAACTTTAGTTCCAATCCCAATTCTGACTCGAATTTTTTCTGTATAATAAAAAATTATCAACTTTCACTTCATACTCAAATCTAGCTCATATTAGTTGTCCATCCACCAACCGTTAAAAGTATAAGGTGTCAATTCCACGTCATTTTCTTTTCCAAATTAGAATTATATATCTATTTTTCTTTTCTTTTTTTCCTTTCTTTTCTTCTTTCTCCTTTTTTCTTCCTTTCTTCTTCTTCTTCCTTACACTTCCGCCATGCGAGACCACCATCACAACTCAACCCCGTATGGTGCCCTTTTGGGTGCTGCCGCCAATGGGGATGTTGCGGAGGGCGCTGCCTTTAGTCCAATAGCGACAATAGCTCTTGCAGAAGTGGTGCCACTGAAAGAGTTTGTAATTATTGTAGTTGCAGAACTTGGTTTTGGTGGAATTGCAGCAAGGGAATTTCAGTTGTTCTTGCTCTGGGAATTGGGGCCTCATTGTGGCCGAAACATTAATGATGGGTCTTGGTGCATTTTTTTCACCTCCTTTTTTGAGTGTGACTTACCAAAGAAAAGTTAAAGGTCCGTGTTAGCGATATTAGGATATCTACATGATTCTACATATCTCTCAGGATTATGCATATATCTCCTTTGATAATGCATATACTTAATTGATTATATTTGGTATTATGTTTATCTTGTTACCTCAATAGTTATCCATTAAAGCCTATAAATAGGCTTATGTACTATTTACCAATATATATATGGAGAAGGACACTGAAAGTGTCAAAAGTTATGTACGACACTCACTTTAATGCTAAATGTTTTTTTTAATCACTTAAGTGCCACTTTTAAAAAAAAAACGATCATTTAAGTGTCAACTCCAATCTGGGTCGCTAGAAGTCTGACGTGGCCATATTTTATTAATTTCTTAGTCCTACATGGCTCATCGGCGTGCCTAGTCAGCATATAACTCATAAACGAAATCTTCTTAAAATTGTAAATAGCAATCATTTGAGTGCCAAATTTTGTTTAAAATGATCACTTAAATGCCAGTGGTTGTTAAAAAACGATCACTTTAGTGTTAATGGGATTGTGTGACATCGTTTTGGACATCCACGTGGACTGGATTTTTTTAAAAATTATGCCAAGTCATATTAAAATTTTTTATTATAAATGTCACGTAGTCAATTTGGCCGAAATTGGCACTTAAATGATCTTTTTTCTTTCCGATTTGGTACTTAAGTAATCCAAAAAAAAATTTGATGTTAAAGTGATCGTCATATACAACTTTTGGCACTTCTAGTGTTCTTCTCCCCATATATATAAATTTCGCAATTTTCTCTTTCATTTTATTATTCTCAACTTGGTATCAGATCCTCCTTTCCTAAGGAAAATCCCAGTGCGTCGGGTGCACCCCAAAAATTTACCCCATTCTATTTTTCCACTTTATTATTCTCAACTTCGCAAAATAAATCCATCCAGCCGACAATGTTCTGACAAAGGCCTAATTCACGCCTAGCCAAGCACCACAGTGTGGTCATGTTATGACATAAGCGATGCGTTGCCAGCTTTTCTTTTTCACAAAGGTATTTTCAACGCCGCGAAGACGTGTCTTCGCACGGTAACGTTCACTCAGCAAAGCCTGGCTTATTTCACTTGCTATAACCAAGCACTGTATCAACTACGTTTGTTCAGTATTGTTCCTACAGTAAAGTCGACTGCAAAGGACACATGCTGTTCAGCTCCAACAGCAAAGTCGACCGCAAAGGGCGCATGATTTTGGCCTCTAATTCTTGACTTTTCACTTCTCGTTTTGAGAAGCCGGCACCACCACTGAAATCGCTACCGTCAAACGATCAACATATTGAAATCTTGTTGTCAACGGAACCCTGGAGCCATTGCACGTGCCACCATGCGCCCGCATCGCCTCGGATCCGTTAAGCTCATTTTAATCGAACATTTTGTGACATTGTTCAGATTATCTTTCAAACACAAGTTGATTTGTTCCAACTCACTTCATGTTTGAGGGGAGATGTTAGCGAAATTAGGCTATCTACTTGAATCTACATATTTCTCAAGATTATGCATATATTTCCTTTGATAGTGTACATTCTTGATTGATTATATTTGGTGTTATGTTTATCTTGTTACCTTAAATAGTTATCCAATAAAGCTTTTAAATAGGCTCATGTACTATTTATCAATATATATATATATATATATCAAAATATACAGAAATTACACAATTCTCTCTTTCGCTTTATTATTCTCATCTGTCTGAGATTTTTGGGGATTGAAAATGGTCAAAATCAGTGATTTTAATAAAAAAAAAGATTTGACTTGGAGAGTGAATTTATGAGTTAGAGCTCCAAGTGCATGTGCGGAGCTTAATCTGGCTCAGCTTAAGAGGAGAGATTACCTCAAATGTGAGATCGTGCGCCTCGATCGCTTGCGGCAACCTCCATTAATGGACATTTCCCATAGGGCACAGGGTGAGTAAAAGAGAAGAGCTTGAGCTCATTTGGCCGTAGCTTAAACACGGAACAGGTCTGCAAAGCTTCAGAGATGGCTGAGCAAAGGTGGTGGCCAACAAAATGACTTCTTGAAGCTTTAAAACTAGAACCCAAAATAAGGGTCTTGGCCGAGCTCGCCGAAGATGATTCTAACAACTGCCAACCATCGCAGAAGGTTTATCGAAGGTTGTGGCACAGCATTAGAGGTCTAGGTGGTGAAGGTTGAGTGTCGGTGAAGCTATGGTCGAGGGAGTTCCTGTGAAGAAGATAAACAGTGAGTCGTTCACACAGTTTATCCATGGCGAAAGTGAAAGGAAGAAAAAAAGGGAAAAAGAAAACTCGAAAATATCAATCGAAGCAAACATGAAAAAGAAAGATAATGGGAAAAGTGCCAAAAAAGTCATAAACCTTTCGTATTAGTGTCAATTTAGTCCTAAACCTTTTTTTTGTGCGAATTCAATCATAAACCTTTTGCATTTGTGCCAATTTAGTCCTAAACAATTTTTTGGTACCAATTCAATCTTAAATCTTTTGCATTGATGTCAATTCAGTCCTAAAAATTTTATATTTGTGCCAATTTTGCTGGCGAGGTCGCGGCCTCCGGCGAGGGCTCGAGCCTCGCCTGCAGCTGGGCGAGGCTTGACCTCGCCAGATCTAGCGAGGTAGAGCCTCACCGGTGACTAGGCGAGGCCCGACCTTGCTAGATCTGGTGAGGTAGAGCCTCACTGGCGACTGGGCAAGGCCCGACCTCACCAGATCCAGCGAGGTCCAGCCTCCCCTTACCAACCTCTGGCCTTTGGCTAGTCGCCGGTTCGGCAATCGGCTGGAGGAAGGAGAGAGGGGAGGCAAAAAAAAAATAAAATAGAAAAAAATAAAAAAATAATATAAAAATTAATTAAAATATTAAAAATTATTCATGTTAGTGCTGGTGACTAGCCGGCCAGCGTCCATGTTAGAAAAATTCGACAAAAATTGGGCGAAAGGACTGAATTAGCATAAAGAAAAAAGGTTTAAGACTGAATTGGCACCAATGCAAAAGGTTTAGGATTGAATTTGCACAAAAAAAAAGTTTAGGACTAAGTGGCACCAATTTAAAAGGTTTATGATTAAATTGGCATCAAAAAAAGGTTTAGGACTAAATTGACACCAATGCCAAAGGTTTATGACTTTTTTGGCACTTTTCCCGAAAGATAACACATGGATGACACGGCACACTTTTAACTGTAAAATTGGATTGAAAGTTAACGGAGCCGGAATCGCTTCTTTTAACTATAAAATTGCAAAAGTGAGAGAGTGATAGTGTAGAGAAGAACGAAGGAGCTCATGCATTCACGTGCCACTCCATCAAATTTGAGACGGAAAAAATGTTAGTAAAGTCATACACCTTTTATATTGATATTAATTGAGTCATAAGCCTTTTTTTTGTGCTAATTGAATCCTAAATATTTTGTCTTTGTACCAATTTAGTTATTTCAGTTAATTTTGGTTGGATTTTGCTAACATGGATGCCAGCGACCGGCATTGACATGTACAACTTTTTAAATATTTTAATATTTTTTTGAATTTTGAATTTTTTTTTCTTTTCTTTACCTTTTTCTTTCCTCCCCTCCCTCTTCCTCTAGTCGGACTAGCCAGAGGTTAGCAAGCCATGCCGACCATTGGCAAGGCTTGCCCTAGCCGGATGGCTATGAGAGCAACCTTGCGCTGGGCTGGTGAGGTTCGCCATTGTCGAATTCAGTGAGGATCGAGCCTCGCCGACCATGGGTGAGGCTCGACCTTGCCTAATTCGACGAAGTCGTGCCTCGCCCAGCCACCAGCAAGGTTTTAGCCCTCGCTAGAGGCCGCAAGGGTGAAGGCTACAACCTCTGGCAAGGGTCGATGAGCCTCGCTATGGCTGTACGAGGCTCGATCTCGCTAGATCCGGCGAGGTCACGCCTCGCCCAGCCGCCAACGTGGCTCCAGTTGTCACATCCCGATTTTTGGGCCTGGGAAGCCGCAGGTAAATTGTAATATCCTCAATTTCAGTCCCTGAGAAATGGCTATGGTATAAGTTTGGCGGTTTTCCAATCAGAACTAAACTGTTTTCTCTTGTTTTGGAAAACCTAGTTTTCGGATCATTTGTACCCTTTCGATTTGTTATTTTTGGGGAGACATTTGTGATCCGAAATTCCGAATGATTTCTTCTGGAAAGTTGTTCCAAACATTTTGAATTTTTACGTGATTTAATTTCAGAATTTTTGGAGTTGATATGAGTGGTACGATGGCCTAATTTTCAGACTATGTGAAACTGCCCGGAATGGGTATTTTGGTGATGTTTACACCGTCTTGATTTTCTACAAGTTTTTCTGGGCCGAGTTTGGAAAAGTTTCCTTCACGAAAGTTGTTGAGAACTTCCTTTTCTATAACGTGTGTAAATTTGGGAATTTTCTGAGATGATTTGCATGCTGGACAGAGCTTATTTTGAGAAACAAAAATGCTGTTCCAGTGAACTGTTTTTGGGCTGTTTTTGAGTGACTGAAACTGGTGCTTACAGAGAGAATTAGATTTTGTACTCTTCACGAAAAATGTTTATTAAGGTCTTGTTTATGACATATCCGAAGTTGAGAATTTTCGGAGTTCATTTACTATAATTTTAAGCCCGATTTCGTGAACAGTGCAAAATTGTTCGGTTTTGTCAGATTGCAAAGATTTAGCATTTTCTATATAAAAACGTTGGAATTTGGACTTGGTGTCTTCTGGTGATTTAAAGTACACATTCCGAGCTTTCAAATGATATATTTTATACTTTGATCGGAGTTCAGACCAGAGGAAAACGAAATAGAGAAGCAAGCTTGAAAATGATTGGTTAAGGATGAAGCTTGTTCAAGAAGCCTCATTAATTAGTCTTGACTTTGGAGTCCTTGTCATGATGACATGCATTTATGAAGCCATTAATGAAAGTTGGACTTTGGAGGCCATCCTCATCATGACTTGTATTAATTGCTTAGACTTTGGTAGTCCTTCATGATGACATGCATTAATGGCTTGCATTTATGATTCTTGACTTTGATGGCCTTCATGATGGCTTGTGAGGTCAGCGCTTACCTCATTGCCCCGATGACCTAAGCGCTTACCTCATCCCTTACTTTGGCCCCAAGTTTCCCCTCCCTATAAATAGAGAGAAGGGCCATTCGGCCAAGGGAGAGAGAAGGAGAGAGAGAAAGAGAAATGGAAATAGAAAGAGAGAAAACCAAGAGAGAGAAAGATGAGGGAAAGAAAAGAAAGGGATCGACACCGTGAATTGCCGAGAGCCCTAGGCCGTTGTCTTTCCTGTCCATTTTCGACTCTCTAGTTCTTGTTTTAGATAGGGTAAGTAAACTTCCTAAATATCGGGAAAGGAAGTTGTGATGCATTGTGACACGGTTTGCTTGGACCGTTTCTCAGTCATTTGGTTGATTGTGGTTGGTTCATTTCTTGATTTAATCATGTTTCGTGTTCGAAGTTTGTTTTAGAGGTAGAATCGAGATTTGACTGGTAAAGTGCACATGTTATAGCCATGTTTGGTGTTCTCTTGTATGAACTTTGCTATTGATCTGCCATTGATGCGGGTGCGGTAAGGGCCGACTTGTGCTAACGGCGATCCCCTCGTCCTCGCTTGGTATTAGTAGGTTTACTTACTGGGTCTCCTCGACTCACCCCCCATTTTCCCACCCTCAGGTACATAGGATGGTCGAACGGACGGCGGCGTCAGGAGGAGTTCGAGCCGTGTTGCAGTTCGGGAAAAGCGAGGAGCGAGAAGTCATAGTGGGGATAGGAAAACCCAAACCACAAGTTTATTGTGTGTAAATGACTATGAAAATATGTGTTATTTGCCGTGGCCCGAAGGGCTTATTAAAACATATTTGCATGCACTGTAATAATAAGGTTTGCTCATGATGCTTGTCTTAATCCCGCTGTTGTTGTTATTGTGATTGTCCCGAGTATGCTTCCGCGTGTGTTTAATTAAAAAGAATAATGAACGGGACGTCACGTTAATGGCCCCGAGGTACGGGGCGTCACACCAGCCCTCGCCAAATTCGGCGAGGCCGATGAGGTCGAGCCTCACCTAGTTGATGGCGAGGCTCACTCAGCCCTTGCTAGATTTGGCAAGGTCGTGCCTCGCCCAGCCACCGACGAGTCTCTAGCCCTCGCCAGAGGCTGCGAGGGTGAACCTCTGGCAAGGGCCGGGTGAGCCTCGCCGTCAACTGGGCGAGGCTCAACCTCGTCGACCTCACCAGATCTAGCAAGGTCGAACCTTGCCCAGCCATGGCAAGGCTCACCTTCATCGTCACTAGCGAGGGCAAGCCTACTTTGTTGGCTTTTGGCCTCTAACCGGCCGCCAATCCAGTGACTGGTTGGAGGAAGAGGGAGGGAAGGGAAAAAAAATAATTACAAATTTAAAAATATATTAAAATAGTATTAAAAGTTGTAACAGTGACAGGTGAGACCTCGCCGGCCTTCGGATGAGCAGAATAGCCACGCGGTTTTGCGACGGAACCGTTTTTCCGTCGCAAATTTGCGACGGAACCGTTTTTTCGTCGCAAATTTGCGACGGATAATTGAAAAGTACGTCGCAAATTTGCGACGGAGATACGTTTCCGTCGCAAATTTGCGACGGATAGTATTTCCGTCGCAAATTTGCGACGGAACCATTTTTTTCCGTCGCAAATTTACGATGGAACAGTTTTTGTCCGTCGCAAATTTGCGACGGAACAGTTTTTGTCCGTCGCAAATTTGCGACGGAACAGTTTTTGTCCGTCGCAAATTTGCGACGGAACAGTTTTTGTCCGTCGCAAATTTGCGACGGAACAGTTTTTGTCCGTCGCAAATTTGCGACGGAGTGCGGTTTCCGTCGCAAAAACCGGTCTCCGTCGCAAATTGCGACGGAGCACAATTTGCGGCCTATCCTATTTTCTGTCACAAATTTACTACGGAATTTTCATTTATTCGTCGCAAATTTGTGAGGGATGAATTCCGTTTCCATCGTTCATTAAAAATTAATAAAAAATATAGATTCTTATGTGATTAATCTTTTCTGGGTTTGTACTTAATTGAAGGTCTCGCAATCCAAGTGGGCTTTGCAATTCTCATCAAATTGATCACTTTGTCCTACCAATATTTCAGTCAAATATTTAGGTAAGTCTTCTTTACATTGTAATTTTTTCTATTTTTGCAATTTCATATTAATTGTTGCCTGACTAAAAAAAATTATAATTTCCAAAATTTTATAGTTTTAATTAAGAACAATAGATATGATATTTTAAATATTTTACCAGAATTTTATATTTTAATACAGACACAATGCAAAGAGAAAGGGCTTGGATGTATAATAAGAACTTACCTGGACGTCAAGGATTAACAGATGAGTTTCGTACTGGGTTGGAACTATTTTTAGACTTTGCTAGTAGTAAATATGAGTTTATGGATGGAAATAAGTTAAGGTGTCCGTGCAAAAAGTGCGGTAATGGTAAATTTCTTGTGTGTGATCAAGTTAGAGAACACCTTACTAGATTTGGGTTTACTCCAAATTATTATAATTGGACTTCCCATGGTGAACCATTTATATCTGATGAAGGATATGAAAGAAGTGACCAATTTTCAGTTAGGGAAGAATGTGGCTATTATGAGCAATTGAACCCATACGAGAGGATGGTGATTGATGCAGCTAGTTATAATTTTGTCCCAGAATCAAATCATGCAAGTACTAGTTTTACTCCTACACGTGAACAAGCGAGTACTAGTCATGCTTCACAATTGGAAGATATAGGAGTAACGGGTTTTGAGGAAAATGTGGATAATGAAACTTTTCAATCTAATCAGTTCTGGGATATGTTGAAAGCAGCAGATGAACCTCTATGGGCAGGTTATGAGGACCACACTAAGTTATCGGTGACAGCCCGATTATTAAATATCAAGGCAGAGCATAATGTGTCTGCGGATTGCTTCAACTCTTTTGTTGAAGTAATGCGGGAATCATTGTCTCGTGATAACAACATGCCAAGTGATTTTTATGATATGAAAAAACTAGTGGAAAACTTAGGGCTTCCGGTTGTAAGAATTGATGTATGTAGTAGGAGTTGTATGCTATATTGGAGAGATGATGAAAATGCAGAATCTTGCAAATTCTGTAGCCAACCTAGGTACAAGATTAATAGGAGGCTGGGTCGTAATCAGAAGCGTAGACCATGCAAGCAAATGTTTTATCTGCCATTAATCCCCAGATTGCAAAGGCTTTATGCGTCTAAAGCCACTGCTGAACACATGACTTGGCATGCAAATCATGAAACAGAAGAAGGTCTAATGTGTCATCCTTCAGATGCGGAGGCATGGCAACATTTTGATAGAACATACCTTGAGTTTGCAATGGAACCTTGGAACATCAGGTTAGGTTTATGTGCCGATGGATTTGCTCTATTTGGGAAAACAGGAAAAAGTTATTCATGCTGGCCAGTTATCTTAACGCCGTACAATCTTCCATCTGGTATGTGCATGAAGACACCTTATATGTTTTTGACATTGATCGTGACAGGGCCGCAAAATCCAAAGAAGTTGATAGATATTTATATGCAACCATTGATTGAGGAGTTATAACGACTATGGGTTGAAGGTGTCCCGACGTATGACGTTTCTACCGATCAAATGTTTGTAATGAAGGCTGCCCTTCTTTGGACGATAAATGACTTTCCAGCTTATGGAATGTTATCTGGATGGAGTACATCTGGGATCTTAGGATGTCCGATATGTTTGGAGAGGTCAAAGTCATTTAGATTAAAACATGGAAAGAAGCCTTGCTATTTTGACTGTCACAGGCAATTTTTGCCGCCAAGTCATCCTTTCAGAAGGAATAAGAAAGAGTTCACCAAGAATAGGACTGAAAGAACGCGTCCACCATTGAGGTTGACCGGCGATCAAATTTGGGAGCGTGTGCAGGACTTTCCAACCGTTGTTGAGAACCCGCATGGCACGACTTTTGCGTACGGAAGTTCACATAAGTGGACAAAACGCAGTATATTTTGGGATCTACCATATTGGAAGGTGCATCTTATTCATCATAATCTTGACGTCAAGCACATAGAAAAGAATGTTTTCGACAATATCATAAATACTGTGATGGATGTCGTTGGAAAAACAAAAGACAACTTGAACGCGAGAAAAGATATGACAGATATTTGCGATCGGCCAATACTAGTTGTGCATGCAAGCAGCAGGGGACCAAAACCGAAAGCAGTTTATACATTGGATAAGGAGCAGATGCGAGTTGTTTGTCAATGGTTGAAATCTGTGCGGTTTCCCGATGGATATGCTTCGAATCTCGGGAGATGTGTTGATTTGAATGAATGCAAGTTGACAGATTTGAAGAGTCATGATTGTCACATTCTGATGGAAAGACTAATTCCAATAGCTTTGAAGGAAGTTCTACCGAACTTTGTATGGGGCGCAATTACAGAATTAAGTAATTTCCTCCATGATATTTGCTCGACAGTGTTAAAAGCATCGCACATGGAGAAACTAGAGAGAGATATTCCAATTATTCTTTGCAACTTAGAAAGGATATTTCCTCCAGCGTTTTTTGATTCGATGGAGCATCTGTTAGTTCACTTGCTTTATGAGGCCAAAGTTGCAGGTCCCGTCCAATTTCGATGGATGTATCCATTTGAGAGGTAATATTTTTTTTTAAATACAGTTCCAATTAGTTTATTATATAATATGTTCCGATAAGCTTCTTTCTATTTCAACTAGATTCTTATATCATTTGAAGAAAAAAGTGAAGAATAAGGCACGTGTTGAAGCTTCAATTTGTAATGCATATATTGTGGAAGAAGTGACAACATTTGCATCATACTATTTTGAGCCGCACGTTCAGTGCAAGAGCCGGAGAGCAGGCAGAAATGATGAGGGCCCCATTGATCCTAATTGCACGGCATTCTCTATTTTCAATTATCTGGGTCGACCATGCGGCGCATGTCGACCCAGATACTTATCAGGCGAAGAATTTCATGCAGCCCATACTTATATTTTACTGAACTGCCCAGAAGTCGAGCCATACTTCAAGTAAGTGTAAATTTGCAAATATATGTTTTGCGTGTCAAATATTTTCTAATAATAATATGATTTTTAATATTAGGATTTTCCAAACTTCAATGGCTGGACTACAACCAAATGAGTTTGACCGTTTGTGCGATGAACAATTTGCAGCATGGTTCAAGACATATGTAAGTTGCCTATGGATCAAAACCAAGTTATTAAAATTATATACATTATACATCATTTAGTAAAATATATATTATTGACTTTACATGTGTAACTCTAGGTTCACAGTAATTATGATGAATTTGGAGGGCAAGGATTGCTATATTATCTATCATGGGGTCCACAGTTAGAAGTTCGAAGTTGGCCAGCATATTTCATAAATGGATATAATTTTCATACTCAAGAATACGGAATGGGAAAATCCACAATGAATAGTGGTGTGTCTGTTCGGTCATCCAATGGTGACAGTTGGAAAGATGATTTTTATGGCTTGTTGGATGAAATCATAGAGATAGAGTATCCTGGACCATTAATGATGCGGGTTGTGTTATTTAAGTGCACGTGGTTCGATCCCATCAAAGGAATGAAGGTGCATACGAAGTTCAATTTGATTGAAATAAATCACAAGAAAAGGTATATGAAGTATGAACCATTTGTCTTGGCACAACAAGCAATTCAAGTATGTTATGCATCATTTCCTAGTTTGAAACGTGACAAAGCTGATTGGTGGGCTGTATGTAAAATCAAAGCACGGAGGAAAATCGAGGAACACTGGAAGGATAGAGCCTACCAACAAGAGGAAGTGTGTAACACGGTTGAAATTGAGGAATATAACATACCAACTTTACGAGATCCATTTGGAGCAATGATAGATGTGGATCCAACTGAAATTTGCGAATTAAATGTACAAGAATATTCTGAATCTGATTTTCAGACAGATTCAGAAGACGAGGACGAAGACGAAGACGAAGATGAAGACGAAGATGAAGATTAAAATTTTTGTCACAACACACTACAGATGTGTAATTATTAATGCTACAAGTGCTATTTTTTATGTTGTCATCATTATTGTTATTGTCGATTATTCTTTATATTTTAATTTATCGTCAGAAATTTTGTCCCTAAATGCCCACAAGTCAAATATTATTCACGTGCCGTAACATTTCCGATATTTCAATTTCCATTGCAAAATTTGAGATGCCAAAATTTTGGACTAAAAAAAAGACGTAGCAAATTTAGGACCCTAATCAATGAGACGCTAAAATTTTTGACAGAAAAAGACATCACAAATTTACAACGATAATTTAGTCTATGCAAAATTGCGAAGGACTCGCAACCTGTCCGTAACAAATTTTGTTAGGGAATATTTACCGGTAAAAATTTACGCTGAACTCAGATTTGTCAATTGCAAATTTTGAAAATTTTTAGCCGTCGCAACAATTATACCTGACCGTCGCAAATTTGCGACGGATCTATGTATGTCCGTCGCAAATTTGCGACGGACTTGCGTGGCCGTCGCAAATTTGCGACGGACATACACAGATCCGTCGCAAAAATTTGCGACGGACATACATAGATCCGTCGCAAAATTTGCGACGGACGTGTTTTGTTCCGTCGCAAATTTTGCGATGGACAGACAAATGTCCGTCGCAAATTTTACGACCGAACAACAAACGTCCGTCGCAAAATATTTGCGACGGACATACAGACGTCCGTCGCACCCTTGCGACGGACATCAAGACGTCCGTCGCACCCTTGCGACGGACATCAAGACGTCCGTCGCAAATTTGCGACGGAGATCAAGACGTCCGTCGCAAATTTGCGACCGTCGAAAATTTGCGCGGGAATTTAAACCGTGCGAAATTTGCGACGGAGAAGACAAGTCCGTCGCAAATTTGCGACGGACCACTGAGTCCGTCGCAAATTTGTCGGTGAAATATTTGCGACGGACCACTGCGTCCGTCGCAAATTTGCGACGGACTTTGCATGTCCGTCGCAAATTTGCGACGGAATTAGGAGGTCCGTCGCAAATTTGCGACGGACACGCAAAGTCCGTCGCAAATTGTCGCGATTTATCTCCTCGCGACTCAGATCTGGTTTTGCTTGCCCACCCGACTCTCGCCCACCCCCGACTCTCGTCCGTCGCCGTCGCAGTCGCCGCCCAGGCGTCCCGCCTCGCCGCCGCCGTCGCAGCTCCGCCGCCCTCGCCCTCTCGCCCGTCGCCGGTGTCTCTCGCGCCGACCTCCGCCCAGCCCCGCCCCGCAGCCCCCCACCTGTCGCCCGCCCCTCGCCGGTCGCGCCGTCGCCCCCGCCCCCTCGTCGCCCCCGCCCCCCACCCCGCCCCCGCCGTCTCCCCTCGCCCTCGTCGCCCCCGCCCCCGGCCCCGCCGTCTCCCCTCGCCCTCGTCGCCCCCGCCCTCGTCGCCCCGCCCCCGGACCCGCCGTCTCCCCTCGCCCCGCCCCCGCCCCCGCCGTCGCTGTCGCCCCCGCCCTCGCCCCCTTCGCCCTCGCCGCCGGCCAGCAGCAGCCGCCGCCTCCCCCCGGCCCGCGCCCCGGCCCCGCCGTGTCCCGTCGCCCGAGCCCCCGCCCCTCCTCACCCCCGCCCTCGCCCCCGCCCTCGCCCTCGCCGCCGGCCAGCCGCCTCCGCCGCCGCCGCCGTCGTCACCACCGCCCCGGCGGCCGCCGCCACCGTCGCCCCCGTCGTCACCACCGCCTCGTCGGCAAGCCGCCGCCGCCACCATCGTCACCGCCGCCCCGCCGGCCAGCCGCCGCCCTCGCCGTCACCCACGCCCGGGACCGTCATTGTCCATAAGACAAGGTTTTGTTGTCCTTAAACTAAGTAGGTCTATTTTCTAATCCGTAGTTAGTATATTTAGGTAATTAGTCGGATTTAGTTACGGATTATTTAGGATTACTTTTGATCGGCTAAATTACGGGTCGATTTCAGGATTGCATATGACTTTGATCGATGGTCGACTGGTTAATTTGTTTATTAGGTTGATGATTAAGCGTTAAATGACGATAGGATAATTGATTAAACGTTTTCGCAGAAAATACTTGAAAATTAAATAATTTTATAAAAAATTATGGAAAATTAAAAAAAACGGTAAATACTTACAACATATATGAAATTTGACCATAAAAGTTTTTTAAACTTTTTAACAAACTAAAATTTCATCATATCACAAAATTGCAAAAATTATTAGTGCCAACCCATTTTCAATTAAATTTACATTTTTTAACGTTCCGGCAAAAAACTTATTAAAAAATTTAAAATTTCCATAACATGATAACATGCTTAACATAAATGTGATCACTCATTATGAGGGAAATTTTTCTTTGTGAAGAAAAAGTAAAAAAAATTAAAATTTAAAAAATGCACAGAATTGCCTAGAAAACATATGGTCATCAACTTGCGATTAAATTTAAATTTCTTTAGATGGCAAAAAAAATTAGAATTTAAAAATTTCCAAAATTTCACGAAATGGTTTATAATACCTGTGGCCACCCACTTTTAGTTATATTTAATTTTTGTAACCTGCCTTAAAAATTGTAAAAATAAAGAATGACTAAAATTTGGAAAACTATACCTAATAGTTTAGACGACTTGTGGCCACCCAATTTTAGTATGGAATTTTTTTTTTCACAAGAAAAAATTTATATTAAAATTAATAAGATAAAAATTCTTAAAATTTCAAAACTTTACAGAATGTCTTAGAATATCGGTGGCTACCAACTTTTAGTGAAATTTTTTTTTACCTCCAAAAAAAATTTTAAGAATAACAATAATAATTTATTTCTTACAAAACTTTATAGAATGATTTAGAATATTTGTGGCCACTCACTTTCAGTGAAATATAGATTTTTGTACGTGGTAAAAAAATTAATGAAAATGGACACACTACATATAGTGATGTTTGATACCTGTGGCCACCCATATCGTGCTCATACATTGATGTTTCATATGAAAATGAATGGAATTCATAATATATTTATTTGTAGGAAATTACACGTCATAAGCACTCGACATTGGCTCATTTGAAGGAAATATTTTCTCAGTCTTTTCATCAAAATGGTAAGTTTCGTCATGTACATCATTATGTGTTCGTAATACGTGTCAATAGTTCTTTACATATTCGTATAACCTTCCTACTTGTCAGTTTAAACATGGAGGATTTATGTCTAGAAGACGAGGCTCTTCCTCGTCCTCGTCCTCATCCCCGTCCCTTTCCTCTTCTCATGTCCCGGCATTGAACCCTCAACCACAATATGGTCCGTCACAATATGAGCACGTTGGCCCTTCCTCCCACAATCAACAACGTGTTACAGGACTTTACCACATGCCAACTGAACATTCTCCAGTTCAATCTCCTGTAGCTCCCCCTCCTTCCGTTCCACCCCATTATTCGGCGGAACAATCGAATATTGACGGAAACAGAGGGCAAGAAGATAACCGATTTTTTATATGTCCATGTGGAGATTCGTAAGTACTTCATTTTTATTTTAGTATATGTCATATTTAAGGCTTTAAATATTGATGTTAACTGAATTATCCATGTTGCACAATATTTGTATAAATGCAGATTCACGGATGCTACGTCTGTTGTGAGAGAATTGAACAAAATAGTCAGAAACTTCTGGATGGGAGAGTATCTTAATTACAGAAGTGTTCCACAAGAAGTAAAAGAAATGTGGTGGAATGAGTTCAAGGTACGTTGTACATATTTTATTTTCTCAAAAATTAAGTTTGGTGTAGTATATTGATGGTCAAGAATGATGTAAAGGGACCAGAGCAACTTTGTAGTTTTCGATATCTAAAGGATCAAATATTTTTCCCGACATGAACTTTACAAAATCTGTCTATATGTGTTTGGTGCATGGTTATGGATATGTGATCATCATAGTAATTTTCAATTTGTGTTTTTATTTATTGCAGCGGAAGTTCACGTGGGACGAAACAGAAGACAATGAAGTGAGACGAATTTTCGATAAAAAAATAAGTGATTTTATGCGAAATGTCATGAATAGAGCGAAGAGCAAGCAAGCGAAGCCGTCTTTTTTTACAGCTGACAATTGGGTGGCAATTAACACATTTTGGGCATCTGAACAGAGTCGGCAACTCTGTGAGCAGAATAAGAAGAATCGATCTTCTAGTTCTAGTGATGGGTCAGCCACATATGCTGGGGGCTCTATCAACATTGCGGAGCATCGCAAACGACTGGTAAGTCTGTTAAATGACTTATAAGTTAATTTAATTCAGTTACTCAACTTTACATTTTGTAGGCACATGAATTGGGGACGGAACCGACATTTGTAGCTACATTTGAACGCACATTCCAAAAGAAAGATAAGACATGGACTGGCGATCGAGCAAAAGCTGTTAAGGTATGTAAGGTTATACTTTGACTTATATGTAAACTATAATGCAAAACCGTTAATGCTTTCAATATATATATATATATATATATATATATAGTGATTTTATTTTCATTTACATTGTTAATGTAGGAAAAATATGATGATCTGTTAATTGGTGCAAGTGGTAGTGCTAGTGGTAGTGATGATTGTCCTGAGTCCCGGCCACTAGTTGATAATATGGCATTATGGATGGAGGCATCGGGTGGGCCAAAAAAAGGGAAAATATTTGGGCTGGGATCGTTGTCAAGGATATACATGCTGAATAAGCCTGGAAGTTCATCAGCCGCTGGGACTGGTCGAAGGAAGTCACGAGTGGAGGAGCAATTGAACCAAGAAGTGGATCGTCTGAATAATTTACTTTTTAAGAAGGATGAACGAATATATAACTTGGAAGAACAAGTGAGAGCGATTATGGAACACCTTAACCTCCAATGCAATGTCGGGCCTCCTGTACCTCCAGCCAATCCAATAGGTGATGACCAACACATTGATGCCGAGAATGCTGATGCTGATGATGATGATTTTCTCCTGTCACGCCCCGCACTTCTCGGTGCGCCACATCCCTCGCAGAGGTCGATTCGTATGCGACGTCCCAGGACGCGTCGCCGACCCAAACTCAACACAGAGAATTAAAACACATGCGGAAGCAATTAAAACCACCCGTACAAAGATAAACGTATAACTCAGGGTATCCACTGAAATTAATACTTGTACTAGTACTGAGAGTCATAAACAATATTCATTTACATCCCCAAATACCAAAAATCAAAAACGATTCAAGGCCACTACAACTAGCCGGGGGCTTCTCCCAAAAATTGCATCAGCACACCTGTCATCCTCAAGGCCGGGGATCTGAAAAGTCGGTTTTACAACAACCGTGAGAATAAATCTCAGCGAGTAATTCCCTAAACCTAAACTAGGCTAACATGCACCTCCTGACAAGTACTAAACAGCACATAATACACACAAAACTGATTCAGGCCCTCAGGCCTAAATCTAACACCACTAGACCCTGCAGGTTAGGCGTCAAATCAACAAAAGCAGCCACGCGACAGAATATAGTCACAGCACATACACGTGCATTTCTATGTCACAACGCATGTTATGCATATGCTAGTGCTCGCACTCATGCTCATACCTCATCAATGCAATATCGCACACTTGCACACTAGCACACAGCCATTCTCAATTTCTTCTCCGACCCGCTTTAAACGCATCAGGTCCGACCCGCGTAAAACGCATCAGGTCCACACTGGCACACTTGCCCAATTTATTATTATTACGACTCGAGTCATCAATTTTCACGGCCCGGTGCGTCTAGCCTGCTTCAAAGTGCATGAGGCGCAGCAACCGATCTGGCCTAGTGTCTCTAGCCTGCTTCAAAGTGCATGAGGCGCAACACTGATCTCCTTGCGAACCAGAGCCTGCTTCAAATTGCATGAGGATGGTCGCCTTCCGGACGTACCGGGCATCGTCCTGCTTCAAAGTGCATGAGGACGGTATCGACCCGAAGGTCACGACCCGTAGGTCCTTAGGTGATCACACAACTCATTATTATTTGGACCCCGCGTAAAACGCATCAGGGCATTTTAAGTGATCACCACACACATGTCATTCGAGCACGCTCGTATATGCACATGTCGTGCCAATGCACGAGATGCACATTCATGGTTATTCATTCACACTTGGGCATTCACATGCGCGAATCACAATGTAACAAGCTCAACTTGCACCGCGCATATTCAATTCCATAGATCAACGTGCCCACTCAGACAATCACTTTCAATTCAACCATGGCATCAACTTAACACGCAATTCATGCACAAAATTCACACAACCAAGTCAACGAATTTCACGCATTAGGGGCCCGCCACGCTATTCCACTCCCAACCACGCTAAACACGTTACATGGCATCATCAAATTAACCACAACTACGGCTCAATTAGCCAGTCAATTGTACGAAGCGATCATTCTCGATAATTGCCCAATTAAACCCCAAATTGATCGCACTTCACCTAAATCAAATCCATCATGGCTAGTCACTATACCACCAATTCTAGGCCAATGGTTGTCATCAAGATGCTCAATTATACTCCTCAAATATTATTCCAATTGACCACCACAAAATTAAAATATGACGTGCAATATAATCCACATATTAAATCCAAACAATCTCGAACTCGGCCCGATTTAGTCCAAACCGACCAGCCCATTCATGGCGCCTCTCAGGCCACTAATCCTCCACTAATTAATCATAGTAATCCACCAAATCGACCGCAATCAAAATCCCTAATCAATTCCACAATTTAACCCCTAAATAACCCTAATCAACCCCTAAACCCGTCTAGAAATGTAAATTAGCCTAATTAGGGTTTAGGGTTGTACTCACCGGGTGTCCTACGCGTAAAACGGGCCGGACGGACCGATTCGGGCTCGGGTGAACAGTACCCGCCGGAACAGTGTCGGCCGGAACAGTAACCGGCCGGAACAGTGACCGGCCGGACTGTTCGGGGGCGGGAATGGCGGCGACGAGGCGGGCTTGGGGCGGCTCGGCGAGGCTGGGCGACTGGCCGGTCGACCGGGGCAGCGGCCGGCAGCGGCGACGACTCCGGCGGTGGCTCCGGCGCTCCGGCGAGGCCTTCCACGGCCGAACCAGGGAGAGAGGGGGAGAGAGAGCAGCCGGGAGAGAGAGCTGGGGGAAAGTGAGGCTGAGGTGGGGTGGGTAAGGCCGTCGGGGACCGACCGGCGGTGGGCGGAGCGGCGGCGACGGCCGGGGCGGCTGGGGCGACGGCAGGCGCGGCGAGCTTGCTGTTCGCGTGCACCGGGAGAGGGAAGGAGCGGACGGGGCGGCGGCCAGCGCGGCGGAGGCCGGCGAGGCGACGGCGGCTGTCGGAACGGCCGAGGGGACGGCGGCGACGGCCAGGCACGGCCGGGGGCAGCGACGGGCGGCGAGCCGCGGCGGCGAGCTCGCGCCGCGCGTGCGCCTCGCTGCTGCGCGCGCGCCTCGCGGGCCGGCCGGTGACGGCAACGGTCGACGCGGCTAGGGCGACGGCGGCGACGGCGAGCAGCGGCGGCTCCGGCGGCGGCGGGCGGAGCTGGACGGGCGGCTGCGCGGTGGTCGGCGAACGGAGCAGAAGCAGAAGCAGGTCGGGAAGCAGCGAAGGAGGAAGGGGGAGGAGAGAAAAAGGAAAAGAAAAGAAAAGAGGAAAAGAAAGAGGAGAGAGAGAGTAGGTGGGGGAGGGGACATTACCGGATGGGACAGGGGGGCGCGCGGGAAGGGGATCCGAGGGAAGAGAGAGAGAGAGAGAGAGAGAGAGAGAGAAATTTTAAAACAAATTTGAACGAAATCAAATATTAAACACAAACCGGGGGTCCAATTTAAAAACCGAAAGTTACTCACTAACCCCGAGTGAACCTCGCAACTAAAAAGGGACAAAGGCCAAGTTAACTGAACTAAAATTTTCCGAGGGAGGTCTACTAGTCCAAATTTGCACCTGGTCAAAACTCACAATTTTTCCACTATTCCTGATAATTTCAATACCGGCTACACTAATATGGACACCGTCCAATTTATTACGTCCTGAAACTCCCGAAAATCGACTGCCAAGTTCAGGGTCTAAATAACGACAAAAATTTGATCGAGTGCGATTCTAGCGAAATCTCTGGTTGAAAATAATAACCGAGAGTGATCAGTTCTCGGGCGAGATTTTACTATAAGCACACTGACAAATTATGCATTTTATAAACCCCAAAAATTGGATTAAAAATTCGGGATGTTACATCTCCGGTCTCCCTAGTTAAAATTTTGGGTAAGCTTGCTTCATAATCTTGGTTTTTCATAATTTCACTCATATTCATATGTAAGAACATTTATGTTCGTCCTGAAACGTATTTTTGTTATTTTTGTTACATTCTGGACTGATTTTTGTATCGACATTTCCTCAGGTCTTGACGAAGGTAACTACTTTTGGTGTCCTGCCAGCGTACCAAAGCCGCCTCTTCTTCTGTATGGTTTTTTTGCGTCTTCTATGGTTGTCCTGTCTCTTAGTTTATGTTTTGAATGTATTGTAATATTGGATATCAACTAGCATTATGTCAGACTTTATAACTTTCATTATGTTATTTATTTCAATTATATGTCATTGTGGCTGATTTGTCAGAATTTATGGTTTGTTCGTTTTTCTGTTTCAATTATATGTCATTGTCTCTTTTGATTGATATGAACAATAATTTGTGGTCGAAATGATGCAAAAATAATGACAAATATTTTAAGCCAAATTTTGCTATTATTAAAGTTTTTCGCAAACTTGCGACGAAATTCGCGACGAATTTTTCGACGAAATTCGCGACAAATTTTCCGATGATTTTGCGACCAATTTTGTACCGAAATAAATTAGCGACGGATCGTGTCCGTCGCAAATTTGCGACGAACTTTGGGATGAATGTCCGTCGCAAATTTGCGACGGACCTTCACACGTCCGTCGCAAATTTGCGAAGGATCCTCACACGTCCGTCGCAAATTTGCGACGGATCCTCACACGTCCGTCGCAAATTTGCGACGGACCCTCACACGTCCGTCGAAAATTTGCGACGGGCCTCCACACGTCCGTCGCAATTTTGCGACAGACCTTCACACGTCCGTCGCACACGTCTGTCGCAATTTTGCGACGGACATTCGCACGTCCGTTGCAAATTTGCGACGGATTTTTGCGACGGAAATAGGCCGTCGCAAATTTGCGATGGAATATTTGCGACGAAATTTGCGACGGATTGTATTCGTGGCTAATTTGCGACGAATTTTGCGACGAATTTTTTCCGTCGCAAATTTGCGACGGATTTGTTAATTTTCCGTCGCAAAATTTTGCGACGCCCTAGTAGCGACGGAATTTTTTCCGTCGCAAATTCGATTTGCGACGGATTTTTCCGAAATTTCCGTCGCAAATTCCGTCGCAAAAAACAAGTTTTTTTTGTAGTGATAGTCCAAACTCGGATTGTCATTTTGTCGACTGTGAGAAGAATTCCATTTGTACCAACTTATAAGCTATATAATTAGTTTTCCAGTCCAGATCTGTTATTTGTCATCGTCTGTACAAATCAGCTTACTTTATATAGCAGCATGTACGACTCCATTAAGTATGATATCAGGAGAATTCATAGACAGAGCAAGTTGGTTTTCTTGGTGCCACATGAATTAAGAAATTTCTGCGCTTTCTTTCTTTTTCTTTCCCTCTTTCTGTTTCCATTTACTAGAGTTGATTCTTTGCACAACTTGCATTTGAATAGTAGAAAATTTCGTAGAAAGTTAAGGTATAGGCTTTGGTCGCAAATTGCAAATGTCTTATGTTGGTGTGTCGATTCAACCTTCTATTTGGCTAGTGGGTTTTGTGACGAAGAGAAAAAGGATTAAAGGTTTTATAGCCACTTAGAAAAAGAATTGTTATATTACTAACAGAGACACGCTGAAATAAATTATGGATGTGCCATATTAATACGATCAACACATCATATCCACTTCTTTATTTTGTATAAGGGCTTCGCCTTTTTTTTGTGGCTCGGATACAATCAATCAAACCCAGAGATTCAACAGCCATGTATCCTTCCCGACCAAAAAAAAAAGACAAACCACGTATCCTTTGGATTGACCGTGGCACAAAAATTGTCAATGTGATTCTTTATTTTTATTTAGGTTAATATCACAAAAAACCCCAAATTGATACACAAATGACAAATTTACTCTAAATTAATTTTTTGACCACCAAAAACCTCAAACTGATACACCCGTAATAAATTTACCCTTTGTTAGTTTCCGTTAAATTTTACCTTCAAATTACTCAGTTAGACAGGTCATGGAAGTTGACGGGTGTATCAATTTGAGAATTTACCTTCCATTTGTCACAAGTGTATCGGTTTGTGATTTTTTATGGTATTAATCCATTTTAACGGAAACTAATTAAGGGTAAATTTATCACAAATGTACCAATTTAGGGTTTTTAGTGGTCAAAAAAATTAGTTTAGAGTATATTTGTTACAAGTGTACAAGTTTGGGGTTTTTTGTGGTCAAAAAATTAGTTTTAGATTAATTTGTCATAGATATATAAGTTTGGGTTTTTTGTGATATTAACCCTAGATAATGTAGATGCAACTCACTTGCCCCTTTATGTATAACTCAAAATCTCTTATATATCAAACAATGCCAATTTAATATCCTTATCACGTCACCCACTTGAATTGCCCAACATCATGATTCCGTGAAATTTATGTGCGTAGACTTTAACTTTGGATGTATTTTCAAAAAATGCGAACATGGACGTTTAATCTGCAAATGGGTTTGATGACAAAACGTTATACATGACTCGATGAATGACAATGCATGCAATTCATGATGATATCTTGCACACTGTTTTGTCATTAATTGCTCATTTGTGGTCCTCCAGCATCAGCGGCCTTTTTCTCCGCCATCTCAATGTGATCACCCTTTTCTCTAACATCTCAATGTGATCTCTCTCTCTCTCTCTCTCTCTCTCTCTCTCTCTCTCTCTCTCTCTCTCTCTCTCTCTCTCTCTCTCAACCCTTTGATACATCAGAGGGCTCAGCTTCTGGCACACCCACCTTAGCAGGAGTAGTGCAGGTGATTAGGGCTTTCACTTCTCTTTTTTTCTTGTTTTGAACTTCAAAAATCTAACCCTTCACTTTGCTCTCTCGATTCTGTTTCGATCTTTTAGGTGCGTCAAAGCTAATCTAAGACCAGCTCGAGCACACAAGTCCTAGAGAGTGAAGAAGGGCCCAAGAGAGAGAAAATGGTGGCTCATGTTATCATCATTATAGTCGCAATATTCATGCAACCGCCATGGGATGTGGTAAGACAGGAAGATCTTAAACCTGGAGATCACATCTATACTTATCGGCTGTATGGCCTATACACCCATCATGGTTAGTGATTCATCCTCTTCTTCCTTTTCCATGGATATCTTAATATGTGGCTCGACTAAATCATCCCTTCTTATCTTTAGTTTTTGGCCAAAGAACAGTAGTTGTATCCGCTTTGATAGATCATTCCCTTCAGTCCTGCTCCTTGTTAACACTTCTTAACATTTGGACGGTGAGAGAGATTCATGAGGAATTTAGCACACCTTCAACAGCTGTCTTATTTGACCCCCTCCCAAAAAAAAAACCATGAACAGTTCATGACCTTCGTGGAAGTGACCAAAAGGAAATAATAATGATAATCTTGTAAGCCCTATGTTCTTGATGAAGAGAGAGAAAGAGAGAGAATATGTTCTTGACGCAGAGAGAGGGGAAGTTGGCGGGTGGGTGGGATGAGGAGGGTTGAGAGACCCTATGACAAGCAATAAGCAGTCACCGTTTTGGATTAACCTGCAATCGATCAAACGCCACACGAAAAAAAGAAGTATACAAGCCCCAGTTTATAACCCATTTATTCGTAATATAAATTTCTCGACTCATATCCAATCCATATTACTAAAACACTTTCATATTTAACCCAATCTAGGAAAAAAAAATTATATTGCTAAAACATTTCCATGCAATACAAATCTAGTGGACAATTTTTATTATTTTAAAAAAAATTGAATTTTTTTTATATTTTATATTTTCCTTTTTCTTTTTCTTTCTTTCTTTTCCCTTTTTTTCTTCTACGTCCGACAAGGCTTGTCGGCCGACCCCTGCTGACCACAAGCGAGGCTCGGCAACCCTCGTTGAATTCGTACAAAAAAAAGGAAAAAAAAGAAAGAAAAAGAAAAAATAAAAAATTTTAAAAAAGTTTGGAAATTTTAAAAAAATAAAAATGATCTATTTATAATTCACTTAAGCTCGTTAGGTAATCCATTTATGACCCATTTAAAACCCATTTAAGACCCACTAAGTTCTTAGGTAACTCATTTATGTTGTTTTTAAAACTTAAACAACACATTCATGACCCGCATCATTAAATGAGTAAAAATATGGGTATTAGACCCATTTTGCCACCTCTATTTTTTTATTACAATTAAATTAAATTGAAGTTCGTTGATTGCCCGATTATTATTATTATTTTTATTTGATAAGTACATTAAAAGTCATAAACTTGTCGTAAAAGTGCAATTGAATCCCAAAACTTTCAAAATATGAAATTAAGTCTTAAAACTAATAAGATTAGTATAATTGAATCATCTCATTAACTATGTCTAACTAAAAATACTGATGTGATTTTTTTATCATTCTCTCTTTCCAACGTGACATTAACATTAATAAAGCCTGAAATATAAGATTAAAATGTCCGTTTAGTCCAAATCTCAATTTTAACCTAAAGTTTAGTTAAGTTAGATTAAAAAAACTAAAACTTAAAAGAAAACAGAAACAAAGTTAAAAAAAAAAAAACCACAAGAAGGGGGTGAGGTCCTCTCCTTGTGGGTTATTGTCCAATCAATAGCAAGGGGAGATCCGGGAGAGAGCCGCTTAATTGCACCAGTTTTACAAATTTGAAGACATGATTGCACGTTTTAGAAATTTTTCAACTTCAACTTATTTTCGTGAAAAATTCTACGATTTTTACTGTGTCCAATTTTCCCCTAGAGACAAAAAAAAAAAAACATCCTTTGTTCTGTTTCCCTCTATGATACTGATGACGGGCCCCACGCGCTTTTTTCACTTTCTGTCGACGATGCCCTGCACGTGGTATGACGAGGCACTTTCAATTGTGGATTTATTTTCAAAATTACGTTTTGCTAGAGCAGTAAAAATTACATTTTGCTAAAGCAGTAAAAACTAAAAAGGGTGTCTAATATGACGAGGCACATCCGTCGGTTTGAGGCTTTTTAATTTCTGGTTTCTACTTTTCGTAATCCTAAGAATTGTTTTTACATACCGAATACCTCGAGCATCGCTTAAACTTGCATAATTATTATTAGCACGTAAATATATTCCTAAATATATATATTAAAGTTCGGAGTGATTTCTAAATTTTGACAAAAAGAATAATTACACAGGCAAAGCTACGATCCTACTCACACACACCTTCCCTCACCCTAAATAATCTAAATATAAATGTATTCACTTCAAACACACAAAGAAATGATAAGGAGAACAAGGAAAAAGATGAAAGCAAATTGAGCAATTGGACATCAATTCTGGATTAAGGGTGCGGTTGTTTCGCAGAAAACTTAACATTATTTTTTATTTTTCTTTTTTTAAAATCCGAATTTTTAATTATTTTTCTTTTTTCTCTCTTCTTTTTCTTTTTTCTCTTCTTTCCTTTTTATTTTTCCTCTTCCTTCACTGCGATCGGCTAGCTACGACCATAGACGAGCTCGAGGCTCCCCTGGTGACGGCCACAGGCGAGCTCGAGCTCGCTAGCCTAGCCCGAACTTGGGATCACTTGGATTTGGCAAGCCGCAACCTTGTCGGCCTAGACGGAAAAGATCAACCTTCACATGCTTGGAGGGAATCAAAATGGCTCGCAAGATCGCCGACTCGGCCTCACGCCGTTTAGCTATTGGCCTCTTTACGGTCTCATCACTCTTCGCTTAATAGCATCGTCGGTCACTATTCCTCCTGTTCGTTTGTCCCTCGATCTAGGGCTTAGTTTATTTTTTTACTTTTTTTCCTCTCTTATTCACTTTGCCACCATCACTGCACAGTGTTCTTCACTATAAGTGTGTGTGAACAGCATCCCCAATAATAATGCCTCATGTCTTTGATTTCTTTATTTCCTAGTTTTTCGTATGCTCGAACCGCTCACCACGACTCTCACACTTGGAGGCCCAATCATGGTCGGCTCAGAACTTTTCTCCGTCTTTCTCTCAATGAGACGTCAATAAAACCCACAACCTAAAATTGAGGCATGGACGGGCCACCAGAGCATCATGGACCAAGAAGCAAATCAATTGGCCTAGATAGCCCATACCCAAATCCCTTTTGGCCCATACTATGTACCCTTGTCCATAGTATCACACTAGTACTAAGCAATTATGGATAGTAAAATCACCACGGCCAATGGGAATAGCTAAAATGTATACATTTTTCCCAAATAATATTGACCCAATGCCTCGTTTGAATGGTTCGAAAATATCCGCAACACTAAGGACCTCAGACTTACTACAATGACTACAAAACCTCTCCCCTAAGAATAGCGCAACTAAACATAACTGGCCAGGCTTGTTGAGTCACAACGATACTGATATTGCGTTACGAAATCTAAATCCTCAAATGGAAGGAGAAAAGTAGTTTTCTGGATAAACAGCATTGCACATATGCTACTAGTGGAGATGATGAATAAAGAATGAGTGACCGTGCCAAAGAAAGTATGCCCATTAGGTTCAATCGCCTAGGCACCCGTTTTTTCTCTTATCAACTACAACAGATTGTTTCCAACGTTCCCACGACTTCATTCATCGACGGCCAGTGTTTGAGTGAATACTATAGACTTAGGAACGCCAGTAAGGCTACGTCGAATGCATCCTAAAGATGATAACGCACTTCCAATCGCAAGTCCATGATTCTTGTCAATTTCCTTTTCGAAAGATGAGGCTCAACCAACTCCACCAAAATCTGCTGATCAATCGGACGATTTGCATCATATGCTTGTATCCCCTTCAAGCTAAACTTGTACAATCCTGAAGCTATACATATCGCTCTTACAGATGATCTGTATCCCCTTCAAAAGTTCAACCTGTACAACCCTGAAGCTATACACATTGCTCTTTCAGGCGATCTATTCAACTAGATTGATGTGATACTTTAACATGAGTTTCCTAAACACAGCTTTCGGCACTGTCAGGCTAAGTCCAAAGTGCAATGTTCTCGGCAATGATCACCCGAAGTCGTATCATATTACTTTGTTTTTTTGCTAAAAGTCTTATCATATTACTTGTGGCTATATACGTGGGTGCTGCATAGCCATAATTTCCAATAACTCGTTTCGTCATATGTGACCTGTTTCTTTCTGGGACTCTTTCTTGTCAACTCAAAATATATAAAATTCCTGTATTTATTTTAATTTCGTTGAAATGCCTATATTAATTTTTGAAAGACGGTCACTTTCATAATTCGGTCTATGATCTTTCCACTGTAAGGCTTTTCTCTCTAGACTTTTTATATTGTGAGCATTTGATCCTTGAGATTGCATGCTTTGCCTTATTATTACATGAAATTCGTGCATGTAGGAGATGAATTGAATACGGTAGAGATGGCCACGGTTCGGAACCGGCGGTTCCGGTTCGTGGCTAAGAATGAACCGGAACCGGAACTGCCTTTGGCGGTTCCGGTTCCGGTTCAGGTTCCGGTTCGGAACCGGAACATTTTTTTTTTCTTCGGTTCTCTTCACTTCCGGCGGAGCCGCGGACGGAGGTCGCCGGCCTCTGGCGAGCCTTGCTGGCGTCGGGCGAGGCTCGCCCTCGCCTGGGCCAGCGATGGCGAGCCTCGCCGGACGCCGGCGAGGCTCGCCCTCGCTTGGGCCAATGATGGCGAGCCTCGCCGGACGCCGGCGAGCGAGGGCGAGCCTCGCCCGACGCCGGCGAGGCTCGACCTCGCCTGGGCTGGGCGAGGTCGGCCTCGCCAGTTGCCGGCGAGGTCGAGCCCTCGCCGGCCGGATGTGCAGGGCCTGCACCTGCAGGCTATTTTTTTTTTTTGGAACCGGGCCCGGAACCGGCGGTTCCAGGCCGGTTCCGGTTCCGAACCGCGGGCCCGGTCAACGGGTCGGGTCCGGGTTTGACCGAGCCGGTTCCGGGCCAAAACCGGCCCGTGGCCATGCCTAGAATACGGTTGTTGAACTAGACCGCTCGTCAGTGAGATCCATTAAGATCCACGTGTGAATTATGTTAGAAAAGTCTCTCATCGGAGAATTATTGTGGTGTGAAGTAATTAATATATCATGGTTGGTCCATAACCCATTATTTAAAACTTTTAAGTAAATGTGGACTCAACTAGATATATTGATGGACTTGGATTTGGTCTCCCTCTTGACGATCTTCCTAGGTAAAGGTATCAAGTTTCAGCTACATACTTCCAACAAATAGTATCAAAGCCGATGATTGATCGATAACCACTTCCAATGAGTATTGGCATTTGGTGAATATCTTTGTTTTCAGGCAACATTCATAGTTCGGTCGAGCTAAAGAGACCTATGATTCAAATTCTTAACATGCAAATGATTTTCAATTACGAGTTGCTACTAATCAATTTACAGTGGGTTGATTAGAAATCCAAGTAAAGTATCGGGATAATTACTTTACTCCTACAAACCCGAGATTATGGATTCGGAAACTTGATTACGCTAGAGTACTCTATTGCCTTTTCAGTATTTTTTCTTTTCATTAAAATTATTTATGTAGGCAGGTTGAATTAATTTTATTATCTCCTAACATGTAAAGTGATCATGTGGATGCGCAACCATTATTTAACACTCAATAATCAAAGCGATAATAAATTACAAGGAAAGGGAAAATTTACTTACCTCGAAACAACATAAGCATCTGCAAGTTAGCTGGAAAAATCATATTAACGACTTAAATATGATTTCTAATTAACATGCAATTCACTCAACATTTTTTTGGACACTAATTTAAATGAAAATTAAATAATGTGCAATGTACGTAATGCAATTATCCTAAATCTACGAACAAAATATGTCTATACTAACATGACATGCAACTTTCACCTAACTTGCAAGCTCTATGACCTGCGATGCTTATTTTGATGGCATTAATCCTTAGAAATATCGAATGGATAAGGTTTCCCGATTTGAACTCAATAGACGGCTCGAGGAGCGGCGGATGGCTTGACTCACCATGATGGTGCCTGTGGGATTGTAGCCGGCACGATGGTGGTGCTCGACAATCTGCAAAAACAGGGAAAACAACTCCACGGCACATCGGTGCAAGGCTTGGCAGATGCACGGTGACTCGACCAGTGGCCTCTCGGTGGGGCGACTCCACGGGGTTTGCTGCTCAGCGGTTGGGGCAGACTCGGCGGCAAGGGACGACGATGGAGCAGAAGGGCACCTGGTCTGGGGCACCGGGAGTGTTGGGCGGCGGCCGCGTGACTCGGGGGGAGTCAAAGTTAAGGCGCGACAAAACAAAGGTGTGGAAGTCTGGCGTCTGGGGACACAATGGGCAACCGCGAAGGGATTTGACTTCTCTGGATGCCCTCCTTTATGTCGTGGACCTTCTGTCGTCAACGTATCACTGTTGCCCCCACTCATTCCTGTCCTGTTGTGCATCGCTTCTTGAGGGCGTAGAAGTGGCAGCCGCCTCTTCGTGGATGATGGATATTTGAGGTGGTCCGTGAATGATGATGACGATGATGGTGAAGGTGTGAAGTAATGAACCAGAAGAAAATTTCTGCCACCTCCTCTTTCTTTCTCAAATTTTTTTCTTTCTTCTCTCTTTTGAAACCCCCCTTCGAATTGCACACTGAGGATCTATATATATTCTGGGAATGTGAATGTATGTGGGAAATGCCCAGAATCAAGAAGAATCCCCCTCAATCTCTCTAATTTCCTGAAGGTGCTGCTGTCCATATATGGAAAGATTATCCTTGTGTGCACCTCCATCAATATGTCCCCTTCCAATGGCTTGGATGAACGGCTAATTCCAAAAAAAAAACATAAACTTTATTTTGAATGATAATTCTGGTCCGAACCTTTTTTTGTCTCAATAAAAAGCACTAACTTTTACTTGAGTCTCTAGATGTAAAATTTTAAAATTATTCGGGCCATATTTGGAATTTAAGTGAAGTTGGTGATTTTTTATGAGACAAAAAAATATTAGGCCAGAATTGTCACTCAAGATAAAATATATATATATATATATATATATATATATATATATATATTTGGAATTAGGCCCTTCTCCACATGCAAATCAGTGGCTGCGTACACGGTGCTCTTTCTTTTTTTTGGTAAAGCACGGTGCTCTTTCTTTATATTTGTTCCCTCGAATAGTTAAGCATGAACGAATAATTTCAAGAAACCATTTTTCAAGAAAATTGGTAATTTTCCTTTATTTGGTGATATATGACCAAAAAGTTTTTATGATGTTTGGATCTCATTTGGAAAATAATTTCATTCCCATGACTTTATCTCAGGCAAAAAAAAGGAATTTTTAAATATATTTTTATTTTGTATTTTCTTTCTTTTCTTTTTTTTTTCTTTTTTTCTTTTCCTTCTTCCTCCTTTGCTAGTCGTCAGGCCTCAGTGACGCCCGTGACAAGCCATTGGCAAGGGCCGACTTGGCTAGCCTTAGGCGAGGTCGAGCTCACTGGGATATGGCAAGGCTCGACCTTGACCTCATCGTAGCGAGGCTTGCCCTCACTCGAGGCTTGACCTCACTCGAGGCTGGCTAGAGCTTTTGGTCGGTCGCCGGCCATCGCCAAGGCTCGGCAACCGACGGAGGTGGATGAAGAAAAAGAAAGAAAAGAAAACAGTAAAACAGTAAAAATTCAAGAAAAGCAGTTTCGAAAAGTATTTTCACTTTCATAATCTTATGCACAAATACTTTCCTTGATCGGAAGGTGCTTTCAATTAGCTAATCATTTTTTGCGAATCAAACCGGTGAAAGTTCGGAAAACTAATTCTGAGAAAATACTTCCTCTCAAACAAACGCGCCCCAAACCAAGCCAAATGAAGCTTGAAATAAAAGCAATCGATGCTCACCGGTCGAAGAAAGCCCAGCAGGGACTATCAAACCACCAAAGTGACGGGGTCCCCTCCTTCAAATAAACGTGACACCCCATCCTTCCTTTTGTTGTCTCTCTCGTTCCTCAGCAAGAAAATCCAAAATAACCAAAAAATAAAACAGAAAAGAAAAATCCAATCTCTCTCTCTCTCTCTCTCTCTCTCTCTCTAAGAATGATAATTAATTTTCAAGAAAGCCCCTCAACTGTTTCCGTACTGACAATTAAAAATAGTTGTGGAGCATTTTGGATTTGAAGCGACCAAAAGCAAAGTAATAATGTGGTTCCCTTCTTTTCACTTCCAGTTATGGGCCTCAAGCGTCGCTAAAGTGGCCTAGCAGCAAGCTCGGCCCACAACCGCGTCGGCCCCGGGAGAGATCGCGGCCGAAGAATCGTGACAACTTTCGTGCATGTCTTTTTTTTTTAGGCCGGAAACTATCATGCATGTTCACGTGCCGCAACTTGACTTTTTCCGCGTGGCATATAATCAAAGCTATTGTAATTTTTTTTTTGCCTAATCTCTTATTGTACGCGGGTACATGAGAGATTCACAGTATAGGTAGCAACCTTGCCAAAAACCATATATGGGTTGAGAGGGGAAAGTACCAAAAAAGTCATCAACATATTGCGTTGGTGTTAACTCAATCCTAAATTTTTCAATCGGACTAATTTAGTTCTAAATATTATGTATTTATGCCAATTGAGTCCATTTGACTAATTTCAACCGAGAATCACTGACTTGGATGATAGCCATCTTACGTGGCGCGGTCAGGCTTACGTGGCGCGGCCGACACTGACATGAAAATTTTTTAATATATTTCAAATTTTTTATGGTATTTTTCTTTTTTTTTCTTTTCTTCTCTTTATTTTTTTTTGGAGGGAGGGGCTAAGGGAGCTGTGTCGTGGCCTCCCTCAGGGCCAACGATGGTCGATCGGCGACCCTTGTCGGCCCTCAACCCTTCCCCCCCCCCCCACCAAAAAAAAAATAATAAAGAGAAGAAAAGAAAAATATCATAAAAATTATAAAAAAAATTATTGAAAATATCTACATTAGTGCCGATCACGCCACATAGGACGATCGGCATTCACGTAAGCGATTAATGATCAAAATTGGCCGGATGGACTCAATTAACACAAATGCAGAAGGTTTTATGATTAAATTGATCCAATTGAAAAGTTTATGAATGAATTGATATAAATACAATAAGTTTAGAACTTTTTTTTGTGCCTTTCCCCTGGGTCAAATGCTACCCCAAGGAGAAAAGGAAAGCGTTTGGAGCAAGACCAAGGAGAAATTGGAATGTACAGGCTGGAAGGATGATTAGAGAAAGAATGTGAAGGTAAATAAAAGCTTAAAGCAAAATCGCATCACATTAATACTAGTAGTTGTTGATCAGCTCCAAAAGAATGTGTATAAAGCGCCTTTTGTTAACCCGCATTGGTATGGTAATTGGAATGTCCGAAATTGCAATCTTTATGGGGTTTGGTGAGGTACTTTTGAGAGCGACCACTTTGGAAAAACGCATTCAAGAAAGAACAAAACCGAACAACAACCTTATCCCCATCCCCTTAAAACCTCATAAAGCAGACCACCACATGGATTCAATTCGCCTTCTTTCTCATTTTTTTTCCCAAGTACAAGGACATAATCAGGGCCCACCTTGCATGATTGCTCGGTATGCCAATGGTCAAATAGTAGCACGTAGCCTCTCCTCCGGGATTGGACAAGAAAAGGGAAAAAAAGTTATGAGACTTGACCAAGAGTACACGCAACACGGAAATTTTTTCACTAATTAAGATTTTACATTCGGACTTATCATTTGAGTTCGTCCCTCTAATCTCCCTTAAGCCATTTGTGAACAAACTACGTATATTTATTACAGATATACCGATTTGAAATTTTTTATGATAAAAAATTAATTTCGAATAAATTTACCTAAAATGTATTGATTTGGAGTCTTTGATAGGTAAAAAATTAATTTTTTATTAAAGAATTTCATACATCGGTTAAGACTTTCAAAGAAAATCTTCCAAACTAGCTAATAGACCTACCAGTGAACCGTTAGAGAAATTTATGTTTCTTCAAGTTCCGTTTGAAATTGTTTGTGGGCCCCATAGAAGGTTAACCAACGGATCGATCAACAAGATGAAACTTTCCTTTTGAAAATAACGTTTTGTATTTTTTAAAAGTTACTAAGGAAGAGACTTTTATCACAAAAAAAAAATTAATTTTCCATTCATAAACAGTACCGGTTTCTTCTTCTTCTTCATCTTCTTCTTCATCTTTTTATGCCTCTCCTCTTAGCAGGTATCGTCTTAAATGGGTGACGTCGGCAACTCGGCTAACTCATTATTCTAGAATTGCATATGTTGCTTTTCCAACAAGTACTTGCCAGACACGTGTTGTGTTGCTTTATTAAACCCTAAAATGTCTCCCCAATCTAAGAAAATAGTCAGCAAAATCTTTGTCCGATCTAATTAACAACTCGATAGATGTGTTTTCAGTCGTCTTCGCATTAATCAAATGCAGTTGTCCTTGTAGCGGGAGCACAATAGACGGCACACTGTAAATTGAATGGCCCTTTTGTGCCTTCATGTTGACTGACTAGAGGCGCTTTTGATCGATCGTTTTTTCCCAATGCGCACGTGAGAGATCATGCTATGAATTACCATCAGTGCAGACTTTCCGAACAAAATCCCAAACGTACAGCACAATTTTCTTGCTCCAGTTGCATGACACAACATGAATACATGCGCGCATACATGTACGCGCGATCTCTAAGGTTACCCCATGGCACATAAACCACCTTTTTTTTTTCCTCTCTCTCTGTACCATGGTTTCACTTTTCTGCCGTAATTCTAACACGGTCAATCTCAAATCGAGTACTCTCTCACCATACGTGTCCTCTAGATGGACCTTGGTCACACCAAATTCACTCGACGCGATATCATGGCGTGGAGAGGAAAGGAAAGGAAAGGAAATGAAAGAGGAGGAGGAGGTGCTTGTTATTCTTCTTTCCCCGTTCCTCCAACTTGCAATACCGGATAATCTTTGCACGAGATATTGTTTAGAAATTATTTGCCCTCTGGCGGAAGAAGAGCCCGGAAACCATCAAGCCACAAAAGTCAAAGAAGGAGGAGGTGCTTGTTATTTTCTTTCCCCGTTTCTCCAACTTGCAATACCGGATAATCTTTGCACGAGATATTGTTTAGAAATTATTTGCCCTCTGGCGGAAGAAGAGCCCGGAAACCATCAAGCCACAATAGTCAAAGGGTCCCATCTTCAAACGAACGCGAGATTGCCCCTCTCGTTCCTGAGCAAGAAAATCCAAAAGACCACCCACAAAAAAAAGAAGAATGACAAGAAGGAGGAAAAAGAAAATATCCAATCTCCGTCTCTCTCTCTCTCTGTTTCTGAGATTGATTATTAATAATATTCAAGAAAGTCCTCTTCGTCAACCGTTTCCGTACTGGACAATTAAAAATAGTTGGGGAGCACTTTGATTTGACGGGACCGAAGTGAAAGTAATTTTCGCGGCTCGCATCTTTCCTTGGGAGAAAGGTGCGGAAGTGGATATATATGCGCTGATAGCGTCAAAAGCTCCGGATCACCCCCACAAATCGTAGAGGGGGTCCTTTCCTTCGTCGCCTTTTCTATCCGTCATCGTCGAGAGATTTCCGGGCCTCGTGGCGACAAAGACCACCCGCGAAGAGCGAAACGAAAGAACACATCGAACTAGACCGAGGAGAAAACTGGAATTCATGTGGAAGAGAAGGCGCGCAGTAAAAAGAACAGGGCTTCGAATAGGTTTGTCGTGATTTTTAATACGAGGTCCGGTAATCTCTCAAATTGAACTAGGATCGAGGAGAGATTGGAATACATGTGCAAGAGACTGACGTGGAAGGAACTATCCAGGACCCCACCACCACCCTCCACCTACGACCAAGGTAAATAACACCAAACGACAGAAGAAAATTCACAAACGGAAGAGATTTGGTCATGTCTTGGAAAACATGACATAACATGGAACTAGGCAGCCACCTCCCCCACAAAAGATATAAAAAGAAAAAAAAAATGGCCAAGTTCAAACCCAGTTGCCCCACCCCCATTTTATATTGTACAATACTAAATCCTTCGCCTGTGGCATCCGTCAATCCCCTACCCAGTTCTCTTATTAACCCTGTGGCCTCCTGCTGCCGCTGCTACATGGGTCAAGGTCGCGATCGCTTCGCATACTTACACCTCGTTCGCAGCACCTCAGGGCGCACATGATGGCAGTTCCATTTCTCTACTTTTTTTATTTTTTTGTTTTTTTAGTTTTTGGAAACAGGTTTGGAACGGAAATCCGTTCGGCAACCCAGATTTCATTTTTCTAATTCTGAAACAAATTTTTAGTCGAGCAATGAGAAGTAAAAAATTTTCTACTTTTCTATATTTAAAATAGAAATGAGAAATAAAAACTCTTCTCATTGCTTGCCCTCACCTTCTGTCCGCACGCCACCTGTCGATAAATGGAGAAGAGCGTGAGAGGGAGAAATTTTATGTCGTTATCAAACGAGTATCTCTGTACAGAAACTCATGCAGGGAATATAAATAGAAAAACCTATTTTCGGAACAGAATGATTATCATTCGCGCTCTTAAATGCTAGATAATTTGACGTCTTCATGTGATTTGTCGCGGACGGCGACCTCGCAAAAGAGCCTCCAGACCGAAATGAAATATGCTTGCGAAAATATCCCCGCCCATCGGTCCAAAGCGACCCTCCAGATCGAAATGAAAAGCGTGCCGAGCAAGATTGAGTAGCAACTAAAACTTTGGATGGAAAGATGATAGGAAAATGGAATTTGAACGTAAATTACAGCTTGAAGCAACATCACGTCATTTTAATATTAAATACTAGTAGCTGTCGATCAGTGCCAAACCAACCCCCCCGCCTCCCTCAAAAAAAAAAAAGTGCACCTTTTGATTGACCCGCATTGGTATCGCTATCGCGGTCGATGATTTTCACGGCAAGAAAGTGGTGCAAAATGGTGCAATAGAATGCAGCCCGATGGATCAGAAAGCAAAACCATCACAGAGATCAAATCACACCTCTCTCTCTCTCTCTCTCTCTCTCATTTGTTACTCTTTTGCCCAAGCAATGGACATGAATCGTGGTCGAATTCTCATTTGTTACTTTTTTGCTTGTCATTTTGTGAAGCGGCGGACGAGTGAACAAACAAGCGTCGGGCGTGGACGACAACGTCGACCGTTTAGAGAACCTTCGACGTCGAACCGAGCACACGCGCCCCCTTACGTTCACAGTTCAGAAAGTCCGCAAATAAATGTCTCGAACACAAAACTAAGAGATCATCCCGGACGCTACTATTGCATATGGAGGGAAAAAAGGGAAAGGTTTCGGTTGAATTCAGAGAATTCAAGTGGTCGTGTCGAGTCACGAGTCATCCCAGATCCTAGTCCGACCCACTTTGCTCCGTTTGTTTTTGTTTAATCCGTTTAAGTATAGACGGACGAGAGGGAGGCCATGCAATATGTCCATTTTCTTCCTCTAAGGCTCCAAGATTCAAAATGGGCCCTCCCCCCCCCCTCCATCTTTTTTTTATTATTATTATCGGCTATGTAAGCACTCCGTCCTTCACCGCCCTACGGTAACTCCGTTCCTTCTCTCTATTATCTCTCTCTCTCTCTCTCTCTCTCTCTCTCTCTCTCAACATCATCATCACAATCCACCGTCAAACCAGAGCCAAGGCACCCTCTCGTTCAAACCACTCGGTATCAATCCAGACATGTGCTCCTCCCTTCTTCACTTCCTCTCCTAATTCACAATCTAGAAAAACCCTCCCATCTCCTTCTCCGCCAAAGCGCACAGACCACGGAAGGACCCGCGAAAGGATAAAATGGCGGCTGAGATTATTGACAAGTTATTCGCATTACGGACGCCACTATCAGGGGCCGTGGTCAGACCGGAAGAGCTTAATCCTGGGGATCATATTTACACTTATCGGCGGTTTGGCCTGTACTCGCACCACGGTTAGCCATTTGTCCTCCTTTTCCCTTTCCATTATCGTTATCATTTTCTCGCCCAACATGGTTACCTGCTGGACTGAATCATTATTTGTTATCTTTCATTTTGCCAAAGGACAGTAGCTCTATGTGCTTGACATGATAGTTCAACTCAGCGATTATCAAATCTTGCCCTCCAAATCAAAATTATTCTATCTTCGTTTCTTTCTCTTGTTTTTTCTCCCTTTCGTCTCCTTCTTTCGGTTCTGCCATCGCAGAGCACCATCAACCCAGCCATGAGATCTTCTTATCCCCGTTTGGTGGCCTTCGGGATGCCACCGCCGACGGGGATGTTGTGGAGGGCACTGCCGGTGGTCCCGTGGCCATGGCAGCTCTTGCAAAAGTGGTGCCACTAAAAGAGGTCGAAGTTGTTGTGGTAGCAAAACTTGGTGCTGGTGGAATCGCGGCGAGGGCATTTCAGCTGCTCTTGCTCTGGAAGCTGAGGCCTCGTCGTTTTTCTCTTTTTTTTCTTGTTCTTTTCCCTTTCGTCTCCTTCTTTTAGTTCTGCCATGACAGAGCACCATCAACCCAGCCATGAGATCAACTTAACCCCGCTTGGTGGACTGATGCTGCCACGGACGGGGATGTTGCGGAGGTCACTGCTGGCGGTCTTGTGGCCACGGCAGCTCTTGCAAAAGTGGTGCGACTAAAAGAGGTTGTGGTGCGACTAAAAGAGGTTGTAGTTGTTGTAGTTGTAGAACTTGGTGCTGGTGGAACCGCAGCGAGTGCACTTAAGCTTTTCTTGCTCTGGGAATTGAGGCCTTGTCGCTTTTTTCTTCTTTTTCTTGTTTTTTCTCTCTTTCGTCCCCTTCTTTCAGTTCTGCCATGACAGAGCACCATCAACCCAGCCATGAGATCATCATAACCCCGTTTGGTGGCCTTCGGGATGCCGCCGCCGACGGGGATGTTGTGGAGGGCACTGCCGGCGGTCCTGTGGCCACAGCAGCTCTTGCAAAAGTGGTGCGACTAAAAGAGGTTGAAGTTGTTGTAGTAGCAGAACTTGGTGCTAGTGGAATCGTAGGCATTTCAGCTGTTCTTGCTCTGGGAACTGAGGCCTCGTCATTCTCGGTGGAGCTCACCCACGCTAATTTGTATACCTTCTTCGTTAATACATTTCCACATCCGCACATCCGGCCTCCCGTCCTAGGCCTCATCCTCGCCTTCACCGGCTCTCTGTCTCACCGAGTCCTCGACGACAAGTTCTCGAGGACTTTGAACACCAAGAAGCTGATGCAATTCCCGGTGGGGCTCACCCACACTAATTTGTTTTACCTTCTTCGTTCTTCCATTTCCACAACCGCCCATCCGGCCTCCCCGTCTTCGGCCTCGTCCTCACCTTCACCGTCTCCCTGACTCACCGGATCCTCGAGGACACTTCTCCTATATTTTTTCCTTCTTCCTCGACATCTTTCCTCCTTCAGTCGTCTCTCTCTGAATATTCTTCTTCACATTTCCTGAAAGGTCAAAATTAGTCGGTATAAAAACATGCCTCAGTTAAATCACGTAAAACATTGAAACTTTGTGATTTATTGTCATCGAAGTATATTCTCCATCCATCTTTGATTCTCCAACACAATCCTCTCTTGCTCCCTATTAATAAGTTGATTACGTGGTAACTATTTGTTATGGGTGATTTGGACAACCGATTCTTTTTCTTTATTTCACATGCTCACTATCAATCCAATAGGAATCTACATTGGAGGGGGCCACGTCATTCACTTCACAAGAACAGGAGTAGACAAGACGTGTCTCGATTGCTTCCGGCGAGAAGGTGGGAAACTCCATTCCCTCCGTTCATATGCGTATGGGCGGCCCCTGCTGGAGTACTGGCTGACTAGATCGGGGACCCGCACGGCCTTGCCCGATACCAAACCACCTGAGGAAGTCGTAAACAAGGCTTGGGAGCTTCACAAGGGCGATAGTTTCGGCGAATACAATCTCTTCAACAACAACTGCGAGCACTTTGCCACTTTTTGCAAGACCGGTAATCGGGCAAGCGCACAGACAGCATTAATCAATGCTTTTGAGCTGAAGGCCAAGGGAATCAAGGACTGGGCAATCAAGATTCTGCAGGGAATTAAAGCTCGAGTGAGCCAAGAACCCGTCCAACTTGCCTTCCCCCATCTGTCTCCTTGCTAGCAATCACTATCGTCTTTTTGAGAGAGTTATTTTTTGTCAACGAGCAGTAAAAGGAAAGGGAGTTTAGTCTTCTATGTCTAATTTAATAAACAGTGAAATCACACTTTGTTACCCACGTATGATGAGACAGCCAGCTATCTCTCTTTCTGTTGACAATTTTGTCATATGTTCCCTTTCCATTTATGATTTTTATTCATGCAGCATATTAATGCTTTAGGCCGTGGCAGCGTGAAATGACGATGAGACCCTTTTACCGCATTTTCAATGAGGTTCGATTTGGGTCTTTCGTGGGTAAGTGATGGCGATGGGGCACGTGAGCCCCACACGACGAAAGAAGATATGTCTATGATTGGGACAGCTTTTAAAGACTTTCCTGTCACTCGTGACAGTTAGAGAAATGTCCGGCGCGCACGTACGGGGGGATCTTAATTGTTTATTATACGAGGAACATCCCACCAAATCATATCTTGACCGCCTATATTTAGTGATGTCCGGCCCGTCAGGACATCTTTTGCTGTTGTATATTTTTTTATTTTATTTCAACATTTGAGTATTTGGAATCTCTAAATACGTGAACATCGTTCCAAAATAATTATCATTTTTTATCTGGCTGCCCAAATCCAGTTTACCTTACCATGTGGTCAAGGCGTCACCCGCACGAACTGTTGGCGGAGTTAGGTAGCGACTCGAGCATGGAGAGCAAACTTGATTGTTGGGCAGGCTAGAGCCGCTCGTTGAAAGTCTTAAGCTCGGAGAACAGGGCCACTTTCGGCTTTTGGCTTTTGGCAAACTCATGATGGCACGTGTTTGCTCTCTCTCTCTCTCTCTATCACACCCCCCGACAAACACAGAGAGAATCAACATGGCCATATTTTGAACCTTAAGGCATGGATGCGTCAGTCCGACCTGTGCTAACAAGCATATCCATTGGCCAAGCTAGTTCATAGAGTACAGAAGATGAATCTGCAATGAGCGGTGGTGATGAATAAAGAATTACTGACCGTGTCCGAGAAAGACAGCCGATTTGGGATCAATCGTCTCAGAGACGGTGCTTCCTATCAGCTGCAACTACTTCTTTCCAGGGTTTCCACGACTTCATTCATCAATGGCTGGTGCTTGGGCGGAGCAGAGACATTGGAATGCAAGTGCGGCTACATAAAGAGCATCCTTCGGAGGATATTGCCCTTCCAGTCGAGAGCCCATGATTCTAGTCAATTTCCTTTTAGAAAGATTAGGTTAGACCCCTCCACCAAAATCTGCTAATCAGTCGGACAATTTCCATCAGATGATCGCATTCCAGTCAAAAGCTCAACCAATACCATCGCGAAGCTATAGACATCGCCCTTCACATATAAATGACCTGTTCAACCAGAATGACGTGATAATCTAGCATGAATTTGCTAAACATGGCTTCAGCCATGGTCAAACTAAGTCCAAAGTGCAATGTTCTCTGCTATGATCAACCCAAGCAATACAGAAAGCCCATCATATTACCTGTGGCTATGTACTCAGGTGCTGGCGCAGCCATAAGTTCCAATAACCTGTGTCGTCACATGTGTTCTGTCTTCGTCTTGACATTTTCTTGCCAAACCAAAATCTGATATTTTGGCATTATAGGACTGTCGAAACACATGCCAGACAAAGGTCAAAGTGAATAAGGTCTCTTTTCTACTGCTAATGTGATCTATACACCAGTAAACTTGGACAACGCAGATTTAATAAGCTTAGCTCAGGCTAATGACTGGTATTATAAACTACCTATGAAAAGAGTAGCTTGGGAATATGCAATTTTAGACATGCATAACAACAAAGTCCCCCACCCAAAAAATAAGGAAAACATACTCGGGTGGTGAATCAGGTTTTGAAGATGTTTTGCAATGATAACTCCAGTGTTATATGTTAAAACCTGGCCAGAATGAAAGCCTGAACGCATAGGGTTTCAAATTCTTGCTGCTGCTAGAATGCAGGAGGGAATTGCAAAAAGAGAGATGTTCCAAACTTATGTGAGTTATTTCAGCACAGGAGAAGATTTTGGAACCAAATTTTAAAGGTGACAGCAATGTGGTATTGCTTAATTTAATCTAAGTAACGAACGTGAAACTTACTGAGTCCAGCAATATGTTTGAGGGCTTGAAATCTCTGCAGATTATTTGCCTGTCTAACTAGTGCAAGAACATGAGCCCTTTGGCTGCTCCTATTGCAATTTTAATCCGTGTGACCCATGGAAGTGGTTTAATGGCCGACGCCCTTTGCAGGAGGAAAGAAACATGATTTGTGTAGTACATTGAAACAAGAAAAGATCATATTTACCATAAATTTGAGGCAAGCATGTATATATCGCCCAAGAAAGAAGCTTACTTCCAAAGAGATGGTTCTTTAGGGTACCTTTGGCTTGAACTCATGGACAAGAAGTAGTTCTTTATCCTCTAAACAGTATCCCATTAGCCTGGCAATGTTTGGACAAGATAAGCTGCCCAGGAAGTTCACCACTGACTGCAAAAAGTTATCACTCTCTAATCAAAATAGGGTAAAACCTCATAATTTCACATTTTTTAAGTAGACGAAGCAAACAGGCATCTTCCGCAGAAAAAGAGAGGAGACAGAGCGACCAATTTGTGTGATAAGAAATTAAAGAAACCCAGAATGGCACCCTCAGAGCCATCTACCGTAGACTCACCCTACAAATTTTAGATAGTAACAAATAATCTGAAATAAAAACTGGGATGAAATATTCAATCATGCATCATCAACCATGTTCAATAGTAAATCCTGACATGTGAACCACACAGTTGAATTTCATATGCCTTACTGTAACTACACAACCTCATATTCATGTAAACCAAGCAGTAAGCAAATCTTAAGTGCTCAATCTATTTATAAAGCAAGTAAACATCCCTCGCATGATTTTGACATCGGCAAAGCCAATTGAGGATAAGATTGATGACTGTATGGGTGACCATGTAGAGTCTAAAGCACAGAATCATACAAGCTCTGATATGCAACATGAGAATAGAATGCACTCATCTGGTGTAGTACAAAATAGATGTCCACCTTCCAAGAAAGACAATAGCATCTTGAGTGAAGATCAATTTTGAAAAATTCATATGCTAAATGGACTGATGTGGAGGCTAAGTCCTTCCCTCCTCATCTTTTCCCTTTTAAAAGACTTGCATGCTATTAACATGTTGACCTCCATTCACCAGGTGATTCATGAAAAAGAAGATGGCATAATCTTATTCATTCTTCCAAGGGTACTTGAAGAAGAATACTTATGTCCAGTGTCTCCTAAAGTAGCATAAGTTTGGACTCAAACAATTATGTCACCTCACTTTCAGGGCCGGCCAGCATATTTTTCCACAAATAAAATATCCTCACTAAGGATGGTTTAAGTTCCTAGAACAATGTCGAGAAATTCCAGAAGTGGCTATAATGTCGTAAAACTCATATTGGGATTTAATGTTTCAGGTACATTGTAGTGACATCCTCTGAGTTTAGCTTAAAAGGCAAGGATATAAGTCACAATAGTTTCTGATGCCGGACCTAAATTCCTTCTGTAAAATGCAAGAAGACTCCCTACATTTCAAAATTTACAAGCTATTACAAGACTTTTACCATAATATTTATAAACAATGAAGATTCGTAAGACATTTCTACTCCACCTCTCAAGAACATTAGAGATAAAAGCTAAGCTGGCAAAGCTTCTCTCATCCTACTTGTTTCCTCCACTACCATGCTGTTTGGCTGCTGGAAAACAAACACGCATGTAATATGCACTACACAACTTAGACATAACAACTGTAGGATAGGATTTTGGAATCTCAAGATTTAGATCAAGAACACAGGTGTTCAGTTGAGGTATCTTTAGATCAAATGGTCCTATAATTTACAGCAGCTTGCCTTCTCATCCACACACCCTGAGATGGCCACTCAAATGTGCTTTCCAAAACAGATACGCCTTAACCATTTGTGTCTCATCACTTTACATCCTGACAACCTGTTCAGCAAATTGGTGAAAACAACTCTTCTCAAAATTTTTTGACTACTTAAATCTCCAACGGTACATGAGTACGGAATCTTATATGAGCCATGTATTTCACCCAGCACTTTGCCTGCTGTTTTGATTTTGAATAGAGATAAAATAAACACCGGAAAATTAATGACACCAGGCGTAGGATAGGCAAATTTTTGCTCTTCTATTGCATGTCTCAAAAATACTTACAATAACCCAGAAGTCCTTGAAAACAGAATCTCACAAGATTTTTCAATGTTTTTATGTGGACTTGAAACCATACAACGGAAAAGCAAGCTGACTTTTCTCCAAGCTCTTGCATAGAATTGCTCTTGATCATAGGACAAGTCACGGACCCTACAATAAAGGACAAAAGGAGCAAGCACTGTCTTTTCTAAATAATTGCAATCCTAACAGAATAATCAGGTCCTCATCATTGATCGCACCCCCAGAAATATGTGTTCATTAGGGCAACAATGTATATTCTCGAAAAGCAAATTGAGATGGTGAGCTTCATATGAAATTAGCCACACAAAACCAGAACAATCTAGCGACAAAAAATGCCACTAACATCTATCATCTCGTTCTCATTTTTCTACAACTACGTATCTGGACATGATTCTTCCCCCACCATCATAATAGAGCTTCTTGCTAAAAACGCAATAGTGATCAACATTAAATACTGCAAAGCACATGCAACCCGAGCTTTCCTGAGAGGAACTAAGATTACCTTCCACTCTTTGAATCCTTGCATGCTCTCTGGGTTCAATTTTTGGATGGCAATTGGAGTCATTCTTTTGCTCTGGGAAGACCCCTTCTCATTAAGGCAGCCTTTGAAGACTACCAAAACCACCCTTGCTGAGAAATGTATCAGATCTGAAGCTTCTTGTTGCAACTTTCAGCTATGCAAAACTAAAGACTCTGACTTCTGAAGTGGAACAGCATTACCATTTGGAATAGACTCATTCGACCTCCCTCCCAAGCTCCAGCTCAGGCCAACCTCAGAAGATGATGAACTGCTTAACAGTCACAGCTGGTCCTCCTGTGACTACACAAGTGAAGAGAAAAAGTTGAAGATTGGCCGTGAGCTGAAGACAGGAGCTAGAGATGAGCGGTAACTAATTGAGTTATAGAGATGTCAGCAGGTGGGAAAAGAGTTAGTTAGCGAAGTTAGAATCTGAAGTTGTTAGTGGACATGTGTATGAAGCATATTCCTTCATAATCCACTTTGTCTGTAAGTTGAGGCTTGCCTGAATTTCAGGATAATTCAGAAAGCGGGAGGGCAATAACTAGTATGACACGCAGAATATCTATAAGATATATAGTTAGGATTCCAGCCCTTGCATTGAAACTCTGACACAGTGTTAAACATCACTTTAACCCGAACACTCAAACTGTTGGGACTGAGTCCATCTTGTTTATCAAACACGTTCCATAAGTACGCTATGACCACTATGTTACATTCTCGTGACGAATGCCTTCTTCTTCTCCTCGTTCATATCTGCTCTCTAAATCATTTTGTTCTCATTTCTAGTCTCAATTACTTTCTAATTTTCTTTCGCCTCGGTATTCCAGCTAAAGCATCAAAACTTAATCTATTGATCCAATGAAATGCCCAAACCAAATGCTAAGGGTAACAGAGTCCAACTAGAGGAGGAACTAAAACCAAAATTCTGTGACAAAATTTCCTACTGGCTAACTCATATGCAACAAAAACAACCAAATATGATAACTTTGACCCATGGAATCACAATTTGAAGTTCAGAATTATCATAAGGGTACAACAAACACCTGCATTCTCAGGGCAAGACCGGCTGGAGATTACTTCCTAGAAACGCACAACTCGTGGTGAAAAAGACACAGAAAACAAAACAAGAAAGCAAGAAAGAATTGCAGAAGAAACAAGGAAATTACCAAAACCAAACAAGCGAGACAACTCAAGCCAATGAACTCGAGATTCTATCAATTAAGCGAGAAACGGATATAAAAAGTCGAGTAAACAAATTTCACAGCTAAGACTCGACTAATTTACACTTATTCATCAACATAAAGAATCCTACGCATCAACGAAAACCTTACCCATAGCAGAATAGTAATTGTTATCCCCTGTACCGGGCAACAGCGACCTTATTGTCAAAATGAAGTTTTTTCAAAGTACTAAAACATCTTAAATTTGGCCGACCCAAAAGATAGCCCCAGGCAGGCGAAAACCAGCGCCAAACATAGTAATCAGTGATTGGTTCCAGCATCAAATGTTCATTACTACATGATTTTGGAGCTAAACAACTCATGGATCGAACCGGCAACCTCAGAATTTCCTTCGATCGAACCGGATAGAGAGTTTGAATCCTTACCGGGCGCTACGAAACGAAGTTAAATCCGGCCCGTGGAGACGCTCAAAGGACGCAAGAAACCCTCCTTGTTTTTGTTTTTTTTGTTGGTTCCTCCGAACTCTCTTCTTTCTCTCTTGCTGCCGTTGCTTTGCTTTCCTTTTCTTTTCTTCAGGTTTCTCCGCAGGGAGTGCAAAGAGCCCGTTTTAAATGGGCTGAGAGGGCTGATTTGGGCCTCTGGGTTTTGGGCTTCCTTTTTTTCTAAAGCCCAATCCTTACAATTCCCATCGGCAGATATGTCTTCCCTCATCCTCAAAATTTGACTGTCTGAACTTCACTATAAAAATTTGACGTCGGGAAATTCTATGGTTATTGAGAAAGAAAAATTAACATCGGCTGGTTTTAAAAAGGCGGTAATTGATAAATGTTAAAAAAAATGGCTATGAAATTGTTAATCTTGCTATTGATTAAGGAAAATTACGGTATATGAACTTGAAGTGCATTTTATAATCATGGAGTTGAGTTCCCAATGATAGGAAAAGAAATACTTCATGTACCGGTTTGAGACTTTTTAATTTCTGATTTCTAATTTTTGTAGCCCGCTCGTTAGAGTTATTTTACATACTGAATAGTGAATACTTCTCGTATTTATTAAAGTTGCATAAGTATTAGCACTGAAGTTGATTTCAAGTGATGCGGAATTCCTAAAAATATTTCAGATTGCAGAGTAATTTCTAAATTTTAACCCCCCAAAAGAAATCAGAAGTAAAGCTTGAGGTTTGCCCAAACACATTAGCTAATAACTAAAGCTATCATCATTTTTTACGAAATCATATTCTCTTACATCACAATAATCAAAACGAATATGTTTTCCCTGAGAATTAACCCAAATATGTCTTCTTCTTTTTTGTATCGTGTTCGTAGTATCACACTAGCACGAAGTAATTATTGACAATGGCTGCGTCTGCCGAAGAAATGCCATGGCGGATTCATATCAAGTAAACGAATACGTTTTCCCTGACAATTAACCCGATGCCTCCTCTGGATGGTTCGAAAACATTCGAAGCACTCAACGTGAGGACCTTGAACTAATTACGATGATCGTCGGACCTTCCCCAATTAGAGTTGATTGAGATTGACGTATCTATTGGATCCGACAAGAGTTTTAATGTGGAATGCTCGGGTGCGCCGCTCATGTAGAGAAATCTCATTACTCATGATTATGGACTTTATCCCTTGCTTAGTCGCCGATGAGTCTCGCCAGAGCTCACCGGCCACAGTGAAAAGAAATAAAAGAAAAGAAGGAAAAGAGAAACTAAATAAAAAATTGTCAATATCAGCATCAGCTATGTCACGTAGGATGCTCGATGTCCACATCAGCGCTTTTCAGCCAAAATTAGCCAAATGGACTAAATTGATAAAACGTCAAAAGGTTTAGGACTAAATTGCCCAACTTGAAAGGTTTAAGATTGAATTGGCATAAGTTTCAAGGTTTATGACCTTTATTGGGGGAGCTTCTGCTAATGTTCAAAACCTAAGCATGAAAAATAAAAGGGTTAATATCACGAAAAATCCAAAACTGGTACACCTGTAATAATTTTACCCTAAACTAATTTTTTGACTGCGAAAAACCCCAAACCGGTACACCTGTGATAATTTTATCTCGAACTAATTTCTTGGCCACCAAAAATCTCGAACCGGTACACTTGTGATAAATTTACCCTTTGTTAGTTTTCGTTAAATTTTACTGTCAAATTGCTGAGTTTGATGACACGCGATAATTGATGAGTGTATCAGTTTGGGTTTTACCCCTCCGTTTGTCACAAGTTTACGAATTTGTGATTTTTTGTGATATTAATCCAATTAACGGAGGGTAAATATGTCATAAGTGTACATGTTTGAGGTTTTTTGTGATAAAAAAAATTAGTTTGAGGTAAAATTATCACAGATGTACCGGTTTTGGATTTTTGGTGGTCAAAAAATTAGCTCGGGGTAAAATTATCACGGGTGTACCAGTTTGGGATTTTTTATGGTCAAAAAATTAGTTTTGGGTAAATTTGTCACAAGTGTACTAGTTTGGGGTTTTTTTAGTCAAAAAATTAATTCGGGGTAAAATTGTCACAAGTGTACAAATTTAAGGTTTTTTATGGCATTAACCCAAAATAAAAACAAAACAGCTCGGACTTTTGAAGAGCTACGAACTTCCTTTTTGTAAACTTTAGATTGCTAACAGAATTGAGGATTAGCCATAGAAAAACTATTCCCCTCTTAAAGAAAGTACAACATCTCAATTCGCAAGTCGATGCATGTACTCATACACTTATCAATTATCATGAATATTCCAAAGAACTTACAAGAAAAACACCACACCTAGTAACTGCTGGGTAGAATTGAGATGAAGCATCCACAGCCCAAGATTAAACCTAGGAAAAATGGGAAAATGCAGAGCAACAGACTTTGATCACGAGACATAAAGTACCAACAACATAATAAGTGAATTCAGGCATCCCATGCCATTTTTTTAGTATTGGCAACTTCGACTAGGAGTGATTGGTTTCAGGGTGGGTTGGGTTCAGACCTAGAACCTGAAACCAACTCTGTTATAACCTGTTCCCAATTTTTGGAATACGAAACCTATCCTATTTTCCTTGGATCATGTTTTGGAACCGATCTTGTTTTTCCAATCCGATTTCAGGGTCTACCAGAAAACCTTTTTTTTTTTTTTGGGTTCCTTTTTCTTGTTTCATTTTATTCCAGCAAAATAATATAGGTAGCAATGAAACGATTCAAAGTGAAAAATGAATAATAAAAACCACTATCCGCCAAAAGTAACAATCTCTAAAATGAGCAATTGAAATTACGATACATCAAAATCAACAATCCAAAAGCACTATGTGACAAAACATAGTCCAATCGCATAAATCTTTAAGAGTCACATTTCCAAGAAATCTGTTCAACATGTTTAGCTCTTTATTTTACGCTATGATGAGTGAACTCCTCACTTTCATTTCCGAATGAAATATCCTGAAAGGAAAATCAAGAGGTTTAGCAATAAAGCATCTGCTCTCACTAGAGAAATGTCTATATATCTCATATGAATCACACAATATTTAGATGACTTTAAGGGTCGTGCTGTTTCGCTCATAGTTGTGAAATAGATCCCAATATTGAGCAGCAAGTAATTTCCTCTAGAAGTGCATAATGCACGTATTGGCTATTGGTAGAGCATGCAAGCGATTTACTACAAGGATATGGGAAAGGTTTTCTCAAATTCAGGCTCATCAAGAAAGATGGAGAACAAGAGACATCTTTGGCTGCAAAGTCTTTGATAAAGGTAATTACCCTGTAGGGTAGGAAGTTCTAGCCAATCTTCTGGGTGCCTTACACAATAAAACTTTTACAAATGAGCCAGCAATGACTAGACTAAAAACTACCATAAAAGGAATCCTTGGAGAATAGAATGTCGGCACCATCCATGGGCTGAACCCCTAATAGATCTTAAGTCAGAACACCAAGTTTTAGCTCATAAACGGCACAAATCTCTCATGTACAGATGCGTAGCAGCGAAATTCCTCACCCCTAAATTCCAAGTCACTAGGTCAACATCATCAACACCTCCATATCGCAAGCAAATACCGCCAGCAGGCTAAAAAGACCATCAAACACAGAAACAGAATCGAGCATAGGCGCGCAATCATGCAGATCTAGAAAAAAAAAACAAAAAACAAAAAAGCCAATCGATCAAATGTTCACGGCAAAAAACACGGCAAGTGGACGGCAAAACAAGCGAATCCACGAAGAATTTCGTCGCGTACTTACAGATCTACCAGATGAGCGAGCCAAAAAGTCGGAAAAAACACACACAGTACGAACGCCGAGATGGCCAAACTCTAGCCCTCTTCAACATGCAGGCAAGTGACAAGCTTGGTTGCGTTCTTGCGGCGACTGAGGAAGCGCTTGCCAAGAGAGAAACCGTGAGAGACAAAGGAGGTCGCGAAGAGAGAGGAGAGAAACCGTGAGAGACAGACTGGGTAGCCGGGTAGGGTAACGTAATCTAGAGTTTTTACTTTTTTTTTTTACATTATCTCAAAACCGGTTCTAAAACTGATCCGGGTTGGTTTTTACTTGGAATTGGAAACCGGACCGGTTCTAATTGATTCCCAAAAAATGGAACCAGTTCCAGGTCCTATTTTTCGTGTGGGCCGATCTGATTTCCGGGTAAATTCGGTCCAGTTGCACACCCCTAGCTTTGGCTGATTCCAGCTCTTCCACGACTTCAGTAATGGAAGGCCGCTCGGGAGGAGTCTCTTGGAGGCATTTTAAAGTTAGCAGTGCTACTTGGAATGCAGAATCTATAGGATAATTGTCTTTCAATCTAGAGTCCATTATAGTCTTCAATGTTTTCTTTACTACATAATAGTGGTCTGGCCCGCTCCACCAAATGACATTTCAATGATGGATGCTTCGGATCAATTGTACTTAGGCCTGTTAGTATCTCAAGCAACACAACACCGAAACTGTAAACATCACTCATTACATGGAGTCGCCCTGTAATGTACAACAAATCGTGAGGAGACATCGCGGCAATGTCCACACTAGACCAAAAAATTACTCAATGCGTTCAATGTATGTATGCTGGATGCTATTGAACCATTGTCTTATCTTGGTGCTATACTAAATTAAATATGTGTGGACTTTATTAATCAAATGGTTTGGGCATATATGGATGCATCAAAATAGATTCTTCGCTAGTTGGAAACGTTGGTTTGGAATAGCAATGGCCAGACCAATGTTTCCAACAAGTCGTGCTTGCCTAGGGACGACACTATTGGGCTTGTTACGAGCTGGGCTCTATGAATTAGAGGTCACTTCCTCTCATTTTCACCTTCGTTTCTCTCTCACAAATTCTAAAGAATTTTGACTTTCTAACGATTTTCATTTTGGATATACGATTCGCTCGCTGGTCGGGACGAAATAATTTATTCTACCTCTGGGGATCATGATGTCCCGAGAGTCATCACCATACGTTGACTGTCTGGCATTGATCCCTCGTCCAAATTTTGCAAAAAGTTGTAGAGTCTCTTAAAGCGAACAATCAAACATCTCACTTTTTCTATGGATTAGAGGCCCAAAAAGCAAGGAGAATATCCGATTCTAAACTCTCACTACCCAACATAGCTATTTGCTTTTATCTATGACCATGAGAAGGCAATAACTGGGCCACAATGAGTTGATGACCACGACCGACCCGTTCAGGCCACGACCGAGGAGATATTTGAACCATCCACCCCATTAAATTCGACATGGCCAGGGTCCTTTGGAAAATATAGAGGTTGGTGGCACGTGCCCAAGGGTGTTCAAGACTGGCATGCAACCCAAAAAAGACTTAGTTTAAGAAAGGGAAAATGACACAAATAGTCCATGGACTTTGACCCAATGTGTAATATGGTCCATCAACTTTTAATTTATTTAATGTGTCTCCTAAACTGTAGCCGAATAAGCAATGTGATCCCTGAACTCTGAGTCTGTTCAGTATGGTCTTTAGACTTTTGATACGTGTTCAATTTAATTCTTAAACTATATGAAAATGTTCAATATCATCCATAAATTTGAATTAATGGAAGAACAATATTGAATATTTTCATATAATTCATAAACTAAGTTGAACATGTACCAAAAGTCTAAGGACCACATTATACATTGGGCCAAAGTCTAGGAATCATATTAAATAGATTAAAGTTTCAAAGATCATATTACACATTAGGGTAAAGTTCAGGGTCATTATCCCTTTAAGAAATCCCATAAAGTTGCCTTAGTGAAATCAATCAGGCCTTCGACAAAAAAAAAAATAATCAGGGTTGCAGGCTCCATTTATTTTATGGAAATGATATGGAAAATATTTTCCTAAAAACGATTATTTCTATCACTTGAAATAATTAGTCAATGAAATTTTTGTCATTATTGACAACTAGGGGTGTCAATGGGTCGGGTCGGGTCTTCATGCTACCTTACCCGACCCGAAACCATGAAGAGATATATGTTATTCGAATCGAAACACATATGACCCGCATTGAAAATCCAGGTCGGTTTGGTCCGACTTGGGTCGGGTCGAGTCGGGGCAGGACTAAATTGAACAAATTAAAAGTTCATGGACCACATTGAACATTAGTCTAAAGTTTAGGGACTAAATCGAACAAATTAAAAGTTCAGGGATCGAATTGCATATTGGGCCAAAATTCATGGACTATTTATGTCATTATCCCTAAATAAAAAAGAAAATGGTGAGATGAGAAGCTGGTTTTTCCCTCAAACAAATCCGGGTATTGGTGTCAAATGATAGAGAATTATCCAATTTACATGGTTTCTCCTATTTGTTTCCTTCTTACTCAACATCTTTCCTCGTTCAGAAGTCTCTTTCTCTCTCTCTGGATATTCTTCTTCACATTTCTAAAGGGTCGAAATTAGTCGGTATAAAAACATACGTCAGTTAAATCACATATAAAATTGAAACTTTGCGATTTGTCATCATCGAAGTATATTCACTATTAATCTTTGATTCTCCAATACAATCCTCTCGCTCATCGACCCACATCTATTTGCTTTCCATTCCCTATTAATAAAGTTGACTATGTGGGAACTATTTGCTACGGGTAATTTGGACAACCGATTCTTTCTCTTTATTTCACATGTTCACTATTGATTCAAATAGGAATCTACGTCGGAGGGGGCAGTGTCATTCACTTCACAAGAACAAGCATCGACAAGACGTGTCTTGATTGCTTCCGGCGAGAAGGCGAGAAACTCCATTCCCTCCGTTCATATGCATATGGACGGCCACTGCTGGAGTATTGGTTGACTAGATCGAGGACCCGCACGGCCTTGCTTGATACCAAATCGCCCGAGGAAGTCGCAAATAAGGCTTGGGAGCTTCACGAGGGCGATAGTATCGGCAACTACAATCTCTTCAATAACAACTGTGAACGCTTTGCCACTTTCTGCAGGACTGGCATTCGGGCGAGCACACGGATAGCATTGATGTGCTTTTGAGCTAAAGGTCAAGCAAGTCGAGGACTGGGCAATCAAGATTCTGCAGGAATAATGCGTCCAACTTGGCTTCCCCCATCTGTCTCTTTGCTGGCAATTATTATCGTCCTTTTGAGAGAGTTATTGTTTGTCAACGAGCAGCAAAAAGGAAAGAGAGTTTAGTCTTTCATGTCCAATTCAATAATCAGTGAAATCACACTTTGTTACACCCGTATATTGCAACAGCGATCTCTCTCTCTCTCTCTCCCTCTCTCTCTCTCTCTCTCTCTTACCGTTACAGTATTGTCATTTGTTCTTTCAGTATATCAATGCTTTACGCCGTCACAGCGGGAAATGACGATGAGACCCTTTTACTTTATTTTTAATGAGGTTCGATTGGGTCTTTCTGGGTAGGCGATAGTGACGAGCCCCACGCGACAAAAAAAGATATGTCTATGATTGGAACAGCTTTTTGAGACTTTCCTGTCACCTGTGACAGTTAGAGGATTGTCCGGCACACGTGCGGGGGATCTTGACTGTTAAAGACACGAGGAACATTCCGAATCAGATCTTGACCGCCGATATTTAATGATGTCCAGTCCCCTCAGAATGTCTTCTGCTGTTACAAATTTTGTTTTTTATGTCGAGGTTTGAGTATTTGGAATCTCTAAATACGTAAAGATCCTTTTCTAAAATAATTAACATTTTTATCCAGCCTTGCCTTACCGTGTGGTTAAGGCATCACCCGCAGGAATTGTCAGCAGGTTTGGGTGATGACTTGGGCACGGAGAGCAAACTCGATTGTTGGGCAGGTTAGAGCTGCTTGACATAATTCTTAAGCTCAGAGAACAGGCCCGCTTTCGGCCAAATCATGATGGCACGGGCTTACTCTCTCTCTATCACACACACCGACACACACACACAGAATCAACATGGGCACGTTTTGAACTTAAGGCATGGATGGGTCAGTCCAACTTGTGCCAACAAGAATATTCATTGGCCAAGCAAGTTCATAGAGGTGATGAATAAAGTATTACTGACCGTGTCCGAGAGAGATGGCTGAGTTGGGATCAATCATCTAAGAAACATTGTTTTATATCGGCTGCAACAAATTCTTTTCAGGGTTTCCACGACTTCATTCATCGGTGGCTGGTGCTTGGGCAAATACTAGAGACATTGGAATGCGAGTGCGGTCTCATAAAGAGCATCCTTCAGAGGATATTGCCCTTCCAGTCGAGAGAGCCCATGATTCTAGTCAATTTCATTTTAGAAAGTTGAGGTTAGACCCCCTCCAACATATTCTGCTAATCGGTCAGACGATTTACATCATGCGCTCACATTCCCGTCATAAGCTCAACCAGTACCATGTTGAAGCTATAGATATCACTCTTCACATATAAATGACCCGTTCAACCATAATGATGTGATAATCTAACATGAATTTGCTAAACATGGCTTCAGCCATGGTCAAACTAAGTCCAGAGTGCGATGTTCTCTGCTATGATCAACCCAAGCAATACAGAAAGCCCATCATATTACCTGTGGCTATGTACTCGGGGGGGGGGGGGGGGTGGTGCTGTGCATCCACAAGTTCCAATTACCTGTGTCGTCACATGCTATCTGTCTTCATCTGGACCCTTTCTTGCCAAACCAAAATCTGATATTTTGGCGTTAATGGACCGTCGAAACACATGCCAAACAAAAGGTCAAAGCGGATAAGGTCTCCTTTCTACTGCTAGTGTGATCTATACACCTGTAAACTTGGACAATGCAGATTTAATAAGCTTAGCTTGGGCTAATGACTTGTATTATAAACTACCTATGAAAAGAGTAGCTTGGGAATATGCAATTTAGACGACCATAACAACAAAAGCCCACCGACCAAAAAGTAAGGAAAACATACACAGGTGGCGAACCAGGTTTTGAAGATTCTTTGCAATGATAACTCCTGCGTGATATGTGAAAACCTGGCCAGAATGAAAGCCTGAACGCATAAGGTTTCAAATTCTTGCTGCTTCCAGAATGCAGGAGGGAATTGCAAAAGGAGGGATGATGCAAACTTATGTGAGTTATTTCAGCACAGGACAAGATTTTGGAATCAGATTTTAAAGGTAACAACAATGTGGTATTGCTTAATTTAATCTAAGTAACGAACGTGAAACTTACTGAGTCCAGCAATATCTTTGAGGGCTTGAAATTCTGCAGATTATTTGCCTGTGTAACTGGTGCAAGAACATGAGGCCTTTGGCTGCTCCAACTGCAATTTTAATCCGTGTGACCCATGGAAATGGTTTAATGGCCGAGCCCCCCTGCAGCAGGAAAGACACGTGATTTGTGTAGTACATTGAAACAAGAAAAGATTATATTTGCCATAAATTTAAGGCAAGCATGTATATATTGCCCAAGAAAGAACCTTACTTCCAAAGAGATGGTTATTTAGGGTACCCTTTGGGGTGAACTCATGGACAAGAAGTTGTTCCTTATCCTCCAAACAGTATCCCATTAGCCTGACAATGTTTGGATGAGATAAGCTGCCCACGAAGTTCACCACCGACTGCAAAAAGTTATCACTCTCATATCCAAATAGGGCAAAACCTCACAATCCCCTGCAGAAAAAGAGAGTAGACAGCAGCCAATTGTGCAATAAGAAATTAAAGAAACCCATAATGACACCCTCAGAAACTATTGTGACTTATATCCTTGCCTTTTAAGCTAAACTCAGAGGATGTCACTACAATGTACCTGAAACATTAAATCCCAATATGAGTTTTACGACATTATAGCCACTTCTGGAATTTCTCGACATTGTTCTAGGAACTTAAACCATCCTTAGTGAGGATATTTTATTTGTGGAAAAATATGCTGGCCGGCCCCGAAAGTGAGGTGACATAATTGTTTGAGTCCAAACTTATGCTACTTTAGGAGACACTGGACATAAGTATTCTTCTTCAAGTACCCTTGGAAGAATGAATAAGATTATGCCATCTTCTTTTTCATGAATCACCTGGTGAATGGAGGTCAACATGTTAATAGCATGCAAGTCTTTTAAAAGGGAAAAGATGAGGAGGGAAGGACTTAGCCTCCACATCAGTCCATTTAGCATATGAATTTTTCAAAATTGATCTTCACTCAAGATGCTATTGTCTTTCTTGGAAGGTGGACATCTATTTTGTACTACACCAGATGAGTGCATTCTATTCTCATGTTGCATATCAGAGCTTGTATGATTCTGTGCTTTAGACTCTACATGGTCACCCATACAGTCATCAATCTTATCCTCAATTGGCTTTGCCGATGTCAAAATTATGCGAGGGATGTTTACTTGCTTTATAAATAGATTGAGCACTTAAGATTTGCTTACTCCTTGGTTTACATGAATATGAGGTTGTGTAGTTACAGTAAGGCATATGAAATTCAACTATGTGGTTCACATGTCAGGATTTACTATTGAACATGGTTGATGATGCATGATTGAATATTTCATCCCAGTTTTTATTTCAGATTATTTCCCCAAAAAAAGGAGAGGAGACAGAATGACCAATTTGTGTGATAAGAAATTAAAGAAACCCATAATGGCACCCTCAGAGCCATCTAACGTGGATGCACCCTACAAATTTTAGATGATAGCAAATAATCCGAAATAAAAACTAGGATGAAATATTCAATGATGCATCATCAACCATGTTCAATAGTAAATCCGGACAAGTGAACTGCATGGTTGAATTTCATATGCCTCACTATAAATACACAACCTCATATTCATGTAAACCAAGGAGTAAGCAAATCTTAAGTGCTCAACCTATTTATAAAGCAAGTAAACATCCCTCGCATGATTTTGACGTCAGCCAAGCCAATAGAGGATAAGATTGATGACTGTATGGGTGACCATGTAGACTCTAAAACAGAGAATCATACAAGCTCTGATATGCAACATGAGAAAAGAATGCACTCATCTTGTGTAGTACAAAGTAGATATCCACCTTCCAAAAAAGACAATAGCATCTTGAGTGATGATCAATTTTGAAAAATTCAAATGCTGAATAGATTTTTGTGGAGGCTAAGTCCTCCCTTCCTCATCTTTTCCCATTTAAAAGACTTGTATACTAATAACATGTTGAACTCCATTTACCAGGTGATTCATGAAAAAGAAAATGGCATAATCTTATTCATTCTTCCAAGGATACATGAAGAAGAATAGTTATGTCCAGTGTCTCCTAAAGTAGCATAAGTTTGGACTCAAACAATTGTGACACCTCACTTTCAGGGCCAGCCAGCATATTTTTCCACAAATAAAATATCCTCACTGAGGATGGTTTTAGTTCCTAGAACTATGTTGAGAAATTCCAGAAGTGGCTCTAATGTTGTATAACTCATATTGGGATTTAATGTTTCAGATACATTGTAGTGACATCCTCTGAGTTTAGCTTAAAAGGCAAGGATATAAGTCACAATAGTTTCTGATGCAGGGCCTAAAGCCCCTTCCGTGAAATGCAAGAAGACTCCCTAAATTTCAAAATTTACAAGCTATCACAAGACTTTTAGCATTATATTTATAAACAATGAAGATTTAGAAGACATTTCTACTCCAGTTCTCAAGAACCTTAGAGATAGAAGCTAAGCTGGCAAAGCTTCTCTACTCCTACTTGTTTCCTCCACTTCCGTGCTGTTTGGCTGCTGGAAAACAAACATGCATGTAATATGCACTACACAACTTAAACATAATAACTGTAGGACAAGATTGTGGAATCTCAAGGTTTAGATCAAGAGCAAAGGTGCTCACATGAGGTATCTATCAAATGATACTAGGATTTACAGCAGCTTGCCTTCTCATCCACACATCCCAAGACAGCCAATCAAATGGGCTTTCCAAAACAGATATGCCTTAACCATTTGTGTCTCATCACTTTACATCCTGACAACCTGTTCAGCAAATTGTCGAAAACAGACCTTCTCGAAATTTTTTGACTATTTTAATTTCCCATGGTACATGCATACAGAAAATTATGAGCCATGTATTTCACCCAGCACCGTGCCTGCTGTTTTGATTTTGAATAGAGATAAAATAAACACCGGAAAATTAACGGCACCAAGCATAGGATAAGCAAATTTTTGCTCTTCTATCGCATGTCTGGAAAATACTTACACTAATCCCAGAAGTCCTTGAAAACAGAATCCCACAAGATTTTTTAATGCTTTATGTGGACTTGAAACCATACAACGGAAAAGCAAGCTGACTTTTCTCCAATCTCCTGCATAGAATTGCTCGTGGTCATAGGACAAGTCATGAACCCTACAATAAAGGATAAGAGGAACAAGCACTGTCTTTTCCTATATAATTGCAATTTGAACAGAATAATCTGGTCCACATCGTTGATCAAACCCCAGAAATATGTGTTCAGTAGGGCAACAAAATATATTCTCGTAAGGAAGAAAGCAAATTGAGGTAGTGAGCTTCATATGAAAGTAGCCACACAAAATAACAATCTACTAACAAAAAAGACCACTAACATCTATCATCTCGTTCTTATTTTTCTACAACAAACTGTGTAAATGCAAACGATTCTTCTCCCACCATCATAATAGAGCTTCATGCTAAAAATGCAATAGTGTTTAACACTAAATACTGCAAAGCACATGCAACCCGAGCTTTCCTGAGAGAAACTAAGATTACCTTCCCCTCTTTGAATGCTTGCATGCTCTTTGGGTTCAATATTTTTATGGCAATTGGAGTCATTCTTTTGCTCTGGGAAGACCCCTTCTCATCAAGGCAGCCTTTGAAGACTACCAAAACCACCCTTGCCAATAATTGTATCATATCTGAAGCTTCTTGTTGCAACTTTCAGCTCTGCAAAACTAAAGACTGTGACTTCTGAAGTGGAGCAACATTAACTATTTGGAATAGACTCATTTGACCTCCCTCCCAAGCTCATGCTTAGGCCATCCTCAGAAGACGATGCACTGCTTAACAGTCGCAGCTGGTCCAACTGTGACTACACAAGCGAAGAGAAAAAGGTGAAGAATTTGCAGTGAGCTGAAGACAGGAGCTAGAGACGAGCAGTAACTAATTGAGTTATAGAAATGTCAGCGGGTAGGAAAAGAGTTAGTTAGCTTAGTTAGACTCTGAAGTTGTTAGTGTACATGTGTATGAAGCATATTCCTTCATAATCCGCTTTGTCTGTAAGCTGGGGCTTGCGTGAATTTCAGGATAATTCAGAAAGCAGGAGGGCAATAACTGGTATGACATGCTGAAAATCTATAAGATGTATAGTTACGATTCCAGCTCTTGCATTGAAACTCCGACACAGTGCTAAATAGCTCTTTATCCCGAACGCTCAAGCTGTTGGGTTTAAGTCCATCTTGTATATCAAACATGTTCCATAAGTACGCCATGACCAATATGTTACATTCCCGTGACAAATGCCTTCTTCTCCTCATTCATATCTGCTCTCTCAATCATATTATTCTCATTTCTTGTCTCAATTTCTTTCTAATTTTCTTTTGCCTCAGTATTCCAGCTAAAGCATCAAAACTTAATCTTGATCCAATGAAATGCCCAAGCCAAATGCGGAGGGTAACAAAGTCCAACCACAGGAGGAACTAAAACCAAAATTCTGTGACAAAATTTCCTACTTGCTAACTCATATCCAACAAAAACAACCAAATATGGTAACTTTAACCCATGAAATCACAATTTGAAGTTCAGAATTATCATAAGGGTACAACAAACACCTGCATTCTCAGGGCAAGACCAGCTGGAGATTACATCCTAAAAACGCACAACTCATGGTGAAAAAGACGCAGAAACCAAAACAAGAAAGCAAGAATGAATAGGAGAAGAAAAAAGGAAATTACCAAAACCAAACAACGAAGACAACTCTCCTTACCAAAAAAAAACAACGAAGACAACTCGAGCCAACGAACTCGAAATTCTATCAATTAAACAAGAAACGGACATAAAAAAACCGAGTAAATAACTTTCTCAGCTAAGACTCAACTAAACTACATCTATTCGGCGACAAAACGACTCCTACGCGCCGATGAAAAGCTCGCCCATAACAGAACATTCATGGATGTCCGCTGTACCGGGCAGCTCGTGCGTCGAATTTCGTCGCGTCATATTTCTCTCCAGTGAATCCTGATCTAATCGAGCTTACTAAATCCTAAACTTGACCAACCCTGAAAAAAAGCGCGACCCAGGCGAATACAATAAGTTGTAAGTGTTTCCAGCAGCATGTGCAACTTCAAAAATTCACTCCGACAAAACCGTAACTCCAAATCGACAACCGTAAAATCGCACAGCTCCACAGCTTCCTAAACTTTCGTTACCAAATGATTTTTCAGCTAAACAACTCCTAGATTGAACCCAACAACTCAGAATTCAAATAGATGCAAGTTTACCGCTTTAACTACGAAAATTTCCTTCGACTCATCAAGACGCTCAGAGCACGCGGGTAAGAAATCCTCCCCTTCTTCCCCTCAGTTCTTCCAGGCTCTCTTTGTTCTCTCCTACTTGGTGGGGTCGCTTTGCCTTCTCTTCTGCTGTTCTTCACCTCCGCAGGGAATACAGGAGCCTATTAGATGGGCTGAAAGGGTTGACTTGGGCTTCTGGGCCTTGGGCTCCCCTTTTCCTTCCAAGCACAACTCTTGACCATTCTCACCCCGAAGATTCATCTTCCCCCCAATCCTCAACTTGAAATCTTTCGAGCTACGCAGGAGGAGGAGGAGGAGGAGGAGAGGATGATGGGCAAGTTTGAAAGCAGGAAAAAGGGCCTTTTTCCCTTTGAAGCTGATCGTGGTTCGTGAATTATCATTGTCCGGAATCGTGTTTTTGTCAAATCCTACGGGATATTTCGATTTGTGGTTGTCTCATTTCTTCTCTCTCTTCATTATCATTATTGGTTAAGGGAAATCACGACGCGTAATAATAACTACTCACCTCTCCGGCCTTGGAATTTACAAAATGTAAAGGAAATTTTATAATCATCTAGCCAAGTTACTAAGAATAAGCAAATAAAATATACATAAATGCAGGGTTGTCTACATTATTTCCATGGAAAGATATAGGATATTAGGAAAATCAGCTTGATGAAACTTTGAGGTAAGTTGCAATATTCGAAGGATGATAACCAAGCTTGTCATTTATAATAACTTAATTATTGAGTGTTAATATTTTTCAAGTTGCCATTACGGACTCTATAGTCATGCCGCAGTTCATAAATGTAAGTTATTAGTCCTAAATGAAAATGTGTTACGATGATTAATGAAATAGATTCACTTGAAGTAAAGTTCCATGTAAGCTCCGGCCATGTATGAAGGTGCCGCTAAATCTACGGGGCTAGTGGATGGTTATGAGGGGAAGTCCTCCAATTCGATAGAGGTCAAAAAACAGATTGATCAAGAAGTCGAAACTTTTGATTTCCTTGAGAAAAGCCGGAGGCTTTGGAATTGGAGGAAGAATTTCTGGAGAACAATGTTCTGAATTTTATAAAGTTGATGAGGAAGAAGCTTCAGAAATTGCTTTTTTGTTTCTTCATTTTATGCCTCAAGTTACACCGAAATCAACTACTTCTCAATGGGTCATATCACAATCGCTTAATATAGTTTCACGCCCGTCATTATCTTTTCATAATGAGGGTTTCCGAGGCAACTCGGCCGACTCATTATTCTAGACTTGCGTATGTTGCATGACACCACATGCATACATGTGTGCGTAAATATTAAGTTGTGCCTCTAGACATATGCTGAAACGATGTAGAAACGCGTGGTGTTAGCACGTAAGGATACCACATTGACCTATTCGATGACATGCGTTTGAATGGAGGATAATAACATATACCGCACATAAACTCTTTTTCTGTCCCACGGTTTGACTTTTCAATGGTAGTAACAAGTTTAATTCCAAATTAGATACTCTCTAAACTTATGTAACCTATAGGGCTGCATTTGATCGTCTAGATTTTTAGTTAGGATATGACTGGATAGGATAAGATATGAAATCCAGAGGATTTACTATGTCATATCCATTGTTTGGTGAATCGCGAAAATAAAGTTGAATATTTTCAATCTTATCATGTCCACTATTTGCTATGAACAACACAAATAAACCTAAACATTGCACAAACAGAGATGGTAAGAATATCTTACGACACTCTCGCCTACTTCATTTTTATTTTTTTATTTTTTAATCATTTTCCCTCTCTTTTTTTATATTATTTTCTTTTTTATTTCTTTTTTCTAATAGTAAATATAAATACTAAAAATATATTTAGTAAACTATACTAATATACCTAAAATATGTCATAAATATAAATAATAAATATAAATTTTCATGCATGAAATTTATATCATAAGATAAAAAGAATTTTGAATATATAAATAAAAATAGGAATAAATAAAAAGGAAATTGTTTTTATTTTTTTTATTTTGAATTTTTTATATTAGAATTAAAATATTATTTATATTCCAATATTATTTAAATTTTATTAATTCAGCAAGTTTGTTATTAAAAAAATAACTTTATATTATGAATATTAGAAATCCTATCCACCTTTATCCCATTTCTCTTATGAGATAATTTTATTCGAGCTATATCTCTCCTATATCTAACTTTATCATGTCTTGGGTAGGCACTAAATACAAGATATGATAATTTTTATCCTATCATGAATTTTATCTTGACTACCAAATGTAGCCTAGATGGACCTTGCAAAAGATTGTACCAATTATTTAGTTTTTCATTTTTTTATGGATGGGGGTAGTATTCTCTATTCAATTAATGGATCACAAAATTCACTCAACACAACGTTGCACGTGGAGAGGGAAGGAAAGAGGAGGAGAAGGTGCTTGTTATTTAAATATTCCACAAAAAATAGGAATTATATAACCAGAAACTGTAAATCAAAATATATCTTTCTAGGATAGGAGGACCTACACATTAACTCCGACGTTGCGGAAATTAAGGGTACATACATGAGTGTAACATCAATCTACAACAAGTTTGTGTTTAATATTTAAAGTTGACGTACTAATTAAATAAATTGGCAAACTGTATGACAATTAATCTTTAGTTGAGAAGATAAAATTCTTTTTGATAGTACAGGGGCACGACCGTAGGTCAGCAAAATATTGTTCAATCATTTCCAAATGAAGGAAAAAAAAGCATGTGCACATACATACAGACTGACTAGGATTAGATAGTCTTTATGAAAAGGCTTTGGATTACATTTTGGGATTTTTATAAGGTCCGTTATCAGTGTAAAGTATTTTTTACACCGGCAGTGGTCATGATAATTATCCTCGTATTAATATAGAGCACCCGACTATACCCATGTATTATGGGTATTGCTCATGGACTAATGTACGCTCCATCGAATTCGAGACATACCCTTGAAAAAAAACATATGCTTAAATCGACAAATAAATGCACTTGACACCAAAATTGGCGTTCTATCCTTTCATGAACATTTATAATATTTCATGATTGTGGATGATACAACAGGAGATGGACCGACTGATGAGATTGACAATCTCTTAATGAAGTATAGGTCTATGTAACGAAGATGTGTATATTCCAAACCCTAATTGTTTTGTCAACTGTGGGAAGAATTGGGTCTGCAATGCAAACAAAATAATCGTAACACGTTTATTGACATGACAGGTAGCTACGGGAAGAGAACTAGGAACGTTGCGAAAGAAGACATGCAAAAGGAGAAGACAGTTTTGATAAAGAAATGCTGGTCCCAAGACTTTTGGGCGCCTTAAAAAAGTTAAACCAACCAGATCTGTCCCTTTCCATAAAATCAACCAAAAGTTTGGTAGCTTTGGTTATATATCGTTAATTTTCCAGTCCAGATATGCCCTTTGTCATCTTCTGTACGAGTCCGTTTGCTTAAGGGCAGCATGTACGAATCTCTCGAGAATTCACAGAAAGAAAAAGTTGGTTTTTTCTTGGTGCCCCATGGTATTATTAGATTTCGACGCTTCCTTTTTCCTTAATTGTCTTTTTTTTCTCCCTCTTTCTGTTTCCAATCACTAGAGTTGATTTGTAGCACAACTTGCTCGCCAATCATATAAATGTCCATAGAAAGTTATGGTATAGACTTTCAGACGCAAGTTGCCATTGTCTTGGCGATGAGTGTATGCAGCGGACCTTCTTATTTGGCTAAAGGGCTAATGAGTCGTAGTGAAAAAGGATAAAAGGTTTTATAGATTGGTGGACATTCAAGGGACTAACTCGGGAAAACCAATATGGTAAGACATTACCAGATATTCAAACTAGGCTAATATTTTTTCATCGTTTATAGCTACTTATAGACATGGTCAAACAATTTATAGATGTGCCATGTTAGCACGAGCAACGCATCATATCACTTTCTTTATTTTGTATAAGGGCTTCACTTTTTTTTAATGGCTCAGACACAATCAATCAAAATCCAAAGACTCACTAACCATGTATCCTTTGGATGGACCATGGCACAAAAATTGTCGATGCGATTCTTCATTACTTTTTCAGATGATGCAGATGAAACTCACCTGCCCCTCTCATTTCTTTTTCTGTCTCTATTTTTTTCGTTTTTGGGCTTGTTTCACTTTAATCTGTTTTGTTACTTCACAGGACACTGCACCTACCTCAAATTCTCCTATATATCAAATAATGCCAACATAATATCCTTATCATATGACACTCTAAAATTATACCATACCATCATTCAATGAAATTTATGCGTGGACATTTTAACTTTGGATGATATATTTTAAAAAATCTGAACATGGACGATTAATCTCCAAATGGGTTTCTCCACACAACATTGTATGTGACTCATTAGAAGACGATTTATGCATTTCATGTTGATATAAAGAAGTCTAGACTTATAAAAAAAAGTATCAAACGTTAATTCCTTTGTTTAGTTAAGTGCCTTTGAAAATGTCCAAACAATGAGTCTATGTACACGCATGATATGTCTATCATTCGCCTATAAATGTCTCCATCATTAGGTGAAAGAAGCACAAAACGTAGGATCATCCCTGGTGCATACACCTATGGATCCCTTAACTCTTTGGCTTTGGTCGATAGATATGGATCCTCTCATTGAACCCGTGTCCTAATGCTGTTATTTTTCAAATGTGGTACCCACCCACCCCCACCACCCCCCTCTCTTGTTTTGCTCCCTCTGTTGCTTTGCTTTTCTGTCTGAAACCAGCGTTCTCTCTCTCTCTCTCTCTCTCTCTCTCTGTCTCTCACCCCCACCACCCCCCTTTCTTGTTTTGCTCCCTCTTTTGCTTTGCTTTTCTCTGTCTGAAACCAGCGTTCTCTCTCTCTCTCTCTCTCTCTCTCTCTCTCTTCTCTGTCTGAAACCAGCGTTCTCTCTCTCTCTCTCTCTCTCTCTCTCTCTCTCTCTCTCTCACCACCCCCCTCTCCTGTTTTGCTCCCTCTTTCGCTTTGCTTTTCTCTGTCTGAAAGCAGCGTTCTCTCTCTCTCTCTCTCCACCCAAACACCTTTCATTCAAGAATCCGCAGTATCAACCCGGAATTGTATACCTAGCTACTTTTAAAACCTCTCCCACCCAACTGCTTCATTTACCTCTCTTCCCTCACTCCATGATCTTCCTCCTCCTCCTACATTACCATCATCGCTGCCACCATCAACCTTTTGAGACATCGGAGGACTCAGCTTCGCTTCTGGCTCACACACTTTAGCGGGAGTAGTACAGGTGGTTAGGGCTTTCACTTTTCTTTTCTTTTTCTTCTTCTTATTCAACTTCAAAAAAAAAAAAACTCTTCACCTGAGCTGGGAATTTCAGACCTACCAATCTAACCCTTCGTTTTGCTTTCTCAATTCTGCTTCGATCTTTTAGGTGCGTCAAAGCTAAGCTAAGACCAGCTCAATCACACAAGTCCAAGAGAGTGCAGAAGGCCCCCCAAGAGAGAGAAAATGTTGGCTCAGATTATCGTCAAGGTATTCATAATATTAATGCTACTCACAGGGAATCTGGTAAGACAGGACGATCTCAAACCTGGGGATCACATCTATACCTATCGGCTATATGGCTTGTACACCCATCATGGTTAGTGGTTCATCCTCTTCTTCCTTTTCCATTATCATTATTATTATTTTTTAACAGTGAAGATGTAGCTCAACTTTTTTCTTTTTTTTTGTCTGAATGTGACAAGACTTGATTATCCTTTCTTATCCCTCGTTTTTAGCCAAAGAACAGTAGTTGTATCCGCTTGATAGATCATTTCAGCAATCGTCGCATCTTGCCCTTCTAGCTTTCTGCTTTGAACGAACTTGTATTGCGCATTAAGAGAGAATTTATGACTTTTTTTTTAATCGGGAGAGAGAATTTATGACTTCAACCGTTTTTTTTTCTTTTTTGGTTTACATATCAAGGGCTGTTCTTTTTTTTTTTTCTGGGTTTGAAAGGGCTGTTCATGTATCTGATTTTGATCAAAAAGGGATTTCCTTAAGAGACGAAATCCCAAAACCACGACCAGATCATGACCTTCTTGGAAGTGACCCAAAGATTGTAAACCCTATTTTCTTGGCGACCCGAGAGAGGGACTCACTCCATACCACTGTTTTGGGTTGATACGCAATCGATCAACCCAAAAGGACTGACACCACAAAAAAAAAATAGAAAAGTATACAAACCCCTTAAAACCCAAAGATAAGACACGATCTAATGGATCCTTGTATCGAGTAGTTGGACCATATATTATATATTAAAGCACAAACATAAACTTACTTCTTTATTTGCCTAACCATAATTAAATCAACTTTCTTTTGTCTGACGGAAAGCACCATCTCTTGGACTTAAATATGGTCTTGTTACGATACAAATTAGATCATGATGATCATTTCACTTGAAACTACAATATATCATAATTTCTACGGAATGCGGCCATCTATGACTATGAGATAGTATTCCCAGGGTAAACCATATTTAATTACTTTCTAAGAAAAATAAATAAATTCTGGCTGGACCATTGGTAAAATCTAAACCATTTGAGTGGGTACATGCCCACAGAAGATGGTTTTAAGCACTTCATTTATTTAAGTGGGGACTTACTTGAAACTCAGATGGTAAATCCGGGAGAGTACAAAGACGTGATAAGACCTTCCTTTTCATTTTCCGACCTCTTATTTAGTGACCATTTAGAATTATTCATATATACTTTGTTACTGTTAGACTAGGATATGTTTTAAAAGTGAAATGTATGTGAGAGGGACATGGCTGAGGATGAAGAACAACAAACTTTTATTTCACTATCTCGGTTTCTACGAGAGTACAAGAAGCAAGGGATAAGATGGCTGTAATTGGTCTATGCATGCAAGGACTGAACACTAGAAGCATATCTATAGCCAACTTCACTGACTTAGCCACCAAATATCTCCGCCATTTCCAAAGATAATGGCGGGTAAATTTTTTTAAAATTTTCTTCTCCTTCCAATATCTACTGCCCAAGTAATTCTAGACACAATTCTCTCTCCTCATTGATCCACATCTATTATCCACATATATTCGCTTCTCATTCCCTGTTTACTAGTTGAATCTACGATAACTATTTGCCATGGATGGAATGACTTGGACTGGGCCATTTTTTTGTCTACGTTGCACCTTCTCATTATTGATTATAACAGGAATCTACATTGGAGAGGGATACGTGATTCACCTCACAAGAACAGGAATCAACAAGACAACTCTTGATAGCTTTTGGCGAGAAGGCAACAAGCTCTATTCCCTCCACTTGTACGCATATGGGCGGCCACAACTGGAGTATTGGCTAATGAGATGGGGGACTTGCACAACCTTAACCAATGCCAGATCATCTCAGGAAGTTGTGAACAAGGCTCGCGAGCTTCACGAGAACAACGGATTCGGTGAGTATGACATTATCAACAACAACTGTGAGCATTTCACCCTATTCTATCTGACCGGCATACGGATAAGCGCACAGACAACATTGGTCAGTGCTTGTAGGCAGAAGATTAAGGAAGTCGAAAAATGGGTCATGAAGTTTCTTCAGACGAATTAATTTCGAGTGACTCAAAAATTCCACCAATCTTCCCTTCCCTATCTGTCTCTTTACTAGCAGTTACTTTCATCTGTTCGAGAGTTATTGTTTGTGATCCAGCAGTACAAGGAACGAAACTTTAGTTCTGTATATCTAATTTTGGACCGGAATGGGCAGCGAGGGACATGCAAACGTCCACGGAGGAAGAACTGAGATAAGAAAATGTATGTAAGTGGCAAAACTATGTCATTATAAGGTAATAATATATATAAGGACTTCTGTCTGTTGGTGCTCGGTACTCCTAGTTAGACTTGCCAAAAGAAGGCAACGTCAAATTCTGAGTGAATTTCTCACATTTACATCACTTCACTCTGGTGCATTTAATAGATACATTCTTTTGGTGTCCGAAACGATCGGACGAACAAGACAACAATGAAATCGCACTAGACTATCAAAAGGAGTTTCTTCCCCAAGTACACAACTTTTCCCTTCTCACTGATGTCTCTTGACAATATTGTCTTGTTTTTCATTATTGGCCATCGCGACACTGAAAGGGTGTTCGGAGTTTGATTAGAGGTGGTACCGGTTTGGAGCCCTTCTATATTCACTGCTTTATCCCCATTGATTATAACTCTTGCGCTAGTCCTAAAACTATTACAGGGAATCCAATAAGCTTTTCACTCCTAACCACAAGTCATCCAACAACGAAAATTGGTTCGGTCCTCCACAAGGTATTACCCTAATTTCAACATGCACATGGTTTGCTCACCCAATTTGGGTCTAATATTACTGACTTAATGCCCACACACTTTCGCTGTGGCTCCATTTAACAATCATAATGCAGGGAATTAGGATGAGAGGCAGATTAATATTTGACAAGAGAAAATCACTAAGGTTTTTCTTTTTAACAAGAGAATGAGAGGCAGATTAATATTTATAGTCCTTAACAGTCAATTAGGATTTCGGTTGGGTCTTCCTTAAGTTTCAGCTGTAGCCATTCATTTACCATGCCTTTCGGTTGTTCAATTACATGTTTCATAAGACTGATGGGCTGTGAGTCTTTCGCTTTTTTGTCATATTACAAAGGTACTCAAATGGAGGTGCATCCACCATTCTAGGATGTCATTTCTTCACTTTCATGTCTCTCCATCATGACTGCGAAATTCTATGATCAACTTACTTATATGCACATACACATCTGTATTGTTTTGACGGTCAACTTTAATGCAATTTTATAATTGGTTCCGTTTCCTTTTCTGGATAAGTAAAAATGTTGGCGTTCTTTAGTCCGCTTTAATTTTAGTTATATCTTTTGTAAACTCTATATTATTAATCAGAAATAGTGATTTTATTTCAATTTGAGATGAAAGTTGCTCTTTTCTTTTCTTTTCTTTTTTCGTGAATTAGTAAGTCTAATTTCATTGCGCATCAGTACTTTCCAGGTGGACTAACATGCATTCAAAACCCTCATCGCAGAGTCAATGCAATTAAAGCAAATACTTTCTAAACATATCTATTCTCTACATGGACCTCGGCACTAAAAATCGGTACCAAATTAATTAATTCCTTTTATTTTCGATTGATGGGTATTCAACTATTCAACTAATGGACCACAGCGTGGGGAGGTGAAGGGAAGAGGAGGTGCTTGTTACTCTTCTTTCAACAGTTCTCCATCTTGCAATATAAATATTACCCTTTTCTTGTTTGTATTCATGGAAATTAATCACGCTGAAGGTTTGTCTAACCTATGTTATCCCAAGAAACTGTGTTCAGAAAGTCGAGACATACACGGTACCTCTTCGTTTTTTTTTTCTCCTTATGCGTCAACGATTTATTACCAACTCAAACTCATGTCAGGATTATGAGAAAAATCCAGAGGTCGGAGTGGTATATCCCTAGCATTGAGAGTCTAGGAACAAAGGATCATTATCTTGGTCGCAACGTTGACGTGACACGCTCGAATGTGCGAAATTTCTAGTTCAAAAACTTCAAATGTACATAATTTCTTCATTCGAATCTGAAATTACGCAATCGTTAGGCCTTTAGAAAGCTTGCGACCGGTATTTTTTCCCGTGTATGCCCAGATCGGCAAAATCATGTCCCGAGTTTAAAACGGCAAGCTCGTGTTCTTTCTTTAGTCAAATCGCATGAACTCAAATCGTGCATTGATTATCATGCCCCTTACTCAACTGTGTCCGCTTAAACGGGCGAGGCGAAGTCACAATGGCTCAGAATCCCATGCGGTCATTGTCTTTTGGTATTGAGATCTTGTGTGTTTGCGAGACAGCTCCGCACACCCGTCAATCTAGACTTCGCTTATGTTGCCTTGCTGTTCAAGCCTCACTTCCCCCCATGTGCTCGCGGGACCCGTGCGGGGTTACTTAAGTCTTCCATGTCTAGAAAATCGTCACTAAAATCTTGCCCGATCAAATCGACAATTCATATGTATGTATATACGATCGTCTTCGTCAAATACATTCTTCTTGCGGAGGTAGGTAATAGACGACAAAATATATAGTGAATGGCCCTTTTTTTGCGCCTCGTGTCGGCTGCCCAGAGGCTGAATATGTGTGGCTTTTATTTAAGCTTTTGCCTTTATGCACATGGGAGATCATGCTATTAATTACCATGAATGTAGACGTTTCAAACCAAACCACAAATGCATAGCGCATTTCTCGGACGAGTTGCATGAAACTACATGAGTTTACATGTCGGTGTATACACATATCAAATTATAACTTCAGACATACTGAAACAGTATAAAAACGTTTGGTGTTAGCATGCAAGGTTTTACGACGATATGGACTTAAATTGAAGATTAAGATGTACACTCGACATAAACTTTTTAATGTACCAAGGTTTCGCTTTTCTTTAATTTTAGCACAACTAATCTCAAATCAAATACTCTCTAAATATATGAATCCTCTAGATGGACCTTGTTACAAATATTTGTACCAAATAATTAGTTCCTTTTTTTTTTATCGATGGAGTGGTATTCTCTATTCAATAAAAAACAAAATTCACTCAACACTATGTCGTGGGAGGAGAGGGAAGGAAAGAGGAGGAGATGCTTGTTATTCTTCTGTTCAGAATTTTGAAAATTGTGGTACCCAAAGGCACTTTTGGGTACCGCATGATAACCATTCTCATTCTGTCCAGAATGAGTTTTTTGCTCCCGAAATCAGTTTTGGACCAGAAACCCGTTTGTTAACGCAATTTAATTTTTTTATTTCCGGGACAAGTTTTGTCCCAAAACTCATTTTCGGACCAGAAATTAGAACCAAAAAAAAGTAGGTTTTCTCGTTCTTGAACAAAACTCAGAAATGGTTCTGCGGAACTCGTTCTGGAACAAAACTCACTCATCTCTCGTCTGGAACAAACTCACCCGTCTGTCTCTCGTCTCCGAGCTCTCACGAAGCCAGCCCCTCGTTCGCTCGTTCCGACCAAGAGGAAGCCACGGCCGTTCGCGCTCGCTCGCTCCTGCTCCTCCGTAAGCTCCGATCTCCTCTCATCTCCCTCTTTTTTGGATTTTCCAGTAGCCTTCATCGGGGGGGTCAGGTTCGGCCTTGCCATGGCCGGCGGTCGACCTGGCCGTCGCCCAGATCTGGGCGATGGCGAGGTCGACCGCCGGCCCTGGGCGAGGCCGCTCGGCCTCCCCCAGACCGAGCGGCCTCCCCTAAGGCCGGCGGTCGGCGAGCTCTGGGGGAGGCTGAGCGGCCCCGCTGTGGGCGGCAGTTGAGCTCGCGGTCGCCCAGATCTGGGCGACGGCGAGCTCTGGGGGAGGCCGAGCGGCCCCCCTGTGGGCGGCGGTTGAGCTCGCGGTTGCCCAGATCTGGGCGAGGCCGAGCGGCCTCGCCGTGGGCGGCGGTCGAGCTTGCCACAAAGCGGGAGGTGGAGTTGATAAGAGACAGCTGAGTCTCTTTTCAATCGTGAATCGGGATCCATCCTAATTTTTAGACGCAATATCATCGAAGCTTTCTTGGCGTGTAGCGATGCGCTTCGCTTTGATCAGTAGGAAATTAGTGATTTGGGGATGCCGTGAGCTGCTCAATGGAGTTGTTTGGCGTAATTGATTGAATCTGTTTGGCGAAGTAAATTGGTAGCGAACTCGAAATTGGTGAAGTAAATGGGTTTCTATTTTTGAAAGCCAGTGTTTTGCCCGATTTTTTCACTGATTTGATCTGGGGAATTTTGCAGTCGGGTTCTATTTCCACTTCTTCAAAGTGTTCGTGTCAAAATTCTTCGAGGTTCAACTCAGGTATGCAATTTCTTCTTTGAAATCTTCGACTGGGAGTTCTTCAACTGTTCTGAAATTTGCGAATCTTGTTGATTTAACTCTGATGATTTGTGTTTTTTAAAAATTGATGTGCATCTCCGAAGTCTTCCACTGCTTGGGAGTTGTCCGAATATTATGAATTATGTGAATGGAGGAAGATTTCTATAGAATGGTTTTCAGTGCAATTTTTTGTCTGATTAGAAGCTGTCTGGCATAATATTAGATCGGATGATCCTTTTTTTCTGAATTTATTGGATGATCTCTTCCCTTTCTCTTAGCTGGGGGGATCTCTTTTACTTCTGCATCATTGCTTAGATGCATCTTTTTGCAAGTAGTTGTCCAATACCCTAAATCGGTCACACTTTGGACAGGCTACAAAGAACTAGTATTGTCAAATGTATACTTGCACATACCCAGCAAAAAACTCAGATGCCTTGCCGACACCATCCTTCAAGCCTAGACCAACCCCAAAAGCCACTGCAGTGCTTACCTGTAGAATGCATATCATGAGTTGACCAAAGAATCTGCAGAAGCGTAAACTGACTATGAAACGAAAGTGAATTAAACTCACACATAGAGCAACAGTTCTAATAGACGAGACATAGTTTTCCTTCCCCTGATCCCTTTTCTTGGGCAATTGACGCTGATCGACATCATTTATGTCATCGTACAACTTGCTCTTTTTCCCATCTCCTGCATCGCTTGATGAAGGGAAATTACCAATTAGGAATAAAAGCTTATTAAACTGACTACAAATGCATGACTTGGTGCCGGGACATTGAGCATATCAGCTTTGCTAGAAGGATCCAGCCAAGTTCCTTTCAGAACAAATTAACATCTAATAGTATCATATAGTCTCGAAATGCCTCCCGTGCAAGGAGTAAGTACCGTAGAGGCAATCAAACATATATTGAAAGGGCCCATTTCTGCAGCCACTCTGTAGCAACCTGCTCTGTTCCATGTAGGCGAAGCCCCAACAAATACTCGGGTAATAACCATTTTAGAAGTGGCTATCCAAGGGGAACTTGGGGGTGGTGTTGCGCAATTCTTTGTAGATCAATCTTTTCCCTTATTTGATAATTCCCTGGCCACTATATAAGACTGATGTGTGTGATTGAAAATTAGAAAACAACACTAACTAAATTATTGCATTTCTGTTTATGGTGAAATGGTTCGCCCAATTCTCCCTTTCTGTCTAATTCATGTGATTATCTGTTGCAAAGGAAAGGGTGTCATATAATATTATTTTAGCTCCACTTAGTTTGTTTTCATCGGGTGCATTAATTAATCCTAACTTAATAATTTATAAGTAAGCGAATCTCTTGAATACCATCACGAACTTTACCTCCTCTAATGCCATGAGTATTGAGTAGTTCAACAATTTCTCTTTTTCCCATCTCCTTCTTTTAGTCGCTTGCGCGCTTTTAGACCAAACATTTTTTTGAGTTCTTTTAAATATTTTTATGAATTTTTCAGATTTTTTATTATTTTTATTCCATTTTCTAAAAAATGGATTTATGTTCCTGGAAATAGAATTTTATGTTGTTTATCAAACGGGTTTTTGTTTCAGGAAATAGAAATTTCGTGCTGTTATCAAACGGGTTTCTGTTCTAGAAACAGAAATTTTTTGTCGTTATCAAACGGGTTTTTTTTCCCAGAAACTCATCCAGGAACCAGAAATAGAAAAATCTATTTCTGGTTCAGGAACTCATTCCGGGACAGAATGGTTATCATGCGGTACCTTGGTGTCTGAATACCTCTCTCTTCCAAAAAGCTTCGTTCCGAATATCTCTCTCTTCCTAAAAGCTTCTTAGTGTCTGAATATCTCTCTCTGCATGATTGAGGATCCCCAGATAGACCAAAGAGCAGCAAGATTCTCTGTCTCACGCACACCCACACGCTTGAAGACCCCTCAGACCATCATCCTCATCGCCATCGCCATTGCCCACTCCCCCCAGTTCATTTTCACTCCACTTCTTCCTTTTCGTTTTCTCTCTCTTCCGACGTGGCCGCCATCTTTCTCCTCCGTTTTAATCATCCCAGCCATCGCCATTTTTGCAGCAGAGGTGATCATTTTAGCTTCCTCATCCTGAGTTTTTTGTTTCTCTTCACTGCACTAGTTATGTGAGCTCTCTACCTTGGCGGGGTTTTTTACAGGTAAATCAACTCAAGCACTAGGTCAAGAGAGTGGAAAAGGGCCACAAGATAAGATGGCGATGGAGATCATCAACAAGTTACTGAAGATATTGATGCAGTTGATGGGGAAAGTGGCGAGACCTGAAGGTCTGAAACCTGGAGATCACATTTATAGATATGGGTCATACGGCTTATGCAGCCATCATGGTGAGTCCTCATAGTCTTTCTAATTCTGCACTAGTCCTTTTTTTTCCTTCTTTTTCTGGCTCTAGACAGGCGCTACCACCATGTGGTCCACGCCATCGTCATTATGTCAGATCTAGAGTTCATCATTGCTCTCTCTCTCTCTCTCTCTCTCTCTCTCTCTCTGGATGCTCAACGAGAGATCCGTCGAGTGTCCAAGTGCTTGCAGTGTTGAGCTCAAGGAGAGATCCTGGGGTTGTGGTTGGCTATGTAGCACTCACACGTTCCGGACGCCACCGTGTCAGTGTCAGACAACGACATGCGTCCGACACTCTCGGACACGCGGTCAATAGGTATCGGAAATCGGACAGGCGGTCAACAGGTGTCGGAAATCCAACACGTGATCAACAGACCGGACACGCCGGTGACATGCGAGTTTGGAATCCAACACGCATGGTAAAAAAAGAAGAAAAAAAAAAGCAATAGGGAGAAAGAAGAAAGAAAAGCTTCCTCAGGTTAGATCCCTCGCTCGCCAAAGCCATGAACAAGGACACATACGCTGCATTGTCCTAGATGCTCCCCTGTGGTGAACGTGTCGGACGCCTTGTACTTGCCAATCCTGATCCCTTTCGACAGCGAGTACCCATTGATCTGGAAGCGGTGGGAGCCATTGATGGTGTCGGTAATCGACGTCGACGAGGAGGAGGGAGAAGACGAAGAAGCCTCGACGAAATCTCTCAGAGAAATGGGGAATGGGGAGGTGGGGGATCTGGGAATCGGTCGGGATCGGGAGAGGGAATTTGCCGGGGGAGGGAAGATCTGGAATTCTAGGGTTTGGGATTGAGGAGGGAATTTGCGATTTCGGGGGAGGGGATGGGTAGGGTTTCGTTGGACTGAGAGAGAGAGAGGTGCGGGAAGGAAAGGTAATGAAACGACTGCGTTGGATTGAAAAGGTTAAGGCTTATATTTGTAATCTTTTCTGGGAAAAAAAGGAAAATGGTCAAGAGAAAAATATATATGGCCAAAGGAACTTTACTATATCACATAGCATAAAAAAATATGTCATGAATAATTTATCAAATTAATTTGATTTTTTATTATTTATTTATAGATTTGAATCAAATTAATTTGATTGAAATAATCGCAAAAATAATAATTTATCATATTTATATAAAAATATACATTTAATATACAACGTGTCATAATATTTCGGAATTCTCTACTTTTGGAGAAATGACGTGTTGGTGTATCGTGTTGTATCATGTATCGTGTCGGTGTTGGTGTCGGTGTCGGTGTCGGTGTCTGTGTCGGTGTCAGTGTCAGTGTCGATGCTACATAAGTGGTTGGGGGTGTCTAGGGTTTTGATTTGGAATATTATCTTTGCATTTACATGGTGGTCACTTTCATATTAATTTCGCCCAACCAATCCATTCCCACGATGTCTTTCTTTTCTCGTGCCATTTTCTTTCATTTCAAGGCAATTCATATCTGGATTTTTTTTCTCACCAGAGGAAAGGCAGGAAAAGTTCTAATAACAATTCAAATCTGATTTCTCCGGTTTTCTCACTCTTGATGATGGATGGCTTGTGAGTCCACTTTCTCATACCATCTCTCCCAAGCCAAACTAAAACACTCCCCCTCGGCCCGAAATGAATGATAAAATCAATCCCTGGTCCCGAAGAATCCCGGACGAGCCTGGGCTCAACTTTTGAGGCTCCATCAGTGTTGAGTGTAATCCATTCCCACTGTTTCACTCTCCTCTCATTTCTTTTTCTTTTATTTCAAGGCTATTCATATCTGGGTTCAGTAAAACATTCCATCTCGCCAGAGAAAAGGTAAAGGTTCTAAGCAAATCGGAAGCCCTAGAATCTTGTTGGAGAGAGAGAGAGAGAGAGAGAGAGAGGGAGAGTCTACATGGTTTTTGGCTCTACAAGCACCAACCAGTCAACCGCAAAAGACACAAAAAATTCATTTCTCTTTATTTTCTCGGCCATGAAACATTCATAGAAATCGAGTTGTTTGAGATGGCCCTGATCGAAAGCACTCTCTCATGAAATTTAGTGGTTTTCCATCCACACCAAACGAGAGTTTATTATTGTACTCGGAAAAGAGACTACTAAAATGGCCGCAAAGAGATGTAGCTGAATGAGCTAAATTTAATAAAACAGGGAAATGGTAGAAATAAAGAGAGTTAAAAGCAAAAAAAAAAAAAAATTGAACGGAGAAAGAATGTAACAAATTTTGCATGTCAGACTATAATCAATTATTTATAGTAAGGATGCAGGCCAAGAGCAAACATCTCACTTAATTGATGTCGATTGCAGCATGTCTTCTTTCGGACAGTGATTTATGGGGGTTATACATGAAAAAGGAGTGTCTTTCGACTTTGACATAGTAAGGGCCTGTTTGGTTCGGCTTTGGAGAAATGCATTTAGGGAAATGCAAATACCTTTGGGTGAAATCCCATTGGGGAAAGACAAATGGTGTTTGATAAAAATATTTTGTAAAGTTATTTTGGCCAAAGTATAGTGTTTGGTAAATTTTTTTTTACAAATGGACTTTGAGAATTATTTTATTTATTAAAAAAAAAACAAAACTTAATCATTGCCGGAACGGGCCGCCGGAGCAAGCCACCGGCCGCCGTCGCCCGAGGTCAGGCGACCCCCGGTGAGCCAGATTCGCCGCCGCCGGGGGTCGCGCGGCCGCCTGGGGTCGCGCGACCCAGGCGGCCCAGGCGACGGCCGCCTGGGTCGCGCGACCCCAGGCGACGGTCGCCCGGGGTCGCGCGGCCCAGGCGACGGCCGCCCGGGGTCACGCGACCTCAGGCGGCCGTCGCCTGGGTCGCGCGACCCAGGCGGCGCGACCCAGGCGGCCGTCGCTTAGGCCGCGCGACCCCAGGCGGCCGTCGCCTGGGTCGCGCGACCCCAGGCGACCTCGCCGGCCCTCTCCCTCGCCGGCCTCCAGCGCCTGCTCGGAGAAGATGAACAGATTCCAGCCCTAAAAAAAAAATTGTGAACAATAGCATTTTGAGAATGTTGAAAGCTCAAGGCACCTCCTAGGGTGCCTTGAGCTTTCAGCCTTGAGAAGGCCAACATTTGGCCAAAGAGCTTCCAAAATATTTTGCCAAACACAAAATATTTCCTCCAAAGGGCTTTGAAGGCCCAAAGCCCCTTCGTAAAGACGAACCAAACACCTCCTAAGTTTAAGTACGAGAGATCTAAGCCAGTCAAAGAGATTAAAGTAACAAGGCCGCCAAGAAGTGTCTAACTTGCCTTGAACTGGGGAAAATGATTGTTTTTTTTTTTATAGATTCTGTCCTCGTTTTCAGTGTGTGGAATTTCTGTGTCTTCCCTTGAGCTGAGTTGAGAGCTGGCGCGAGAATTCTTGAGCTGAGCTGGAATTAGAACAGAAAATTAGAGATTTATTTAGATTTCCTATCATTTTCGGTCAAAATCGATCTGCATATCGAGTCAATTACAGAAGTTTGTGTTTATTTTTTAGCACGCTCCTAATGTTGGTGCCAACATCGTCCCTAACCAAAAGTTCATCTTTGTTTACTTTGGATTGAAATTTGAATCTTTACCACGCTCCGCATGCATATGTATGATAGGAATTTATGTCAGTGATGGTTACGTGATTCACTTCACCCGAACGGAGAGCAAAACAACCATATTCCCATCTAGCCACAAGCAAGAAATTTTGCCTCCCTACCCAAAATGTGAATACAAGGAGAACATCGAGCGTGGGGTTGTCAAGACTTGTCTTGATTGCTTCAGGCAGGATGGTGAAAAACTCCAATCCCTTCACTGTTATGAATATGGGTGGCCACTCCTAGGGTTTAAGCTTACAAGGTGAGAAACCTGCACCATGTTACTCTATACCAGATTGCCCCATCGAGTTGTCGATACAGCTCGCAAGCTTCACACTAACAATGGCTTTGGCAACTACAGCCTCATCAACAATAACTGCGAGCATTTCGCCACATTTTGCCGAACTGGCATTCATGCAAGTGAGTAGACAGCATTTGTTAGTGATTACGAGCGGAAAATTAAGGAAGCTTAATTGGCAAGGTTAGGGTGAGATAGCCTTCCAGGAAACTGTATCTCCGTGCCCCAAACTCTGATTTCAGGCTGGACCATAGTTCTGTGGCTATTTTCTTTGACACGCCGCCACTCATATGCAGAAGGAAGTTCTGCTTGAAGGTTAGAGCTTTCCTGTTCTGCTTGAGAACTTTGTTTGCTTGTGCGAGTGATGCAGACTATTGTACGACGGTTTAATCGTTTTCTTTGGTAGACAAGAGCTTGTTCAATGGTTCATTTTGCTTGCTCAATTGAAATTCTTTCTCCAGAGATTCATATTGGTGTCGGAAAGGAGGCTATCACATACAACTAGCCTGATCATGGCACAGCTGCTGGCTATAGTTATTGAAGCGTAATGGCACAATTCCTCATCCATTTTTCGTTACCCCTGCATTGTCTTGATTTCTTATACTATTGATATTAATTCTCATGATCTGAAAGTCCGGCATTCGGCCTTAGACCCATTGATTGAAGAGATTTGACAGGGTTGACCTCTCTTTCGCTCTCTAAGTGGTATTGATCTTACTGATCTTGCTTATACATCTCACATAAATGAGTTACTCGAAGTGTTTGTTTTTCCGTTCTCAAAATGTAAACTTCACGGAATGCCTTAAGGAACATTTCCTCCCCGACACACATACATCTCACATGAGATGACGACCTGTTTCTAGGTTATAAGAATTACTTACTTGCATGTACGAACGCATTGCAACATGCTCAACTTGGGAGTGCTCATATTAAAAATTTGGAAGACAATCACGCAATTGGGAAACGTCATTGAACCGAGCCAGTGGCATGACATTGTGTGAATACGATGTGCGTTTGTTATGAATGAACGTACAGCAACTCGTGAGGTGGATGAATAGAAACAATAGCCACACTAGACCAAAAAATTATTCCATGCACTCAATGTATGTATTCTATCTGAACCGTAGAGTTATGTTCATGCTATACTGTTGACACCTATTTCTAATTTGCCCAGAATAAGTCGCACAAAATTTAGGAGTTAATTTCTATTAATTCCTAAAACAAAAAATATATATATTTCCATGCATTGCATATAGACATTAGGCATATTTGCATTGATAGGGCCTATTAGAGCATATTTTCCTAATTAATTTTCAAAAAAAAATTAATTTAATTTAAAATTAAAAAAATTAAAAAAATTATTATTAAAAAAATTATTAGTAATTAAAATTAAAAAATTATTATTATTATTAAAATGAATAAAAAAAAAATCGGATCAGGCCGGGCCAGGGCCGGCCCAGCCCGATCCTCTTTTCTTCTTCCCCCCCCGCGCGGGCCCAGCCCGCTCCGCCTTTTTCCTCTTCTTTTCCCGCACGGCTGGGCCAGGGCCAGGCCCAGCCCAACTCCTCCTTCCTTCCTCCTCACGCGCGACAGTCGCTTTCTCTCCCCTGCTCTCCCCTGTTTCGCGTCGTCACGCAGACGCACGGCGGCGCCGCCCCTCGTCATCGTCGTCAGCAACCCAGAGGAAGGCCGAGCGACCACGCCGACGGGACTGGCATTAATTGCCAGTCCCGTCCCTCCCGAAAACCCGGCCTCCCCAGCTCCTTCCTCCCTCTCCTCTCTGCCCATCACCAGAACAGGCCCCCCCCTCTCTGCACCGGCCTGTGGCCACGGGATTCACGGGGCACAGGCCGGTGCAGGCCATCGTCACCAGACGTAATGGAGCAAGGGGGGGCACGCTGGTCACCGGCCTATAAAAGGCCAGAGAGAGGGAGAGACACCGGTCGGCAAAATTTTACAGAGAGAGAGAGAGAGAGAGAGAGAGAGAGAGAGAGAGAAAACAGAGCAGTGAGACTGAGAGAGAAAATAGAGAGAAAGAGAGAGAGTCCGTCTTTTTTGCAGGTTCCAGTAGCGTCGCCGTCGTCTCCCCCGAGGCCGGAAGCCCCCACACGCGCCGTCGACGGTGAGCTCTTTCCCCCGGCCCGAGTCTCCTCTGTTCTGCTCTGTTTCCCTGCTCGATTTGGCCGGGACCCGTGCCGTCTGTTTCGCACGAGTCCCGGCCCGTGCCGCTGTCCCTAGCCGTCGGTGTGTTGCCGTTGTGGACGAGGTAGGTCCCCGGAGCCGATTGGCTAGCCGGAGGAGGTCGGGATTCCCGGTTTTTCTCATCGCCCCCCACCTGTTCGACCTAAGTCCTCAATGAAGCAGTTTTTTGTTTTGGTTGCCGGTCGGCGAACAGCGGTCGAACGACGTCGCCGGAGGGTGGAGAGGCTTGATATTGGTGTCGGGGAGCCGATTTGGGGGCGACGCCGGTCTGGGTCGGCCGGCGGACAGCCGATTTTGGCTCCGCCGGCGTCTTCTTCCCCGCGGGTCTGTGGATCCGGGTCGGATCCGACCCGAATCAACAGATTCGACCCGGGTCAACGCCCGGGTCAGATCCGTTGACTCGGGTCGATTCCGACCGACCCGGATCAACAGATCCGACCCGGGTCAATGCCCGGGTCGGATCCGTTGACCCGGGTTGGTTCTGACCGGCCCGGATCCGACCCGACCGGACCGTTTTTTTATTTATTTATTTTCTTTTTTTTTGTTTTTTTTAAAAAAAATTTAAAAAAATTGTAAAAAAAGTTTTTCTTTTCCTTTTTTTTAATTAAAAAAAACTATTAAAAAAATTTTAAAAATATTTTAAAAATATAAAAAATATTTTCGGAAAATAATAATATCTTTGTTTTGTTTTTTTTTGTTATTATTTTTTTTTTCGAAAAAAAATTAAAAAATTAATTTTTTTAAAAAAAATTTAAAAAAATTAAATTATTTTCTTTTCTTTTCTTATTTCGTTTTTTTATCTTGATTTTTTTTTGAAAAAAAAAATTCCAAAAAAAAATTCCGAAATTTTTTTTTTGCATGACTTATATGAGTGTTTTAATCCTTTATAATTATACATGTTGTGGTTTTATTTAAATTAAATAAGCTTGAATCGCACGATAGTATGTCGTATGTTTTTTACCGTAGTGTAGTTAGTATGCATGGTTTAATACAATTGCATGAAATGCCGTATTTTGAATGTCATCTAGCTTAGTTAGGATTAGAACCCTAGGCTGCATGACTTGTTGTGTTCCTGACTGCTGATCATTTCTGATTATGCACTCGCTTGATCACCTCACATGTTAGGAGAAAGGTCCTAAAATCAATCCAAATTGCCTGATAAATGTTTTCAAAAAATGAATAGGGTAAAATGGTACCGAAAGGGCATTAGTTATCCAACTAGTGTAACCAAATCCCCGAATTCAGTTAATCTCTAGTTCGTAGGAATAGGGTGATTCTCCCGTCACCCTATTTGGGTTCTTAATCGACCTACCCCAAATCGATTAATGGCGACTCCTGCATGTAAATCACCCACATGTTAAAAAACTCAAACCTTAAGTCGCGATATGGTATGGGCTTGGGAGAGCCCGAGTTAAGTCTCGAACCTAGACTTAGCACGTACCAGGCGAGCCCCCTTTGCTTTTTGCATGTTATTCAAAAAGGCTCGGGAGGTCGGTCGCGACAGACTGGCGACTCCACTGGGGACTTGTTTTTTTTTAAAAGTGGACTTAAGCCAAATTTTGTACCCTGTTCAAAATAATTTTTGTTTGGCAGCAAGGATTCCAGGTATGAGCCTGACATTAAGGTGTCATCTGTTTTTGCAAGTTCCAATTGATTGTTTATAATTTTTTGTGCATGTTTTAATGATTTAGCACTACACTATTGCACACACAACCACGCTGCCGGACCCGGGCCGCGATAGGGCATTTTAGGATGGTGTTAAGAAAGATACGACCTCGAACGCGAGCCCGCGATGTAGAGGTTGCCTTTCTTTTCCCCGAAATTTATTTTTAAAACTCGTAAAGAAATATCTTTAGCCGTTATTCGCGTGATTATAAGATATTCCTTTCGATTTGGCCGAGGTTAAAAGGACTTGACACCAACGCGAGACTGCGACGGTCAGACACCCTTTTAATTTCACTTTGCTAAGCCAGTTTAGATAGAAATCGACCCTCACTCCTCATGTGTATGTCGTTGTGATTGCCATGGTTCAAGGAAAGGTATATATTATATCCCCTCTTATTTTATCAGTATTATGCAGCCTACTAATTCATTTGATTTGTTGTTATTAGGCCACTCCGTTGATTGCATTCTATACACGATGGGAAGAGCTGATGTCCAATTTGTCCCTACTCCTAAAAAAGAGCTTTTGGCATGGTGGGACCTACTCGATCAAAATGCCCAACAATATGTCAAATCAAGGATTGGTCGCCTACTCCCCTTGCTCAAAATCAACATCCATTCCGGCATGATGCGGGCATTAGGACATTTCTGGTGCCCACAGACATCCACTTTCATATTTGGTAAATTTGAAATGACCCCGACCTTGGAAGAATATAGCGTTGTCATTGGAAAACCTTTGGGATCCGACCTCATCAAGCCACTTTTGGGTGTGCCCCCTCTGTCTGAACTATCCCAGTTCTTGCGAACCGATAGTAACACCGTGAAAAGAGTTATCAAAGCTCATTGCAATGCCTGCCCCTGGTTTTTCCTAAATGAGCGTTTTGAAAGTCAACCCATGATCCAAAAAGCTAAAATTTTTATCCTTGCTTTTGTCGGGTGTCATTTTTCCCCATCGCAGAAATTCAATAAATCCCTCGATTGCGTATGTGGCCAAACAAATTTGCACTGGTTTGGGCTATGTTAACTTGGTTTTAGCAGAAACATTTGTATCTTTGAACCGTTTTAAACAAAATGATGATAAAATCATGCGGGCCGCCCCAAAAATTTTGCAAATTTGGTTTTTGTCTCATTTGAGGGGATTTGGGCATCTCATGCAGCTTTTTGAAATAGATGACTTTACACATCCCATTCAAAGATTTGAAATTTTAAAAAATAATTCCCCTCATAAAGATTATTCTACCTGGATAAACTTTTTGAAAAACCCCGATCCCGAGGCTTTCTTATGGTACGCTAAGTGGTTCCATGAGGGTCAGGCCCGTTTCGCCCACCAGTTTCATAACCCTGTTCCACTGCTCGGCCTATCTGGCATTATTTCATACTACACCTACCGGGTAGCCCGCCAGTACAGGGCCCTCCAGGAGACCCCACCACCCCTCAAGATAGACATGTTTCGAGTTCGATTCACCCGCTCGAACTACAACTATGCCGAGGAAATTCGTGTCATTCAGAGAAAATGGACTCAGTGTCAACCCGAGAACATTCTTGTACCCAGGCTATTGAAAGGACAGGAAAAGGCTCACCATGCCTCTTTATACTACATCGTACATCACCAAATTCCGGCCGATCTCCAGCCAAAAGTCCCGGATGTGACCAACAAGCCCAGTCGTCAAACACAAATCGATCAGCTCGAAAGGACAATGGGGACAAAAGATACGCTTATTGTGGAGCTTGTCCGTGAAAATAAGCGGCTTCGGGAGACTGTAGCTTCCCCATCGTTTATAGAATGAACATCCGGAAAGACCGCCTTTTTTTTGTAAAAAACCCTTGTATTTTATTTTCCTAGTAGTTATGTTAGGAATTTTGGTTTTTGTCTGTAAAAACGTTTATGGGTTGTATTAATGTTAATATAGCTCGGGCCGTTTTTTTTAAGCTTTAAAGAAATTTTCTCGCCCCTTTGTGACACCACCGCGGCCTTTGGCCCAGTGGTATCCGGGGATGTAAGCGTCACGGTCCGAGGCGACCGGGGTTCGAACCCCGGGGACGCCGCTTGTGATATGTATAAATAAAAATCTTTTTTGTCTCATTCTTTTTCTCTTTTCTTCTTTGCAAATAAATAAATTATGCAATAATAATATCCCTAGATTATATAATGATTCTTAATTGAACATTATACTCATTTATTTCAACGTTTTCACAGGTAGTTATAAAAAATGGCCGAAGAAGACGTTCGTCTCAACACCATGGAAGAAGAAATGAAACTGTATCTCAATGCAATTCAAAATCTCACAAAACAGGTGGAATCTATTCAGGGCAAGCTCACGCCCACACCTGCAGCTGTTGAGGTGGTGTTGCCACCACCATCTACCGGAAAAGATAAAGCCTCTGCTAGTGACAGTAAAATGCCTCCGCTAGAGGACGATCCACTTCCCCTTGCTGTCAGGAAACCTGAATCTAAAGTTGCACCAGTAACAGAACATGACAAATGCCTTGCAAAAGTCGAGGAGATGCTGAAACAGCTCCAGGGTCCGCAAAATACTGTCCCACTCGACCTGTCTATATATAAATGGGTCAAAGTACCAGAGAAATTCAAGATGCCGGAATTCGAGAAGTATGATGGGACCACATGCCCCAGACACCATTTGCACATGTATCATGTGCGGATGACGCAGTACGTTGATAATGAACCTCTCATGATTCAGACCTTTCAGGCGAGTTTAACAAGGCCAGCCCTGATATGGTATATGTCGAAGGATATCGATGCTTTCAAATCCTGGGATGATGCTGCTGATGCATTTCTCAAGCAGTATCAATTCAACCTCGACGTCACCTTTACTCGAGATGATCTTGAACGCACTGAAAAGAAGAAGAGTGAGTCCTTCAAGGAATACGCTACCAGATGGAGAAACTTGGCCGCCCGGGTTACTCCAAAACTCACTGATCATGAACAAGTGAAGTTGTTCATAAAGTCTCTTCCGTATGAATATAGGCATCGCCTGGTTGGTGCCACTGCTGAATCTCTTAATCGTCTTGTTCCTGTGGGAGAACGAATTGAAATGGGATTGCGTGATGGATGGTTTACGGACCCCTCGTCTACGAGCAAAAGACCGAGTACACGAAAAGAGAAGGAGCCCCTCACGGAAGGAAACGTTTCATATACCCAAACCGTTCATCCTCCCCGGACGGTCCAAGTAAACACTGAGCGGCAATCTACCTCAAGTCGTCAAACTCCGAGGCAGTATAAGAAAAGGCAATTCACTCCGTTGCCTGGATCCCCTTCCCAAGTCCTGGCCATACTCCGGAAGAAAAACCTGCTTTCTATTGAACCAAAACGGCCCAACTCAGAAAGTTTTTCGAATTATGATCCGTCCAAAAAATGTGACTATCATATGGGCGAAATAGGACATTCAACAGATGATTGTTATACCCTCAAACACCGAATCCAAAACTTGCTCGATACCAAAGCTTTTTCCTTCCAAACATCTAAACCAAATGTCCAAAGCAACCCGCTACCTGAACATGAAAACAGAATCAATGTCATATCCACCTTTGATGCTGTCCGAATCAGAAGTGAGAAGGTACACACCGTTGATGTTTACAATGCTCTGGTAAGAGCAGGGTATTATCCTACTGGCGAAGTATTACCCTTGTCCCTAATGAAAGGAAGGGTTGCCAGCATGGCGAAAGCAGGTTTGATCGTGTATGCTGACTGTACCAGCATAGTGACCACAATCTCTGAGGTCATCATTGACTGGGACAAAGAACTCTTAGCACTGAATGCTGAAGCAAGTGAATCCACCCCCACGCTTGTGAACAAACCTCTGTCTGATAGCCCAGATGTGGAGGAGGAGCTAACAATTGAGGTATCTCTACCAGCGGAGCAGATAGTGATTGAAATACCTCAACCCTACCAGTATGAAAATGACAGAGCAGTCCCATGGTCCTACGAATTGGATGTGGGCCTAATCACAAGGTCAGGACGAACGTATGCTCAAGCAGATGCTCAGCCTCCGAAGCCTGTTTCTGATGAGGAAGCCAAAGAGTTCCTGGCCATTATCAAGGCCAGTGAATATAATGTCGTGGATCAATTACGAAAATTGCCTGCCCAGATTTCCTTGTTAGAGCTGCTCCAAACGTCCGTGAAACATCAGAAAGCCCTAATGAAAGTACTCAGTGAAGTAAATGTACTAGAGACCATTGAGCATGACAAGCTCGAAGCATTTGTAGGGTCTATCCTTTTGAAGGATCAGATAACGTTCTCAGAAGACGAATTTTTAGCTGAAGGAAGGGGACATACCAAGGGCCTTTACATTTTCGTCAAATGTAAAAACGCCCACGTAGCTCGGGTTCTAATAGATAATGGGTCCGCACTGAATATCTGCCCGCTGGCAACCTTACACCGTCTTAATGTGGACACATCTAAGCTCCGCGCTTCCAAAACATCTGTCCGAGCTTTCGACGGTATGAAGAAAGACACTGTGGGTGAGATTGACCTGGATGTCCAAATTGGCCCAATAGTATTCAGCATTCTGTTTCAAGTAATGGACATCCCCACTGCCTTTAGTTTCCTGTTGGGTCGTCCCTGGATTCACTCTGCTGGAGCTATACCTTCGAGCCTTCATCAAAGTGTAAAGTTTGTAGCCCAAGGGAAACTAATCACTGTCCTTAGAGAGGAAGATCATCGAGTCTACCAGGAAACTGCCATCCCGTACGTTGAACCAAGCGGCAAAGTGGAATCTAGCTATCAATCAATTGAGCTCGTTTCAACTGTTCATGGTAATCGAGGAATTGCTCCTCTTGTCCCCGATATGTCAAAAGCTTCAGTCATGGTTGGAAATGGTTTCACCCCAGGTCAGGGACTCGGCAAAGGAGGCCGGGGCATTAGAGAACCTATCCAAGTTCACAAGAATCACCGTACCGCGGGTTTGGGGTATCGCGGAGGAAATCCACAAACCAGCAAGGGGCATATGACAGGTCAAGTCGGTTTGTTACCTCCCCATATTCGGGAAACTTTCCCGTCACCTGCTAAGTTATTACAGGATGAAAAAATTTATCTTAATCCCTCAGAACGATCCAATGAGGGATCCAAGCATCTGGCCGAATGTTCAATCCAGCAGAGTTCCTCGATGCTTCCCTTAAATGCTGCTGTTAATCAACATCGGAACCCAAACGAGCTACCAATTGAAGGAGATTGTGGACGAGAAGAAACGCTGGATAATGTGGTCACTCTATTTGACAGCATCTTTATAGGGGCCATACATGAGGACTCGACCTTAGGAACGAGTACAAACCCACCTGATTTGCTCGCGCGATTGCAGTTCCAGTTAGACGAGCTAGTAGAATTGCTTGCGTCACTAACAGATACTGTTCGTCAAATCTCGGACGTGTCACTGCCGGTTCCCAATCAGGAGCAGGTGACCTAGATAAACCGTCCCAAAGAAAGTCCGTCCTCGGAAACTTTTCCTGACAGAACTTGGCGAGACATCCAACTCCTACAGTGGCAGGGCAATGTACGACGATACTCGCCAGTTCCCAAATCCTTGGATGTCATATTCCCTATCCTTTTGCGAAAAGGACTGATCACAAGGAGGCCAAGCCATCCTACTCCTGAATACTTCATTAATTATAATCCCTCCATATCTTGTGACTTTCACTCAGGAGAGGTCGGGCACTCACTGGATGATTGTGATGCTCTGAAGAATAGGATTCAGGACCTATTGGATGTCAGGGCATTTACTTTTCGTGCCCCGTGACTGTGTCATGGTGAAGATGACCTTTTGGTGGTGCCCAGCCTCATGCCTTTGCCGCTGAGCTTTCTGATAAGGCATGCAAAGGAAAGGCTATTATGGATACCCTGGGCCAACCCAGTGGTAAATTCGACTATTATGTTGACTACCAGATGCCATCTAGTTTTTATGAAGACGAGCAGGATGGTACTCCTAGCGGATGGAGCAACTTGGAAAAGCTGACACCAATGAAGAGAGGGGCCGATGAACTGGATTCCTGGAACAATGATTTGGAAGATTTCTTCATCGGCGCAATAGGCGAAGGACCAGTGGAGGGAATGGGCGCAAGCCCGCCTGAGTAGAATTCCTCTTCCCCTTCCTGCATGAATCCCTGGAAAATGGGCTATCCTTGTGTTTTGTTTTTTGATGTCGTTTCTGTTGAAAGAAGTGTCTTTTCAAAGTTTCCCTCTTTTGAGGTTGTAAATTTCTGTATCATAAATAAATAATGTTTTGAGGGCATGAGGTAGTACACCAAACCGGCCCGTTGATGATAGCCAACCACGAAAAGGGAGGTATTCTGAGGCCCGGACTATCTCATGCTTCCTCGTTTCTAAAAAATTTTCGAAAAATTAAAGATATCTCATAATTTTTCTTAAAAAATGTGTGTGTTTCAAGAGGAAAAGGACAATGAAAAAATTTTATCCCTGTTTGTTTGTCTGATCGATTTACCTTGTGTTTCAGGCATGATCCTGCGGCTTGCGAGGGAGTTAGTACAGTCCAGCCTGACGAGGTAAATGCCGACAGTAGCGATTCTGACGATTCAAGCGATGACCCTGCTGAAATCCAAAGAAGTTGGGAGCAATATGAACAAATCAAGCCCCTTACAACCGAAGATACCGTTACCATCAATTTGGGTGATACTCAGGATCCAAAAGAAGTGAAGATTGGGGCCAGTCTTCCTGAAGAGAAAGTCATACGACTAATAACTCTCCTTAAGGAATACCGGGACGTCTTCGCATGGTCTTATTCTGATATGCCGGGATTAGATCCTCGGATTGTCGAGCACAGCTTGCCTACCAATCCCGACATGCCGCCCAAAAAGCAAAGGCTACGAAGGACCAGGCCCGAGCTGTCGAAAAAGATTGAAGAAGAAGTGATGAAGTTACTAAAAGTTGGGTTCATCGAGGTTTCACAATATCCTGATTGGATAGCGAATATTGTACTAGTGAAGAAAAAGGACGGTCGAATTCGAGTTTGTGTGGATTACCGCAAATTGAATAAGGCCAGTCCAAAAGATGACTTTTCGCTTCCTCATATAGATGTCCTTGTGGATAGCACTGCTGGATTCGAAATGTTTTCTTTCATGGATGGATTCTCTGGGTACAACCAGATAAGGATGAACGATCAGGACAAGGAGAAAACGGCGTTCATCACTCCTTGGGGGACCTTTCATTACAGAGTTATGCCTTTTGGTTTGAAGAATGCTGGGGCAACATACCAACGTGCTATGGTCACTCTCTTTCATGACCTAATGCACAAAGAAATCGAGGTTTATGTCGATGACATGATCGCCAAGACCAGGCGCGGAGAAGACCATATTGAAGCCTTGAAGAAACTATTTAGCCGATTGCGCGAGTTCAAATTACGCCTGAACCCTGCGAAGTGCATTTTTGGGGCGACCTCTGGTAAGCTACTTGGATTCATCGTGAGTAGCAAAGGGATTGAGGTTGACCCTTCGAAAGTCAAAGCAATATATGAATTGCAACACCCGTCCACGGTAAAAGAGGTCAGAAGTCTGTTGGGAAGGTTGAAACTACATTACTCGGTACATCTCCCAACTCTCTGAAACTGCACGACCTTTCTTCAAACTTCTCAGGAAAGGCGCCCAAATCAATTGGGATGAAGACTGTCGGGAAGCATTTGAAAAGCTAAAGCAATATTTAATGAGTCCCCCGGTACTAGTTCCACCAGTTGCAGGGCATCCTCTAACTCTCTATTTAACGATCCATAGTGAATCGTTGGGAGCCCTATTGGCCCAGAGCCACCCCGATGATGGAAAAGAACGAGCCATCTATTATCTGAGTAAGAAATTCACAATTTCGGAACAAAATTATTCCGAATCAGAAAAAACATGTGTCGCATTGGTGTGGATTTTGCATAGGCTCCGACAATATACTTTGCACCATCAGACGTTCCTCGTAACTGAAAATGACCCTATCCGGTATTTGCTTAATCGACCGGCGTTAGCGGGAAAATTAGCTAAATGGCAAATTCTAATTTCTGAATTTGACATTCAAATGTCATCACAAAAGTCAGTAAAAGGTCGAGTGATCGCTGATATGCTGGCTGAATGCCCTGGAGAAATACATGAGGATAATCTTCCAGATGATCGCATCTTATCAACAGAGGAACACACGTGGACCATGTTTTTCGATGGAGCAGTAAATCTATCTGGTTCTGGTACTGGGGCAGTCTTGATATCCCCAGATGGGCAGCATTATCCTATAGCCGCAAAATTGGTATTCCCTTGCACCAATAATATAGCCGAGTATGAAGCATGTATCCTCGGTTTACAAACGGCAATTGATATGAAAATCGCCAAATTGAAAGTGTTCGGCGATTCTGCTTTAATCATACTCCAGACTGTCGGGGAATGGAAGACTAGGGATGCTAAACTAATACCCTATCATGACTATCTGGAAGAGTTGGTTTCGGAATTCGATGAGGTCTCGTTTGATTACCTATCTAGATCTCATAACCAATTTACTGATGCGTTGGCTACGCTATCATCCATGTTACAGGTTACCAATGGTTTGGAAGTGGAACCTTTGAAGATTGACGTCCTGACCAGACCGGCTCACTGCATGACTGTGACCGAAGAACCCGATGGTAAACCATGGTACCATGACATCATGAACTACATCAAGGAACAACAATTCCCTGAAGGGATTACCTCTGCGGACAGAAAATATATAATGAAGATGGCAATGAAGTTCTTCGTCGACGGGGAGAAATTGTACAAGAGATCCTATGACTCTATTTTGCTAAGATGCGTGGATGCAACTAAAGCGACGCAAATCATGCACGAGTTGCATGAAGGAGTATGCGGTCCACACATGAATGGACACATGTTGGCTAGGAAAATAACCAGATTAGGTTATTACTGGCTTTCTTTAGAAGGTGATTGCATCCGACACGTTCGAAATTGTTATCGCTGTCAGATCCACGGAAACAAGATAAACGCTCCACCTACTGAGCTACATCAGTTGTCAGAACCGTGGCCATTTTCAATGTGGGGCATTGATGTGATTGGCCCAATTAATCCAAAAGCATCAAATGGGCATCGTTTTATCTTGGTCGCAATTGATTATTTTTCTAAATGGATCGAGGCCGCGTCATATGCCAACGTCACTGCTCGGAGTGTGATGAAATTCATCAAACGAGATGTAATCGCCCGTTATGGCGTCCCTGAAGCCATCGTTACAGATAATGGGACAAATCTGAATAACAAGTTTGTTGATGATTTGCTCAATGAATTCAAAGTCCGTCATTTGAATTCGTCTCCCTATCGTCCCAAAATGAATGGAGCTGTTGAGGCTGCTAACAAAAACATTAAGAAGATCTTAGCCAAGACTGCTGAAAACTACCGAGATTGGCATGAAAGATTGCCTTTTGCATTGATGGCATACCGAACATCCATTCGGACATCCACTGGAGCAACCCCTTTTTCTTTAGTATATGGCATGGAAGCAGTTTTGCCAATGGAGGTAGAGATCCCCTCGCTCCGAGTTTTGTCCCAGTTGAGACTGTCTGATGCAGAATGGAAGCAGCAAAGATTAGAGCAGCTGAATATGATTGATGAAAAATGGTAGAAAGCTCTTTGTCACGAACAATGCTATCAACAGAGGATAGCCAGATCGTTTAACCAAAAAGTACGCCCAAGACACTTCGAAGCAGGTGACCTTGTTTTGAGAAAAGTACTACCACTACCCCCTGAACTTGGAGGTAAATTTGCTCTGAACTATAAAGGTCCCTATGTCGTGAAAAAGACACTCCCGGGAGGAGCTTTGATTCTGACTGAAATGGATGGACGCCAATTCTCCAATCTGGTCAACTCGGATGCTGTGAAGAAGTACTACCCTTGAAATAATTGCTATGCCTTGATTGATAACAAGGGAATTGGCAGAAAAGTTATTAATAAGAATCCTTGTTGGCGAACTTAACCGGAAACAATTTTGTATATGACAAAATTGTGTCAAAGCTGATCCTGACAGCCGTCGACGTCTTAACAGTGGTCACGCTTACGTCCGCCAAAGATCTCTAAAAGTAGTGATTAGCTTTGCTGCGAAGCTCCCCATGCAAGTAATTGCACATACCCTGTACATGTCCGGAATCAGAAGATTGTCGAGAAATGCCTTAGCATGCCAGAACCGCGTTGGCACAGCATGCGCCGACAATAGGACTTTCCAGTTGGAGGCACCCCTAATTATAGAGGATCTCATTCGAGCTTCGAGACCAGATGTAAGGAGGAGCAGACTGAGACAGAGAAGGCTGAACAAAGTAAAGAGGAAAAAAGACTCTACTAGCTTTGAAGGCAAAATGGAAGAAGGGTAATCTGTATCGTTCTCAATTTACCCTCAATCATCTCACTTCTAACATAAGCTCATGTTTTTGTCAGAATGGGATCACTGACATCCGAGAAAACTCAGGGAGTTGTCAATCAAATCTCCAATGAAGGGAATCACGAAGAGTAATAATGTATCGTTTCAAATTCCTTCCCTTTAAAAAGCCCATTCATTAACGCGATTTTTTTATTATCTTGCAGGTATGCCCCGTTGTCCCAGCATAGGTAAGTATCTCTTTCCCTAAAAGGAACTTTTCTCATAAGAGTAAAAAGAAACAAGAAGGAAGAAATAATTAAAGAAAATGGATACTATTTTATTCCTCAAGTGCATTACATGAAAGGAACTCTTGCATGGTAATTTTGCCTGTTCAATTCACCAATTCCTTGTGAAAATCTTGACAATTCAACGAATGGTGTCAGATTACTCTGATGTACTGAACGAGGTGTGTCAGGATGACGAGAGGCAATCCTTAATCTATACACATTCTCAAGTACCAAACCCGTGCAAGATGAGTGAATAAGTTGCATTTCTACAAGGTAAAGGAATTTCTCGCATAAGGTACGATAGCCAAAGTGACGAGAGGCAGTTCATTTCTTTGCCCCATACACTACCATTGACTCTTTGCTTAACCATTTTTGAGCCTATACACTCAAAGATTCCTTTTAAATTACCCCTGTCAAGAACCACCCCACATTGGGGCAGCTTGAGATAAATTAGCCTCACAGGATGAATTCAAACTCAGAGGAAACAAGAAAAACATCCCTTCCCTTTTGGTCACTGCCCTCAGGGCTTCGCCCTCGCTGTTTCATGGAACTTGCAATCCTCGACGGAGTCCTCCAAGACAAGCACACCATCGACGGCCGGACAGTCGAAACTAAGAGGGCTTTGTCAAGAGAGAAGCAACAAACTAATGCTTGCCCAGAATGCCAATGATATTATTGATAACAGTGATGTTTTCACTGAGCAAGACAAGAAGGATGAGGAGTTTGTAATATCTAAAATTTTCTATGATCATCCGCTGCAACAGCTCGCACAAGGCGAAAAGATGTATAGAAATTTTCTTGCTCTCACTTGCATTCTTTGAGTGTTTTTATTGCAGATGAACTCTCGCGGTAATCTAAGTGCCCTAGGATGACGAAGAGCAATTCTTTTTCTATCTCATACACTTATATCCCTTGCTAGCCCAATTGAGCCGACAATCTCAGTTCGTACAAACCCAATTGGTGATCATCCCCCACACCGGGGCAAGGCAAAAGTCACCACAGTTTGAGCATCACGGTCCCAAGTACCGAATGAAGATGGAGACTCCAAGAGTCTAAAAACATTGTTTCTGCTCAACCTTGTTTAGGCTAGTCCTGATAACAAAAAAAAAAGGGTTGAAAAATAGGGGCATAAAAAAGTAGTGTGCCCGGTAAAAGCAAGGCCAATGCCCATGAAAAGGAGAAGAAGAAAAACGATGAAAAAAATGAGAAGAAAGGAGTCCTTTGAGCGTGATAAAGTGCTCTCAAATACCCCGAAGTTGTCGAGCGGTGGAGAACAGACAACCTCAAAGGATTTAGACTTGAGTTCTCCTTTGACACAAATTCCTGCTTAAGAACTCTGTCTTGGCAAAGATCTGCTACATGACAGATAAAATGATAACCAGGAAGATGCTTGACACAGAAGCTCCTCAGGGAAAAGTTGTTAAAGATGCTAAAACACAAGATTACCCGGGGAGTCTTCCAAAAGGATCCTGACAGTGGAAAGGAAGACTGGTGACAATGCCAAGAGGATCACCAATTCTCACCCTTACACACATTTTTGAGCCTAACGATCATTTCGTTTCTCAACCCGTAAACCAAGCCCCTGTTACATCCCTCATGAAGTCTCTTCTGACTGGGTCACTCAAATTAACGCAGGATTTCAAATGTTTATAAACAACGCTCGAGGAGGTGCGAGCAAGACTATTTCTATCTCTTTTGCAGGTTTCCTGACTTGTAAACCTGGAGATAATTGCAGAATATTTTCTTTCATGGTCTTGACTTGGACAGTCACCTTTGTTAAGCCATTGATCAAGCCTACATTACGACCTTGAAGAAGACCTCTCAGATTGGCAGTGTCGTACCGCTTGCGAGAAAACTTAGACCCTTGTTGATATGATAGCGGTCAGATTGAGTGTCTTCAATGTTCCCGCATTAATGGATGGGGCAAACAACCCTTTTCAATGAGAGCGAGTGGAGAGTCCTCTCTGACTGAAAGTCACTTGTTCATCATTTCGAGAAAGTCCACCCTGCGAAGAAATTGTCTTGATTAACCTTCGGTGGATTTTTGGTGATGCAAACATGGTAAAATCATCTTGCATGAACCTTCAAATGCACACTCTGGAATAGCCCAGCTTGTCTATCTTTGATGAATGCATGCATGTTTGTGCTAATCATCTTTGACAGCTCAGAGTTTTAATTCCCAGTGATAGAATACAAAATTCGGGCACTGGAGAAGCCCTCATTATCATCTCAAGAGAGAAGCCCTAAAAAAGGTTGGTTATTCAGTAGATGATACATCAAACCTCCAGGAACATGCCCAGGTAAGTACACTCTACCCTTACCCGATTCTGAAATCATCAAATTTCTTTTCAAAACTACCCAGAAGGTAAACCGGGTGTTTCTTTGAAAATGAAATGCATCTTGACTAGCTGGTCAAGATATTTCGTACAATATTCAAGAATAGCCTCAGTTGTCTATTCCTCCAATGCATGCGTATGCGTTTGCACAAAAAACTTGTCTGACAGGAGACATGCCCTTAAGAGGCAGGAACGTATCCAGGTAAGTATATTCTACTCAACCTGGTTCCAAAAATCCATGTACCTACAATTGTTATGGTACCCTTTGAACATTGGACTGACCCCTCTGTTCATCCTTCTGAGCACGGAATTAACTCCCTCTGTTCACATCAAATCCTCGGGCGAGGACCCCGAGGTGCTTATCGTTTAAGCTTTACAAGACCTGGTGGTGAGGACCCACTAGGCAAACCGTCAAATCCTTGGGCAAGGATCCCCAGGTACTTTGGCAAAACAATCCCCAGTCAAGGCGACCGAAGAAAGGTTCGGGTCCTAGACAGACGAAACCCAGTCAAGGCGACCGAAGAAAGGTTCGGGTCCTAGACAAATGAAATCCAGCTGGCAACCGAAGAAAAGTTCGGGCCCTGTGTAAGTGATTTCTCCCCAGTCACGGCAACCGAAGGTAGATTCGAGTCCGCGACAAATGAAATCCATGTCAAGGCGACCGAAGAAAAGTTCGGGTCCCGTGCAAGTGATTTCCCCAGTCAAGGCGACCGAAGAAAGGTTCGGGTCCTAGACAAACAATTCTCGTCAAGGCGACCAAAGAAAGGTTCGGGTCCTAGACAAACCATTTCCCCGTCAAGGCGATCGAAGAAAAGTTCGGGTCCTTGACACACAATATCAACTATCTGGAATTACTCTACCCTTCGGCAAGGTAAGTAGCCCCAGGTATGTTTTTATTTGTTTTAGCATGCATCATCTTATATCGCATCATAAAAATGGGACTCCAGTCTCACCAAAAATAACATTCATTGAACATGCATGGACCAAATTTAGGTGTCATTATATCTTTGAATGTAACCTCTACGAGCTCGATCTCTGCGAGCTCACCTTCAAAGAGGGGCAGCTGTTGACACCTATGTCTAATTTGCCCAGAATAAGTCGCACAAAATTTATGAGTTAATTTCTATTAATTCCTAAAACAAAAAATATATATTTCCATGCATTGCATATAGACATTAGGCATATTTGCATTGATAGGGCCTATTAGAGCATATTTTCCTAATTAATTTTCAAAAAAAAATAAATTAATTTAAAATTAAAAAAATTAAAAAAATTATTATTAAAAAAATTATTACTAATTAAAATTAAAAAAATTATTATTATTATTAAAATGAATAAAAAAAAATCGGATCAGGCCGGGCCAGGGCCGGCCCAGCCCGATCCTCTTTTCTTCTTCCCCCCCCGCGCGGGCCCAGCCCGCTCCGCCTTTTTCCTCTTCTTTTCCCGCACGGCTGGGCCAGGCCCAGGCCCAGCCCAACTCCTCCTTCCTTCCTCCTCACGCGCGACCGTCGCTTTCTCTCCCCTGCTCTCCCCTGTTTCGCGTCGTCACGCCGACGCACGGCGGCGCCGCCCCTCGTCATCGTCGTCAGCAACCCAGAGGAAGGCCGAGCGACCACGCCGACGGGACTGGCATTAATTGCCAATCCCGTCCCTCCCGAAAACCCGGCCTCCCCAGCTCCTTCTTCCTCCCTCTCCTCTCTGCCCATCACCAGAACAGGCCCCCCCTCTCTGCACCGGCCTGTGGCCACGGGATTCGCGGGGCACAGGCCGGTGCAGGCCATCGTCACCAGACGTAATGGAGCAAGGGGAGGCACGCTGGTCGCCGGCCTATAAAAGGCCAGAGAGAGCGAGAGACATCGGTCGGCAAAATTTTACAGAGAGAGAGAGAGAGAGAAAACAGAGCAGTGAGACTGAGAGAGAAAATAGAGAGAAAGAGAGAGAGCCCGTCTTTTTTGCAGGTTCCAGTAGCGTCGCCGTCGTCTCCCCCGAGGCCGGAAGCCCCCACACGCGCCGTCGACGGTGAGCTCTTTCCCCCGGCCCGAGTCTCCTCTGTTCTGCTCTGTTTCCCTGCTCGATTTGGCCGGGACCTGTGCCGTCTGTTTCGCACGAGTCCCGGCCCGTGCCGCTGTCCCTAGCCGTCGATGTGTCGCCGTCGTGGACGAGGTAGGTCCCCGGAGCCTATTGGCTAGCCGGAGGAGGTCGGGATTCCCGGTTTTTCTCATCGCCCCCCACCTGTTCGACCAAAGTCCTCAATGAAGCCGTTTTTTGTTTTGGTCGCCGGCCGGCGAACGGCGGTCGGACGACGACGCCGGAGGGTGGAGAGGCTTGATATTGGTGTCGGGGAGCCGATTTGGGGGCGGTGCCGGTTTGGGTCGGCCGACGGACGGCCGATTTTGGCTCCGCCGGCGTCTTCTTCCCCGCGGGTCTGTGGATCCGGGTCGGATCCGACCCGAATCAACAGATTCGACCCGGGTCAACGCCCGGGTCGGATCCGTTGACTCGGGTCGATTCCGACCGACCCGGATCAATAGATTCGACCAGGGTCAACGCCCAGGTCGGATCCGTTGACCCGAGTCGGTTCTGACCGGCCCGGATCCGACCCGACCGGACCGTTTTTATTTATTTATTTATTTTCTTTTCTTTTTTTTAAAAAAAAATTAAAAAAAATTGTAAAAAAAGTTTTTCTTTTCCTTTTTTTTAATTAAAAAATTTTTTAAAAAAATTTAAAAAATATAAAAATATAAAAAATATTTTCGGAAAATAATAATATCTTCGTTTTGTTTTTTTTTTGTTATTATTTTTTTTCGAAAAAAAAAATTAAAAAAAATTAAAAAAATTAAATTATTTTCTTTTCTTTTCTTATTTCGTTTTTTTTATCTTGATTTTTTTTTCCGAAAAAAAATTTCGAAATTTTTTTTTTGCATGACTTATATGAGTGTTTTAATCCTTTATAATTATGCATGTTGTGGTTTTATTTAAATTAAATAAGCTTGAATCGCACGATAGTATGTCGTATGTTTTTTAATTATCGTAGTGTAGTTAGTATGCATGTTTTAATACAATTGCATGAAATGCCGTATTTTGAATGTCATCTAGCTTAGTTAGGATTAGAATCCTAGGCTGCATGACTTGTTGTGTTCCTGACTGCTGATCATTTCTGATTATGCACTCGCTTGATCACTTCACATGTTAGGAGAAAGGTCCTAAAATCAATCCAAATTGCCTGATAAATGTTTTCAAAAAATGAACAGGGTAAAATGGTACCGAAAGGGCATTAGTTATCCAACTAGTGTAACCAAGTCCCCGAATTCAGTTTATCTCTAGTTCGTAGGAATAGGGTGATTCTCCCGTCACCCTATTTGGGTTCTTAATCGACCTACCCCAAATCGATTAATGGCGACTCCTGCATGTAAATCACCCACATGTTAAAAAACTCAAACCTTAAGTCGCGATATGGTATGGGCTTGGGAGAGCCCGAGTTAAGTCCCGAACCTAGACTTAGCACGTACCAGGCGAGCCTCCTTTGCTTTTTGCATGTTATTCAAAAAGGCTCGGGAGGTCGGTCGCGACATATACTAAATTAATTGTGTGCACTTGAAGGGTTGGGATGTATTTGGATGTATCAAAATAGATTCTCCATTGGTTGGAAACATAGATCGTGAATGGCAATGGCCAGCAGGCCGTGCCAGGCCTGGCACGGCATGATTGGGCTCGTATCGGGCTGGGCCCATTAGGAAAAAGGGGAGGCCTAGGTGGGCCCATTCACTCCAAGGCACTGGCCCAAGTGAAAAAAACGAGTCCGATGATTTAGCTTATACGGTTCGCTCCGCTAGTCAGGCCACGACCGAAGATATTTAAAACTAGGCACCCATTTCGCCAAGTTCCACAGGAAAACATAGAGTTCGGCGGCGCTTGTTCAAGACTCACATCTAGCCTAAGCTTGCCAACGATTCGAATATATGTGGTACAAGTCATGAAGACATGATGGACAGGAAAAGTACCAAAAAAATTCTAAACCTATTGTATTACTACCAATTCAGTCATCAACATTTTAATTGGACAAATTCAATTCTTAACCTTTATACATTGGTACCAATTTAGTTCATCTGGTCAATTTAAGCGGGAAATCGCTGATGTGGACACCGGGGGTTCTACGTGGCACTGCCGGTGCTAATGTGGACATTTAAAAATAATTTTTTAGGACATAATTGGTACCAATGCAATAGGTTTAGGACTTTTTTGATACTTTTCCCCATGATGGACTTTGCTTAGAGAGAGAGAGAGAGAGAGAGAGAGAGAGAGAGAGAGTGTGTGAACTTGCACGGGCTCAAAGAATTCTTACTTGGGCCGGCACAACCCCGCCCGACCCAGCAATCCGAAGGGCCAATGGGCCTCCGAGACGGCGTGAACGTGTCACATAGATGATCTTTATGCCGGGATGCACTGAAGTATAAAGAGAATTGTATAAATGTAATCTACCAAGTATTGTTCCATATCTATTCATACAACATCATTTGTCCATACGTGATTCGAACTCCCCATTACAAATTCATCAGCATATTAACGATCTAAGTTTTCCCTAACCCCTTCTCAATTCTCATCAATGGACTCCTGACATATACCAAGAAGTGCGGAAACGGCTGTTAATACCTCGTAGGTTAATTACATGTTTATTTATGGTGTGACTGAATCTGTGCATGTTATGTGGTGATCTGTCATATTACAAAGGTATTAAAGTTCAGGTGGCATCAAACCATTTCTTCAATTTCATGTCCCAACATGGCCGCGAAATTCTAAGATGAACTTCCTTATACGCGCGTGCACATCTTTATTTTTCTTTGACGGTCAGCTTTAATTTAATCTTATAATTGATTAGCCATTTCCTTTTTATCTGAAATAGTAAACATGTTTTCGTTTTTAGTTGGCTTGAGCTCTAGTAATATACTTGTCGACTCTATATTATTAATCAGAAAAAAAGTGATTTTCTTTCAATTTGATATGAAAGTTGTGCTCCGTTTTTTCTAGACAATAAGTCCATTTTCATTCCGCACCAAAACTTTGCAAGCGAATCAAAGATGTGTTTGTTTGAGTAAAAAAAATTTCGGCGAATTACATTTTTTAATTTTCACGTGTTTGATTTGTTGAAAATATGCATGCTTTAAGTTGGGAAAATGAATTCCCTAATCCGAAAAGGGAAAATTACATTTTTCTTAGAAAACTGATTTCTCGAAAAGCATTTTCTTTTATCTTAGAGTTCTTTTTCCAAAACGAACGCACTGTATACGGTCAAAAACCCTCATCTTTTGAGCCAATGTAATTAGAATGGAATCCGCACGGTCAAAGCATAGGGACCCATGGAACGGAATCGACACCATGGCGTTCTCTTCTCATTGGACAAAGGATACCCAGAGTTGTGCTCTTACTATGTTGGACAAAATAATCGTAAGTGTGCATGTCTTCCAATTCAGTAAGGTATCCAGATATGTGATCCCACTTGGTAATTTTCAATTGGTTATCATTTAAGTCCAGAAACGACACTAGTATTTTAAATTAAAATTCAAAAAGAAAATATCTGTGATTGGCTTGTCACCTAAGTACAAAATGGTTAAAAATGTATATTGGGCTACTAAAATTAGTTAGAGACCTCCAACCAGAATTGACCCCTTGGTGGCTGAAGAGAGAACGAGAATGAAGGAAACTTTAGTGTATTAGGTGATTTAAATTAAACTTGAGTGATCTAATTACAAATCTCAATAAAATTAAGAGATCACGAGTGAAACTTGCCTAATATGGAGCCATTTCATACCAGGTAGCTCCATAGAATTGACACTTCCTTTTTTATATATTCATGTTAGGTGTTTGTACTTTGGCTGATATGAGACAACTACTAGAGTCATCGGTCTCGGTGAAATGGCAAGGCAATTATTATATGTTCTCGCATTTCACACAATCTTATAAAAACTTGATTGTAATTTCTAAACAGTATCTCATGCTCAATATCAATTTTCTCATTAAAAGGTTTAAAGTATGGGGCCGCCAATATTTCACTATCGTGAAATGAATTCCTCTATATTACATTAATATAGTAACGCAAGTTAATAATGTTAATGGATAATCAGAATACAACCATATTAAATCTTACAAAGTTGGGTAAAGTAATTAACTTTAAGCATTGATAAACGAAGAATATATTAAACGCCAACTGTTGGCAACGGAATTTTCACAAGAAGGAAGGAAGGAATATGCGGCTCTTCTTATTCTGAAAATAAATCGATTCAATTCTAGATATGCACTCCCGGGAAAGGAAATATTGCGAAATTATAAATTGAATACTCGCGTATTTCCACAAGATATCCAATAATTCTCCTCACGATACATTGTATTGTAATAGGTGGCGAGATATTCATCAACTCTCACCATTACAAAAAGATAAACATCAAATGGTCACAGAAAAGATTGGGGAGGATTTCCATAAAAATAGGAAACTGAAAAAATATGAAATTGGAAGATGAATATAAAGAAATTATCTCTAACTCTCTAAACCATATTACTCCCAAGAAAATTCTACACAAATAGCTTGCTTGCCTTTCCCACACCAAATCAATGGCATAAAGGGGAGATGTCAACAAATGGAGGCCAAAAAAGGAGAATCGACATCCTTACTTTATGCTTTCATGTGATTCGTATCATTTCATTTAATCAACAGATGTATTTAACGTGATGGACGCAGATCCACTTTAAATAAAACTCTGCGTAAATTCTGGGGAGGGGGGGGGGGTGAAACTTGATTGATGTGCATACTTATTTTGTTATATTTTCTGCGTGCCGTCTTCTTGCGAAAATTCGCATTGACAACAAAATTTACAAGGATATTATAAATATAGCTGTGGATTCGTGCAATACATGGGCATCTTGCCAATATATAATCCTCGAAAGAATTAAGACGGCGAACTCGTATATATTCAGCCACTGATCGTTCCCCTTCTAAATTATATCTTCTCTTGCTAGCTCCTCCGAGACACGTTTTAATCCACCTACGTGTGTGTTTCAATCCGAGAGAGACCGCGCATGTGGGATGGATCTACAAGATCCAACTAGCGACATCCTCTACAGAACCTCACGAGATGCGAATATCGAAGTAAAAGATGAACAAGCTCGCGTTTGGACCGGCCAAGAAACCTTGGCATCGCATGGGGATGGGTCAAAGGGGGACAGCGGGAAGATTTGGTGAATCGACAGCGTTTGAAAATGCATACCAAAACAGACCTGGGATTATTAATGTGGATGGGGACAGTCAGTCTATTGCGCCACTCTGATTTACTCCACCACTCCGATATCTCCCGTCGATCAGAAACCGTCTTCTCCTTTAAGGCCCCAGCGTTAGCCATTCTATTTCAAAAATTAATTTTTTAATTTATATTTTCTAGACGAGATTCTAAACAGAGATATGCGTTGGATAGCGACGCAAAATCTCTCATCCCGAAACAGAAATTCGTTTGATAACGATACAAAATTTTTTGCCCCTTATGCTCTTTTCCATTCATCGATGGGAGGCGGCGGCCAGCGGGGGTGGCGGCAATCGTGTGTAGCAAGAGGCGGGAGGCGAGGACGAGCGATGAGAAAAGCTTTTATTTCTCTTTTTGTACCATAAATAGAAAAGTAGAAAATTTTTACTTATCATTTCAATTCCAAACTTATTTCTAAACTACAAATTTGTTCCAAAAATAGAATAATGAAATTGCCTCACCAAACGGATTTCTACTCTAAACCTGTTCCCGGGAACATAAAAATAGAAAAATAGAGAAACAGAATATGGGTACTAATAAATAAGCAAATACACATAAATCAATTTACCTATCGAACATCACCTCGCTTAAATGACCAAACTCACACAGCTATCCTCTATGCTTTTTCGACTGTTCACCGCCCCAAGTTTCAATCTCTAAAGCATTATAAATTTGCTTGTCCCGCTGGTTAATGAGATCCTCTCATAAGTCGCCGTCGAGAAAAACCCACCCTTGTCCTATTCGGCTTCGCTCGTTCAGGCGCGTCCAAGCTAATTCCGCCCGTTTAGTTCCGAATTGGAGGATTTTTCTAATCGTGATTGTAATTCTTTAGGGCAGCGACATTCTTGTTTTTTTCTCAATTGCAAGTTGACACAAGAGAGAATGAAAAAAGAGGCTTCACCTTGGGGACCACCGCTTTGCCATTAAGAAACGGGAAAACTTGTCGTCGGATTAGAACACTGTAAAGTTGGAAATCAATGCTGGTGATAATGCAGGAGATTTTGCAAGGCACCTCTCTCAATTTTGCCTAGGTTCGCTGTGAAGAAGCATTTTCAATGCGTACCTAATGCTTTGTTATTTGCGTGTGAATGTCTCCATCGTCCAATTGTCGCAAATGAAGGGCGCGGGAGGTGACGTTTGCTAAAAAGTTCAAGGGCTCGATTGGATGGATACATCGGCTTCTATAAACTATAGTTGAAGTCTGATACAGGACTTGATTAGAAAATTCATGCTAGTTCAAGGACTTGTTAGATAAATTAAAAGTTCAAGGGCTCAATCGGAAGAAAAACATATGATAATTTAGGGACCAAAAGTGAAAATTCAGATCTTAAATTATAACTTGGATGTTGGGGGGACACTTTTGGAGTGCCCAAGAATCGTGACACCAGATGTGAACGGGGTTGAGGGTGAAAACGAAAGCTTAAGATGGAAAAAACACGTTCATGCATGTTCACGTGCCGCAGCTTGACTTTTTCGCGTGGCATATAATCAAACTTAGTGTAGTTTTATACTTAATCTCTTATTGCACGCATATACACGAGAGATTCACAGTATAGATAGCAACCTTGCAAGAACAATATATGGGTCAAAAGCTACCTGCACGGCGAAATGGAAAGCGTCACTACAAAAAAACATGGATTTTGCCACGGAAATTTGCGACGGGAAATTTGCGACGGAAAATAAATCCGTCGCAAATATTTGCGACCGAAAAAAATTCCGTCGCAAATTTGCGACGGCAAAAAAATATCCGTCACAAGGAAAAAAAAATCCGTCGCAAATTTGCGACGGAAGAAAAATCCGTTGCAAATTTTTGCGACGAAAAAAAATCTGTCGCAAATTTGCGACGGATTTTGCGACGGAAAAAAATCCGTTGCAAATTTGTGACGGATTTTGCGACGGAAAAAAAAAGCCGTTGCAAATTTGCGACGGAAAAAAATCCGTCACAAATTTGTGACGGAAAAAAAAATCCGTCGCAAATTTGCTACGGAAAAAAAATCCGTCGCAAATTGTGAACCGGAAAAAAATCCGACGCAAATGTGCGACGGAAAAGAAATCCGTCGCAAATTTGCGACGGAAAAAAAAAATCCGTCGCAAATTTGCGATGGAAGAATTTGCGACGGATAAAAAATCCGTCGCAAATTTTTGCGACGGAAAAAAAATCCGTCGCAAATTTGCGACGGATTTTGCGACGGAAAAAAAAAGCCGTTGCAAATTTGCGACGGAAAAAAAAATCCGTCGCAAATTTGCGACGGAAAAAAAAAATCCGTCGCAAATTGTGAACCGGAAAAAAATCCGACGCAAATTTGCGACGGAAAAGAAATCCGTCGCAAATTTGCGACGGAAAAAAAAATCCGTCGCAAATTTGCGACGGAAAAAAAAATCCGTCGCAAATTTGCGACGGAAAAAAAAATCCGTCGCAAATTTGAACCGGAAAAAAATCCGACGCAAATTTGCGACGGAAAAAAAATCCGTCGCAAATTTGCAACGGAAAAAAAAATTCGTCGCAAATTTTCACAAACCCGCGTAGAAAATTTTTGAGAAACCCGCGCTCTATTCCCCTCGCGCCATCGTCTCCCCTTTGCTCGGTCTTTTTATTTCCTCACCACCACAGTTTTCCCTCGCTCTCTCACTCTCTCTCTCTATCTAACTTATCTCCCTCTTTCTCTCTCTCTCTCTCTCTCTCTCTAGCCTCCTTTGCCGCTCCTCCGCCATGCACCGTTGCCTCCACCAGCCCCACCTCCCCCCCTCCGACTCCCCCGCTACCCTCTCCTCCTCCGACGACGACGACGCCACCGCCAAGCGCAGTAGCTACAACTGTGGCAGCTGCGGCCTCCCCAAGAAGGGCCACTCTTGCCACGCCGGCTCCTCCGCGGTCGACGGCGGACTCCTACGGCCATGGGGGCAATTTACGCGAACATCGTGCGGGTCAAACAAAAAAAAAGAAAGAAAAGAAAGAAAGAAAAATATGGCGCAACGAGGAGTCCCGTCCCACTATAAAATCCACCAAGAAAGCCGAAGCTTTCATTCGTCCACTTGGTCAGGAAGTATCTCACTGCTCCTGACGTTCTTCCTTTGCGGTCAGGAAGTATCTCACGGCGTCGTCGCTCCTTTTGCCTCGCCGTCGTCTCCGTTTCATTTGGGCTTTCCTCCCCTGTTCCCTGGAGCAACGTCGCAGGGCGAGCCACCGATTGGTTCTGTGCCAGGGTCGAGAACGAGCTGAGCTTCTTGGATTTTGATGGGATTTTCTTGTATCCAGAAACTCAGCTTCCAAGACCGACTACTTTGACTCGCGGGGTCGATTCCTTCCGTCGTAAATTTGCGACGGGAAAAAAAATCCGTCGCAAATTTGCGACGGAAAAAAATTCGTCGCAAATTTGCGACGAATTTTGCGACGGAAAAAAAAATCCATCGCAAATTTGAACCGGAAAAAAATCCGACGCAAATTTGCGACGGAAAAGAAATCCGTCGCAAATTTGCGACGGAAAAAAAAATCCGTCGCAAATTTTTGCGACGGAAAAAATTTGCGACGGAAAACAAAATTCCGTCGCAAATTTGCGACGGAAGAAAAATCCGTCGCAAATTTTTGCGATGGAAAAAAAAATCCGTCGCAAATTTGCGACGGAAAAAAAATTCCGTCGCAAATTTGCCACTGAATAAAAATCCGTTGCAAATTTTTGCGACGGAAAAAAAATTTTGCGACAAATTATTTGCGACGAACTTTGCGACGGATAGTGTTCGTGGCTAATTTGCGACGAAATTTGCGACAATTTTTGCGACGAATTTTGCGACGGGTTTTGTGACGAATTTTTTTTCCGTCGCAAATTTGCGACGAAAATTAATATTTTCCGTCGCAAAAATTTGCGACGACCTAGTAGCGACGGAATTTTTTCCGTCGCTAAATTCGTCGCAAAAATGATTTGTGACGGATTTTTGCGATTTTTTCGTCGCAAAATCCGTCGCAAAAAACATGTTTTTTTGTAGTGCTTGCGGAGCAAGACCAAGGAGAATTTGGAATTATAGTGGATGGAAGGATGATTAGAGAAAAGAATTTGAAGGTAAATTACAGCTTAAAGCAACATCATATCACATTAATACTAGTACTTCTTGATCATTTCCAAAAGAATGGGAAAAATTACCAAGAAAGTATTAAATCTATTATACTTGTACTTTGAAAAAACGGCCGTTTGTTGACCCGCATGTAGCTTCGCCAAAGGAATGTGGATAAACGGCATTTTGTTGACCCGCATTGGTATGGTAATTGCAATGTCCGAAACTACATTCTTTATGGGGTTTGGTGAGATAATTTCGCGAGCGATGACTTTGGAAAAACACATTCAAGAAAGAACAAAAGCGAACGACCTTGTTCCATCCACCCAAAATCTCATAAAAGCAAACCATCACATGGATTCAATTCATTTCTTTCTCATTTTTCTTCCCCAAGAACAAGGACATAAATCCTCATAATCAGAGCCCCAGCCCACGTGATGGCTCGGTTTGCTCATGGTCAAATGGTACACGTAGCTTCCCCTCTGGACTTAAGGAAGACAAAGGAAAAATATTTATGAGATTGGACCCATGGTACACGCAACGGCATGGTAATTATTCACTAATTAAGATTTAACATTAGGACTTATCATTTGAGTTCGTCCCTCTAATCTCGCTGAAGCTATATATGTGAACAACTTGAACATGGTGATGCCATTTTGTTGTTTTCTACCTGGACGTTACTTTACATGTATGTAGGTCGCCTAGGCGTGCGGTCAACTTTTAGTTATTGTTTATTTTTGGGTGATGGATAATCATCCCGGTGAAATCACGTCCGTGTGATGATATACCTACACGATGGATTCATATTCACTTGAAATGAAATTCTACATAAACTCTAGCGCGTATAAGTATACCACTAAAACCTAGGAGCCTAATGAATGTCTTGAGGGAAGTTCTATGATTGAAAAAAGACGACGAACATGCCGTCACAGAGTATTTCTCAAGTGAACCTTCAAAGAAATTTATGTTTTTCAAGGTGTTCAAATTGAAGTTTTTTGTGGGCCTCATAGAGGTTAACGAACCGATTGATCAAGAAGTTGAAACTTTCGAATTCCTCTTGAACATAACTTTTTTGCAGTTTTTTTAAGTTGCTGAGAAAGAGACTGCAGCGCAAAAATGCGTTTTTCCATTTATAAACAATATTGCTTTTTTCTCTTTTTATGCCTCTACCCTTAGCATATATCCTCCTCAATGGGTCCCGTAACAATCGCTTAATATAGTTTCATGCCATCATTATCATTTTATAATGAGGGTTTCCGGGCCAACTTGTTACTCTAGAATCGCAAATGTTGCCTTTCCGACTAGTGCTCGCCCGACACGTGTTGTGTTGCCTTATTAAAACCCTAAAATTGTCTCCCCCTATCTAGGAAAATAGTCAGCAAAATCTTTGTCCGACCTATTAACAACTCAGATTGGATGCATTGTCTGCCGTCTCCACATTAAATCAAATGCATTCGCCTTCCAACTGTAGACACGCTGCACATTAAATTGCATGGACCATTCTGTGCCACGGCACATGAGAGATCATGCTGTTGATTACCGCCGGTGCAGACTTTAAGAACCAGACCCCAAACACATCGCACTTTTTCTAAGTCCAGTTTCATTCCACTACATGAATACATGTGTGGTAAGTATGTTTGTAATCTCTCTCTCTCTCTAATATATATATTAAACAAATTAAAAAAAAACTATGGTGTTGACACGTAAGGTTACCACATTGACCTATTCAATAGCACCCAAAATGGAAGATCAAGACATACACGGCACATACACTTTTTTATCTGTACCACGGTTTCACTTCTCTATAGTAATTCTAACACGGTTAATATAAAAAACCGAGTACTTAAAAAACCGAGTACTCCCTAGCTATGTGTCCTCCAGATGGACCTGGGTACAAATTATATCAACTTATTAGTTTATTTATTTTATTTTATTTTTTTTATTGATGGGGCGGTATTCTGTAATGAATTAACAGATCACCGGATTCACTTGATGCGACATCATGGCGTGGAGACGAAAGGAAAGGAAAGAGGAGGATGCGCTTGTTATTCTTCTTTCCCCATTTCTCCAACTTGCAATATAAATACACCAGATAATGTTGCAATCACTCACCTGCCCTTAGCCCCTCAGCTTGTTTCCTCCTCCTCCTCCTCCTCCTCATCCTTCTTCTTTTGGCGGTGCGCCTAGAAGAAATTATTTTACAGCGGAACTAGTAAAAACAAGAAAAAATGGTTTGTCACTTGCCATGCATTTCGGTTGGGTCGATTGCATGTTTCACAAGACTGATGGGTTTTGAGGGTTTTGACTGTTTCTATGTATGTTAGGTGGTGATTCGTTAAATGCAATCTCTCTCTCTCTCTCTCTCTCTCTCTCTCTCTCTCTCTGAATGATAAATTAATTTACAAGAAAGCCCGGTTTGTCAACCGTTTCCGTAGTGACAATTAAAAATAGTCGTGGAGCATTTCGATTTGAAGCGACCGAAAGTAAAGTAATTTTGCAGTTCCATCTTTACCTTGCTAGAGAAAGGTGTGGAAGAGGATAAATATGTTGATGGCGTCAAAGCTCCAGATCGCTGCAAATCGGAATATGTGGAAGAGAAGGATTTTGGGTAGGACAGAAGGAAAATCCAACAAAAGGGAGAGATGTAAAAATACCCATATATTGGTCCGAGGCAACCTCGTTCTTGACCCACATCCGTATGGCTATTGCGATCGATGATTGTTACGAAAAAATGGCGCAAGATGGTGCAAGAGAATATAGCCCCGATGCATCAGCAACCTCAGTCTTGTCGATCTTGCTTGCTCGTGTCAAAACATTTTGCTAGTCATTTTGTGGAAGTGGGGGACCGATCAACAAATGAACGTCAGAACGTGGACAACGTTGACTGTTTGGAGAACGTTTCGACGTCCAACCAGACTCGCGCAGCGCCTCGCTTCCGTGAGTTGCCTTTATTGTTAAGCTTCTTAAGCAGTTTACCTACGCTTAGTGGTAAGTCGCATACAAAGGTCTGTACCGATTTGTGAAACGAGCACGAGATTAAGGTCTATTACCTATGGGAGGAAAAAGGGAAGGGTTCCGGTTGAATTCAGAAGAGCAATATGTGGTCGTGTGTCCCAAAGTTATATCGAGCCTTATCGAACCAAACGTGCTCTTTCTTTGTTTATCCCCTAAGCATGGACAGACGAGAGTGAGGCCTGGCCATGCAATCCCTCTCTCTCTTTTCTTTTCCTCTAGGCTCGAAAATTTAAATATGGGCCCGCCCCCGCCTCCCAGTACTCCCCTCCTTCGCCAACCCACCAGTACTCCCCTCCTTCACCAACCTACCATAACTCCTCCTTCCCCTCTCTTATCAAGTGTACTGTCTTGCTCCTCCTGCAATCTCTCTCTCTCTCTCTCTCTCTCTCTCTCTCTCTCTCCATCTTCATCATCATCATCACCATCATCATTATCAAACCAGACCCAAGGTACCCTATCAATCCAGACTAGTGCTTCTACATTCTTCAAATCATCTGCCGAGTCTCGATCCATAAAAACCCACCCAGCTCCTACTCCGTCGAAGCGCACGAGCACGAGAGACTAGAGAAAGACCCAAAGCCAGAGGGATAAAATGGGGACAGCAATGTCGAAGCTGCTGTCAGGGGATGTGGTGACGCTGGAAGAGCTAAATGCTGGGGATCATATCTATGCTTATCGGCGGTACGGATTGTACACGCACCACGGTAAGTCATTCATCCTCCTTTTCCTTTTCCATGACGATCGTCATTTTTCTCGTAACATGGTCACCTGCTCAACTAAATTATTATTTCTTATCTTTCATTTTGCCGAAGGAAAGTAGCTGTGTATGCTTGATATGATAGTTCGACTCAGCGATGATCAAATCTTTCCTTTATCTTCTTCTTTTCCATTTCAATGGCCGCTCGTATATCTGATTTTACCCATCCGGCCTCCCCGTCCTTGGCCTTGACCTCGAGGCCAAAATCACTGTTCATCATCTTCTCCAAGAAAAAATTGCACTGCTCATCCCGAGTTTACTGTTCATCGTCTTCTCGCTCAGCCAGAGCTCTTCTGGACCTCGTCCGTCGCTGTCCGCTGCCGCCTGGAACTCCGGGAGCTTTGTTGTAGCTGTCGACCATGGTGGCCGCTCGAGCTCGAAGCTTGGCCATGGCTGCTCCACTCATGCTTGAAGCTTGGCCATGGCCGCTCCGCTCAAGCTCGAAGCTTTGAGCTGAGGCTGCTGAGAGAGGAAGGCGGAGGTGGTGATCGATTGAACGGAGTGAGGACTGGGATTGCGGAGGGCATGGAGGAGAGCGCGGGTCCAGGCGAAGATTGACGCCTAAGACACCATTGATGGGAGCTCGGAGGAGGAGGAGGAAGACGTGACGATGGTACAACGTGCTGGAAATGGTGGGCGGGTGGGGAGCTCGAAGCTTCGAGCTCAAGCGGCCGCCATGGCCAAGCTTCAATGAAGCTCCCGGAGGCCTAGGCGACAATGGGTAGCGACGGATGAGCTCTGATCGAGCGAGAAGACGATGAACAATAACTTCGAAGACGATGAGCAAAACTCGCGTGAACAGTGCAATTTTTTCTAGGAGAAGACGATAAACGGTGATTTTGGATGGAATTGTAACGGAGGATAAATATGTCACAAAGTGCATAATTTTGAGTTTTTGGTATCACAAAAAAATTTAAAATAAATGTATCACAATGAATATAATTTTAGGTTTTTGTTGATATTAACCATTTTCTTTATTTCACATGCTCACTGTCAATTCTAATAGGAATCTACATTGGAGGGGGCCATGTCATTCACTTCACAATAACAGGAGTCGACAAAACATGTCTCGATTGCTTCCGGCGAGAAGGCAAGAAACTCCATTCCCTCCGTTCATATGAGTATGGACGGCCGCTGCTGGAGTATTGGTTGACTAGATTGGGGACCCGCACAACCTTGCTCGATACCAAACCGCCCGAGGAAGTCGTAAACGAGGCTTGGGAGCTTCACGAGGGAGATAGTTTTAGTGAATACAATCTCTTCAACAACAACTGCGAGCACTTTGCCACTTTTTGCAAGACCGGCAATCGGGCAAGCGCACAGACAGCGATAATCAATGCTTTTGAGCTGAAGGCCAAGGGAGTCAAGGACTGGGCAACCAAGATTCCGCAGGGAATTAAAGCTCAAGTGAGCCAAGAACCCGTCCAACTTGCCTTTCCCCATCCGTCTCCTCGCTAGCAATCATTATCGTCTTTTTGAGAGAGTTACTGTTTGTACGAGCAGTAAAAAGAAAGGGCGTTTAGCCTTTTATGTCCAATTTAATAATGGAACAGCGAACTATCTCTCTTTCTGTTGGAAATATCGTCATTTATCCCTTTCCATTTATGATTTTTATTCTTGCAGCGTATTAATGCTTTACCGCATTCAATGAGGTTCAATTTGGGTCTTTCATGGGTAGGCGATGGCTATGGCGCTGGCGATGGGACAAGGTGAGCCCCACGCGGCAAAAGAAGACGTACCTACCATTTGGGACAGATTTTTCGAGACTGACCTGTCAATCGTGACAGTTAGGGAAATGTCCGGCGCGCAGGTGCCCGGGGGGCGGGGGAGGGGGATCTTAATTGTTAACGATACGAGGAACATTCCACCAAATCAGATCTTGACCGCCGATATTTAATGATGTCCGGTCCCGTCAGGAAGTCTTTTGCTGTCCATATATTTTTCTATTTTATTTCGACGTTTGACTATTTGGAATCTATAAATACGTGAACATAGTTCTAAAATAATTATCATTTTTTATCCGGCCGCCCAAATCCAGTTTATCTTACCGTCTGGTCAAGGCATCACCCGCACGAACTGTTGGCGGAGTTGGGTGGCGACTCGAGCACGGAGAGCAGACTTGATTATTCGGCAGGCTAGAGCCGCTCGGCGAAATTCTTAAGCTCAGAGAACAGGGCCGCTTTCGGCTTTCAGCCAAATCGTGATGGCACGGGTTAGCTTTCTCTCTCTCTCACACCCACCCACAAACACAGAGAGAATCAACATGGCCATATTTTGAACCTTAAGGCGTGGATGGGTCAATCCAACTTGTGCTAACAAGCAAAAACACAGGCCAAGCAAGTTCATAAAGTAGAGAAGCTGAATCTGAAATGAGCGGATGAGATGAATAAAGAATTACTGACCGGGTCCAAGAAAGACAACCGAGTTGGGATCAATTGTCCAGGAAACAGTGTTTTCTATCTGCTGCAACTATAATTCTTTCCAGGGTCTCCATGAATTCACTCATCGATGGCCAGTGCTTGGGCAAATACCGGAGACATTGGAATGCGAGTGCGGCTATGTAAAGAGCATCCTTCAGAGGATATTGCCCTTCCAGTCGAGAGTACATGATTCTAGTCAATTTCCTTTTGGAAAGATTGGGCTTGACCCCCCTCCACCAAAATCTGCTGATCAGTCAGACGATTTGCATCATACGCTCGCAATCCAGTCAAAAGCTCAACCAGTACCATCCTGAAGCTATAGACATCGCTCTTCACATATAAATGATCTGTTCAACCAGAATGATGCAATAATCTAACATGAATTTGCTAAACATGGCTTCAGCCATGGTCAAACTAAGTCCAAAGCGCATGTGCTCTGCTATGATCACCCCAAGCGATTCAGAAAGCCCATCATATTACCTGTGGCTATATACTCGGGTGCTGCACAGCCATAAGTTCCAATAACCTGTGTCGTCACATGTGATCTGTCTTCGTCTGGACCCTTTCTTGCCAAACCAAAATTTGGTACTTTGGCATTATAGGACTGTCGAAAGACATGCCAAACAAAAGGTCAAGGTCTCTTTTCTACTGCTAGTGTAATCTATACACCAGTAAACTTGGAAAATGCAGATTTAATAAGCTTAGCTCGGGCCAATGACTGGTATTATAAACCACCTATGAAAAGAGTAGCTTGGGAATATGCAATTTAGACGACCATAACAAGGTCCCTGACCAAAATGTAAGGAAATCATACTCGAGTGGCGAACCAGGTTTTGAAGATGCTTTGCAATGATAACTCCCATATTATATGTGAAAACCTGGCCAGAATGAAAGCCTGAACGCATAAGGTTTCAAATTCTTGCTGCTTCCAGAATGCAGGAGGGAATTGCAAAAAGAGGGTTGATGCAAACTTATGTGAGTTATTTCAGCACAAGACAAGATTTTGGAAACAAGTTTTAAAAGGTAACAACAATGTGGTATTGCTTAATTTAATCTAAGTAACGAACATGAAACTTACTGAGTCCAGTAATATGTTTGAGGGCTTGAAATCTCTGCAGATTATTTGCCTGTCTAACTGGTGCAAGAACATGAGGCCTTTGGCTGCTCCTACTACAATTTTGATCCGTGTAACCCATGGAAAGGGTTTAATGGCCGAGCCCCCCCACATCCTTCCCACCCCACACACACACATGATTTGTGTAGTACATAGAAACAAGAAAAGATCATATTTGCCAAAAATTTAAGGCAAGCATGTATATATCGACCAAGAAAGAACCTTACTTCCAAAGAGAAGGTTATTTAGGGTAACCTTTGGGATGAACTCATGGACAAGACGTAACTCTTTATCCTCCAAACGGTATCCATTAGCTTGACAATGTATGGATGAGATAAGCTGTCCAGGAAGTTCACCACCGACTGCAAAAAGTCATAACTCTCATATCCAAATAACCTCATAATTTCACATTTTTTTAGCATACGAAACAAACAGGAATCCCCCGCAGAAAAAGAGAGGAGATAGAACGACCAATTGTGTGATAAGAAATTAAAGAAAACCACAATGGCACCCTAAGAGCCATCTACCATGGCTGCACCCTACAAATTTTAGATGGCAGGAAATAATCTGAAATAAAAACTGGGATGAAATATTCAATGATGCATCATCACCCATTTTCAATAGTAAATCCTGACAAGTGAACCGCATGGTTGAATTTCATATGCCTTACTGTAAAAACACAACCTCATATTCATGTAAACCGAGGAGTAAGCAAATCTTAAGTGCTCAACCTAGTTATAAAGCAAGTGAACATCCCTCATGTGATTTTGACATTGGCAAAGCCAATATAGTATAAGATTGATGACTGTATGGGTGACCATGTAGGTCTAAAACACAATCGTAAAACCTCTGATATGCAACATGAGAAAAGAATGCACTCATCTTGTGTAGACAAAGTAGATGTCCACCTTCCAAGAAAGACAATAGCATCTTGAGTGACGATCAATTTTGAAAAATTCAAATGCTAAAACGATTTATGTGGAGGCTAAGTCCTTCCCTCTCATCTTTTCCCTTTTAAAAGACTTGTATGCTAATAACATGTTGACCTCCATTTACCAGGTGATTCATGAAAAGAAGAATAGTAATGTCCAGTGTCTCCTAAAGTAGCATAAGTTTGGACTCAAACAAATATGTCACCTCACTTTCAAGGCCGGCCAGTATATTTTTCCACAAATAAAATATCCTCACTAAGGATGGTTTTAGTTCCTAGAACTATGTTGAGAAATTCCAGAAGTGATTGGGATTTAACGTTTCAGGTACATTGTAGTGACATCCTCTGAGTTTAGCTTACAAGGCAAGGATATAAGTCACAATAGTTTCTGATGCAGGGCCTAAAGTCTTTTCGTGAAATGCAAGAAGAGTCCCTACATTTCAAAATTTACCAGCTATCACATGACTTTTACCATAATATTTATAAACAATGAAGATTCAGAAGACATTTCTACGCCAGCTTTCAAGAACCTTAAAGATAGAAGCTAAGCTGGCAAAGCTTCTCTCCTCCTACTTGTTTCCTCCACTTCCGTGCTGTTTGGCTGCTGGAAAACAGACATGCATGTAATATGCACTACACAACTTAGATATAATAACTGTATGACAAGATTGTGGAATCTCAAGATTAGATCAAGAGCACAGGTGCTCACTTGAGCTATCCATAGATCAAATGGTCCTAGGAATTACAGCAGCTAGCCTTCTCATCCACTCACCCCGAGACAGCCACTCAAATGTGCTTTTCAAAACAGATATGCCTTAACCATTTGTGTCTCATCACTTTACATCCTGACAACCTGTTCGGCAAATTGGTGAAAACAGCTCTTCTCGAAATTCTCTGACTATTTAAATCCCCAATGGTACATGCGTATGGAAACTTATATGAGCCACGTATTTCGCCCAGCACTGTGCCTGCTGTTTTGATTTTGAACAGAGATAAAATAAACACCAGAAAATTGACGGCACCAGGCGTAGGACAGACAAATTTTTACTCTTCTATTGCATGTCTGGAAAATACTTACACTAACCCCAGAAGTCCTTGAAAACAGAATCTCAAAAGATTTTTTTAATGTTTTTATGTGGACTTGAACCATACAATGGAAAAGCAAGCTGACTTTTCTCCAAGCTCTTGCATAAAATTGCTCGACGCTCGTGGTCATAGGACAAGTCAAGAAACCCTAAAATAAAGGATAAGAGGAGCAAGCACTGTCTTCACCTAGAAAGTTGGAATCCTAACAGAATAATTTGGTCCACATCATTGATCAAACCCCTGGAAATATGTATTCAGTTGGGCAACGGCATATACAAAAGGAAGAAATCAAATTGAGATAGTGAGCTTCATATGAAATTAGCCACACAAAACCAGAACAATCTAGCGACAAATAAGGCCACTAACATCTGTCATCACATTCTCATTTTTCTACAACAAACTATGTATCTGGACACAATTCTTCCCCCACCATCATAATAGAGCTTCTTGCTAAAAATGCAATAGCGATCAACATTAAATACTGCAAAGCACATTCAAACCGAGCTTTCCTGAGAGGAACTAAGATTACCTTCCCTCTTTGAATCCTTGCATGCTCTCTAGGTTCAATTTTTTTTTATTGCAATTGGAGTGACTCTTTTGTTCTGGGAAGACCCCTTCTCATCAAGGCAGCCTTTGAAGACTACCAAAACCACCCTTGCCGAAAATTGTATCAGATCTGTATCTTCTTGTTGCAACTTTCAGCTGTACAAAACTAAAGACTCTGACTTCTGAAGTGAGGCAACATAACCATTTGGAATAGACTCATTCGACCTCCCTCCCAAGATCTTGCTTAGATCATCCTCAGAAGACAATGAACTAAACAGTCGCAGCTGGTCCTCCCGTGACTACACAAGTGAAGAGAAAAAGGTGAAGAATTTTCCATGAGCTGAAGACAGGAGCTAGAGACGAGAAGGAACTAATTGAGTTATAGAGACATCAGCGGGTGGGAAAAGAGTTAGTTAGCGAAGTTAGAATCTGAAGTTGTAGTGGATATGTGGATGAAGCATATTCCTTCATAATCCGCTTTGTCCGTAAGTTGGGGCTTGCATGAATTTCAGGATAACAGAAGGGCAATAACTAGTATGACATGCAGAATATCTATAAGATGTATAGTTGGGATTCCAGCTCTTGCATTGAAACTCCAAACACAATGTTAAACAGCCCTTTATCCCGAACGCTCAAACTGTTGGGACTGAATCCATCTTGTATACCAAACATGTTCCATAAGTACTCCATGACCAACATGTTACATTCTCGTGACAAATGCCTTCTTCTTCTCCTCGGCCATATCTAAAGCATCAAAACTTAATTGATTGATCCAATGAAATGCCCAAACCAAATGCGAAGGGTAACAAAGTCCAACCACAGGAATCCATTGGGGGAAATGGGATATGTTGACAACCAGGAAAACTGAGGGCGGTTTAGGCTTTAAAGATCTTGTTGCCTTCAACAAGGCAATGCTCGGGAGACAGGCATGGCGCTTGACACAGGCACCTACTGTCCTGTGGAGTCAGCTGATGAAAGAAGTCTACCACCCACGAGGAGAGTTTTGCAACACAAACAAAGGCCATCGCCCCTCCTGGGGGTGGAAAAGCTTATTGGTGGGAAGGGAGGTGATTGAGCCTGAAGTGAGATGGATAGTGGGAGACAGGAAAAAAGTTCAAAGTTAGGGAAGACAAATGGCTATCCATAGGCAAAATTGGTGGTCCGGCGAACTAAAATGATCCCCATCTCGTTGAGGAGCTGATAAATCAGGAAACTATGGAATGGAAAGTCCAGAAGCTAACAGAGCTTTTTTATGAGGATGCGGTGCAAGAGATACTTTCAGTCCCACTCAGCCATAATCCCATGACTGACAAGCTAATTTGGACCGGAAAATTCGTGTTGCCACTCGGTTAAAAGTGGCTACAACAAAATCTTGGTCCCAGGACAAGAAATCAAACGCCAACCAGGCATCCTCATCATATCAGCCCCCCCAGAACACTATGTACCACAGTATGGCAGACTCATTCGTACCCGAAGGTTCGGTTCCTCCTATGGACCGTACGCAACGATGCACTTCCAACTAAGGAAGACCATTATAGAACTGGAATGGTAGGTACCTGATCCGCTTTGCCCGGTGCGCCCAAAAGCCCCAGAATCTCCTGAGCAGATCCTCCTCCTCCTCCTCCTCCTTCGCGACTGGACAAGTCTCGCCGGTACACTATGGTCGATCTGGAACAGTAAAACCGAAACCCAGCCATATATATATAGAGGCGAGGAAGCGTTCAATTCACAGATACTCCTCGAGAATCGGAATCGCAGCACCGGGAAGCGTACGGGACAAGACAACTCACCCTCCCGACCTCTGGATCCCGCCGCCTGTGGGTTCTTGGACATTGAAGCTGTCGCCGGAGGCATGCGGAGAGGCTCCCCGAGGGCTCGCGCTCCACCATCGATGGTTCGCGGAGAAAAAGGCAAGTGAGCCGAGGAAGCAGGGGAACTGGATCTAGCGATCTGTGCTTAGATCACCAGGCAGATCTTCTGATAGCTTATCAACCGGGTCTTATGTTCTGGGCCATGCCGAAAGCCCATGGGCTAGGCTTGACCTTCCATTGTAATGGACGGTTGGGTTTCTCGAATAAGAAGGACGAGAGGCCGATGTGGGAGACGAAAGCGACAGGGTGAGGAGGAAAAAGAGACGCTGCTGTTGCAGAGAGCGAGCTTTAGAGAGAGGGTGTAACCAAAGAAGAGAAGAAAATCTGACAAGTGAGTCCATTATGGACACGCGGTGATCGGTGGCAAGACATGCCTACTACCCAATATTTTCTCGTATCTGATGATGCTCGGACCCATCCGGATGTTCTTTGTAGTTATAATTTCGTTAATATTTTGCAAGGTTATGTATCATTTTCATTTCGATGGCTGGTTCATAATAATATAGGCACTTATTTAGTTAGCCCTACGTGAACATGGAAGGAAGAACTTGTCCCGAAAGGTTTATGATGGGGCGCGGCAATTATTTTCGTGACCAGAGGTCGCGCGTTTCTTTCAATCCGGCCTCGCAAATGCAGCTTGCCCTATCGTGTGATTAAGGCGTCAGCTGCAGAATTGTTGGGGCGTTTTGGGTCGTGACTTGGGCATCGAGAGTAAACTTGAGCGTTGAGCAGGCTTAGGCTTGGGCGGCTCAGCAAAATTCTTAAGCTCGATGAGCATGGCCGATTTCGGCCAAACCATGGCGGCTCCGGCTTACTCTCTCTCTCTCTCTCTCACTCCCACACACACACAATCAGGATGGATGACTTTGAACTTTAGGTATGGACAAGTCAATCCTTTTAGAATATCGCATATCATTTAACAAATGGTATATATATTCTTTATATACACGTGGTCTCTTTTCATCTATTAATTTAAACTTTTGGGTTGGATTTTCTAACATGGTATCAGAGCTTACGGGTAGTACCCCTATTAGTCAAATTTCACATATCATTCCTAATCCGACGTCATGCAAAAGGGGGTGGATTCATATGTTCTGTATACATGTGGTCTCCCTAAGTTAGACTTTCTAACAAGTCCAATGCGAACCAACAAGCACATAAGCCAACCTAGTTCACACCCAAGTTCTTTGCGGCCCAGTTGACATGCGACTAATTAACTATGAAAGTGAGAAATGCAGCACACACAACAAAAGTGCGAACGATTCCCATCAAATCTATATACATGAATTATTTTTGGCTCTACAGCTCAACTACCTTCCCTTCTCCAATAACTGTCTTTCTTTGCTCTACGAAGTTACAAAACCTATGTATCTCGTTAATAGTATCGCACTACAGTACAAGAGCAATTATTGACAAAGTGTGTCGAAGAAATGCCATGCCGAACACATATTGGGAAAAGGACTGCAATATTTCTCCAAGAATTCAACAATGCGTTGTTTGGACGGTTCAGCGACATCCAAAACCATTCGCCAACCAATTCACAAAGCCCATCATATATTCGGGTGCTGAATAGCCATAAGTTCCAATAACCTGTGTCATATGCGATATGTCTTTATCCGGTTCCTTTTCTGCCAAAATCCATGAAATCCCTATATTTGATTTAACTTCGTGGGGATCTAATCCATGAGTTTGCACACTTTGCCTCATTATTACATGAAATGGGTGCATGTTGGAGTTGAATTGAGTACAATCGTTGAACTAGACGAGCCGCCAGTAAGATCCACATGATCCAATGGATGATATGCTCTGCGCTTATGTGTGTCGGGAGTATGCAAATATTTCTCTTTTAAAGTTCTCTTAATTCAATCGAAATTGAAACGTTAATATTAATATGTAATTTATATGCATTGTGGAGTCTCTTTGTAATTATATTTTTATCTGTACCATGATTGCATTTAATTACTCTTATAAATATATATCATGTAACCCTAATTGAGGTTAGGTGATGTGGACATCGAACCTTATCGAGGAGGAGGCGCTAGGGACCCGTTGTTTTATCCACTAGGCCCGATCACTCGAGCGAGAGCGAAGGAATTCAAACAAGCTGTCGGCATCATGGTTCAAGATATTTGGAATGAATATAATCTTGATTCGAAACTTGAAGATTCTGAAACTCCTTGGCGCAACATGATTACCTTTGGTCCAGCGAATTCCGAAAGAGCTTAGAATTGACGAACTCCGAATTGGCTCAAATTTGGATGGACGCTTGGAAACGGGCCGCTGATCAATACTCACTACTTTAGTAGTGACTGATGACGTTTTTTAGCGATTTGGAGTCGTTTAGATGAACTTTTAGGCCTTTTTCTATTTTTGGACGAATTTTTAATAATTAAGGTTATTTTTGTAATTTTAATCCTAGTAGGATTAGGATTAGGGTTTACCCTATATAAGGTTGCTTATAGGTTTCTAAGAGGAGGCAGAATTTTATTTTAGTAAAGTTTTCTTCTTGAGTTCTCTTGAGGACTAGATCTTATCAAGGCTCCCTTGTGGCGATCGAATTTAACTTATCGAGCAAGATCACGAATTCTCTTGTTCGTGGCGTTATAGCGTGGATTGGTTGACACAGGTTCGTCAACAGGTCGCGTTCATACCGAGATTACCAATCACAGGTTCGATTGGAGGTCGAGGTTAGCAATTCGTAACTCATAGATCTTCGTAGAACGATCGTCTTCCGCACAGATTCATATCATCTGGTATCAGAGCTAGTTCTACAAGGTCTACTTATCTTACTTTTACTGCTTTTCGTTATTAATCGAATTTAGGGTTTTCGGTCCTAATTGTTTTTTTTCTTTATATATTGTACTTGAGTTCGTCAAAAAAAAAAGAAGCAAAAAAAAAAGCAAAGAAAAAAAGAGGCAAAAAAAAGAGCAAAAAAAAAAAGAGCAAAGAAAAAACAATTCAAGAGGACGACTCGTTTCTTTTTTTTATCATCGATAGTCGGACCGAATAGAAAAAAATATATTTCAGTTGTAGAAATTGAATTTGAATCCGAATCTCGCAAAATTTGCTGAATTGCTGAGTTGATCAGTATATTGCTGAATTTGATCTTGTTTGGTGGTTTATCGATTGTTATGAGGAGCTTGTGAGACTAGATTCAAGTCTGAAAAAAGAACTTTCTAGAAGGAAACGAGAGGTAAAAGGCAAGAGTGTGTGAGCTTAATTGAGGGAAGAAAAAGCCGAAATTGAGTTAAACACGAGAGGAGTGACAAACACTTTGAGCGGAAAACGTGAGGGAGTGACTAGTGAGATTTTTTTTATCTCTAACATTTTCTTGCAGGTTTAAAAAAAAATGTCAAGCTCAGGCCATGGAAGTGTGAATCAAAGGGAGGATCGCACTCATCCAAGGGATGATGCGATTCCAGCAGGCATCCAGCAATTGAGTTTACAAATTGAAGCACTTAGCAACCGAGTTACAAGATGTGAGACGAGACTTGAAGATGACCGAGAGCCACCACGAGGGAGGCCACAAAATCAGCGAGAAGAGCCTAGGACACAACCTAGACGGCAACGGCAATTTAATGATGCATATGTGTCCGATACAGAAGATGATCGAGATGGCAAGTTTGAGAGGAGAAACGGACGCCGAGGATTTAGACATCGAGAAGACGATGAACTTGGCAACATCAAGATGAAGATTCCATCTTTCCAAGGAAAGAATGATCTTGATGCGTATCTAGAATGGGAGAAACGGATGGAGATGGTATTTGATTGCCAGCGATATTCGGAGCTCAAAAAGGTAAAAATTGCAGCTGTTGAATTCACTGATTATGCTATAATTTGGTGGGATCAACTTGTGACTAGCAGGAGACGCAATGGTGAAAGACCAATAGAAACGTGGGATGCGATGAAAGCGGTGATGAGGAGGCGCTTTATACCTAGTCATTACCATAGAGACTTGTTCCATAAGCTGCAAAATCTTACACAAGGTAATAGGAGTGTGGAAGAATACCATAAAGAGATGGAGATTGCTATGATCCGTGCTAATGTGGTGGAAGATCGTGAGGCCACAATGTCACGGTTTTTGTGTGGTTTGAGCAGAGATATAGCAAGAGTAGTAGAGCTGCAACACTACGTTGAATTGGAGGAATTAGTGAATAAAGCCATCAAAGTTGAGCGGCAATTGAAGTTGGATCGAAATTACAAGAGTGGTGGAGGTTCAAGCTCGAATTGGAAGTCTAATTGGAAGGGAAACAATATCAATACCGAAACTTTGAAGGAGAAGGAGAAGGATGGCAAAGTTGCTTCAAATTCGGCTTCAAGTAAAACTGAAAACCCTAACACTAAGATTCGTGATATTAAATGCTTTAAGTGTTTGGGTAGGGGTCATATGGCAAATCAGTGCCCTAATAGGAGGGTGATGGTCATGACTGGACATAATGATATTGAATCAGAAAGTGAGAGGGAGGAAGAGGATGATGACATGCCACCATTGGAGGATTGTAGTGATGTTGAGATGCCAGTAAAGGGTGAATTGATGGTGGTTAGGCGTTCTCTTAGTGTTCAAGTCAAAGAGGAGGAGCATCACCAACAACGCGATAACTTGTTCCATACAAGATGCTTGGTGAATGGTAAGATTTGTAGCTTGATTGTTGATGGAGGTAGTTGTACAAATGTAGCAAGTTGTACCATGGTAGAGAAGTTGGGATTGAAGACTACAAAGCATCCAAGACCATATAGATTGCAGTGGTTGAATGATAGTGGTGAAGTAAAAGTATCGAAGCAAGTCCGAGTTCCATTTGAGATAGGGTGATACAAGGATGAGGTGATGTGTGATGTTATACCTATGCAAGCAGGGCATCTTTTGCTTGGTAGGCCATGGCAGTATGATCGAAAGGTACATCATGACGGGTACACTAACCGATATTCATTGGTGATGAATCAGAAGACATACACATTGGTGCCAATGACACCTACTGAGGTGTATGAAGATCAATTGAAACTACAACGTGAGGTTGAGAGAGAGAGAAAAAGTGATAAAACTGAGGGCCTGCGTGGAAACTCTGAGACACAAGTAAAAGGAGAGGAAGATAAAAGTAGAGTGGTAAAAACCGAGAGAAAAGGAGAGAGAAAAGAAAAGAGAGAAAAGAATTTTTATGCAAAATCGAGCGAAGTGAGGAGAGCTTTGTTTCTGGACCGACCGATACTTGTACTTTTGTACAAAGAGGCACTGTTTACTACTAACGAACTTGACCCGAATTTGCCAAGTTCTGTCGTGTCTTTATTGTAGGAATTTGAAGATGTCTTTCCTGATGAACTTCCTAGAGGTTTACCACCGATTCGAGGCATAGAGCATCAAATCGATTTGATTCCTGGTGCACCATTGCCTAACCGACCCGCATATCGAAGCAATCCTGAAGAGACAAAGGAACTTCAGCAGCAAGTTAGCGAATTACTAAAGCAAGGATATGTGAGAGAGTCTCTTAGCCCGTGTGCTGTTCCTGTTTTGTTAGTGCCAAAGAAGGATGGGTCGTGGCGGATGTGTATTGATTGTCGAGCAATCAATAACATAACGGTAAAGTATCGACATCCTATTCCTAGGTTAGATGACATGTTGGATGAATTGCATGGAGCTTGCATATTTACTAAAATTGATCTGAAAAGTGGTTATCATCAAATTAGAATGAAAGAGGGGGATGAATGGAAAACTGCATTTAAGACCAAGTACGGGTTATATGAGTGGTTAGTCATGCCATTCGGTTTAACTAACGCACCTGGTACTTTCATGCGACTTATGAATCATGTTCTGCGTGCTTTTATTGGTCGATTTGTAGTTGTCTATTTTGATGATATCCTGATATATAGTCGAAACCTTGATGACCATATTGAGCATGTGCGAGCTATTTTGCAGGTTTTAAGGGTTGAACAATTATATGCTAACCTAAAGAAGTGCTATTTTGTAACTGACAAATTAGTATTTCTAGGCTTTGTTGTTGGTGCTGATGGAATACAGGTTGATGAAGAAAAGGTGAAAGCAATTCGTGAATGGCCAACACCTAAGACAGTAGGAGAGGTGCGCAGCTTTCATGGTTTAGCCAGTTTCTATCGTAGATTTGTAAAAGATTTCAGCACCATCGCCGCACCTTTAACCGAGATTATCAAGAAGCACGTGGGTTTCATGTGGGGAGAAGAGCAAGAAAGAGCATTCAATCTGTTAAAGGATAAGTTGACTAATGCTCCTTTGTTATCTTTACCAAATTTCAGTACTACTTTTGAGATAGAATGCGATGCTTCTGGTATAGGAATCGGAGCCGTGTTGATGCAAGGAGGACGTCCTATAGCGTATTTCAGCGAGAAGTTAAGCGGAGCGACATTGAATTATCCGACTTATGATAAGGAGATGTATGCTTTGGTGTGAACTTTGGAGAATTGGCAACATTACTTGTGGCCAAAGGAGTTTGTGATCTACACCGACCACAAGACCTTAAAGTACTTGAGGGGGCAGCAAAAGTTGAATAAAAGACATGCCAAATGGTTGGAGTTCATTGAGACTTTTCCATATATAATCAAGTATAAAAAAGGTAAGGAAAATGTGGTAGCCGATGCACTTTCTCGAAGGTATGCCATTCTAACTACTCTAGGAGCAAAGTGTCTAGGTTTCGAGCATATTAAAGGTTTATACGCTGACGATGATGATTTTGGAAGAGTATTTGAAGCTTGTGAGCATGCTGCGTTTGAAAAGTTTTATAGACATGATGGATATCTCTTTCGTGAAAATAAGTTGTGTTTGCCTAGATGCTCTTTGCGTGAGTTGTTAGTGCGAGAGGCACATAGTGGTGGTTTAATGGGGCATTTTGGAATCAATAAGACTTATGAAGTGCTGCATGAACATTTTTTTTGGCCACACATGAAACGAGATGTCACACAAGTTTGCGAGAGATGTATTGCATGTAAGCAAGCTAAGTCTACAATTAAACCACATGGTTTGTATACACCTTTGCCTATCCCGACGCATCCTTGGGTTGATATCTCTATGGATTTTGTGTTAGGATTGCCTCGGTCTAAGCATGGCAAGAATTCTATTTTTGTGGTTGTTGATCGATTTTCAAAGATGGCTCATTTTATACCTTGTCATAAATCTGATGATGCATCGAATGTTGCTGAATTATTCTTTCGTGAAGTTGTGCGTTTGCATGGCATGCCTAGGTCCATTGTTTCTGATCGAGATACTAAATTTCTAAGCTACTTTTGGAAGACATTGTGGAAGAAGTTAGGTACACAACTTTTATTCTCTACTACTTGTCATCCACAAACTGATGGTCAAACTGAAATAGTTAATAGGACTTTAGGGATATTGTTGCGTGCTATTATTAAAAAGAACATTAAGTCTTGGGAAAATTGTTTACCGCATGTTGAGTTTGCTTATAATAGGAGCGTGCATTCTGCTACTAAATTCACACCGTTTGAGGTTGTCTATGGTTTTAATCCCTTAACTCCGTTAGATTTAACCCCTTTACCTATTGCTGAGCGTGTGGATTTAGATGGCGCTAAGAAAGCTGAATTTGTGAAGACTTTACATGAGAAGACGCGGTTGAATATTGAGCTTAAGACAAAGCAGTATGCAAAGCAAGCCAACAAAGGGCGCAAGAAAGTAGTGTTTGAGCCCGGAGATTGGGTTTGGGTTCATATGCGCACAGAGCGTTTTCCCAAACAGCGACACTCTAAATTACTACCGCGAGGGGATGGACCGTTTATGGTGCTGGAAAGAGTTAACGATAATGCTTACAAGCTTGACCTTCCAGGTAAGTATGGTATTAGTGCTACTTTCAACATTTCTGATTTGACTCTTTTTGATGCAGATGTTGATTTGAGGGCAAATCCTTTGCATGGGGGAGGGAATGATGTGGACATCGAACCCTATCGAGGAGGAGGCGCTAGGGACCCGTTGTTTTATCCACTAGGCCCGATCACTCGAGCGAGAGCGAAGGAATTCAAACAAGCTGTCGGCATCATGGTTCAAGATATTTGGAATGAATATAATCTTGATTCGAAACTTGAAGATTCTGAAACTCCTTGGCGCAACATGATTACCTTTGGTCCAGCGAATTCCGAAAGAGCTTAGAATTGACGAACTCCGAATTGGCTCAAATTTGGATGGACGCTTGGAAACGGGCCGCTGATCAATACCCACTACTTTAGTAGTGACTGATGACGTTTTTTAGCGATTTGGAGTCGTTTAGATGAACTTTTAGGCCTTTTTCTATTTTTGGACGAATTTTTAATAATTAAGGTTATTTTTGTAATTTTAATCCTAGTAGGATTAGGATTAGGGTTTACCCTATATAAGGTTGCTTATAGGTTTCTAAGAGGAGGCAGAATTTTATTTTAGTAAAGTTTTCTTCTTGAGTTCTCTTGAGGACTAGATCTTATCAAGGCTCCCTTGTGGCGATCGAATTTAACTTATCGAGCAAGATCACGAATTCTCTTGTTCGTGGCGTTATAGCGTGGATTGGTTGACACAGGTTCGTCAACAAGTCGCGTTCATACCGAGATTACCAATCACAGGTTCGATTGGAGGTCGAGGTTAGCAATTCGTAACTCATAGATCTTCGTAGAACGATCGTCTTCCGCACAGATTCATATCATTAGGTCACCATACAATGTTTATAATTACTGCGTCATTTTTTTAACAGCCCATGATAGTTATGATGCGACGTCATGATTCAACGTGGTCAAGGGGGTAACATGGAAGTTTGGGGTTGAAGAGTGAAAATGTTCAGGGATGCTCACGTGCCGCAACTTCTGACTTTTGGGTATGGGATAACCAGAAGTTGGCCATATGTAAACTAGCGTACTTCCTGTATCTAATCCATTGGTATCATCATCGAGAGATTCCCAGCAGAAACAGTAAACTTGCTGAAAGCCTATTCTTGTTAGGGTAACTGTTAAATTAACCATCTACGGTCAAAAGCTACTCCGGTCCAAAGGGGGGAAATGAATAGCATATTTAGCAAAAATTGGAGGAGAAATTGGAATATGTTGAGAGAATGATTTGGAAAGAATAATGACCCGATGATATGAAACTCGGCGGCCGTATTTATGCTTGTTGTTTGTGTTCATTGTGTAGTCACCATCACCTTGGTGTCTCTTCCAATCTTCGATTATTTTTCGAATTCGGGAATTCACACTTACTATCAATTCACACTTTCTTTTTACCACAATTCACACTTTATTTGATTACCTAGGACAATTGACGATTTTTGTTGGACCAACATTTAGTTAATCTGGTAGTAATACTTGATCCAAGAATGTCTTTATGTCGTTCCTTTCGATCTGTCTATGAAAAATACTCAACTCTGGCCCAAGTTACATCTTTGTAGAATCATTGAATCAGAATAAGCTTGCCTGGTACTTAAGCGATCTCACTTGCCCGGAGTGTACGTTTTTTTGTTCTCAAATATTAAACTCCATGCAATGTCTTAAGGAACATTTCCTCCCCAACACACATGTTAGAATAATTAAATATTAAATCACATCTTTATTTAATAGTTTAAGCTTTTAAAATAGTTGACAATGATCCCATAAAATCTCACATGGTATCAAAGTAGGAGGTCCCGAATTCAAATCTTTTCAAGCCCCATTTGCCTCCCCCATTAAATATGTTCACACTTAATACTTGGCAAAAAGACCAAATTAAGTGTGAGAGGGAGTGCCAAAATAATTAAATGTTAAAGAGCGTGTTCATCTAATAGCTTAAGCTTTTAGAACAGTTAGCAGTGATCCCACAAAATCTCACAACACATACAACTCACGAGATGAAGAACTGTTTTTGGGTTATAACAATCACTTAAGTTCCTGTATGGATGGATTGCAACATGCTCAACTCCAGAGAGCTCACATGAAAATTTGGAAAAAAAAAATCACGTGACCGCAAAAGGTGATTGAACTAAGTTAGTAGAAATAAGATTTTGCGATCACCATGTGTGCTCATTTACACCAAATCGTGAGGAGACATCGAGACAATGTCCACGCTAGACCGAAAAGCATTCAATGTTTGTATCCTGGATCCTACCGAACCATTGAGTTATGTTGTTGCTGTACTAAACTAAATATGTGTGGTCTGGAATAGCAATGGCCAACAGGTCGTGCTTGCCCAAGGACGACACGATTGGACCTGTGTTGAGCTGAGCCCATTAGGAAAAGGAGCGCGCCAAGCACTTTGCTCCCGGGCGCTAGCCCGAGTGAAGAAAATGGGTACAGTGATTGGGCTCGGGGCCACATTAGTGGCCAAGGCCTTTGAAGTCGAGGCCGCCTAGCCAACTTTCAAAGAAAATCAGAAAATTTCTTAAGAATTATAGGTCTCTTCCTCTCATTTTCACCTTCATCCCTCTCTCATGATCGATTTCTAAAGAATTTCGACTTTCTAACTAATGTCATTTCGTATGTACCTCCGTGGATCATGTCCGGAGAGTCATCACCATATATGTTGACTGTCTGGTTTTTATCCCTCGTCCAAATGCTGCAAAAAAGCACTACAATATTTTAAAGCTAACAGTCAACCTCTCCCGTTTTCTGTGGGTTAGAGGCTCAAAAAGCAACGAGAATATTCGACTCAAAAACTCTCACCGCCCAACATTGCTATCTGAAACGCACGACATCTGCTTTTTTTAGACTTCTCCTTGATACATAATGAGTCACAAATTAGTGTTTGAAACTGTTCTTTCACATGTTTCTATTCTCCTGTTGCTGAGAAATGGGCAACAAGCACAACATTGGAGGAAAAAGCTGTAATGTCCTTAAGTAGTAAGAGAATTGTATTAGTGTCGTCGACCAGGGAATTTTTTTTCCATATCGAAAATGGCGTTTTTTTTTTATTGTTTGGAGAAAATAATCATATTTCACTAGGAAAATCAAACAGAATTTTTGTTGACATTGTCATCTTACGGAGGTGCCATCTTTTTAGCACAGAATATTCTCATATGTCCAGCAAAGTGACGTGTCACTTGTCCCGATGACATGAAATACACCTTATATTCCACGAGATATACCCCGTTCCAATTTTCCCTAGACTTACCCAACATATGAGGCAGCGATCGTCATGAATTAAAAGCCTGTATCCATGAAACGCGGGTTATTACGTAAGATAGTTATGGAAATTGCCATGGAGATCGTAAGAATCGCACAATACAAAATATGATCAAGTTTCGTTGGTTCCAAATATGGTCAATTGAAATTGACGAGTCTATCAAATGGATACTGTTGCCACCTAAATTTTGCCTAGCCATTTAGGGTTTAATTGCATAGAAAATTAGGAATTAATTTCTAACCCCCGAGCAAAAATATTTTCATTAAATTAATTGGCATATAGACTTTAGATGCATTTACATTAATAAGGCATATTAGAGCATGCTTTCCTTGTTTAATTTTTAAAAAAAATTAAAAAAAATCGATCGGACCAATTTGATCCGGCTTGGTAGGTCCGGCCCCTTTTTTTCAATTATTTTAGCTATTTGAGCCCAATCCATTTGTTTTTTTTTTTTTTGGGTTTATACTTTTCGGCCCCCTATTGGCCAATTTTTGACTCAGCTTCCCCGGCCCAACCTAGCCTTTCTTCCAGCCTTCAGCCCAACTTTAGCCATTTCTTCCCCTCATGCTCAGCCAAACGGAGACAAACAGGAGCGACAAAACGCTCTGCTCGACGAGGACGTCGGTCGCGGTTTCAGAAGAAGAAGGAGCATGGTGCAGCGCTGCATCCTGGTAACACAAGAACCTAGAAGATCTTGCAACCGTTTTAGCAAACAAATGGACTTGATTCAATCCCAAGAAGAGGACTGGCTGCTGGCATATACAAAAACAGAGAAAGCACACTGATCTGGGGTGCCTCTGAGCTCGAAATGGAAGGGGAAGGTGGCTGGCTTGGTTGACCAGCGAAGGCTTCTAGTGGTTGAGACAAAAAAGACCTACGTCAATTTAAAAAAATAAAGAAGAGGCAGCATTGGGGAGCTGGAAAAAAGGAGAGAATAGAGAGCAGGGAGAGGGACCGAGAAGAAAAAAAGAAAAAAAGCAAGAATAGGGAGCGGGGGAGAACTAAAAGAGAGAACGAGAGGGGAGAGGGGGAGGAGAGCTTCATTTGCTCGCCGGAGTCCTCGCCGAATCGTCAGCCGGCACGCCTTGCCTCGGTCCACCGTGAACCAGGGGGTTTATTTTTTTTATTTCTGTTTCGTAGGGGCTGAAGAGAAGCAAGAACGGAGAACGAGAGGAGGAGATCGAGAGAGAGTTGAGAGGAACCAGAGAGGTCCGAGTCTCACTCGCTGGCCGGAGGGCCACCCGAGCCGCCGCCGAACCGCCCATCCATCTCGCCCTGCACCGGCCAGCCGTGAACAGTTGAGCTTCCTTCGTCTTCCTCTGTTTTCGATCCCCCTCCCCTGCCTATCGGGTGTCGCACACCGAGTCTATTCGGTGATCGCCTGGCTCCACCAACAGAGGATGACACTCGTTTTATACTCAAAGAAGCTGCTTCGAGCCTTGTATATCAAAAATAAGCCACGAGTTTCGTAAACAACCATTGCCTACAACCTGCTTGATAGAATATCCCAATGGAGCAGCTTAGATCTAAGACATCGAATCTCATTGTGATAATCTTCGGTGTTTATTATGAACTAAGATGAGGTTGTTACTAAATACGGTCGTTTAGGTCCTTGCACTTCATTTTTGAGCAAAAAAATCATGTTGAATGTCAGTTTTGGACTCCGATTTGAACTAGCCCTCCACCTATTTGATAAAATGCCTGAATGAATGCCGAGACTTTTATCACTACAATCTGTTTTTGTTAGCTTAGTTTCGTACTTCGTTTGCGCTTGGCTCGGCATTCTGTGACTACCTCGATGTTTTTCTTTTGCTCTTATGCCATTGTTTGCATATTGTTCGAGTTGGCCGTGTGTACGCGTTCCCTCACCAGATGCTCCATTCCCCTCGCCGGGTGGTGCCCGCGGTTTTAAGCCGTCCCCGCTAGATCACTATCTCTGTTTCTTGGCGCGTATTTTTGGTTGTGTAGACTTAGCGCGTTTCCCCGGGGCCGGAAGTTTGGTGGCTGAAAATCAAGTTTTAGTTGCCGCGTCATTTTTTGGTCGAAGTTAGTTAACGGTCCGGAGGCTGTGTTGTACGGCAGTGGGGGTGTGAGCCCGGTGTCGGCCGTTGGCACTGACGGCACACAACGGTGGTCGGGGTCGAGAAGCGTTCGGCGAAATCCCAGCCACGGCAGGAGGAACTCTCGGTGAAAGAGTTCTTGAAGAGGTTCACGTGCATGGGGAAAAAGGCATGCAGGGGATGAAGAAAGTAATAAAAAATAGAGAATAAAAACAGAAAATAAGCAAAAGAAAAAGGAAAATAAAAAAAGGGGAAAATCAAAAGGAAAAAATGAAAAAGAAATGAAAAATGGGATCCCGGGCGGGTCGGAGAGCCGGGTCAGGAAGTTGGGCGGATTGGGTCAGGGGACCCGGTCCAGATTTCTTATTTTATTAATAAAATATTAAAAAAATTCAAAAATTCAAAAAAAATTAAATTTAAAAAATTTAAAAATTCTAAAAAATTCGAAAATGTTTAAAATTCCCAAAATATAAATTAAATAAAAAATATTTAAAAAATATTTAAAAAATTCAAAAATATTTAAAAATTCAGAAAAATTCGAAAAAATTTCAGAAAAATCAGAAAATTAGGAAATGTTTAGAAATCAGTTTTGTGCTTAATTTCACTAGATTTTAGGTTAAAACACTCAAAAAAATGAGAAAACCCTCTAAAAAATCCTCGAAAAATCGAATAAGCCATTAAGACTTTACCTTAGGGCTTTTGATTGCTTTTTCTTTTTTAGAGACGATGCTAGGTCGCTGGTTGTTTATTTTCTTTGTGATTATTTGGTTGCGCATCTTTGATTTATTGATTGTTATTTTCTATTTTTTAGAACGGTTAGGTGGAAAATTAGCTTTTTTCGATAGGCTGCCCGGTACGTTAATTTGCAAATATTCAAGTTTAGGTACCGAAATGGCACTAGTAGACCACTAGTATAATCAAGTCCCCGAATTTTGAAATATCTGATTTCGCACATATCGAGACGACGCTCCCTCGTCTCGATTAGGGTTTCTAGCCAACCCTTAATCATGGCTAGTGGCGACTCCATTTAAATGCGTAAATTAGAAAATTCTTGTCGCACGAGGTATGAGATTTGAGAGTGCCTTGGTCTTTGGATTAATGAACCATTTGGTTTGTTTTTCGAACAAATTAATCATTGTTCACATCCATCGCCAAATACCTATTGGCCTAACCCAATCGGGATGGGTAGGTCGCGATAGATACATTGGCTTCCATAAACTAAGATTCGAAGTCTGATGCCGGACTTGTTTAGAAAATTCATGCTAGTTTAAGGACTTGCTAGATAAATTAAAAGTTCAAGGCTTGATTTGGAAGAAAAACATTCGATAATTTAGGTACCAACAGTGAAAATTCATTCTTTACCAAAAAAAAAAACAGTGAAAATTCACTTTACCCAAAAAAAAAACAGTGAAAATTCATATCTTAAATTATAACATGGATGTAGGTGGGACACTTTTGGAGTGCGCAAGAATCGTGACGCCGGACGTGAACGGGGTCTAGAGTGAAAATGAAAGCTTAAGATGGGAAAGAACACGTTCGTGCATCTCATGTTCACATGCCGCAGCTTGACTTTTTCGCGCGTCATATAATCAAACTCAGCGTAGTTTTATTACCCTATCTCTTATTGCACGCGTACGCGTCAGAGATTCACAGTACAGATAGCAACCGTGGCAAAAACCACACGTGGGTCAAGAGCTACCTGCAGGGCGAAATGGAAAGCGCTTGGCGCAAGACCAAGGAGAAGTTGGAATTGTATTGGATGGAAGGATGATTGGAGAAAAGAGTTTGATGCTAAATCATGGCTGGAAGCGACGTGGCATCACATTGACGCTAGGAGTTCTTGATCAGCTCCGAAAGAACGTGCATGAACCGCCCTTTGTTGACCCACATTGGCATGGTGATCGAACAATTGCAGTCGCTTTTGCTCGGGTCTAGAATTGCTTTCTCTTATGGGGGTTTCGGTGGAGGTAACTTTGAGATCTACGACTTTGGAGAAACACGTTCAAGAGAGAACTGAAGCGAACGGCCTTATCCCATCCCCCAAAAAATCTCATGGACTCCAACCATCGCACGGATTCAATCCCCTTCTTTCTCACCAATTTTTTTCTCCCAAGAACAAGGACATAAATCCTCATAATCAGGGGCCCCCAGCTCCCATGGCCGCTCGGTGTGCTTATGGTCAAATGGTTACACGTGGTTCCCCCCCTCTGGGATTAAGAAATTAGAGGGAAAATTTGATGAGATTTGACCAATGGTACACGCAACGGCATGGTTATTATTCACTTATTAATATCCGTTCGTCCCTCTAATATCACCGAAGCTATATGTGGACAAACCGTGCATATTTATCACAGGTGTGTCGATTTGAATTTTTTTTTATCAAAAAATTAGTCAGGGGTATCTTTGTTTCATGTGTAGTAATTTGAAAATTTTTGTAATATTTTTAATCAATTTTTTTTTGTAATAGATATTCCTCCCGGTGCAACCACATGCATGTTATGGTACATACGTCCTCACATTTCACACAATCTTACTCAAACTTTATTATAATTTCTAAACAATATCTCACACTTCTTTAGATTTAATATCACTTTTCTAACGGAAACATTAAAGCATGGGACTGCTAATATTTCAATTTCGTGACATGAATTTCACTATTAAGATATTAGTATACATACGCAAGTAAAAAATCGAACGGATAACCAGCTAACAACTTTTTTTCTAGAGAATTCCGTCCATTGAATAAGATCCTCAAAGAGAATCTTCCGAATCAGCTAACAAACCTACCAGTCAACCGTAAGAGAAATTTATGTTTCTTCAAGTTCCGGTTCAAACTTTTTGTGGGCCTTGTAGAGGTTAACCAACCGATCAATCGAATTTCTTTTGAAAATAACGTTTTGCATTTTCTAAAGTTGCTAAGGAAGAGACATTATCACCAAAAAATTTGTTTTTCCATTCGTGAACATCGGTTTCTTCTTCTTACTTTCTTTATTCCTCTCCCCTTAGCAAGTATCCTCTTAAATGGGTCACGTCACAATCGCTAATTATGGTTTCACGCATCATTATCATTTTGTAATGAGGGTTTCCGAGGCAACTTGACCAACTCATTATTCAAGAATTGCATATGCTGCCTTTCCGACAAGTGTTTGCGGGACACGTGTTTGCGTTGCTTTATTAAACCCTAAAATGTCTCCCCTATCTAAGAAAATAGTCGGTAAGATCTTTGTCCGATCTAAATTGACAACTCGATTGGATGCATTTTCAGTCGTCCTCGCATTAATCAAATGCATTTGTCCTTGTAGCGGGAGCACAGGAGACGGCACACTAGATTTGAAGGGCCCTTTTGTGCCTTTATGCTGACTGATTAGAGGATTTAAATTATGCTCTCAACTAAACGCATCTTGCTATTTATTACCATGAATGCAGACTTTTCAAACCAAACACAGCACATTTCTTAGACGAGTTGCACGACCCTACACCTATACATGTGTGCATGTGCGCATATATATGCGTGTCTCTCCCTCTATAAGCACACATGTACACGCAGCATTTCGGGAAAAATATCAAATATATAACAACATATAATTTTAGAAATAATATGAAATGGAAAGAAGAAAATGGATTATGTAGATGATTAAATAGAAATTAAGAAAATGAAGCGGTTGAGATCACGAGAGTATGATTGAAAGGGTACTCTCGACAAGTAAACCAATCAAGATAGATATGTAATTGGGAAATTTTATAAACTGAGTGTATGTCATATGCCTAATTCACATATAGGTCGTTTCTTTAATTACCAAGTCAACTCTACACCTTCACAAACTGGTGTATGTAATGTGAAGATTGAGAGTGGAACCCTATGCAATATGTACGCATGCATCTTATCCTCGCCATATATGTATATACAGATGCGCACATATGCATGCATGTTCATATTGTCTCATCTTGGTTTAAGTGGTCACATATGCATACATGTTGGGAAAATTACCAAAAAAGTCCTAAACCTATTACAATTATGCTAATTCAGTCATAAATATTTTTTTTTTGTCATTTCAGTCCTAAACCTTTTGTAATTGTGCAAATTAAGTCTATCCGGCCACTTTTGGCTGGTCGGTGCCAGTTGCCTAGTCGACGCTGACGTGATAATTTTTAAATATTTTTTTAATTTTTTTTTTACTTTTTTTTTTCTCTCTTTCTTTTTTTTTTTCCTATCTTCTTTCTCGGTCACTGGTCCGGCGGCCGGCCATAGGCTAAGGCTAGCGAGGCTGGCCCTCGCTGGCACTGGCAAGGGCGAGCCTCGCCCATGGTCGACGAGTTCCACCTTGCTAGCGTCAGCCTCTGGCCGGTTGCCAGTCGCGGGACAGACAACTGAGGAAGAAGATAAGGAAAAAAAAAGATAAAAATATTAAAAATAATCGAAAAAAATATTAAAAAATTACCACGTCAGTATTAGCCGGACGACCGGCATCGGACGACGTCCACGTCAATGCTGGGTGGTCAAAAGTGGCCAGATGGACTGAATTAGAACAATATTGACAAGAAAAAAGGTTTATGACTGAATTAGCACAATTGCAATAGATTTATGACTTTTTGGTAATTTTTCCCATACATGTTCATACCGGAGAGATGAGATCAATCGCACAAACAGCGATAGGGCGAAGCGCAATATGTTTGGATCACTCCATTCTATCTTTGATTGGTGGGTTTGCACACGTTGTCATGTTTGGTGAGAGATGAAAAAAAGTTCCCCATCCAAATCCATCTCTCTCTCTCTCTCTCTCTCTTAGCTACCTGCTCATTCTACCTACTCATTCCGCCTAGTTTTGCTTATGGGTGATTGAGTTTTTTTAGTAGAACATTTGTAACATTTGTCCCGGATGAACACTTCTCTTATGTTTGAGGCAAGTCTCGAAAACTGACATCCTTCCTCCTTCCGATCAAACGCTTCTTTGTTCTTCATTTTTGGTGCTATTAAAATCACCGCATACCTGGACGTATGCATCCAATTTTTAACATAATGGAAATTACGGAATCTAGACTTGACCCTTTCCAATCAAACACACGACCTTCTCTTTTTACATGATTAAAGCGTTAGTGTGCGAACGGCAACGATTTTCAGTGCTCGCAACCGTAGAGTCAAGGATAGGCAGAAAATAGATTAGTTGGAGAAGTCGTTAACGGTAGCTTGAGTGATATAGATCCTCCCAATCTGGATTCCCTATCAAGGCTATCATGCACTGCACACAACCTTTTTCTGACATGATTAAGCGGCTTAGAACGTTGTCATTTTTATAGTGATGCTCCCGCATTGGTGGATGTTAATTCATTATTGGCGACGGCCCCATAACCATAAGGTGTAGAATTTAATATTCTCAACCGGGAAATCGTTTAGTTTTAAGTCGCAAATTTCATTTCGATGATCCTGATAATCTATCGAACATTATCACTATAAAGGGGGACCCACCATCCATGAAAAAGTCGCAGGTGCCCACCTTCAACTTCAAAGTTTCTACCTCACGCCCAGGAAAGGAGACGGACAAACGCGAAAGCTTAAAAATTTTGTTCTCTCTCTCTCGTTCCTAGCCATTTTATGGGTCCGAAGCTACTGCAGATGCAACCCCAAAACTAACAAGAATATGCATTGTTGTGCTAATTAAATATTAAAGCGTAACCGGTTTGGATTAATATCACAGAAGTGATGATTGATTGGTTACAACGCCATGGATTGTGTAGCGAAATACTTAAAATACTTTATCGCGTTTAACTTTTCTCATTTCAAAGTATCACAACATTCGTTCACCATGAAAAGATTTGATTGACCAAGAGAGATTAAACTTGCAATTAACGGGTAATGATTTTCATTTCTTCTTTCATGCGCCTAAACTTTTGATGGATGGAATGATTCTTCGTGCTCTAAGTGGTTTCAGTACAGGTGGATCTCTATGTATACAGAGTAATTAATCCCTAGGTGCAAGAACTTATCCCCATTTTAAGTGAAATTCGAACTTAGTATTGCATTTTATTATCACAAGCTTGGCGCAATTTGAGGTTGCATACCGAGTCATATATAATATGATTATATTCTAAATTGATGCGATAAGAAATTAAAAGCGTTGCAGGTGTGTCGTCTCTTGTTCATCCTAATAGCCGTGGTTTCATGTTTGGGACTTGTCAATAGAATTTGGCTTATAATGTTTGATTGGATGGATGGCTAAATAGTACATGAATTTTTAATATAAGGAAATTTCGGGTTGTAGGATCGATCCTTTCTGTTCCGATACTAGTGTGGTGTATCCTTTCCAACGAATGAAGTATGGTGCTGGGAATTTCTATCGATGCCAAAGCTAAACCAAGTCAAATGAAGCGTGAAATAAAAGCAATCGATGCTCTCCGGTGGAAGAAAGACCCAGAAACAATCAAACCACACGAGTCACAGGACCCCACCTTCAAGTAAACGTGAGACCTCTTCCTGTTGCTGTCTCCCTCGTTCCTCAGCAAGAAAATCCCAAAAACCAAAAAAAAAAAAAGAAAAATCCACTCTCTCTCTCTCTCTCTCTCTCTCTCTCTCTAAAAATGATAATTAATTTTCAAGAAAGCCCTGCTTGTAAACCATTTCCGGAGTCACAATTAAAAATAGTTGTGGAGCAATTTGATTTGAAGCGACCAGAAGTATTGTAATATTGCAGTTCCATCTTTCCTTGCTAGAGAAAGGTGGAAGTGGATGCATGTTTGATAGCGTCAAAGCTCCAGAACCCCGCAAGTTGTAGAGAGGTCTTTTCTTTCCAGACTTTTTGGGTCTATCATCATCGAGACGTTTCCTGGCCTCGTAGTAAAAATATAGCAACCTATTCGAAATGAAACCCTGTTCTTTTTAATGCGCACCTGCTGAAATAACCCATCTTATGGGGGGCGGAAACTGCTGCAAAGAGCGAAACAAAAGAGCACATTGAACTAGGATCTTGGAGACATTGGAATATATGTGGAAGAGAATGGTTTTGGAAGGAGCCGACTCAGAATTGGAAGAAAACCTGGATAATTCGGTCAACCAAGCTTGGCTTGGACTTTCCCTCTGTTGACTGTGACTCTGATTAGAATTAGGAAAGAATACTTTTATTCTTTCTATTTTCTTTCTTTTATTTCTTGCCGACTCTAACAGAGGAAGTAATTCTGTTTTTCGTTGATTTCTTTCTTTTTCTGACACATTGACTAGAGTCATTGGGTAAATCAAAATCCACTTGGACTTTCCAATTTGAAGCCGCGCGGACTCCAACTCCAATCCAGAAACTCACGTCTCTTTTACTTTGCTTGATTTGGATGTCCGCAAAATATCTAATTTAAAATATTTAGACTTTCGCTTTGAGTTTAAACTTGAGACATATTTTTAACAAGAAGGATGATAGGAAAAAGGAGCCCCCTTTTGTTGACCTGCATTGGTATGGCTATCGCAGTAGATGATTTTCATGAGAAGAAAGTGGTGCAAAATGATGCAAATGGTGCAAAAGAATACGGCCAAGATGCATCAAAAAGCAAAACCATCACAGAGATCCAATCGCATCTCTCTCTCTCTCTCTCTCTTTGCCCAAATAATGGTCATGAATCAAGTCGAATTCTAGTGGATCATGCTTGCTAGAGTCAAACTTTTGCTTGTCATTTTGTGAAGTTGGGGAACGAGTGAACAAAGAAACGTCAAACGGGGACACCGTAGACCGTTTTGAGAACCTTCGACTCGGAACCAAACTCACGCGCCACCTTACGTTCATTGTTTAGTAAGTCGCAAATAAATGTCCCTACCAAATTTCGAGAAACGAACATAAAACTAAGATCATCCCGTATGCTATTGCATATGGAGGAAAAAGAAAGGTTCCGGTTGAATTAGAAAGAGCAACTGGTCGTGTCGTGTCACCAGTTATCCCAAGCCTAATCCAACCCATTTTGCTCTTTTTTTTTATTAATCCGTAAGTACATACGGACGAGATCGAGGCCATGCAATATGTACATTTTCTTCCTCTAGGCTCCAAGATTCAAAATGGGGCCCCCCCTCCATCGTTTTTTCAATTGTCGCCCTATGTGAACACTCCCTCATTCACCATCCTACGATTAACTCCTTTCCCTCTCTTTTCTCTCAGTGTGCTCTCTTGCTCCTCCGTCAATATCTCTCTCTCTCTGTCCCTCATCATCGCCATCATCAAACCAGACCCAAGGTACCCTTTCATTCCAACCCACTCAGTATCAATTAGGACTTGTGTTCCTACCTTCTTCAAATCCTCTCCTAAGTCTCAATCTAGAAAAACCCACCCAGCTCCTATTCCGTCAGAGCACACACGCACGAGAGACCACATAAGGACCGCAAAGGGATAAAATGGTGGCTGAGATTATCGACAAGTTATTCACATTATGGCTGCTACTGTCGGGGACCGTGGTCAGACCGGAAGAGCTTAATCCTGGGGATCATATTTACACTTACCGGCGGTTTGGCCTCTACTCGCATCACGGTGGGCCATTCATCCTCTTTTTCCTTTTCCATTATCGTTATCATTTTCTCATAACATGGCTACCTGCTCGACTAAATCGTTATTTGTTGTCTTTCATTTTGCCAAAGGACAGTAGCTGTATGCGCTTGACATGATAGTTCAACTCAGCGATTATCAAATCTTGCCATCGTCTTCTTCTTTATATTTCAATGGCCACTCGTATATCTGATTTTCCCCATCTGGCCTCCTCGTCCTCGCCTTCACCGGCTCTCTGTCTCACTGGGTCCTAGTCGAGCTCACGAGGACTTTGAACGCCAAGAAGCCGATGCCGTTCCTCGGTGGACGTTCAGCCTCACTAATTTGTTTACCTACTTCGTTCTTCCATTTCCATAGCCCCCCATCCGGCCTTCCCGTCCTTGGCCTCATCCTCCCCTTCACCGGCTCTCATACTCACCGGGTCCTTGTCGAGCTCTCGAGGACTTTGAACGCTCGAAGCTGATGACTTTCTCGGTGGGGCTCACTCTCACTTATCTGTTTAGCCTCTGTTGTGCGACCCGTTCATTCCTTCTTCATTTGTCCATTTCCCCACTCTCTCTCTCTCTCTCTCTCTCTCTCTCTCTCTCTCTCTCTCTCTCTCTCTCTCTATGATAGTAAATAAATAAATAAATAGTTGGTGAGATGAGAAGCTGGTTTTTCCCCCAGACAATTCGAGCTATCGATAGCAAATGATAGAAAATTATCCGATTTACATGGTTTCTCCTCTCTTTTTTTTTCTTCTTCCTCGACATCTTTCCTCGTTCAGTGGTCTCTCTCTCTGAATATTATTCTTCACATTTCTTGAAAGGTTGAAATTAGTCGGTAAAAAAAGGCACCTCTGTTAAATCACGCAAAACACTGAAACTTTGGGATTTGTCGTCGTCGAAGTGTATTCTCTACTGGTCTTTGATTCTCCAACACAAAGACTAATACATTATGACTCACTTAGGCAATCCTCTCCCGCCATCGACCCACATCTATTCACTTGTCATTCCCTATTAATACGTTGATTGTGCGGTTACGATTTGCTATGGGTGATTTAAACAATCGATCCTTTTGTTTTTTTTTTAATTGCACATACTCACTATCAATTCTAATAGGAATTTACGTTGGAGGGGGCAATGTAATTCATCTCACAAGAACAGGAGTCGACAAGACTTCTCTCAATTCCTTCCGGCGAGAAGGCAAGAAACTCCATTCCCTCCGTTCATATGCATATGGGCGGCCTCTGCTGGCGTACTGGCTAACAAGGTGGGGGACTTGCACGACTCTACTTGATACCAAACCACCTGAGGAAGTTGTAACCAAGGCTTGGGAGCTTCACGAGGGTGATAGTTTTGGTGAGTACAACCTCTTCAATAACAACTGCGAGCACTTTGCCACGTTTTGCAAGACCGGTGTTCGGGCAAGCGCACAGACAGAGTTGATCGGTGCTTTTGAGAAGATAGTCGAGGAAGTCAAAGACCAGGCAACGAAGATTTTGCAGAGGATTAAGCTCAAGTATGCCAAGAACCCCCACCAAACCTGCCCCCCCAATCTATCTGTGTGCTAGCAATTATTTTCACTTTTTTGAATTTAACAGTTATTGTTTGTCAACGAGCATTCAAGACTCAAGTAATTAAAAGGAAAGAGAATTTAGTCTTTTATATCCAATTTAATAAACAGTGAGATCACACTTTCTTACACACGTATATGGAAACAGCGACCTCTCTCTCTCTCTCTCTCTCTCCCTTGACAATAGTGTCATTTACCCCTTTTCATTCATCACTCGTTCTTTCAGTATATTATTCCTTTACGTCGCAACAGCGTGAAATGACGGTGAAACCCTTTTACCGCATTTAATGAGGTTTGGTTGGGTCTTTCCCATGAAAGTTGATAGCGATGGGATACACGAGACCACACGATTAAAATAGATATATATCCATGATTGGACAGCTTTTTTTTGGACTTTCCTGTCACTTGTGACGGTTAGGGGAATGTCCTTTTCTGAAGGAGGTCCAGCACACGTGCGGGGGATCTTAGCTGTTAACAATACGACGAACATTCTATGTCCAATCCCATGTCTTTTTGCTGTTACGATCCTTCTTTTTCTTTTTTTTATGTCGAGATTTGAGCATTTGGAATTCATAAATACATAAACATCGTTCCAAAATAATTAACATATTTATCCGGCCTTGCAAACACAGCTTGCCTTTACCGTGCAGTCAAGGGGTCACCTAACGACTCGGGCATGGAGAGCAAACTTGATTGTTTGGGCAAGCTAGAGCCACTCGACAAAATTCTTAAGCTCGGAGAACATGGCAGCTTTTTGGCCAAATCATGATGGCACGGGCTTACTCTCTCTCTTTATCACGCACGCACCGACACACACACAGACAGAATCAACATCGCCCATTTTGAACTTAAGGCATGGATGGGTCAGTCTAACTTGTGCCAACAAGCATATCCATTGGCCAAGCTAGTTCATAGAGTTGAGAAGATGAATCAGCAATGAGCGGAGGTGATGGATAAAGAATTACTGACCGTGTCGGAGAAAGAAGGCCGGGTTGGGATCAATTGTCTAAGAAACAGTATTTTCTATCAGCTGCAACTAATACTTTCCGGGGTTTCCACAACATCATTCATCGATGGCCGCCGGCCGATGCTTGGGCGAATACCAGAGACTTAGGAATGCGAGTGCGGCTACGTAAAGAGCATCCTCGAGAGGACATTACCCTTCCAGTCGAGAGTACATGATTCTAGTCAATTTCCTTAAAGAAAAATGAGGCTTGAGCCCCTCCACCAAAATCTGGTGATCAGTCAGACGATTTGCATCGTATGCTCGCATTCTGTCAAAAGCTCAACCAGTACCATCCTGAAGCTTTGGACATTGCTCTTCACATATAAATGACCTGTTCAACCAGAATGATGTGATAATCTAGCGTGAATTTGCTAAACATGGCTTCAGCCATGGTCAAACTAAGTCCAAAATGCAATGTTCTCTGCTATGATCACCCCAAGCAATTCAGAAAGCCCATCATATTACCTGTGGCTATGTACTCGGGTGCTGCGTAGCCATAAGTTCCAATAAACCTGTGTCCTCACATGTGATCTGTCTTCATCTGGACCTTGTCTTGCCAAACCAAAATCTGGTATTTTGGCGTTATAGGACTGTCGAAACACATGCCAACCAAAAGGTCAAAGTGGATAAGGTCTCTTTTCTACTGCTAGCGTGATCTATACACCAGTAAACTTGGACAATGCAGATTTAATAAGCTTAGCTCAGGCTAATGACTAGTATTATAAACTACCTATGGAAAGAGTAGCTTGGGAATATGCAATTTTAGACGAGCATAACAACAAAGCCCCCCAACCAAAAAATAAGGAAAACATACTCAGGTGGCGAATCAGGTTTTGAAGATGCTTTGCAATGATAACTCCCGTGCTATATGTGAAAACCTGGCCAGAATGAAAGCCTGAACGCCTAAGGTTTCAAATTCTTGCTGCTCCCATAATGCAGGAGGGAATTGCAAAAAGAGAGATGTTGCAAACTTATGTGAGTTATTTCAGCACAGGAGAAGATTTTGGAACCAAATTTTAAAGGTAACGGCAATGTGGTATTGCTTAATTTAATCTAAGTAACAAACATGAAACTTACTGAGTCCAGCAATATGTTTGAGGGCTTAAAATCTCTGCAGATTATTTGCCTGTCTAACTAGTGCAAAAACGTGAGGCCTTTGGCTGCTCCTATTGCAATTTTAATCCGTGTGACCCATGGAAGTGGTTTAATGGCCAACACCTTTGCAGCAGGAAAGAAACATGATTCGTGTAGTACATTGAAACAAGAAAATATCATATTTACCATAAATTTAAGGCAAGCATGTATAGATCGCCCAAGAAAGAACCTTACTTCCAAAGAGATGGTTCTTTAGGGTACCCTTTGGCTTGAACTCATGGACAAAAAGTTCTTTATCCTCCAAACAGTATCCCATTAGCCTGACAATGTCTGGACAAGATAAGCTGCCCAGGAAGTTCACCACCAACTTCAAAAAGTTATCACTCTCTAATCAAAATAGGGCAAAATATCATAATTTCACATTTTTTAAGTAGACGAAGCAAATAGGCATCTTCCCCAGAAAAAAGAGAGGAGACAGAATGACCAATTTGCGTGATAAGAAATTAAGGAAACCCAGAATGGCACCCTCAGAGCCATCTAACGTGGATGCACCCTACAAATTTTAGATGGTAACAAATAATCTGAAATAAAAACTGGGATGAAATATTCAATGATGCATCATCACCCATGTTCAATAGTAAATCCTGACATGTGAACCACATGGTTGAATTTCATATGCCTTACTGTAAGTACACAACCTCGTATTCATGTAAACAAGGAGTAAGCAAATCTTAAGTGCTCAACCTATTTATAAAGCAAGTAAACATCCCTCGCATGATTTTGACATCGGCAAAGCCGATTGAGAATTTGATTGATGACTGTATGGGTGACCATGTAGAGTCTAAAAGACAGAATCATACAAGCTCTGATATGCAACATGAGAATAGAATGGGCTCATCTTGTGTAGTACAAAGTAGATTTACACCTTCCAAGAAAGACAATAGCATCTTGAGTGAAGATCAATTTTGAAAAATTCATATGCTAAATAGATTTATGTGGAGGCTAAGTCCTTCCCTCCTCATCTTTTCCTTTATAAAAGACTTGCATGCTATTAACATGTTGACCTCCATTTACCAGGTGATTCATGAAAAAGAAAATGGCATAATCTTATTCATTCTTCCAAGGATACTTGAAGAAGTACAGTTATGTCCAGGTCTTCTAAAGTAGCATAAGTTTGGACTCAAAGAATTATGTCACCTCACTTTTAGGGCCGGCTAGCATATTTTTCCACAAATAAAATATCCTCATTAAGGATGGTTTAAGTTCCTAGAACTATGTTGAGAAATTCCAGAAGTGGCTATGATGTCGTAAAACTCATATTGGGATTTAATGTTTCAGGTACATTGTAGTGATATCCTCTGAGTTTAGCTTAAAAGGCAAGGACATAAGTCATAATAGTTTCTGATGCAGGACCTAAAGTCCTTCCGTGAGATGCAAGAAGACTCCCTACATTTCCAAATTTACAAGCTATCACAAGACTTTTACCATAATATTTATAAACAATGAAGATTCATAAGACATTTCTACTCCACCTCTCAAGAACCTTAGAGATAGAAGCTAAGCTGGCAAAGCTTCTCTCCTCCTACTTTTTTCCTCCACTTCCATGCTGTTTGGCTGCTGGAAAACAAACACGCATGTAATATGCACCGCACAACTCAGACATAACAACTGTAGGACAGGATTGTGGAATCTCAAGATTTAGATCAAGAACACAGATGTTCATCTGAGGTATCTATAGATCAAATGATCCTAGGATTTACAGCAGCTTGCCTTCTCAGCCACACACCCCGAGATGGCCACTCAAATGTGCTTTCCAAAACAGATATGACCATTTGTGTCTCATCACTTTACATCCTGACCCGTTCAGCAAATTGGTGAAAACAACTATTCTCGAAATTTTTCCACTACTTAAATCTCCAATGGTACATGCATACGGAATCTTATATAAGCCATGTATTTCACCCAGCACTGTGCCTGCTGTTTTGATTTTGAATAGAGATAAAATAAACACCGGAAAATTAATGACGCCTGGTGTAGGATAGGCAAATTTTTACTCTTCTATTGCATGTCTGGAAAATACTTACACTAACCCCAGAAGTCCTTGAAAACAGAATCTCACAAGATTTTTCAATGTTTTTATGTGGACTTGAAACCATACAATGGAAAAGCAAGCTGACTTTTCTCCAAGCTCTTGCATAGAATTGCTTGTGGTCATAGGACAAGTCATGGACCCTAAAATAAAGGATAAGAGGAGCAAGCACTGTCTTTTCCTTAATAATTGCAATCCTAACAGAATAATCTCGTCCACATGATTGATCGAACCCCCAGAAATATGTGTTCAGCTGGGCAACAACATATATTCTTGAAAGGAAGAAAGCAAATTGAGATAGTGAGCTTCATATGAAACTAACCACACAAAACCAGAACAATCTAGCGACTAAAAAGGCCACTAACATCTATTATCTCGTTCTCATTTTCTACAACAAACTACATATCTGGACACGATTCTTCTCCACCATCATAATACAGCTTCTTGCAAAAAATGCAATAGTGATTAACATTAAATACTGGAAAGCATATGCAACCCGAGCTTTCCTGAGAGGAACTAAAATTACCTTCCACTCTTTGAATCCTTGCATGCTCTCTGGGTTCAACTTTTTTATCGCAACTGGAGTCATTCTTTTTCTCTGGGAAGACCCCTTCTCATCAAGGCAGCCTTTGAAGACTACCAAAACCACCCTTGCCGAGAATTGTATCAGATCCGAAGCTTCTTGTTGCAACTGTCAGCTCTGCAAAACTAAAGACTCTGACTTCTGAAGTGGGAGCAACATAACCATTTGGAATAGACTCATTCGACCTCCCTCACGAGCTCCTGCTCAAGCCATCCTCAGAAGATTATGAACTGCTTAATAGTCACAGCTGGTCCTGCTGTGATTACACAAGTGAAGAGAAAAGGGTGAAGTATTTGACATGAGCTGAAGACAGATGCTAGAGACAAGCAGGAACTAATTGAGTTATAGAGATGTCAGCGGGTGGGAAAAGAATAGGGAAGTTAGAATCTGAAGTTGCTATTGGACATGTGTATTAAGCATATTCCTTCATAATCCGCTTTGTCTGTAAGTTGGGGCTTGCATGAATTTCAGGATGATTCAGAAACCAGGAGCACAATAACTATTATAACATGCAGAATGTCTACAAGATGTATAGTTATGATTCAAGCTCTTGCATTGAAACTCCGACACAATGTTAAACACACCTTCATCCCAAATGCGCAAACGGTCGGGACTGAGTCCATCATGTATATCAAATAGATTCCATTAGTACACAGTGACCGATTTGTTCATTCTCACAGCAAATGCCTCACATTAGTCTCATTTCTCGTCTCAATTTCTTTCTAATTTTCTTTTACCACAGCATTCCAGCTAAAGCATCGAAACATAATCTATTCATCGACCAAATGCGAAGGGTAACATAGCCCAACTACAGGAAGAACTAAAATTAAAATTTCGTGACAAAATTTCCTACTTGCTGACTCATCCGACAAAAACAGCCAAATCTCATAACTTTAACCCATGAAATCACAATTTGAAGTTCAGAATTATGATAAGGATACAACAAACACCTGCATTCTCAGGGCATGACCAGATGGAGATTACATCTTAAAAAACGCACAAGTCATGGTGAAAAAGACACCGAAAACAAAACAAGATAGCAAGAAAGAATTGCAGGAGAAACGAGGCAATTACCAAAACCAAACAACGAAGACAACTCGAGCCAACTAACTTAAAATTCTATCAATTAAACGAGAAACGGATATAAAAAATCAAGTAAATAACTTTCTCAGCTAAGAATCGACTATTCTACATTTATTCGCCAACATAACGACTCCTACGCGTCAACCAAAAGCTTGCCCATAGCAGAACGAACATTGTTGTCCCCTGTATCGGGCAGCTCGCGCGTCGAATTTGGTCGCGTCATATCTAACTCCGATTTCAGCGAGCTTATTGCCAAAACAAAGGTTTTTTTTTCTGGAAGCACTAAAACATCTTAAATTTGGCCGGCCCAAAAGATGGCCAAGAGGCAGCCGAAAACCAGCGCCAAACATAGTAATTCGTAATTGGTCCTAGCCGCACACGCGACTACTTCAAAAATTCACTCTAAATCCCACGGCTCCACAGCACCCTAAATTACTACATGATTTTGGAGCTAAACAACTCATGGATCGAACCGGCAACCTCAGAATTCAAATGGATCCGAATTCACCACTTCAGCTACGAGAATTTCCTTCGATCGAACCGGATAAAGGGTTTGAATCCTTACCGGGCGCTACGAAACGAAGTTAACTCCGGCCCGTGGAGACACCCAAAGCACGCAAGAAACCCTTCTTTGTTTTTTCTTCGTTGCTTCATCCGGACTCTCTTTTCTTTCTCTCTTGGTGCCTTTGCTTTGCTTTCCTTTTCTGTTCTTCAGGTTTCTCTGCATGGAGTGGAAAGAGCCCATTTTGAATGGGCTGAGAGGGCTGATTTGGGCCTCTGGAATTTGGGCTTCCTTTTTTGTACAGCCCAATCCTTACAATTCCCATCGGCAGATATATCTTCCCTCATCCTCAAAATTGGACCCTCTGGACTTCAGTATAAAAATTTGTACGTCGGGAAATTCTATGGTTATTGTGAAAAAATAATAAATAACAACGGCTGATTTTAAAAAGGCGGTAATTAATAAATTTTAAAAACAATGACTATAAAATCGTTAATGTTACTATTGATTAAGGAAACTTACGTGATGATTTTATAATCACGGAGTTAAGTTCCCAAGACTAGGAAAAGAAAATTTAAATTCGATTCTCATTATTTATGATATTCCATGAAAGTTTATAAATTGACGGCAAGTTCAACCTTACAAGGCATTGATTTAAATTACGATATTTGAGGGAAAATTACTGACTTGTCATTTACAATGACTTAATTGCTGAGTGTTAATAGATTCAATTTATGGTTACCGGTTCTATAGTCAAGCTACTATTCATAAATGTAAGTTATTAGTAGGGGTGTCAATGGGTTAGATCGGGTCGAGTTTTCATGATACCTGACCTGAAATATTGGACATATGTGTTCGACCCGACCCAAAACAAGACCCGAACAAGATATCACCGCACAATCGGGCCGGGCTAGGTCGGGTCGGGCCGTGTTTCAAATAATGAATCCTAGATTCTACTTTAGTCAAGTCTCTTCAACTTTTCCCACGTGCTCGTCTTCTTGCATCACCGAGTCCCATCATCCTCCTCCTCCTCCCCCTTCCTCCACCACCATCGCCAGAAGACCGTCTCTCTCCCTTCCCCCCCCCTCCACGCCTCACCTCGCCTCTCGCGATGTTGTTCAAGGTGGTCTGCCATGCCCAGCCTCCCAGTCTTCCTCCCACTGATCACAGTGCAGGCAACCATCCCGACGGCGGCGGCGACAACGTGCTAGTGAATCCATGCCTCGCGAGCCTCCTCCTTCCCGTGTTACATTGCGATGGTGGTGGAGGAAGAAGGGGGAGGAGGAAGAAGATCGGAACTCTCAACCCGAGTTACTTAGACCCAACCCGACCCAATAAGAAAATTTCGTGTTTGGTTCGGATCGGGTCAGGTCGGGTCGGGTCATTTATGAGCGGGTTCTTTTGACATCCCTAGTTATTAGTTCTAAGAGAAATCGAGTTACAACGATTAACAATAACGACCTATAAAGTGAAATTACAGCCTGATACGGAACTGCTCTCGTTTCTTTCCTGTGGAGCCAAGAAGCACCCTTGGCTCATTCTTAAGATAGATACAAGATACAAAAAATTGAGAGAAATTTGATTTAACTTTATTTGATACTGGCATGTAATCTTGCATGATTCGAGGATAATTTAATTTAGAAAAAGAACGGTGTGATTTAATTTAAATATTAAAATATCCGTTCATACCCTATATTCAAGCAACAGTCCCTTAGCAAAGGTACCCAATCATATACATCACAAGAGTCAAAAATTGATTGAGTTGATATTAGTTTTATGTTGTTGACATTTCGAGTTTCCGAATCCTGTGGATCTTCATATATCATATTTTGTGTTTTCAATCCTATATTGTTATTACAATGTTCGATAAACTGTATACAGATGGAGCTTGGATTATTGTGCTTATGTTGTAAATTTGATCCAGCCTCCAATCTACACCTTGAAATGTGCCTTTCATTCAGCAACAAAACAATTGGACATGTCTCAGCTGCAACATGAATAGCAACAGATGACACATCTTGTTCATTCTGAGTGGGCAACTGAGCAGCTCTTTGCTTCAAACGACTCCACCAATAACCCAACCGTGTCATAGAGCTCAAAAATCACTATGAGAATGGATCGAACCGCATAACACTTTCTGGGGGTTGATTGGGGACTGAATACTTCACGGACAAATTCACGACTGCAACAAAGACAAGCTCCTGCTCATGTTCAAAGTCTGAACATGAAAAGAATAAGAGCTCGGACTCTTGAAGAGCTGTGGATTTCTTTTGTAAACCTTATATTGCTGACAGAATCGAGAATTTGCCAAAACATTCCTCTCTTAAAGAAAGTGCAATCACAACATCTCAGTTCACAAGCCGATGCACCTATTGATATAGTTCATGAATAGTCCAAAGTACTAGCAAGAAAACACAACACCTAGTTACTGCTGGGTACAATTGAGATGAGATTTCACAGCCCAAGATTGATCCTGGGAAAAATGCGAAAATGTGGAGCAACAAACTTCAACCACATCACGCTAGTAGTTAATTCAAGCATCCCATGGTATTCTATTAGCATTGGCAGCTTCTATTGATTCCAGTGCTTCCCTGATTTCAGTCATGGAAGGCCGCTTGTTAGGAGTCCTGCAGAGGCATCTTAATGCTGGTTGTGCTATTTGGAATGCAGAATCTATCCAATAATTGTCCTCCAATCTAGAGTCCATTATGGTCTTCAGTTTTCTTCTATTGGATAAGAGTGGTCTTGCCCACTTCACTAAATGATGTTTCGATGCCAAACAGTTCCAATCTATTGCACTATAGCATGTTAGTATCTCAGGCAATACGGTGCCGAAATGACATAGAGGTGCCCTGTAAAATCGAAGAGTTTTTTATAACGTTGCAGCGAAGCGCCAAATATAACTTCTTCAAACACCCTATTGTTGTCATAATTCAAGACTGCACATCCTTCAGCACTAAGTCACCAAAAAGCCTTTACAACGGCAAATGTTTTATCGGATTACCAGTCAATGGGTATTCAGGGGCAGCATAGCCTATGGTACCCATGATTCACGTTGAAACACATGACTTGCCCTCTGGGGGACCAGACTTCACCAATCAAAAGTCCGAGAGTTGGGCAGTGCAAGACTGCAGAAGAACCAGACAGTAAATTAGACTCGGTTTCCAGCCTAATATAACTCTCATGATTCTAGCAACAAAAAATATGGGGATATCTAAAGCAGCTGGGGACTGGTTCATGCTGTCTCGTGTTCTGAACTTAATATCAAATCTAAGAAGAATGGATTTGCAATCAACTATACACCTTTCATCCATCAAGCAGAGGGAAACGTAGGATCTCCACTTTCTATGATGACTCTTTTCTCCTGGTTAGAGGACACAATTCCAAGTCTTCTAAGGGAGAAACTAGGCATGTCTCTGTCATAATTATTCTCCTCCCAAGAACTTGACTAGACTGATGATAGAGTTCATATGAATTTCATGAAACAGGACAGTAATCATTATAAGGATGATAAGATATCAACCGCATCTAGCCAAATATTTGAGTTTTGAAATCCCTGAATGTTAGTTTCCTCTCAGAACTGTGCAAGAAGGGCAGGCCATGGAAGATGAGCCCTCCTGCACAGTTTCCTCTCAGAACTGTGCAAGAACCGCAATCTTGAGGCGTACATCACATGGAAGATGAGCAGTGCGCCTCTGTACCAGAGTAATGGTCAGTGTAAAATGTAAGTAATGCTTAAATGCAAGCACGTGTTCAAACCAGCTTGAATTTTGAAATCAGCACATTCGGCAACTATGACTATCAACTGATCAAGAAGATATGCCAAGTAATTGGCATCCTTATGGAGGCTCTTCAGAAATTCAGAATGATTAGGCCACTTGCTTCTGAAAAGGTGGTTGTTCAAGCTGCCCTTTGGTTTGAACTCACAAACAAGAGCTAAATTTTCATCCTTTTGACAAAATCCCGGGAGCTTGGTAAGGTTAGGGTGAGATAGCCTTCCAAGAAACTGTGTCTCCGTGCCCCAAACTCTGTTTTCATGCTGGACTATAGTTCTGTGGCTATTTTCTTTGACATGCCGCCACTCATATGCCGAAGGAAAGTTCTGCTTGAAGGTAACAGCTTTCCTGTTCTGCTCGAGAACTTTGTTTGCTTGCGCGAGTGATGCAGACTATTGTACAACGGTTTAATCGTTTTCTTTGGTTGACAAGAGGTTGTTCAATGGTTCATTTTGCTTGCTCAATTGAAATTCTTTCTCCAGAGATTCACATTGGTGTCGGATAGGAGGCTATTACATACAAGGAGCCTGATCATGGCACAGCTGCTGGCTATAGTGATCGAAGTGTAATAGCACAATTCCTCTCCGTTTTTCGTTACTTCTGCTTTGTCTCGATTTCTTATGCTATTGATATTAATTCTCATGATCTTGAAGTCTGGCATTCGGCCTTAGATCCATTGATCGAAGAGATTTGCCAGGGAAGAGCTCTTTTTCGCTCTATAAATGTTACTGATCTTGCTTATACATCCCACATAAGTGAGCTACCAAGAGTGTTTGTTTTTCCGTTCTCAAAATGTAAAACTTCATGGAATGCCTTAAGGAACATTTCCTCCCCGACACACATACATCTCACATGAGATGTCGACCTGTTTCTGGGTTATAAGAATTACTTAGTTGCATGTACGAACGCATTGCAACATGCTCAACTTGGGAGAGCTCATATTAAAAATTTGGAAGACAATCACACGATTTGGAAACGCCATTGAGCCGAGCCAGTCGCATGACACTTTGTGAATAAGATGTGTGTTGCAACTCATGAGGACGAGGTATCGAAAACAAATATCCACACCGGACCAAAAAATTATTCTACGCACTCAATGTACGTATTCTATCTGGACCGTAGAGTATGTTCACGCTATACTAAATTAATTGTGTGTGCACTTTATCAATTAAAGGGCTCGGATGTATTTGGATGTATAAAAATAGATTCTTCATTGGTTTGGAACATTGGTCGTGAATAGCAACACCAACAGGCCGTGCCAGGCCAGGCACGGCATGATTGGGCCTTTGTCTGGCCGGGCCCATTTGGAAAAGGGGAGGCCTAGTGGGCCTCTTCACTCCCTGGCCCTGGCCCTGGCCCGAGTTAAAAAAATGAGTCCAATGATTGGGCCCACGGCCACATGATTGACCGAGGCCTTAGATGCAGAGGCTATCTAGCCAACTCAAAAGAAAATTAGAAAATTTTCGACAACCTAAAGGATTCTATCTTTCATTTTCACAGTCATAACTCTAAAAGATTTCAACTTTCTAGCAAGTTCCCATTTAGCATAGAGATATGTGCACTAGAAGTCCTAAAACTTGTCATAAATGTGCAATTGAGTCCTAAAACTCGCAAAATGTGCAATCGAGTCCTAAAACTTATCAAATTGATTTAATCGAGCCTAAAGTTAACACTGTCTAATTTACTAACGGAAAATGTTGACGTGACACAAACGTGTTTTATTTTATCAATTCTCTTGAGACATTTGGCGATGATGTGGCATCTAATAAGAATCATGTCTGAAAAACTTAAAAAAATATAAATTAAATTAGAAAAAGCTAAAATTTAAAAGAAAAAAAAAGAGGCACAACCAGAGGCTGTGGCGGTGGCCAAGCCCTCACTGGTGACCACAGCCACAGTCGCCGATAAGGGCCAGCGGAAGTCGCCTGGGCGAGAGATGTTGTATAGGTCATGTCTCTCCCGTATAGGTCTCTGCTTATTTAAGCAAACAAATGAGATCTTGTCATATATATCTTTGTCAACAAAATGTGGTGAGAACTTCTGATGTTCCTAACATCATTACCTAGTTTTGATGTTGTTTGTCCACTTTTGTGAGGAAGATTTTTCCGTGCACATTGGCGTGGGAAAACAAGATAGAAAAGGAAGCTTGATAAGATAGTCGGAATTTGTTGAACATATTAGCTCTAGAATTACTTCGGTTATTTGAATAGCAAATATCATCAAGTAAACTATAATTGATTTATACAATATGATTTATATAAGAATCATGATGTGTTATACTGATTCATTTGCTACGCTTCAATCACATGTTTATTGATGGGTTTTAAGGCTTTTTGACTGATTCCATGTATGTTATGTGGTGATTTGTCATATTACAAAGGTATTCAAATTCAGGTGCATCAACCATTTCTTCACTTTCATGTCTCTCCATCATTGCCGCGAAATTCTAAGATGAACTTACTTACGAGTACGTATCTTTATTTTTCTTTGACGGTTGACTTTAATTTAATCTTATAATTGATTAGCCATTTCCTTTTTATTTGAATAAGTAAATATGTTCTCGTTTTTTAGTTGGCTTGAACTTTAGTAATATACTTTAATTCAATCTAATTTCATACATTCAAAACCGTTATCGTAGAGTCAATGCAATTAAAGCATTCGGACCCATGAAGAAATTCATACCACGAATTTTCTTCAGGAAAATTACTGAAAAAATCCTAAATTTATTGCAATTATAACAATTTACTCATAGATGATTTAATTTGGCGAATCTAATCACAAACATTTTAACAATTTACCAATTTAGTCCATTTAGCAATTTTAGCCGAAAATCCTAAAAGTGGACGCTAGGCATCCTACGTGGCACTGTCGACACTGACGTGAATAATTTTTATAGTTTTATGAAATTTTTATTATTATTATTTTCTCTCTTTTTTTTTTTCTTTTTCCATTATGGCCGCGCAAGATTGGCCTTGCCAAGGTTAGGCTAGCGAGGCTCAACCTCACTATAACTGGGCGAAGTCGACCTTGCCGTAAGGCTAGGTTGATGAGGCTCAACTTCGCAAAATTTGGCGAGAATCGAGCCTCGCTAGCCATGGGCGAAACCCAACCTCGGTAGATCCGATGAGGTCATGCCTTACCTAGCCACTAGCGAAGCTCAAGCCCTTACCATATCCGGAACTTGGCGATGCGAACTCTTGTTGTCCTCGTCACGTAAGCCACCTTTGCGAGCATTCACGTCAAGTTCGATTGAAGGCTAGAATATCTGCAGTTGAGCGACAATCCCTCACGTTCCACTTTGATCGAGCCTGTCTCACCGTCACTAGTTTGTCTGGACTCGTAAGCTTGTTTCTCGTCAATTCGTCTGTTCGTTCCTTCAAAGGAGCTCCAATAACCACGAGGGCCACTCTTGCCGCCTCTAGCGAGGGACGCCCTTGCCAGCCCGGACCTAGTGAGGCCAACCTTGCCTAGTGATGGCAAGGTCGATCCTGCCACCGACCACAATGAAAAAATAGAAAAAAATAAGAAAAAATAAAAAGAAAAAATTCATAAAATTTTTAAAAAATTATAAAGATTATCAATGTTAGCAATTTCCAATCAAAATTGGTCGAATAAACTGAATTGAAAAATTGTTCAAAACATTAGGACTAAATTAACCAAATCTACAGATTTATGACTAAATTAACGTAATTATAATCGATTTAGGATTTTTTTGATAATTTCCTCAATTTCCCTGTAAAGTTGTGTTTTTATCATGTTGGACAAAATAGTCATATTTCATTAGGAAATTAAAAGAAAAGTTCTGCTGAGATATTGCCATCTTCCGTAGGCGCCGTTCTTTCTCTCTCATCACCTGCATATTCAAATCTCTATGGGGGTCCAGAAAAATCGGCTCCTTCTATTCCGGTTGTGTCCTCTAGTACGGAATGTGAATTATCATGTGGATTCGATGCCGACGTATCATGAGTGTCTTCGAATCAAGAAGGTACCCACACATCTGACCCCACTCCGTAATTTTTTTTATGGTACTTTTTTAAGCTCAAAAACGAGATTAGTATTTTAAATTAAAATTAATATCATGAAAAATCTCAAATTAGTATATTTATAATGAATTATCCAAACTAAACCCCATGCTTGTATATTTGTGATAAATTTCCCTTCCGTTAATTTTTCGTTACCTTCAATTAATACTGCAAAAAATCACAAACAGGTACACTCAAAGGGTAAAACCTCAAACCGGTACATCCATCAACTGTCATTTGATGGTAAAATTTAACGGTAATTAACGGAAAGTAAATTTGTCACAGGTATACCAATCTAGGATTAAATTAGTTTGTGATAAAATTGTTACAGGTGTACTAGTTTGGAATTTTTGTTATATTAATCTTAAAATTCAAAAAACAAATAGTTATGATTGTCTAGTCACTGAAGTACAAAATGGTTAAAAATGTAGATAGGGCTACTTAAATTAGTTAGAGACCTTGCACCGGCCGTTGGTTATTTAAAAAATAATGAAAAAAGAAGGAAACTTTAGTGCATAAGGTGGTTAAACTAAACTTCAGTGATACAATTGCAAATCTCAACAAAGTTAAGAGATCATAAGTGAAATTTGCTTGATACGGAGCCATTTCTTTTCAGATAGCTCCGTAAAATCGACACTTTTTTAATATTTAACTTAGGTATTTGTACTTTGGCTGATATGAGGCAACTACTAGAGTCATCCGCAACTATTCATTTGAATATCTGATTTTATGAGAGGACTATACGACTAATCAAAAGACATTGGGACTTATCATTTGAGTCGTCCCACTGTTCTCACTGAGGCTATATATGGAAACCTGTACGTGGTGATACCAATCTGATGTTTTCTATACATACTCATTCCCGCGCAACCACATGCATGTGATGATATAAATATGTCCTCACATTTCACATTATCTCGTTGAAATTGTCTTGTAATTTCTAAACAACATCTCATACTTCGCCCAATTTAATATCGATTTTTCTAGAGAAATGTTAAAGTATGAGGCCGCCAATGTTTCGCTATTGTAACAGGAATGTCTCTATAATCTATCAAACAGTAAAGTAAGTAGAAATGTTAATTGATAACCATGGTGCAGCCCAATTAAGATGTACAAAGTTGGGGAAAATATTTATTTTAAGCATTAACAAACGCAAAAGATAGACAAACCAACCGTTGGCAACGGAATTTTCACAAGAAAAGGAGGGAATATGAGACTCTTCTCATTCTAAAAATAAATCGATTCAATTCTAGATATCATTCTCGGGAAAGGAAATAATGCAATAATATAAATTGAATATTTGCATATCCGCAAGATATCCAATAATTCTCTTTGTGATACGTTGTCATGGATCAAGCTTTTGTGAAACTTCTTTTCATAATCTTCCGGAAAACTTGTTTAGGACCAACACTGATCATGTCCCGAAAAGGCGAACGACCTCCGACAGAATGAATTAGGGATTATACATGGGAATTACAAACCAAACTAGTTTTCTTGTCCATACTTCGCATGAACTTTTTCTTTAAAATCTTTTAAATGTAATCATTGTGCACTTCTACACATACTAATCCTATGAATATGATCACGTATGCATTTATCGATGACTAGCAATGTTATTAGTAACTTCTCGTGATGAAAGTAACTTTCAATTTATCTATAGTTAATAGTTTCTCCACATCAATAGTAACCTTGCATTTATCAGTGACTAGCAATCTTATTATATCCTGTGAAACTCTCCTCTCACTCCCCTTTTTCGTTATTTTACTTGTCACTCACAAAGAATTTCACAAGTGGATTCATGGCGTGATGCATGTTATCATACATACCGAACCGACGCTGGAACAAGTTTTCCCAATTGTCATCGATGCACACGAGTAAACATGCCAACTGAAAATGCTTTTGCCAAAGTACAGTGGCTGAGCCAGCGTAGGTAGACAAAACATGACAGAGAAAAAAGTTACCAGAGTTTTCAAGTGTTGTCGAGAGCTGAGCGAAAGAAGGATGTCTTGGACTCCATTTGTTTGGTGAAAAATATTTTTCTCATTTTTTCAGTATTGGTTCATTTAGGAAAATGAGTTAATAGAAAACCCATACTTAAATTCAGGAAAATGATTTCCTTTTTAAAAAATCGAAAATCATTTTTCAAAATACGACTAGGTATCAACACTAGATCCGGAACCTTACGATTGGGCATGGAAACTCCAACATTGGTTCTCGGTTCCTCGGCGTCCAAGATTAGGTCTCTGGTGCCCGAGCCCATGACCCCGGTGTCGATGCCCAAATCCCTAGTGCCTACGCATTTGTCGATCAAGGCTGAGTCTAAGATCTCAAGCGCCTGTTACTAAGTCCATCAAGGTTGGGGCCCGAGACCTTGATGCTCGCACTCGGGTCCATTGAGGCTAGGCCTGGGATCCAGGTGCCAGTGCCCCGATTCTTGGTACTCTAGTCGAGGTCCATCGAGGCCAGACTAGGACTCTAGTGCCCATACACAGTTCCCCGGCTGCCCATGCACAAGTTACTAGCGTCCAAATAATATATGTCTATTTAGAAAAATCAAATTAGATTTTCCATATCAAATGACAGAAAATATTTTTCAATTCATTTTTAGGTTTTAGTCAAATACCGAAAAATATTGTCATTTTCCTAGAAAATGAATTCCTGGAAAATATTTTCCAGAAATATCACATTTTCTGTAAAACAAACAACGCCTTAGGCCCTGTTTGATTCAACTTTGGGGAAGCCTTTCCCCATGTGTCTTTGAATGAAGGAGCATTTGGTGAAAGTAATAGTGTTTGGATAACTCATTTTGATGCATATTTTGTAAAGCAACTTTGAAGTGAAAAGAAAAGGAAAAGCAAAAAGAAAAAGAAAAAAGAAAAATAGATCTTGGCAAGCATTGGCAAATCCAGACCACAAGCGAGCATCAACGGCGACAAGAGGTGACCATCGGCCAAGATCACGCAAACCCAAACGAGGCGACCCCTAAGGTCGCATGACCTCGACAAGGTGAAGAGGCTTCACGGGCAATTTGCAACATTGATTTAGGGTTTTTTGATTTAGAGATTTTCAACGTCAAAGATTCACCAGCGACCATCTTGCAGACCATTTAGGCCCTTTGACCGTCCGCAACCTAGGCAATGGTCACCAAGGATGCACGACACTGAGGATGCATGAGGCCAAGGTCATAGTGACCGCGGTCGAAGAGATAGATTTGGGTTGCTCAACCCTCAACCTCAACCTCGACCTTAGCCCACAACAGCTCAAGTAAAAACAGCAGCTCCGGTGAAGACAATGGCTCGAAGGCACTGCAACCCACAACCTCGACGACAGCCGACCTCGACCTGGACCTCAACCTCAACAACGAACCAGCAAGCATAAGGAAGAAGATGAACAATATTTTTTAAGGGCAAAAGTGGAATACACAATTATCAATGAGAACAATATTGGAAAGAAAAAAAAAAGTCATTAAACCCTCCACAATAGCATTCCAAAAATGCTAAAAGCCAAGGCGGGTAATGCTAGCATTTGGCCAATACGGTTCCAAAAACACTTACTAAAGACATCATATTTTGCCCAATGAGCTTTAAGGGCTCAAAGCCCCTTGGGAAAACTGAATCAAACAGGTAGTACGCTAGTAATTTTAGAAGTTTCAAGTCCTCTAGAATTTCATCATCCATTACAGTAGCTAATACCAAATATTAAGCAATGAAAACAGAGGTAAATTGCACCTGAAAACACATGAAACGACACACCTAACTCGAAACTAGAGTAATAGCTGGTTTGAACTTAAATCACTTGATCATATCTTATCTATGCGATATAACCAATGTAATATATTGGGAAATGACACAAATAGTCCTTGAACTTTGGCCTAATGTGCAATGTGATCCCTAAAATTTTAATTTGTTTACTTGAACTTTCAGCCAATGTGAAATATTGTTCCTGAACTTTTAATTTATTCAATGTGGTACTTGGACTTTTGATACATATTCAATGTAGTTCCTGAAGTATATAAAAATATTCAATATTGTCCTTCCATTAATTCATATAGTACAGGGATTGCATTGAACATGTATAAAAAGTTCAAGGAGTATATTGAACAAATTAAAAATTCAAGGACTTCATTGCACATGGAGTTAAAGTTCATAGACCACATTGAACAAATTGAAAGTTTAAGGATCGTATTGCACATTAGGCAAAAGTTAAGGGATCATTTATGTCATTATTGTAACAGTCCGGATTTTGGCCCATTTTTGGGAATTATAAAACGTGTAATTTGTCAGTGCGCTTATAATGAAATTTCGCCCGGGAACTGATCACTCTCGGGTTCTTATTTTTAAAATTAGAAATTTTGCTAGAATCGCACTCGATCGAATTTGGTCGTTAATTATACCCTGAACTTGGCAGTCAATTTCCGAGAGTTCCGGGACGAAATAAATTGGACGGTGTCGGTATTATTGTGGCCAACGTCGAAATTATCAGGATGAGTGAGAAAGTGAAATTTTGGACCGGGTACAAATTTGGACTGGTAGACCTCCCTCGTAGTGTGGTTTGAGTTGTTTTATTTTGGCCGTGTGCCCTAGAATATTGTTGAGATTTTTCGGGGACTGTTAGACCTTTTTCCCGAATTTAATCGGGATCGATAGGTCGAGTTTTAGTTCGGACCGTGTCCGTTGGATCGCGATTAAGTTTAAAAATTTAAACCTCTCTCTCTCTCTCTCTCTCTCTCTCTCTCTCTCTCTCTCTCTCTCTACGCGCGCACACCCCCCCGGACCGGTCACATCAGCCCTTTCCCCTCCACCCACTCCCGTCCACTCACCCTCTCTCTCCTCCTCTTTCTCTTTTCTTTTCCTTTTTCCTTTTCTTCTTTTCTTCTTCTTCTCTTCCTTCTCCTTCCCGAGCTGGTCTGGTTCTGCCCCCCTTCCGCCCGACGCTGCCGCTTCTTCCACCGCAGCGCCGGACCGTCGCGCCCAGCCGCCGCGCCGCGCACTGCCCAGTCGCCGCCCTCCGCCTCAGCCAACCACCGCCCAGTCTGCCTTCCTTCTCCCCCTCTCTTCCTCTGTTTTCTCTCTCTCTATTCTTGCCCGACCGTCGCCGCCGTGAGTCGCCGCCCGCCGTGCCGGAGCTGCTGCTGCCTCGGCGACGTTGCTGCCTCTGTTCCGTCCAGCCCGTCGCCTCCAGTCCGGCCACAACCCCCGGCGACGTCGCTGCTGCTGCTCTCCCCTGTTTCGGCCCCGACGGGCCCAGCCGCTGCGCCCGACGTGGCCAGCCGCGTCTGGCCGTCGTCGCTGCCGTCCCCGCCGTCTCGACTGTCGCCGGTCACTGCCCGTCTCCCTCACCTTAGCCAGAACACTTCCTCTCACTCTCTCTCTCCCGGTCCTCCTCTCTCTCCCCCCTGTTTTGGCCGAGGAGGGCCCTCGCCGGAGCCGCCGCTGGAGTTGTCGTCGTCGCCGGTCGCCGCCCCGGCCGATCAGCCCGCCACCCAGCCTCGCTGAGCCGCCCACGAGCCCGCGCCCTAGCCACCATTGTTCATCTCGTCCACTGTTCATTCCGGCCGGTCACTGTTCCGGCGAGGCACTGTTCCGGCGACACTGTTCACGCCGGTTACTGTTCACCCGAGCCCGATTTGGTTCGTCCGGCCCGTTTTAAGCGTAGGACACCCGGTGAGTACAACCCTAAACCCTAATTAGGATAATTTACATTTCTAGACCGGTTTAGGGGTTAATTAGGGTTATTTAGGGGTTAAATTGTGGAGTTGATTAGGGACTTTGATTGTGGTCGATTTGGTGGATTATTCTGATTAATTAATGGAGGATTAGTGGCCCAAATGGCGCGATAAGTGGGCTGGACAGTTGAATTAAATCGGCCCGAATTTGGGATTGTTCGGGTTTAATTTGAGGATTATAATGCGTGCCGTAATTGATTTTTGTGGGGGCCAATTGGGATGATATTTGAGGATTATAATGGAGTATTTGAGAATAATTATCGGCCTAAAATTTGTGGTTTAGTGATTGGCCGCGAATGGACTGGATTGGATTTGATTTGGGCAAGGCACGATTATTTTGAGGTTTAATTGTGCAATTACTGGGATTGGTCGATTGGTGTAATTGACTGGCTAATTGAGCCTCGAGTGTGGTTAATTTGATGGTGTCCTGTCGCGTGTCTAGCGGGACTAGAAATGGATTAGTTTGGTGGGCCTCGAATGTGCGAATGCTTGTTAACCTGATTATGTGAATTTGTACATGGATGGTGTGCTGATTTGATGCTGTGGCTGACTTAAATTGACTGTCTGACTTGGGCATGTGGATTTATGAATTTGAATATGCGCAGCACAAATTGAGTGTGTTATCTCGTAATTCGCGCATGTGGATGCCTAAGTGTGAGCTTTATGGCCATGGTTGCACATTTCAAGCATTGGCACGGCATTTGCATTTACAAGTGTGCCCGAGTGACATGTGCATTGTGATCACTTAAATTGCCCTGATGCGTTTAACGCGGGGTTCAGATAAAATTGAGGTTGAGAATGTGTGATCACAATAAACCCTGATGCGTATTACGCGGGGTAGTGAACCCATCCTGAGGCGTGTTACGCGGGACGATGCCTGGTTTACCGGAAAATGTCCGGCCTGATGCGTTTTACGCGGGCTGTGTGTCATGAGTTTGGTTTACCGGAAGATGTCCGGCCTGATGCGTTTTACGCGGGCTGTGTGTCATGAGCCTGGTTTACTGGGAAATGTCCGGCCTGATGCGTTTTACGCGGGCTGTGTGTCATGAGCCTAGTTTACCGGAAGATGTCCGGCCTGATGCGTTTTACGCGGGCTGTGTGGCATGAGCCTGCGGGCTAGAGATCGATCTCGAAGTATGGACCTGATGCGTTTAACGCGGGTCGGAGGAGAAATTGAGAAATGGCTGAGTGCTAGTGTGCAAGTGTGCGATAATGCATTGATGAAGCATGAGCATGAGTGCGAGCACCGGCATATGCATAACATGCGTTGTGACATAGAAGTGCACGTATATGTGCTGTGATTATATTCTGCCGCGTGGCTGCTTTTGTTGATTTGACGCCTAACCTGCAGGGTCTAGTGAGGTTAGATTTAGGCCCGATGTCCTGAGTCAGTTATGTGCGTATTATATGTTGTTTAGTACTTGTCAGGAGGTGCATGTTAGCCTAGTTTAGGTTTAGGGAATTACTCGCTGAGATTTATTCTCATGGTTGTTGTAAAACCGACTTTTCAGATCCCCGGCCTTGAGGACGACAGGTGTACTGATGCAATTTTTGGGAGAAGCCCCGGCTAGTTGTAGTGGTCTTGAATCGTTTTTGATTTTGGTATTTGGGGCTGTAAATGAATATTGTTTATGACTCTCAGTACTAGTACAAGTGATGATTTCAGTAGTTACCCTCGGTTATGTATTTATTATTGTACGGGTGATTTTGATTTGCTTCCGCATGTGCTTTATTCTCCGTGTTGGGTGTTGGGTCGGCGACGCGTCCTGGGACGTCGCACACGAATCGACCTCTGTGAGGGATGTGGCGCACCTAGAAGTGCGGGGCGTGACAATTGTCCTGAATATATTCTATTCGGGTTAATTCCTTTAAAATACATCAACTTTAGTTCCAATCCCAATTCTGACCCGAATTTTTTCTATATAATAAAAAATTATCAACTGTCACTTCATACTCAAATCTAGCCCCTATTAGTTTTCCATCCACCAACCGTTAAAAGTATAAGGTGTCAATTCCACGTCATTTTCTTTTCCAAATTAGAATTATATATCTATTTTATTTTTCTTTTTTTCCTTTCTTTTCTTCTTTTTCCTTTTTTATTCCTTTCTTCTTCTTCTTCCTTACACTTCCGCCATGCGAGACCATCATCACAACTCAACCCCGTATGGTGCCCTTTTGGGTGCCGCCGCCAATGGGGATGTTGCGGAGGGCGCTGCCTTTGGTCCAATAGCGACAATAGCTCTTGCAGAAGTGGTGCCGCTGAAAGAGTTTGTAATTATTGTAGTTGCAGAACTTGGTTTTGGTGGAATTGCAGCAAGGCAATTTCAGTTGTTCTTGCTCTGGGAATTGGGGCCTCATTGTGGCCGAAACATTGATGATGGGTCTTGGTGCATTTTTTTCACCTCCTTTTTTGAGTGTGACATACCAAAGAAAAGTTCAATGTCCGTGTTAGCGATATTAGGATATCTACATGATTCTACATATCTCTCGGGATTATGCATATATCTCCTTTGATAATGCATATACTTAATTGATTATATTTGGTATTATGTTTATCTTGTTACCTCAATAGTTATCCATTAAAGCCTATAAATAGGCTTATGTACTATTTATCAATATATATATGGAGAAGGACACTAAAAGTGTCAAAAGTTGTGTACGACGCTCACTTTATGCTAAATGTTTTTTTTCAAATCACTTAAGTGCCACTTTTTTTAAAAACGATCATTTAAGTGTCAACTCCAATCTGAGTCGCCAAAAGTCTGACGTGGCCATATTTTATTAATTTCTTAGTCCTACATGGCTTATCGGCGTGCCCAGTCAGCATATAACTCATAAATGAAATCTTCTTAAAATTGTAAATAGCAATCATTCGAGTGCCAAATTTTGTTTAAAATGATCACTTAAATGCCAGTCTTTATTAAAAAATGATCACTTTAGTATTAATGGGATTGTGTGGCATCGTTTTGGACATCCACGTGGATTGGATTTTTTAAAAAATTATGCCAAATCATATTAAAATTTTTTATTATAAATGTCACGTAATCAATTTGGCCGAAATTGGCACTTAAATGATCTTTTTTCTTTCCGATTTGGCACTTAAGTTATCCAAAAAAACTTTTGATACTAAAGTGAGCGTCATATACAATTTTTGGCACTTCTAGTGTTCTTCTCCCCATATATATATATATATATATATATATATATATATATAAATTCCACAATTCTCTCTTTCATTTTATTATTCTCAACTTGGTATCAGATCCTCCTTTCCTAAGGAAAATCCCAGTGCGCCGGGTGCACCCCAAAAATTTGTCCCATTCTATTTTTCCACTTTATTATTCTCAACTTCACAAAATAAATCCATCCCGCCAACAATGTTCTGACAAAGGCCTAATTCACGTCTAGCCAAGCACCACGGTGTGGTCATGTTATGACATAGGCGATGCGTTGCCAGCTTTTCTTTTTTGCAAAGGTATTTTCAACGCCACGAAGACGTGTCTTCGCACAGTAACGTTCACTCAGCAAAGCCTGGCTTATTTCACTTGCTATAACCAAGCACTGTATCAACTACGTTTGTTCAGTACTATTCCAACAGCAAAGTCGACTGCAAAGGACACATGCTGTTCAGCTCCAACAGCAAAGTCGATCGCAAAGGGCGCATGATTTTGGCCTCTAATTCTCGACTTTTCACTTCTCGTTTTGAGAAGCCAGCACCACCACCAAAATCGCTGCCGTCAAACGATCAACATATTGAAATCTCGTTGTCAACGGAACCCTGGAGCCATCGCACGTGCCACCATGCGCCCGCATCACCTCGGATCCGTTAAGCTCATTTTAATCGAACATTTTGTGACATTGTTCGGATTATCTTTCAAACACAAGTTGATTTGTTCCAACTCACTTCATGTTTGAGGGGAGATGTTAGCGAAATTAGGCTATCTACTTGATTCTACATATTTCTCAAGATTATGCATATATTTCCTTTGATAGTGTACATTCTTGATTGATTATATTTGGTGTTATGTTTATCTTGTTACCTTAAATAGTTATCCAATAAAGCTTTTAAATAGGCTCATGTACTATTTGTCAATATATATATATATATATATATCAAAATATACAGAAATTACACAATTCTCTCTTTCGCTTTATTATTCTCATCTGTCTGAGATTTTTGAGGATTGAAAATGGTCAAAATCAGTGATTTTAATAAAAAAAATATTATACTTTGAGAGTGAATTTATGAGTTAGAGCTCCAAGTGCATGTGCGAAGCTTAATCTGGCTCAGCTTAAGAGGAGAGATTACCTCAAATGTGAGATCGTGCGCCTTGATCGGGTGCGGCAACCTCCATTAATGGACATCGATCATAGGGCACAGAGTAAGTAAAAGAGAAGAGCTTGAGCTCATTTGGCCGTAGCTCAAACACGGAATAGGTCTGCAAAGCTTCGGAGATGGCTGAGCAAAGGTGGCGGCCAACAAAATGACTTCTTGAAGCTTTAAAACTAGAACCCAAAATAAGGGTCTTGGCTGAGCTCGCCAAAGATGATTCTAACAACTGCCAACCATCGCAGAAGGTTTATCGAAGGTCATGGCACAGCATTAGAGGTCTAGGTGGTGAAGGTTGAGCGTCAGTGAAGCTATGGTTGAGGGAGTTCCTGTGAAGAAGATAAACAGTGAGTCGTCCACACAGTTTATCCATGGCGAAAGTGAAAGGAAGAAAAAAAGGGAAAAAGAAAACTCGAAAATATCAATCGGAGCTGACGTGAAAAAGAAAGATAATGGGAAAAGTGCCAAAAAAAGTCATAAACCTTTTGTATTAGTGCCAATTTAGTCCTAAACCTTTTTTTGTGCGAATTCAGTCATAAACCTTTTGTATTTGTGCCAATTTAGTCTTAAACAATTTTTTGGTACCAATTTAATCCTAAACCTTTTGCATTGATATCAATTCAGTCCTAAAAATTTTGTATTTTTGTCAATTTTGCTAGTGAGGTTGTGGCCTCTGGCGAGGGCTCGAGCCTCTCCTGCGGCTGGACGAGGCCTGACCTCGCCAGATTTGGCAAGGTAGAGCCTCGCCGACGACTGAGCGAGGCCCAACCTCGCCAGATTTGGTGAGGTAGAGCCTCGCCGGCAACTGGGCAAGGCACGACTTCGCTAGATCCAGCGAGGTCCAGCCTCCCCTTGCCATCCTCTAGCCTCTGGCTAGTCGCCGGTTCGGCGATCGACTGGAGGAAGGAGAGAGGGGAGGCAAAAAAAAAACAGAAAAGAAAAAAATTATATAAAAATTAATTAAAATATTAAAAATTATTCATGTTAGCGCCGATGACTAGCCGGTCAGCGTCCACGTCAGCAAAATTCGACCAAAATTGACTAAAAGGACTGAATTAGCATAAAGACAAAAGGTTTAGGACTAAATTGGCACAAATGCAAAAGGATTATGATTGAATTTGCACAAAAAAAAAGTTTAGGACTAAGTGGCACAAATGCAAAAGGTTTATGATTAAATTGGCACCAATGCCAAAGGTTTATGACTTTTTTGGCACTTTTCCCGAAAGATAACACATGGATGACACGGCACACTTTTAACTGTAAAATTGGATGGAAAGTTAACGGAGCCGGAATCACTTCTTTTAACTATAAAACTGCAAAAGTGAGAGAGTGATAGTATAGAGAAGAACGAAGGAGCTCATGCATTCACGTGCCACTCCATCAAATTTGAGACGGAAAAAATGTTAGAAAAGTCATACACCTTTTGTATTGATATTAATTGAGTCATAAGCCTTTTTTTGTGCTAGTTGAATCATAAACATTTTGTCTTTGTACCAATTTAGTTATTCCAGTTAATTTTGGCTGGATTTTGCTAACATGGATGCCAGCGACCGGCATTGACATGTACAACTTTTTAAATATTTTAATATTTTTTAAATTTTTAATTATTTTTTTTTCTTTTACTTTTTCTTTCCTCCCCTCCCTCTTCCTCTAGCCGGACTAGCCAGAGGTTGGCAAGCCATGCCGACCATTGGCAAGGCTTGCCCTCGCCAGATGGCTATGAGGGCGGCCTCGTACTGGGCTGGTGAGGTTCGCCATCGTTGAATTCGGTAAGGATCGAGCCTCGCCGACCGTGGGTGAGGCTCGACCTCGCCAAATTCGGCGAAGTCGTGCCTCGCCTAGCCACCAGCAAGGCTTTAGCCCTCACTAGAGACCGCAAGGGTGAAGGCTACGACCTCTGGCAAGGGTCGATGAGCCTCGCTATGGCTCTACGAGGCTCGATCTTGCTAGATCCGGCGAGGTCGTACCTCGCCCAACCGCCAACGTGGCTCCAGCCCTCGCCAAATTCGGTGAGGCCGATGAGGTCGAGCCTCACCCAGTTGATGGCGAGGCTCACTCAGCCCTTGCCAGATTTGGCAAGGTTGTGCCTCGTCCAGCCACCGACGAGTCTCCAGCCCTCGCCAAATGCTGCGAAGGTGAACCTCTGGCAAGGGCCGGGCGAGCCTTGCCGTCAACTAGGCGAGGCTCAACCTCGTCGACCTCACTAGATCTGGCGAGGTCAAACCTTACCCAGCCATGGCGAGGCTCACCTTCACCGCTGCTGGCGAGGGCAAGCCTACTTTGTTGGCTTTTGGCCTCTAGCTGGCCGCCAATCCGGCGACTAGTTGGAGTAAGAGGGAGGGGAGGGAAAAAAAATAATTACAAATTAAAAAATATATTAAAATATTATTAAAAGTTGTACAAGTCAGCGTTGGCGTCCATGTCAGCAAAATATGGCCAAAATTAGTCAGAAAGATTAAATTGGCACAAAAATAAAAGGTTTAAAATTCAATTGATATAAAAAAAAAAGGTTTAGGATTCAATTGGCATCAATGCAAAAGGTTTATGACTTTTATGATAATTTTCCCAATTTGAGACGTACCAAACATTCAAAAAGAAATTGATGGCTTGATAAAAAAAAAACACGTGCTTAGACCAACGGATATGCGCGGGACACCAAAATTGGCGTTTTTACTTTCATGGACATTCGTACTACTCCATCAATGTGGATGATACTATGCTATACATGATGGACCGACGACATGCATAGTCCAAACTCGGATTGTCATTTTGTCGACTGTGAGAAGAATTCCATTTGTACCAACTTATAAGCTATATAATTAGTTTTCCAGTCCAGATCTGTTATTTGTCATCGTCTGTACAAATCAGCTTACTTTATATAGCAGCATGTACGACTCCATTAAGGATGATATCAGGAGAATTCGTAGACAGAGCAAGTTGGTTTTCTTGGTGCCATATGAATTAAGAAATTTCTGCGCTTTCTTTCTTTTTCTTTCCCTCTTTCTGTTTCCATTTACTAGAGTTGATTCTTTGCACAACTTGCATTTGAATAGTAGAAAATTTCGCAGAAAGGTAAGGTATAGGCTTTGGTCGCAAATTGCAAATGTCTTATGTTGATGTGTCGATTCGACCTTCTATTTGGCTAGTGGGTTTTGTGACGAAGAGAAAAAGGATTAAAGGTTTTATAGCCACTTAGAAAAAGAATTGTTATATTACTAACAGAGACATGCTGAAATAAATTATGGGTGCCGTATTAATACGATCAACACATCATATCCACTTCTTTATTTTGTATAAGGGCTTCGCCTTTTTTTGTGGCTCGGATACAATCAATCAAAACCCAGAGATTCAACAGCCATGTATCCTTCCCGACCAAAAAAAAAAGACAGACCACGTATCCTTTGGATTGACCGTGGCACAAAAATTGTCAATGTGATTCTTTATTTTTATTTAGGTTAATATCACAAAAAACCCCAAATTGATACACAAATGACAAATTTACTCCAAATTAATTTTGTGACTATCAAAAATCTCAAACTGGTACACCCGTGATAAATTTACCTTCTGCTAGTTTCCATTAAATTTTACCTTCAAATTGCTCAGTTAGATAGGTCATGAAAGTTGACGGGTGTATCAGTTTGAGAGTTTACCTTCCATTTGTCACAAGTATATCGGTTTGTGATTTTTCATGATATTAGTCCATTTTAACGGAAACTAATGAAGGATAAATTTATCACAAATGTACCAATTTAGGGTTTTTAGTAGTCAAAAAAATTAGTTTATGGTATATTTGTTACAAGTGTACAAGTTTGAAGTTTTTTATGGTCAAAAAATTAGTTTTAGATTAATTTGTCATAGATATATAAGTTTGGGTTTTTTGTGATATTAACCCTAGATAATGCAGATGCAACTCACTTGCCCCTTTATGTATACCTCAAAATCTCTTATATATTAAACAATGCCAATTTAATATCCTTATCACGTCACCCACTTGAATTGCCCAACATCATGATTTAGTGAAATTTATGTGCGTAGACTTTAACTTTGGATGTATTTTCAAAAAATCTGAACATGGACGTTTAATCTGCAAATGGGTTTGATGACAAAACGTTATACATGACTCGATGAATGGCAATGCATGCAATTCATGATGATATCTTGCACACTGTTTTTTCATTAATTGCTCATTTGTGGTCCTCCAGCATCAGCGGCCTTTTTCTCCGACATCTCAATGTGATCACCCTTTTCTCTATCATCTCAATGTGATCTCTCTCTCTCTCTCTCTCAACCCTTTGATACATCAGAGGGCTCAACTTCTGGCACACCCACCTTAGCAGGAGTAGTGCAGGTGATTAGGGCTTTCACTTCTCTTTTTTTCTTGTTTTGAACTTCAAAAATCTAACCCTTCACTTTGCTCTCTCGATTCTGTTTCGATCTTTTAGGTGCGTCAAAGCTAATCTAAGACCAGCTCGAGCACACAAGTCCTAGAGAGTGAAGAAGGGCCCAAGAGAGAGAAAATGGTGGCTCATGTTATCATCATTGTAATCGCAATATTGATGCAACCGCCATGGGATGTGGTAAGACAGGAAGATCTTAAACCTGGAGATCACATCTATACTTATCGGTTGTATGGCCTATACACCCATCATGGCTAGTGATTCATCCTCTTCTTCCTTTTCCATGGATATCTTAATATGTGGCTCGACTAAATCATCCCTTCTTATCTTTAGTTTTTGGCCAAAGAACAGTAGTTGTATCCGCTTTGATAGATCATTCACTTCAGTCCTGCTCCTTGTTACCACTTCTTAACATTTGGACGGTGAGAGAGATTCATGAGGAATTTAGCACACCTTCAACAGCTGTCTTATTTGACCCCCCAAAAAAAAACCATGAACAGTTCATGACCTTCGTGGAAGTGACCAAAAGGAAATAATAATGATAATCTTGTAAGCCCTATGTTCTTGATGGAGAGAGAGAAAGAGAGAGAGAGAATATGTTCTTGACGCAGAGGGAGGGGAAGTTGGCGGGTGGGTGGGATGAGGAGGGTTGAGAGACCCCTATGACAAGCAATAAGTAGTCACCGTTTTGGATTAACCTGCAATCGATCAAACGCCACACAAAAAAAAGAAGTATACAAGCCCCTTAAATCTTAAAGAGAAACCCCTATCTTATCTTACCTTACCTTAACTTACGGATATGAAGTTATTTCTTTATTTGCTTAACCAAAAAGAAAATCCAACTATCAGCTTTCGCCTGAGTGAAAGCACTATCTGGTGTTATTAATGCTGGCCTGGATCATTGGAAAGATCTTGAGGAATTGAGAGTGAACACCCAGATGGTTTTAAGCACTTCATTTATTGAAGTGGGGGACTAAGATGAAACTCAGATAGTAAATCTAGGAGAGTACAAAGACGTTATAAAACGTTCTTTTTTGTTTTCCGAGCTCTTATTTAGAATTTTTCGTCCATACTTTGTTACTGATAGATTAGGATATGTTTTGAATGTGGAATGTATGTGAGCGGACATGGCTGGGCATGAAGAACAACAAAATTTTATTGGAGTATATTGGTTTCCACAAAAATTCAAGGAGAAAGGGATTTGATGGCTGCAGTTGGTTTGTGCATCCAAGAATTGAACATTAGAAGCATATTTATATATAGCTCAACTTTAGCGACTTCGGCACCACATATCTCTGCCATTTGCAAGAAGAATGGCTGGTAACTTTTTGAGAATTTTTCTTCTCCTTCAAAATCAACTGCCCAAGGAATTTTAGGCACCCAATTTACCTACCATTAAAATTTTCTAGAGACAGAAAATATTGTACAGTATTCTAGAAATCCTGGGAAATTTGGGTCATTGTTTTATATAAACTTTAACAGGAATATTCCATAACCCTTATAAAAGCTCCTCTTTTTCTCTCTCATGACACTACTCGCCTATTTCTTTCTTATTCCTCAAAATCTTCTGTCGTTCAGTCATCTCTCTTTCTGAAACTTGGACCTCATATTTCGTAGAATGTCGAAATTAGTCGGTGTAGAAAACGTACCTCAATTAAATCACTTAAAATATTGAAACTAGTGATTTGTCATGATCGAAGTTTATTCTCCATCGGTCTTTGAGTCTCCAACACAAACATCTAACATCAAGCACCCAACAAATCGCAAATTGCATTGCGGCTAGTCTGCTGTTGTTCGATCCGCAACTTAATTCTTCCAAACTTGTAAGATCTTGTGATAATCCTCTCTCACTCATCAATCCATATCTATTGGCTTCTCATCCCCTATTAACTAGTTGATTCTATGGGTGGAAAGTTTTGGACAATCGATTGTTTATATTGCACATGCTCGTTCTTGATTATAACAGGAATCTATGTTGGAGAGGGCTGCGTAATTCACTTCACAAAAACAGGAGTCGACAAGACGAGTCTTGATTCCTTCCAGTGAGAAGGTGAGGAACTCCGCCTATATGCATATGGGAGGCCTCGACTGTGGTGTTGTCTGACGAGATGGGGAACTTGCACAACCTTACTCGAAACCAAATCGCCCCAGGATGTCATGAGCAAGGCTCATGAGCTTCATGAGCGCGACAGCTTTGGTGAGTATGACCTCATCAATAACAATTGTGAGCATTTTGCCACGTTTTGCCGGACCGGCCTTCGGGCCAGTGCACAGACTTACTTGGTTAGTGCTTGTGAGTGGAAGATCAAGGAAGTGAAAGAATGGGCCATGAATTTTGCCTTGATGGAGTGGGCGAGTGTCTCAAATCATCCCTCGATTGCCGGTCGGCAAGCATGTGTGACTTTCCGTGGCAATGACACAGACCTTTTCGTTCCAAATCTTCTTAGCAAACATAAAGCAAACGAAAACATAAAACAAAACAAAATGGCTTGGCGAAAAAAAAGGGAAGATTATAGAAAGGGATCATTATCTTAATTTTGGTCTATGATTGGCTATCTTTTAATGATAAGGTGTATTACTCTCTACTCTTCTTATCTTGTGAGGATCTGGTCTTTTTGAGTACGCAAGGTCTGCCCTTTTTTGGTGGGAACCACTACAAAAAAACTGGATTTTTGCCACGAAAATTTGCAACGAAAAAATTTTCGTCGCAAATTTGCGACAAATTTTCCAACGAAAAGTAAAATTCGTTGGAAATTTCCAACGAAAAATTTTTCGTCGCAAAATTTGTTGGAAATTACCAACGAAAATTTTGCAACGAATTTGCAGCGAAAACTTTTTCGTTGGAAATTTCCAACGAATTTTGCGACAAATTCAAAAAAACCCGATATTGTTCGGCATTTTTTATATTCGTGGGAAAATTCGTTGGAAATTTCCAACGAATTTTCCCACGAATTTTAATTTTCTGGGCAATTATTTCAGTGTGTACATTTTTCGTTGGAAAATTCGTTGGAAATTTCCAATGAATTTTCCAACGAATTTCAATTTTCCGGGCAATTATTTCAATGTGTACAATTTTCGTTGGAAAATTCGTTGGAAATTTTCAACGAAATTTCCAACGAATTTCAATTTTCCGGGCAATTATTTCAATGTGTACAATTTTCGTTGGAAAATTCGTTGGAAATTTCCAACGAATTTCAATTTTCCAGGCAATTATTTTAGTGTGTACAATTTTCGTTGCAAAATTCGTGGGAAATTTCCCACGAATTTTGCAACGAAAACTCTACTTCTTCCTTATTCAACATTTTCGCGCTCATTATTCCCGCAACTCTCAATTTCCACATTCTCTCTCTCTCTCTCTCTCTCTCTCTCTCTCTCTCTCTCTCTCTCTCTCTGAACAACCTCCATTGCAATCCCTCGCCTTCACCTTCTCCCTCTGCCTCCCCCTCCGCCTCCTCCCCCGCCGCCCCCCTCCTCCTCCGGCTCCGGCTCCGGCACCATGGACACCAAGATCGGGGCCCTCAACTCCTACAAGCCCCCCTCGGGCGACATCGGCTCCCTCCCCAAAGGCGCTGCCGCGGCCATCCAAGGCCAAGCCCTCGCGGCGGTCGGCCCCCCCAACGCCACCATGGGTCGCCACCTCGCCCGCCGCCTCAACCACCTCATCGCCGTCGCCGGTGAGCTTGACTCTCGCCGGCGACGAGGCTGGGCCTCGCCGGCCATGGCGAGGGCTGAGCTCACCATGGCTGGCGAGCTCGAGCTCACCTAGATTTGGGCGTGCTCGGCCATCGCCGGCGACGAGCTCAAGTTCGCCCAGATCTGGAAGAGCTCGAGCTCGCCCAGATCTGGGCGAGGGCGATTTTTTGACCAAAAAATTTTCGTTAGGAAAAAAATTTCCACGATTTTTCTATAAAAAATTTTTTTGTAGTTTTTCCAACGAATTTAGCCACGAGTTTTCCAACGAATTTTCCAACGAAAAAAAATTCGTCGCAAATTTCCAATGAAAATTGAAATTTTTCGTTGGAAAAATTTGCGACGACGAATTACCAACGAATTTTTTTTCGTTGGAAAATTCGTTGGAAATTAGTTTTCTAACGAATTTTCCAAATTTTTCGTTGGAAATTTCGTCGGAAAAAATATGTTTTTTTGTAGTGAACGTTGATGGACTTGACTCTTCTGCTTGGGATATTCGAAAAGTTGGCCATAGATAAACCAGTGCACTTTTATTTCAACTCCATAAATATCATCATTGAGAGATCTGGTTCTATTTGGAAGCTTATTCTTTTTGATGTACCTGTTAAAAGTACCATTTGTCCGTCAAAAGCTACTGCAAAGAGCGAAACGAAAAGCATATAGAACAAAAAGATGGAGGGGATTATGCCCCAAGATCTCCATTAGCGACCCAAAAAATTCCACCAAACCCGCCTTCCCAGTCTCTTTACTAGGAACGATTTTGAACGGTAGAGATTTTGTCTGTCATCGAGCTGTAAAGGGCAACGACGACATTGATGCAGTGATCTCTCTCTCTTTCTCGACAATATCGCCATCTATTTTCTTTTTCTTTTTTTTTCGGTCATTATTGTTGTTTATTTCTTTCGGTATCATTACTTCGATGTCGGACGGCGCAACGACGGATTCCAGTTATCAAACACGAAATGATCCCCGATCGCATGTTGTTCGATTCGGTCATAAATACGCAATGTGGCCACATGACAACTATAAATTATTCGAGTGGACAGCTCTTTTTAGGCTTTCGTTTGACTGGCCACAGCTACAGACAATGACATCACTTTTTCTGATGTCACTATATTGGGACCCAAACATCGGTAATGGTGAGAATTTTCCATAACCAGGTCCTAATGACATACCTTTTATGGCGAAAATATTAGATGCTCCGGAATCCCCATTCCGTAGTGCTCCAGTGCTATTGAGAATGTGACACGTGTCAAGTGGGTGCCGCCCGAATTGCCCCTAATCAAAAGTTCATTTTTGTTTGATTTGGATTGAATTTTGATTCTTCACCGCATTCCACACACATATATGTAACAGAAATTCATGTCAGTGATGTTCTGATTCACTTCACTCGAACACAAAGTGAAAGCACCATATTCCCTTTATTGTTTAAGACTAGCCACGATCAAGAAGTTTTGCTTCCTTGCCCAAAATGTGCACACTAGGCAACCATTCAAGGTTCAATGGTCAAAACTTGTCTCAATTGCTTCCGTCGAGTCATCATAACGATGGTCATTATATTCATAGGCCGACGGTTTAATATGCCGAGAGAAGGCAATAGCTGATGATGATGGAATCTTATATTATCATCACACTTCATTAGTTACCAAATCTGGTGGAAAATGGAAATGTTCAGGAAGTTCCACATGAAATTGATCTTATAATGAGTACGACGGGAGGTTTTTAAGTAAAACAAGTGTCTAACAAGCACTCATCAAATAATTTCGTGAATCAATTTTGCCTTTCATTTTTTCTGGATGTTTAGCACTATCTTTTGCTGTGAAAGAACAGCTTAGTGGGGACTGATGCGAAGAATAACGTGGAGAAACATAGCCGATGACTGTACATTAATGCATGTATTGGAGTATATTTTTGGTTGTGACCTCAAGCGTAAGTCTCATTATTTCTTTAAGCGAGAGAATGCAAATACCGCAAAAAAAAAAAAGTATTATCACGGGTTCTAATTATTATTTTGGGAATATAAATGTACTTCACCTACAATACAACTATGCAGGTGCAAATAATAATTATTATAATTTCTTTTCCAAACATGTGCCCAAAAAGATCATTTGCATTCAAATAATACTTTCGAAAAACCCGAAAAAAAGTATAAAATTTGAGAATGCCCAATTGACCCTTTTCGTCCATAAACTTTCTAGTAAGAGCTGGTCATTGAGACGCATATTTTATTTCTATCAAATGGGTGGATATACATTTTTTTAGTAATGTTGTTTTCTTTTCCTTTACTGTTATCTTGAAAGCGTATTATTAATACATGGAACGCAAGAAAATACGTCATGCAGCCAATGAAGAATTGACATATATAAGATGTAATAATGACCTATTTTTAGAACATAATCCAATGCTTTCTTATGTCACAAGCTTTAAGCTTAGAGGCATCAAACGTGTAAACAAATTTGAACAAACTATTAGCATACATTGAATATATACCCGGTACAGCTCATATATCATGGAATGTGCATATGAAAGAATACCTTAAACTATCGTTAGTTACCCGAATTAAATTGATAGCTGACATGATTTTTAAGATGTACCCACCACATTAAATTCAATTTGGGGTAGAACATGTACTTTTTAAATGCATTAGAGATTAAGAAAAATGTACAAATAATAAGAATGCTTAATATAAGTGCCAAAATATATGTTTTTGATAGACCTGTCAAACAGGTGGATCGGATCAAGTTTGGGTCTAACAATAAGTAGTCCGACCCAAATTGATACATTAACATGTTTATAACCCATTTATTCGTAATACAAATTTCTCGACTCATATCCAACCCATATTACTAAAACACTTTCATATTTAACCCAATCTAGGAAAAAAAAATTATATTGCTAAAACATTTTCATGCAATACAAATCTAGTGGACAATTTTTATTATTTTAAAAAAAATGATTTTTTTTAATATTTAATATTTTCCTTTTTCTTTTTCTTTCTTTCTTTTCCTTTTTTTTCTTCTACGTCCGACAAGGGTTGTCGGCTAACCCTTGCCGACCACAAGCGAGGCTCGACAACCCTCGTTGAATTCGTAGAAAAAAAAGGAAAAAAAAAGAAAGAAAAAGAAAAAAGAAAAAATTATAAAAAAGTTCGGAAATTTTAAAAAAATAAAAATGATCTATTTATAATTCATTTAAGCTCGTTAGGTAATCCATTTATGACCCATTTAAAACCCATTTAAGACCCATTAAGTTCTTAGGTAACTCATTTATGTTGTTTTAAAAACTTAAAGCAACACATTCATGACCCACATCATTAAATGAGTTAAAATATGGGTATTAGACCCATTTTGCCACCTCTATTTTTTTTTATTACAATTAAATTAAATTCAAGCTCGTTGATTGGCCCGATTATTATTACTTTTATTTGATAAGTACATTAAAAGTCATAAACTTAAGTGCAATTGAGTCCCAAAACTTTCAAAATATGAAATTAAGTCTTAAAACTAATAAGATTAGTATAATCGAATCATCTCATTAACTCTGTCTAACTAAAAATACTGATGTGGTTTTTTATTATTCTCTCTTTCCAACGTGGCATTAACATGAATAAAGCCTGAAATATAAGATTAAAATGTCCGTTTGGTCCAAATCTCAATTTTAACCTAAATTTTAGTTAAGTTAGATTAAAAAAACTAAAACTTAAAAGAAAACAGAAACAAAGTTAAAAAAAAAATAAACCACAAGAAGGGGGTGAGGTCCTCTCCTTGTGGGCTATTGTCCAATCAATAGCAAGGGGAGATCCGGGAGAGAGCCGCTTAATTGCACCAGTTTTACAAATTTGAAGACATGATTGCACGTTTTAGAAAATTTTCAACTTCAACTTATTTTCGTGAAAAATTCTACGATTTTTACTGTGTCCAATTTTCCCCTAGAGACAAAAAAAAACAAAAACATCCTTTGTTCTGTTTCCCTCTATGATACTGATGGACGGGCCCCACGCGCTTTTTTCACTTTCTGTCGACGATGCCCCGCACGTGGTATGACGAGCGAGGCACTTTCAATTGTGGATTTATTTTCAAAATTACATTTTGCTAGAGCAGTAAAAATTACATTTTGCTAGAGCAGTAAAAATTACATTTTGCTAAAGCAGTAAAAACTAAAAAGGGTGTCTAATATGACGAGGCACATCCGTCGGTTTGAGGCTTTTTAATTTCTGGTTTCTACTTTTCGTAATCCTAAGAATTGTTTTTACATACCGAATACCTCGAGCATCCCTTAAACTTGCATAATTATTATTAGCACGTAAATATATTCCTAAATATATATATTAAAGTTCGGAGTGATTTCTAAATTTTGACAAAAAGAATAATTACACAGGCAAAGCTACGAGCCTACTCACACACACCTTCCCTCACCCTAAATAATCTAAATATAAATGTATTCACTTCAAACACACAAAGAAATGATAAGGAGAACAAGGAAAAAGATGAAAGCAAATTGAGCAATCGGACATCAATTATGGATTAAGGGTGCGTTTGTTTCGCGGAAAACTTAACATTATTTTTTATTTTCCTTTTTTTAAAATCCAAATTTTTGATTATTTTTCTTTTTTCTCTTCTTTTCTTTTTATTTTTCCTCTTCCTTCGCTACGATCGGCCAGCTACGACCATAGATGAGCTCGAGGCTCTCCTGGCGACGGCCACAGGCGAGCTCGAGCTCGCCAGCCTAGCCCGAACTTGGGATCGCCTGGATTTGGCAAGCCGCGACCTCGTCGGCCTAGACGGAAAAGATCGACCTTCACATGCTTGGAGGGAATCAAAATGGCTCGTAAGATCGCTGACTCGGCCTCACGCCGTTTGGCTATTGGCCTCTTTACAGTCTCATCACTCTTCGCTTAATAGCATCGTCGGTCACTATTCCTCCTGTTCGTTTGTCCCTCGATCTAGGGCTTCGTTTATTTTTTAACGTTTTTTCCTCTCTTCTTCACTTTGCCACCATCACTGCACAGTGTCCTTCACTATAAGTGTGTGTGAACAGCATCCCCAATAATAATGCCTCATGTCTTTGATTTCTTTATTTCCTAGTTTTTCGTATGCTCGAACCCCTCACCACGACTCTCACGCTTGGAGGCCCAATCATGGTCGGCTCAGAACTTTTCTGTGTCTTTCTCTCAATGAGACGTCAATAAAACCCACAACCTAAAATTGAGGCATGGACCGGCCACCAGAGCATCATGGACCAAGAAGCAAATCAATTGGCCTAGATAGCCCATACCCAAATCCCTTTTGGCCCATACAATCTGGCAGACTCATGGACACGACACGCACGCAGGATCAACTACCTTCCCTTCTGCAGCAAAACCAACTTTATTTGCTCAATTGAATCATGTAAGCTTACTAGTCTATGTACCCTTGTCCCTAGTATCACACTAGTACTAAGCAATTATGGACAGTAAAATCACCATGGCCAATAGGAATAGCTAAAAGGTATACGTTTTTCCCAAATAATATTGACCCAATGCCTCGTCTGAATGGTTCGGAAACATCCGCAACACTAGAGACCTTAGACTTACTACAATGACTACAAGACCTCTTCCCTAAGAATAGCGCAACTAAACATAACTGGCCAGGCTTGCTGAGTCACAACAATACTGGTATTGCGTTACAAAATCTAAATCCTCAAATGGAAGGAGAAAAGTAGTTTTCTGGATAAACAGCATTGCACATATGCTACTAGTGGAGATGATGAATAAAGAATGAGTGACCGTGCCAAAGAAAGTATGCCCAGTAGGTTCAATCGCCTAGGCACCCGTTTTTTCTCTTATCAGCTACAACAGATTGTTTCCAACGTTCCCACGACTTCATTCATCGACGGCCAGTGTTTGAGTGAATACTAGAGACTTAGGAACGCCAGTAAGGCTACATCGAATGCATCCTAAAGATGATAACGCACTTCCAATCGCAAGTCATGATTCTTGTCGATTTCCTTTTCGAAAGATGAGGCTCAATCAACTCCACCAAAATCTGCTGATCAATTGGACGATTTGCATCATATGCTCGTATCCCCTTCAAGCTAAACTTGTACAATTCTGAAGCTATACACATCGCTCTTACAGATGATCTGTATCCCCTTCAAAAGTTCAACCTGTGCAACCCTGAAGCTATACACATTGCTCTCTCAGGTGATCTATTCAACTAGATTGATGTGATACTTTAACATGAGTTTCCTAAACACAGCTTTCGGCACTGTCAGGCTAAGTCCAAAGTGGAATGTTCTCGGCAATGATCACCCGAAGTCTTATCATATTACTTTTTTTTTTTTGCTAAAAGTCTTATCATATCACTCGTGGCTATATACGCGGGTGCTGCATAGCCATAATTTCCAGTAACTTGTTTCGTCATATGTGGTCTGTTTCTTTCTGGACTCTTTCTTGTCAACTCAAAATATATAAAATCCCTGTATTTATTTTAATTTCGTTGAAATGCCTATATTAATTTTTGAAAGACGGTCACTCTCATAATTGGGTCTATGATCTTTCCACTGTAAGGCTTTTCTCTCTAGACTTTTTATATTGTGAGCATTTGATCCTTGAGATCGCATGCTTTGCCTTATTATTACATGAAATGTGTGCATGTAGGAGATGAATTGAATACGGTTGTTGAACTAGACCACTCGTCAGTGAGATCCATTAAGATCCACGTGTTAATTATGTTAGAAAAGTCTCTCATCGAAGAATTGTTGTGTTGTGAAGTAATTAATATATCATGGTTGGTTCATAACCCATTAGTTTAAACTTTTAAGTAAACGTGGACTCAACTAGATATATTGATGGGCTCGAATTTGATCTCCCTCTTGACGATCTTTCCAAGTAAAGATATCAAGTTTCAGCTACATACTTCCAACAAATAGTATCAAAGCCGATGGTTGAACGATAACCACTTCCAATGAGTATTGGCATTTGGTGAATATCTTGGTTTTCAGGCAACATTCATAGTTTGGTCGAGCTAAAGAGACCTATGATTCAAATTTTTAACATGCAAATGATTTTCAATTATGAGTTGCTACTAATCAATTTACAGTGGGCCGATTAGAAACCTAAGTAAAGTATCGGGATAATTACTTTACTCCTATAAAGCCGAGATTATGGATTCGGAAATTTGATTACGCTAGATTACTCTATTGCCTTTTCGGTATTTTTTCTTTTCATTAAAATTATTTATGTAGGCAGCTTGAATTAATTTTATTATCTCCTAACATGTAAAGTGATCATATGGATGCGCAACCATTATTTAACACTCAATAATCAAAGCAATAATAAATTACAAGGAAAGGGAAAAATTACTTATCTCGAAACAACAAAAGCATATGCAAGTTAGCTGGAAAAGTCATATTAACGACTTAAATATGATTTCTAATTAACATGCAATTCACTCAACATTTTTTTTGGACACTAATTTAAATGAAAATTAAATAATGTGCAATGCACGTAATGCAATTATCCTAAATGTACGAACAAAATATGTCTATACTAACATGACATGCAACTTTCACCTAACTTGCAAGCTATATGACTTGCGATGCTTATTTTTGATGGCATTAATCCTTAGAAATATCGAATGGATAAGGTTTCCCGATTTGAACTCAATAGACAGCTCGAGGAGCGGCCGATGGCTTGACTCACCATGACGGTGCCTGTGGGATTGTAGCCGGCACGATGGTGGTGCTCGACAATCTGCAAAAACAGGGAAAACAACTCCACGGCACATTGGTGCAAGGCTCGGCAGATGCACGGTGACTCGACCAGTGGCCTCTCGGTGGGGCGACTCCGCGGGGTTTGCTGCTCAACGGTTGGGGCAGACTCGGCGGTGAGGGACGACGATGGAGCAGAAGGGCACCTGGTCTGGAGCACCGGGAGTGTTGGGCGGCGGCCGCGTGACTCGGGGGGAGTCAAAGTTAAGGCGCGACAAAACAAGGGTGTGGAAGTCTGGCGTCTGGGGACACAGTGGGCAACCGCGAAGGGATTTGACTTCTCTGGATGCCCTCCTTTTTGTCGTGGACCTTCTGTCGTCAACGTGTCACTGTTGCCCCCACTCATTCCTGTCCTGTTGTGCATCGCTTCTTGAGGGCGTAGAAGTGGCAGCCGCCTCTTCGTGGATGATGGATATTTGAGGTGGTTCGTGAATGATGATGACGATGATGGTGAAGGTGTGAAGTAATGAACCAGAAGAAAATTTCTGCCACCTCCTCTTTCTTTCTCAAATTTTTTTCTTTCTCCTCTCTTTTGAAACCCCCCTTCGAATTGCACACTGAGGATCTATATATATTCTGGGAATGTGAATGTATGTGGGAAATGCCCAGAATCAAGAAGAATCCCCCTCATTCTCTCTAATTTCCTGAAGGTGCTGCTGTCCATATATGGAAAGATTATCCTTGTGTGCACCTCCATCAATATGTCCCCTTCCAATGGCTTGGATGAACGGCTAATTCCAAAAAAAAGCATAAACTTTATTTTGAATGATAATTCTGGTCCGAACTTTTTTTTGTCTCAATAAAAAGCACTAACTTTTACTTGAGTCTCTAGATGTAAAATTTTAAAATTATTCGGGCCATATTTGGGATTTAAGTGAAATTGATGATTTTTCATGGGACAAAAAAAAATTAGGCCAGAATTGTCACTCAAGATAAAATTTATATATATATATATATATTTTTTTTTTTTTTTTTGGAATTAGGCCCTTCTCCATATGCAAATCAGTGGCTGCGTACACGGTGCTCTTTCTTTATATTTGTTCCCTCGAATAGTTAAGCATGAACGAATAATTTCAAGAAATCATTTTTCAAGAAAATTTGTAATTTTCCTTTATTTGGTGATATATGACCGAAAAGTTTTTATGATGTTTGGATCTCATTTGGAAAATAATTTCATTCCCATGACTTTATCTCAGGCAAAAAAAAAAGGAATTTTTAAATATAATTTTATTTTGTATTTTCTTTCTTTTCTTTTTTTTTCTTTTTTTCTTTTCCTTCTTCCTCCTTTGCCAATCGTCAGGCCTAAGTGACGGCCGTGACAGGCCATTGGCAAGGGCCGACTTGGCTAGCCTTAGGCGAGGTCGAGCTCGCTGGGATATAGCAAGGCTCAACCTTGACCTCATCGTAGCGAGGTTGGCGAGGCTTGACCTCACTCGAGGCTGGCTCGAGCTTTTGGTCGGTCGCCGGCCATTGCCAAGGCTCAGCAACCGACGGAGGTGGAGGAAGAAAAAGAAAGAAAAGAAAACAGTAAAACAGTAAAAAATTCAAGAAAAGCAGTTTCGGAAAGTATTTTCACTTTCATAATCTTATGCACAAATACTTTCCTTGATCGGAAGGTGCTTTCAATTAGCTAATCATTTTTAGCGAATCAAACCGGTGAAAGTTCGTAAAACTAATTCCGAGAAAATACTTCCTCTCAAACAAACGCGACCCAAACCAAGCCAAATGAAGCTTGAAATAAAAGCAATCGATGCTCACCGGTCGAAGAAAGCCCAGCAGGGACTATCAAACCACAAAAGTGACGGGGTCCCCTCCTTCAAATGAACGTGAGACCCCCTCCTTCCTTTTGTTGTCTCTCTCGTTCCTCAGCAAGAAAATCCAAAATAACCAAAAACTAAAACAGAAAAGAAATATCCAATCTCTCTCTCTCTCTCTCTAAGAATGATGATTAATTTTCAAGAAAATAGTTGTGGAGCGTTTTGGATTTGAAGTGACCAAAAGCAAAGTGGGCTGATCAAGATGGTGGTGTTGAGGTGGCCTAGCAGCAGCTCGGCCCACAACCGCGTCGGCCCCGGGAGAGATCGCGGCCGAAGAATCGTGACAACTTTCGTGCATGTCTTGTTTTTTTTTTAGGCCGGAAACTTTCATGCATGTTCACGTGCCGCAACTTGACTTTTTCCGCGTGGCATATAATCAAGCTATTGTAATTTTTTTTTTTGCCTAATCTCTTATTGTACGCGTGTACATGAGAGATTCACAGTATAGGTAGCAACCTTGCCAAAAACCATATATGGGTTGAGAGGGGAAAGTACCAAAAAAGTCATCAACATATTGCATCGGTGTTAACTCAGTCCTAAATTTTTCAATCGGACCAATTTAGTTCTAAATCTTATGCATTTGTGCCAATTGAGTCCATCTGACTAATTTCAACCGGGAATCACTGACTTGGACGATGCCCATTTTATGTGGCGCAGCCGACACTGACATGAAAATTTTTTAATATATATTTCAAATTTTTTATGGTATTTTTCTTTTTTTTCTTTTCTTCTCTTTATTTTTTTTTGGGGGGAGGGGCTAAGGGAGCTGTGTCGTGGCCTCCCTCAGGGCCAACGATGGTCGATCGGCGACCCTTGTTGGCCCTCAACCCTTCCCCCCCCACCAAAAAAAATAATAATAAAGAGAAGAAAAGAAAAATACCATAAAAATTATAAAAAAAATTATTGAAAATATCTACATTAGTGCCGATCACGCCACATAGGACGATCGGCATTCACGTAAGCGATTAATGATCAAAATTGGCCGGATGGACTCAATTAACACAAATGCAGAAGGTTTTATGATTAAATTGATCCAATTGAAAAGTTTATGAATGAATTGATATAAATACAATAAGTTTAGAACTTTTTTTTGTGCCTTTCCCCAGGTCAAATGCTACCCCAAGGAGAAAAGGAAAGCGTTTGGAGCAAGACCAAGGAGAAATTGGAATGTACAGGCTGGAAGGATGATTAGAGAAAGAATGTGAAGGTAAATAACAGCTTAAAGCAAAATCGCATCACATTAATACTAGTAGTTGTTGATCAGCTCCAAAAGAATGTGTATAAAGCGCCTTTTGTTAACCCGCATTGGTATGGTAATTGGAATGTCCGAAATTGCAATCTTTATGGGGTTTGGTGAGGTACTTTTGAGAGCGACCACTTTGGAAAAACGCATTCAAGAAAGAACAAAACCGAACAACAACCTTATCCCCATCCCCTAAAAATCTCATAAAGCAGACCACCACATGGATTCAATTCGCCTTCTTTCTCATTTTTTTTCCCAAGTACAAGGACATAATCAGGGCCCACCTTGCATGATTGCTCGGTATGCCAATGGTCAAATAGTAGCACGTAGCCTCTCCTCCGGGATTGGACAAGAAAAGGGAAAAAAAAGTTATGAGACTTGACCAAGAGTACACGCAACACGGAAATTTTTTTCAATAATTAAGGCTCCGTTCGTTTGGTGAAAAATATTCTCCTTTTGGAAAATATTTTTTCGGAAGTCATTTTCCTGGAAAATGTTTTCCCGGAACATAATTTTCCGGTGTTCGACGATCAATATGAAAAAGTTTCGGAAAATATATTTCGCCGGTGATCGGGGGCGGCGGCGGCGGGCGGCGGAGGGTGGCCGGCGACTGGCGGCGGCGGGCGGGCGGCGGCGGCGGGCGGGCGGCGGCGGCGGCGGCGGCGGCGGGCGGCGGCGGCGGCGGCGGCGGCGGGCGGCCGGCGGCGGCGGCGGCGGGCGGGCGGCGAGCGGCGGCGGCGGCCGGCGACCGGCGGCGGCCGGCGACCGGCGGCGGAGGCGGCGGCCGGCGGCGGAGGCGGCGGCCGGCGACCGGCGGCGGAGGCGGTGGCCGGCCACCTTAGTGAAGAAGAAGAAGAAGAAGTTCCGGAAAATGATTTCCACTTTTCATGAAGTGGAAATCATTTTCCAGAAACTTAGGCTATTTTGTAAGGGGGGAAGGAAAATATTTTCCTACGGAAAACATTTTCCGCCCCCGAACACCGGAAAACCCGGAAAATATTTTCCGGGAGAATATTTTTCCCCAAACGAACGGAGCCTAAGATTTTACATTCGGACTTATCATTTGAGTTCGTCCCTCTAATCTCCCTTAAGCCATTTGTGAACAAACTACGTATATTTATTACAGATATACCGATTTGAAATTTTTTATGATAAAAAATTAATTTCGAATAAATTTACCTAAAATGTATTGATTTGGAGTTTTTGATAGGTAAAAAATTAATTTTTTATTAAAGAATTTCATACATCGGTTAAGACTTTCAAAGAAAATCTTCCAAACTAGCTAATAGACCTACCAGTGAACCGTTAGAGAAATTTATGTTTCTTCAAGTTCCGTTTGAAATTGTTTGTGGGCCCCATAGAAGGTTAACCAACGGATCGATCAACAAGATGAAACTTTCCTTTTGAAAATAACGTTTTGTATTTTTTAAAAGTTACTAAGGAAGAGACTTTTATCACAAAAAAAAAATTAATTTTCCATTCATAAACAATATCGGTTTCTTCTTCTTCTTCATCTTCTTCTTCATCTTTTTATGCCTCTCCTCTTAGCAGGTATCGTCTTAAATGGGTGACGTCGGCAACTCGGCTAACTCATTATTCTAGAATTGCATATGTTGCTTTTCCAACAAGTACTTGCCAGACACGTGTTGTGTTGCTTTATTAAACCCTAAAATGTCTCCCCAATCTAAGAAAATAGTCAGCAAAATCTTTGTCCGATCTAATTAACAACTCGATAGATGTGTTTTCAGTCGTCTTCGCATTAATCAAATGCAGTTGTCCTTGTAGCGGGAGCACAATAGACGGCACACTGTAAATTGAATGGCCCTTTTGTGCCTTCATGTTGACTGACTAGAGGCGCTTTTGATCGATCGTTTTTTCCCAATGCGCACGTGAGAGATCATGCTATGAATTACCATCAGTGCAGACTTTCCGAACAAAATCCCAAACGTACAGCACAATTTTCTAGCTCCAGTTGCATGACACTACGTGAATACATGCGCGCATACATGTACGCGCGATCTCTAAGGTTACCCCATGGCACATAAACCACCTTTTTTTTTCGAATTGCACACTGAGGATATATATATATATCTTCTGGTAATGTGAATGTATGTGGGAAATGCCCAGAATCAAGAAGAATCCCCCTCAATCTCTCTAATTTCCTGAAGGTGCTGCTGTCCATTTATGGAAAGATTATCCTTGTGTGCACCTCCGTCAATATCTCCCCTTCCAATGGCTTGGATGAACGGCTAATTCCAAAAAAAAGCATAAACTTTATTTTGAATGATAATTCTAGTCCGAACCTTTTTTTGTCTCAATAAAAAGCACTAACTTTTACTTGACTCTCTAGATGTAAAATTTTAAAATTATTCGGGCCATATTTGGGATTTAAGTGAAGTTGGTGATTTTTTATGGGACAAAAAAAAATTAGGCCAGAATTGTCACTCAAGATAAAATATATATATATATATATATATATATATATATATATATATTTGGAATTAGGCCCTTCTCCATATGCAAATCAGTGGCTGCGTACACGGTGCTCTTTCTTTATATTTGTTCCCTCGAATAGTTAAGCATGAACGAATAATTTCAAGAAACCATTTTTCAAGAAAATTGGTAATTTTCCTTTATTTGGTGATATATGACCAAAAAGTTTTTATGATGTTTGGATCTCATTTGGAAAATAATTTCATTCCCATGACTTTATCTCAGGCAAAAAAAAAGGAATTTTTAAATATATTTTTTTTTGTATCTTCTTTCTTTTCTTTTTCTTTTTCTTTTTTTCTTTTCCTTCTTCCTCCTTTGCCAGTCGTCAGGCCTCAGTGACGCCCGTGACAGGCCATTGGCAAGGGCCGACTTGGCTAGCCTTAGGCGAGGTCGAGCTCACTGGGATATGGCAAGGCTTGACCTTGACCTCATCGTAGCGAGATTGGCGAGGCTTGACCTCACTCGAGGCTGGCTCGAGCTTTTGGCCGGTCGCCGGCCATCGCCAAGGCTCGGCAACCGACGGAGGTGGATGAAGAAAAAGAAAGAAAAGAAAACAGTAAAACAGTAAAAAATTCAAGAAAAGCAGTTTCGAAAAGTATTTTCACTTTCATAATCTTATGCACAAATACTTTCCTTGATCGGAAGGTGCTTTCAATTAGCTAATCATTTTTTGCGAATCAAACCGGTGAAAGTTCGGAAAACTAATTCCGAGAAAATACTTCCTCTCAAACAAACGCGCCCCAAACCAAGTCAAATGAAGCTTGAAATAAAAGCAATCGATGCTCACCGGTCGAAGAATGCCCAGCAGGGACTATCAAACCACAAAAGTGACGGGGTCCCCTCCTTCAAATAAACGTGACACCCCATCCTTCCTTTTATTGTCTCTCTCGTTCCTCAGCAAGAAAATCCAAAAAAACCAAAAAATAAAACAGAAAAGAAAAATCCAATCTCTCTCTCTCTCTAAGAATGATAATTAATTTTCAAGAAAGCCCCTCAACTGTTTCCGTACTGACAATTAAAAATAGTTGTGGAGCGTTTTGGATTTGAAGTGACCAAAAGCAAAGTGGGCTGATCAAGATGGTGTTGTTGAGGTGGCCTAGCAGCAGCTCGGCCCACAACCGCGTCGGCCCCGGGAGAGATCGCGGCCGAAGAATCGTGACAACTTTCGTGCATGTCTTGTTTTTTTTTTAGGCCGGAAACTTTCGTGCATGTTCACGTGCCGCAACTTGACTTTTTCCGCGTGGCATTTAATCAAAGCTATTGTAATTTTTTTTTTGCCTAATCTCTTATTGTACGCGGGTACATGAGAGATTCACAGTATAGGTAGCAACCTTGCCAAAAACCATATATGGGTTGAGAGGGGAAAGTACCAAAAAAGTCATCAACATATTGCATCGGTGTTAACTCAGTCCTAAATTTTTCAATTGGACCAATTTAGTTCTAAATCTTATGTATCTGTGCCAATTGAGTCCATCTGACTAATTTCAACCGAGAATCACTGACTTGGACGATGCCCATTTTATGTGGCGCAGCCGACACTGACGTGGACATTTTTTTAATATATATCAGAATTTTTATGGTATTTTTCTTTTTTTTTCTTTTCTTCTCTTTATTTTTTAGGGGAGGGGCTAGGGGAGCTGTGTCATGAACGCCCTTAGGGCCGACGAGGGTCAGTCGGCGACCCTTGCCGGCCCTCAGCCCCCCCAACCAAAAAAAAAATAAAGAGAAGAAAAGAAAAATACCATAAAAATTATTTTAAAAATTATTGAAAATATCTACGTTAGCGCCAGTCACGCTACATAGGACGATCGGCATTCACGTAAGTAATTAATGGCCAAAATTGGCGAGATGGACTCAATTAACACAAATACAGAAGGTTTATGATTAAATTGATCCAATTGAAAAGTTTATAAATAAATTGACACCAATACAATAGGTTTAGAACTTTTTGTGTACCTTCCCCTGGGTTAAATGCTACCTCCGGGGAGAAAAGGAAAGCGTTTGGAGCAAGACGAACGAGAAATTGGAATATACAGGCTGCAAGGCTGATTAGAGAGAGAATGTGAAGGTAAATAACAGCTTAAAGCAAAATCGCATCACATTAATACTAGTAGTTCTTGATCAGCTCCAAAAGAGTGTGTATAAAGCGCCTTTTGTTAACCCGTGTTGGTATGGTAATTGCAATGTCCGAAATTGCAATCTTTATGGGGTTTGGTGAGGTACTTTTGAGAGCGACCACTTTGGAAAAACGCATTCAAGAAAGAACAAAACCGAACAACCTTATCCCCATCCCCTTAAAATCTCATAAAGCAGACCACCACGTGGATTCAATTCGCCTTCTTTCTCCTTTTTTTTTTAAAGAACAAGGACATAATCAGGGCCCACCTTGCATGATTGGTCGGTGCCAATGGTCAAATAGTAGCACGTAGCCTCCCCTCCAGGATTGGACAACAAAAGGGAAAAAAATTTGTGAGACTTGACCAAGAGTACACGCAACACGGAAATTTTTTCACTAATTAAGATTTTACATTCGGACTTATCACTTGAGTTCGTCCCTCTGATCTCCCTTAAGCTATATGTGAACAAATTACGTATATTTATTATAGATATACTGATTTGAAATTTTTTATGATAAAAAATTAATTTCGAATAAATTTACCTAAAATGTACTGATTTGAAGTTTTTGGTAGGCAAAAAATTAATTTTTTATTAAAGAATTTCATACATTGGTTAAGACTTTCAAAGAAAATCTTCCAAACTAGCTAATAGACCTACTGGTGAACCGTTAGAGAAATTAATGTTTCTTCAAGTTCCGATTGAAATTGTTTGTGGGCCTCATAGAAGGTTAACCAACTGATCGATCAACAAGATGAAACTTTCCTTTTGAAATTAACGTTTTGTATTTTTTAAAGTTACTAAGGAAGAGACTTTTATCACAAAAAAAATTAATTTTCCGTTCATAAGCAATATCGGTTTTTTCTTCTTCTTCTTCTTCTTCTTCTTCTGTTTATGTGCCTCTCCTCTTAGCATGTATCCACTTAAATGGGTCACGTCGGCAACTCGGCCAATTCATTATTCTAGAATTGCATATGTTGCCTTTCCAACAACGCTTGCCGGCCACGTGTTGCGTTGCTTTATTAAGCCCCAAAATGTCTCCCCCTATCTAAGAAAATAGTCAGCAAAATCTTTGTCCGACCCAATTAACAACTCATCTGGATGCATTGTCAGCCGTCTTTGCTTTAATCAAATGCATTTGCCCTTGTAGTGGGCGCACGACAGACGACACGCTTTAAATTTGAAGGGCCCTCTTGCGCCTTCATGTTGACTGATTAGAGGCGCTTTTGATCGAGCTTTTTTCCCAGTGCGCACATGAGAGATCATGCTATGAATTACCATCAGTCCAGACTTTCCGAACAAAACCCCAAACGCACAGCACAATTTTCTAACTCCAGTTGCATGACACTACATGAACACATGCACACGTACATGTATGCGCAATCTCTAAGGTTAACGCACGGCACATAAACCTTCTTTTTTTTTTCTTTCTCTCTGTATCACGGTTTCACTTTTCTATCATAATTCTAACACGGTTAATCTTAAATTGAGTACTCTCTCACCATATGTGTCCTCTAGATGGACCTTGGTAACACCAAATTCACTCGATGCGATTTCATGGCGTGGAGAGGAAAGGAAAGGAAAGGAAAGGAAAGGAAAGAGGAGGAGGAGGTGCTTGTTATTCTTCTTTCCCTCATTTCTCCAACTTGTAATGCCGGATAATCTTTGCACGAGATATTGTTTAGAAATTATTTGCCCTCTGGCGGAAAAAGAGCCCGGAAACCATCAAGCCACAAAAGTCAAAGGGTCCCATCTTCAAACGAACGCGAGATTGCCCCTCTCGTTCCTAAGCAAGAAAATCCAAGAGACCACAAAAAAAAACAAGGAGGAGGAGAAGGAGAAGGAACCATAAAATATCCAATCTCTCTCTCTCTCTGTCTGTGTCTGAGATTGATTATTAATAATATTCTAGAAAGTCCTGTTCGTCAACGGTTTCCGTACTGACAATTAAAAATAGTTGGGGAGCACATTGATTTGACGGGACCGAAGTAAAGTAATTTTCGCGGCTCGCATCTTTCCTCGGAAGAAAGGTGCGGAAGTGGATATATATGCGCTGATAGCGTCAAAAGCTCCGGATCAACCCCACAAATCGTAGAGGGGCTCCTTTCCTTCGTCGCCTTTTCTATCCGTCATCGTCGAGAGATTTCCGGGCCTCGTGGCGAAAAAGACCACCCGCGAAGAGCGAAACGAAAGAACACATCGAACTAGACCGAGGAGAAAACTGGAATTCATGTGGAAGAGAAGGCGCGCAGTAAAAAGAACAGGGGCTTCGAATAGGTTTGCCGTCATTTTTAATACGAGGTCCGGAAATCTCTCAAATTGAACTAGGATCGAGGAGAGATTGGAATACATGTGCAAGAGACTGACGTGGAAGGAACTATCCGGGACCCCACCACCACCCCCACCTCCCACCAAGGAAAATAACATGGAACGACAGAAGAGAATCCACAAACGGAAGAGATGTGGTCATGTGTTTGGAAAACATGACGTAACATGGAACTAGGCAGCCACCTCCCACAAAAGATATAAAAAGAAAAAAAAAATGGCCAAGTTCAAACCCAGTTGCCCCACCCTCATTTTATATTGCACAATACTAAATCCTTCGCCTGTGGCATCCGTCAATCCCCTCCCCAGTTCTCTTATTAACCCTGTGGCCTCCTGCTGCCGCTGCTACATGGGTCAAAGTCGCGATCGCTTCGCATACTTACACCTCGTTCGTAGCACCTCAGGGTGCACATGATGACGGTTCCATTTCTCTGCTTTTTTCTTTTTATTTTTGATTTTTGGAAATAGGTTTGGAACGGAAATCCGTTCAGCAATGTAAATTTCATTTTTTTAAGTCCAGAACAAATTTTTAGTCTAGAAATAAGTTTTGAATAGAAATAAGAAGTAAAAGATTTTCTACTCTTTTGTATCTGAAACAGAAATAAAAAATAAAAACTCTTCTCATCGCTCGCTCTCACCTTCCGCCCGCACGCAGCTCGTCGATAAATTGAGAAGAGCATAAGAGGGAGAAATTTTGTGCCGTTATCAAACACATATCTCTATACAGAAACTCATGCAGGGAATATAAATAGAAAAACTTATTTTGGGAACAGAATAGTTATCATTCGCCCCCTTAAATGCTAGATAATTTGACGTCTCCACGGGATTTGTCGCAAACGGCAACCTCGCAAAAGAGCCTCCAGACCGAAATGAAAAATGCTTGCGAAAATATCCCCGCCCATCCGTCCAAAGCAACCCTCCAGATCGAAATGAAAAGCATGCCAAGCAAGATTGAGTAGCAACTTAAACTTTGGATGGAAAGGTAATAGGAAAAAGGAATTTGAACGTAAATTGCAGCTTGAAGCAACATCACGTCATTTAAATATTAATACTAAGTAGCTGTCGATCAGTGTCAAACCACAGCCCCACGCCATCCCCCCCCCCCCCTCCACACCACCCAAAAAAAGGAAAGTTTAGTAACCCGCCTTTGTTGACCCGCAACCGTATCGCTATCCCGGTCGATGATTTACACGACAAGAATGTGGTGCAAAATGGTGCAAAAATCACATCTCTCTCTCTCTCTCTCTCTCTCTCTCTCATTTGTTACTTTTTTGCCCAACCATGAATCGAGTCGAATTCTCATTTGTTACTTTTTGGCTTGTCATTTTGTGAAGCGGCGGACGAGTGAACAAACAAGCGTCGGGCGTGGACGACAACGTCGACCGTTTAGAGAACCTTCGACGTCGAACCGAGCTCACGCGCCACCTTACGTTCACTGTTCAGAAAGTCTGCAAACAAATGTCTCCACCAAACCTCGAGAAAACGAACACAAAATTAAGAGATCATCCCGGACGCTATTATTGCATATGGAGGGAAAAAAGGGAAAGGTTTCGGTCGAATTCACAGAACGCAATTGGCCGTGTTGTGTCACGAGGTATCCCAGATCCTAGTCCGACCCACTTTGCTCCTTTCGTTTTTGTTTAATCCGTTTAAGTATAGACGGACAAGAGGGAGGCCATGCAATATGTCCATTTTCTTCCTCTAAGGCTCCAAGATTCAAAATGCCCCCCCTCCATCTTTTTTTTATTATTATTATCGGCTATGTAAGCACTCCGTCCTTCACCGCCCTACGGTAACTCCGTTCCTTCTCTCTATTGTCTCTCTCTGTCTCTCATCATCACCATCCACCATCAAACCAGACCCAACGCACCCTTTCGTTCCAACCCACTCGGTATCAATCCAGACATGTGCTCCTCCCTTCTTCACTTCCTCTCCTAATTCTTAATCTAGAAAAACCCACCCATCTCCTTCTCCGCCAAAGCGCACAGACCACGGAAGGACCCGCGAAGGGATAAAATGGTGGCTGAGATTATCGACAGGTTATTCTCATTACGGACGCCACTATCAGGGGCCGTGGTCAGACCGGAGGAGCTTAATCCAGGGGATCATATTTACACTTATCGGCGGTTTGGCCTGTACTCGCATCACGGTTAGCCATTCGTCCTCTTTTTCCGTTTCCATTATCGTTGTCGTTTTCTCGCAGCATGGTTACCTGCTGGACTGAATCATTATTTGTTATCTTTCATTTTGCCAAAGGACAGTAGCTCTATGTGCTTGACATGATAGTTCAACTCAGCGATTATCAAATCTTGCCCTCCAAATCAAAATTATTTTATCTTCGTTTCTTTCTCTTGTTTTTCTTCTTGTTTTTTCTCCCTTTCGTCTACTTCTTCCAGTTTTGCCATGACAGAGCACCATCAACCCAGCCATGAGATCACCTTAACCCCGTTTGGTGGCCTTCGGGATGCTGCCGCTGACGGGGATGTTGTGGAGGGCACTGCCGGTGGTCCGTGGCCATGGCGGCTCTTGCAAAAGTATGCAACTGAAAGAGGTCGTAGTTGTTGTAGTAGCAGAACTTGGTGCTGGTGGAATCGCAGCGAGGGCATTTCAGCTGCTCTTGCTCTGGAAGCTGAGGCCTCGTCGTTTTTCTCTTCTTTTTCTTGTTCTTTTCTCTTTCGTCTCGTTCTTTTAGTTCTGCCATGACAGAGCACCATCAACCCAGCCATGAGATCAACTTAAACCCGCTTGGTGGACTGATGCTGCCACGGACGGGGATGTTGCGGAGGTCACTGCCGGCAGTCTTGTGGCCACGGCAGCTCTTGCAAAAGTGGTTTGACCAAAAGAGGTTGTAGTTGTTGTAGTAGTAGAACTTGGTGCTGGTGGAATCGCAGCGAGTGCACTTTAGCTTTTCTTGCTCTGGGAATTGAGGCCTTGTCGCTTTTTTCTTCTTTTTCTTGTTTTTTTTCTCTCTTTCGTCCCCTTCTTTCAATTCTGCCATGACAGAGCACCATCAACCCAGCCATGAGATCATCTTAACCCCGTTTGGTGGCCTTCGGGATGCCGCCGCCGACGGGGATGTTGTGGAGGGCACTGCCGGCGGTCCTGTGGCCACGGCAGCTCTTGCAAAAGTGCGTGACTAAAAGAGGTCCTAGTTGTTGTATTAGCAGAACTTGGTGCTGGTGGAATCGCGGCGAGGGCATTTTAGCTGCTCTTGCTCTAGGAGCTGAGGCCTCGCCGTTTTTCTTTTCTACGGGGATGTTGCGGAGGTCACTGCCGGCAGTCCCGTGGCCACAGCAGCTCTTGCAAAAGTGGTGCGACTAAAAGAGGTTGAAGTTGTTGTAGTAGCAGAACTTGGTGCTAGTGGAATCGCAGGCATTTAAGCTGATGCCGTTCCCCGGTGGGGCTCACCCACACTAATTTGTTTTACCTTCTTCGTTCTTCCATTTCCACAACCGCCCATCCGGCCTCCCCGTCCTCGGCCTCGTCCTCACCTTCACCGTCTCCCTGACTCACCGGATCCTCGAAGACTTCGAACGCCAAGAAGCTGATGACGTTCTCGGTGGGGCTCACCCCCACACTAATTTATATAGCCTCTGTTGTTGGACCAGCTCATTCCTTCTTCATTTGTCCATGTCCCCCCTCTCTCTCTCTCGACGCTAGTAAATAAAAAAATGGTGAGATGAGAAGCTGGTTTTTCCCCCGGACAATTCGAGCTATTGGTATCAAATGATAGAAAATTATCCGATTTACATGGTTTCTCCTATATTTTTTTCCTTCTTCTTCGACATCTTTCCTCCTTCAGTCGTCTCTCTCTGAATATTCTTCTTCACATTTCCTGAAAGGTCGAAATTAGTCGGTATAAAAACGGGCCTCAGTTAAATCACGTAAAACATTGAAACTTTGTGATTTGTCGTCATCGAAGTATATTCTCCATCCATCTTTGATTCTCCGACACAATCCTCTCTTGCTCATCGACCCACATCTATTCACTTCTCATTCCCTATTAATAAGTTGATTATGTGGTAACTATTTGTTTTGGGTGATTTGGACAACCGATTCTTTTTCTTTATTTCACATGCTCACTATCGACTCTAATAGGAATCTACGTTGGAGGGGGCCACGTCATTCACTTCACAAGAACAGGAGTCGACAAGACGTGTCTCGATTGCTTCCGACGAGAAGGCAAGAAACTCCATTCCCTCCATTCATATGCGTACGGGCGGCCGCTGCTAGAGTATTGGTTGACTAGATCAGGGACCCGCGCAACCTTGCTCGATACCAAATCGCCCGAGGAAGTCGTAAACAAGGCTTGGGAGCTTCACGAGGGAGATAGTTTCGGTGAATACAATCTCTTCAATAACAACTGCGAGCACTTTGCCACTTTTTGCAAGACCGGCAATCGGGCAAGCGCACAGACAGCATTAATAAATGCTTTTGAGCTGAAGGCCATGGGAGTCAAGGACTGGGCAATCAAGATTCTGCACGGAATTAAAGCTCAAGTGAGCCAAGAACCCGTCCAACTTGCCTTCCCCCATCTGTCTCCTTGCTAGCAATCATTATCGTCTTTTTGAGAGAGTTATTGTTTGTCAAGGAGCAGTAAAAGGAAAGGGAGTTTAGTCTTCTATGTCCAATTTAATAAACGGTGATATCACACTTTGTTACCCACGTATAATGAGACAGCCAACTGTCTCTCTTTCTCTTGACAATTTTGTCATTTGTTCCCTTTCCATTTATGAATTTATTCTTGCAGCATATTAATGCTTTAGGCCGTGGCAGCGTGAAATGACGATGAGACCCTTTTACCGCATTTTCAATGAGGTTCGATTTGGGTCTTTCGTGGGTAAGTGATGGTGATGGGACGCGTGAGCCCCACACGACGAAAGAAGATATATCTATGATTGCCGCAGCTTTTTGAGACTTTCCTGTCACTTGTGACCGTCAGAGAAATGTCCGGCCCGCACGTACGGGGGTATCTTAATTGTTAACTATACGAGGAACATTCCACCAAATCAGATCTTGACCGCCGATATTTAGTGATGTCCGCTCCCGTCAGGATGTCTTTCGCTGTTGTAATTTTTTATGTCGAGGTCTGAGAATTTGCAATCTCTAAATACGTAGAAATCGTTCTAAGATAATTAACATATTTTATCTGGCCTGCAAACCCAGCTTGCCTTACTGCGTGGTTATAAGGCGTCACCCGCACGAACTGTTGGCGGGTTTGGGCAGCGACTCGGGCTCGGAGAGCAAACTTGATTGTTGGGTAGGCTAGAGCCGCTCGACGAAATTCTTAACCGGGGAGAACTGAGCTGCTTTCGGGCAAATCATGATGGCACGGGCTTACTCTCTCTCTCTCTCTATCACACGCACAATCAACATGGGCACATTTTGACCTCAAGGCATGGACGGGTCAGTCCAACTTGTGCTAACAAGCATATCCATTGGCCAAACTAGTTCATAGAGTACAGAAGATGAATCTGCAATGAGCGGAGGTGATGAATAAAGAATTACTGACCGTGTCCGAGAAAGACAGCCAAGTTGGGATCAATCGTCTAAGAGACAGTGTTTCCTATCAGCTGCAACTACTTCTTTCCAGGGTTTCCGCTACTTCATTCATCAATGGCCGGTGCTTGGGCGGAGTGGAGACATTTGAATGCAAGTGCGGCTACGTAAGGAGCATCCTTCGGAGGATATTGCCCTTCCAGTCGAGAGCCCACAATTCTAGTCAATTTCCTTTTAGAAAGATTAGGTTAGACCCCCTCCACTAAAATCTGCTAATCAGTCAAACAATTTCCATCATACGATCGCATTCCAGTCAAAAGCTCAACCAGTACCATCTCGAAGCTATAGACATCGCCCTTCACATATAAATGACCTGTTCAACCAGAATGATGTAATAATCTAGCATGAATTTGCTAAACATGGCTTCAGCCATGGTCAAACTAAGTCCAAAGTGCAATGTTCTCTGCTATGATAACCCCAAGCAATGCAGAAAGCCCATCATATTACCTGTGGCTATGTACTCGGGTGCTGGTGCAGCCATAAGTTCCAATAACCTGTGTCGTCACATGTCTTCTGTCTTTGTCTGGACCTTTTTTTGCCAAACCAAAATCTGATATTTTGGCATTATAGGACTGTCGAAACACATGCCAAGCAAAAGGTCAAAGTGAATAAGGTTTCTTTTCTACTGCCAGCGTGATCTATACACCAGTAAACTTGGACAAGGCAGATTTCATAAGCTTAGCTCGGGCTAATGACTGGTATTATAAACTACCTATGAAAAGAGTAGCTTGGGAATATGCAATTTTAGACGAGCATAACAACAAAGTCCCCCAACCAAAAAATAAGGAAAACATACTCAGGTGGCGAATCAGGTTTTGAAGATGTTTTGCAATGATAACTCCCGTGTTATATGTGAAAACCTGGCCAGAATGAAAGCCTGAATGCATAAGGTTTCAAATTCTTGCTGTTGCCAGAATGCAGGAGGGAATTGCAAAAAGAGAGATGTTGCAAACTTATGTGAGTTATTTCAGCACAGGAGAAGATTTTGGAACCAAATTTTAAAGGTAACAGCAATGTGGCATTGCTTAATTTAATCTAAGTAACGAACATGAAACTTACTGAGTCCAGCAATATGTTTGAGGGCTTGAAATCTCTGCAGATTATTTGCCTGTCTAACTAGTGCAAGAACATGAGGCCTTTGGCTGCTCCTATTGCAATTTGAATCCGTGTGACCCATGGAAGTGGTTTAATGGCCGACGCCCTTTGCAGCAGGAAAGAAACATGATTTGTGTAGTACATTGAAGCAAGAAAAGATCATATCTACCATAAATTTGAGGCAAGCATATATATATCACCCAAGAAAGAAGCTTACTTCCAAAGAGATGGTTCTTTAGGGTACCTTTGGCTTGAACTCATGGACAAGAAGTGGTTCTTTATCCTCTAAACAGTATCCCATTAGCCTGACAATGCTTGGATGAGATAAGCTGCCCAGGAAGTTCACCACTGACTGCAAAAAGTTATCACTCTCTAATCAAAATAGGGTAAAACCTCATAATTTCACATTTTCTAAGTAGACGAAGCAAACAGGCATCTTCTGCAGAAAAAAAGAGGAGACAGCGACTAATTTGTGTGATAAGAAATTAAAGAAACCCAGAATGGCACCCTCAGAGCCGTCTACCATGGACTCACCCTACAAATTTTAGATGGTAACAAATAATCTGAAATAAAAACTAGGATGAAATATTCAATGATGCATCATCAACCATGTTCAATAGTAAATCCTGACATGTGAACCACATAGTTGAATTTCATATGCCTTACTGTAAGTACACAGCCTCATATTCATGTAAACCAAGAAGTAAGCCAATCTTAAGTGCTCAATCTATTTATAAAGCAAGTAAACATCCCTCGCATGATTTTGACATCGGCAAAGCCAATTGAGGATAAGATTGATGACTGTATGGGTGACCATGTAGAGTCTAAAACACAGAATCATACAAGCTCTGATATGCAACATGAGAATAGAATGCACTCATCTTGTGTACTACAAAATAGATGTCCACCTTCCAAGAAAGACAATAGCATCTTGAGTGAAGATCAATTTTGAAAAATTCATATGCTAAATAGACTTATGTGGAGGCTAAGTCCTTCCCTCCTCATCTTTTCCCTTTTAAAAGACTTGCAAGCTATTAACATGTTGACCTCCATTTACCAGGTGATTCATGAAAAAGAAAATGGCATAATCTTATTCATTCTTCCAAGGATACTTGAAGAAGAATAGTTGTGTCCAGTGTCTCCTAAAGTAGCATAAGTTTGGACTCAAACAATTATGTCACCTCACTTTCAGGGCCGGCCAGCATATTTTTCCACAAATAAAATATCCTCACTAAGGATGGTTTAAGTTCCTAGAACAATGTCGAGAAATTCCAGAAGTGGCTATAATGTCGTAAAACTCATATTGGGATTTAATGATTCAGGCACATTGTAGTGACATCCTCTGAGTTTAGCTTAAAAGGCAAGGATATAAGTCACAATAGTTTCTGATGCAGGACCTAAATTCCTTCTGTAAAATGCAAGAAGACTCCCTACATTTCAAAATTTACAAGCTATTACAAGACTTTTACCATAATATTTATAAACAATGAAGATTCATAAGACATTTCTACTCCACCTCTCAAGAACCTTAGAGATAGCAGCTAAGCTGGCAAAGCTTCTCTCATCCTACTTGTTTCCTCCACTACCATGCTGTTTGGCTGCTGGAAAACAAACACGCATGTAATATGCACCACACAACTTAGACATAACAACCGTAGGACAGGATTGTGGAATCTCAAGATTTAGATCAAGAACACAGGTGTTCACTTGAGGTATCTATAGATCAAATGGTCGTATAATTTACAACAGCTTGCCTTCTCATCCACACACCCCAAGACGGCCACTCAAATGTGCTTTCCAAAACAGATATGCCTTAACCATTTGTGTCTCATCACTTCACATCCTGACAACCTGTTCAGCAAATTGGTGAAAACAACTCTTCTCGAAATTTTTTGACTACTTAAATCTCCAACGGTACATGCATACGGAATCTTAGAAGAGCCATGTATTTCACCCAGCACTTTGCCTGCTGCTTTGATTTTGAATAGAGATAAAATAAACACCGGAAAATTAATGACACCAGGCGTAGGATAGGCAAATTTTTACTCTTGTATTGTATGTCTGGAAAATACTTACACTAACCCCAGAAGTCCTTGAAAACAGAATCTCACAAGATTTTTCAATGTTTTTATGTGGACTTGAAACCATACAACGGAAAAGAAAGCTGACTTTTCTCCAAGCTCTTGCATAGAATTGCTTGTGGTCATAGGACAAGTCACGGATCCTACAATAAAGGACAAAAGGAGCAAGCACTGTCTTTTCTAAATAATTGCAATCCTAACAGAATAATCTGGTCCTCATCATTGATCAAACCCCCAGAAATATGTGTTCAGTAGGGCAACGACATATATTCTCGAAAGGAAGAAAGCAAATTGAGATAGTGAGCTTCATATGAAATTAGCCACACAAAACCAGAACAATCCAGCGACAAAAAATGCCACTCACATCTATCATCTCGTTCTCATTTTTCTACAACAAACTATGTATCTGGACACGATTCTTCCCCCACCATTATTATAGAGCTTCTTGCTAAAAACGCAATAGTGATCAACATTAAATACTGCAAAGCACATGCAACCCGAGCTTTCCTGAGAGGAACTAAGATTACCTTCCACTCTTTGAATCCTTGCGTGCTCTCTGGGTTCAATTTTTGGATGGCAATTGGAGTCATTCTTTTGCTCTGGGAAGACCCCTTCTCATTAAGGCAGCCTTTGAAGACTACCAAAACCACCCTTGCTGAGAAATGTATCAGATCTGAAGCTTCTTGTTGCAACTTTCAGCTACGCAAAACTAAACACTCTGACTTCTGAAGTGGAACAACATTACCATTTGGAATAGACTCATTCGACCTCCCTCCCAAGCTCCAGCTCAGGCCAACCTCAGAAGATGATGAACTGCTTAACAGTCACAGCTGGTCCTCCTGTGACTACACAAGTGAAGAGAAAAAGTTGAAGATTGGCCGTGAGCTGAAGACAGGAGCTAGAGATGAGCAGGAACTAATTGAATTATAGAGATGTCAGCAGGTGGGAAAAGAGTTAGTTAGCGAATTTAGAATCTGAAGTTGTTAGTGGACATGTGTATGAAGCATATTCCTTCATAATCCACTTTGTCTGTAAGCTGAGGCTTGCCTGAATTTCAGGATAATTCAGAAAGCGGGAGGGCAGTAACTAGTATGACATGCAGAATATCCATAAGATATATAGTTAGGATTCCAGCCCTTGCATTGAAACTCTGATACAGTGTTAAACATCACTTTAATCCGAACGCTCAAACTGTTGGGACTGAGTCCATCTTGTCTATCAAACACGTTCCATAAGTACGCTATGACCACTATGTTACATTCTCGTGACGAATGCCTTCTTCTTCTCCTCGTTCATATCTGCTCTCTAAATCATTTTATTCTCATTTCTAGTCTCAATTACGTTCTAATTTTCTTTTGCCTCGGTATTCCAGCTAAAGCATCAAAACTTAATCTATTGATCCAATGAAATGCCCAAACCAAATGCGAAGGGTAACAAAGTCCAACCAGAGGAGGAACTAAAACCAAAATTCTGTGACAAAATTTCCTACTTGCTAACTCATATGCAACAAAAACAACCAAATATGATAACTTTAACCCATGGAATCACAGTTTGAAATTCAGAATTATCATAAGGGTACAACAAACACCTGCATTCTCAGGGCAAGACCGGCTGGAGATTACATCCCAAAAACGCACAACTCATGGTGAAAAAGACGCAGAAAACAAAACAAGAAAGCAAGAAAGAATTGCAGAAGAAACAAGGAAACTACCAAAACCAAACAAGCGAGACAACTCAAGCCAACGAACTCGAAATCCTATCAATTAAGCGAGAAACGGATATAAAAAGCCGAGTAAACAACTTTCTCAGCTAAGACTCGACTAATTTACACTTATTCATCAACATAAAGAATCCTACGCATCAACGAAAACCTTACCCACAGCAGAACAGTAATTGTTATCCCCTGTACCGGGCAGCGGCGAGCTTATTGTCAAAATAAAGTTCTTTTCGAAGTGCTGAAACATCTTAAATTTGGCCGACCCAAACCAGGCATGCGAAAATCAGCGCCAAACTTAGTAATCAGTAATTGGTTCCGGCAGCGCACGCAAAAACTTCAAAAATTCACTCCGACCAAACCGTAACTCCACAAATGCCCATTACTACATGATTTTGCAGCTAAACAACTCGTGGATCGAACCGGCAACCTCAGAATTCGAATGGATCCGAATTCACCACTTTAGCTACGAGAATTTCCTTCCATCGAACCGGATAAAGAGCTTGAATCCTTACCGGGCGCTACGAAACGAAGTTAAATCCGACCCGTGGAGACACCCAAGGCACGCAAGGAGCCCTCCTTTTTTTCTGTGTTGGTTTATCCGAACTCTATTCTCTCTCTCTCTCTCTTGGCGCCGTTGCTTTGCTTCCTTTTTCTGCTCTTCACGTTTCCCCGCAGGGAGTGGGAAGAGCCCGTTTTAAATGGGCTGGGCTGAGATGGCTGATTTGGGCCTCTGGGCTTTGGGCTTCCTTTTTTTTCTAAAGCCCAATCCATACAGTTCCCATCGGCAGATATATCTCCTCTCGTCCTCGAAATTCGACTGTCTTAACTTCAGTATAAAAATTTGGCGTCGGGAAATTCTATGGTTATTGAGAGAAAAAAAAAATTAACATCGGCTGGTTTTAAAAGGGTAGTGAGTAATAAATGTTAGAAAAATGACTATGAAATTGTTGATTTTGCAATTGATTAAGGAAAATCACGGTATATGAATTTGAAGTGCATTTTATAATCATGGAGTTGAGTTCCCAACGATAGGAAAAGAAATATACTTCATGTACCGGTTTGAGACTTCTTCATTTCTGATTTCTAATTTTTGTAGCCCGCTCATTAGAGTTATTTCACATACTGAATAGTGAACACCTCTCGTATTTATTAAAGTTGCATAAGTATTAGCACTGAAGTTGATTTCGAGTGATGCGGAATTCCTAAAAATATTTCAGATTGCAGAGTAATTTCTAAATTTTAACCCCCCGAAAGAAATCAGAAGTAAAGCTTGAGGTTTGCCCAAACACATTAGCTAATAACTAAAGCTATCATCATTTTTTACGAAATCATATTCTCTTACATCACAATAATCAAAACGAATATGTTTTCACTGAGAATTAACCGTCTTCTTCTTTTTTGTATCGTGTTCGTGGTATCACACTAGCACGAAGTAATTATTGACAGTGCGTGCATTTGCCGAAGAAATGCCATGGCGGATTTGTATCGAGAAAACAAATACGTTTTCCCTGAGAATTAACCCGATGCCTCATTTGGACGGTTCGAAAACATTCAAAGCACTCAACGTGAGGACCTTGGACTCATTATGATGATCGCCGGACCTTCCCCAATTAGAGTTGATTGAGATTGACGTATCTATTGGATCCGACAAGAGTTTTAATGCGGAATGCTCGGGTGCACCGCTCATGTAGAGAAATCTAATTACTCATGATTATGGACTTTATCCGTTGCTTAGTGGCTAGTGAGTCTCGCCGGAGCTCACCGGCCACACTTAAAAGAAATAAAATAAAAGAAGGAAAAGAGTAAAAAAGAGAAACTAAATAAAAAATTGAAAAAAATTGTCAATGTCAGTATCAATTATATCACGTAGGATGCTCGATGTCCACATCAGCGATTTTCAACCAAAATTAGCTGGACGGACTAAATTGACAAAATGTCAAAAGGTTTAGGACTAAATTGCCTAACTTGAAATGTTTAAGACTGAATTTGCATAAATTTCAATAGGTTTGTGACCTTTTTTGGGGGAGCTTCTGCTGATGTTCAAAGCCTAAGCATAAAAAATAAAATGGTTAATATCATGAAAAACCCCAAACTACTACACCTGTGACAAATTTACTCAAAACTAATTGTTTTTTTGGTAAGGACCCCAAACTAATTTTTTGACCACAAAATATCCAAAACTGGTACACCTGTGACGATTTTACCCTGAACTAATTTTTTTATCACGAAAAACCCAAAATTTGATACACTTGTGATAATTTACTCCGAACTAATTTTTTTACCACAAAAAACACTGAACCGGTACACCTGTGACAAATTTACCCTCTATTGATTTTCGTTAAATTTTACTGTCAAATTGCTGAGTTTGATGACACGTGTTAGTTGATGGGTGTACCGGTTTGGGATTTGACCCCTTTATTTGTCACAATTTTAGGAATTTGTGATTTTTTGTGATATTAATTCAATTAACGGAGACAGGTTTGGGGTTTTTTGTGGTAAAAAAATTAGTTCGGAGTAAAATTGTCATAAATGTACCAGTTTTGAATTTTTTGAGGTCAAAAAATTAGTTCATGATAAAATTGTCACAAGTATACCAGTTTGGCATTTTTTATGATAAAAAAATTAATTTTTGATAAATTTATCACAAATGTACCAGTTTGGCTTTTTTTGTGATCAAAAAATTAGTTCGGGGTAAAATTGTCACAAGTGTACCAATTTAGGGTTTTTTTTTATGGTATTAACCTAAAATAAAAACAAAAGAACTTGTACTTTTGAAGAGCTACGAACTTTCTTTTGTAAACTTTAGATTCCTGACAGAATTGAGGATTAGCCATAGAAAAACTGTTCCCCTCTTAAAGAAAGTATAGCATCTCAATTCACAAGCTGATGCATGTGCTCGTACACTTATCAATTACCATGAATATTCCAAAGAACTTACAAGAAAAACACCACACCTAGTAACTGTTGGGTAGAATTGAGATGAAGCATCCACAGCCCAAGATTAATCCTAGGAAAAATGGGAAAATGCGGAGCAACAGACTTTGATCACAAGATATAAAGTATCGACAATATAATAAGTGAATTCAGGCATCCCATGCCATTTTTTTAGCACTAGCAGCTTTAATTGATTCCAGTTTTTCTACGACTTCAGTAATGGAAGGCCACTCGCGAGGAGTCTCTCGGAGCCATTTTAAAGTTAGCAACGCTACTTGGAACGTTGAATCTATAGGATAATTGTCCTTCAATCGAGAGTCCATTATAGTCTTCAGTGTTTTCTTTACTGCATAACAGTGGTCTGGCCCACTCCGCCGAATGACATTTCAATGCCGGATGCTTCGAATCAATTGCGCCTAGGCCTGTTAGTATCTCAAGCAACACAATGCCGAAACTATAAACATTACTCATTACATAGAGACGCCCTGTAATGTAGAGGAAATCGTGAGGAGACATCGCAACAATGTCCACACTAGACCAGAAAATTACTCAATGCATTCAATGTATGTATGCTGGATGCTACTGAACCATTGACTTATATTGGTGCTATACTAAATTAAATATGTGTGGACTTTATTAATGAAATGGTTTGGACATGTATGGATGCATCAAAATAGATTCTTCACTAGTTGGAAACATTGGTATGGAATAGCAATGACCAGACCAATGTTTCCAACAGGTTGTGCTGGCCTAGGGATGACACTATTGGGCCCGTGCCGAGCTGGGCTCTATGAATTAGTGGTCTGGCCCACTCCGCCGAATGACATTTCAATGCCGGATGCTTCGAATCAATTGCGCCTAGGCCTGTTAGTATCTCAAGCAACACAATGCTGAAACTATAAACATTACTCATTACATAGAGACGCCCTGTAATGTAGAGGAAATCGTGAGGAGACATCGCAACAATGTCCACACTAGACCGGAAAATTACTCAATGCATTCAATGTATGTATGCTGGATGCTACTGAACCATTGACTTATATTGGTGCTATACTAAATTAAATATGTGTGGACTTTATTAATGAAATGGTTTGGGCATGTATGGATGCATCAAAATAGATTCTTCACTAGTTGGAAACATTGGTATGGAATAGCAATGACCAGACCAATGTTTCCAACAGGTTGTGCTTGCCTAGGGATGACACTATTGGGCCCGTGCCGAGCTGGGCTCTATGAATTAGTGGTCCCATCCTCTCATTTTCACCTTCATTTCTCTCTCACAAATTCTAAAGAATTTCGACTTTCTAACGATTTTCATTTTGGATATACGATTCGCTCGCCGGTCGGGACGAAATAATTTATTCGACCTCTGGGGATCATGATGTCCCAAGAGTCATCACCATATGTTGACTGTCTGGCATTGATCCCTCGTCCAAATGTTGCAAAAAGCAGTAGAGTCTCTTAAAGCGAACAGTCAACCATCACACTTTTTCTACGGATTAGAGGCCCAAAAAGCAAGGAGAATATCCGATCCCGAACTCTCACTGCTCAACATAGATATCTGCTTTTATCTATGACCATGAGAAGGCAACGACCGGGCCATGATGAGTCGATGACCACATGACTGACCCGATCAGGCCATGACCGGGGAGATATTTGAACCATCCACCCCATTACATCCAACATGGCCAGGGTCCTTTGGAAAACATAGAGGTTGGTGGCACGTGCCCAAGGGTGTTCAAGACTGGCATGCAGTCCAAAAAAGACTTAGTTTAAGAAAGGGAAAATAACACAAATAGTCCATGGACTTTGACCTAATGTGTAATGTGATCAATCAATTTTTAATTTGTTCAATGTGTCCCTTGAACCTTAGCCGAATGTGCAATGTGATCCCTGAACTTTCAGTCTGTTCAATATGGTCTTTAAACTTTTGATACGTGTTCAATTTAGTCCTTTAACTATATGAAAATGTTCAACGTCATCCATGAACTTGAATTAATGGAAGAACAATATTTAATATTTTCATATAATTCATGAACTAAGTTGAACATGTACCAAAAGTTTAGGGACCACATTACACATTGGGTCAAAGTCTGATGACCATATTAAAGTTTCAAGGACCATATTACACATTAGACTAAAGTTCAGGTTATTATCCCTTTAAGAAATCCTATAAGTTGGCTTAGTGAAATCAATCAGGCCCTTGACAAAAAAAAATTAATCAAGGTTGTAGGCTCTATTTGTTTTATGGAAATGATGTGGAAAATATTTTTCTAAAAACGATTGTTTCTATCCCTTGAAATAATTAGTTAATGAAGAGATATATGTTATCAGACCCGAAACACATATGACCCGCATTGAAAATCTAGGCCAGTTTGGTCTGGGTCAGGTCGAGTTTCAATTTTTTTTCCTTGTTTTTTTGTGTTTTTGGTGCTATTACAAGCTTAGAAGCTACATCCACATATGCTCTCAGAAATTCCTCATGGAAGAAGCAAAGTTTAATTCCAACCACACCGGAAAATAAAGGAAGAAAAAGAGAATTTCCTAATTCCATTCAGCACACAAATTACACAAAAAGATACAAAAAACGCAGTGTCTCTCTCTTTCTTTGTTCTCTTTTTCTATTGACTAAGTAGCTTTCTCACTTCCTCACTCTCATTCTCCAATATATCAGCTCCATTAAGTCCACACCTGTGGTTCAAAAATAAGATCCAAGAGCAAAAATATGGAAAATGATTGTCACTAGATCTTATGCCCAGATGGTCTTCATACTAGTCTGCTATCTGTAACAGCCTCTGTGGCCTGAATGCACATTCAGCATCAATATACATCACCTTTCCCCCACCGCCTCCTTGATCTAACAGAAGCTGAGACACAAGGGCTTTTAGGAGTGTGCTCTTGACAAAGCCACATCAATATTCATAGCCTTTCTCAACTCATTTTTGGTAAAATAACATGTTTCGGTTTGGTTCGTGTAATGACCCGAATCTAACTGAAACTTGTTACAATACCCATTTTATAATCGTATATCCAAACATAGTGAGACCCAAACCGAAAATACCCTAAAAATTTCGGGTTGGTTCATGTTTCGGTTCGGGTAGTGTTCGGTCCCCTATCGACAACAATATAGGTCTAAATATTTTTCATGGACGATAAAACTATTTTGCTTTTCATCTATTTAACAAGCGATACAAACAATCATTTTTAGGAAAATATTTTCCGAATCATTCTTTTTTTTTTTTTTCAGAAAACAAACATACTCTTAAACATGGATTGTGCTCATACATAGAGAGAGAGAGAGAGAGAGAGAGAGAGAGAGAGAGAGAGAGAGAGAGAGAGAGAGAGAGAGAGAGAGAGAGAGAGAGAGAGAGAGAGAGAGAGAGAGAGAGAGAACTTTTGTAGGCTCAAAGAACTCATACTTGGGCCCGGACCAACCCTACCCGACCCAACGATTCAAAGGGCCAATAGGCCTCCAAGACAGCGTGAACATGTCAACTAGGATATCTTTGTTCTTTAGAAAAATGACACAAATGATCTTTGAACTTTGACCCAATATGCAATGTAGTCCCTAAACTTTATCTCAATATGCAATGTTGTCCCTCAACTTTTAATTTGTTCAATGTGATCTCTAGACTTTCAGTAAATGTTCAATTTAGTCTCTGCACTTTATGAAAATATTTAATATTGTCCCTGAATTTGAATTAATGAAATGACAACATTGAACTTTTTCATATAGTTTAGAGACTAAATTGAAGATGTACCAAAATTTTATGGATCATATTGAACAAATTAAAAGTTCAAAGACCATATTGTATTTTTTTTTTTATAACCCAGGGAATCCCCGCACGGCCAAAAGCCGGGGAGTAAACCCTGGGGGCGACATGTGCTAGCCACCACACACGTGCCACCAGTTAAGTCACCCTGCGGCGCCCGAGATTCGAACACTCAACCTTTTGCGAGAGAAAGAGTGCGTGCTCCAGCAGCGCCACCCGGGCGGGTGGTCAAAGACCATATTGTACATTGGGTCAAAGCTCAGGAACAATTTGTGTCATTAATCCTTGTTTTTTAGACTTCTCCTTGATACATAATGAGTCACAAATTAGTGTGTGAAAGTGCTCTTTCACGTGTTTCTATTCTTCTCTTGCTTAGAAATGGGCAGCAAGCACACATCGGAGGAAAAGCTGCAATGTATTCAAGTATTAAGAGAATTGTATAAGTGTGGTCGATCAAGTTTTTTTCCATATCGACAAAAAAAAGTATTTTTTCTGTATCGACAAAGGTGTTTTTTTATTTTGGAGAAATTAATCATCTTTCACTAGGAAATTCAAATAGAATTTTTGTTGAGATTGTCATCTTACGTGGGTGCCATCTTTTTAGAATTGAATATTCTCATATATTTCGACAAAGTGACATGTCACTTGTCCCAATAATATGAAATACACCTTATATTCCATGAGATATACCCTATTTCATTTTGCCCAAGACTTACCCAACATATGAGGTAGCGATCGTTGTGAATTAAGAACTATATTCATGAATCTAACATAATTATCGAAATTGCCATAGAGATCATAACAATCGCACAATACAAAATACAATCGAGTTTCTTTGGTTCCAGATACGGTCAATTGAAATTCACAAGTCTATCACATGGATACATCGGCTTCAATAAACTAGATTTGAAGTGTGGTATAGGACTTGATTAGAAAATCCATGCTAGTTCAATGACTTGTTAAATAGATCAAAAGTTCAAGGGCTGGATTGGAACAAAAAAATATGATAATTTAGGGACCAAAAGTAGACCAACAGTGAAAATTCACATTTTAAATTATAACTTGGATGTTGGTGGGACACTTTTGGAGTGGCCAAGAATCTTGACGCCAGATGTGAACGGGCTCAAGAGTGAAAACGAAAGCTTAAGATGGGAAAGACACTGTTCATGCATGTTCACGTGCCGCAGCTTGACTTTTTCGTGTGGGATAAAATAAAAAACTTAGTGTAGTTTTATAACTAATCTCTTATTGCACGCTTATGCATGAGAGATTGGCAGTATAGATACCAACCTTGCAAAAACCATACATGGGTCAAAAGCTGCCTGCAGGGCAAAAAGGTAAGCGTGCAGAGCAAGACCATGGAGAATTTGGAATTATATTGGATGGAAGGATGATTAGAGAAAATAATTTGAAGGCAAATTACAGCTTAAAGCGACATTGCACCATATTAATACTAGTAGCTCTTGATCAGTTACAAAAGAATGTGTATAAACCGCCCTTTGTTGACCCACATTGGCATGGTGATTGAACAATTGCAGCCGGTTTTGATTAGGTCTCAAATTGCATTCGTTTATGGGTGATTGGTGAGATAATTTTGAGAGCTATGACTTCGGAAAAAACGCATTCAAGGAACAACAAAACCGAACGACCTAGTTCTACCCACCACACCCCCCCCTCCCCCCCACCACAAAATCTCAAAAAGCAAACCATCACATGGATTCAATTTACTTCTTTCTCATTTTTCTTCCCCAAGGACAAGGACATAAATCCTCATAATTAGGGGCCCCAGCTCGCATGGCCGCTCTGGGTATGCTAATGGTCAAATGCTTACGCGTAGCTGCACCTCTGGGATTGAAGAAAGACAAAGGAAACATATTCATGAGATTTGACCAATGGTACACGCAATGGCATGTTAATTATTCACCAATTAAGATTCTTATCATTTGCGTTCGTCCTTGTTGTGGGACCACGGTAGAGGACACACTGTAGATTTGAAGGGCCCTTTTGTGCTTTTACGATGACTGCATAGAAGCACTTTTAAGTAAGCTTTTACCTATGCACACATGAGAGATCATGCCGTGAATTACCATGAGTGCAGACTTTTCGAACCTCTAGATGGACCCTGGTACAAATTGTACCAACTTATTAGTTTCTTTTTGGAAAAAAAACACTAAAAACCTCAAACTTTACCACATGTGACACATTTATCCAGAACTGTTTTTTTGGGACACCAAAAATTCCAAACTATGATATTTGTGACACGTTTACCCCAATGTATTTAGTCTATGGGCATTTTCGCATTTTTTTTCTTCTTTTTTTCCTTTCCGGAGAGGGTCGCCCTTGCCTAGGCCAGCGAGGTCGCCCTCACCTGGGCCGGTGAGGGCGGCCCTTGCCCGACTCAGGCGAGGTCGACCCTCACCGGCGTCGGGCAAGGGTCGACATCGCCTGAGTCGGGCGAGGGTCGCCCTCACTGGATCAGGCGAGGGGGCCCCTCGCTGACGTCGGGCGAGGGCAGCCCTCGACGGATCTGGCGAGCGCGACCCTCACCAACGTCTGGCGAGGGTCGCCCTCGCCTGGGCGAGCGAGGGCGACCCTCGCCTGCGGCCGCCCTCGCTCGCCTAGGCAAGGGTCGCCCTTGCCCGACGCCGGCGAGGGTCGCCCTCGCCCGACGCCGGCGAGGGTTGACCTCGCCCGATGCCGGCGAGGGTCGACCTTGCCTGAGTCGGGCGAGGGCCGCCCTCGCTTGCCCGGGCGAGGGCCGCCCTCGCTTGCCCAGGCGAGGGCGAGGGCCCCCCTCGCCGAAAAGGAAAAAAAATAGAAAAAGCAAAAAGACGAAAATGCCTATAAACTAAATACGTTGGGTTGACGCAGTGGTGTTTTCTAATGTAATTTTATTGGATCGCCAAGTTCTTTCGACACAATGTCATGCGTGGAGAGGAAAGGAAAGAGGAGGATGAGGTGCTTGTTAATTCTTCTTTCCCCGTTTCTCCAACTTGCAATACCAGATAATCTTGCAAGCTCTCTCACCTGCCCTCAGCCCCTCAGCTTGTTTTTTTTTGGTAAGGAAGCCATAAAAGCGGAGCGGTCCTACTCAAGCACATACCCCCTCTCAGCTTGTTTCCTCCTCCTTTCTTGAGAAAATGGTTTTGCACTTGCCATGCATTTCGGTTGGTCGATCGCACGTTTCCCAAGGCTGATGGGTTTTGAGTGTTTCGACTGTTCCTGTGTATGTTATTGTGGTGATTTATCAAAAGCTATCGATGCTCTCTGGTGGCGGAAGCAAAAAGAAAAAGCCCGGACACCATCAAACCACAAAAGTCAAAAGGGTCCCATCTTCAGATAAACGCGAGATTGTCTCTCTCGCCTCGTTCCTGAGCAAGAGAATCCAAGAAACCAAAAGAAACGAAGGAAAGAAAGAGTAAGCCCTGTTTGTCAACCGTTTCCGTACTGACAATTAAAAATCGTTGGGCAGCACTTCGATTTGCCGGGACCAAAGTAAAGTACTATTGCGTTTCCCATCTTTCCTTGCTAGAGAGCCTAGGGTTCTTGGAGAGAAGGTGTCGAAGTGGACGTACATGCTGATAGCGTCGAAGCTCCGGATCCCCGCAAATCGTAGAGGGGTCTTTCATTCGTCACCTTTTTTTATCCGTTCTTGTCGAGAGATTTCCGGACCTCGAGGTAAAAAATTATGACAAACCTCTTCAGAAGCCCTACTCTTTTTAATGCATGCGTACCCGCTAAAAATAACCCATCATATGGGGGGGAGGAAATGACCCGTAAAGAGTGAAACGAAAAAGCACACTAAATTAGGTCAAGGAGAAATTGGAATATATGTGAAAGAGAATTATATTGCACTCCCATATGATGAGTTGTTTGAGCAGGTGCGCATTAAAAAGAACAGAATTTCCGAGCAGGTTTGTCATAATTTTTAATATGAGGTCTGGAAATCTCTCAAATTGAACTAGATCGAGAGAAATTGCAATATATGTGAAAGAGAATGATTCGAAAGGAGTTATGCCTCCCAAAAAACAAAGAATACAAAATCCACGACCCCACCACCTCCCAACAAGAAAAATAGCACGGAACAACAGAAGAAAATCCACAAACAGTAGAGATGTCACGTTTTGGAAAAAACAACGTAGCATGGAACTAAGCCACCTCCCACCAAAAAATATAAAAAATGAAAAACATCGCCAAGTTCAAACCCAGTTGCTCCATCCCCACCCCCATTTTATATTGTACGTTCATAGTACGATAAAAAATCTTTCGCGTGGGCATCCGTCGATCCCCTCCCCAGTTCTCTCAACCTTGTGGCCTGCTGCTGCATTGGTCAAAGTCGCAATCGCTTGCATGCTTTCGTGTCAACGCAAGGCTTTGAATTCGTACTTCACAATTTAAAGCTCGCATAATAAACGTTTTATTTTTCTATTATTCTACTTTTTTGTTCGTGAAAACAAATTTAGAACAAAAATCTGTTTGGTAATGAAATTTTAGTTTTCTATTTCTGAAACAAAATTTTTAGTTTAGAAATAAGTTTGGAACAGAATTGACAAGTAAAATTTTTTTTATTTTTCTGTTTCTAGAACAAAAAAAGATATAAAAACTTTTCTCATCGATCTCCCATGCCTTTTACTGCACGCCGCCCGCTGTCTGCCCACCAGCCGTTGCTCGTCAATGAATGGTAAAGAGTATAAGAGAGAAAAATTTTATATCGTTATCAAACAAACATTTCTATTTAGAAATTCGTGCTGGGAATACAGAATAGAAAAATCTATTTTTGGAATAAAATAGTTATCATTTGTGCCCTTAGATGTTCAATAAGTTGACATCTTCACGTAATTGTCGCGTATGGTGACCTTTGCAAAAGAGTCTCATACCGAAATGAAAAATGCTAGTGAAAAAGTTCCCACCCATTGGTCCAAAGCGACGCTCCAGATCGAAATGAAAGCATGCTGAGTAAAATCGAGTAGCAACTTAAACTTTGGATGGAAGGATGATAAGGGAAAAGGAACTTGAACGTAAATTACAGCTCGAAGCAACATCACGTCATTTTAATATTAATACTAGTAGCTGTCGAATGGTGCCAAAGAATGCAGCCCGATGCATCAGAAAGCATCCAACCACATCTCTCTCTCTCTCTCTCTCTCTCTCTCTCTCTCTCTCTCTCTCTCTCTCTCTCTCTCTCTCTATCTCTATCTCATTTGTTACTTTTTTGCCCAACCTGTGGACATGAATCGAGTCGAATTCTTAGTGGATCATGCTTGCTAGAGTCAAACTTTTTTGCTTGTCATTTTGTGAAGTGGCGGACGAGTGAACAAATAAGCGTCGGACGTGGACAACGTCGACCGTTTAGAGAACCTTCGACGCCGAACCAAACTCACGCACCACCTTACGTTCATTGTTTAGTAAGTCCGCAAATAAATGCTCCTCCAATTTTCGAGAAACGAACACAATACTAAGATCATCCCGGATGCTATTGCATATGGAGGAAAAGGAAAGGTGTCGGTCGAATTCAGAAAGAGCAATTGGTCGTGTCTTGTCACGAGTTATCCCAAAGCCTAATCCGATCCACTTTTCTCATCTTTCTTTTGTTTAATCCGTAAGTATTGACGGACGAGGGGAAGGCTATGCAATGCAATGTCCACTTTCTTTTCTTTAAGACTCCAAGATTCAAAACGAGGCCCCCCCTCTGTTCTTTTTTAATTGTCGCCCATGTGAGCACTCCCTCCTTAACCATCCTACAGTAACTCCTTTCCCTCTCTTTTCTCAGTGTGCTCTCATGCTCCTCCTTCAATCTCTCTCTCTCTCTCTCTCTCTCTCTCTCTCTCTCTCTCTCCATCACCATCATCAAACCAGACCCAAGGTACCCTTTCATCCCAGCCCACTCAGTATCGATCCAGACTTTGTGTTCCTACCTTCTTCAAATCCTCTCCTAAGTCTCTCAATCAATAAAAACCCAACCGGCTCCTATTCCGTCAAAGCACCCAAGTACGAGAGACTACAGAAGGACCCGCAAAGGGATAAAATGGTGGCTGAGATTATCAACAAGTTATTCCCATTGCGGATACCACTATCGGGGACCGTGGTCAGACCGGAAGAGCTTAATCCTGGGGATCATATTTACACTTATCGGCGGTTTGGCCTGTACTCGCACCACGGTTAGCCATCCGTCCTCTTTTTCCTTTTCCATTATCCTTCTCGTTTTCTCGTAACATGGTTACCTGCTCGACTGAATCATTATTTGTTATCTTTCATTTTGCCAAAGGACAGTAGCTGTAGGCGCTTGACATGATAGTTCACTCAGCGATTATCAAATCTTGCCCTCCAAATCAAAATTCTTTTATTTTCGTTTTTTTCTTCTTTTTCTTGTTTTTCTCCCTTTCGTCTCCTTTCAGTTCTGCCATGACAGAGCACCATCAACCCAGCCATTAGATCAACTCGACCAGGTTTGGTGGCCTTCGGGGCGCTGCCGCCGACGCGGATGTCGCGGACGGTACTGCCAGCAGTACTGTGGCCATGGCAGCTCTTGCAAAATGTAGTAGCAGAACTTGGTGCTAGCGGAATCGCAGGCATTTCAGCTGTTCTTGCTCTGGGAACTGAGGCCTCGTCGTTCTCAGTGGGGCTCACCCATACTAATTTGTTTACCTTCTTCATTAATCCATTTCCGCATCCGCGCATCCGGCCTCCCTGTCCTAGGCCTCATCCTCACTTCACCAGCTCTCTGACTCACCGAGTCCTCGACGAGTTCTCAAGGACTTTGAACACCGAGAAGCTGATGCCACTCCCGGTGGGGCTCACCTAGACTAATTTGTTTACCTCCTCGTTCTTCCATTTCCACAACCGCCTATCCGGCCTCCCCATCCCCGGCCTCGTCCTTGCCTTCATGCTGTCTAACTCACCGGGTCCTCGCAAGCTCTTGATTACTTTGAACACCTAGAAGCCAATGCCGATTTTGGTGGGGCTCACCCACACCAATTTGTTTACCTTCTTCCTTCTTCCATTTCCACAGCCACCTATCCGGCCTCCCCGTCCTCGGCCTCATCCTTGCCTTCACCGGGTCCTCGACGAGCTCCCGAGTACTTGAGCACCAAGAAGCTGATGCCGTTCCGGTGGGGCTCACCTAGACTAATTTGTTTACCTTCTTCGTTCTTCCATTTCCACAACCGCCCACCCGGCCTCCCCTTCCTCAGCCTCGTCCTCACCTTCACCGGCTTTCTGACTCACCGGGTCCTCAACGAGCTCTCAAGGACTTTGAACACAAGAAGCTGATGCCGTTCTCGGTGGGGCTAACCCACACTAACTTGTTCGCCTTCTTCGTTCTTCTATATCCAAGGCCGCCCATCCGGCCTCCCCGTTCTCAGTTTCGCCTTCCCTTTCTCCAGCTCTCTGGCTCACCGGGTCCTCGGACGATCTCTCGGGTACTTCGAACGCCCGAGAAGCTGATGGCGTTCTCAGTTGGGCTCTCCCACACTAATTTGTTTACCTTCTTCATTTTTCCATTTCCACAGCTGCCCATCCTCGGCCTCGTCGTCGCCTTCACCGGCTCTCTGACTCACCGAGTCCCCGACGAGCTCTCGAGGACTTTGAACGCCAAGAAGCTGATGACGTTCTCGGTGGGGCTCACCCCTACACTAATTTATTTAGCCTCTGTTGTGAGACCCGCTCATTCCTTCGTCACTCTACTCTAGTAGTAAATAAAAGGGAAATGATGCAAATAGTCACTGAATTTTAGCTCAATATGTAATTTGATCTCTGAATTTTTAATTTGTTTGATTTAGTCCCTGAACTTTAGCCTAATATTCAATGTGGTCCCTGAACTTTTAATATTTTCAATGTGGTTCATGTTAAATTTAATTCATGAACTATATAAAAATGTTCAATGAAGTCATTTCATTAATTCAAGTTCAGGGACTACATTGAATATTTTCATATAGTTCAGGAACTAAATTGAACATGTACCAAAAGTCTAGGGATCACATTGAACAAATTAAAAGTTCATGGACCACATTGAACATTAGGCTAAAGTTTAGGGACTAAATCGAACAAATTAAAAGTTCAAGGACCGAATTGCATATTGGGTCAAAGTTCAGAGACTATTTGTGTCATTATCCCTAAATAAAAAAGAAAATGGTGAGATCAGAAGCTGGTTTTTCCCTCAAACAATTCCAAGTATTGGTATCAAATGATAGATAATTATCCGATTTACATGGTTTCTCCTATTTTTTTTTCCTTCTCACTCAACATCTTTCCTAGTTCAAAAGTCTGTCTCTCTCTCTCAATATTCTTCTTCACATTTCCTAAAGGCTCAAAATTAGTTAGTATAAAAACGTACCTCAGTTAAATCACGTATAAAATTGAAACTTTGCAATTTGTCATCATCGAAGTATATTCACTATTAGTCTTTGATTCTCCAACACAATCCTCTCGCTCGTCGACCCACATCTATTTGCTTCTCATTCCCTATTAATAAAGTCAACTATGTGGGAACTATTTGCTATGGGGTGATTTGGTCAACCGATTCCTTTTCTTTATTTCACATGCTCACTATCGATTTAAATAGGAATCTACGTCGGATGGGGTAGTGTCATTCACTTCACAAGAGCAGGCATCGACAAGACGTGTCTTGATTGCTTCCGACGAGAAGGCAAGAAACTCCATTCACTCCGTTCATACGCATATGGGCACCCACTGCTGGAGTATTGGCTGACTAGATCGGGGACCCGCACGGCCTTGCCTAACACCAAATTGCCCGAGGAAGTCGTAAACAAGGCCTGGGAGCTTCACGAGGGCAATGGTTTTGGCAACTACAATCTCTTCAATAACAACTGCGAGCACTTTGCCACTTTTTGTAGGATCGGCATCCGGGCCAGCGCACAGACAGCATTGATGTGCTTTTGAGCTGAAGGTCAAGCAAGTCAACGACTGGGCAATCAAGATTCTGCAGGGAACAAAGCGTCCAACTTGGCTTCCCCCATCTGTCTCTTTGCTGGCAATTATTATCGTCCTTTTGAGAGAGTTATTGTTTGTCAACGAGCAGCAAGAAGGAAATAGAGTTTAGTCTTTCATGTCCAATTCAATAATCAGTGAAATCACACTGTTTTACACCCGTTTATTGCAACAGCGATCTCTCTCTCTCTCTCTCTCTCTCTCTCTCTTACCGTTTTGCAGTATTGTCATTTGTTCTTTCAGTATATCAATGCTTTACGCCGTCATAGCAGGAAATGATGATGAGACCCATTTACATTATTTTTAATGAGGTTCGATTGGGGCTTTCTGGGTAAGTGACAGTGATGAGCCCCACACGACCAAAAAAGATACGTCTATGATTGGAACAGCTTTTTGAGACTTTCCTGTCACTTGTGACAGTTAGAGGAATGTCCGGCACACGTGCGGGGGATCTTGACTGTTAAAGACAGGAGGAACATTCCGAATTAGATCTTGACCGCCGATATTTAATGATTTCCGGTCCCCTCAGAATGTCTTCTGCTGTTATAAATTTTGTTTTTTATATCGAGGCTTGAGTATTTGGAATCTCTAAATACGTAAAGATCCTTTTCTAAAATAATTAACATTTTTATCCGGCCTTGCCTTACCATGTGGTTAAGGCGTCACCCGCAGGAACTGTCAGCAGGTTTGGGTGATGACTCCGGCACGGAGAGCAAACTTGATTGTTGGGCAGGTTAGAGCTGCTCGACATAATTCTTAAGCTTAGAGAACAGGCCCGCTTTAGGACAAATCATGATGGCATGGGAATCATGGGCACATTTTGAACTTAAGGCATGGATGGGTCAGTCCAACTTGTGCCAACAAGAATATTCATTGGCCAAGCAAGTTCATAGAGGTGATGAATAAAGTATTACTGACCGTGTCTGAGAGAGACGGCTGAGTTGGTATCAATCATCTAAGAAACAGTGTTTTCTATCAGCTGCAACAAATTCTTTTCACGGTTTCCACGACTTCATTCATCGGTGGCTGGTGCTTGGGCGAATACTGGAGACATTGGAATGCGAGTGCGGTCTCATAAAGAGCATCCTTCGGAGGATATTGCCCTTCCAGTCGAGAGCCCATGATTCTAGTCAATTTCCTTTTAGAAAGATGAGGTTAGACCCCCTCCACCAAATTTTGCTGATCAGTCGGACGATTTACATCATGCGCTCACATTCCCGTCGTAAGCTCAACCAGTACCATGTTGAAGCTATAGACATCGCTCTTCAGATATAAATGACCTGTTCAACCATAATGATGTGATAATCTACGATGAATTTGCTAAACATGGCTTCGGCCATGGTCAAACTAAGTCCAGAGTGCAATGTTCTCTACTATGATCACCCCAAGCAATTCAGAAAGCCCATCATATTACCTGCGGCTGTGTACTCGGGTGCTCTGCATCCATAAGTTCCAATTACCTGTGTCGTCATGTGCTATCTGTCTTCATCTGGACCCTTTCTTGCCAAACCAAAACTGATATTTTGGCGTTAATGGACCGTCGAAACACATGCCAAACAAAAGGTCAAAGCGGATAAGGTCTCCTTTCTACTGCTAGTGTGATCTATACACCTGTAAACTTGGACAATGCAGATTTAATAAGCTTAGCTTGGGCTAATGACTGGTATTATAAACTACCTATGAAAAGAGTAGCTTGGGAATATGCAATTTAGATGACCATAACAACAAAAGCCCACCAACCAAAAAGTAAGGAAAACATACACGGGTGGCGAACCAGCTTTTGAAGATTCTTTACAATGATAACTCCTGCGTGATATGTGAAAACCTAACCAGAATGAAAGCCTGAACGCATAAGGTTTCAAATTCTTGCTGCTTCCAGCATGCAGGAGGGAATTGCAAAAGAAGGGATGTTGCAAACTTATGTGAGTTATTTCAGCACAGGACAAGATTTTGGAACCAGATTTTAAAGGTAACAACAATGTGGTATTGCTTAATTTAATCTAAGTAACGAACGTGGAACTTACTGAGTCCAGCAATATGTTTGAGGGCTTGAAATTCTGCAGATTATTTGCCTGTGTAACTGGTGTAAGAACATGAGGCCTTTGGCTGCTCGAATTGCAATTTTAATCCGTGTGACCCATGGAAATGTTTTAATGGTCGAGCCCCCCTGTGGCAGGAAAGACACATGATTTGTGTAGTACATTGAAATAAGAAATGATTATATTTGCCATAAATTTAAGGCGAGCATGTATATATTGCCCAAGAAAGAACCTTACTTCCAAAGAGATGGTTCTTTAGGGTACCCTTTGGGCTGAACTCATGGACAAGAAGTTGTTCCTTATCCTCCAAACAGTATCCCATTAGCCTGACAGTGTTTGGATGAGATAAGCTGCCCAGGAAGTTCACCACCGACCGCAAAAAGTTATCACTCTCATATCAAAATAGGGCAAAACCTCATAATTTCACATTTTTCTAGTATACGAAGCAAACAGGCATCCCCTGCAGAAAAAGAGAGGAGACAGTGGCCAATTGTGCAATAAGAAATTAAAGAAACCCGCAATGGCACCCTCAGAGCCATCTACTGTAAATGCACCCTACAAATTTTAGATGACAGCAAATAATCCAAAATAAAAATTGGGATGAAATATTCAATGATGCATCATCACCCATGTTCAATAGTAAATCCTGACAAGTGAACCGCATGGTTGAATTTCATATGCCTCACTGTAAATACACAACCTCATATTCATGTAAACCAAGGAGTAAGCAAATCTCAAGTGCTAAACCTATTTATAAAGCAAATAAACATCCCTCGCATGATTTTGACATCGGCAAAGCCAATAGAGGATAAGATTGATGACTGTATGGGTGACCATGTAGAGTCTAAAACAGAGAATCATACAAGCTCAGACATGCAACATGAGAAAAGAATGCACTCATCTTGTGTAGTGCAAAGTAAATGTCCACCTTCCAAGAAAGACAATAGCATCTTGAGAGATGGTCAATTTTGAAAAATTCAAATGCTGAATAGATTTATATGGAGGCTAAGTCGTTCCCTCCTCATCTTTTCCCTTTTACTAGACTTGTATGCTAATAACATGTTGAACTCCATTTACCAGGTGATTCATGAAAAAGAAAATGGCATAATCTTATTCATTATTTCAAGGATACATGAAGAAGAATAGTTATGTCCAGTGTCTCCTAAAGTAGCATAAGTTTGGGCTCAAACAATTGTGAGACCTCACTTTTAGGGCCAGCCAGCATATTTTTCCACAAATAAAATGTCCTCGCCAAGGATGGTTTCAATTCCTAGAACTATGTCGAGAAATTCCAGAAGTGGCTCTAATGTCGTAAAACTCATATTGGGATTCAATATTTCAGGTACATTGTAGTGACATCCTCTGAGTTTAGCTTAAAAGGCAAGGATATAAGTTACAATAGTTTCTGATGCATGACCTAAATTCCTTCTGTGAAATGCAAGAAGACTCCCTACATTTCAAAATTTACAAGCTATTACAAGACTGTTACCATAATATTTATAAACAATGAAGATTCAGAAGACGTTTCTACTCAACCCCTCAAGAACCTTAGAGATGGAAGCTAAGCTGGCAAAGCTTCTCTCCTCGTACTTGTTTCCTCCACTTCTGTGCTGTTTGGCTGCTGGAAAACAAACATGCATGTAATATGCACTACACAACTTAAACATAACAACTGTAGGACAAGATTGTGGAATCTCAAGGTTTAGATCAAGAGCAAAGGTGCTCACTTGAGGTATCTATCAAATGATACTAGGATTTACAGCAGCTTGCCTTCTCATCTACACATCCCAAGACGGCCAATCAAATGGGCTTTCCAAAACAGATATGCCTTAACCATTTGTGCCTCATCACTTTACATCCTGACAACCTGTTCAGCAAATTGTTGAAAACAGTATCTTCTCGAAATTTTTTTATTATTTTAATTTCCAATGGTACATGCATACAGAAAATTATATGAGCCATGTATTTTAACCCAGCACCGTGCCTGCTGTTTTGATTTCGAATAGAGATAAAATAAACACCGGAAAATTAACGGCACCAGGCATAGGATAGGCAAATTTTTGCTCTTCTATTGCATGCCTGGAAAATACTTACACTAACCCCAGAAGTCCTTGAAAACAGAATCCCACACGATTTTCTAATGCTTTATGTGGACTTGAAACCATACAACGGAAAAGCAAGCTGACTTTTCTCCAATCTCCTGCATAGAATCGCTCGTGGTCATAGGACAAGTCATGGACTCTACAATAAAGGATAAGAGGAGCAAGCACTGTCTTTTCCTATATAATTGCAATTTTAACAGAATAATCTGGTCCACATTGTTGATCATACCCCAGAAATATGTGTTTAGCTGGGCAACAAAATATATTCTTGTAAGGAAGCAAGCAAATTGAGATAGTGAGCTTCATATGTGTTTGAGAGGATAAAGATGTTTTTCATTATGTTTTAATGAGGGATTACAATATATATATACTTAACATAACGTAAACCCCTCTAAACACAATATTACAACTCTACCCTTATTATCATAATTCTAACACTCCTCCTCAAGTTGGGACGTAGATATCAAGCAGTCCCAACTTGTTACATAAAAAATCCACTCTATTCCCTCGTAAAGATTTTGTAAAAATATCTGCCAGTTGATCCTCTGTCCTTGCATGTTGAAGAATGATTTCCCCCTTCTGGACCTTCTCCCGTATAAAGTGACAATCAACTTCAATATGTTTGGTTCGCTCATGGAAGACAGGATTGTTCGCAATATGGATGGCTGATTGATTATCACAATATAATGTTGATGGATCTGATGTTGACACACCAATTTCTGATAATAACATCCTCAACCATATCAATTCACCTGTCACATGTGTCATAGCTCTATATTCTGCTTCAGCACTCGACCGGGAAACCACATGCTGTTTCTTACTTTTCCAGGAAACCAAATTTCCTCCAAGAAATACGCAATACCCTGATGTAGATCTCCTATCAGTAGGACATCCAGCCCAGTCTGCGTCAGAGAACCCTGTAGTTTTCAGATGACCATAATTCTTGAAAAGTAATCCTTTACCTGGTGTTCCTTTCAAGTATTTAATAATTCGCAGTACAGCATTCCAGTGAGTAGTACGAGGGGAACTCATAAACTGACTCACTACACTCACAGCAAAGGATATATCAGGCCTTGTAACAGTAAGGTAATTCAACTTACCCATGAATCTTCGATATTTCGTTGGATCATGTAACAGTTCTCCATTTTCTGCATCAAGTTTCACATTAGGTTCCATAGGTGTATCAACTAGTTTTGCTCCAAGAAATCCGACCTCATTAAGAATATCAATCACATATTTTCGTTGTGATAAATTGATGCCTGCCTGTGAGTAGGCAACTTCAATTCCAAGAAAATATCGTAGACGTCCCAGATCTTTAGTATTAAATTCTGTATGCAAAAACTGCTTAAGTTGTTGAATACCAACCGAATCACTACCAGTGATAATAATATCATCCACATATACCACCAGAAGAACACAACCAGTTGAGGATACAGAACTAAACACTGAATGATCTACTTGACATTGTTTTAACCCAAACTTGATAACTGCATCAGTGAATTTACCAAACCAAGCACGGGGAGACTGTTTGAGTCCATATAAGGCCTTACGTAAACGACATACCAGATTCTCCCCCTGAGTAACAAACCCAGGTGGTTGCTCCATATAGACTTCTTCAGCCAAATCACCATGTAAGAAGGCATTTTTGACATCCAATTGATGAAGATGCCAACCAAAATGTGCGGCTAGGGAAATAAGAACACGAACAGATGAAATTTTGGCGACAAGTGAGAAAGTATCATCATAATCAATACCATATGTTTGAGTATATCCTTTGGCAACTAATCGAGCTTTCAATCGATCGAGAGAACCATCAGGATGAACCTTAACAGTGAAAACCCAACGACAACCAACAGGTTGTTTACCTGGAGGTAATGATGTGAGCTGCCAAGTATGATTCTCAAAAAGAGCCTTCATTTCATCTTCCATGGCTTGTCGCCATCTAGGATGAGCAAGAGCTTCAGCAACATTACTGGGCACAGAAATAGTGGACAAGGACGAGACAAAGAGAGAAAAGGTAGGAGACAAACGAGCATATGATAAGAAATTGGATATGGGATGATGAGTACGAAGATAAGAAGAAAGGTCAGAAAAGTGAGCATAGCGATCTACAGGATGACCAACACAAGAACGTGTACCTTTCCGAAGAGCAATGGGTGGATCAGGATCAGAGGATGGTGTCGCAACTAATGAAGGGACAGATGAATCATATGTTTGTGGGACCGGTACTACCGTGGGAGGAGCTGTAGCACGTCTATGATATGTGCGCTCGGCAAATTGAAATCCAGTTGATGGTGCTGGAGATACAGAGAGTGGAGGAAGTGCTGGGAGGACACACTCGCCACCCTCAGTAGTCACCGTAGGACCTGATTGAGTATCATAATAAGCTTGATCCTCAAAGAAAGTCACATCAGCTGACACAAACAAACGACGACGAATAGGACTATAGCATTTATAGCCCTTTTGAGTTCGAGAATACCCTACAAAGACACATTTCTCGGCACGATAATCTATTTTATCAAGACCCGGAGAAAGACGATGAACAAAGCAAATGCAACCGAAGACACGTAAAGGTAATGCAAAGGGAGGAAGGTTTGGATGTAAAACAGAGAAAGGTGTCTCCCCCTTAAGAACAGAGGTTGGAAGTCGATTAATCAAGTAACATGCTGTAAGAACAGCATGGCCCCAAAAAGGTTTAGGAAGATGCATATGAAACATAAGACAACGAGCAACATCAAGAAGATGACGATTTTTGCGTTCGGCTACACCATTTTGCTGTGGAGTGTACGAACACAATGTTTGATGAAGAATACCATGAGATTCAAGAAAAGGTCGAAAACCAGTAGAAGAGGCAAGATATTCTTTAGCATTATCTGATCGCAAAGTTTTAACAGATGTATTATACTGATTCAATACTTCAAAGTAAAATAGGTGAAAGCAATGAAAAATCTCAGTACGATCTTTTATTAAGAACAACCATGTCATTCGAGAAAAATCATCCACGAATGTAACAAAGTATCTAAAACCAGAAGTATCAGAAACACGACACGGACCCCAAACATTTGAGTGAACTAACTCAAATGGACTAGACACACGACTCTGAAAACGAGAAGGAAAAGAAGTCCTATGATGTTTACCAAACTGACAAGCTTCACATTGAAAAGTACTCACAGACTCAGACTTAGGAAATAAACGTTGAAGAATGTTCGGTGGTGGATGACCAGCACGACAATGCATTCGATACATATCAGAGAATGTGCGCTTCACAGCTGCAGCAGCCATTATTTTCTTGTCAAGATAGTACAAGCCATTTGATTCATGTCCCCCACCAATCATCTGTCCAGTCCTCAGATCCTGAAAAACACAATGAGACGAAGAAAAAGTGACGGAACAGTTCAGTTCCTTAGTCAATGAACTAACAGAAATCAAATTATAGGGAGATTTGAGGTGCAAGACAGAAGACAGCGAGAGCGAAGGACTTAAACGAGCAACTCCAATACCAGAAACATGAGATTGTGAACCATCAGCTAATGTAACAGAATTAGACACTTCAGAAGATGTGGACTGAAAGGAAGACAGTAGCTTATGGTTACCAAATATATGATGAGTAGCTCCAGAGTCTATAACCCATGAGTCAGATAGTGTAGACAGTAAACAAGATGAACTACCTTTGGTGTTCTGTGCCAGAATTGCAGTAGGAGCTGAAGAGCCTGTCACCTGCTGAGAACGAAGCCACGTATCATATTCAGTTCGTGACAAAGTCATCGTATCATCTGTACCATGTGCAAGAGGAGGTTCTGATGAAGTCAATGCTGGAGAATCAACATAGGCAGCAACACTAGGTCGACGCTCAGGATGAAGAGTATAGCAATAAGCCTCGGTATGTCCATTTTTCTGACAATGATTGCAATAGCGAGAGCCACGACCACCAAAGACACCATCACGACCACCACGACCACGAATCGGAACAAAACCTCGTCCATGACCCCTATAACCACGACCCCGGGTTCCACGTCCGCTAGTGCTATGAGAAACCATAGCACTTGTCTCCAGAGTTGTGGCGGACATCTTCTCAGTAGGTGTTGAACGAAGAGCTTGAGAGAAAACCTCATCCACTGAAGGAAGAGAGCTCTGAGAAGTAATTTGTTGACGTAGTGAAGAATATTCAGGTCCCAACGCCTTTAGAAACAGAATAACCCGAAGATCCTCTTGTCTCTTGACAAGAATGGCTGTATCATCTGAAGCGGGGAGATAAGTATCCAGCTGTCGACATAGTGTCGTGAAACGAGCATAATATTCAGTCAATGACTGATCTCCACGCTTAAGGTCAAATATTGCCTCCCATGTATCACAAACCCGAGTCATGTTATTTTGGCCAGAATATAGCAAAGCACATTTATCCCAAACCTCCTTAGCAGTATTACACTGAATAAAATGGGGACTAATTTTGGAATCCATACTATTCCATAACAATGTACGAATCAATGCATCACCAGCAATCCAATCAGCTACCTTACTTTGATCTGATGGGGCCGTCGACGTAAGATAATCGCGTTGTTTGGTAGCAGTAAGATAAACTTCAACAGCTTTAGACCATGATGCATAATTAGTACCATCAAGCTTTACGGAAGTCAATTGTAAATGTGGCAGACTAATAGAAGTTCCAGCAACAGCAGCCATCAATAACTGGAAGATATGATTGAACCCACAAATAATGTCGTAAGAAAACAAGTTGTAACCTGAACAACAGAGTCTCCAACAACACAGCCAGCCAAATATAATCACCACTTTGAGGGTTCAACCGGATCAAAACTAGTCACAATGACTTATGAAAAATTCATATATCCATCAAGTCAAAATCGAAGAATTACCACTTGAAACTACTGCATCCACTGTGCAGTGATCGTCCCTTGCACTGAGTAACATAAATTTTTTTTTTTTTTCGATTTTTTTTTCGAATTTTTTTTTTAAAAAAAAGGTTACTGTTCACCTTCGTCGTACGAACAAACGACGAACAGTGGCCGCTTCAACAGGGTTCGAAGAACAGAGCATTGTAGTGCTCATCTGAACCTTCAAAGGGGCCGGCGGAGATCGGCGCAAGAGAGCGAGACCGCCGGGTCTCTATGCAAGTAAGATCGCTGATCTGGGTTTTGCGATCTGGGAAGTCGTCTAAGAAGCGACAGGACTTGACGGAAGTCGTCGATCTGGGTTCGCCAGACTGAGTGCGAGCCACCAGATCTGGGTTCACCGGACTGAGTAGCCGGTCTGGGTTCGCCGGACTGAGTCACCGGTCTGGGTTCGCTAGACTGAGTGCGAGCCACCAGATCTGGGTTCACCGGACTGAGTAGCCGGTCTGGGTTCGCCGGAGAATTAGGGTTTCGCCGGAGAGTCTGTGTTCGCCGGAGAGTTAAGGTTCCGCCAATGGCGGTAAATTAGGGTTTCTCAACCGACTCTGATACCATGTTTGAGAGGATAAAGATGTTTTTCATTATGTTTTAATGAGGGATTACAATATATATATACTTAACATAACGTAAACCCCTCTAAACACAATATTACAACTCTACCCTTATTATCATAATTCTAACAATATGAAAGTAGCCACACAAAATAACAATCTAGTGACAAAAAAGACCACTAACATCTATCATCTCATTCTTATTTTTCTACAACAAACTGTGTATATGCAAATGATTCTTCTCCCACCATCATAACAGAGCTTCATGCTAAAAATGCAATAGTGTTTAACACTAAATACTGCAAAGCACATGCAACCCGAGCTTTCCTGAGAGGAACTAAGATTACCTTCCCCTCTTTGAATGCTTGCATGCTTTATGGATTCAATTTTTTTATGGCAATTGGAGTCATTCTTTTGCTTTGGGAAGACCCCTTCTCATCAAGGCAGCCTTTGAAGACTACCAAAACCACCCTTGCCAATAATTGTATCATATCTGAAGCTTCTTGTTGCAACTTTCAGCTGTGCAAAACTAAAGACTGTGACTTCTGAAGTGGAGCAACATTAACTATTTGGAATAGACTCATTTGACCTCCCTCCCAAGCTCCAGCTTAGGCCATCCTCAGAATACGATGCACTGCTTAACAGTCGCAGCTGGTCCAACTGTGACAACACAATCGAAGAGAAAAAGGTGAAGAATTTGCAGTGAGCTGAAGACAGGAGCTAGAAACGAGCAGTAACTAATTGAGTTATAGAAATGTCAGCGGGTGGGAAAAGAGTTAGTTAGCTTAGTTAGAATCTGAAGTTGTTAGTGGACATCTGTGTGAAGCATATTCCTTCATAATCCGCTTTGTCGGCAAGTTGGGGCTTGTGTGAATTTCAGGAATAATTCAGAAAGCAGGATGGCAACAACTAGTATGACATGCTGAAAATCTATAAGATGTATAGTTAGGATTCCAGCTCTTGCATTGAAGCTCCGACACAATGCTAAATAGCTCTTTATCCCGAACGATCAAGCTGTTGGGTTTGAGTCCATCTTGTATATCAAACATGTTCCATAAGTACGCCATGACCAATATGTTACATTCCCGTGACAAATGCCTTCTTCTCCGCGTTCATATCCGCTCTCTCAATCATACTATTCTCATTTCTTGTCTCAATTTCTTTCTAATTTTCTTTTGCCTCAGTATTCCAGCTAAAGCATCAAAACTTAATCTTGATCCAATGAAATGCCCAAACTAAATGCGGAGTGTAACAAAGTCCAACCACAGGGGGAACTAAAACCAAAATTCTGTGACAAAATTTCCTACTTGCTAACTCATATGCAACAAAAACAACCAAATATGATAACTTTGACCCATGGAATCACAATTTGAAGTTCAGAATTATCATAAGGGTACAACAAACACCTGCATTCTCAGGGCAAGACCAGCTGGAGATTACATCCTAAAAACGCACAACTCATGGTGAAAAAGACGCAAAAACCAAAACAAGGAAGCAAGAATGAATAGCAGAAGAAACAAGGAAATTACCAAAACCAAACAACGAAGACAACTCGAGCCAACGAACTCGAAATTCTATCAATTAAACGAGAAACGGACATAAAAAAACCGAGTAAATAATTTTCTCAACTAAGACTCAACTAAACTACATCTATTCGGCGACAAAACGACTCCTACGCGCTGATGAAAAGCTCGCCCATAACAGAGCATTCATCGATGTCCGCTGTACCAGGCAGCTCATGCGTCGGATTTCGTCGCGTCATATTTCTCTCCAGTGAATTCCGATCTAACCGAGCTTACTAAATCCTAAACTTGACCAACCCAAAAAAAACCGCGACGCAGGCGAATACAACAAGTTGTAAGTGTTTCCAGCAGCATGTGGAACTTCAAAAATTCACTCCGACAAAACCGTAACTCCAAATCGACAACCGTAAAATCGCACAGCTCCACAGCTTCCTAAACTTTCGTTACCGAATGATTTTTCAGCTAAACAACTCCCAGGTTGAACCCAACAACTCAGAATTCAAATGGATGCAAGTTTACCGCTTTAACTACGAAACTTTCCTTCGACTCATCAAGACGCTCAGAGCACGCGGGTAAGAAATCCTCCCCTTCTTCCCCTCAGTTCTTCCAGGCTCCCTTTGTTCTCCCCTACTTGGTGGGGTCGCTTTGCCTTCTCTTCTGCTGTTCTTCACCTCCGCCGGGAATACAGGAGCCTATTAGATGGGCTGAAAGGGTTGACTTGGGCCTCTGGGCCCTGGGCTTCCCTTTTCCTTCCAAGCACAACTCTTGACCATACTCACCCCGAAGATTCATCTTCCCCCCAATCCTCAACTTGAAATCTTTCGAGCTACGCAGGAGGAGGAGGAGGAGGAGGAGGAGAAGGAGGAGAGGATGATGGGCAAATTTGAAAGCAGGAAAAAGGGCCTTTTTCCCTTTGAAGTTGATCATGGTTCGTGAATTATCATCGTCCGGAATTGTGTTTTTGTCAAATCCTACAAGACATTTCGATTCGTGGGTGTCTCATTTCTTCTCTCTCTTCATTATCATTGTTGGTTAAGGGAAATCACGATGCATAATAATAACTACTCACCTCTACGGCCTTGGAATTTACAAAATGTAAAGGAGATGTTATAATCATCGAGCCAAGTTACTAAGAATAAGCAAACAAAATATACGATAAATGCAGGGTTGTCTACACTATTTCCATGGAAAGATACAGGATATTAGGAAAATCAGCCTTATGAAACTTTGAAGTAAGTTGCAATATTCGAAGGATGATTACCTAGCTTGTCATTTATAATAACTTAATTATTGAGTGTTGATATTTTTCAAGTTGCCATTACGGACTCTATAGTCACGCCGCAGTTCATAAATGTAAGTTATTAGTCCTAAATGAAAACGTGTTACGATGATTAATGAATTAGATTCACTTGAAATAAAGTTCCATGTAAGCTCCGGCCATGTATGAAGGTACCGCTAAATCTACGGGGCCAGTGGATGGTTATGAGGGGAAGTCCTCCAATTCGATAAGAGGTCAAAAAACAGATTGATCAGGATGTCGAAACTTTTGATTTCCTTGAGAAAAGCCGGAGGCTTTGGAATTGGAGGAAGAATTTCCGGAGAACAATGTTCTGAATTTTATGAAGTTGATGAGGAAGAAGCTTCGGAAATTGCTTTTTTGTTTCTTCATTTTATGCCCCAAGTTACACCGAAATCAACTACTTCTCAATGGGTCATAGCACAATCGCTTAATATAGTTTCACGCCCGTCATTATCTTTTCATAATGAGGATTTCCGAGGCAACTCGGCCGACTCATTATTAATTCTAGACTTGCGTATGTTGCATGACACCACATGCATACATGTGTGCGTAAATATTAAGTTATGCCTCTAGACTGAAACAACGTAGAAACGTGTGGTGTTAGCACGTAAGGATACCACATTGACCTATTCGATGACATGCGTTTGAATGGAGGATAATAACATATACCGCACATAAACTCTTTTTCTGTCCCACGGTTTGACTTTTCAATGGTAGTAACAGGATTAATTCCAAATTAGATACTCTCTAAACTTATGTAACCTGTAGGACTGTATTTGATCGTCTAGATTTTTAGTCATGATATGACTGAATATGATAGGATATGAAATCCAGAAGATTTGCTATGTTATATTTATTGTTTGGTGAATCGCGAAAATATAGTCAGATATTTTCGATCTTATCATATCCACTATTTGCTATGAACAACACAAATAAACCTAAATATTGCACAAACGGAGATGGTAAGAATATCTTATGACACTCTTGTCTACTTCATTTTTATTTTCTTATTTTTTAATCATTTTTCCCTCTCTTTTTATATTATTTTCTTTTTTATTTCTTTTTTCTAATAGTAAATATAAATATTAAATATATATTTAGTAAACCATACTTATATACCTAAATTATGTAATAAATATAAATACTAAATATATATTTTTATGTATGAAATTTATATCATAAGATAAAAAGAATTTTGAATATATAAATAAAAATAGGAATAAATAAAAACGAAATTGTTGTTATTTTTTGTTATTTTGAATTTTTTATGTTAGAATTAAAATATTATTTATATTCCAATATTATTTAAATTTTATTAATTTAGCAAGTTTGTTCTTAAAAAAATAACTTTTATATTATGAATATTAGAAATCCTATCCACCTTTATCCCATTTACCCTATAAGATAATTTTATTTGAGCTATATCTCTCCTATATCTAACTTTATCATGTCTTGGGTAGGCACCAAATACAAGATATGATAATTTTTATCCTATCATGAATTTTATCTTGACTACCAAATGTAGCCTAGATGGACCTTGCAAAAGTTTGTATCAATTATTTAGTTTTTCATTTTTTTTTATGGATAGGGGTAGTATTCTCTATTCAATTAATGGATCACAAAATTCACTCAACACAATGTTGCACGTGGAGAGGGAAGGAAAGAGGAGGAGAAGGTGCTTGTTATTTAAATATTCCACAAAACATGGGAATTATATAACCAGAAACTGTAAATCAAAATACATCTTTCTAGGATAAGAGGACCTACACATTAACTCCGACGTTGCGGAAATTAAGGGTACATACATGAGTGTAACATCAATCTACAACAAGTTTGTGTTTAATATGTAAAGTTGGCGTACTAATTAAATAAATTGGCAAACTGTATGACAATTAATCTTTAGTTGAGAAGATAAAATTCTTTTTGATAGTACAGGGGCACGACCGTAAGTCAGCAAAATATTGTTCAATCATTTTCAAATGAAGGAAAAAAAAAAGCATGTGCACATACATACAGACTGACTAGGATTAGATAGTCTTTATGAAAAGGCTTTGGATTACATTTTGGGATTTTTATAAGGTCCGTTATCAGCGTAAAGTATTTTTTACACCGGCAGTGGTCATGATAATTATCCTCATATTAATATAGAGCACCCGACTATACCCATGTATTATGGGTATTGCTCATGGACTAATGTACGCTCCATCAAATTCGAGACATATCTTTGAAAAAAAACATATGCTTAAATCGACAAATAAATGCACCTGACACCAAAATTGGCATTCTATCCTTTCATGAACATTTATAATATTTCATAATTGTGGATGATACAACATGAGATGGACCGACTGATGAGATTGACAATCTCTTAATGAAGTATAGGTCTATGTAACGAAGACGTGTATATTCCAAACCCTAATTGTTTTGTCAACTATGGGAAGAATTGGGTCTGCAATGCAAACAAAAGAATCGTAACACGTTTATTGACATGACAAGCAGCTAGGGGAAGAGAACTAGGAAGGTTGCGAAAGAAGACATGCAAAAGGAGAAGACAGTTTTGATAAAGAAATGCCGGTCCCAAGACTTTTGGGCGCCTTATAAAAGTTAAACAAACCAAATCTGTCCCTTGCCATAAAATCAACCAAAAGTTTGGTAGCTTTGGCTATATATCGTTAATTTTCCAGTCCAGATATGCCCTTTGTCATCTTCTGTACGAGTCCGTTTGCTTTAGGGCAGCATGTACGAATCTCTCGAGAATTCACAGAAAGAAAAAAGTTGGTTTTTTCTTGGTGCCCCATGGTATTATTAGATTTCGACGCTTCCTTTTTCCTTAATTGTCTTTTTTTTCTCCCTCTTTCTGTTTCCAATCACTAGAGTTGATTTGTAGCACAACTTGCTCGCCAATCATATAAATGTCCATAGAAAGTTATGGTATAGACTTTCAGACGCAAGTTGCCATTGTCTTGGCGATGAGTGTATGCAGCGGACTTTCTTATTTGGCTAAAGGGCTAATGAGTCGTAGTGAAAAAGGATAAAAGGTTTTATAGATTGGTGGACATTCATGGGACTAACTCGGGAAAACCAATATGGTAAGACATTACCAGATATTCAAACTAGGCTAATATTTTTTCATCGTTTATAGCTACTTGTAGACATGGTCAAACAATTTATAGATGTGCCATGTTAGCACGATCAACGCATCATATCACTTTCTTTATTTTGTATAAGGGCTTCACTTTTTTTTAACGGCTCAGATACAATCAATCAAAATCTAAGGACTCACTAACCATGTATCCTTTGGATGGACCGTGGCACAAAAATTGTCGATGCGATTCTTTATTACTTTTTCAGATGATGCAGATGCAACTCACCTGCCCCTCTCGTTTCTTTTTCTCTCTATTTTTTTCGTTTTTGGGCTTGTTTCACTTTAATCTGTTTTGTTACTTCACAGGACACTGCACCTACCTCAAATTCTCCTATATATTAAATAATGCCAACATAATATCCTTATCATATGACACTCTAAAATTACACCATACCATCATTCAATGAAATTTATGCGTGGACATTTTAACTTTGGATGATAAATTTTAAAAAATCTGAACATGGACAATTAATCTCCAAATGGCTTTCTCAACACAACATTATATGTGACTCATTAGAAGACGATTTATGCATGTCATGTTGATATAAAGAAGTCTAGACTTATAAAAAAAAGTATCAAACGTTAATTCCTTTGTTTAGTTAAGTGCCTTTGAAAATGTCCAAACAATGATTCGATGTACACGCATGATATGTCTATCATTCGCCTATAAATGTCTCCATCATTAGGTGAAAGAAGCACAGAACGTAAGATCATCCCTGGTGCATACACCTATGGATCCTTTCATTGAACTCATGCCCCAATGCTGTTATTTTTCAAACGTGGTACCCACCCACGTCCACCACCCCCGTCGCTTGTTTTGCTCCCTCTGTTGCTTTGCTTTTCTGTCTGAAACCAGCGTTCTCTCTCTCTCTCTCTCTCTCTCTCTCTCTCTCTCTCTCTCCCTCTCTCTCTCACCCCCACCACCCCCCTTTCTTGTTTTGCTCCCTCTTTTGCTTTGCTTTTCTCTGTCTGAAACCAGCGTTCTCTCTCTCTCTCTTTCTCTCTCTCACCACCCCCCTCTCCTGTGTTGCTCCCTCTTTCGCTTTGCTTTTCTCTGTCTGAAACCAGCGTTCTCTCTCTCTCTCTCTCTCTCTCTCTCACCACTCCCCTCTCCTGTGTTGCTCCCTCTTTCGCTTTGCTTTTCTCTGTCTGAAACCAGCGTTCTCTCTCTCTCTCTCTCTCTCTCTCTCTCTCTCTCTTCACCCAAACACCCTTCATTCAAGAATCCGCAGTATCAACCCGGAATTGTATACCTAGCTACTTTTAAAACCTCTCCCACCCAGCTGCTTCATTTACCTCTCTTCCCTCACTCCATGATCTTCCTCCTCCTCCTTCATTACTATCATCGCTGCCACCATCAACCTTTTGAGACATCGGAGGACTCAGCTTCGCTTCTGGCTCACACACTTTAGCGGGAGTAGTACAGGTGGTTAGGGCTTTCACTTTTCTTTTCTTTTTCTTCTTCTTATTCAACTTCAAAAAAAAAAACTCTTCACCTGAGCTGGGAATTTCAGACCTACCAATCTAACCCTTCGTTTTGCTTTCTCAATTCCGCTTCGATCTTTTAGGTGCGTCAAAGCTAAGCTAAGACCAGCTCAATCACACAAGTCCAAGAGAGTGCAGAAGGCCCCCCAAGAGAGAGAAAATGTTGGCTAAGATTATCGTCAAGGTATTCATAATATTAATGCTACTCACAGGGAATCTGGTAAGACAGGACGATCTCAAACCTGGGGATCACATCTATACCTATCGGCTATATGGCTTGTACACCCATCATGGTTGGTGGTTCATCCTCTTCTTCCTTTTCCATTATCATTATTATTATTTTTTAACAGTGAAGATGTGGCTCAACTTTTTTCTTTTTTTTGGTCTGAATGTGACAAGACTTGATTATCCTTTCTTATCCCTCGTTTTTAGCCAAAGAACAGTAGTTGTATCCGCTTGAGAGATCATTTCAGCAATCGTCGCATCTTGCCCTTCTAGCTTTCTGCTTTGAGCGAACTTGTATTGCGCAGTAAGAGAGGATTTATGACTTTTTTTTAATCGGGAGAGAGAATTTATGACTTCAACCGTTTTTTTTTCTTTTTTGGTTTACATATCAAGGGCTGTTCTTTTTTTTTTTTTCTGGGTTTGAAAGGGCTGTTCATGTATCTGATTTTGATCAAAAAGGGATTTCCATAAGAGACGAAATCCCAAAACCACGACCAGATCATGACCTTCTTGGAAGTGACCCAAAGATTGTAAACCCTATTTTCTTGGCGACCCGAGAGAGGGACTCACTCCATACCACTGTTTTGGGTTGATACGCAATCGATCAACCCAAAAGGATTGACCACAAAAAAAATAAATAGAAAAGTATACAAACCCCTTAAAACCCAAAGATAAGACACGATCTAATAGATCCTTGTATCGAGTAGTTGGACCATATTTTATATATTAAAGCACATACATAAACTTACTTCTTTATTTGCCTAACCATAATTAAATCAACTTTCTTTTGTCTGACGGGAAGCACCATCTCTTGGACTTAAATATGGTCTTGTTACGATACAAATTAGATCATGATGATCATTTCACTTGAAACTACAATATATCATAATTTCTACGGAATGCGGCCATCTATGACTATGAGATAGTATTCCCAGGGTAAACCATATTTAATTACTTTCTAAGAAAAATAAATAAATTCTGGCTGGACCATTGGTAAAATCTAAACCATTTGAGTGGGTACATGCCCACATAAGATGGTTTTAAGCACTTCATTTATTTAAGTGGGGACTTACTTGAAACTCAGATAGTAAATCCGGGAGAGTACAAAGACGTGATAAGATCTTCTTTTTCATTTTCCGACCTCTTATTTAGTGACCATTTAGAATTATTCATATATACTTTGTTACTGTTAGACTAGGATATGTTTTGAAAGCGAAATGTATGTGAGAGGGACATGGCTGAGGATGAAGAACAACACAATTTTATTACACTATCTTGGTTTCTACAAGAGTACAAGAAGCAAGGGATAAGATGGCTGTAATTGGTCTATGCATGCAAGGACTGAACACTAGAAGCATATCTATAGCCAACTTCACTGACTTAGCCACCAAATATCTCCGCCATTTCCAAAGATAATGGCGAGTAATTTTTTTTAAAATTTTTCTTCTCCTTCCAATATCTACTGCCCAAGTAATTTTAGACACAATTCTCTCTCCTCATTGATCCACATCTATTATCCACACATATTCGCTTCTCATTCCCTATTTACTAGTTGAATCTACGGTAACTATTTGCCATGGATGGAATGATTTGGACTGGGCCATTTTTTTGTCTACGTTGCACCTTCTCATTATTGATTATAACAGGAATCTACATTGGAGAGGGATACGTGATTCACCTCACAAAAACAGGAGTCGACAAGACAACTCTTGATAGATTCCGGCGAGAAGGCGACAAGCTCTATTCCCTCCACTTGTATGCATATGGGCGGCCACAACTGGAGTATTGGCTAATGAGATGGGGGACTTGCACAACCTTACCCAATGCTAGATCGTCCCAGGAAGTGGTGAACAAGGCTCGCGAGCTTCACGAGAACGACAGATTCGGCGAGTATGACGTTATCGACAACAATTGTGAGCATTTCACCCTATTCTGTCGGACCGGCGTACGGATAAGCGCACAAACAGCATTGGTCAATGCTTGTAGGCAAAAGATTAAGGAAGTCGAAAAATGGGTTATGAAGTTTCTTCAGATGAATTAAGTTCGAGTGACTCAAAAATTCCACCAATCTTTCCTTCCCTATCTGTCTCTTTACTAGCAGTTACTTTCATCTGTTCGAGAGTTATTGTTTGTGATCCAGCAGTACAAGGAATGAAACTTTAGTTTTGTATATCTAATTTTGGACCGGAATGGGCAGCGAGAGACATGCAAACGGACACGGAAGAAGAACTGAGATAAGAAAATGTATGTAAGTTGCAAAACTATGTCATTATAAGGTAATAATATATATAAGGACTTCTGTCTGTTGGTGCCCGGTACTCCTAGTTAGACTTGCCAAAAGAAGGCAACGTCAAATTCTGAGTGAATTTCTCACATTTACATCACTTCATTTTGGTGCATTTAATAGATACATTCTTTTGGTGTCCGAAACGATCGGAAGAACAAGACAACAGTGAAATCGCACTAGACTATCAAAAAGAGTTTCTTCCCCAAGTACACAACTTTTCCCTTCTCACTGATTTCTCTCGACAATATTGTCTTGTTTTTCATTTTTGGCCATCGTGACACTGAAAGGGTGTTCGGAGTTTGATTAGAGGTGGTGCCGGTTTGAAGCCCTTCTATATTCACTGCTTTATCCTCGCTGATTATAACTCTTGCGCTAGTCCTGAAAATATTACGGGGAATCCAATAAGCTTTTCACTCCCAACCACAAGTCATCCAACAACGAAAACTGGTTCGGTCCTCCACAAGGTATTACCCTAATTTCAACATGCACATGGTTAGCTCACCCAATTTGGGTTTAATATTACTGACTTAATGCCCACACACTTTCGTTGTGGCTCCATTTAACAATCATAATGCAGGGAATTAGAATGAGAGGCAGATTAATATTTGACAAGAGAAAATCACTAAGGTTTTTCTTTTTAACAAGAGAATGAGAGGCAGATTAATATTTATAGCCCTTAACAGTCAATTAGGATTTCGGTTGGGTCTTCCTTAAGTTTCAGCTGTAGCCACTCATTTACCATGCCTTTCGGTTGTTCAATTACACGTTTCATAAGACTGATGGGCTGAGTCTTTTGCTTTTTTCTCATATTACAAAGGTATTCAAATGGAGGTGCATCCACCATTCTAGGATATCATTTCTTCACTTTCATGTCTCTCCATCATGGCCGCGAAATTCATTGATCAACTTACTTATATGCACAGACACATCTTTATTCTTTTTGAGGGTCAACTTTAATGCAATTTTATAGTTGGTTCCGTTTCCTTTTCTGGATAAGTAAAAATGTTGGCGTTCTTTAGTACGCTTTAATTTTAGTTATATCTTTTGTAAACTCTATATTATTAATCAGAAATAGTGATTTTATTTCAATTTGAGATGAAAGTTGCTCTTTTCTTTCCTTTTCTTTTTTCGTGAATGAGTAAGTCTAATTTCATTGCGCATCAGTACTTTCCAGGTGGACTAACATGCTTTCAAAACCCTCATCGTAGAGTCAATGCAATTAAAGCAAATACTTTCTAAACATATCTATCCTCTACATGGACCTCGGCACTAAAAATCGGTAATAATTAATTAATTCCTTTTATTTTCGATTGATGGGTATTCAACTATTCAACTAATGGACCACAACGCGGGGAGGTGAAGGGAAGAGAAGGAGGTGCTTGTTATTCTTCTTTCAACAGTTCTCCATCTTGCAATATAAATATTACCCTTCTCTTATTTGTATTCATGGAAATTAATCACGCTGAAGGTTTATCTAACCTATGTTATCCCAAGAAACTGTGTTCAGAAAGTCGAGACATACACGGTACCTCTTCGTTTTTTTTTCTCCTTATGTGTCAACGATTTATTACCAACTCAAACTCATGTCGGGATTATGAGAAAAATCCAGAGGTCGGAGTGCAATATCCCTAGCATTGAGAGTCTAGGAACAAAGGATCATTATCTTGGTCGCAACGTTGACGTGACACGCTCGAATGTGCGAAATTTCTAGTTCAAAAACTTCAAATGTACATAATTTCTTCATTCGAATTTGAAATTACGCAATCATTAGGCCTTTAGAAAGCTTGCGACCGGTATTCTTTGCCATGTATGCCCAGATCGGTAAAATCATGTCCCGAGTATAAAACGGCAAGCTCGTGTTCTTTCTTTAGTCAAATTGCATGAACTCAAATCGCGCATTGATTATCATGCCTCTTACTCAACTGTGTCCACTTAAAGGGCGAGGCAAAGTCACAATGGCTCAGAATATGGGAAAAGTGCCAAAAAAGTCCTAAACCTTTTGCATTAGTGCCAATTTAGTCCTAAACCTTTTTTTGGTGTCAATTCAGTCTTAAATCTTTTGCATTGGTGCCAATTCAGTCCTAAATCTTTTAAATTGGTGCCAATTCAATCCTAAACCTTTTAAATTGGTGCCAATTCAGTCTTAAACCTTTTGTTTTTGTGCTAATTTAGTCCTTCCGGCTCATTTTAAGCGGAATTTGCTGACGTGGATGCCTGCCGGCCGACGGCCGGTCATCGGCACTGACATGGACAACTTTAATAATATTTTAATATTTTTTAAAATTTTTCTATGTTTTCCTTTTTTTTCCACTTTTTTTCTTCTTTTTTTTTTCTCCTCTTTCCTCCGGCCGATCGCCGATCCGGCGACCAGCCAAAGGCCAGAGGTCGACAAGCTCAACCTTGTCGGCCATTGGCGAGGGCAGGCTCGCCCTCGCCGGCCACCGATGAGGGCGAGCCTCGCCTTGGTCGGGTGAGGCACGACCTCACCAGATCCGGCGAGGTTGGGCCTCGCCCAACCATGGCGAGGCTCTGAGGCTCGAGCCCTCGCCCAAGGTCGCGGCGAGGGCGAGCCTCGCCATTGTCGGCTGAGGCCCGACCTCGCTTTAGGCGGCGGCGAGGCTCACCGTCGCAGGGCGAGGCAGCCCTCGCGGGTGGCCGGCGAGGGCAATCCTACCCTCGCCAGTGGCCGGCAAGGTCGAGCTCGCAAGCCTCTAGATGATTGCCGAACTGGCGACCGGCTGGAGGAAGGAGGAAAGAAAAAAAAAAGAAGAAAAAAAGTGGAAAAAAAAGAAAAATGGAAAAAAAAATAGAAAATTTCAAAAAATATTAAAATATTATTAAAGTTGTTCACGTCAACGCCGGTGACCGGCCGCTGGCTGGCAGGCGTCCATGTCGGCAAATTCTAATCAAAATTGGCCAGAAGAACTAAATTGACATAAAAATAAAAGGTTTAGGACTGAATTGACATCAATTTAAAAGGTTTAGGACTGAATTAGCACAAAAAAAAAGGTTTAGGACTAAATTGGCATCAATGTAAAAGGTTTAGGACTGAATTGACACCAAAAAAATATTTAAGACTAAATTGGTACTAATGCAAAAGGTTTAAGACTTTTTTTGCACTTTTCCCCTTATAATCTCATGCGGTCATTGTCTTTTGGTATTGAGATCTTGTGTGTTTGCGAGACAGCTCCGCATACCCGTTAATCTGGACTTCGCTTATGTTGCCTTGCTCTTCAAGCCTCACTTCTCCCCATGTGCTCGCGGGACCCGTGCGGGGTTACTTTATTCAACTTTGAAAAGTCTTTCATGTCTAGAAAATCGTCACTAAAATCTTGCCCGATCAAATCGACAATTCATATGTATGCATATACGATCGTCTTCGTATCTAATCAAATACATTCTTCTTGCAGAGGTAGGCAATAGACGACAAACTATACAGTGAATGGCCCTTTTTTTGCGCCTCGTGTCGGCTGCCCAGAGGGTGAATATGTGTAGTTTTTATTTAAGCTTTTGCCTTTATGCACATGGGAGATCATGCTATTAATTACCATGAATGTAGACTTTTCAAACCAAACCACAAATACAAAGCGCTCTCGAACGAGTTGGATGAAAATACATGTGTTTACATGTCGGTGTATACACATATCAAATTATAACTTCAGACATACTGAAACAGTATAAAAACGTTTTGTGTTAGCATGCAAGGTTTTACGACAATATGGGCTTAAATTGAGGATTAATATGTACACTCGACATAAACTTTTTAATGTACCAAGGTTTCGCTTTTCTTTAATTTTAGCACAACTAATCTCAAATCAAATGCACTCTAAATATATGAATCCACTAGATGGACCTTGTTACAAATATTTGTACCAATTAATTAGTTCCTTTTTTTTTGTCGATGGGGTGGTATTCTCTATTCAATGGATAACAAAATTCACTCAACACTATGTCGTGGGAGGAGAGGGAAGGAAAGAGGAGGAGATGCTTGTTATTCTTCTGTTCAGAATTTTGCAAATTGTGGTACCCAAAGGCACTTTTGTTTCTGAATATCTCTCTCTTCCAAAAAGCTTGGTTCCGAATATCTCTCTTCCTAAAAGCTTCTTAGTGTCCGAATATCTTTCTCTGCATGATTGAGGATCCCCAGATAGACCAAAGAGCAGCAAGATTCTCTGTCTCACGCACACCCACACGCTTGAAGACCCCTCAGACCATCATCCTCATCGCCATCGCCATTGCCCACTCCCCCCAGGTCATTTTCACTCACTTCTTCCTTTTCCTTTTGTCTCTCTTCCGACGTGGCCGCCATCTTTCTCCTCCGTTTTAATCATCCCAGCCATCGCCATTTTGGCAGCAGAGGTAATCATTTTAGCTTCCTCATCCTGAGTTTTTTGTTTCTCTTCACTGCACTAGTTATGTGAGTTCTCTACCTTGGCGGGGTTTTTTACAGGTAAATCAGCTCAAGCACTAGGTCAAGAGAGTGGAAAAGGGCCACAAGATAAGATGGCGATGGAGATCATCAACAAGTTACTGAAGATATTGATGCAGTTGATGGGGAAAGTGGTGAGACCTGAAGGTCTGAAACCTGGAGATCACATTTATAGAGATGGGTCATACGGCTTATGCAGCCATCATGGTGAGTCCTCATCGTCTTTCTAATTCTGCACTAGTCCTTTTTTTTCGTTCTTTTTCTGCCTCTAGACAGGCGCTACCACCATGTGGTCCACGCCATCGTCATTATGTCAGATCTAGAGTTCATCATTGCTCTCTCTCTCTCTCTCTCTCTCTCTCTCTCTCTCTCTCTCTCTGGATGCTCAACGAGAGATCCGTCGAGTGTCCAAGTGCTTGCAGTGTTGAGCTCAAGGAGAGATCCTGGGGTTGTGGTTGGCTATGTAGCACCCACACGTTCCGGACGCCACCGTGTCAATGTCAGACAACGACATGGACACTCTCGGACACGCGGTCAACAGGTATCAGAAATCGGACACACGGTCAACAGGTGTCGGAAATCCAACACGCGATCAACAGACCAAACATGCCGGTGACATGCGAGTCTGGAATCCGACACGCATGGTAAAAAAAAAAAGAAAAGAAAAAGCAATAGGGAGAAAGAAGAAAGAAAAGCTTCCTCAGGTTAGATCCCTCGCTCGCCAAAGCCATGAACAAGGACACATACGCTGCATTGTCCTAGATGCTCCCCTGTGGTGAACGTGTCGGACGCCTTGTACTTGCCAATCCTGATCCCTTTCGACAGCGAGTACCCATTGATCTGGAAGCGGTGGGAGCCATTGATGGTGTTGGTAATTGACGTTGACGAGGAGGAGGGAGAAGACGAAGAAGCCTCGACGAAATCTCTCAGAGAAATGGGGAATGGGGAGGTGGGGGATCTGGGAATCGGTCGGGATCGGGGGAGGGAAGATCTGGAATTCTAGGGTTTGGGATTGAGGAGGGAATTTGCGATTTCGGGGGAGGGGATGGGTAGGGTTTCGTTTGACTGAGAGAGAGAGAGAGAGAGGGGGGGGGGGGGGAAGGAAAGGTAATGAAACGACTGCGTTTGATTGAAAAGGTTAAGGCTTATATTTGTAATCTTTTCTGGGAAAAAAAGGAAAATGGTCAAGAGAAAAATATATATGGCCAAAGGAACTTTACGATATCACATAGCATAAAAAAATATGTCATGAATAATTTATCAAATTGATTTGATTTTTTATTATTTATTTATTTATAGATTTGAATCAAATTAATTTGATTGAAATAATCGCAAAAATGATAATTTATCATGTTTATATAAAAATATACATTTAATATACAATGTGTCATAATATGTCGGAATTTTCTACTTTTGGAGAAATGACGTGTTAGTGTGTCGTGTTATATCCTGTAGCGTGTCGGTGCTACATAAGTGGTTGGAGTGTTTAGGATTTTGATTTGGGATATTATCTTTGCATTTACATGGTGGTCACTTTCATATTAATTTCGCCCAACCAATCCATTCCTACGATGTCTCTCTTTTCTCGTGCCATTTTCTTTCATTTCAAGGCAATTCATATCTGGTGTTTTTTCTCACCAGAGGAAAGGCAGGAAAAGTTCTAGTAACAATTCAAATCTGATTTCTCCGGTTTTCTCACTCTTGATGATGGATGGCTTGTGAGTCCACTTTCTCATACCATCTCTCCCAAGCCAAACTAAAACACTCCCCCCTGGCCCGAAATGAATGATAAAATCAATCCCTGGTCCCGAAGATCCCGGGCGAGCCTGGGCTCAACTTTCGAGGCTCCATCAGTGTTGAGTGTAATCCATTCCCACTGTTTCACTCTCCTCTCATTTCTTTTTCTTTATTTCAAGGCTATTCATATCTGGGTTCAGTAAAACATTCCATCTCGCCAGAGAAAACGTAAAGGTTCTAAGCAATCGGAAACCCTAGATTCTTGTTGGAGAGAGAGAGATTGAGAGAGAGGGAGAGTCTACGTGGTTTTTGGCTCTACAAGCACCAACCAATCAACCATAAAAGACACAAAAAATTAATTTCTCTCTTTATTTTCTCAGCCATGAAACATTCATAAAAATCGAGTTGTTTGAAATGGCCCTGATCAAAAGCATTCTCTCATGAAATTTAGTGGTTTTCCATCCACACCAAACGAGAGTTTATTATTGTACTCGGAAAAGAGACTACTAAAATGGCCGCAAAGAGATGTAGCTGAATGAGCTAAATTTAATAAAACAGGGAAATGGTAGAAATAAAGAGAGTTAAAAGCCAAAAAAAAAAATTGAACGGAGAAAGAATGTAACAAATTTTGTATGTCAGACTATAATCAATTATTTATAGTAAGGATGCAGGCCAAGAGCAAACATCTCACTTAATTGATGTCGATTGCAGCATGTCTTCTTTCGGACCGTGATTTATGGGGGTTATACATGAAAAAGGAGTGCCTTTCGACTTTGACATAGTAAGTTTAAGTACGAGAGATCCAAGCCAGTCAAAGAGATTAAAGTAACAAGGCCGCCAAGAAGTGTCAAACTTGCCTTGAACTGGGGAAAATGATTGTTTTCTTTTTTTTTTTTATAGATTCTGTCCTCGTTTTCATTGCGTGGAATTTCTGTGTCTTCCCTTGAGCTGAGTTGAGAGCTGGCGTGAGAATTCTTGAGCTGAGCTGGAATTAGAACAGAAAATTAGAGATTTATTTAGATTTCCTATCCTTTTCGGTCAAAATCGATCTGCACATCGAGTCAATTACAGAAGTTTGTGTTTATTTTTAGCACTTTACTAATGTTGGTGCCAACATCATCCCTAACCAAAAGTTCATCTTTGTTTACTTTGGATTGAAATTTGAATCTTTACCACACTCCGCATGCGTATGTATGACAGGAATTTATGTCAATGATGGTTACGTGATTCACTTCACCCGAATGGAGAGCAAAACAACCATAGTCCCATCTAGCCACAAGCAAGAAATTTTGCCTCCCTACCCAAAATGTGAATACCAGGAGAACATCGAGCGTGGGGTTGTCAAGACTTGTCTTGATTGCTTCAAGCAAGATGGTGAAAAACTCCGATCCCTTCACTGTTATGAATATAGGTGGCCACTCCTAGGGTTTAAGCTTACAAGGTGAGGAACGTGCACCATGTTACTCTATACCAAATTGCCCCATCAAGTTGTCGATACAGCTTGCAAGCTTCACACTAACAATGGCTTTGGCAACTACAGCCTCATCAACAATAACTACGAGCATTTCGCCACATTTTGCCGGACTGGCGTTCGTGCAAGTGAGTAGACAGCATTTGTATTACGAGCGGAAAATTAAGGAAGCTTGGCAAGGTTAGGGTGAGATAGCCCGCCAAGAAACTGTATCTCCGTGCCGCAAACTCTGTTTTCAGGCTGGACCATAGTTCTGTGGCTATTTTCTTTGACACGCCGCCACTCATATGCAGAAGGAAAGTTCTGCTTGAAGGTTAGAGCTTTCCTGTTCTGCTTGAGAATTTTGTTTGCTTGTGCGAGTGATGCAGACTATTGTACGACAGTTTAATCGTTTTCTTTGGTAGACAAGAGCTTGTTCAATGGTTCATTTTGCTTGCTCGATTGAAATTCTTTCTCCAGAGATTCACATTGGTGTCGGATAGGAGGCTATCACATACAACTAGCCTGATCATGGCATAGCTGCTGGTTATAATGATTGAAGCGTAATGGCACAATCTCTCATCCATTTTTCATTACCCCTGCATTATCTTGATTTCTTATAATATTGATATTAATTATCATGATCTGAAAGTCCGGCATTCGGCCTTAGACCCATTGATCGAAGAGATTTGCCAGGGCTGACCTCTTTTTCGCTCTATAAGTGGTACTGATCTTGCTTATACATCTCACATGAATGAGTTACCCGGAGTGTTTGTTTTTCCGTTCTCAAAATGTAAACTTCACGGAATGCCTTAAGGAACGTTTCCTCCCTGACACACATACATCTCACATGAGATGACGGCCTGTTTCTGGGTTATAAGAATTACTTACTTGCATGTACGAACGCATTGCAACATGCTCAACTTGGGAGTGCTCATATTAAAAATTTGGAAGACAATCACGCAATTGGGAAACGTGATTGAACCGAGCCAGTGGCATGACACTGTGTGAATACGATGTGCGTTCGTTATGGATGAACGTACAACAACTCGTGAAGTGGAGGAATCGCAACAATATCCACACTAGACGAAAAAATTATTCCATGCACTCAATGTATGTATTCTATCCGAACCGTAGAGTTATGTTCACGCTATACTAAATTAATTGTGTGTGCACTGTATTAATTAAAGGGTTGGGTTGTATTTGGATGTATCAAAATAGATTCTCTATTGGTTGGAAACATTGATCGTGAATAGCAATGGCCAACAGGCCGTGCTAGGCCAGGCACGGTATGATTAGGCCTGTTCCGGGCTGGGCCCATTAGGAAAAAGGAGAGGCCTAGGTGGGCCCCTTCGCTCCATGGCACTGGCCCGAGTGAAAAAAAACGAGTCCCATGATTTAGCATATACGGTTCGCTCCACTAGTCAGGCCACGACCGAAGAAATTTAAACCAGGCACCCATTGTTGCCTATGATTTCGCCGGTTTCCGCTTGAAAACATATAGTTCGGCGGCGCTTGTTCAAGACTCACATCTAGCCTCAGCTTGCCGACGATTCGATTATGCTACGAGTCATGAAGACATGATGGACTGGAAACGTATCAAAAAGTCATAAACCTATTGTATTAGTACCAATTCAGTCATTAATCTTTCAGTTGGACCAATTCAGTCCGAAACCTTTACACATTTGTATCAATTCAGTTCATCCGGCCAATTTAAGTGGGAAATCGCTGACGTGGACACCGGCGGTTCTACATGACACCGCCGGTGCTAATGTGGACATTTAAAAATAATTTTTTGGGACGGAATTGGTACCAGTGCAATAGGTTTAAGACTTTTTTGGTACTTTTCACCATGATGGACTGTGCTCAGAGAGAGAGTGTGAACTTGCCCGAGTTCAAAGAATTCTTACTTGGGCCTGGCCCAACCCTGCCCGACCCAATAATCCGAAGGGTCGATGGGCCTCCGAGACAACATGAAAGTGTCACATAGATGATCTTTATGTTTTACATTTCTTATTGATTCTCGTTTTGCTGAGATATGGGCGGCAACAAGCAAACGTCGGATTGAACAGCTGGGATGCACTCAAGTATAAAGAGAATTGTATAAATGTCGTCGACCAAGTATTGTTCCATATCTATTCATACAACATCATTTGTCGATACGTGATCCGAACTCCCCATTACAAATTCATCAGCATATTACCGATCTAAGCTGTCCCTAACCCCTTCTCAATTCTCATCAATGGACTCCTGACGTATACCGAGAAGTGTGGAAACGGCTATTAATACCCCGTAGGTCAATTACATGGTTATTTATGGTTTGACTGATTCTTTGTATGTTCTGTGGTGATCAGTCATATTACAAAGGTATTAAAGTTCAGGTGGCATCAACCACTTCTTCAATTTCATGTCTCAACATGGTCGCGAAATTCAAGATGAACTTACTTATACGCGCGTGCACATCTTTATTTTCTTTGACGGTCAACTTTAATTCAAACTTATAATTGTTTAGCCATCTCCTTTTTATCTGAAATAGTAAACATGTTTTCGTTTTTAGTTGGCTTGAGCTCTAGTAATATACTTGTCGACTCTATATTATTAATCAGAGAAAAAGTGATTTTCTTTCAACTTGATATGAAAGTTGTGCCCTGTTTCTTCTAGACAATAAGTCCATTTTCATTGCGCACCAAAACTCGACGAGCGAACCAAAGATGTGTTTGTTTGAGTAAAAAAAATTTTGGCGAATTAGATTTTTGAATTTTCACATGTTTGGTTGCTAAAAATATGCATGCATTAAATCGGGAAAATGAATTCCCTAATCCGAAAAGGGAAAATTACATTTTTCTAGAAAAATGATTTCTCAAAAAGTATTTTCCTTTATCTCCTTAGAGTTCTTTTTCCAAAACAAACACACCGTCATCTTTTGAGCCAATGTAATCAGAATGGGATCCGCCCGGTCGGAGCGTGGGGACCCATGAAACGGAATTAACACCATTTCTCATTGGACAAAGGATACCCAAAGTGTGCATGTCTTCCAATCAAGTAGGGTATCCAGATATGTGATCGCACTTGGTAATTTTTTAATGGTACTCGTTTAAGTCCATAAATGAGACTAGTGTTTTAAATTAAAATTAAAAAAAATTACCCTATGATTGTCTTGTCACTCATGTACATAAATGGTTAAAAATATATGTAGGGCTACTAAAATTAGTTAGAGATTGTCTTGTCACTCGAGTACAAAATGGTTAAAAATGGGCAAAAGTGCACCACAAGTGCCATAACTTGTGTACAGAGATCACTTTGATGCCATAACTTTTTTTTGGATTATTTTGGTGCCAACTTTTTTTAAAAACGATCACTTTAGTGTCAATGCTGACATGGCCGCCGGAAATCTGACGTGGCTCTTTTTTATTAATTTCCGATGTTGACATGGCTCGCCGGAAATCTGATGTGGCTCGCCGGAAATCTGATGTGGCTCTTTTTTTGGCCGGAATTTTGGCCGGAGTTACCAAAGTGATCTTTTTTCTCCAATTTTGACACTAAAGTGATCCGAAAAAAAGTTATGACATCAAAGTGATCTCCGTACACAAGTTATGGCACCAATAGTGTCCTTTTGCCGTTAAAAATGTATATAGGGCTACTAAAATTAGTTAGAGACCTCGCACCAGAATTGACCCCATGGTGGCTGAAGAGAGAACGAGAATGAAGGAAACCTTAGTACATTAGGTGATTTAAATTAAAATTTAGTCCTCTAATTACAAATCTCGATAAACTTAAGAGATCACAAGTGAAACTTGCTTAATATGGAGCCATTTCATATCAGGTAGCTCCATAGAATTGACACTTCTTTCTTTATATATTTATTTTAGGTGTTTGAACTTTGGCCGATACGAGACAACTACTAGAGTTATCTGTCTCGGTGAAATGGCAAGGCAATTATTATGTGTCCTCAAATTTTACACGATCTTATAAAAACTTTATTGCAATTTCTAAACAGTTTCTCATGCTCGATATCAATTTTCTCATTAAAAGGTTTAAAGTATGGGGCCGCCAATATTTCACTATTTTGACATGAATTCCTCTATTTTACATTGATATAGTAACGCAAGTAAAAAAAAAAAAGTTGATGGATAGTCAGAATTCAACCATATTGAATCTTACAAAGTTTGGGAAAAATAATTAACTTCAAGCATTGAGAAACGCATAATATATTAAACACCAACTGTTGGCAGCGGCATTTTCGCAGGAAGAAGGAAGGAATATGCGGCTCTTTCTTGTTTTGAAAATAAATCGATTCAATTCTAGATGTGCATTCTCGGGAACGGAGATATTGCGAAAATATGAATTGAATACTTGCATATTCCCGCAGATATCGAACAATTCTCCTCATGATACATGGCAATAAGTGGCGAGATATTCATCAACTCTTACCATTGGCAAAAAGATAGACATCAAATGGTTACGGAAAAGATTTGGGAGAATTTCCTTAAAAACAGGGAACTGAAAAATATGAAATTGGAAGAAGAAATTACCTCCAACTCTCTAAACCATATTACTCCCAAGAAAATTCTACCCAAATTACTTCCTTGCCCTTTTCCACGTCAAATCAGAGGCACATGGGGAAGATGTTGACAAATGGCGGTCGAAAAAGAGAGAATGGACATCCTTACTTTCATGCTTTCGAGCTTCTTATTGATCCGTCTTATTTCATTTTATTGACCGATGTATCTACGTGACGGACTCGGGATCCACCTTGAGCAAAACTCCACTTAAATTCTAGGGGGAAATTCGATTGACGCGGATATATATTTCGTAAAGAAGGGGGCGACCAGTTCATGCCACCGCCGTTCTCTCATTTGATAGATGAGGAAAGTCATTATTGCGGAAACCAAACGATCGAACAATAAAATTGACAGAATAAGAAAATAAATCGAACACCAGATTTACGTGGTTCGGTTGTAGTAACCTACATCTACGGGGAGAGCAGCACGAAATTCCACTATAAATTGAGCGATACAACAGAAATTACAACCACACTCGAGTCACTTAAACACTTTAAATGTTTCTTAAGCCTCAATTACACCCAATAACTCACGCAGTGTTTAGCCCTACAATTCCTCACGAAATAATCTCTCCATCTCGCGAAGAAATTATACACAAACCTTATCACAAGATTTACGCTTGAATACTAATTCTTCTTGGATGTAATTCTCGAACAAGAAAACCTCGAAGATAACCCATGCCAAGCACACGTTTAGAAACGACACTTCAAGAATCTTCACGTATTCATCAACAGCAGCCACCAAGACTTTAGCACTTCAAGTCTACGTGAAGAAGCATCCCCTAACTTTAATTATGTGCATATATATTAGTCAACATATGCTGCCCTGTGCCGAGTCCCACTAAAAGTTGGACTTCTGTTGTTTCCTTTATCGGCACATGCTGAGTTAGAGAAGGATACCAAGTCCACTTTCCTATTTTTGAAGTTTATTTTTCATGATCAGAATTTTAACATGGCTTTGCACTTCAAAATTGAACAGGAAATATAGATTTCCACCGTGGATATCCATAAATATTCAACTTCCAGATTTTTCTTTAATTTGTTTTGGGTTGGATTTCGTCTATCGGGCTCAAACTCGAGACATATTTTCAACAGCCATCACGTCACGTGGACCCAAACTCGCCCGGCACCGGTCTTAAACGAGCCGTGCATTTGCCCCCGTTCGCTGTGAAGAAGCCCTTACAATGTATCCCCAAGAGCTTTGTTATTCGCGTGTGAACGTCGCGGCCAATTTGCCAAAGATCGTCCCCTGGGGCGTCATTACCTATGGGTCCCACTCCCCTGGATGGATTGCTGTCCCTTTCGCACGTCGCATGATAACAGAGACGTCATTTTCTCTTTTTCTCTATTATCGTCTCGACTCGACCAGAAATCTGCGTGTTTCGACTCGACCGTAGTCAACCTTTCCAAAAGGGATCCGAAAGGACCACGAGGGAGTGATGGACAGCCATTCTTATGCAGTATAGAAGATTCAAAATCGATGATTTACCTTACTCATGTGACAAACACAAAAATAGGAGGAGTACCATGTCTAAGCATCTGCAATTGCATTCTTACCAATTGCAATTAATGTATTCTTCTCCGGACAGCAAAAGTCAGCTCAGTCATTCTTAGTCATAGAGAGCAACTGAAGAAGTGATCGATAATGACATGAAAGCAACTGAAGAAGTGATCCTAGAGAGTTTCGTCAGAAATCACCGGTTCAGATCAACAACATCCTGCGGTAGTGGTTCTATCATTTAATGTAGAAAAAGGAAGGAAACTTGATTATTAGCAACTCTAATGCTGAATGTATGCACACGGTACAGGGAGCAACTACTATGTATATGTTTTCTTTTATCCGTCAGGAGAACCTCTGACTTCAGAGTCCGGCGGGGCACCTCCAGCTGCGGATCCAACGGTCCTCCCACTTAGGTGAGCTCCCCGAGTTCCTTAACTCCACAAGCTCTTTCGACCGACGGGGCCACAATCCCCAATTATAAATCCCCAGGTCCCTTTTGTCTTCTCGCTGTGTGAAATCCATCTCTCTCTCTCTCTCTCTCTCTCCCTCCTATTCGGTTTCGCTCTTTTAGTGCAAGAGAGTGGAGGAGGACCGGACATGGCGACTCGGATCCTCAGCAAGGAGTTCCCAGTTGTGGTAACGCAGGAAGAGCTTGAGCCCGGGGATCACGTTTATACGTATCGGCGGTACGGGTTGTACACGCACCACGGTGAGCGATTCCTCCTCTTCTTTCTTTTCCATTAGCAGCAGGGCGGTATCATTTTTTTCCGTGACATGGTTGTGGGAAGTGGCTCGACCCAAAGTATGCTTTCTTCTTATGTTCCGCAACATGGTTTTGTGATCAGGCTCTGTTTTTTGTTATAATCTCACCGGGCTCTGGTTTTGTTATAATTTTCGGCCTGCATGGCCTGCATCTGCTTGATAGATCATTTCGGCATGATATCTTGCCGTTTTCTTCTTTTCATATCGAGGTAGTTCAATCAATAAGGTAGCCTCTGTTTCCCTCTGTTTCTTATGGAGGAGAGCTAGCTTCCATGGCGTTAGAAGGAAGAGGAACAGATTGGTGATTACCAAGCACTCTTTGCTCTTGATCAAAATGATTTGAGTCAAATTCATAAAAACCAAGCTCTCCTAAACGCACCTGGAAATGAAAAACGTGATGAGAAGCCGAGCCCCGATGCTTTTTCCTGACAATTCACGCCATTGATATCAAACGATAGAAAATTGTACGATTCACATTGTTTTGCTCTCATTGTTTCGTAATTATTATAAGCCTAATCAAGCTTTGCCATTATACTAGGAATTTACATTGGAGAGGGCGCCGTGATTCACGTCACGAGAAGAGGAGTCGACAGGACGTGTCTCGATTGCTTCCGGCGAGAAGGCGAGAAGCTCCATTCCCTCCGCTCATATGCATATGGGCGGTCACTACTGAGGTTTATGTTCACAAAAAGGGGCACTTGCACAACCTTACACGATACGAGATTGCCTCAGGAAGTAGTGAACACGGCTCGCGAGCTTCATGAGCGCGGCGGTTTCGGCGAGTACGACCTCTTAAATAACAATTGTGAGCATTTTGCCACGTTTTGCCGGACTGGCGTTCGAGAAAGTACACAGACGGCATGGATCAGTGCTTGTGAGCGGAAGATCAAGAAAGCCAAAGCATGGGCCTTGGAGCTTCTCAGAGAATTAAGCTCAAGTGACCCTAAAATTCGTGGTGACTTGGGCATCGAGAGTAAAAGCTTGAACGCTGAGCAGGCTTGAGCCGCTCAACATAAACCGTAAGCTCGGAGAACACGGCCGGTTCCGGCCAAATCACGGCGGCTCTGGCTTACTCTCTCTCTCTCTCTCATGCCCCCACACACAAACATACAAAATAAGCCTAGCTACTTTAGACACCACTTCTTTTCGGCCCAGATGGTCCCTTGGACTCATAGACATGGCGCAGACTACGTCACGATGAAGTGGCAAATGCAGTACACACAACAGACCCAAAAGCGCTGCAACAATCCCCATCAAATCCATATGGATGAGATATTATTGTCTCTATAAAGTTATAAAATCTAAGTACGGACCATTTATAGACAAAGTGCGTCAAAGAAATGCCATGCCGCGTACATATCGAGCAAAAGAGTTTCAATGTTTCTCCAAGAATCCAATTCAGATGTCGCCGTGATTCAATTCAAGCTTGTAGTGGGGCCGGTCCAGCAGATTAGAAAGTTCTTTTACTTATCCGTGAAGAAAAACCCCATCCTGGCATACCATAATTTGTGTTGTGCCCACCGTTAGTAGAAAAAGCAAATTTTAAGAAAAGCCACATCCTACTGACGCAGATTAATCTGAAACCTTTCTTCTTATGTCCTCCACAATAGGTTCGCTAAGCCATCGGACCATTGTGGTCTGTACAGTGACGCCAATAGCAGTTTCACCACTTTGCACGTTCAAAGCACCATCCCAATTCATCTCCAGGAAAATCCAAATTCACTTGTCCCGCCCTCCATTAAGATTCAGAGAAATCTTCATGGTGGCCTTTAAGTCTTGCTCGCAAGTTTTCAGTATGACTAGCTAGGACAACATTCCAACACATGAAGTCTCATTCAATCAAGCTTTTACGGATTACCATCGAGAGGATTCGGTTCTTTGGGGTCGCGCACTCTGCCAAATTGATGCCAACAGTTGAATTAGAGGGACCACGTACGGGATCCCACTTGACCCGGCCAGCGATATACTCTAAGCCCATGTGCATCGCGGTTTTGTAAATATTTGCTCGCCTAACTCTTGCATTTCGATCGAAGTAGGATGTTGTAGGTCACTTTTGGACTGCCCAAGAATCATAGAGAGATTTAAGGAAAATTATCCAAAAAATCTTGAACCTACTGTACTTTTTGTCAATTCAATCTTAAAAATTTTCACATTTTGCCAATTGAGTCTATCTGGTCAATTTTAACCTAAAATCACTAACATGGATGCCGGTAGTCTCATGTAGGACGGCCAGCGTTGAAGTGGATAATTTTTTATAATTTTTAAAAAATTTCTCTTTTCATTTTTCTTTTTCTTTCTTTCTTTTCCTTTTTTTTTTTGTTCTACCAAGTTCGGCAAGGGTCACCGGCTGACCCTCATCGACCACAAGAGAGAGCCGGTTGACCTTGCTGACCACATGAGAGGGTCGGCGACCCTCACCGACCATTGGTCGAGGGCTTCGCAGCACTCGCGAGGTGAGGGCAAGGGCTACGACCCTCGCCCTCACCTTTGACCGGCGAGGGTTGGGCACCAGCCCTTGCTAGGCTTGGAATAAAACACGGAAAAAGAAAGAAAGAAAAATAGAAGAAAAATTAATAAAAAAAATTCAAAAAATTATTAAAAATTGTCAACGTTAGGTTCAATCGGACCACGTAGGACGGCTGGCGTCCATGTCAACAATTTTCAGCTAAAATTGATCAGATGGATTAAATTGGCAAAATTTCAAAATGTTTATGATTAAGGTTTATGATTGAATTGGTAAAAGTGCAATAAGTGTAAGACTTTTAAGACAATTTTCCTAATAGACTTATAGTACAAATAGCAACCTCACAAAACGCTTGCTCTTTTTATCGTACCCGTGAAAGTAACCATCGATGGGTCGAACGCCACCTCTAGAGGAAAATGGAAAGCATGGGGAGCAAGATCAAGCAGAAATTGGAATATATTGGATGGAAGGATGGTTAGCAAAAAGAATTTGAAAGTAAATTGCAATACTAGTGGCTGTCGATCCAGTTCCCCCTCCCCCCCCCCCCCCCCCCAAAAAAAAAAAATCGTGTGTAGCCTTTTGTTGAACCCCCTAGATATGGTAATTGCAATCAATGCTGAGGCCCAAAATTGCATTCTTTAGGGGGTTTGGTTATTCAATAACGTTTGTAAATGCGTTTGGATAGTGGGCCAATCATATATCGCTCGCACGGGGCGCGTAGCTTTCCCATTGAATTTGAGCTTTCGTTAATTTCCCATCTCATCAAGATGGCCAACATCCGGACAAAAAAGAAGAAGAAGAAGAAGAAGAGGAGAAGATGGCCAACATGATTTTTCCGGCACCCAAATTCACGGTGGAATTGTGAGGGGGAATTACCGCATCCACATCTGTGCATTATATAAAAAGAGAGGAAGTTGTACGTGAAAGTATGCCTTTTAACATGACTACGATTTATGCGAATTTAAACTTGCTAAAATTATAGCCAGGATCGAATTCCACGACACCGTGTGCATGTAGCTTCGTTCCGGAAATTGTCAAATATATGACGATATGCAATTTTAGGAATAATGTTAATGGAAAAGAAGAAAATGGAATACTCAGATGATTGATAGGAATCAAAGAATGGAGCAATTACGAGGATGAGGGTATAATTGAAGGGTTAATCCCTCTTTTGTGCTAACGTATAGATTTGGTCGAATTACAAAGGGATAAGTGCATTGAAAATCCTAAAACTTGTCATGAAAGTGCAATTAAGTTTTACACTTTATCACAAAAGTACAATTGAGCCTTAAAACTTTCAAAAAATGCAATCAAATCTTGAAAACTTGCCAAATTGATCCAATCTAGTCATTTTATTGAATGCATTTTTTGAAAGTTTTAGAACTCAATTACACTTTCGTAATAAGTTCTAGGATTTGATTGTACTTTTTGAAAATTTTAGAACTCGATTACACTTTCGCAATAAATTTTAAGACTTGATTGTACTTTTTAAAATTTTTAAAACTTCATTGCATTTTGTAACAAGTTTTAAAGTTTCTAATACATTTATCTCGATTACGAAAGAAATAGGTTGGAATAAATAGATAATTAAAATAGAGATTCAAAAAATGGAGTAGCTGAGATCATGAGAATGAATGTGCGCGTGTGGATGTGGAGTACATTTACCTCAACCCTCGTATCATCATCACCCTTTGTAGTGTTTTCCCTTTTTCTTTTTTGTTAATCTTTGTAGCGTTACTGACTGTTCGATGACAACCCATTTAATACCTATGAGGGTTGGAAAACATTTATGATCGAACGGTCAATTGGAAGACATGGACCGACTTCCGTCCCGGAATGCAAAAGATTCAGAAGTACATCGATGTCGTTTTTAGGGTCAAAACTATCCGGTCTCCTTTTGTCCTCTTCTTTTTAATTGAGTTACTATTATGAAAATCCCCAAATTAGTATATTTATGATAAATTTATCTCAAATTAATTTTTTGATCATAAAAATCCCAAATTGATACGCATGTAACAAATTTACTCCGAATTAATTTTTTAATTGCTAAAGACCCTAAATTGATATATTTGTGATAATTTTACTTTTCGTTAGGTTCCGTCAAATTAGATTAATACCACGAAAAATTACAAACTGGTATACCTGTGATAAATGGAAGGTAAAATCCCAAATTGATATACCCGTCAACTGCCGCGTGACATCTAACTTAGCAATTTGACGGTAAAATTTAACAGAAAGTAAATTTGTCACAGGTATATCAATTTAGGATTTTTGGTGATCAAAAAATTAATTTTGGATAAATTTATTATAGGTGTATTAATTTGTAGTTTTTCATAGTATTAACCCTTTTATATTAGCTTCTCTCACCACCAGAATCAGCCCATCAGTCCATCTCCTCTCTTTTCTCTGCCCCTCTCATTTCTGAGTGTGTGAAACAGAGCTCTCTCAATTGAACCAAAAAAAGAAAAAAAAAACAGAGCTCTCTCAGTCTCTCTGATTCATCACCAAGGTACTCCAAATCCTCTTCTAAGTTGCGATCAAGAAAAATCCAATCCAGCTCCGGGAGAAATTGGTGACTCGGATTATCAATAAGGTGTTTCCAGTTGTGGTAACTTAGGAAGAGCTCGAACCCGGGAGTCACATTTATACATTGTGGCGGTATGGCTTGTACACCCACCATGGCAAGTGATTCATCCTCTTTTTTCCTTTCACATTATCATTATTATTTCTGCATCGCATGGTTGCCTGAAATAGCTCGACTGAATTATCATCTTTCGTTTTGCCGAAGAACGATAGTTGTTTCAGCTTGATAGATCAACTCGGCGATGATCAGATTTTGCTGTTGTCTTCGTTGTTTTCATTTCAATGGCTATTCATAAATCTGATTTTGTTCAAACATGGAATTCTATGAGAGACGAGTCACAGAACCTGAAGGGACCAGAAAGGAAATAACGATGATAAGGTAGTCCTCTGTTTCCTCTGTTTCTTCTGTTTACAAGGAAAGAGCGACCTTCCATCGCGTTAGAAAGAAGAAAGAACAGATTGGTGATTACTAAACACTCTTTGCTCTTGATCAAAATACTATGAGTCAAAGTCATAAAACCAAAGCTCTCCTAGACGCGAAATGCCATGAGAAGCCAAGCCCTGATTCTTTTTCCCGACAATTCATGGTGTTGACATCAATTGATAGAAAATTATCCGATTCACATGGTTTTGCTCTCCTCGTTTCGTAATTATCATAAGCCTAACCAAGATTTGTGATTGTACTAGGAATTTACGTCAGAGAGGGCATCGTGATTCATTTCACGAGAACAGGAGTTGTCGTGACGTGTCTCGACTGCGTCTGACGAGAAGGCGAGAAACTCCACCCCTCCGCTCATACGCATATGGGCGGTCATCACTGATTGTTATGCTGATGAGATGAGGTACTTGCACAACCTTACTTGATACGAAATCACCTTGGGAAGTCGCGAACAAGGCTCGCGAGCTTCACAAGGGCAGCGGTGTTGGCGAATACAACCTCTTCAATAACAATTGTGAGCATTTCGTCACGTTTTGCCGGACCAGCGAAAGTAGAAACTTAGTATTGAGAATTCGTGGTAACTCGTGGTAACTCGGGCATCGAGAGTCGAAACTTGATCCTGCTCAACAAAATCCTTTAAGCTCGGAGAACAGGGCAAATCACGGTGGCTGTGTGTGTGTCTCTCTCTCACATACCCCCACACACAAACATGCAAAATCAGCCAAGCAACTTTAGATACAAGTTCTTTACGGCCCAGATAATCTAAGGTACTCGTAGACATGGCACTGTCGAACTCATGATCAAGTGAGCAACGCAGGACACACAACAGACACAAAAGTGAGACAACAATTCCCATCAAATCCATATACACGAAAACTTATTGTCTCCATAGCTCGACTGCCTTCCCTTTGCAATAACTACCTTTCTTTGCTCTACCAAGTTACAATCTCTATCTATCCCGTTGATAGTTTCGTGCTGTAGTGCAAAGCAATTGTTGAGAAAGTGTGTCAAGAAATGCCATGCCGGATACATATTTGACCAAAGGACTACAATGTTTCTCCAAGAATAAGATTCAGATGTCCCGTTGATATAATTCGAGCTTGTAGTATGGCCGGTCCATTAGATAAATAAGTTCTCTATTAGTATTTGTGTTGTGTTCTCCATCAGTAGAAAAAGCAATTTTCACGATTTCATTTTAGGTTTTTCTGATGGTGAAATTGTCTCCCACAAAGCCCAACCCTTGATCTTGATTTGCATGTCTACAGTAACATGGTGAAGCGATCAGTGTTTTAGGTAAACCAGCCTCGTTTGATGACTTGGGCCCCAAGAACTTTGAAGAAGCCCGATCTAAATCCGTCGGCCTAATCTTATGAAACCAGTCATCAGGGCTGGACAAGTTGCCTGCGCACTGTGGAAATGGCAAGAACCCACACGCATGACAAGCATTTTTCTATTTCCGGAGCGAAGCGAAACTGGCCAAAGTTGATCTCGCAGGGTATCTTGAAACCTCAAGGAATAGAAAATACAGCCAAAATATGAAGGGATTGAAATGATATGGATTCACAAGTGAATTACAACCGAAGAGAATGCATCTATTAACAGGGTACCACTATCTCTCCTGCTGATGTAGAGTAAGCTGAAACCTTTCTGTGACATAAAAATGAAAAGAAAAGAGGAATCTTTTATTTATTTTAAAATGACTCGGCACATTTTTGTCGTGTGACAACCACGTCAGCATCATTTGTCTCCTGCTGTCCGCGTAGCAGTGCTCATTGACGCCACCATGACAAAAGGTACATATATCTCACAAGTACAAGTTTGAAGTTTTTCATAATGCAAAAAGAAAAAAATTGGTGTATTGATATTACAATAAGCACTAAATAAGATTTTTGGTGATAATAACATATATAATATCATCCGGAGATTTCTATATTACTTCCCCCTCTCCTTTTGACAAAGGGTCGCACTGCATTAAACGAGAAATGCTCACAAGCATGGTTGATAAGAGCGTGGTCGAATTAATCTAACACTCAAATGGGAGAAGAGGGGTTTGGGGAGAATATGTAATTTTGGCTGTCTTTCGTAGTCTGTTACTACAAGGAGGAAGCGACAGGTGGAGGATTTCCGGGGGCTCCAGCTGAGAATTATGACTTGAACTCTTAAACAAGTATTGTGTACGCAACGATGATATGTATAGTTTATTGAACCCTCCTGGTCAATCGGTCAACTCTGGAAAGAGTTCAGACCAGCCATCTACTGCATCAACCAGTTTCGTTTTCGTTAATCTTCCTTTCCTTTCCCTCTTTCTGTTTCCTTTATTAGAACTGATTTGTTGTGCAACTTGCACTTTGATGTGTGGATGCGACCTTCTACTTGGCCGGATTGGTGAAAATCTGATGAGACTAGCCAGGGGAAACCAATATGGGGTAGACATTACCAAATATTCAAACTGACGCTAATTTGTTTCCTTTTTCTTTTTCTTTTTTACAATATAAGTGTGCGATCGTAAGGAAATAGCGCAATAGTTCCAACACCAGGCCTCCCACTTAAGTCTGATCGAGTTCCCCAAGGTACAGCAATCGGATCACAACCATCGATTCCTGAACTGAAAGCGCGGAAAGGCTATTACCGTAAGGTCAATATGATGATGGGCAGATGAATGACATTAATTAATTTAATGCACGTTGAATCTATTGAAAGGTCCGAGTAAACTTTATAATATAAATGAAAAACCATTCATTAATTGCCAAATAATATAAATTAATCAAGGGTATTCACATGTTTCTTTGACGTTGCTCACGCACTCATGCTCTTATCCGTGTTCATTCCCGGCCAACTCCTTCCTTTTCCTCTCTTCCCATGTCTCCATAATTCTTCTTTTCCTCCTTTGCCATCATCGCTGCCGCCATCAACCTTTCGAGACATGCGAGGGCTCAGCTTCTGGCACACCCGCAACAGTAGGAGTCGTGCAGGTGATTAGCTTCCAAAGGACTTTCTTTCCTTCTTGTTCTTATTTTTTTTTTTTTGATAACCCAGAAACCTTCCGCACGGCCGACAACCGGAAGGGTAAACCTGGGGTGACGCTAGCGCAGGACCCACCACCACGGCGCCACACTTAAGAATCCCTAACGATAAGGCTGGGATTCGAACTCCGACCCTTCGTGGGGGGATGAGAGTCCGAGCCAACGCAGCCGCCGCGGGCGGTGGTTCCTTGTTGTTCTTGTTCAACTTCAAAAAAGAAAAGAAAGTCTCCAACTGTGTAGCTGGGAATTTCAGACCTCCCATACCAGTCTAACCCTTCACTTTTCTCTCTCAATTCCGCTTCACTCTTTTAGGAGCGTCGAAGCTAATCTAAAGCCAGCTCAAGCACACCAGTCCAGGAGGTCGACGAAGGGCCCCAAGAGAGAGAATGGTGGCTCAGATCATCGACAACGTATTCACAGTTATGGTAAGACAGGAAGATCTTAAACCCGGATATCACATCTATACTTATCGGCTACATGGCTTATACACCCATCATGGTTAGTGATTCATCGTCTTCTTTCTTTTCCATTATCATTATTAATTTCCATCACTTGAATATCTGAATATGCGGCCCAACTAAATTATCCTTTCTGATCTTTCGTTTTTTGGCCAAAGAACAGTAGTGTATCTGGTTGATAGATCATTTCTGCAATCACTGAATCTTGCCCTTCCAGCTTCCTGCTCCTGTGTGTGAACCCTCGTTAACATTTGCACAGTAAGAGACGATAAACGCTGAATTCAGTACTCCTTCAACAGTTGTTTCCTTCTTTTCGTTTCAAGGGCTGTTCACGTATCTGATTTTGATCACACATGGATTTCCATAAGAGGCAAGTCACAAAACATCGAACAGTTTACGAACTTCTTGGAAGTCACCCAAAAGAAAATAACGATAGTAATCTTGTAAACCCTATTTTCTTGGTGACCTTAGAGAGAAACTCCATTTTTTGAGTTGACCCGCAACCGATCAACCCAAAAGAATAAAAAGCCAGAAAAAATAAATAAATAAACAAACCCCTTAAATGCCAAAGTTAAGCCTACATCTTATCTTAAGCCACCGACATCAACTTATTTCTCTATTTGCTTAACCAAGAAGAAAAATCAAACAATCAACTTTCTTTTGTCTCATCGGCAGCACTATCTCATGGACTTTTAAACAGGGTCTTGTTATTATACGAATTAGATCATCGCGATCATTTCACTTGAAAATAGAATAAAGTACAATTTCTGCGAACTACAGCCATCTATGAGATTAAATTCACACGATAGCCCATGTTTAATATCTTGTCCAACAAATATAAATTAATGCCGGCCTGGAGCATTCGAAATCTCATCGACTAGAGTTGGTACATTCCCACATCAGATGGTTTCAAGCACCTCATTTGACTCAAGTGGGGACTGAGACGAAGCTCAGATAATAGATCCGGGAGAGTACGACGACGTGTAGAAAACGTACCTCAATTAAACCATGAAAAAACTTATTGAAACTTGTGATTTGTTGTGGTCGGAGTTTTTTCTCATTTAGCCTTCGAGTGTCCAACACAAAGATACACACTCGGCAAATTGTAAGTCGCATTGCAGCTAATTTAACGTGGCTCGATCTGCAGCTTAATCCATCCAAACTTATAAAATATGATTCACTTGTGATAATCCTTTCCAGCTCGTTGATCCGACATACTCATTATTGGTTATGATAGGAATCTATGTTGGAGAGGGTTATGTGATTCACTTCACAAGAACAGGAATCGACAAGACGTGCCTCGATTGCTTCCGACGAGAAGGCGAGAAACTCCATTCCCTCCACTCATATGCACATGGGCGGCCACATACTAGGATTTATGCTGATGAGATGGGGGACTTGCATGTCCTTACCCGATACCAAATCGCCCTAGGAAGTCGTGAACAATGCTCGCGAGTTTCATGAGAGCGACGGTTTTGGTGAGTATGACCTCATCAATAACAACCGTGAGCATTTCGTCTCGTTTTGCCGAACCGGCATTCAGGCCAGGGCACAAACGGCAATTGTTAGTGCTTGTAATTAGTGTTGGAAAATTTTGTTTGGAAATAGAATCGGAATGTATTCAGACTTTGAGGTGTATAATCACTTTCTTTTAAAATCAATTTGCCCCATGAAATTATTCTAGGTTATTGACAAATTCCCTTCAGGATACAACAAAGTCATGGTGAGAATACTTGATAGTAATTCCAGTAAATCTCCTAAAACTCTCCGTGAAATAATTAAGAAAATGGCTGTCTCGTTTTTTTTCTAAAGAAGATGAAAATGAAGGAAGTTAAGTTGTTAAAAAACTTAATAGAATTGTCCTATTTATAATACAAATAGAACATACCTCTTGGTGTCTAAACTGCCAATACGAACACACCCTTTCATGTCTGAAAAATTACAGTTCGAAAATACCCCTTCGTGTGTGAAAACCGTAATTCGGACACAACCATTCATGTCCAAATAGTCATGAGTCAAAAATAATAATAATTGTTGATTAAGGCTTATTTTGGTCCACGGTGCGCAAGCGCTGATTGCGCGTTAAAATTGCGCTCCCTCACATGGGTATCGTGGGGTCTAGCCCACTCACCCATTTTCTCCATTTACAAAAGTAAATAACACTTTAACTTATAAAGTGGTCAAAACTTTCCTTTTTTTCCCTATGTGGAGTAAAGGAAAAGCCTTATTTGTTTGTTTTACAAACAAACATCAACAAGTAGAAGATCAAGGAAGTCGAAGAATGGGCCATGAAGTTTATGCAGACGTATTAAGTTTAAGTGGCCCAAAAATTCTACCAATCTATCGATACACACACTTATTATGAACTTGGACAGAATAGTGTTTTTTTAATTGGTCCGGAAACAGAATAATGTAATGTAAATACAAATTTATTTGGGACTTATCAATTCAAGGCCAAAAGTCAAGAATAAAACAATAGCGAACCGAAAACCTTTCTTTTCCCCTATTTTATCTCCACCCCCTATTTTTTTTTTCGAATTTAATTAATCTCTGATCAGCAACATATTCTTCAATCAGCTCCAAATAATCTATCATCGAAATCAAGGCGAGCGTGACAGATTTGAATTTCAGACATCTAATTACAACGTGTTCCGGAAGGTAATCGTTGAAACATAATATTTTTGTTATATTTGTTCATTGGTGCTCGTGCCAAAAGAGCGGTGGCTTTAGTTTTTGGAATTAGAAAAGAACTTCGCACGAGCGGCTCGCGTACGAGTCCATATATGTCTGCATGAGAGCACCACGTCAAGCGAATTTGAATCCTTTAGGAAGCTTATTTGATCATTTTCCAAAAAGAAAAATTCTTTTGATCAAGACTGCGTTTATTCCGCAAAAAATGAATGATTTCAAAAATATTTTTCCTAAAAATGATCTTTTGTATCGCTTACAAAAATAAATAAATGAAGAAAGTTTTCATTGTCCACAAAAATATTCAAATATAAATTGTTGTCGGTAATTTAAATATATTTCATTGACTAATTATTTCAAGTATATTATTTTACAAAAAATGAATGATTTGAAATATATTTTATTAAAAATGATCGCTTGTATTGCTTACAAAAATGAATGAATGTTTTGTTGTCCACAAAAATAATTAGACATAAATTTTATTGATAAAAAAAATATTTTTCATTAACTAATTATGAAGCGATGCAAATGATTATTTGTAGGAAAGTGTTTAGCAAATCAATTATTTTTCATGAAACAAATAGAGTCTAAATGAGTTCGCGATTATGTGAGAAACTAGCCAAATTTGCCATTATTTTTGAACCAAAATAAAAAATCTCTTCCAATGTCTACCAAATTAAACAAAAAAAAGCAATGTAAGATTTTATTCAAAAAATCAAGCCAAGTTACACGAGTACGCCAAAAGCCACAGGACGAGTATTTACTAAACTTTGAGGAACCGAATATAAGATTCGATTTTGGAATTTTCTCCGTGGAGAAGTACACGGATTGTCATGAAAATTCAAAATTGATAGCACGACAAAGTATAATCATATTTTAGGACTTCAAATGTTGAGTTCAAATATTTACAAGTTGGGGGCATACCACTTGAAGAAATCAGGTTTTTGCATATGGAGGAGATTTTGAATTACATTGAATAGTAGTACATGTAATAATTTTATTTTTTTTTCTTCGCTTGAAAACCATTCGTATTGAAATATTATTTTTACAAAAACCCGAGAAAGAAGTATATAATTTTAGAGTGCATAAGCAATCCTTTTCGTCCATAAATTTCTTAGTAAGAGCAGGTCATGGAGACAAATATTTTATTTCTATTAAACGAGCGAATATACATTTTTGAGTAATGGTGTTTGTTTATTTATTTATTTTATTTTCTGTTATCTTGAAATAATATTTCTTAATACAAAGAAAATCATTCACTTAAGAAAACATGTCGCGTAACTAGAAAAAAATTCAAATACACGAGACGTAACAAATTGATGATTGACACGATTTTCAAGATGTACCCACTCTATTAATAAGTCTACAAATAATAAGATCGCATAATACAAAGTGCCAAAATATTATTTTTAATTACAATTATAATAAATTCAAGTTCGTTGATTGATCCCATTATTATTATTATTATTATTGTCATTGTTATCGTCATATCTCAACGATACAAAGAAAAGATCCTTCTTTTCTGTTTCTCTCCACGAGGGTGACAGGATGGGCCCCACGCGCACGTTCTTTGTCTGAGCATCCGTGGACAAACATTCTCTTTTTATAGCTTTTGACTTCGTTTCACAATCAATCAATCAATCATGATTGTTCACGCGCGCAGTTGAAAGAGAAATGTCTCTTTCTGTCTCCCATGCACACGTGGGGATGCTAACGACGAAAGACTTTCGATTTTGATACAGTGAAAACGACGCCCTGTCAACAAATATTAGTCAAATATACTATGTAATCTCTAAATTTTTAATTAATTCAATACGGTCTTTAAATTTTACTCCAATATATAATGTGATTTCTAAACAATTAATTTATTCAATATAATCCATCAACTTTTAATACATATTCAATTTAATTAATGTAAGATATTGTTTATGAATTTGAATTAATCAAATGATAACAATATTGAACTATATAAAAACTTAAACAATTAGATAAATACGTTGTTTAATATTTAATTACTCTAACACGCTCTCTCTCTCCCTCTGGACTATTTTATGATAACCTAACCAAAAAAAAAAACTATATCAGGAAACAATAGCATAAACCTCAAACAACCTAACAATCACCAGTCAAATGTCATCGGGCCGTATACTTGGAAAGAGTCAATGATGGGAGCATTCAATTCTCTCTGACCAAATCGAGCGGCGAGTATAGTGCTTGACGTACATTTAACGATATCAAAGCCTTCAAAATGGCTCGTGGGATCGCCAACTCTGGCTCACACCATTTAGGCATTGGCCTCTTTACAACGGTCTCGTCGCTCGTCACTTAACAGCGTCGTCGGTCAGTGTTCCTCTTGTTCGTTCGTCCCCCGATCTAGGGTTTCGTTTATTTTTTACTTTTTGTCTCTCTTCTCCACTCTGCCACCATCACTGCAGTGTTCTTCACTGTGAGCGCGTGTGAACAGCATCCCCAATAATGATGCCTCACGTCTTTGATTCTCTTTATTTCCTTAAAGTTTTTCCTACGCTCGAACCGCTCACCACGAGACTCACACTTGGAGGCCCAATCATGGCCGGCTCAGACCATTTCAATGAGACGTCAATAAAACCCACAACCTAAAATTGAGGCATGGACCGGCCACTAGAGCAGAATGGGCCAAGAAGCAAATCATTGGGCCTAGCTAGCCCATACACAAATCCCTTTCGGCCCATCCAATCTGGCAGACTCATGGACACGACACGCACGCAGGATCAACTACCTTCCCTTCTGCAACAAAACCAACTTTATTTGCTCAATTGAATCATGTAAGTAAGTCTATGTTCCCTTGTCCATAGTATCGCACTAGTACAAAGCAATTATTGATAGTAAAATCTCCATGGCCAACACGAATATAGAAAAAGGTACATGTTTTTCGCAAATAATATCGACCCAATGGCTCATCCTAATGGTTCGGAAACATCCGCAACAATAAGGACCTCAAACTTACTACAATTGACTACCAGACCTGCCCCCTAAGAATAGCGCAACTAAACATTACTGGCCACGCTTGCTGAGTCACAACGTTAGTCACGATGGGCAACCGCGAAGGGATTTAACTTCTCTGGATGGCCTCCTTTGTGTCGTGGACCTTGTGTCGCCAACGTTTCCCTGTTGCCCCCCACTCATTCCTGTCCTGCTGCGCATCGCTTCTTGAGGGCGTAGAAGTGGCAGCCGCCTCTTCGTGGATGATGGATATCGAGGTGGTTCACGGATGATGACGATGGTGGTCGTGAAGGTGTGAAGGCGTGAACGAACCAGAAGAAAATTTCTGCCACCTCCTCTCTCTTTCTCAGCTTTTTCCTCTTTCTTCTCTCTTGTGAAGCCCCCCTTCGAATTTCACACTGAGGATCTATATATCTTCTGGGAATGTGAATGTATGTGGGAAATGCCCAGAATCGAAGAAGAATGCCCCTCAATCTCTCCAATTTCTTGAAGGTGCTGCTGCTGTCAATACATGGAAAGATTATCCTTGTGTGTGCCTCCCTCTATATGTCCCCTTCCAATAACTTGGATGGGCGGCTAATTCCAAAAAAAACACAAACTCTATCTTGAGTGATGATTCTAGCCCGAAATTTTTTTGTCTCAATAAAAAACACCAATTTTACTTGAGTCCCAAATCTGGCCCCCGATGTAAAATTTTCAAATTATTTGGCCAAGATTTGGGATTTAAATGAAAATTGATGATTTTTTATGAGATAAAAAAAGCTCATCTCAGAATTGTTGCTTAAGATAAATTTGGTACATTTTTTTTGGAATTAGGCCCTTGTTCAAATATATCTTGAGTGACAATTCTGAGCTAATTTTTTTTTTGTCTCAAAAAAGCTCAGAATTATGCATTTGGGAATATGTCCCCCTCAAGGTCAATGCATAATTTTCCTTCCAAGTGTGGATGGGTTTCTCCATATGCAAATCGGTGGCCGCGTACACGATGCTCTATCTTTATATTTGTTCCCTTAAATAGTTAAGCATGTATGAATATATTGGGAATCTATACCAATTGTTTCTTTGACACAAAAATATTGATAATATAAAGCTTATTGTTTCGAATTTTGATCAAATCAATTTTGGCACACGCAATTTCGGCTACCGCGGGCTTAGTCCAATATTAAACTCACAACCATCCACTGCCGGCGGTCCAACCATTTGAACTACTAACACAGATGTAATTTAACTAATGATTTTTGTTTAGGGGCTGTGGTTGATTTTTAATTTTCTATGCAATAAATGACTAACTAGATTGCCAAAATGTTTGTGTCAACAATTATTAAAAATTATCCACGCTAGTGCTGGTTGTACCATGTAGGATGGCCGATGTCCACGTGAGCGATTTTGGGTCGTAATTGGTCGGATGGATTTAAATGGAAAATTTGAAAGGTTTATAACTCAATTGGTAAAATTGAAAAGTTTTAAACTGTATTGACAAAAGTACAATAGGTTGATGATTTTTTGGATAGTTTTCCCGTGTGTTTATGAGTGACATATCCTCCCTCCCTCTCTATATTCCCTACTATACACGCAGCCTTTTTGTCTTGATTAAAAGCGGCTTGTACCATTATCATTTTTAAGGATGCCCCCATGATTGTGGGTGTTGATTCATTTTTGCTAGTTCAGAAGATTAGTCAAATTGATGCTTTCTGGTCGAAAAAAGGCTAAAAACTATCGAAAGACAGATCAAATATAGAAAAATCGAGTAGCATAAGGTGTGGTTTATATAAATCTGTAGCTCTATCAGAGTCAAACCCTTGTTGTTCCCGAACTCGGACGGTCTATACATACATTTGAGAATGTTCCCACGAGTAGAACCTTCCAAAATAGACATCAAAACTCACCTCCACACAAAATGACAAAGTGAAGAAAAGATGTATAATGCAATGTAAAATCTCATTCGGGAATCTTTTGATAAACATCATCACCATGTGTTTGAAGACTTGACTTTTCCTGAAGGTGATGAATGAACACCATCGCTCAGGAAGCCGCGCCCGCCATCCATGAAGAGTCATAGTTTCCCATCTTTAACTTGACATTTTTCAAGTCACCTTCAAGGAAAGCTTCAAATTTGACTACAAAAAAATAAGGTTTTAGCCACGAATTTTGCCACAAAAAATTTGGGTCGATAAGGTTCCAACACCATGCCATTTGTGGAAGTGGATTGAATGTTTTGATTGCATCAAGTTCCAGATGACGCGATTGTAGAGAGAAGTATACAACAAAAATGGCATGTTACCGAAAAATAGGTAGATTAGTAATTATATAGTAAGTTGTAATATCACGATTGGAAAAGGGGAATCCACCGTAAAAATATCCATTAAACTCGCTAAGAGGGGGTCTCTGGAGCTGAATTGTGTTGGTATAGTGTCAAATTAAGGTTTACATGGTTCCAATGAAGCACAACCAATTGAAAAATGTGTGTTTTTTCAGAGAGAAGAAAAACAGACGGCATTCATGCATGCATGCATATTGTCCTCTCCGCATATGTAAATTTAGATGCACAAGTACACATGCATATTCAATTATTCATATCATCCCATGTTATATAGAGAAACGAGGCCAGCCGGTCCTACGAGAACGATAGGATGAAATGTAATATCTTTGGACCATGATTTCCTTCATTCGATCTTTGATCGGTGGAGTTGGACACGTTTTCATGGAGATTAAGAGAAATGGACGGGATCATGTGCATTCACATTTACAAGCACGTCCATCCAAGGCTTAAAACTTACAGCCAAATCGAGTCGGGTTCAAATTGAAAGTGACCAAGATACAGTAATTGAACATAGATGTAGCATGAATTGAACATGTGCAGATACAATATAAGTACTTGTTAAATCAAGATCCACTGAACAGCATAGATGTAGCATGAACTGAACATGTGCAGCAGATGCGATGAGTACTGATTTCTATGTGATGTATTATTAAGAGAGAGAACTCGTGCCATTTATTAACTATCTTTCCATAATAAGGCCGGGGGAAGATTTCCCCAGTAAAATCCGACGGCTGACCCATTTCAATATCATCTTTTGTGGTCTTGGGCAACTTACCAATGAGTTGTGCATGCAATCATTTAATCTACTTTCTTGAGAAATAGTTCCTCATAAATAGCCACTTAGAAAAAGACTTATTACATTATCTACATTGTACAATGTAAACGCGATCAACACATCACATCAACTTGTGTATCTCTGTATGGACCGTGGCTCAAAGTTTATCACGTGCTCCCCTATTTTCCTCTCTTCCCATCGCTCCATAATCCTCCTCCTCCTCCATTGCCATCATCGCACGCCTTAGTGAGTAGCGCGGGTGATTGGCTTTCGAAGGGCAATCGCTTTTCTTTCTCATTTCTTTCTCGTTCTTATTCAACTACAACTGGAGCTGGGATTTTCAGACCCGCCATACCAATCTAACCCTTCATTTTGCTCGCTCGGTTCCGTTTCATTCTTTTAGGTGCTTCAAAGCTAATCTAAGACGAGCTCAAGCACGCAAGTCCAAGAGAGTGAAGAAGGGCTCGAAGAGAGAGAAAATGGTGGCTCAGATCATCATCAACTTATTCACAATATTGATGCTAGTAACGGGGAATGTGGTAAGACAAGAAGATCTTAAACCTGGAGATCACATCTATACTTATAGGCGATATGGCTTATACACTCATCATGGTAAGTGATTCATCCTCTTCTTCCTTTTCGATTGTCATTAGTATTTTTTGGAAACATGGATATCTTCACATGTGGCTCGACTAAGTTATTCTTTCTTATCTTTCGTTTTTGGCCAAAGAACAGTAATGGTATCTGCTTGATATATCATCTCAGCAATCACGGAATCTTGCCTTTCCAGCATCCTGCTCCGTTTAAAACTTGTCAAAATTTGCACAGTAGAAGACAAGTAACGTTAATTTTAGTTCTCCTTCAACAGTTGTCTTCTTCTTTTGATTTCAAGGGCTGTTCATATATCTGATTATGATCACACATGGATTTCCATAAGATGCGAGTCGCAAAACCATGAACAGTTCACGACCTTCTGGGAAGTGGCCAAAATCTTGTAAACCCTATTCTCTTGTGATTAGAGAGAGAAACCCTACAACAAGCAAGTAGGATCAAACCCGAGGACAAACGCCAGTATGGAAACCCCTTCAATCCCAAAACCAAGCCTCTTATGTTATCTTAAAACATAGAAAACCCTTCAATCCCAAAGATAAAACCTTATCTTATCTTTGAAGAAATTAGACAAGAAGACACGATTTAACGAGGTTCAGCAATGTGCCTACGTCCTCTGGTAATCCTCTCTCAAAGTTTTTCTTTTTGTTATTGTGTCTTTGAGAGAGGGACTGCCTTTTTATTGATGAAGTACAGGAAAGGAAGATAACGAGAAAACCTAACGCCAAAAAGGCAATTCCCAAAATTACAGAAATCAAACAAATCTACATAATTTCTTCCCAAAAGAAAGAGAACCAACACCAATCACGCCAACAATCTTATACCACAGACAACCCCTTAAGCCCTTATCTTACCTTAAACCACAGACATCAACTTATTTCTTTATTTGCTTAACAAAAAAGAAAATCAAGCGTACTCAAAGTAAGCATAAGCAAGCACAGTCAATGGGGGTATATGGGAGGAAGCCAGTCTGAAGTAACCCCAATTGCTCCTTCGGATCACTAAAGGCCGTTAAGGACTCACACACACCGTAGTGTATTGTTGTCAACTCACATAGTCGCACCTACCAGCAACAAGACGACTACTCTGTGCACGCCAGTAAAGGGCGCTATTTAACTCTTTATTTCGCCCAATACAAGAATGACAGCCCTTAGACGCTTAAGGCTATAGCCGTGGACTAGGCCGCCGGGAGACCCCTCTATTTGACTAACATACCCCCTTTTGTTTAACAATCAACTTTGTTTTGTCTGATCGGAAACACAATCTCATGGACTTAAATATGGTCTTGTTATTATGCAAATTAGATCATAGCGATCATATCACTTGAAAATAGAATAAAGTTTTATATTTGCGAGAGACAGCCTCAGTGAGATTGTATTCACATGATAACCCATATTTAATTACTTTCTCACACAGATAGGTTAAAGCTGGCCTGGGCCATTGGATAAATGTCATCGACTTGATGTTTTTAAGCTCCTTAATTTATTTTACTGGGGACTAAGGTGAAATTCAGATAGTTAGTCCGGGAGAGTACGAAGATGTGATAAGACGTTCGTTTTCCTTTGCCCAATTTGAGTGACTATTTTGAATTTTTCATATATACCTTTTTATGTCAACTTTAGCAGGAATTTTCCATAACTCTCATACCACTCCACTTTTTCACACTTGTGACACTGCTATTTCTTTCTTTTTCCTCAACATCTTTTCTCGTTCAGTCGTCTCTATGTCTGAAAATTCTTATTCACCTTTCCTAGATAGTTGAAATTAATACGTACCTCAAATAAATCACGTAAAATACTGAAACTTGTGATTTGTCATGATCGATGTTTATTCTCTATTAGTCTTTGATGCTCCAACACGGAGACTAATAAAATGCGATTTACTTTGTGACAATCCACTCCGGCTCATTGATCATCATCTATTCGCTTCTCATTCCCTATGAAAAAGTGATTTTACGGTAAATATTTTGCTATGGGTGATTTGGACAATCGTTTCTTTTCTTTATTGCACGTTCTCACAATCAATTCTGATAGGAATCTATGTTGGAGAGGGCATTGTCATTCACTTCACAAGAATAGGAGTCGAGAAGACTTCCCTTGATTTCTTCCGACGAGAAGGCAAGAAGCTCCATTCCCTTCACTTGTATGCACATAAGCGGCCACTACTGGAGCATTGGTTGACAAGACGGGGGAATTGCACGAACTTACCCGATACCAAATCACCCCAGGAAGTCGTGAGCAAGGCTTGCGAGCTTCTCGAGAGCAACGTCTTTGGCAAGTACGACCTCATCAATAACAACTGTGAGCATTTCGCTTGGTTTTGTCGGACTGACGTTCGGGCAAGTGAACAAACAGCATGGATCAGAGCTTGCGAGTGGAAGATCAAGGAAGTCAAAAAATGGGCAATGAAGTTTCTGATGACAAATTAAGTTCAAGAGACTAAAAAGTCATTGCATTCACATCACTTCACTTTAGTCGTATTCCAGAAATAATCACATTGGTCCGTTTTGGACTGGACTACTAAAAAAAAAAAGTATACTCCACAAGTGATCCCCATCCCTTGTCAATATCATCATTTAATTTGTCTGTCCTTTTGACCATTATTGTCGTTTACTTTATTTGGTACATTGATTTTGATGGCAGGAAGCCGCAACCACACGGTTCCAATATTAAAACATGATATGTTGGCGATCCTTTTAGCGCATTTAATAAGTTCAGATTCGGTCTGTCTGAGGCTTTCCAGTGACTTGTGACAGTTCCAAGGATGTCTTTGTCAGGAGAAGTTATTATATCGGGTCCAAAATTTTCCAGCACACATGGGGGATTTTGATTGGCAATTATGAGGAACTTTCGCAAGCAGATCATGACAATCTATATTTAATGATATTTGGCGTCGAAATCAGGATGTCTTTTGTAGTTACAAATTTTTATGTTATGAGTCTTGGATTTACATTTGAATAGGCTCATATATAGTTCCAAAGTCGGAAGTTCATCTTCAGTATAAAATTTGAATTTATTTCGCCTTAAAGCAGGTTATATAACTTAATGATGCTCAGCTTAGAGTATGAATATGTTTGATGATATCCATACATAAATCTTTCGATATCCATATGTTGCTTGATGATGTCCATACAATGACCTTGATGACATCCATGAAGCAGTAGTCCATAAACATGATATCCAGACAGATTTAGAGTTGAGTTTGAACAAAGTCTCTTTAAAGATTAGTTCCTAAATCACGAAAGCTTCAAGGCATTCATTAGAATTTAAAGAAACACATGGATGGTTTTGTTAACTTTAAAACTTGTTAGGAGGTTTTCTCAACACCAAAACATCTGAAACACTCAACATAAGGACCTTGGACTCATTACAATGATCACCAAACCTTCCCCAACTAGAGTTAATTGAGATTGATGTATCTATTGCATCCAACAAGAGTTTTAATGTGGAAAGCTACGAGTGCAATGTCCATTTAGAGAAATCTTATTACCCAGCATGATTATGGACTTTATCCCTCGCCAAGTGAAAAGAAACAAAAGAAAAGAAGGCAAAGAGAAGAAAAGAAAAAGAAAGTAAAAAGTCAAGAAAAGCTAAACAAAAAAATTCAAATATTGCAAAAAATTGAAAAAAACCATCCATGTTAGTGCTAGTGTGCCATGTAAGATGCATGTTGTCCATGTCAACGATTTCAAACCAAAATTGACCGAATGGACTAAATTGGCAAAACATCAAAAGATTTAAGACTAAATTTTGGCGAAATTAAAAAATTTATGATTGAATTAGTGTAAGTGAAGTTTATTACTTTTTTTGGTAATTTTTCCTGCAATAAAAATGAGCTTCTGCTAATGTTCAAAGCCTAAGCGTGAAAAATAAATACAAAAGAGCTCAGACCTTTGAAGAGCTACGAACTTCCTTTTGTCAACCTTAGATTGCTGACAGAATTGAGGATTAGCCATAGAAAAACTATTCCCCTCTCAAAGAAAGTACAACATCTCAATTCACAAGCCGATGCATGTACTCATATACTTATCATGAATATTTCAAAGAATTTAAAAGAAAAACACGATACCTAGTAACTGTTGGGTAGAATTGAGATGAAGCATCCACAGCCCAAGATTAATCCTAGGAAAAATGGGAACGCAGACTTTGATCACAAGACATGAAGTATGGACAACATAATGAGTGAATTCAAGCATCCCATGTCATTTTTTTAGCACTGGCAGCTTCAACTGATTCCAGTTCTTCAACGACTTCAGAAATGGAAGGCCGCTTGCGAGGAGGCTCTTGGAGGCATTTTAAAGTTAGCAGCGCTACTTGGAATGCAGAATCTATAGGATAATTGTCCTCCAATCTAGTGTCCATTATAGTCTTCAGGTTTTCTTTACTGCATAACAGTGGTCTGGCCCACTCCACTAAATCACGTTATAATGGCGGACGGCTTGGATCAATTGCACTTAAGCCTTTAGTATCTCAAGCAACACGATACCAAACTGTAAACACCACTCGTTACATAGAGACGCCCTATAAAATCCAAGAGTTTTATGTAATGTTGCAGCAAAGCGTCAAAAAATAGTTGCCTAATGCACTTCCTATTATTGTCAAAATTCAAGGCCGAACATCCTTTAGCCCTAAGTCACAAAAAAGCACTTTTAAATGGAAAAAGTTATATTGGATTACCACTTGCTAGGTATTCAGGGGCAGCATAGCCAGGGGTACCTATAACCTGTGTTGAAACATGTGACATGCCCTCTGGAGGACCAGATTTCACCAATCCAAAGTCTGCAAGTTTGGCCATGTAAGACTGCAGAAGAACCCAACAGTGGATTAGACTAGGTTTCCAGCCTAATTATCAAAGCAAACTTTCAAGAGTCTAGCAAATAGCAATATGGAGAAATCTAAAAGCAGCTGGGGACAGGTTCAAGTTCTCGTCTCGTGTTCTGAACTCAATATCAAATCTAAGAAGAAAAGATTTGCAATCAACTATACCCTTTTCACCAATTAAGCTGAAGGCAATATAGGATCTCCGCTAGCTATTTTGACTTTTTTCTCCTGGTTAGAGGATACAATTCCAAGACGTTAAAGTGAGATACTAGGAATGTCATTGTCATCATTATCCTTCTCCCTAGAATTTGACTAGATATATGTTCTATGATAAACGACTCTACTCATTACGAGGAGGGTAGAACATTAACCCCATCTAGCCAAATATTTGAATATTTGAAATCCCTGTTTATTAGTTTCCTCTCAGAACTGTGAAAGAAAGCCAAGCCTCTGGCAGCCCCAACCACAATCATGAGGCGTACTTTCATGAAGGATGAGCAGTGGAGCCCTCTGTACCAGAGTAATGGACAGCGGAAAATGTAAGTAATGCTTAAATGAAGGACATGTTCAAACTACCTTGAATTAAGCACAGGCGTCAAATATTTTATCAACTAATCAAGAAGATATGCTAAACAATTGGCATTCTTAAGGAGACTTGTGAGAAATTAAAGAGCAATCAGGCGACTTACTTCTGAATAAGTGGTTGTTCAAGCTGCCCTTTGGCATGAACTCATACACAAGCTAAATTTTCATCCTCTCGACAAAATCCCAGGAGCTTGGTTCTATCTCCGTCTGCACAACAATTAGAAAATAAGCAAAACGTAGTCTCACATATGGTCAGTATGAAAAGACATGAAAGAAATGGAAGCCCCCACAGTAGACCAGGAAGAAAATGTTTTAATCCTTAGGCTTCAATTGGTCAACAGGAATGAACCAATGACAATAGAATAGTTGATATTGGATCTAGAGGTACAGAATGGGAACTGAGACCTAATTCCCAATGAAATGTTCAGTTTAACTAGTAGTTTGACTGAAGACTCACGGTCTTTGTGTGTCTTGTGTTATAAAATGCATATCAGCATTGGTTATATGCACTTCAGATCATATTAGCTATTTAGAAAATGTCTAGCTCGCATGAAACCAGTAGTAACTTTGCAGAATCATTGAAATTTGAAACTGAAACCAATTATAATTTGCGATCATACTGGTAACTTTATCTTGCGGTGGTGTATCCACCCTACATCGTTTGCTTGGCCTTGCAATTTGTTTCGGTTCTTGAACATGGAAGCAGAATTCGCTCGAAGGATGAAGGAAACGAGTACACTATGAATAGGACCACATTTCATTAGTCGAAGAAGGTTGAATGATTCCGTCAGTCAAGGCTGATGAGTGAGACCGAGTCTCCTAGGGGCTATGATCACATCGAAAAGGTGGATCATTACAGATGGGAGACTGTGAAATTACAGTTGCGCAGTTTCTTCATTCCTTGCAATCGAATCCCATTTTGTAGGCTCGTCTAATAGTTAGGGTCATACAAGCCATTGGCCACAGACACTCTCATGGCATGGGTTTTCTTAGTCCATTGCAAAGAAAAAAAAATGCAAAAAGAAAGTTCATTCTCTGTCAACTAAATGGAGTCATAAGATCTAATTTGCCAAGGACCTTAGTGACTAAATAATCTCAAGATCAAATCTAAAAGCATATTTTCAACTGTAATTAGATCTTCGATTTTTCCTTTTATCTCAATTATTGAAGCAAAATAGCTTCTTAGAAAATTCATGCATGTTCAAAAACTTGACTAGACAAATTAAAAATTCAAGAACTCGGTTAGAGGAATAAAATGCGCTAGTCTAGGAACTAGACTAGCCTTTTGCCTTTCATAAACATATGACATGTTGTAGCCATAATTTCACTTCCAAGTACGAGCTCAAGCTCCGTTAAATTGGCCGGACAGCGGCTCAGTTCACCAGGGTCGACTCCAAGAGAGATCGCAGCCTCCAAAAGGCTCGCCCACATGACCTGATCGTGGGGTCTAGACACACAGACCCCGACCTTGAAGGCCAGCAGAGAGGGTGTAGACCCTTTGCTTAGCGTATGCGGGTTGGCTTAGTCCTCTCGCCAAGAGCACTTTACCCCTCAAAAGAAACCCAACAAGAGTATAAAAAAAAGTAATGTCCTTTGCCCAAAAGGTGAGTCCGATCTTCCCTTGGTACATTTCTCAAGACGGATTCTTTCTCCCATCCATTGATTTAAGTGTCGGAGGATCTTCATTAGGCCATATCTACGAGACTGCCTTTACTTTGTGGTAAGTAGTTAGGTTCATTCCTTCGAAGGTTCCAGCAAGCTCGGCAAGGGCCAAAACACTGCGCATCAACAAGACAGATGTTGCTGTGATTCAATTCAGAGTTGCAACAAGGCTAACCGGTTAGATAAATATGTTCTTTACTAATACAATGAGAAAAACCTCATTGTAATATATCATAATTTCTAGACCCATAATATGTACATGTCAACTTATTAAGCATCTAACTATTATGAACGAGTACATTAAAAATTTTGGTTATACTTTTACCATTCCATTTGAGGTTTTTCGGATGTGAAATTCTCTTAAAAAGCCCAACCCTTGACTCGCATGTCTACGGTGGCATGATGATGTGATCAGTTTGGGCAAGCTAGCCTCGACTGATCACTTGGGCCTAAGAACTTTAGGAAGCCCGATCTAAATCCATCGAACTAATCTTATAAAAACAGTCATCAAGGTTGGACTTTATACACGTGCAATTGCAAAATAAAAAGTGCAAGAGCCCTGCATGACAAGCATTTTTCCATTTCCAAGCGAATTGAAACGGGTTAAAAAAAAAAAATACCACCCGCCTGGGTGGCGCTGCTGGAGCGCGCACCTTTCCTCTCGCAAAAGGTTGAGTGTTTGAATCCCAGGCGCCGCAGGGTGACTTAACCGGTGGCACGTGTGTGGTGGCTAGCACATGTCGCGCCCAGGGTTTACTTCCCGGCTGTCAGCCGTGCAAGGGTTCCCTGGGTTATCCAAAAAAAAAAAAGAAACGGGTTAAAATTAATCTCGCAAAGTGACCTGGAGTCCTCAAGGAATAGAAAATAAGGCTCACTGGAGAAATATGAATGAACTAAAATGATATTGATTCAAAAGTGAATTACAACCGAAGAGACTGTAGCTTTTTATTTGATGCCGTTAGCTCTCCTGTTAATGCAGATTAACCTAAAACATTTCTTTCTTGTGCATGGATCTTCTTATGTCCTCTATAACAGGTTCGCAAAGCCATCACACCATTATTTTTTTTGGGTAAAGACCATCACACCATTATGGTCTCTAAGAATGACAACAATTGCAGTTTCACCGCTTTGCACATTCGAAGTACCATTGTGGCTGGCAACGACGATGGTGTCATGGCATGAAGGCTGTAGTTACACGAAAAGGGCCATAAAGAAAAAATAAGAAACAAATTCATTAATTGATATAGTCTAGAGCCATGACGAAGAGATAAGAAAAAATATAGTAATTAATAAAAGTTCAGATAGTTTCGGTGATTCCTAAAAATGATCATATACATTTCAACCACACTTTTGAGTTTAATTTTTGGTTATGGAGCTCGTTGGATGTTACTGGTCAATATTCCTTGTTTACTGGATGTCCTTTGATGCCTTAACTTAATTGGATAAACCATCCCTTTTAGTAGTTGTTACACTCCCACTATTCATAGTGTAATTGCGGTGACGACATACGAAGCTTGTCCTTCAATTTCTCATATATCTACTTGCTTATATATCGGTTAGGCCTTAAATCGAATAGAGTAGCAAAAGTATTGGAGAATCAATTGATGCCAAACACTTGCGTGGGTAAAATTTTCCACCAAAGATGAAGAGAGTCAAACGAGCATTTGAAGAAAAGGTGTAGCACATCGCACCAATAGAGGCAAGTGATCTGGAAGTGCAACCATTGTTGCTTTACCATATTGTCTCTGAGACTGCCGGTCGATTTGAAACAGTGTGCGTTTGGCCGAGAAATCTATTGACATACATATTGCCCGGTTTCCTAGTTTGTGCCGTGAAGATTGCACTGGGGAGCAAGGTCACTAAAGATCTAGTTAGGAGCAAGGAGGTCCCAAGCTTCTTTAGCAGTTTCAAATATATCACACAGCAGATGATAAATGGTATAGAAGTACTTTGTATCCAGGTGATGATTTGATGATTTTGATTGTTCCAATATGGGAATTTTCTGCAGTCTCGCCTGTAGTTGTTGCGGATACAGTAATATCACCCGTTACTTATCGCCACAATTTCCTTCTTTTGAAGAAGCTATGCATGCCTTGTACCCATAAGTTGCAGTTAGAACCATCTAATGTGGTCTGAACTGGTGGAGAAACATCCACTATGTCAATTACATCAGAAAAGACAAAGGGAATGCCATAGATGTCTTTAGGGACCTTTGAGACGTGATTGGGTCCCCAAAAAGCTTGGCCGGCCACTTAGTGATCTAGTGCCTGCATGTCTCCTCTCCCTCTCTTTCCCATTTGAAGAACCCATCACTCAGACTCTCCCCAGTAGATCTTCAGTGACTTTCTTGTCTTTGATTTCCTCTCTTCCGAAGACACCAACATTATCCCTTCTACTCCGTCCTGATCCATTGACCTTTTGGCTACGCCGCCAGTCCTCCTCCTTCACATAGAAACACAAGCAAACGAATTATCTTCCGATATTACAATCTCAGGTAATTATTCATTTCAGCTTCTTCATCTCAAAATTTTCTTGTTCTTCTATTCACTACATTAATTATTCGAAACCTCAACCTTGATATGGACCAGTAGGGGGTGTTTCCGGTGGGTAAGTGGGATCAGCTCAAGCACTAGCTCAAGAGTGTGAAGTAAGGGCCAGAAGAAAGAAGAAAATGGTGACGGCGATCATCAAGAAGGTACTGACAATAGTCATGCAGTTGATGTGGAAGGTGGTGAGGCCTGAAGATCTGAAACTCGGAGATCATATCTATAGATATGGGTTATATGGCTTATACAGCCATCATGGTGAGTCTTCCTTACTTGCTGTTGCGTTAGTATATTTTCTTTCCTTTATTTTTTGAAAATTTCTGTGGGATTTTAAATTTCCTTTATGGGGTTGATTGATCATATGAGTAGTTCAAATTTGCCTTTCAAATCCGGCTTGTGAGTCCGCTTACTCAACAGGCATTACTCCCAAGCCATACTTGATTACACAGTTCCCTTAGCCCAAAAATGAATGTCAAACTCAATCTCCACTTTTAAATCTTCAAGAGTTCCATGCCGAGCCTCGGGTTCATGTTGAATGCTCCATTAGTGTTAAGCTTAATCCTTGCCAAATTTTTGCTCTATAACTCCATCTTATATCAAACGATAGCACAATCAACTTTTCTTAATTGTGCTTCCATAAAAAAAAAATTGTCTGATCAGAAGCACTCTCTAAAAAAAATGATTATGGCATTTCCCAATTCACAAAATATGAGAGCGAGAGCCTATTTTGATCGTGGCATAATGTGATGGGTGATGGCTATGCCTTTGGAGATATAGTCGATCGCGATATTGGTTAATAACGAGGTATAGAATTTTTTCTTTTGACTGGATGACAATAAAATGGAGGAATTTGTATCATTCTTATGGAGAAAAATTATAGTTCATTTTTTGGGCACATTGTCATCAATTATTCATAGTCTGGATGAATAATGAATACCAACATGGAAAGTAGGAGACACGAAAATAAGTTGTGTCCACAAACTTGCGATGGTTATTGAATAGAGAAAACAAGAAGAGCAAGAAGGTGGTAATAAGTGGCTAAGGCTTCCTCTTTGTCTAATTAAAATTTTGATAATATCTATCTTTATTATATATCTTTTCTTCTCGCTAAAACTCCAGCTTACTAAAATTTCAGTCGAGCAGTACATCCAGTGGCAAAAGATAATGCTCATTTAATTGATTTTTATTGTATCATGTCTTCTTTTGGACATCATAAAAAAATTTATAATTATGTTCTTAGAAAAGGAGTATATTCCCACTTGACTTATTTAGTTAAATTGCGCATGAGGTTTTCAAGTAGCTAGAGAGAATAGAATGCTCCATGCCACTTGTCACTGTCAAACATTCGCCTACCCATAAAGTGAAAGTCAGATGAAGAAAAATCCAAGTAGTCTCCCACCTCTCTCTCCCTCACACGCACACACACACACACCCTCTTTTTCTTCATCTCTTTATTCTTCAACCCCAATCATTCTCTGTATCTCTCCCCACTTTTCATTCCCACTTCACAATTTCGCACCCCCCCACCCTTCCTTTTCTACTTGAATTGTCACTATGATAACTATATGATAGAGTGTTCATATTCGTATAATATTAGCAGCTAATTCTGTAAGTACTTTCTGAAGAATTTCGTGGATGCGAAGTTGAAAGGCTTTTGAAGATAGAAGATAAGTTAGTGGGGCAATAATATGCGCAGTTTTGCATCCAACGTTCAAACTAATCTACTTTGTTTGTTGACTTAAGGATATTAGTATGTTCTGTGGAGACTAACGAAGACATATGGGTGAGGGTGACTAATCACGATAATTCAACAGAGTTTAGGACGAAAACGTTGTGGGAGACGTAATAAATCAGCAAAACTTCTATTTTCTAATCCAAAACTGGCCTACGCCAAGCCTTGATTTCGGTAAAAACATAGATTTTGTGGTTATTTTTAGCACATTCCAAAGCTTGCGCCGAAATTGTCCCTACAATTTTTTTTCTTTCTTTCAAATTGAGTTTGATTCTTCATTGATTTGCACTTGCACATGACAAGAACTTATATTGGCAGTGTTTACGTGATTCACTTCACCTGAACACATAGCAAAAAAACCTTATCCTTGTCATTGTTTAGGACTAGCCACAAGCAAGAAATTTTGCCTCCCTACCTAGAATGTGAATATGCCAATGTTGTCAAAACTTGTCTTGATCTTTATTCTTTATTAATCTTAGAGTCTCCGACATAAAGATTTAACATCACGCACTCATCAAATTGCAGATTGCATTGCGCCTAATCTACTGTTGCATAATCTGCAGCTTAATCCATCCAAACTTCTAACATATGATTCACTTGTGACAATCCTCCTTCGCTTATTGATCCACATCTATTTGATTATCACTTCCAACGAAGTAATTGGTCCTACAGTAACTATTTGCTATGGCTAGTCTGATTTGGACAAAAAAGTCTTTTTTTATATTGTGTTTACTCATTACTGATTACAATAGGAATCTACGTTGGAGAGGGTTACGTGATCCACTTCACAAGAACAGGAGTCAACAAGACGTGTCTCGATTGCTTCCGGAGAGAAGGCGAGAAACTCCATTCCCTCCACTCATATGCATATGGGCGGCCACTACTAGAGTATTGGCTGACGAGATGGGGGACTTGCACAACCTTACCCAAAATCAAATCGACCCAGGAAGTAGTGAACAAGGCTCATGAGCTTCACGAGGGCGATAGTTTCGGCGAGTACGACTTTATCAATAACAACTGTGAGCATTTTGCTTCATTTTGCCGAATCGGTGTTCGGGCAAGCGCTCAGACAACATTGATTAGTACTTGCGATTGGAAGATGAGGGAAGGCAAAGAACGGGCCATGAAGTTTCTACAGACGAATTAAACTAAGGTGAACAAAAAATTTCGCCAATTTTGCCTTCCGTATCTACTTGAATCTCTCACATTCACATCATTCACTTTTGTGCATATTTTAGGTACATCCTTTTGGTACTCGATAAACAATCCAATTGGTTCGTTTCGGAAAAGCACGACAACAGTAAAATCACACTAGACTATCAGAAAAGCTTTGTTCCACAAGTGCCCAAAATCTTTTTCCTTCACAATGATGTCTTTGACAATATGGTCATTTAGTTTGTTCTTCTTTTGTGGCATCATTGTTATTTACTCTTTTCAGTACATTTATTTTCGATGCAGGACTATCAAACATGAAATGATGACAGATCCTTCCTTTTGCCCCACGATTTTCGATTCGGTCTTTCTGAGTGATGGTAGTGATGCGAAACAGAGGCCCACATGATAACAAAAGTAAATCTATGATTGGACTGCTTTCTGAGGCTTTCCTTTGCCTTGTCACAGTTGCGTAGGTATGTCTTTTTCTGGAGGGGTTATTATTAGATTCGGATCCAAAAATTGTCCAGCACACGTGGGGGATGTTAATTGGTAATGAAGAGAAACTTCCAAAATCAGATCCCGACCACCCTTATCTAATGATGTCTGGTCCCATCAAGAGGTCAATCTTAGTTCTTTATGTCCATGTTTAGAGCGCCTAAATAAGCAAACATCATTATAAAATAAATGAGACATCATTTCATTTTGATGGCCAGTTTCGACCGTCGCTTATTTAGTTAGCTTACAAGAGCAGCCAACTAACAACTTGGACGGAAAGATTTATGATGGGTTGAAAAGAGCTTCATGATAAAAAGCTCTGTTTTTTTTTTTTATCCGGCCACGTAAATACAACTTATCTTATTGTGTGATTAAGGAATTGGCTGCAAAACTATTGGGGGTTTTGGGTCGTGAATTTGGCATCGAGAGCAAACTTGATCATTGAGCAGGATCGAGCCGCTTGACAAAATTATAAGGCTAAGAGAACAGGGTCGATTTTGATCAAATCACGGCATTTCAGCTTACTCTCTCCCAAACACATACCGAAACACACATACACACATAATCAACATGGGCCACATTTTGAAATTTTGGCTTGGACAGGTCAGTCCAACGTGGGCCGACAAGCAAATGCAATGGCCAAGCTAGTTCACACACTAGTTATTTGCGGCCCAGATAATCTAATGGACCCATGGACATGGCTCTGACTCACTCATGATGAAGTGAGAAATGCTGTACACACGACAGATACAAAAGTGCTAGAACAATTCCCATCTAATCTATATACATACCTTCCCTTATGCAACAACCGACTTTCTTTGCTCTACGAAGTTGCAAAATCTATCTATCCCCTTAAAGCAATTATTGACAAGGGGCATGAAAGAAATGCCATGCTGGATACGTATTGAAAAAAAGGAGTACATTGTTTCTCCAAGAATCTAATTCAGATGTCGTTGTGGTTCAATCCAAGCTCGTAGTAGGATTGGTCCATTAGATAAAGAAGTTCTTTATTACTTATACAAAACGAAAGACCTCATCATAATTTACCATAATTTGCGTTGTGTCTACCATCGGTAGAAAGGACAATTTTCATGATTCCATTTAAGGTTTTTCTGACGTCAAATTATCTTTGATAGAACCAAACCCTCGAGCTTGATTTGCATGTCTACAATAACATGATGAAGTCATCAGTTTGGGCAAACCAGTCTCATTTGATGACTTACACCTAACAACTTTGGGGAAACCCGATCCAAATCCATCAAACTAATCTTGCAAATATTAGTATCAAGGTCGTACAATATGCACCTGCATTGAGGAAATTGCTGCATGACATGCATTTTTTTCATTTCAAAGCGAAGCTCATTGAGTTAAAATTATTAAATTATGCCTCAAGTTTCAGTCATTTATGACCCAGTTGGAGGATAAAGATTAATTCATTAATTGAATCTTTTTGGAAACAATATCCTGAAAGAATGTGTCTTTCGTTTTAATCTATAGGCGGATTTCTTTTGGGTGGTGGTATTTTCCGTAATGATCCAATTTGACCGCATAGTGAACTACAAATATAGAGCTGTGCAAAAGAAAGCGTGTGGAAGTGGTGGACATCTCTACAAAAGGGCACACATATTTTTGTTCGCTGGAAATGTTACCACGACGAAATGTAATTCATTGAAAGTTGTTCTTTGGATTTTTAATTAGAAGAGAATGGGTTCTGGGTCTAATTCTAGACATGAGTTATCCAAGCATGAACAAAGAGTTCAATTGTCTTGATCAATAAGTCAAATTTTGTATAGTAATGAAATTCGACTTATATTTACGGACAATTTAGACGAGTCCGTCCAGTGATTGTCGGTATTCGAAGTTCATCAATACAACATTATGAGGCTCCTGGCTTAAAAAGTAAACAACTATAGCCATGGAAATTAAAGGTGCAGGACTGGAAAGTAAAAATAATTGAAGGACAACATTTTGATTTGTATTCGGGGGGAGGGGGGGTTTTCCTTTGGCAGTCAAGTGTTATTTATAATGTGGGTTTGGTAACTGCCTTTGATATTGTGTTCACTGACCGCCGTTGATCTCATATTCACCGTCTATTTAATGACATCTATCCATAAATTGCCATCGGTCTTATCTTTTTGTCCCAAGGTGATAACCGTTTTAGAGTTTATACTATCTGACACTTGTCCTTCTCAAAGTAGTAATCTTCATCGAGCTTATATCGTCTCAACACATGTCCTCTTCGAAACAGTAACCGTCATCGAGCTTATATTGTCTTGACACCTGTCCTTCCCGGGGTGATAACCGTCATTGAACTCTTCCTGGCTTGACACATGTCTTTTCCGGGGTGATAATCTTCATCGAGCTCTTCTAGAGTTGACACTTGTCCTTTCCGGGATAATAACCATCGTCGAACTCTTCCTAACTTGACATCTATCTTTTCCCTTGTCGACAGCCTCAATGGCAATTTTCGTCGACAACTATGGCACACCCTCTTTTTATGACTCAAGCTCTTTCAATTTCCAATTCCCCGCCAGTATCTACCAGTGCTTGCTAGCTGTTTTGCTTACGTGAGCCGTCTCGTATGGGCTACGTCATTCTTTGACGTCTTTTATTATTATTTTTATTTATTTCGATTGTCGATAAACTAATTAATTATAGGTGTCAACACTGAGTAGTGATAGTGATGGGATACATTGGCCTTTATGTGAAAAAAAATATATATAATTTCTCTGCAGGAGTTTTATATAGGAATGTCGCACGGGGGGATGGGATTGTTAATGCTGAGAACCTTTCGAAATCAGATCCTGACCACCCATGTTCAATGACGTTCGGTCTCATTAGTATGTTTGTTGAAGTTATAATTTCTAGGGTTAACATCACGAAAACTCTAGATTGGTATATCTGTAATAAATTTATCATAAACTAATTTTTTGATCATAAAAAACCTAAAACTGGTACATATGTAACAAATTTACCCCAAATTACTACACTTGTGATAATTTTACCCTTCATTAAATTGGATTAATACTATGAAAAATCATAAATTGATAAATCTATAACAAACACAGGGGTAAAATCTTAAACTGGTACACCCATTAACTGTCATGTGTCATAAAATACAGTAATTTGACGGTAAAATTTAACGGATGATAAATTTATTACAGGTGTACCAATTCGGGATTTCTTCTGGTCCAAAAATTAATTTGAGGTAAATTTATCAAAGGTGTATCAGTTAGGATTTTTGTGGTATAAACCCTAATTTCTAAGCCGAGATTTGAGATTTTGGCATCCCAAGCGTGTATATGGTTTTAAAATAATTTCGTAAATCTTTTTATAAGTTAGATATCATTTTCATTTTGATTACCGATTCAGGCTCTCGTTTATTTAGTTAGCCTATAAGAGCAGCCAAGCAAGAACTTGACTTGAAAAGCTTATCATGGGGTGGCAACTATTTCATGTCAAAAGGTCACGCTTTTTTCTACTCTGGCATCACAAACGCAACTTATGTTAGGATTCGTTTATTTTGCGGAAAATTCAATGATAAAGAAAAATAATTTCTCGAAAAGTATTTTCGAAGAATACGATTAGTTTTTCTTTATTTGGTGATACATGATAGAAATCGTTTTCTAATATTTGGATTTCATTGGAATATGATTTCAATCTCATGATTTTATCTCACGCAAAAAAATCAATTTTTTAAAAAAATTTTATTATTTTAAAAAATTTGATTTTTAATTACTTTTTATCTCTATTTTTTATTTTCTTTTTTTTAAAAAATAAAATTTTACTTATTTTTAATTTTATTTTTTATCTTTTCTTTTTCTTCCTTCCTCCGCTGCGATTGGCCAGTGACGGCCACAGGCGAGCTTGAGCAAGCTAGCCTCATCCGAGCCTAAGCTCGCTTGGATTTGGCAAGCCACAAGCTCGCTTGCCTCGACATGAGCTCGAGGGCTCGCCGGCCTGCGTCTTGGCCAGCCATTGAGGCACACGCAGCCGGTGGAGGAAGGAGGAAGGAAAAGAAAGAAAAAAATATAAAAAAATAATTAAAATTTTGATTTTTTAAAAATATTTTTATAAGAGCAAACATTTCATTAACCAATGACTTGAGCCTAAGCGCTGAAGACCCGCGCACAGCCTTTGTGGACCCAGGCCTAATGGTTGGGACTAGAAATCGAGCGTCAAGATCTCAAGCATGGCTTTTATGGAACCGAGTTCGGGTGCTGGAGCATCGGATACGAGCACTAGGGTTATAGGTTAGATCTCGATGGACCTGAGTGTGGGTGACGAGGTCCCAGGCTCAGGACACCAAAGTCCCAGGCCCGGCCTAGATGGACCTAGGCCGCCGGTGACCTGATCCTGAATGCCGGGACCCGAGAACCAACTTTGGGATTTCCAAGCCTAAGTGTAGAATTTCTTGTCCAAGCGCCGATAGTTAATCATATTTTGGAAAACGTTTTCCGGTTCTTTAAAAAAGAAATCATTTTCCTTAATTTAAGCTTCTGTAGGATAATATTTTCTGTGGACTCATTTTCCTAAGCCAACCAAATGCCGGAAAATAAAGAAAATGTTTTCTGCAGAATTATCAGGGGTAGGGGTCGTGCTCGGTCATCGAAAGTAAACTAGATCATTGAGTACCTTGAGCTGCACAACAAAATTGTTAAACTTGGAGAGCAAGGCCAGTTTCGGCTCGGGCTCTCTCTCTCTCTCAACAAGGGGCAAATTGAACTTTATGCATGGACGGGTTAGTCCAACATGGGCCGACAAGCAAATCCATGGGCCAAGCTAGTTCACACACAAGTTCTTTGCGGCCCAGATAATTTAATGGACCCATTGACATGGCCCTGGCTAATTCATGATGAAGTGAGAAATGCCGTGGACGACAGACACAAAAGTGCTACAACAATTCCCATCAAATCTATATACATGAAGACTTATCACCTCTACAGCTCAACTGTCTTCCCTTTTGCAATAACTAACTCTCTTCGCGCTATGAAGTTACAAAATCTATGCATCACATTAATAGTATCGTACAATTGTACAAAGTGTTACAAAGAAATGCTGGGCCGAACACATATCAAGAAAAAGAGGTGCAATGTTTCTCCAAGAATTCAACAATATTGACACCTAAATTATTTAGTCATTCATTGTATGGAAGATTAGGGATCGACCCCGATGCCCAAATAAAAATATTATTAACTTGCATTGCATATTAAGAGTATTGTTATTTAGCAGTAATAAGCCCACATTAATTATATGGGTTAATACCATGAAAAATCTCAAACTAGTACACTTGTGACAAATTTACCCCAAACTATTTTTTTGACTACAAAAAACTCTAAACTGGTACATCCGTGACAATTTTACCCCGAATTATTTTTTTGATCATCAAAAACCCCACACTGGTATACCTATGATAATTTTACCCTCGAACTAATTTTTTGGCTACCAAAAATCTCAAACTGGTACACCTATGACAAATTTACCCTACATTAGTTTCCATTAAATTTTACTATCAAATTACTAAGTTTAATGACACGTGATAATTGACATGTGTACTGATTTTGGGTTTTACCCCTCTGTTTGTGACAAGTTTACCAATTTGTGATTTGTTGTGATATTAATATAATTTAACGAACACTAACAGAGGGTAAATTTGTCACAAATATACCAGTTTGGGGTTTTTAGTGATCAAAAAATTAGTTCGGGGGTAAAATTATCACAAATGTACCAGTGTGAGGTTTTTTGTGGTCAAAGAAATAGTTCAATGTAAAATTATCACAAGTGTACCAGTTTGGGGTTTTTGGTGGTCAAAAAAATAGTTCGGGGTAAATTTGTTACAAGTGTATCAGTTTGGGATTTTTTGTGGTCAAAAAAATAGTTCGGGGTAAAATTGTCACGGGTGTACCAGTTTAGGGTTTTTCGTGGTATTAACCCTTAATTATATCATAATTGTACTGAGTTAAGCATGGATGTTCTGAGCTTAATTTGAATGTCTGAACTAAGCCCAAGAGAATAGAACATTCGGCCAAGCCCATTAATTTAGCATAGTAGCCGAAATTTTGCATCCGGGATGCACATGGGGAGCCAAAGTAGGAAATATTGCATTATCTAATTAGGGTTGGAGGCGATAAGAACTTTATCTTTAAACATCACAAAATAGAGGAAGAAAATACCCTAATTTCCTAATGAGAAAGTCATATGATCTAAAATAGGAAATAGGGATATCTCTTAATATTGTAAGATGCCTATGTAAGCACATTGTTTTCTTGAAGTTAAGGAGGTTGTTCACAGAAGGGGATTCACGATAGAGGTTAACACAATATAGAGAGAACAAAGCTCCCATGGCTGCTGCCATACCGCGAGACAACACCGCCATCAGACTCCACGCTGCATGCAGCCAGCCCTATCCCGACACTTGCTGCATCGCCCAACACCAGCACTACTCTCCCTCACGTTGCACTTGCTGCCTTCATCATGCAATGTTGTTGCTGCTCAGGTCCTCACCGATGACAAAACAATCTTCGGCATCAAATGCAACAAGCACCGGCGTCCCTGTCGTAAAGCATCGACATATCAACGTTCCCAAGCCAACGACCAGCACGTCCCTGCAATCCTGGCGCCAAATCTTGCCATCGTGATTTGATTTTTTCTGCTGGTTTCTCAACGAGCTACAGACCAATCTTGCCGAGTCTACTAGCCTTCCAGTAAACTCACGGCAACCCCATCACCGTGAAGTCCAGTCCTCTAGCCACAACTCGCTGGTCACACTTGTCCCTCACTGAATTCGCCCCTTTGCTGCCGGTTGCAGCGAAATACTTGTCGTCGGCTACTGTTGGAAAGCAATTTCCCAAATTAATCAATTTTGATGCTCTCTGGTTGATAAAGGAAAAATTGTCCAAAAAGTTTCACTAACCAATTTAGTCATAAACCTTGTGACAATTTCTCAATTTAGTCATAATCATTTTGACAAATTACTAGTGTAGTCCTTCCAACTAATATTCGTTGAAAATCGCTAACGTGGCGGTCCAATTAGCGCCGGCCATCCTATGTGGTGCAATTGGCATTGATGTAAATAATTTTTTAATTTTTTCAAATTTTTTGATTAGATTTTTATTTTTCTTTTCTTTCTTTTCTTTTTTTCTTCACAAGGCCAGTTGGGCTGCAAAGCCCTTGCCAACCACAGCAAGGGCTCAAGAGCCCAAGCCCAGATCTAAGGAGGGCATCACGAACCCTCACCCAAGGGCTAGTGGCTGATGGAGGTCATCGACCCTCGCCTTTGCCAGCCCTCCACCAGTGGCCGGGTGGCCCTGCTAACCTTATGAAGAAAAAAAGGAAAAAAAAAACAAAAGAATAAAAAAGAATAAAAATTTGGAAAATTTTATAAAAAAAATTATCCACGTCAGTGCTAACTGTGCAATGTAGAACGACCGACGTTGACTAGATTATTATGTCAGCAATTTCTGGCCAAAATTAATTGAAAGGACTATATTGGCAATTGTTCAAAAGGTTTATGACTAAATTGGCTGTATAATAGGTTTAGGAATAAATTAACACATTTAACAGGTCTAGAACTAAATTGACTGTTGTACAATAGGTTTAGAACATTTTGGATAATTTTTCCGATCGAGAAAAAACCTTGGAACTATCAAATTAAAAGCCGAATATAGAAATAGGATGGCCAGTATATACAACCAAGAACGTTCCCACGTTTGGAACCTTCCAAAACAGTCATAAAACCTCACATCCCCACAATAAGATAAAGCGAAGAAAGTGTCCCATATAAAAATCTCATTCGGGGAATCTTTCGATATGAAGTGGCAAACTACATTTTGATGATCCGATCCTGATTGTTTATTGAACATCATCCCTAAAATGCCGTGCCCACCGTCCATTTAAAAAGTCACAGGCGTGCCCACCTCTCTCACGCGGTCGGGGCTCATCACCCATGGCTGCTGGGTCTGCTCGTGGTCACACGGCAGATGTAGCTTTCCCTTTGGGATTAAGAAACAAAAGGGGAAAAGTTCATCAGATTGGCCCAACGGTTAAGCGTTTGATTTGGAAATAACAGACGTTTTGCTTAATCGCCAAATCCCCTACTTTGAGTAACCTATGTTTACCGTGCGTATGTCAATTAGTTGATTCAAAAGATTTAGATATCTCGTATAAGAAAGGATAATGACATCGTAAGTACCTGAACTTTTGTTCATAAGTATCTTGACATTTTAAATTAGGGCTAAACTCCGTGCTTCCATTAAGCGAGGTACCATGTCATGTGCTTTTTGCTCATGTGGTTGCTTGCGCAGCAAAAATTGTCCAAAAGTCCCAAGTACCTTGCCAGCTCTTATTATAATAAATTAAGGGTGCGTTTGTTTCGCATGAAATTTCATGATAAAGAAAAATGCTTTCCCGTAGAAATCATTTTGAAAGGTTAGCTTTCATTTATTTGGTGGTATACTGAAAATGAATAACTGATTATCATTTCGGGTGTTTGAATCTCACTTGGAATAATGAATATTGAAGAAGATGAAGAAGTTGGCGTATGTTAAGAGATTTGTTGTGCTTGGGAAAATGATTTCGTCTATTCGGAAACGAGAATACGTTTTCCCAATGCCTTTCATGACCGTAAATGTTCTTGCATTAGCTACCATTTTTAGCGAACCATATACGTGAAAGCCCGAAAAATTATGTAGTGAAAAGTTCTTTTATCGAAACAAAAGCATCCTAAATGATAGTCTTTCCTTTTTTTTTTCCTTTTTTTCTGTCACGTGTTACTTATCGCCACAATCATCGAGTCTTTATGAGAATCTTTCCATAGTCTCGCCTGTAGCTCCTATGGATGCTATAGTATCACCCGGTACTCATCGCCGCAATTTCCTGCCTTTCAAGAAGCCACGCATGCCTTGTATGATAGAATATTTAAATATTAAACCAAACTTTCATGTAACAGTTTAAATTTTTAGAACAGTCGACGGTGGTCTCACAAAATCTTATATTAGATAATTATGTGATTTAATATTTAAATATTTTATTACTCTCCCTCACTGTCTAGTACTAAGCGAGAAAATATTTAACTAAAGAGGTATGTAGGGATCTGAAATTCGAACATAGGATTTCTTGCTTTGATGTCACATGAGATTTTGTGGGACCTGCCAATTATCCCACAAAATCTACCCTTTAGTTATAGTTTGTACCATCTAACACGGTCTGCATTGGTTGAATAACGTCCATTTTGTCCGTGACAACAAAAAAGACAAGTCATTGCCATCTTGGACTTGACGCGGGCCCCAAAATATCATAGACCCGCCACTTTGGTTTTCTGGTGTCTGCGTCCCTCTCTCTCTCCTGTCCCCCGTTACAAGAACCTCTGACTCAGACTCTCCTCCTCGGTAGACTCTCAGAGACTTTCTTCTCTTTCACGTCCTCTCTTCCGAAGACGCCAAAATCATCCTTCTACTCCGTTCATCGTCTGCCATCTGACCTTTTGGCACTGCCACTAGTCCGTCAAGCAATCGATCGTGTTAGCTTCTTCGTCCTGAAGCTTTCTTGTTCTTCTCTTCACTACAGTAGTTATACGAGAGCTCAACCCAAACATGGTCAGTCGGGGCGTTTTCGGGAGGGAAGAGTACCAGCTCAATCTCCCACTTTCGATCTTCATGTTCCGAGGCCAACGGTCCTCCTAGTCAAATTTGCCCGAAGCAGGCAATAGCTGATGCCGGTGGATTCTGTCATTCTCGTATCACTTCTTTATTATATTTTGAAAGAAAAACGCACTGGTGTTAGCCTGTTAGGTAGGTCCCTAGGAACGTGGCTGATTTTATCGTCAAGACCCCTTCTTATCGCTTTGCGCATGCATTTGCCATATCATCATTTTTTTCCTGTGTAGCACTATCGTTTTGCATGAAAGGAAGCGTCTTACCAAGAACACTGGAAGTTGTTAAATTTATTTTGCGATATCACATCACTTTGGAGGAAATAAATATAATATTTAATTTTGAAATATTCTAAGAGGGGATATGTACGTGGATCATCACAAAGATTCAAAATTGATAGCACGGCCAAGTAAGATAATTTTTAAGCACTTCAGAATTTTGAGGTTGAATATTTTTACTATAGCTGAGGTGCAAATGACTCGACGGAATCGAGTTTTTCCAAGTGAAGGAGAATATCACAGTTATAGAGGAGATTTTTTTATTATATCATCTTGTCTTTAATAATTCTAGGATTTCAAAGATATTTGTTTGTTTTGATATAGAATTCATTACTTTAGGGTAGGATTATCATTTATAGTTATTTATTTCCTAGTTTGAATATATTATATTTAGGTGTTTGTAGGATAAATGTTGCTTTAACTGCTCATGTACTACTGCTTTATTTTATGCAGAAGTTAATAAACTTATAATTTATGGAACTACTAACGGATGCTCTTATTCACTTTGTTTTATTTTATCACCTTTTGAAAGCTCAGTGCCCTAAACTCTCTCAGCTGCCAACGTTGGTATCCCAAGTTGTATATTTTGCGATCTAAGAAAAGGTGCTGGTCAGATCTGAGTTAGATCAGCAGACAATTTCTTGCTTTATCAATCAATGACTCTTATGTCCTATTATGTTGGTATGTACCGAATATAGTCTGCAAATACAGAAACTTGACCAACAAACTAAATAAATGAGAAGGTTTATTTGCATCTGTGGAGATCAATCACCCGCAGCGGCTGCGTTGGCTTGCGCTCTGGTCCCCCCACGAAGGGATCGGAGTTCAAACCCCAGCGTAGTCGTTAGGGATTCTTAAGTGTGACGCCGTGGTGGTGGGTCCTGCGCTAGCGTCACTCGAGGACTAGTCGTGCATCACCGCCGGTTTATAGCTGAGTCATCGCTTGCCGGTCGCGCGGACACCTCGATTATCAAAAAAAAAAAAAAAAAAAAAATCATGCCGAAGGTTTGTCTATCTAGTGCTATCCCAAGAAACTGTGTTTAGAGAGTAGAGACATATACAAATCACATTTTGTTTTTCCATTTGTAAACAGTATAGTTTTTTTGTATACCAACTCATAAACACGAATCACGTCTAGTGTTGTCTGATCTAATTGACAATTCATATGTGTCTATGTGCAGTTGTCTTTGTATCTAATCAAATACATTGTCCTTGTAGTGGTACAATAATAGACAATACATTATAGATTGAGGCTCTGTTTATTTAGTGAAAAATGGATAATTTGAAAAACATTTTCCAAAAAATAATCGTTTTCTTCACTTGCATACGTGAACGAAAAAAATATATTTTCATCATCTAAGAAAATATTTAGACATAAATTGTTATCGACAATAAAAATATTGGTCATTAGCTAATTATTTCAAGCGATATAAGTAATCATTTTTACGAAAATACTTTTCAAATCATCAATTTTTCACAAAATAAATAGAGCATGAATGGCCTTTCGTGCATCATGTGCACAGATTAGAGGGTCACACATATTTGGCTATCAATCAAGTACCAAGATGTTTCATTTTCTTGGGGCCTTCAACGCACTGAATCAAGTCTGACCAAAACTCTAAGCATTGCAAGTTGGAGAAAAGTGGAACGAAGAATAACAAGCAGCTCCTCCTCCACTTTCCTTTCCTCTCCACGCACGACATTGTGTTGAGTGAATTTTGTGATCTATTAATTGAATAGAGAATATCGCCCCACCAATCAAAGAAATCAAAATAAAAAAAAGAATAAATTGATTAGCACAAATTTATGTGCCAAGATCCATCTAGAGGATGCATATATTTAGAGAGTATTTGATTTGAGATTAGTCGCTCAAGAAGTTCATGTGCAGTGTATGTCTTGAACATCAGAATGCAAACAAAAGATGTCTGTTGACCAATCAAAGCTACATAGAAAATGCTCACTCCACATTACAAAAGTCCTGTCTATGTAACTCCCAGAATAAATCCCCCAAACCTCCACTCTCTCTCTCTACACACACTTGATAACAAAAAGAACTAAGTTGTATCAAAAGGGAGTAGCAAAAAGAGTCGCAAGAGTTTCCTCTCACTTCATCTTTCTCCTCTGTTTTCATCATTGCCGCCATCGACTTTTTGGCAGCGCAGGTAGTCATTTCAGCTTCCCCATCCATATTTTTCTTGTTCTTCTCTTAACTGCAATGATTGTCCGAGCTCTCAATCCCCATATGTTTATCTTTAGTTTTGGGGTTTTTTGCAGGTAAATCAGCTCAACCACAAGTCCAAGAGAGTGAAAAGGGTCCATAAGAGAAGATGGTGATGGAGATCATCAACAAGGTACAGACGCTATTGATGCAGTTGATGTGGAAAGTGGTGAGACCTGAAGATCTGAAACTTGGAGATCACATTTATAGATATGGGTTATCTGGCTTATACAGCCATCATGGTGAGTCCTCATCATCTCCTTGATTTTGCGCTCCTCCTTTTTTTTTGCCTTCTTCTCTTTCTGACCATTCCGTTTGCTCGCTCTTTAGCCAATCCAATTACTCTCCCCCACCCAAAAAAACAAGAAACACACTGGCCAACTCCATTTCCAGCAACACCTAGAAGCCTCAGCAGAAAGTAAAATATTCCCAGAGGACGGTCTGCCGATATCGATACCATCAGAGAATAGAAAGACTACAAAGATGAGTACTCGTAGCAAATCCAAGGATGAGCCGTAGCTAAACCGAAGTCACCTTTCGAGGCCCAATTGGTGATGAGATTAATCCATCTCCCGGTTGCACTGTCCTCTCATGTCCTTTTCTTTTATTTCAAGGCAATTCAAATCTGGATTCAGTCAGGTATGCCATCTCGCCGGAGAAAAAGGCATGAAAGGTTCTAATAACAATATGGAAACCCTAGATTCTTGGAGGACAGAGAGAATATTTGCCCGGAACTTGGCTTGCAAACCCCAACCAATCAACCGTGAAAGAGCTTAATGCTCAGCCATAAAACTTTAATAAACATCTTGTTTGAAAGGGCTTGATCGGAAGCACGCTCTCCGTGAAATTAATAAACATCTTGTTTGAATGAGACTGTCATGATTGTACTTAAGAGACTAAAATGGCCATAGAAGATGTAGCCGAAGGAACTATAGTTTACTAGAATAGGCAAATGGTAGAAAGAAGAGTCAAAAGCAAAACAAGTTTACGTAATGAGGCTGAAATGGAGAAACTTTATCATTCTTTGGAGGAAAGATTGTTACTGATTTTGTCCTGCGGACTATATTAATTATTTATAGTAAGGACGCAGGATAAGAGCAAACATAGAGATAATGCTCACTTAATTGATTTTGATTGGAGCATGTCTTCTTTCGGACCACGACTTACATGGATAGATATAAAACATAGTGTTTTTCAAAGATTTTAAGTACGAGACCGATAACTTCACTTGGGAAGATTGCCAAGGAGAAGGTCAAATTCAAGGCCTAGCATATCCAGTTAGACCACATTCACTCAAAAGTTTAAGATAATGAATTATGGGCCAACTAGCATTTATGAACAACTTCATGCCACACTTACTCTTGGGAAAAGAATACTAGAAGTGCTAAAAGTTGTGTATGACACTCACTTTAGTGTCAAAAGTTTTTTTCGGATCACTTAAGTGTTACTTTTTAAAGAAAAACGATCACTTAAGTGCTAACTCCAATATGAGTCATTAGAAATCTGACGTGGCCATATTTTATTAATTTCCTAGTCCTACGTGGCTCGCAGGCGTGCCTAGTCAACATAAAACCTCTAAACGACACCGTTTTATTGTTTTGCCCCAAATGTTAACCCTAAATTAGACAATCAAGCTTTTTTCCAAATTCCCCATATAAAAACCCTAATTCTCAAGAGCCACCAATTAGCTGAGGTCCTCTCATTGCACTCAAGGGCATGGACGAGAGTCTGCATTTAGAGGATGTTGGCGGGGACGGATCGAGCAAGGGAAGACGCAACATTTGGGTTGTTCAAGTGAGGCATTTGGTCGAACAAGTTGTGGGCGTCATCGGGTGGGAGGTAAGGGTGAGAGTTGGGGTCAATTTGGCAGAACGAAGGCAAGGAATGGGTAGTTCCTCTGGTCTGGATCCATGGATTTGTGGGTTTGGGTTTGCTTACGGAATTCAAGCAGAGGGGAACAGATTTTATAAGGGAAATATGGCCCACTTCGAAGGTAGACTGGAGAGCTGGATAGAACCACTGTCGATTGACATCATTCGTTGCTTCCACTTGCCGGCCGTGCCTTTCTTCTCCCTTGTTTTTCTAATCGAAGTGTTTGAAGGTTCTTGCACTCATTCAATCCTTCTTCGCTGGCACCAATCACCAACGCTCATGTTTTGTTTCAAACCATAACATCTTTCCAACCTAAGGGTGCGCATGAATACCATTTTGTGTCCGGAAACAATTTATGAACAGAAATGATTTTTTTTTATTCTGTGCCCGGAAACAATTTCTGAGTATTTGAAGGCGTTTGATAAACTGTTCAAAATTTCTATTCCTAGAGTAGAAAAGAATAGAAATGCATTTGGTAAACTATACAAAATTTCTGTTCTCAAATAATATTTTAATAATATTTTGAATTGTTTATTATTTTTTTTCTTTCTAACTATTTTCTTCTTTGGCCATGGCCGGTCGTCGGCGACCGTCAGCCGGCGGTCGGCGACCGGCCACAGCCTAGGGCCGGTGAAAGCGAGGGTTGCCCTCGCCGGCAAGGGCGTCACGGCCCTCGCCGGTCTCCCGCGAAGGCGAGGGTCGCCCTCGCCGGCAAGGGTGAGGGCTGGAACCTCACTACTTGGGCGAGGCGACCTCGCCGTCACGACCCACGACGAGGTCGGCTTCGCCGTGGGTCGCGACGACAAGGCTCGGCCTCGCCCAAATCTGGTGACGCTGATCCTCACCGTCGCGACCCACGGCGAGGTCGGCCTCGCCAGATCTGGGCGAGGCCGAGCCTCGTCGTCTCTGGGCAAGGCCGCCTCGCCCAGGCGGCGAGGGTCCAGCCCTCTCCCTCGCCGGCGAGGGCGACCCTCGCCTCCGCCGGCAACCGGTGAGGGCCGTGACGCCTTCACCGGCCCTGGGCTGTGGCCGGTCGCCGGCGGCCAGCCCAGCCCAATGAAGAACAACACAAAAAAAAGAAAAGAAAAAAAAGAAAAAAAACTAATTTTCAAAATTGTGCCAAGGAACAAGAAGCAACTTTTTTTTACTTCTTATTTCTCTTCCAAAACTGTTTCTCGGCACAAATTTTTGCAAAAATGTGCCTGGGAACAAAAAGTTTATCAAACGCATTTCTGTTCCCAAACTATTTCTGGGAACAAAAGAACATAAATTTTTACTATTTTGTACGTTACCAAACAGGCCCTAAGATACTCAAGAACAAGGGTTACCCTTCAAACCACAAAACGTGCTTCAAAATTGTCAAACATGGCTTGAATGAGAGAGAAAGAGAGAGCAAAGAGAACGAGAGAGAAAGAGAGATGAAATTGCTTTAAAACAATGTCGTTTCATGATTAAAGGCCAACTTGTTATCCATGTCAACTTTTTTTTTTAATGAAAAAGCCACCTAAGCATTAACATTTAATTTAAAAAAACCACGTCATATATTTACCCGGAATTTTTCGCCGGAGGCAGTAAAGTGATCGTTTTTTTTTTCAATTTAGCACTTAAGTAAGCCGGTAAAAATTTTTTACACTAAAGTGAGCGTTGTACATAACTTTTGGCATTTATAGTGTTCTTCTCCCCACATTCTTCAATGTGAAACTTTTTTTTAACATAACTCATGTGCATCTCAATAATCTCTTCCTTACATGTAAGCTTAGTGTTTCGTCCAAATCCTTTTAATTCAGGTATCTTTTGGTATTAATATGTCTCAACTTGAATCTCCACTTTATTGCCTCGTAAAAATAATGATCTTCTTCATCATTGGTCTCTTTCTCCGGATTGAACCACGAAGGCTGCCATCGGAATAGTGTTGCGACACCATAACGCCCCATCGTCACCCCAAGTCTCTTTCACCATACCAAACCATGAAGGCTAACCAGAAACTATGTTGGCCATGAAATTCTTTCCTTGAGATATTCACCAAACAAGATACATATTGGGAGTGGGCCACTAAATAATTATCGACTGATACCATTTGTTGGTGTGCAAGCTGAAGTCCAATACCTTCACTTGAGAAGATTGCTAAGAGAGAACCTAAATCCGAGCCCGTCAACGTAATCAATTAGACTGACCTTCACTGAAAAAGCTAAAGTCAATAATATATGGATCAATTATGATATATTAACTACTACACACCATATCAATTCTCGAATTTAGGACTTTTATGACAACTTACACGTACATGCAACATGGCTGCCAAGAAGCTTAATAACCCCAAAGTCCAAACTTACTCTAAATATCCGTCCGGGATTACCTGGGGGAATTTTTTCCTCTTTAGATTCTGTCCACGCTTTTAGTGCGTGGAAATTTTGTGTCTTTACTTGAGTGGAAAACTGGAGTGAGAATTCTAGAAGCTGAGCCGGAACCACAACAGATTTCATTTATAATTAACGTGCCAAACAAAAGATTAGAAATTCATTTAGATATCCAATCCTTATTGTGATTATTTCTAACATGTTCCAAAGCTCGCTCCAGAATCTTCCCTAACCGAAAGTTTATCTTCGTTCGTTTGAATTAAAATTTGATTCTTCACCATGTTCCACACGCATATATATGACAGGAATTTACGTCGGTGATGGCAACGTGATTCACTTCACTTGAACGCAGACCAAGAACACCATATTCCCATTGCTGTTCAAAACTAGCCACAAGCAAGAAATTTTGCCTCCCTGCCCAGATTGTGGATACCAGGAGACCATCAAGCACGGGGCGTCAAAACTTATCTAGATTGCTTCCGGCGGGATGGTGAAAAGCTCCAATCGCTTCACTGTTATGAATACGGATGGCCACTGTTGAGGCTTAAGCTCACAAGGCGAGGAACTTGCACCACATTACCTAATACCAAATTGCCCCATCAGGTCGTCGAAATGGCTCTTAAGCTTCACGCTAACAATGCTTTTGGCAACTATAGCCTCATCAACAACAACTGAAAGCATTTCACAACATTTTGCCAGACTGACATTTGTGCAAGTGAACAGATAGCATTTGTTAGTGATTGTGTGCGCAAAATTAAGAAAGCTAAAGAACAGACCATGAAGTTGGTGCAGAAAAACTGAATCCAATCTTTGTATTCTCTGTCTGTTTTTACATGCAACTACTCGTTAGCGTTTGGTGTACTGTGTGAGCATAGGACTACGGTCATCCTAAGTCAAATATGTTGATGGAATCTCACATTTTAATATCACTTATCAATTATGACGTTTGGGGGAAACAGGAAATGTTCAGGAAGGTTCACATGAAATTGATCTATCAATGACAAGGAGGTGAGGTTGTTTCGTAGGGTTTGTAAATGACTCGCGTGTTAACAAGCGTCCAACGAGAATTCGTTGTATAATTTCGCGTCAGCTTTGTATTTCATTGTTTTGGATTTTTAACAGTATATTTCCGCTGTGAAAGAACAGCTTAGTGTGGACTCATGCTATCAATAACGTGGAGAAACATAGAGACTCTATTGTAGCACTGCTGATCGATCACCATTTGTTTATCATCATCACGGTCATATTATTATTGCTTTATGTGGATGATATAGTTCTCACTGGTGGTTCCTCGAAATTACTAAACCATCTTGTGCAGGCATTTGGTCAAGGTTTCCCATGAAAGACCTTGGTGCCCTTTGTTGCGGAAGTCAAGCGATCGAACAATAAAATTGATAAAATAAGAAAATAAATTGGATACCAAATTTATGTGGTTCGGTCGTAGTGACCTACGTCCACGGGGAGAGCAGTACATAATTCCACTATAGATCAAGCAATACAACAGAGATTACAACCACACTCGAGTCACTTAAACACTCTCAGTATTTCCCAAGCTCCAATTATACCCAATAACTCACGCAATATTTAGCTCTACAATTCCTCATGAAATAATCTCTCAATCTCGCGAAAGAATTGTACACAAATCTTAATACAAGATTTAATCGCTACGAACACTTGAGCTCTTGGCGTAATTCCATGAACAAAATCACGAACCCACTGTCAAGCACTCACTTAGGAAAAGGACGCTTCAAAAGGACTGCATCAACCACTACGCTTAAGGAATCCACGATCCAATATGTATATCCAAGAAAGAACGCGCACATTAGCCGACATTAACGTGAGAAGGAAATTGTGAACTTCGGTCAACGAAGTCCACCTTCACTTTCCTTTTCCAGTTTTCGTTGGCCGACTTCAGAATTGGAAATCTGCATATTTCGGTCAACAAGGTATGGTTGGACTTTCCCTTTGTTGACCGTGACTCCCACTAGAATTAGGAAAGAATATCTTTCTAATTTCCTTTTTATTCAATTTCGGAGATCCGCAAAATATTCAATTCGAAATATTTAGATTTTCATTTCGGGCTCAAACTCGAGACATATTTTCAACACCCTTCATTATTTCTTGGGCATTGAAGTCAATCGGTCCACTAATGGACTCTCACAACAAAAATATGCCTTGGATCTTTTGAGTCAAGCATTAATGGCGCAATGTAAGCCAATTTCTACTCCAATGGCTACTAACCAATCACCACTCAAACATAGTAATAGTCTAACGCTGATCAATCCCATTTTTGAAGCATTGTAGGTGCTCTTCAATACCTTACCCTCACTTGTCCGAATTTCCCCCTTGCAATCAAAACAGTTTGCCAACATATGCATGCCTCAACTGTTACTCACTATCATATGGTAAAACGTATTCTGCGATATTTTGACGGTACTTTACACCTTGGGCTTCGCATTTTGTCTCGTAGTTCTCTTCATTTATTTGGCATTGTCGATGCAGACTTGGCCGGGTGAAAACCCACCTGACGTTCTATCACTAGTTATTATACTTTTCTCGGCTAAAATTGTATTTCATGGTGTGCCAAGAAACAACTTACCATGGCCCACTCCACAGCTGAAGCCGAATATTGGCTCTTGCTTTCGCAGTTGCTGAACTCACTTAGATTTCAAACATATTGCGTGACATCGGGATCTACCAACATAAACCTTCGTTACTTTTCTCGAACAATATGTCAGCATTGCATCTCACAACCAATCTAGGTTTTCATGCTCAGACAAAGCACATTGAGATCAATTATCATTTTGTTTGGGAAAATATTGCTCTTGGTTCTACAGTAACTCGCTATGTTTCATCTTCCTCACAAAATGCTAATATTTTCACCAAACCATTGACTTGAGATAGGTTTGTTGGTTTACAAATCAAACTCGGTCTCTGCTCCTCCCCACTGACCGGTTTGAAGGGGAGTATTGAAGTAACAAATCAAAAAGAAAAAAATCAAAATGGTTACAGTGCAAAATCTTTTACAAATCAACATGAAAATAACACATCAAGCAAAGTATCCACGAGTTGATCATTTAGAGATCTTTTCTGATTTGTCTTTTATTCAATTTGCATGTAAATCAAATTGCAATCTTTTATCTTTACTTCTATCTATATTTATATTGTACAACATATCAATGAAAAGTAACACTTCATTGACTCAATTCTTTATTTTCTTTAAAAGTCATAGCGGTATATGTAATAATTTCAAATGTTTTTATCTTCGCTTGAAAACCATTTGCATTGAAATGATATTTTCACAAACAACCAAAAAGAGTTATAAACTTTGAGAATCCATAATCGATCTTTTTCGTCCATAAACTGTTCAGGAAGAGCAGGTCATTGAGAAATATTTTATTTCTATGGCTACATTTTATATTGATGTTGTTTGTTTTTCCCCCTTTTCCTATAGTGAAAGGATACTTCTCAATATATAGGATGCCATTGATTAAGAACATATACCATGCAGCCAATGAAAGATTTTTTTTTTGTTTGTTCTATCTCCAACTTTCCTCACTCTCTAATTTTTACTCTATCTCTTGCGGAGCGCGGAAGTCAAATCCCACATCTGTGATACTAGCTTTTCCATCCTCTCGATCCCTTTATCAATAAGGCGGCATGCCTAATTGCGCAACTCAAGTTTTATTGATTGGCCCTACTATTGTAAGTTTTCTCCATGTGAAAGAGGGCAAAAGTGTCAAAAAAGTCCTAAACCTTTTGCATTTGTGCCAATTTAGTCCTAAACCTTTTTTTGGTGTCAATTCAATCCTAAACCTTTTGCATTTGTACCAATTTAGTCCTAAACCTTTTTTCGATGCTAATTCAGTCATAAACCTTTTGCAATTATGCCAATTCAGTCCTAAACCTTTTGAATTGGTGCCAATTGAGTCCTAAATCTTTATTTGGTGTCAATTGAGTTTTAAACCTTTTGCATTGGTATTAATTCAATTCTGAACCTTTTGTATTTGTGTCAATTCAGTCCTAAACTGTTTTGAGTTAAATTAATCGGAATGACTGAATTGGCACCAATACAAATACTTTAGGACTGAATTGACATCAATGCAAAAGGTTTATGACTAAATTGGCACCAAAGAAAGGTTTAGGACTCAATTATCATAAATAAAAAAAGTTTAGAACTGAATTGGTACTAAAAAAGGTTTAGAACTCAATTGGCACCAATGCAAAAGGATTAGAACTGAATTGTTATCAAAAAAAAATTTAGGACTAAATTAGTATTAATGTAAAAGGTTTATGATTTTTTTGACAATTTTTCCCGTGAAAGACACAAAGAAAAGATTTTCTTGGCTTCTGTTTTTCCTTCATGATAGTGATAGGATTGGCCCGGCGCGCGGGGACAAATATTAATCTTATGTGGCTTTTGACTGCCTTTCACAATCTACCAGTTCAGTCATGATTATTCACGTGTACAGCTGGACCGTTTCTGTATACCACGCAGACGTGGGGGATGTTAACGATGAGAGACTCTCAATTTTTGGCATATTATAAATACTTCTCGGTTTGAAAACTCTTTAATTTCTGATTTCTACTAAATACCTCGAACATGTAATAAAGTTGTATGAGTAGTAGCACTGAAGGTGATTTCAAGTAAATGCGAAATCCCTAAAAGTATCTCAAAGTTTGGATTACTTTTTAAATTCCGACAAAAGTAAATCATGAGCAAAGAATCCTGCCCAAACAAATCTGCTAATAACTCGAAGATCTGGTCGCTTTTCTTGTCTGGCGATAATCACAGCGGTTGCATGCGTGTCGTTGTGCCCAGGAATATTTGAACGCAGATACCTCAAGATTCTGGATACTTTCAAAAAAGAAATGATAAACAACAGGAAAAGGATGGGAGTAAGATGTCCATTATGACTGGAATTTCCGGGACTCGGTATTGTTAACTCTGCCCCTCCAAGGGAAGTGAAGATCAGAAATTCTACACCCTTTTCCTTTTTTTAATGATGTAAAGAGAAAAAGGGCGCACCCCCTTTGGCCAGAGTAAGATCCCGAGCGACTCACATCTCTGTCAGATAGATATTTATCCATTATTTTTTACCTTTTTGGGGATTTTTTTCCTCCCTTTTTTCTTTTTTTATGATGATGATCATCATCATGTGAAATTTCCAAGACCAACAACACAACACTTTGAATTCGATAATTCATTGCCAATAGGCATGCGGGGCACTATTGGTAAATGGATTGGGGGATGAGAACGCTAGTTGTGGGATTCGATTTCCATGCTCTACAAGAGATAGAATAAAAGTCAAAAAGTGAGGAAAGTCAAAGATAGGACAGATCAAATAAAAAAAAAATCGGCCATTCATTCATGGCTCTCTCTCTCTCACGTTGCACATATTCCTTGTACAAACTACATGGATCTCTTTCTCTCGATAGTTTTACAGTCCATCAAGGGACAGACCTTGAGCCATAATTCGTTGCATTTTTTTTCACAATTCTTATACAAAATCTCGTAACATACAAAAACTTAATGACTTTATAATCGATGGGCATGATTCACTTTTTCGTAGTCCGTATACAAAATTTCGCAACTTCAAAAACTTTAAGAGATTAAGAAAACGGCAGGCATAATTTACTTCTTTTATTATCTGACGGTCATCGATAGATTAGAGATTCGTTCGCCGATATCCAACGTTTTGGCCGTGTGTTTTTGTGCACATGAGATGAGAGGGAGAAGAGAGTTTTTCTTCTTCTTTTTTCTCTCTTCTTCACTCTGCCACCACCATGCAGTGTTTTCACTAAACTGTATGGACGGACAACCAGCCCGACATGGCCTAGGTAGCCCACACACAAGTGCTTTTTGGCCCATCCAATCTAATAGACTCATAGACATCACACACGCACACAGGATCAACTACGTTCCGTTCTGCAGCAAAACTAACTTTACTTGCTCAACTGAATTATGTAAGTTTACAAGTCTATGTATCCTGTCATAGTATCACACTGTGCTTGTGTCAAAGAAATGCCATGGCGAATTCGTATCGGGAACAAAATTACATTTTCCCCCAGAATAAATGCAATGTCTCTTGTTTGGATGGTCGGGAAGCATCCGAAACACTCAACCTGAGGACCTTGGACTCACTACAATGACTGCCTTACCTATACTGCATTACAAAATCTAAATCCTGAAATGGAAGGAGAAAAGTAGTCGCCTGAACAAACAGCATTTACACAAAGATGATGAATCTGCAGCGAGTGGAGATGATGAATAAAGAATGAGCGACGGTGCCGAAGAAAGTTAGCCCAGTGGGATCACATGTCTAGGCACCAATGTTTTCTCTATAGACTGCAACTGATTATTTACAATGTTTCCATCACTTCGTTCATCTACAGTCAGTGTTAGGGTGAAAACTGGAGACATGGGAACGCCAGTGCGGCTGTGTCGAGTAGGGATGGCCACGGGCCGGTTTTGGCCCGGAACCGGACCGGAACCGGCCCGGTCAAACCCGGGCCCGGCCTGTTGACCGGGCCCGCGGTTCGGAACCGGAACCGGCCCGTGCCCTACGGGCCCGGTTCCGGTTCCCGAAATTTTGGAACCGGCCCGGAACCGGCGGTTCTGGGCCCGGTTCCAAGAAGAAGAAGAAGAAGCTGTAGCTGTGCAGCAGACCGGCGAGGGCTCGACCTCGCCGGCCTCAGGCGAGGGCGAGGGCGAGCCTCGCCCGACGCCGGCGAGGCTGGCCCTCGCCAGATCCAGGCGAGGGCGAGCCTCGCCCGACGCCGGCGAGGCTGGCCCTCACCAGATCTAGGCGAGGGCGAGCCTCGCCCGACGCCGGCGAGGCTTGCCCTCACTTGAGACCGGCGACCTCCGCCGGAGGAGGAAGAACCAGACCGAAGAAAAGAAAAAAAAAAAGAAAGAAAACGAAAAAAAAAAAAATCATGTTCCGGTTCATTCTTGGCCACGAACCAGAACCGGTCGGTTCCGAACCGTGGCCATCTCTAGTGTCGAGAGCATCCTTTAGAGGATATTGCACTTCCAATCGCAAGTCCATGATTCTTTTCAATTTCCTTTTCGAAAGAAGAGGCTTGACCCACTCCACCAAATCTGCTAATCAGTCGGACGATGTGCATCATATGCTCACATTCCTATCAAAAGCTCAAACAGTGCAACCCCTGTCGCAACCCTCCCAGGGAATAATGGAAACGGATTTAAACGTATTGCTTGAAAGACAGTCCAAATAATTCACCAAAACATGGTTCAAATGACCCATCGAATGATGATCCAAATGGTCCATCAATTAAGAGCACGGGCTCTCCCGAGCCCATATCTCACGTGACATTTGGATTTCATTTTAAAGTTCTTTATAACCTAAGTATTTCTAGGAGTCGCCACGAGCCATTTGGGGCCGGCTAGAAACCAAATGAGACACGGGAGATTCATCTCATTTTTTAATCAATAAGATATTCTAAACATGGAGACTTGATTACGCTAATATCTATTAGCGCCTTTTCAGTACTACTAACTTGGAAGGTTGTTATCTAAGTAGTCAGACATTCTTTGTTATCAATTATTAATCCTAATGGTCTCAAGCTGCCAAGTGATCATGCACATTTTTTGAGGGGTTTACTATGAGCTTAAACTAGCCCTAATCATTCTATAAAAGAAATTAACAAGCAAACTATTGAAATGACTTTTAAGTAAACAACCAAGTATTGAAAGCGTCTAATTTGAAGGTACGGGAAAATGAAAACCCGAAACAAGTCGGGTAATACATCACCCAATTGAGAACCTGATGCTAAGTCAGGCAAAGAAAAGAGGATGCCTTGTTATTTAGCCTTGGGACATGAAGCCCCGTAAGCTTGAGATTAAATTTTGATCCTATATAGGGTGAACCTAACTCTACTTATTATGATGGTGAAACTAACTTGAGTTATTATAACCATTTATTAAAAGGTGATTCAAAGTCTAACTTGATTTTATAGATTAGAATGTAAGCTAGATTAAAACCTAATTCACTAACTAGACTAGCCTAATAACACTAGATTAGTAACCAAAAGGACCACTTCTTAGTTTGATAGTGAACCAAAAGGATCACTTAGTTTTTATCACAATTCTGCCAAAATATGTTTTAACGCAATTAACCGACTAAATGACGTTAAAATTGGTTGTAGTTTAAAGTTCATTAAGGCCATTTTCCCAAATCTGGCCCAAAAGACCCGGAATTTCCAATTTAACCCGATTGCTCTGAAATTGATCCGGTCAGAACCCGATTTTTTAAATATACGGAAAAAATAGTAAACAAAGTCAAAAACGCTCCAAATTTGACAAATAACTAGCCATGTGTATTCTCTGCAACTTTTGTGTTTTAAGATTTTTCAAATAAGCCCTCAATCTAAGACAAAATTACCAAATTTTCCTAAGGACTCAAATGCAAACCGTTTGGTAGGCCTGTCAGACCTTGTCCGACTTATTGCACGTAAGAGCCCCTGAACTTTGCTAAAATGTCCTTAGTGGTGTATGATCGTCCTTTTAGAGGGAGCTTTGGACGAACCAAATCTTAGCTGTAGCTTTCACGAAGAACATTTTCCCAAATTCCGAACACAAAAAATTAGAAAAATCACCACCCGCCTGGGTGGCGCTGCTGGAGCGCGCACTCTTCCTCTCGCAAAAGGTTGAGTGTTCGAATCCCGGGCGCTGCAGGGTGACTTAACCGGTGGCACGTGTGTGGTGGCTAGCACGTGTCGCCCCCAGGGTTTACTCCCCGGCTGTCGACCGTGTGGGGGTTCCCTGGGTTACCAAAAAAAAAATAGAAAAATCAAAGAAAGCACGGAGGTTGGCTACACTCCGAGTTTTTCCAAAATCAACTTCAATTTTCCAAATTCTGTTACTAGATTTCGAAATGAGTTCGACCTAGTAAACGATCCTCAGGTTTAACTTATGACCTATCAAATCAAAACTTAAGATGTCAGGAACATTAAAAGGTAAAACTTCAACCAAGGAAATTACCAAAATTACGCAAGCATGCTCTAACGAGTGGGCATGAACGTTTGACAAGTTAGGTGAGACTAACTTGTCCACAGCTTAGACGGACACAATGAACTTGATGCAGGCCAGATTGATAATGCCGCCCGCATCGAAGACGAGGTCACTCGACCAAGGAGATCAGCCTACATCTGAGCTCGATAAGTCACTCGACCAATCTTGGAAATATTGAAGGGATGCAATTCGAAGAGCAAGAGTCTCATTCGTGAGTCCATACCACAATAAAGTCCTTGTCTTTCCCTATACATTGGAAGCCTAAAAGATACTTTGGGATTATCAAGAAGACATTGGTCATTTATCTAATTTCTAGTTTCTAAGTTCTTTAATGTTTTATGCCTTCTAGGGTCTTTAATGCTCTTTAGTCTCTTCATTTGCTTGAGTCTTTTCCTTCGTTTTTCTTTGGCCATAAAAGACCATCTACTTTATGTATTCGACATACAACTTGATAAATGAAAACTTGCCTTGAGCAATTATCCTGAACCTTGAAGGGTTTAACCCCTGAAAACCTAGAAGAGTTTTCACTCTGTCCTTAAAGAGTTGGAGGTTTTCAAAATTTGCATCCTTGAAGAGTTGCAGTCGTTGATCTAGAAGAATCGATCCCCTATCAACTTCCTTGGAGGCTTAGAAGAGCAACCATCGAAGTTTCTATCTATCCTCTATTAAATCCCCTGTTTCGACCATTCTAATCTACCCAATTTCTATCGAAGTTACTCTCCCGATCCTTTCATTCGAGTAGCCTATTTCGAGATTGCATCAGAACTAATACTTTTTTTCTTAGGCAGCAAAGTAGAAAACCATGTCCACAAGGATTAAACCATATCTTGGATGCTACATCGCACAAACTCGATTGCCTCGATTGAGCTAGGCAAACTGATGGACTTGAAGTGACAAGCTTGCGATGCCTGGTAAGGTGAGGCAAGCGAGTTCATTTAGATTTAGACTTCGGTTCTAAGCATCGGAATATCGGCCAACGGTTTTGTTGACACCCAAAATTACCCCTAGTGGGAGCGGGCCAATTGCAAGTCACAAAGGACGTAAAATACAGCCCACATAGCATGAATCCGGAGAAAGGCTGTGAGTCAGGCCCAAAAGCATCGGAAAGATTTGGAGCAGTTATCGACAGGACACATCATAGAAGTATTGACAGGTCGACAAGTCCAATATCACGAGCCTTGCACATGACGTCGACAAGTCCAAGATCACGAGCCTTGCACATGACATCGACAAGTCCAAGATCACGAGCTTTCCATGTGATGTCGATGAATTAAGCACGTGGTGTTACATGGTAAAGATATTCATTTCCATGTGTCGAAAGGTAAAAACTTAACCTTGGACGTGAAGATCAAGGAAGTTAAATAGTGAAACGTGGGAAACAGCAGGAAATAAGGAAACACGTGGAAGAAAATCAGTTGTTAGGTGATGCCCAAAGGGCGTAAGCAACATCGACAAGTCATAAAGCGGTTAAAGTGCGAAATGTAAGGAAGTGGAAAACAACTTTCAAGGAGAAGTAGCCGATCGACAGTTATCAGACTGTTCTATAAATACTCAAGGATTTCCGACGTAAAAAACATTCTCCGAACAAGACAACAAACCTCTTATATATCTTTATTTTCAGAATAATAAGAGTAGTAGTAGTTACAGCTTTTAGATTCCACGTTGTAGATTCAATTCCAACGTGAGTTTTTATCAGGTCTAGCATTGTTGATTAAATTCCAATGCTGTGCCACCAGTTCAACGTTGTCGATTAGATTCCGGCGTTGTACTTGGAATGTAGCTGTTAATTGGATTCTAGTCATATTCTCTCAGGTCACATCATTGATTAGATTCTGACGTATCTGGAATTGCAATGTTGTGTACTGGTTGTGTCGTTGATTGGATTCCGACATAGCTTGATCTTGGTATTTGCAAGTTGTCATTCTATTGTTAGTATTGTTGAGTTGGGTGTATTATCGAGTTAAGTTGTAAGGCACAAGTTGGGTTTAATAGATGCATTTGACATTTTCTGTCCGAGCTTGATTCAAGACCTTGGACTCCTCTAATAAAATCCAAAACATAGCGTTCGGTGAAAGATTTTCGATGGAATAAAACTGGCGAAACAGGTTCAAAACGAAAAATTAGCAAGATAAATACATATACACCCTACCTTGAATGACGGGAGAAAGTGGACGAACAAGCTCGGACAACTAGCGGTTCACGGTCCCTCAACTCGCGCTCAAAACACAAGATTCAAGCTCAGTTTCTTCCTTGTTTTTTCTTCTTCTTCTTTTTTTGTGTTCCTCCACCCTTGATTACCCACCTCTCCCAGAAAGACCAGAACAATTGCTTAAAATTTCTACTCTTTAGCTGCCCTCCCCCCGACACAAACGACTAAACTCCCTACACAAAAAGATGTGGAAGAGCCCCTAAAAACGGAACCCTTCCTCTCTCTATCAAAGCCACCGCCAAAAATCCAGTCCTCCCTTTCACCTGATATCTCACTCGATTCCCCCTGCATTTTCACCTTTTTTTCTCTACCGCAGCTCTGCTCTTTTCAGCACAGAACTCCTGCCTTTTTTTTGTAAATTTACAGCAAGTCTGATCTTTTCTCTTTGCTAAAACTATATATGGTGTTGAGAAAACCTTCTAATATGTATGAAGTTGACCAAACTATACATGACCTATATCGATCTTGATAAATGTATGAGTTATTTGTTTTTCAGGTAATATTCACACTAAAAAGACATTTGATATGATTAGTGGAAAGATTCTAAAGGACTGAATAAACCTACGTGAACAAGTCTAAAGAATGGGGAGTTCTTATAAACTTGGAAATACCAGTCTACAGGATTTACGTCACTATCATATTTGAACTGTCTTGAGTAGAAGAGCTGATTATATTCAAGAAGCTTGTGTAAACTGAATATTAGCAAAACACTGCGATACCTGAATATAAGCTGAAGTTTGGCAAAAGTCTGGAAAACTGGATATGACCAGAATTGCTGATATAAGCGGAACATTTATACTACCTATGACAACAACTCATCATGATCTTTAATATTATTGTTTTGAGATTCCTTGACAACTTGTGATATGATATGGATTCATAATTTGACAAGATTTTGATTGACTATCAATCTTAAATATTACCTACGCAAAATACTCAATCATGTGTGATATTTTTAATTGATTGACAATGATCCCAAATGCAAGATACTTTCCATAGCGAATTCACTCCATTTCTAAAAACCAAGATTTGTTGTATGGGTGACCGAATCCTTTGGAATTTTGATTAATCGACTTCAATGGCTACCCTAATCTTCTCAACATTTGTCCAACAGCTAAATTGGAGATTGATCCTCTTAAAAAATTTCCAACGGGAAGTTTGGATGCTGCGAAGTATAAAAAAAGAAAAAACCAAGACGCCGAAGAGTGTATGACATCAAGAGTTCAAAACTCCAAATTTCGAGAAAGCCTTATATTCTTTACATTGTCTTCTAAGAGCATTCATATTGTAATCTTTTGAGAAGTGTTAGTAGTATTATAATTTGTGTTTAGGTATGAGATAGTGAGATCTATCAACTTGAGTATTAGCAAGACCAGCTTCGAGGAGAAGTGATTGAGTATAAGCGGCATACTCCACTATAACTTCAAGAAGAATTCAAGTGGAAGAGTGGATGTAGGCTTACATCAAGCCAAACTAATATAAGCTCTTATGTATTGTTTTATATCTCTCTGATCATATCTACTTAGTGCACGATAGAAGCACCGCACTGCATCTCTTGATATAGCCACTTTGTGCTTACACCAACATTCTGCTTACCCGGCCATACTTATATCAACTTGATTGTTATAATTCTGCAGTAATTTGTCGAGTTTATTGAAAGCACCTATTTTCCCCCCCTTTAGGTGATACTGTTAGCTAACATCATATTGAAGCCCCTTGACTTTCGGCCACTGACAGCTACGTCCACCTCCATTTGTTTGCTCCAAGAAATACCCATTTTTAGATTAATTCTGCAGTCCAACCCCAGCTGGCTTCACTGAGAAATGGGCAGCTGCAAATCCACTGGTTTTGCCTCCAATTTCCTCTCAACTCTAGCTCATTTCTTGTTCAATTTTCCTAGTTCCATTGGGATTAGATTGTGGCTGGCGTAGGGTTTAATGATGTGCAAAGTGTGGAAACAAATGGGTATGATGGTGGCAACCGGATGAGGAAGGAGAAGTGAGCATTTCGGACTAGACATGAGCTGATTGTGCAGTCGCACGGAAACTGTGAGTATGGACTCGTCGGTCGTCCAATTGGGTTGAACTTTTGTGGGCAATGAGCTAATTAACATATCAATCTAGCTTGTGTTAAAATTTCGCACCGAACGGATATTGGGAAGTCCACTTTAATAGCCCATACATCACCGGTTTTTGTCCAGGGGCATTAGCCGACACTCGTTCGGAAAAAGGCAAACTTGGAAAGTTATGCCTGGAGTTGGCGCTCAAGCCATATATCATTGGAAAATGCATTCAAAGACACTTGTTTGATGATCCCGATAACTTTGAACTTCTCACTAAAAAGCCAGATCAAGCCAACGAGAATGAGCTAATATGCCTTTAACCATACCTGATGTTCCAAACCAAGATGGTTTGGTTTAAGAAGTCAACCAATTATAAGCAGTATCTCAAATCCCAACCAAAGAAAAATCAAAAGATGAAATGATTTTCGAAAGTGTTTTCATAAAAAAGAAAAACTAAACATACACTGACATGTCAATCTACGGAGGAGTGAAATTAATTGAGTTTTCATTTTCACCCGAAAAAACCATTCCTACCTTCCCCAGATGGAACTGGACTTTACTTCATAATTCAACGTATGAATCATCTGTTAATGATAATTACTATGACCATGAAACAGCAAGTGGGTAGATAATCTACTTGCTTAAAATACTCGGATAGGTGGCCCACATGCGAATCGTTCTACACTCGATGACTTGTCAGGAATCAAACTCATCTGCACGCGTCCTTTACCCACTAAACGAATCCCATAAGATATATATTAGGCAACGGGAATTTACTAACTTATATCTTTAGAATACGTGCTCCAATCTTCAGTAAAAACAGTCTAACACTAGCTACTTTGTTTTCCCGATATAATCTTGAAGCAATCAGATCTAGCTATATTTTCCTCTATCTCTATGTCCAATCATGTCTCTGCTTGATAGTTTACAAGATGACCATTACCCATATGCAAACTTCACAAAATATGTATTTGAATGACATCAATATTTGTCATCCACCAATCAGACTGGCTGACGAAGGAACGGAGGAAAACATGACAGATCTTGAAATGGCACGTCATTTTCATTTCTCACTAGTTCTGTCTATTCCGTCAAGGCCTCGTGCACTCTTTAGTCTTGCTTTTACTCTTTGGATATTACCTAGATTTTGCTTACTCCAATAAAGAAAACTTTGCCTGTGTGTCCCTCTCTCGCGTGCAACCCAACACATAAATTTTCCCCCGGAGTGTCTCTATTCCTCTCCATGCTAGTGTGCAACAAAGAAGGTCCATAATTCACTACATAATCAAAGAGGAAAAACCCCCTCTCACGGTGTTGAAAAATTGCAAAAATCCATCAAAAAGCAAACTTTGGGTGGAAAAGTAGTGAGAGCACTTGTGGAACATATCATCATGCAAGTTCGAATCGAAATGGATGCACAAGGCTGAGATGATCATATTCCTTTGTGAGAGCTAAAAAATTTAAAAGTCTCTCTAATGAAGCACAACTATCATTAGGGTATGGTGTTTTATGGTGGGGTCCTACTTCCTAGACGTTTATCTTTGTGAGGATTAGGTCTTCAATCCCCATTATATTACGTTGAGCTTTCTTAATTTTGGTCTATGATCTCTCAAAAGTAGTCGGTTTTGCCCTCTAGTCTTTCTATCTTTGTGAGGATCCGCCCCTTGCGGTGGCAAGTTCTGAACTTATTTTGGTGGAAACGTTCATGGACGCTCACGTGCCGCAACTTCTGACTTTTTTTTTTCAAGGGATAGGCCATAAACAAACTAGTGCACTTTCATTTCTAGTCCATTATCATCAACGAGAGATCTTCAGTATAAATAGAACCATATTTGAAAGACCGTATAAGTGTTCCGGAAAAAGGAAATTAGTTTAATTGATGCTCTCCGGTTAATGAAGACCACAAAGTATCAAACAACAAATAAAATGTAAAAATCAAGTATAATAAGGTACAATTGTATATATGTCTAGTTCTATCACTATCTTAATGCTTTCAAGCGATCGAGTGAGAAGCAATTTGTCTATTCTTATCATAAACTTAGTCGGAGGACATTATAATTAAAGAATGTTCTCTTGTGAATTTACCCTTAAATCTATAATAGACCAAAAATCTCCCGGCCCCACAAGACTAGAAAACGAGGACAGTAAATGTTGGGAAATTTGATTGCTGATGAAGATAGAACATGAGTATATGGTTCTTTGATGCGTAATGACAATAACTATTATTGATGTATTATTTGCCCCCACTATTGTTTATGTTAGGTTTAAAACAAATATACCTCTAGGATATACACCAAAACCACATAAAAACAAGTTCAATAATTACTCAATTTCTTGTTGTCAAACTTGTGTGTGAAAAAAGAAAATAAGAGAGAATTTTGTGAAGAAGAGAGAGTTATTAAGAAGAGAAGGTTGTTGTTCGTGAACTGGTATGTTGAACAATGTATGATTTAATCATATTTACAAACAACCAATCAACACATCTCTTAAGAATATGCACCTTAACCCCACCATCACCATTTTTCATGATAAACCATCACTTTTTTTCATATCGACAATTAATTCTTTATTATCCAAAATCATCTCTTTTCATGTCTAATAATATCCTCTTTTCACGATAATAATTCATTTCAATTGTAAATACGAAAAATCTCATTGGAGAAACCCTATCACATGAAGATGCAAAAATCAATCATTTCCATGATTCTAATTATCTATTGAGTCTTAACTCTAGGTCATGGCTCATCTCCCCCTCATCTATCACAAGTCCGGGTTCACTTTTTCTTGAGAAGCCAACCTACTTCGTTTGGTCAAAGAAAACCCTAATAATTCGTTGATGACTGTGGGGGCCAATGGATAATGATGACTCATTTAATTAAAGAAAATCCAGGAAAAAAAATTGTCACGTTTTGCCCAATGTAATCTCCAAAATCGCCAAAAGTGGCTTGTCTTTTTGTCTTGTCTTTTTCTTTCTTTCGTCCCCACAATCACACGGTTCATTCTTTTCAATTTACATTCTTTGTGCGATTTGGTGAAATTAATAATGTTTGTACATACGAGTTCAGTTGGGACCTATCTTATTCAAAGGCGGAGACCTTTTCTTTCCCCCAAATTTATCTCATCAATGACAAAGCCCACCCCCTAAACTATTTTTTTTTCAATTAACTGATCTTTGGTCAGCAATGGATGTTAAAATATCCCTCGTTGCTTGACCATATATACATGTTGTGACATTCTGAAATCCGATCCACTTGAAATTTATGAAATTGATAGTTTTATGAATGTACTTATAGTTAAATTTTGCTCAGAACTAATCATTCCTGAAATACCAACCGTTAGGGAAAGGCTAGTTAAGGATTTAAATTCGCATGACTAAAGAAACTCGATCGTGAACCGACTTTCGACCATGAAAATTGTTGAGGTGACATTTTGAGCTAATGAAAGCCAATCCAAGGATAGTTAGGAATCAGTTCGCCGCCGTCATATTAGTGGATTGCGGGTGATTTCGCTTGACCACGACATGAACTGACGAATGACCCTAAACCTATACTAAATGATCACGCCCGTTGGAACTAACGATCGATCCTCGCAATTAAGTGACAACCGAGGTCGTTACGACCCGAGTGAACTTGAATGTGGCATGATTTAGTATAGGCCACAGGTCAAAAGTGCGAATTTCCCTAAAAGCCATCCGTTAGTATAAGACATACTCAAGTTATGTTATTTAAAATTTAGTCATTTATTAGAGATCAAGTTGGGCATTGGAAATTTAGAAAGTTGCAACAAATCATTTAGACGACGTTGTTATTAGCATGATCAACTTTAGAATTGTTTAAATCCTTCAGAAAAATCGAATTTCGGCGATAAATGAAAAATGACCGTTTTACCCCTGAGATTTTGTTAAGGCCAAGTGTAAATGGGGAAGGACATTTTGGTCATTTCACCCTCACTTTAGAAATGACGATTTTTGGATAATTTTGCCCTTGAAAATTTTGTGAAATTTCAATTTTACCCCTGGATATTTTTGGCGAGAATTAATCCGAATCGTTGATCTTTGGATAAGATCGAATCTTGGCCGTTGATTGGAAATGTGAGAGAGGGGCATGATGGTCATTTAGGCATGGTCTAGACACCAATTATTGGAGTTTTCCTATTTAACCCCATTTCTCTCTTTCTCTCCTCACTCTCTCACCTCTCTTGGCATCTCTCTCTCTCTCTCTCTTCCACCCGGCCGAGCCAGCCCCTCCCCTCACCATGACCGTGGCTGGCCATCCAAGCTAGCCATTGCTGCCGTCCACTCGCTTAGCCGGAGCAGCCACACGCCAGAGCCACCGCCGCTTGCCTCATCCCGCCGCTCGCCTCACTATCTCTCTCTCTCCCTTGTTCTGTCCTCACCGAATCACCATCACCCTCATTCTATCCTATTCAGCTTAGCCAAGTCAAGCCAGTAGACTACCAGCCACCGCCACCCGACGTTTAGCCGCCCACCGTCGTCGCTCGCCGCCGCGTGGCTGCCGGTCAGTCGCCCCTTTCCTCTTCAGCCGAGCTAGCCTAGATTCCAAGTAAATCACCCCCTAAATCCTATTTAGGATATCGAGTATCGATAAACTTGATTAGGGGCTCAATCGGGTCAATTAGGGGCTGTTATTTATGGGCTGTTTAGGAGTTAATTTAGTGGACTGATTTGGGGACTAGTATTGGCTGAATTGAGGTTGAATTGATGATGTTTCGAGGCTGATTTAAGGCTGAGTTGAGTGCTGGACGTTGTGGATTGAATTGACGAGCTTATGACTCGATTTAGGGACAAATGGTGTTGGTTTAGTGTATGGTATGGTAACTGGATTGTGGTGCTAGTTATAACTTGAAATGAGCTTGGAAATGTTGAAATAGTACTCATGATTGTGGCTGCGATTTTGGGCTGATGGTGGTCTTGTATGTTTGTTGAATCGTGAGTTGATTGATTGAAATGTGAATTGTTATGTGCACGCATGAACTGAATTGATTTGATTGGTAATTAGCCACGATTGAATGTTGATTGAGCATGTGAAATGCGTGTGGTTTGGTGCGTGCACGGGCCGAACTTGATTGGTTAGTATATTGGCATGTTGGTGTGTAAATCGAGCCAGTGAACGAGTGAGAGTTGTGTGTGATGCTGTATGTGTGGCAACGAAAATCCCTGAGGCAATACCATTACGCGGGGAATTGATTCGTCCTGAGGTGGTACTACTACGTGGGACGATGCCCGATATTACTGGAGGACGGTCAACCTGAGGCGATACCATAACGCGGATTGTGTCGTAGGTGGTGGATGTTGAGCCTGAGGCGGTATCATTACACGGGCAAGATACATAGCCTGAGACGGTACCACTACGCGGGCTAAGAAGTGTTGTGATTATGAGTTGGTCGCAGTGAACCTGATGCGGTATTATTACGCGAGTCACTGGCGAGTCGAGTAGAAAATATGAGATGGTTGCAGTGAACCCGAGGTGGTACCATTACGCGGGTCACTAGTGAGTTGAGTGAAAATTGTGTGTGAAATGTATTTGGAATAAACATGTGGTTGAAAATTATGTTATAGTGGCTAACGTGCTGGTTGCACGTATGAAAAGCCCAGATAAGTATAATTGTGTGCATGATGTGTTTATTGGGTGATGTCATGTTTGGTCTTGTCTGGAGGTACGTGTTAGCTTAGGTTGGGATTATGGTGTATACTTATTGAGACGTGTTCTCATGGTTGTTTCAACCAAACAATTTCAGAACCTTGGCCTGAGAATAAACCTTCTGCCACCGCTGCTGTAGCATTTTGGGATCCTATGCACATCGATCACAATGTTGTGGAATACCCTATAGATGAAAATACAATTTGGGTTAAGCTGATGTCGAAGCGCGATAAAAAAATTAACTAAACAAGAAATTCGACGGAAGAACAAATTCGTTCTCCAAATATGATTACCAAATCAAAATATTCAAAGTCTGCTGAAAGAAACCCTAAAACAAGCTTATATAGACTCAAACCTAACCCTATTAGGAAACGTAATCATCAAAACATAAATTAGGAAACTGCCAATTATTAAATTAACCCAAAAAAATTACTATAATAATTTTTAAAAAAAATCTAAACAATCCCAAATCGCAAAAATCCATCGTTAGTCGCATAACGGGTCCACTGGTCCTCTAGGTGCATCATTCTCCCCTTCTAGAGAAAGATTCGTCCTCGAATCTGCTTCACCTTCATTGTCGTCAATCTCCTTGGAATCTTCTTCCTCTTCAGCGTAGTAAGGTGATAAATCTGCTACATGAAAAGTTCTAGAAACATTGTGCTCACCCGGTAATCCAGGTGGTAACTCTTCCGGTACGACATCAGTAAATTCCTCAAGCGAGGGCAGAACTTGAGTAGAGATTTTGGGACTGTTAGAATTCCGCTCCATCACCTCAATGACAAAAAACTCAGGCGCGCTCACTGCCTCTTCTTGAAATTCAGACCTGGACAGCAGATTATTCTTCACTTCCTTTTTGAAATCTGAAGGACCTAGGGTAATGGTTCGACCATCTTTCTTGAAGGTATAGGTATTTTTGAAACCATCATGCTGTGTCTTTCTGTCAAACTGCCACGGCCTCCCTAATAAAATATGGCAAGCAACCATTGGGACTACATCACCCCACACTTCATCAACATATTTCTTCCCAATTGAGAATTGTACTAAACATCTCTTGCTTACTTTTACCTCATTCCCCTTCTTAAGCCATGACAGCTTATATGGTTGAGGATGTTCGACAGTTTTCAACCCCAACTTTTCTACCATAGTGGTAGATATTACATTCTCGCAACTTCCCCCGTCAATTATCATACTACACACCTTTCCTCCACTAGTGCACTTAGTATGAAATATATTATGCCTGAGCCACGATTCATCATCTACCTCAGCAATATTTAATATTCTTCTAAGGATTAGGGACTCACCAGAATCAGCATAGATAATCTCTTCTTATTCTGCATCCTCTTCTTCGCCTTCAGATTCATCATAAATTGGACCTTCATCAAAAACTGGATTGTCAACAAGCGTCACAATCTGTCGGTTTGGACAATCAGCAGCAAAATGCCCGAATCCTTGACACTTGAAACACCGCTTGCCTGCAGCTCCTCCCCTGCTAGATTCTGCACTACCCTGCTCACCTTTTGTTGCAGATTTTGAACCAGCGCCCTTAACTGCTGCCGGGTCCGAAGAAATCCCTGCTTTCACTCGGGACTCCTTATCTGTCCACTTGGAACTGTTGCTTGTCCACTTAGATCCACTGTTAGACCACTTGGACTTACTGCTCTTTCTTTTAATCTGCCCCTCCACCTTTAGGGCTAGTCTGCACACATCCTCATACGTCCAATACTGCTGTAATTGGACAATATCAGAAATCTCATATCGCAGCCCTGCCAGAAATCGTGCAATCGTCTGCTCGTCTTCCTCCGCCACATCACAACGCATCCGCAAACGATCAAATTCTTCAGTAAATTTTTCAACTGATTTATCACCTTGCTTGACGTTATGATATTCAATAAACACCTCTTGCCTATAATGGGTAGGCAAAAAAATTTTTTGCAACAACTTTTTCATCTTCTCCCAGCGATCTACTTTCGGCTTGCCCTTTCTAGCGCGTTGCTTTTTTACGTGTTCCCACCAAATTGAAGCATGTTTTCGCAGCCTAATAGCCACTAATTTCACTTTTTGCCCCTCAGTTAGATCCTTAAGATCAAAAATTCGTTCTACCGTATGCAACCAATCAATAAACTCATCAGGATGAGCATTACCATTAAACTCAGGAATTTCGATCTTCATTCCGAAATTTTGAGAAGAATGCTGATTTCCAGGTCGTACTCCTCGATTCCGCCCATGGTTTAGAACCTCAAAAGGGTTTACGTCTTCTTCATCATTATCGGATGAATCCTCAAAATCTGCTCCTTCTTCGGATTGAACGCCCAACCTCGCCTCCGCAAGTTGTCGCTCCAAATCCTGAATTCGTCTTCTCTATTCTTCAATTTCTACGTCTCGCAGATCTCTTAGACGCGGTTGATCGTCTGCTTCAGGAACGCCTCCACGCCCCCGGCCACCACGAGCCCGCCGTCCACGACCGCGATTCTGTTCAGCCATTGATTCGAGCAACCTGTGCTCTGATACCAATTGATGCCGAAGCGCGATAAAAAAATTGACTGAACAAGAAATTCGACGGAAGAACAAATTCGTTCTCCAAATATGATTACCAAATCAAAATATTCAAAGTCTGCTGAAAAGAAACCCTAAAACAAGCTTATATAGATTCAAACCTAACCCTATTAGGAAACGTAATCATCAAAACATAAATTAGGAAACTGCCAATTATTAAATTAACCCAAAAAAATTACTATAATAATTAAAAAAAAATCTAAATGATCCCAAATCGCAAAAATCCATCGTTAGTCGCATAACGGGTCCACTGGTCCTCTAGGTGCATCATAAGCATTCTACCGTAGTTTGGGTAGACGTAGGACTACTTCTTTGGCAGGCCCACACCTACACTGCCTGGATGTTCAGGGACGGGTTAGATGAGTTTGGTCCCGTCCGAGGTTTTGACGTCCCATTTGACGGAGTTAGGGATTGGGATCCGTCAGCCATACCCCCTCCTGACGGTGAGATGACTAGTTTGGAAACTAGTCTAGCGCAGTCCGGACTTTAGCCTGCACCCGCAGCACCTGAGCCCTCGGGAGCCGAGCATGAGCCGGAGCCAGAAGAATCCCAGGCGGAGTATGATCCTATGGATGTGGATTTTGATGTGATACCGGAAGAGGAAGAACCAGAAGAAGAAGACCTTGAGGAAGAACCCAAAGAGGCATCGGAAGAAGAACCCAAAGACGAGTCCAAAGAATACCCAAAGAGGGAACCAGAGGACACACCCGATGACGAGCCAGAGAAAGAGCCAGAGGACGAGTCGAAAGAGGAGCGGGTCGAGGTTCCGGTGGAGTCGGGTGATATAGACAACCCGATCGAGATCAATGCTGGTTCGGAGTCCTCAGAGGAGCAGACAATTCAGGGGGATTCAGACTCGGGTCCTAAGGAGTCGAATTTAGAGTGGACGCTGTCCAGAGGACGTAAGGGCTAGAGTAGGGGTTGAGGGCAGGCTTTTTGTAATGTATCATTTTTGGAGATAGGGTATATCCAGGCTGTTAATCTTTTTAGATGTCGACGGTGCATAGTTTAGATATTCGGTGTGCTTGTATATTATGAATCGTATATGTGAATATTGTATAAGTTTGGATAAGTAATGGATGTCTATTCTCTCTCTTATCCTTGGTCAATTATTATCTGGGTGTTTGTAGCTTTCGCTAATATTTTAGATCTCTGATAAGTTAAATTGGATCGGCGATTTTCTGGGACATCACGCTATTTGAACAAAGAGGTGTGTCGTGTGCTCGATGGGGTTCGGAGCATGACATATGTGATATCCCTCCACTTATCATCTTAAACTTTTTCATCGAACATTCTAACAAGTGTCAATGTCAGATTCTATTCCATTTATTTCGCTTGTACATCCACCTGATCTATATGCTAAATATATATGTTCTACATAATTTATTATAAAAAATTGAGACTTACATAACAGAAGAATTTCAGATATTTAATTTCAAATACAACATATTTTGGGAGGTAGGCAAAGAAAAGAAGAAAACAATCCTTAACCAAAACAGGTAGATATCATTATCATACATACATAAATATATGGTCACAAAAATAACAATTGGTATGATGAATCTTATATTATCACTAATGTTACCAATTAAATCTTTTTCCTTTCAATGTATTGAACTATTCCACGTCGCTGGATTATGGGTTTTATATGCTCTTTATATATATATTCTTCATAACATCATGTATTATAGCTGATTTGATGCACTAAAATCGTTTTGGTGGGCAATTATATGGCCTTTAGTGGTGAATAGTGCCTTGGCTCGATCGAGTACCCGAGTTCGCTCGGCTCACAACGAACTTGTTCTATTCTAGAACAAAGACATTAATAATAATCTCATGTATGTTCATTAGATCATAATGGTGGCTTGATAATTTCGAATTAAAAATGAACTTCTTGGCGTGGGCGGCGTACTTTAAAGGCTGTTGGGACCCCCCACCCCCTCTTCTTTCTCCGCTTCTCGACGCCTTTCCTCGTCCGCCCAAGGCGGCCAACCGCTCATTAAAATAAGGTTTTGCGCGCAAGAGGGTGGGCGGGACTTTCCATAAGGGTAAAAGTAATGTAACAAATGGACCTGAAAGGGGTGGCATGCTCCATAGACCGACGTTGACTCGAATATTCCAAATTTGTCTGCATGAGAGCACAATGTCAAGCTGGATTGAAAATCTCTTCCAATGTCTTCTAGCAATTTAGAAAAGGCAAAGTAAGGATTATCCAAAATCAATCCAAGTTAGACGAGTACGCCAAAAGCCACAGGATGAGTGTTTTAATATAAATTGAAGAATGACTTTTGGTGAAAAGTATTTCGTTACGGAGTCAAATTCGGGGCAAAACACCTCGATCATAAATATCTCTTAGAAATATGTATATCCCTTTGATTGTCCTTAATTATATCGATTGATTATAATTGATATTAGGTTTATCTCATTACCTTAGATAATCATTTAATAAAATCTATAAATAGACTTGTGTACTCTAACACATAAGAATATACATAAATTACAGAAATATCTCTTTTGCATTATTTCTTATCTTTCTTATCTCTTTTTATTGAACTCTAAAAAGATTTCCCTATCTAAGAAAATATTCAATGAAATTTTGAATAAATTGTTCGAAAAAGTCCTAAATCTATTATATAGCGATCAACTCAATCCTAAATATTTCAATTTGGCCAATTTAATCCTAAACATTTTGACAATTTGCTAATGTAGTTCTTCCGACCAATTTTAGCAAGAAACAATTTTTTCCATTTTTTTAAAATTCTTTTTTTCCTATTTCCCTCCGTCAGTCGCCAAGGCCTCGACAATGGGCAGGCACAAGTGAGGGCCACAAGGCCCTCACTGGGCCTCACCTAAATCTAGCAAGGCGAGCAACACAAGGGCGAGGTGAGGCGACATAAGCCAATGCGAGGGTAAGGCAAGGGCGATGCGAGGGCGTCGCGCCCCCAGCCAAATCCAGCAAGCACCGCAACACCCTCGCTTATAACCGGCGACCTCCTCCAGTCTCAGCAATGGCCGATGGAGGGAAATAAACAAAAAAAAAAAAGGAAAAGGAAAAGGAAAGAAAGGAAAAAAAAGAAGAAACAAAATTAGAAGATTTAAAAAATTGTAATAATTGTCTAGTTAGCATCGACCCTGCTACATAGGATAGCCGACGTCCACGTCAGCGATTTCCGCTCAAGATTGGACTGAAGAAATAGAATAGATCATCGTCAAATGGTTTAAAACTAAATTGACCAAATTGAAAAGTTTAAGACTAAATTGGCCGCCGTACCATAAATTTAGAACTTTTTGAATAATTATCCTGTGAGATTTTGTCTGATCTAATTAAAAATTCAAATGTATGTATAAACAGCCGTCTTTGTATCCAATCAAACACATTTGTCCTTGTAGTGGTCCGGTAATAGACGACACACGCTATAAATTAATGAAATCTATTCGGCTTTTAATTAAGCTTTTACTTATATGCACATGATAGATCATGCTATTAATTACCATGCAGACTTCAAACCCAAGACCAAACAGGCAGCACATTTCTTAGACGTGTCTCACGGACCTATTTAATAATATGCTTTATAGATGGAGGATCAAAGCATACACTGCACATAAACTTTTTTATGAACCACGGCTCCAATTTTCTATAATTCTAACAAGATTATCTCAAATCATATACTCTCTAAAAATATAAATATATGTATAATTTAAATGGACCTTGTCACAAAAGATTGTACCAATTAATTATTTCTTTCTTCTTCTTTTGGATTGATAGGGTGGTATTCTCTGTTCAGTGGAAAAGATGCCCGTCATTTCTCATTTTCGAAAGAATTAATACCACAAAAAACTCTAAATTAGCACACATGTGATAAATTTACTCAAAATTAATTTTTTGGTCACCAAAAATCTTAAACCGGTATATCTGTGATAAATTTACCCCAAACTTTTTGAATTGCAAAAAACCCAAAACTGTTTCACATGTAACAAATTTACCATAAAATGATATGAATTTACATGTGTACTTATCATGTCAATTGAGTTATTGTCATGTATCGTCTAGCTCAACAATTTCACGGTAAAAGTTGACAAAAGCTAACGGAGTGTAAATATATCACGAGTGTAGTTTGGGGATTTTGGTAATAAAAAAATTAGTTTGTGATAAATATATCATATATGTACCAGTTTGAGAATTTTGATTATCTAAAAATTATTTTGGAAAAAATTTATTATAGATATATTAATTTGGGATTTTTCGTGATATTTAATTTTTTTAGAAAATGAGTTCATCGGAAAACTTGAACCGACCACCTAAAGCTTCTCATTCTCTCTCTCTCTCCATGATTGAGGATCCCCAGGACCCAGGACGACCACCTGAAGCTTCTCATAGTCTTTCTCTGCACGATTGAAGATCAGTGGGACAGACCAAAAAGAGTAGCAAGATTCACTTGAAAGACTTCTCTCTCTCTCTCTCTGAGACACTTTAAGAACCCGTCATACCATCATCCTCATCGCCATCGCCCACTTTCTCCCAGTTCATCCTCACTCACTTCTTCCTTTTTCCTCTCCTCTCTCTTTCGACAACGCCGCCATCTTTCTCCTCTGTTTGCCATCGACCTTTAGGAAGCACAGGTAATCATTTTAGCTTCCTCATCCTAAGTCTTCTTGTTCTTCACTTCACTGCCATAACTATCTGAGATCTCAACCCCGATACACCTTCAGTTCGAAGTTAATCAGCTCAAGCACAAGCCCAGGAGAGTGAGCCAAAAGCGAAAATGGTGATGGAAATCATCAGCAGGGTATTAACGATATTGATGCAGTTGGTGTGGACGGTGGTGAGACCTGAAGATCTGAAACTTGGAGATCACATTTATAGATATGGGTTGTATGGCTTATACAGCCATCATGGTAAATCCAATCCTCATCATCTTTAAAACATTAATAAACATCGATTGGTTTGAAATGGTCTGGTTGGAAGCGCTATCATGAAATTAATAAGGGTGTTTTTCCATTCACACCAAATGAGAGAGTGATGATTTTACTTAGAAAAAGAGACTGAGGGCCTGTTTGATAATCATCATGTTTTTCTATTTTTCTATTATTTTATTTCCCAGAACAGAAAAACAGATTTCTATTGGGTAATGTCAATTAATTTTTTTATTTCTCGGAATAGAAAAGTGGTCAAGGAATAGATTTGGAACAAATATAAGAAGTAAAAAAAATATACTTTTTTGTTTCCGGGAACAATTTCTAAAACAAGGTCATTTTCTTTTCTTTTTTCTTTTTTTCCTTCCTTCTTCTTCCTCCTCTAGTCGGTCGCCGGGCCTCGACGATGGCCAGTGACTAGCCAGAGATGATGGCCGGTGACTGGCTAGAGGAGGAAGAAGAAAGAAGGAAAAAAAAGGAAAAAAAAAGGAAAAATTCAAAAATTAGAAAAATCTCAAAAAATTATTAAAAAATTCCATGTGACAAAAAAAATTTAGAGTTGTACCAAATGTTTTTCTATTCTTTTTCTATTTTGAGAATAGAAATTTTGTGCAATTACCAAACGCGTTCTTTTGCTCAAAAACTCGTCCAAAGAATATAAATAAAAAAAACTATTTCTATAAAGAAATTATTCCGTAGAATAGAAATGTTACCAAACGCATTGTAAAATGATTGACAAAGATGTAGCCAGATGAGCTATAGATAAGTAGAACTGGGAAATGGCAGAGAAGAGTTAAAAGCACAAAAAAAGGTACAGAATGAGAATGAAATGGACAAACTGTATCCTTCTTTTGGAGAAAGATTGTAATTAATTTTGTAAGCCAAACTATAATTAATTCATTATAGTAAGAGAAGTAGAACAAAAGCAAACAAATGATATTCTCTTTGAACTGAGTTAGCATTTCTAAAGTTTCTTAACTCAATACGAGTCTCACCTACTAGCATTGAGATTCAGCTATTTCGGAAAGCCACTTTTAGGGTTAAAGAGTTTTTTTTTCTAACTTTACCCACACTAAATTATCTAATTCCACCTTACCAAAAAAAAATCATCTAAATTCCAATTTCATCCTCACCCTCACTTTCCGGTTCAAATCTGACCGGCATCACGTGTCATCGGCAAAAAGCTCAAATGACCGATGTTGCCTTAGATCTACCACCAGTGGTCGACAATAATCAATTGAGGTCGCACAGCCCAAGCGTCGCCTCGCCTGTGCTGCGCATCCTCGAGCAAGGCAACGCTGTGTTCAACTAAGGCTAATAGCTCCGACTGCTTCCAGTTGGGTTTCTTTGACCCTCTCCATTCTCTTTTTATTTATTATTTTAAAAACAACTTTACAGAAAACCCTACTCTAAAACAAATATTATTTACCAAATATTATTTGTATTTCATGAGAACCCTTAGTATTAAGCTTTTTGCAATTATGGAAATGCATTTGGCGAAAGGTCTCCCAAATACACCCTTTAACTATTTTGATTGTAGCACGTCTTCTTTCGCACCATGACTTCCATGGATATATTTTAAAAAGGAGTGTCTTTTAACTTTGACATGATAAGTACTAGAGATCTAAACAAATCAAAGAGATTAAAAGCGACATGGCCGCTAAGAAGCTCAACAACTTTATCAAAATATCCCACATCGCTTGACTATGAAGTTTATGTGTTATTTATATACTTGTGGTTTCCGTTCATCAATAAGCTTAAACTTTAGGTTTTGCCTCACTTTAGAAAATTCAACTCAAAAGATTACATGTGCTAGGCAAATTAGAAATGACATGTGGAATTTGTCAAACGGGATGAACGCACACAATAAATAAAGTTAGGCAAATTCCGACTTTGACCCATAATCAAGCGATGTGATATATTTCAACAAACTCGATAATCCAATCTTGCTTTATTCATCCATCATGGATTAGCCGGTAAAATGTTTTTTTTTCTTTATTTAGATTCTGTCCTGGCTTTTAGTGCGTGGAAGTTTTGTGCCTTTCCTTGAGTTGATAGCTGGAGTAAGAATTCCAGAGCAGAGCGGGATTTCCAACAGATTTCCTTTCTATTTAACGTGCCAAACAAAACATTAGAAACACAGGGTGCCTTTATTTGGAATAAAACCATTTCCAAAAAAATATTTTCGGACTTTTCACTTGTTTGGATGCTAGAAAATAAATCGATGGACAGAAAATGTTTTTTATTGCCCACAATTAATTGACATGCTAAGATTTTTAAAAATGACTTCCCTTCCCATGAAAGGGAAAATCATTTTCCCCAAGGAGACACCATTGTGGTGCTGCCAATGCAATACCAGTGACCATCTCTCTCTCTCTCTCTCTCTCTCTCTCTCTCTCATCTTAATCTTACAACCCAACAAAAATCACTTTTGTTGAAAATGAATTTCGGATGCAACTATTTCCTTCTAAATAAAGTTATTTTATGAAACAAACATATTCTTATATAGATTCTAATTCTTTTCAGTCAAAATCGGCCCACACTTTGAGTCAAATATAGAAGTTTGTGATTATTTCCAGCATGTACCTTAGTCCGCGCCAAAATCATCCCTAACCAAAAGCTCATCTTCTTTCAGTTTGAATTAAAATTTGATTATTTACCAAGTTTCACATGTGTATATATGACAGGAATTTACGTCGGTGATGACTACGTTATCCACTTCACTCGAACACAGAGTAAAAAACCCATATTCCCATCACTATCCAAGAGCAGCCACAAGCAAGAAATTTTGCCTCCCTGCCCAAAATGTGAATACCAGGTGACCATCAAGTGTGGGGTCGTCAAAACTTGTCTCAATTGCTTCCGACGGGACGGCCAAAAACTCCAATCCCTTCATTGCTATGACTACGGGTGGCCACTAATATGGTTTAAGCTTGCAAGGCGAGGAACTTGCACCATGTTACCTGGTACGAAATTGCCCCATCAAGTCATCGAAATGGCTCACAAGCTTCACGCTGACAATGCTTTTGGCAACTACAGCCTCATCAACAACAACTGCGAGCATTTCGCCACATATTGCCGGACCAACACTCCTACAAGTGAACAGACGGCATTTATTAGTGATTATGAGCGTAAAATTATGAAAGCCAAAGAATGGACCATGAAGTTGCTGCATTGAAACTGGATTCAAGTGGATCCAGCCTTCCTCCAATCTTGTATTCTCTGTCTATTTGTTTTTACAATATCTGTTTCAAGGCATATTCCAGCGAGAGACATGCACACGTCCACAAGAACAAAAAAATTGGAAAGAAGAACTTGCCGTACTTAGCTTGTCCGTGTATGTACATGTTCATGTGGAGATATATTTATAAATTTATAAGCAACTACTTGTTGGCGTTTGGTGTTCCTGATGAGCATAGGCGGGTCATCTTAAGTCAAACGTGCTGATAGAATCTCACATTCTAATATCACTTCTTAATAATGATATTTGGGGAAAAAAGGAAATGTTCAGGAAGGTCCCCATGAAATTTTTTTTAGTAGGGTTGGAAAATGACTTGTGGGTTAACAAGTGTCTAACGAGAACTCGTCATATAATTTCGCGAGTCCATTTCCTATTTATTTATCTCTGGACGTATAAACAATATTTTCTACTGTGAAAGAACAGCTTAGTGTGGACAGATACTATATATAACATCTAGAAACATGGCCGATGATAGTATATTGATGCATGTATCGGAGTATATTTTCGGTTGTCGTATTCAGCTTAAGTTCTCATCATTTCTTTAAGTGAGAGAATTCAAATTCCACACAAAAAAAAAGTATCAAAAGGGGTTCGAGATTATTCTTGTTACAAATATAAAACCTTTCAAAACCATTTAGATCGAAATGAATATTTTCATAAAGACTCGAAAAGAAGAAAGTATAGCATTTGAGAATGCATGAAATCGATCTTTTTCGTCCATAAACTTTCTAGTAAGAGCTAGTTATGGAGACATATTTTATTTCTATTGAATGAGTGGATATACAATTTTTCTTTTTGGCAATTTGGTTTGTTTCCTTTTTTCTTTTACTGTGTTTGTTATCTTGATAGAATACTTCTTGATGGGTAGGAGGCCATTCACTTAAGAAAATATGTCATGCAGTGAAAATTTGACATATGTAAAATGTAATAACAACCTATCTGACGCATATCATAATATGTATGTGAACAAATATCTTATATTATTCTTAGTTATCCAAATTAAATTGATAGCCAACATGATTTTTGCGAGATGTCCACTTTGTTAAATTAAGTTTGGGGGTAGACTATGTAATTATCATTTAGTGATTGTACAAACAGTAAGAACCTCTGAGTGTGCCAAAATACCTGTTTTTTTTTTAATTACAATTAAAATAAACTCAAGTTCGTTGATTGGCCTTATTTTTTTCTATTTTTTAATCACAAAGAGACAAAGAAAAGATCCTTGGTTTCTGTTTTTCTCTTCAATGATTTGTGATGGGACGGGCCCCACGCGCGTGAAACGGATATTATTTTCAAATTAGCTTTTGTCATGACAGTTGGACTCTTTCTGTCTAGGATGCAGACGTGCAGGGAATGTTAATGATGAGAGACTTTCAAAGTATAAATATTACTTCTTCTTCTTCTTTTGGTATGAATACATATTACTTTTTAATAAAAGTACTCGGTTTGAGACTTTTTTTAATTTCTGGTTTCTGCTTTTGGTAGGCCTCTCTTAAGAGTTATTTTACATACTGGGACTCCTCAAATATTTATTAAAATTGCATAAGTACGAGGAATTAAAAGGCGATTTCAAGTAATGTGAAATCATAAAAATATTTCAAAGTTTGGAGCAATTTCTATATTTCGACTCAAAAAATTCATAAGCAAAGTTAGAATCCTGCTCAGACACGCTTGCTAATAATCTAAAGGCAAGCGTTGCGTACGTGCTGTTGTGCCCATATATATTTAAATGCGGACACCTCAAGATTCTGAATACTTTAAAAAGTAAATGATAAATAAAAAAAAGGGAGAAAGATGAAAGAAGATGACCAAAGTTGACAAGAGTCCTTGGCTTTAATTATCAATGTAGAAAGTGGAGATTTAAAAAGAGAAATAGTGAAGCTCCACCCTTGGGCAAGAGGAAGGTGCTGAGAGGCCCACATCTCTTGACTAGCTGAGAAGAAAGATAGATTTGAGATTTCCCTCGCATCTCTTGAATAGCTGAGAAGATTAGATAGATTTGAGATTACCCTTTACTCATTTTTTTAATCTTTTCCCGGGATTTTCTTTTTATCTTTTTGTCTTTTTATGATGATGATCATTACGTGACATTTCCAAAACCAGCAGCACACAACCCTTCTAAATTTTTAATACGGTCATCTATTCTCTCTCTCTCACTTTTCATACAACACATGTTGCCATCCTCTTTCCATTCCCGTTAAGATTTTCGAGAAATAAAATTGTTAACTTGTCCTTTCCATTCCCGTCGGATTCCATGATTCACTTAGACTCCGTTTATTTGATGAAAAATATTCTCCTTTTGAAAAATATTTTCCCGAAAGTCATTTTTCTGAAAAATATTTTTCCGGAACATAATTTTCCGGTGTTGGCGATCAATATGAAAAAAATTTCGAAAAATATTTTTCGCTAGCGGCCGGCGACCGGCGGTGGTGGCAGGCGCAGGCGGCCGGCGACCTTAGTGAAGAAGAAGAAGAAGAAGAAGAAGAAGCTCCGGAAAATGACTTCCACTTTTGAAGAAACGGAAATCATTTTCCATAGACTTAGGCTATTTTGTGAAGGGGGAAGGAAAATATTTTCCCACGGAAAACGTTTTCCGCCCCCTAAACATCGGAAAACCTGAAAAATATTTTCCGGGAGAATATTTTCCACCAAACAAACGGAGTAGAGACAAATCCTTGAACCGTAGTTCTTTTTTTTTTTCCCTCATAATTTATACATAAAATTTCGCAACATGCAAAAATTTAAAAGTTTTACGATCAACGGACATAATTTACATTTTCGCAATTCTTTTACAAAATTTGCAACGCACAAAAATTTAAACGATTTAAGACCAACGAGCATGATTTACCTTTTTATTGATGATGGTCGGAATATTGGAGATTGGGCAAGAAACACTGCTCTCTCTCTCTCTCTCTCTTGTATGCACGATAACGGGGGGAAATTGTCCAATCAAATTGCTTTTTGGCTAGCCAATGTAGTAGACCGTTAGAAATGTCACGAACGCCCGTAGGATCAAACTACCTTCGCTTCCGCGGCAAGACTAACTTTATTTGCTCAACTGAGTCTATGTATCATGCTCTTAGTATCACACTAAGCAATTATTTTTTTTTGGTAAGGACACTAAGCAATTATTGATAGTGCACGCATCAAAGAAATGCCATGGCGAATCATGTCGAGAAAAGGAATCCGTTTTCCCTGATAATTAACCCAATGCCTCATCTAGATGGTCTGGAAGCATTCGAAACACTCGGCGTAAGGACCTTGGACTCGTTATAATGACTGCCAGACCTTCCCAATAAAAGTTAATTGAAATTGACATGTTTGTTGGACCCAACCAGAGGTTTAATGTGGACAGCTCGAGTGCAGTGTTCATGTAGAGAAATCTCATTACTCCAAATATGATTATTGACATCATCTTCAGAGTTTTTAGTCCCATGCATTAGCCGATATTTCACGCTAGAAAAATTTCCTTTCACGCTAGATCTGGCCCTCTCCAACAGATACATCAGTTTCAATTAACCAGATTAGGAGTCTGAGAGACTTGATTAATAAGAAAAAGTCTTGGGAATTCAAGAACTTCATTTTGGACAAATTAAAAATTTAAGGATTTGATTCGAAAAAAAAATGCTAGTTTTGGGACCAAAGTAGACGATTACCTTTTAAGAAACACAGGACACATGTCATTGTTATTCACTTCAGATCTCGATACTTAATATGTACGCTTCAACTTATCAAGCATCTGAGTGTTATGAATGAGTATATATTCAACGTTTTGTATTGTATCCACGATCAGAAGAAAGAGCAATTTTTTATGATTTCAGTTGAGTTTTTCTTAACAGACATTGGGCCCATCCAGACTCGTTTGATGACTTTGGGCCTACGAGATTTCGGCAAGCCTGAGCTAAATCCATCAAATTAATCTTGTAAAGTCAGTCATCAAGGTTGGACAATATACGCATGCATCGTGAAAATTGCAAGGGCCATGCATGAAAACATTGTTTCTTTCTAGTTTCCAAAGTGAAGCATAATGAAAGCGGGATGGATTAGGATGAATTTTAGTGAAGTAATCTTGAATCCTCAAGGGATAGAAAATCTGGTTCACCAGAGAAATATGAATGAACTGAAATATTATTGATGCAAAAGCGAATTATAATCCAAGAGAATGTACGCAACAGGAGACCATGCAAAATTTTGCCTCAAAAGGTGCACGTAATAGCCCAAATTGTTTTGGTCGTTCAATCATATTGGCGCCTTGAAGGACAATCATCTTCGTACTTTTGGTCTATGATCTTTAACTCTCTAGACCTTTCTATCTTTGTGAGGACTTGATCCTTGAGTTTGTACAATTTGCCTTATCATAGGGGTGCATGTACAAATCAAACTAATTTGAGCCATTAAACTAGATAGGCCCAGAAGATCCACATGATATGATGGAATATATGCCCTGGGCTCACGCGCATAAAGGTCAATTCTTGGATTGCCTATAATAATTATAATGCGGGAAAATTACCAAAAAAGTCTTAAACCTTTTGTAACTGTGCCAATTCAGTCCTAAACCTTTTACAATTTGTACCAATTCAGTCCATCCAGCCACTTTTGACCAGCCGATGCTGACGTGGATGTCGGCCGGCTGACATGGCAATATTTTAATTTTTTTTTTTTTTACTTTTTTCTCTTTCTTTTCCCCTATCTTCTTTCCCGGTCGCTGGTCCGGTGACCGGCGAGAAGCTGAGGCCAACAAGTTCAACCTCGCCAACACCGGTGAGGGCGAGCCTCGCTGTCGCCGAGCAAGGTCGACCTCCCATGGCCAGGGCAAGCCCAAGCTTGCCCAACGACGACGAGGTCAACCTCGCCCGGCGACGGCGAGGTCGACCCAAATTTGGGTGGCCTCACCCAACAACAGTGAGGCCGCCCAGATTTGGCGATACCTCGCCGTCGCCGGGCGAGGTCGAGCCTCGCCATGGCTGGGCAAGGTTGACCTCGCCCAATGACAACGAGGTCTCGCCAGATCTAGGCGGCCTTGCCGGGCAAGGTTCACCTCACCATGACCAGGCGAGGCCTTGCCCAAATCTGGCGAGGTCGATCTCTCCCGGTGATGGCAAGGCTGCCCAGTTGTGGTGAGACCTTACCATCGCCAGGCGAGGTCGAGCCTCGCCTTGGCCATGGCGAGGTCGACCTGGCCCGGCAACGATGAGGCTCACCCTTGCTAGTGCCGGTGAGGGCCAACCTCGCCCGTGGCCGGTGATGTCGAACTCGTTGGCATTAGCCTCTCGCCGGTCGCCGGATTAGCGACTGGGGAAGAAAATAGGAAAAATAAAAAAAGAGAAAAAAATTATTAAAATATTGTCACGTTAGCCGCCTAGCGTCCACGTCAGCGCCAGCCGGCTAAAAGTGGCCGGATGGATTGAATTGGCACAATTGCAAAAGGTTTATGACTAAATTGACAAAAAAAAAGGTTTATGACTGAATTGGCACAATTGTAAAAGGTTTATGACTTTTTTGATAATTTTCCCATTATAATGCTATATCATAATTCGATCTTGGGCACACCCACGAATCGTGAGATAGGATGTAAAACTTTTGGGTCAAGGCTAAAAGTTGGAAGTTTCGCAAATAGTTTGGAATTAATATAGTGTGAAGATGGAAAAGTTGCCGCAACGTCTGACTTTTTTTATGGGATATTCAAAAAGTTGGCTGTAGATAGACGAGTGCACTTTTGTCTCTGTCCCATAAATATATATCGGGTTTTGTTAACGAATACATCAGGATATATGCTAAGTATACTAAGTAAGGAAAGTTTTTATATCCAAGGTATTGATTACGAAATAACACCAGAAAGACGGTGCATTGTAAATGATAGAGTCTTATTGTTGAGGTTTTAACAAAGATAAGTGTTTAACAAAATCGATAGTTATTAGCATTGAGAGATTTCTATTGGTTTTCCCTCTGCTTTTGAGAAGGGGCCACACTGCATTTAATGGGACAAATGCAACAAACATGGTCAGTACCCTGCCTGCAAAGCACTAGCCTTCATGGATTGATAAGAGTGTGGCTGAATTTATCAACACCGAAATGGGTAGATAAATCTCTCGAAAAGTAAATAAATATTGCACAAAAATTGGATTCATTTAACATGAAACTGAAAATCAATAACAATTTTTCTAGATAGTACAACCTACACGATCTATGAAGCCACTATGCCCAAAACACAACAAATGAGTATTTATTAGGTGAAGTTGGTATACTAAATAAGTTGACAAACTGTATTGCAATAGATCTTTAGTCGGCAAGATACATTTCTTTTTGGGGATAATTACAAAAAAAAAATCTTAAATCTATCATACGAATGCCAATTCAATCATATACATTTCGATTTTGCTTATTGAGTCATAAACCTTCGGCCAATTATGGTTAGCAATTGCTGATATAGATTCTGGTCATCCTATATGGCACGGTCTACATTCATGTGGACAATTTTTTCATTTTTTATAAAATTTTCAGAATTTTTTATAATTTTTTTGTTATTTCTTTTGTTATTCTTTTTCTTTCTTTCATTTCCCTTTTTTATCTACTAAGTCCATCGCTGGCCGACCCTCACTAGCCTTAGACGGAAAAAAAAAAGGAAATGAAAGAAAGAAAAAGAAAAAGCAATAAATTTATGAAAAAATCATAAAATTTAAAAAAATTATAAATATTGTTCACGTCAGCGCCAATTGTATCACGTAAGACAACCAACATATATGTCAGCGATACCCCGACTAGAGAAGTAATTTTTGGAGGTCAAAATTTGCCAGAAGGACTATATTGACAAATCATCGAAAAGTTTATAACTAAATTGGCTATATTGAAAGGTTTGGATTGAATTGGCATTTGTATAATAGGTTTATAACCTTTTTAGTAATTTTCCCCGTTTTTTTAAAACAAAAGGGCACGATAGTAAGTCAAACAAGATATTTTACAATCATTTCCAAATGAAGGTAACATAAACTAGGATTAGATGGACCTTACAAGAAAAACGAATTTTACTTTAGGAATTTTATTGTAGAAATTCTTTACGCTCACATCGGACCAGTACCCGATTATACTCCTGTATCATGCTTTCGCTCATGAATGGACGAACGTACGTACTTAACATTCCAAAAAGGAAATATCAATCTCTGTGCTTTCATGAACACATGCAATATGCCATAGATGCGTACGATACTATATAATATGGACCGACTGATACATTTCATACACGTGTGTCGGAGAATCGGGAGAGAATGAATTTTCGAACTCGTAACAGATACTGCACAATGTAACGACGAGATATACAGTCCAACCTCTGCTTGTCATTTCGTCAACTGTCGGTAAGCGTTCAGCAAGTTAGCTTAGTGCAGATCTCATATTTGTCATCTTCTGTAAAACTCAGCTTGCTTTAATGCAGCACGTACGACTAGAGAATCACTCGGGTTTTCCTTAGTTTAGTTCACCACCTTAAACAGCTCACTGACAAAGACACTGATGGAGACGCGATCAATTTGTTGTATCCATCATCTTTCCATTGATCAAGTCCTACGGCCTTTCGAGAACAATGAGCACATCGATCGCATCAAAGCGATGCGCAACTTGCTTTACCACGAGACATGGAATTACTTGATTAGTTTTTTCCTTACGTAAATATTCATCTGTGATCCAAGTGCAACTCCCTAAAAGCTCTCGGTTACCAACTTGTGATCCCAAATTCTATTTCCTTTTTTGATCAATCAATGAGTCTTATGTCCGTTTATGTTGGTATCTCCGAATATATTATGCAGATACAAGAACATTATCAACACAAAAAATAAAACGAGACAGTTCATTTGCATCCATGGAAATTAATCAGGCCGTAGGTTTTGTCTGTTGTATGCTATCCCAAGAATACTTGTTCAATACGATTGAGAGCTCACCCGGACCACGTTCTGTTTTCCAAGTCATGGACAGTATCGCTCTTTTCTTTTTGTCTTGTGCCTCAACATTTTATGCCGAACCCAACTAAATCATGCGTGTCGTCTTCAACGGGTCAAATCACGATTGCTTATATTGCATGCCATCTTTATCTCTTTGTTATGAGGTTTTGCATGATCCAGAATTGCATGCGTTGCATTTCTCCAACTTGCGGTCTAAGTATACCACATAATCCTGCAGCCCCCGGCTCGCTTCCTTGTTTTTGATCTTTTTTTTTCTCCCTTAATTTTTGCAAGGAATTATCTTTTACAGCTGGAGGAGTTATGTATGTTGAAAACAAAAAGAATGTCGTGCCAAGAAGAGCAGCAAGATTTCAACATCAGAGACCGACCCCCCCCCCTCTCTCTTTCTCTCTCTCACACACACACACACACACACACACACACACACACACACATAAATTGACCCACCCTCCTCATACTAATATCCTATGGCCATCCCCCGCTGTCCCACCGGTTTGTTCTCACTCACTTCTTCCTTTTCCTTCCTCGCACTTCAGACGACGCCATCTTTCTCCTCCGTTTTCATCATCGTGGGCATCAACCTTTTGGAAGCGCAGGTAATCATATTAGCTTCCTCATCCTGAGTTTTCTTGTTCTTCTCTTCAGTTGGAGGGTCTTTTGCAGGTAAATCAGCTCAAGCACAAGGCCAAGGGAGTGGGAAAAGGGTCACGAGAGAAAATGGTGATGGAGATCATCAAGGAGGTACCGACGACATTGATGCAGTTAATGTGGAAAGTGGTGGGACCTCAAGATCTGAAACTTGGAGATCACATTTATAAATATGGGTTCTATGGCTTGTACAGCCATCATGGTGAGTCCTCGTCATCTTCCTCATTTTGCACTAGTCCTTTTTTAACCTACTTCTTTTTCTGGCCAATCTTTTTGCTCTTTAGCCAATCAAATTACACTGATCAACTCCATTTCCAACAACACCTACGAGCCTCAGGAGAAAGTAAAATGTTTCCAGCGGATGTCCGTCATGTTGAAACTACGAGAGAAGAGAAAAACTACAAAGATGTGTACTCCTAAGTAAACGTCACTCTACTGTTGAAGAGGATATAGGGTGAGTTTAGTTTAGCTTTTCCAAAAGACTTTAAGCCTCTGAAATTCTTTGGGAAAAGTTAGGGCCTTTGGTAAAAAAATTTCAGAGTATTGAATAAATGCAATATTGGCAAAGCTGAAAACCAAAGGCAAAACCTAAGTCAATACCTCCCTTGGGCTCTTATCATTTTAAGAACTCTATTGTGACGTTTAATGACTTTCTTTTCTTCCAATCTTGCCCTCACTAAAAATTGGGTATTCCACTCTTGCCCTCTAAAAACTCTATTGATCTTCTTTCGCATACACTCTCCATGTGCTCACTAGTTGCGCTGGTCGCTGAGGTTGAGGTCGTTGGTCGTCGTAGTTGAGGCTCACTTGGGGTCATGTGCACTTGGTGGCGGTTGCCTAGGGTCGCACGACCTCAGGGCGACCCAAATCTTGCCCTTCGGTAGTGGTCATTAGTGGTGTCAAATGGGTGGGTTAGGTCGGGTTTGGGTCGGGTCATAAATGGTCCGACCCAAACTGACCCATCAACCCATTTATGACCCATTTATACACAATGTAATTTTCTTAACCCGTACCCTACCCGACCCATACCCGACCCAACCCGTATTGCTAAAACACTTACATATTTAAGTTAATATAATTTTTTAACTTTTTCTTTTTCTTTCTTTCTTTCTTTTTTTTTCACAAATCCTGAAATGGATTTGAGTTTTAGTTTTGAATTAAATATAAATGAGATCTTAAAAAATTAACATATGTTGTTTTTTTTAGTCGGATAACACCCATTTAATAATACATTATTTGATACAATATTTTTTAATTTTAATTGCCCATAAAGAAGTGCATAAATATAAAATAATATCGTTAACTTTAGAGGCTAATTCACATATGTTCTTGTGTCATGGGCCATGACACAAGAACAGGCTAATTCGCTTTCCAACTTTAGAGGCATCGTCAACTTGCCATATTACGAGAACCTAGTTGATGAATTGTGGTGCAATTGATGCATTACGGCTGCTGAATCATTAGGCCATAATGTGAATGTGCGCGTCATCATTGACAAGCTTTGCCCTTCCTATCTTGTCCGGCCTCACAACCCTTCGCCGACATGAAAGGATGGCCATCGAGAGGTGGACCAGAACTCTCTCGTTAATTCCGGACTGAGCGTAAAACTTTTATTTGATCGCCAAACCTAAACCTTATGCACGACGACCTCCATTGTACTCTTCTTTCTTAACTATCTCTCCTGGCATCTCAGTGCAGTGTCCAGAGAGAGGTGGAAGATCCCGAAGACATACTCCGGGCAACTGTGGAGGTATTCTTGGAGGATAGGTTCGATGGAACCCAGGGAGAGCATAGCATAGGGAGGAAAGAGAGAAGCCACCGGACGTCCCCATCGAAGAACCATATATTCTAGCCTCGAACGAGTATTAAGCTCGAAAATCCTCGAGAACTACATTCCCTTCCGCGCACATCGAACGCCACAAAATCTCATCACTTCATCGAAAAACAGCGCAAAGCGAACGGAGCCTCAAGTCACTCGACTTTTTCCTTCCAGAGGCGGCTTCTTTGTCACGAGACTTTCCTCGCCGATTCTCTTTGAATCTTACTGATGAATCAAAAGCGTGAAATGGATATCCTGATGTACAATTACCAGTCATGTGGTGATCAATCGGTGTCGAGTAGCGCACAAGAGGCCGATATCTCTTTTTGCCCGAAACATCCGAACTATATTTGCAGAGTGCTAAGTTCATTTTCAGAACATCAGTGCGACAACAAAATAAGTTCATAAGAAGTACCCGTATGCTCGGTCAAGACATATCCACCCTAAAACAAGAAATCAACAGAGAGATTTACATAGTTCGTGCTCAATGACCCACACTTAGGTCGAGCTTCGACCCTCAGAAAGACCAGAAACACCAGTTGTGTCATTATAAACTTATATAATCCAGGCAGAGTACTTCGTTTGGGGAGCAATGACTGAGTTTCAATACAAGTGGAACAAAAGCGAACGATAATGTATTGTCCTTGTACAACGAAAATATGTCTATCCAGAAATAGGACCTGTGATCAACATAAATCAGGAAATGTCATGGATCATGCACCCTCTTGTGGAAAAGTGTAGCTTTTCTTGTACTTCCTCATTATGACCCAACACCCAGTCTTTAACCTGAAAAAGAAAAGCATTGACTCTGATTATAAGTCATAGCACCATCAAGAATACCAAGAATACATCATCATGAAGACAAGTGCGTTAAATCATATGAGTAAACCAAAAGAATGAGATGAAAAAAGTACCTAATGCAAATAGTCTTGAAAGTCGACGATCAGAGACTCCTCATCCAATTCTTCCTCAGGCGGAACTCCAAATAACCAATCTCTAGTGCACAGCTCGGCCTCTACGCTTTCAGGCGAAAGGAAACTACGATATTTATTTAAAATACGTCCTCCAATGCTAAAGGCTGACTCTGAGGCAACAGTAGTGATAGGAATGCTCAATATATCGCGTGTCATGAGAGACAACTCAGGATACCGATGAGAATGAGTCTTCCAATAATCAAGTACATTGAGATCCGCGTAGTTCTTTCTATCAAGCCTATTCTCCTCCAAATACAAGTCCAACCGTGAATTAGTAGATTGCGATCCAAAATGTTCACTCTCAAATAAATCATACTCATCAATGTCGTCCCCAATGTTCCCAATGTCCTCAATTGAAATGTTACCTCGACTAGTTGAAGAAGTAAAGTGATCATCTCTAGACATAGAGGTCACATATTCATCAAAAAGCATATACAGCTTTTCTTGAATGCTCCGTACAAATTCCACATGATCATCCATGTCCAACTTTGAATAGCAAAACACTAACAAGTATAACTTATAGCGAGGATCTAATATAGCTGCAAAAGATAACACAATGCCATAACACTTCCAATATTTTTCAAACTTTTTGAGCATTGCCATAGCCATAAAACTAATAGCTTCATCCTCAGCATCCCTTGCTTGTATCAAACGAAATTGAATCTGCCATACTCCATAAAAATATAAATTCGCCGTGGGATATCTAACTCCAGAGAAGAGAGTAGAAGTATGATAAAAGGGTTTCAACAAGAATGCAATTTTCTTTGCTCTGACCCAATCTTCAGATGATGGACATGTGACAAAGTTACAATCAATTAACTTCAAATGTGAAAATGCACATTCAAAGAAAAGTGCACCTTCAAGCATTTGGTACGTAGAGTTCCATCTAGTAGCCACATCTTGACGTACCTTTTTACTTGTCTTCAAGCACGATTGTGCTATACATTCGGCAAATTTTACTCTCCTCCCTTGTGTAGCTCTCACATACTTAACAGATTCTCTAATATTATGTAATGATCTATCAATAACCTTTAGACCTTCTTGTACAATGAGATTCAAAACGTGTGCACCACAACGCACATGAAAAAATTGTCCATCACATAACAAAGAGGATCTCACAGAGGGTGTATTTTTCCAAATATCAACCATATTGTCATTGTATGATGCATTATCTAATGTAATGCTAAAAATATTTCTCTCAATACCCCACTCTCTTAACAAAGTCAGCAATTTTTCCAAAAGAATGGCACCACTATACGGCGGCGGCACATAGGAGAAACAAAATACTTTTGAATGCAATTCCCAATCCTCATTAATGTAATGGGCAGTGACTGTCATATAATGGTCAGTAGTGATGGAAGTCCATAGATCAGATGTCAAACATATCGAGCTCGAAAGAGACACTAAGTTGGATTTCAAATTTCCCTTCTCTTTCTCATAAACTTTGATCACATCACTTCTTGCTGTATTCCTTGATATGTGCTTCACATTAGGGTTGAGGTAACTAAACAACTCTCTAGTAGCTTCATGCTCTACAAAAGAGTAGGTATAATTGTGTTTGATTATTACTCTTGCTAGCATGTCTCTAAAAACAGCTTGGTTGAATTGTACTGTGGAATCATCAACATTGACCTCGCGAATGGGACAATTATCTAAATGACGCAACAAGTTTTTTGTCCCATGGCTAGCCATGTAAGTTACTTCACACCACTTACATTTAGCCTTTCTCATGCCATCACCATCCGTGAATTTTTCAAATTCAGACCATACAATCGAAGTACATTTTCTTGAACGCTTAGAGCAAGTAGAGTTATCTTCTTCATCCTCATGAACTAAGGATGCAATTCTACATCTTTCGAATTGTTCGGTAGTTGAATATTCTTCTCGATCCTCGTTAGCTCTTGACATTTCAGCTAATTAGTCAGAGAAAACATAAATTATAACAAGTTCATGATTGCACGTTATGAGTTCAACATAAGGGGTAAAGACTGAGTTCATACATGGAAATGTTAATCAAATTAATAATGAGTCACTTGGAATTTTAAACCCCAAAACCCAAGTCTCCATTATCCATCAAAAAATTGCAACATCCAGCTGCCCATCCTACAAGACTATACAAAAAGCTCCAAACAAACAGCAACCTTATGGAGGAACATTAAGATAGTGAGTAGATGCAACAACAAATGAGACTTTCGGTGTAAAGTCAACTATAAGAGGAACATTTAAAACTAAAGAAAACTATGAAAAAATAGCTCATCCAATGGAGGTTTTCCAGAAAATCCAGAAACCTAGTCTACCAACAACCGGAGAAGAAAGATATACGTAAAACATATATGGGAGAGCATATTTCTAAGGTCCAGCTCTACTCAAATATTTAGACAGCAGCACCAATAGAAATAGACAGGCAAACAAGATCTGACAACTAATTTCGTATAATAATGTAGCATACAATTGTAAGATGTGATAAAGAAGCACGATCAGACATAAGTAGAGCTGATGGTTATGGACAAACCTTATGGAATTAAATACCAAGTATAGTTAAATGGTCTTTTGATTCATGGTCATGGTCTCCCTTCTCGATCTTCTCTCCAGCTCCAGAGGCCAAAAGATCAAACTATATTTTAAAACTCTTCCAACCACACCATATTTCTGAAAAGAGGATGGTGCTTCCTAGACTTGCACACCAATTAGTTCACCAGCAATCCCTCTCCCAGTTCACTCTCCTATTAAATTAATAAAGGGTAAAGGGACCTTAATTAGCTTCCAGTTTTAGATGATCGCTTGTAGAATTAACTTGCGGCGTCTGGCGATGTCGATAGAACTACGATCGGCGGCTGCCATGCCGCCACGACGAAATGCAGAACATTTTCAGCAAAGAAACCAACTTTCCTCAGGCCCATTGATCCGAACACTCGCTATCCGGATTCCCACTTCAAAGTGCCCCCCATTCACGCTCGAACCAGACCCTTAGAACAGAGAGAACACACAAAACAGGGCCCTTGCATCGCAAATCCGAGTTCAATTCGAAGGAACGACTCACCTGAAATCCCCCCAAAGTCAAGGTGAACTCTCTCGAACCCTTCGATCCCCCGGAGTTACGCGCGGAATGCAACCAAGCGTATTGCCGGATTCGCGGGTTCCTAGGTCCCAAAACCCTAGTCGCCGGTGCCGTCGCCGGCAGTAGCGGACCTGCTGGCGTTGCTTCAAATGGACCGATGTGACTCCACTCGGCTTGGACTTGAGCAAGGAAAGACGAGCGAGAAAGCAATCGGCGAAGAAGATGGAGAGAAGATCGAGAAGAGAGAGGGAGAGAAGAGGGAGGGAGACCATGAGCCAGGCTTTTCCTTAATGGGTTATTAAATGGGTCGTAAATGGGTTCAGAATATACCCATTTAAGACCCATATATTTTGGCCTTCTTTTATTTGAAACCCATTAAGGCTGATCTAGAAAAAAAAAAAAGAATGACCCATTAGCGACCCATTTAAACAAATGTGGGTTTATTTATGGGTTCTGGACCCATTTGACAGGTCTAGTGGTCATCGAGGTCATGTGACCTCGGTGTTGCCTAGCCTAGCGTCATGCATCCTTGGCGGCCCATTACTTGGGATTGCACAACCTTAGCAGCCCTCTCTTGGGTTGTGCCAACTGTCAGAGGGCCAAAACTGGGTTGCTTCCTGGCAGCCCTCATCTAGGGTCACACGACCTCGGCGATGGGCCGTTGCCACTCTTTTAGGCTTCGCCTCGGCTGCTGTCTTTCGTTGATCTATGCTTCCACTTTCATTCTTCTTCTTTTTTAAACTAAAGCCCTTTGTAAGTTTGTGGCAAATAGTGATGACCCAAATACTATTTGCATTTTGCGAAACCCATTTAACCTAAACTCCTTTGCATTTATGTAAAGGTATCTCACAAAAGTTATACCAAACGCACCTATAAAACAAGTCCACGGCAAGTCGACATTTGGGTCGACTGTGGTTTGTGGAGTTCATTTTCTCATGCTATTTCTCCCAAGCCAAATTTAAACGTTTGCTCTAAGCCCAAATTAAATGATAAATCAATTCCCGCTTGTCATCTCGAAGAATTACGGGTCGAGCGGCAGCCCCACCCGGTTTACCTTTGGCTTTGGAGGCTCCATTAGTGTGGAGTTCAATCAATCCCCGCTGTTTCGCTCTCTTCTCATGCCATTTTCTTTCATTTCATATCTATTCCTGTCGCTAGAGAAAAGGCATGAAAAAGTTCTGATAATCTTTCCTTTTTCTTCATTCAATCCTGGAGTGAGAGAATTCTAGAGCTGAGCTGGAATTACAATAGATTTCATTTCAATTGAACCTGCCAAAAAAGATTAGAAATTAATGTAGATTGCTAATCCTTTTTAGGTAAAATCGGCCTACTCGTCTATCAAAATCAGATGTTTGTGAATATTTCTTGCATGTTCCACAGTTCGAACCAAAATCATCTCTAACCAAAAGTCAATCTTCGTTCATATGGATTAAAATTTGATTCCTTACCGTGTTCCATACGCATTTATATGATAGGAATTTATGTCGGCGATGGCTACGTGATTCACTTCACCCGAACTCAGAGCCAAAAAAACAACAGTCCCATCGCTGTCCAATATTAGCCACAAGCAAGAAAATATGCCTCCCTGCCCAAAATGTGAATACCAGGAGACCATCCACTGTGTCGTTGTTAAAACTTGTCTCGATTGCTTTCGGCGGGACAGCAAAAAACTTCGATCCCTTCACTGTTATGAATATGGGTGGCCAGAACTAGGGTTTAAGCTCGTGAGGCGAGGAACTTGCACCACGCTACTCGATACCAAATTGCCCCATGAAGTCGTCAATAAGGCTCACAACCTTCTCGCCAACAGTGCGTTTGGCAACTACAGCCTAATCAACAACAACTGTGAGCATTTTGCCACATTTTGCCAGATCGACGTTCGTGCCAGTGAACAGACGACATTTGTCAGTGATTGTGAGCAGAAAATTAGGGAAGCTAAAGAATGGACCATGAAGTTGCTGCAGAGAAACTGAATTGAAGTGATCCAATCTTCCTCCAATCTTGTATTGTCTATCTGTCTGTCTGCTTTTTTGTATATCTGTTTCATTGTATATTCAATTGCGAGAGACATCCACACGTGCACAGAAAAAAAAAATTTGAATAGAAAAATGTGTCCCACTTAGCTTATTCGTGTATGGACATGTTTATGTGGAGATATATTTTTTAAGTTTATGAAAAGGGTCTAACAATGGTCATTATATTCCATGTCCAGAAATATGATTAATTATTTGTTGGCATTTGGTGTTCCTCATGAGTAATGCTTTGTGATATTTTTTGAAATCACATCCCAATATTCTAAAAGTTTAAACTTTCGCATGAAAATTTGATTTGATATCTATATCTCTAACACACCCCTCACAAGTAAGCGAACTTTAAGCTAAGACTAAGCATATACATGAACAAGTATAATATATATATATATATATATATATATATATATATATATGTAGCAGGCAAATAAGGGGTTGGGAAGATTTAAACGCAAAACCTCCAGCTCTAAGATGATATATGATTTTGTGAAATCGTTGCCAACTATTACAAACATTTAGAATATTTTTTTTGCTAGAAAAACATTTAGAATATTTAATGAAAGCGTGTTGTGATATTTTAATATTCTCACGAAGCGAAGGGTCCTCCCAGTCAAATATGCCGAAAGGCAAGAGCAGATGCTGATGGAACCTCACATTCTCATACCACTTCATGAATAATGATATTTGGTACCACATAAAATTGATCTATCGATGACAACGAGGTGAGTTTCTTAGTAGGGTTCGAAAAATGATTCGCAGGCCAATGAGTGTCTAGCAAGAGCTCATCCTATAATAATAATAATAATAATAATAATAATAATACAAGTAGACGTAGAAATACAAAACTTTCGAAAACAATTTGAATTGCAGCATATGTACTAATTTGAATTTTTATTTCCTTCGCTTCAAACCCATTTGCATTGAAAATATTGGCAAAAACCCAAAAGATACTTGTAATTTTAGAATGCATCATTTATCTGTTTGCTCCATAAACTTTCCAATTAGGGCAGGTCATGGAGACACAGATTTAATTTCTAGGGAAAAATCCACCAAAAACCCCAAACTTTACCACCTGTGACACATTTACCCTGAACTTTTTTTTGTGACACCAAAAACCCTAAATTATGCTATTTGTGATATATTTACTTCAATGTACCTTAGGCCATGGGCATTTTCGTCTTTTTTTGCTTTTTCTTTTATTTTTCCCTTTTTTTCCCTTTCCGGAGAGGGGGGCCCTCGCTCGATGCCAGCGAGGGCGGCCCTTGCCGGCGTCGGGCAAGGGTTGCCTCGCCTGGGCAAGCGAGGGTGACCCTCGCCCGACGCCGGCGAGGCTCATCCTCGCCTGAGTCGAGCGAGGGTCACCTCGCCTGGGCGAGCGAGGGAGGCCCTCGCCTGAGTCTGGCGAGGGCCGCCCTCCCTCGCCCGACGCTAGCGAGGGCCCCCCTCGCCAAAAAGGAAAAAAAAAAGGGAAAAAAAAAAGAAAAAGCATAGAAAAATGAAAGTACCCATTGACTAAAGTACATTGGGGTAAATGTGTCACAGATAGCATAGTTTGGGGTTTTTGGTATCACAAAAAAAAGTTCAGAGTAAATGTGTCACAGGTGACAAAGTTTAGAGTTTTTGGTGGTTTTTTCCCTAATTTCTATTAGATGAGCATCTATACCTTTTTAGTAGTGTTGTTACTTTTTCCCTTATTTTTTTTTACATTAAAAGAATACTTCTCAAAACCAAGGTGGTCCATTCATTTAAAAGAGGTAATACTAACCTATTTTTTATTTTAACGTAATGCCTTCCCAAACTTGTGGGTCCCTTCGACCTTTGATAGATGTTCGTGCTGAACATTTGTAATATTTCATAATACAGACCGGCTGATACATTTCGTACAAGTGTAGCACAGAATCAAGAGAGCATTATTATTTGAACTCTTAACAGATATTGAACTGCGCAACGCCATAGATTTATAGTCCAACCCCCGCTTGTCATCTTATCAACTGTCGGAAGTGTTATTCTTCTTCTTTCTTTTGTTTTTGTTCTTTAAGCATATCAAATCAGTTTGCTTCCAATTTTAGTGCAGCATGGACGACAAGATCCGCTAGGGTTTTGCTTAGTTTTGTTCGCCACCTCGAACAACTCACTGACAAAGACACTGACAGAGACACGATCAATCTGCTGTATTCAATATTCATCATCTTCCCATTAATTAAGCCCTATGGCCTTTCAAGAAGAATGGGGACATTAATCGTGTGGAAGGAAGTCGATTTGGTATGAAACCTGAACATGCACAACTTGCCCAACCAGACCTGAAATTACTTGATTAGTTTTTTTTTTTCTTACTTAAATATCAATTTGTATCGAAATAATTTCTTAATAAAGACGAAAAGGAGCTGTGCAACTTCAAAGTTCCAGCCAAAATTCTGTTTCGCGCGGGAGGCCTGTAGTACTTAGTGAGACCGAACCTTCGAGATGTATTTTTCATTTTATTGTATGAGTGGGAGATACATTAATCGATCGTCTCTTATATTTTATTTTTGAAAAGTGTTTTGTAAAATCGAGGATGCAATTTCACTTAAGATAAAAGTAACATCATTCTTATAAATTTCGAATCATGTATTAGATATAAAAATGACCCCCTGTTTTAATATTAGTTCCGATGCCTTCTCATGAAGTTTGAAAAGTATAATATACATCAACAAATTTGAATGAGGCTATCTCAGCATGGATTGAGTATGATATCACTACAAAAAAACACGGATTTTGCGACGGAATTTAGCGACGGAATTTTTTTCGTCGCAAATTTGCGACGAAATTTGCGACGTAGTATATTTTCCGTCGCAAATTTGCGACGGAAAAAATTTCCGTCGCAAATTCCGTCGCAAATTTGCGACGGAAAAGTTTTCCGTCGCAATTTCCGTCGCAAATTTGCGACGGAAATTTTTTCCGTCGCAATTTTGCGACGGAAAACATTTCTCGTCGCAAATTCCGTCACAAATTTGCGACGGAAAAAATTCCGTCGCAAATTTCCGACGAATAATACAACTGTCGCAAAATCCGTCGCAAATTTGCGACGGGATTGTCAGTCCGTCGCAAATTCTTACTTTATCAACCTGTGTTATCTCTCTCTCGCTCGCAAATTTGCCGTCTCTCGCTCTCTCTCGCTGTGTCTCGCTCTCTCTCTCTCTTTCTATCGCTTTTCTTCCGCTTTCATATATCTGAAATCAGCAAAATCCGCGCATGGACGTATTAATCTCGGTGAAGTTTTTGTACCGGTAAGTGCAAAATTGCTAACTTCATAACTATTTGTCGTTGCATTATAATTTTCATTTTAATATATGTTTATGTTTAAATTTTTTTCGTATCTGCATCACCGGTGTAATGACCGGTGAGACCTCGCCGTCCTTCGGATGAGCAGAATGGCCACGCCGTTTTGCGACGGAACCGTTTTTTCCGTCGCAAATTTGCGACGAAATTGTTTTTCCGTCGCAAATTTGCGACGGATAAATGACATTTCCGTCGCAAATTTGCGACGGAACCGTTTTTATCCGTCGCAAATTTGCGACGGAAACGGATCTCCGTCGCAAATTTGCGACGGAGAAAAATGGTGCCGTCGCGAATTTGCGACGGAGACCCTTTTCCGTCGCAAATTTGCGACGGATAAAAACGGTTCCGTCGCAAAATTGCGACGGTAACTGATTTCCGTCGCAAATTTGCGACGGAAAAGGGTCTCCGTCGCAAATTTGCGACGGATAAGAACGTTTCCGTCGCAAATTTGCGACGGATAAGAAAGTGTCCGTCGCAAATTTGCGACGGAGACCCTTGTCCGTCGCAAATTTGCGACGGAGATATGTTTCCGTCGCAAATTTGCGACGGAGACCCTTTTCCGTCGCAAATTTGCGACGGAAACCCTTTTCCGTCGCAAATTTACGACGAAATTTTCATTTATTCATCGCAAATTTGTGAGGGATGAATTCCGTTTCCATCGTTCATTAAAAATTAATAAAAAAATATTGATTCTTATGTGATTAATCTTTTCTGGGTTTGTACCTAATTGAAGGTCTCGCAATCCAAGTGGACTTTGCAATTCTCATCAAATTGATCACTTTGTCCTACCAATATTTCAGTCAAATATTTAGGTAAGTCTTCTTTACATTGTAATTTTTTCTATTTTTGCAATTTCATATTAATTGTTGCGTGACTAAAAAAAATTATAATTTCAAAAATTTTATAGTTTTAATTAAGAACAATAGATATGATATTTTAAATATTTTACCAGAGTTTTATATTTTAATACAGACACAATGCAAAGAGAAAGAGCTTGGATGTATAATAAGAACTTACCTGGACGTCGAGGATTAACAGATGAGTTTCGTACTGGGTTGGAACTATTTTTAGACTTTGCTAGTAGTAAATATGAGTTTATGGATGGAAATAAGTTAAGGTGTCCGTGCAAAAAGTGCGGTAATGGTAAATTTCTCGTGTGTGATCAAGTTAGAGAACACCTTACTAGATTTGGGTTTACTCCGAACTATTATAATTGGACTTCCCATGGTGAACCATTTATATCTGATGAAGGATATGGAAGAAGTGATCAATTTTCAGTTAGGGAAGAATGTGGCTATTATGAGCAATTGAACCCATACGAGAGGATGGTGATTGATGCAGCTAGTTATAATTTTGTCCCAGAATCAAATCATGCAAGTACTAGTTTTACTCCTACACGTGAACAAGCGAGTACTAGTCATGCTTCACAATTGGAAGATATAGGAGTAACGGGTTTTGAGGAAAATATGGATAATGAAACTTTTCAATCTAATCAGTTCTGGGATGTGTTGAAAGCAGCAGATGAACCTCTATGGGCAGGTTGTGAGGACCACACTAAGTTATCGGTGACAGCCCGACTATTAAATATCAAGGCAGAGCATAATGTGTCTGCGGATTGCTTCAACTCTTTTGTTGAAGTAATGCGAGAATCATTGCCTAGTGATAACAACATGCCAAGTGATTTTTATGATATGAAAAAACTAGTGGAAAACTTAGGGCTTCCGGTTGTAAGAATTGATGTATGTAGTAGGGGTTGTATGCTATATTGGAGAGATGATGAAAATGCAGAATCTTGCAAATTCTGTAGCCAACCTAGGTACAAGATTAACAGGAGGCTGGGTCGTAATCAGAAGCGTAGACCATGCAAGCAAATGTTTTATCTGCCATTAATCCCCAGATTGCAAAGGCTTTATGCGTCTAAAGCCACTGCTGAACACATGACTTGGCATGCAAATCATGAAATAGAAGAAGGTCTAATGTGTCATCTTTCAGATGCGGAGGCATGGCAACATTTTGATAGAACATACCCTAAGTTTGCAATGGAACCTCGGAACATCAGGTTAGGTTTATGTGCCGATGGATTTGCTCCATTTGGGAAAACAGGCAAAAGTTATTCATGCTGGCCAGTTATCTTAACGCCGTACAATCTTCCACCTGGTATGTGCATGAAGACACCTTATATGTTTTTGACATTGATCGTGACAGGGCCGCAAAATCCGAAGAAGTTGATAGATATTTATATGCAACCATTGATTGAGGAGTTACAACGACTATGGGTTGAAGGTGTCCCGACGTATGACGTTTCTACCGATCAAATGTTTGTAATGAAGGCTGCTCTTCTTTGGACGATAAATGACTTTCCAGCTTATGGAATGTTATCTGGATGGAGTACAGCTGGGATCTTAGGATGTCCGATATGTTTGGAGAGGTCAAAGTCATTTAGATTAAAACATGGAAAGAAGCCTTGCTATTTTGACTGTCACAGACAATTTTTGCCGCCAAGTCATCCTTTCAGAAGGAATAAGAAAGAGTTCATCAAGAATAGGACTGAAAGAACGCGTCCACCATTGAGGTTGACCGGCGATCAAATTTGGGAGCGTGTGCAGGATTTTCCAACCGTTGTTGAGAATCCGCATGGCACGACTTTTGCGTACGGAAGTTCACATAAGTGGACAAAACGCAGTATATTTTGGGATTTACCATATTGGAAGGCGCATCTTATTCATCATAATCTTGACGTCATGCACATAGAAAAGAATGTTTTCGACAATGTCATAAATACTGTGATGGATGTCCCTGGAAAAACAAAAGACAACTTGAACGTAAGAAAAGATATGACAAATATTTGTGATCGGCCAATACTAGCTGTGCATGCAAGTAGCAGGGGACCAAAACCGAAAGCAGTTTATACATTGGATAAGGAGCAGAGGCGAGTTGTTTGTCAATGATTGAAATCTGTGCGGTTTCCTGATGGATATGCTTCGAATCTCGGGAGATGTGTTGATTTGAATGAATGCAAGTTGACAGGTTTGAAGAGTCATGATTGTCACATTTTGATGGAAAGACTAATTCCAATAGCTTTGAAGGAAGTTCTACCGAACTTTGTCTGGGGCGCCATTACAGAATTAAGTAATTTCCTCCATGATATTTGCTCGACAGTGTTAAAAGCATCGCACATGGAGAAACTAGAGAGAGATATTCCAATTATTCTTTGCAACTTAGAAAGGATATTTCCTCCAGCGTTTTTTGATTCGATGGAGTATCTGTTAGTTCACTTGCCTTATGAGGCCAAAGTTGCAGGTCCCGTCCAATTTCGATGGATGTATCCATTTGAGAGGTAATATTTTTTTTAAATATAGTTCAAGTTAGTGTATTATATAATCTGTTCCGATAAGCTTCTTTCTATTGCAAGCATATTCTTATATCATTTGAAGAAAAAAGTGAAGAATAAGGCACGTGTTGAAGCTTCAATTTGTAATGCATATATTGTGGAAGAAGTGACAACATTTGCATCATACTATTTTGAGCCGCACGTTCAGTGCAAGAGCCGGAGAGCAGGCAGAAATGATGAGGGCCCCATTGATCCTAATTGCACGGCATTCTCTATTTTCAATTATTTGGGTCGACCATGCGGCGCATGTCGGTTTCGTTACTTATCAGGCGAAGAATTTCATGCAGCCCATACTTATATTTTACTGAATTGCCCAGAAGTTGAACCATACTTCAAGTAAGTGTAAATTTGCAAATATATGTTTTGTGTGTCAAATATTTTCTAATAATGATATGGTTTTTAATATTAGGATTTTCCAAACTTCAATGGCTGGACTACAACCAAATGAGTTTGACCGTTTGTGTGATGAACAATTTGCAGCATGGTTCAAGACATATGTAAGTTGCCTATGGATCAAAACCATGTTATTAAAGTATTATATACATTATATATCATTTAGTAAAATATATATTATTGACTTTACATGTGTAACTCTAGGTTCACAGTAATTATGATGAATTTGGAGGGCAAGGATTGCTATATTGTCTATCATGGGGTCCACAGTTACAAGTTCGAAGTTGGCCAGCATATTTCATAAATGGATATAATTTTCATACGCAAGAATACGGAATGGGAAAATCCACAATGAATAGTGGTGTGTCTGTTCGGTCCTGCAATGGTGACAATTGGAAAGATGATTTTTATGGCTTGTTGGATGAAATCATAGAGATAGAGTATCCTGGACCATTAATGTTGCGGGTTGTATTATTTAAGTGCACGTGGTTCGATCCCATTAAAGGAATGAAGGTGCATACGAAGTTCAATTTGATTGAAATAAATCACAAGAAAAGGTATATGAAGTATGAACCATTTGTCTTGGCACAACAAGCAATTCAAGTATGTTATGCATCATTTCCTAGTTTGAAACGTGACAAAGCTGATTGGTGGGCTGTATATAAAATCAAAGCACGGAGGAAAATCGAGGAACACTGGAAGGATAGAGCCTACCAACAAGAGGAAGTGTGTAACACGGTTGAAATTGAGGAATATAACATACCAACTTTACGAGATCCGTGTGGAGCAATGATAGATGTGGATCCAACTGAAATTTGCGAATTAAATGAACAAGAATGTTATGAATCTGATTTTGAGACAGATGAAGAAGACGAGGATAAAGACGAGGACGAGGACGAAGACGAAGACGAAGACGAAGACGAAGATGAAGATTAAAATTTTTGTCACAACACACTACAGATGTGTAATTATTAATGCTACAAGTGCTATTTTTTATGTTGTCATCATTATTGTTATTGTCGATTATTCTTTATATTTTAATTTATCGTCGGAAATTTTGTCCCTAAATGGCGAACAGTCTAATATTATTCACGTGCCGTAACATTTCCGCTATTTCAATTTCCATTGCAAAATTTGAGAAGCCAAAATTTTGGACTGAAAAAAAGACGTTGCAAATTTAGGACCCTAATCAATGAGAGGCGAAATTTTTTGACAGAAAAATACGTCACAAATTTACAACGATCATCTAGTCTGTGCAAAATTGCGATGGACTCGCAACTTGTCCGACACAAATTTTGTTAGGGCATATTTACCGGTAAAAATTTACGCTGGACTTAGATTTGTCAATTGCAAATTTTGAAAATTTTTAGCCGTCGCAACAATTATACCTAAATGTTGTAAATTTGCAACCGACTTTGCGTGTCCGTTGCAGATTTGCGACGGAAATACAAACGTCCGTCGTAAACATTTGCGACGGACAGACAAACGTACGTCGCAAAATATTGCGACGGACATACATAAATCCGTCGCAACAATTTGCGACGGACAAGCCAGGTCCGTCGCAAATTTTGCGACGGACAAGCCAGGTCCGTCGCAAATTTTGCGACGGACCTGGAATTTGCGACGGACAAACCATGTCCGTCGCAAATTTGCGACGGACACGCATTGTCCGTCGCAAATTTAACGCGGGAATTTTCCCGCGCCGGATTTATAATTTCCATCAAAATTTTTTTATAGAAAATTTGCGACGGACCTATCACGTCCGTCGCAAATATTTGTCGGTGAAATATTTGCGACGGAACACGTAGGTCCGTCGCAAATTTGCGACGGACAGTTACGTCCGTCGCAAATTTGCGACGGACAGACAATGGCCGTCGCAAATTTGCGACGGACGTGATTGTCCGTCGCAAATTTGCGACGGAACTACGTGTTCCGTCGCAAATGTGCGACGGACATGCAAGCCCGTCGCAAATTTGCGACGGCACACGTACGCCCGTCGCAAATTTGCGACGGACAATCACGTCCGTCGCAAATTTGCGACGGACAGACAATGGCCGTCGCAAATTTGCGACTTATCTCCTCGCGTCGTCCGCCCCCGACTCAGATCTGCTTCCTCTCGCCATCGCAGTCGTCGCCCAGCCGTCCCGCCTCGCCGCCGCCGTCGCAGCTCCGCCGCCGTTCGCCGCCCTCGCCCTCTCGCCCGTCGCCGGAGTCTCTCGCGCCGCCCGCCGCCCAGCCCCGCCCCGCAGCCCCCCCCGCCTGTCGCCCGCTCCTCGCCGGTCGCGCCCTCGCCCCCGCCGCCTCGTCGCCCCCGCCCCGGCCCCGCCGTCTCCCCTCGCCGTCGCCGTCGTCACCCCCGCCCCCGGCCCCGCCGTCTCCCCTCGCCGTCGTCGCCCCCGGCCCCGGCCTCGTCTCCCCTCGCCCTCCCGTCTCCCCTCGCGCCGGCCCCCGCCGTCGCCGTCGCCCCCCGCCGTCGCCTCCTTCGCCCTCGCGGCCGGGCAGCAGCCGCCGCCGCCGCCGCCCCCGGCCCCCGGCCCCGCCGTGTCCCGTCGGCCCGGCCCCCGCCCCGCCTCACCCCCGCCCTCGCCCCCGCCCCCGTCGCCCTCGCCGCCGGCCAGCCGCCTCCGCCGCCGCCGCCGCCGCCGCCGTCGTCACCACCGTGCCGCCGCCGTCGTCACCACCGCCCCGCCGGCCAGCCGCCGCCGTCGCCATTTTCGTCACCACCGCCCCGCCGGCAAGCCGCCGCCGCCGCCATCGTCGCCACCGCCACCGCCTCGCCGGCCAGCCGCCGCCGCCCCCGCCGCCGCCGCCCTCGCCGTCACCCACGCCCGTGCCGGGACCGCCACTGTCCTGAAGACAAGGTTTTGTTGTCCTTTAACTAATTAAGTAGGTCTATTTTCTAATCTGTAGTTAGTATATTTAGGTAATTAGTCGGATTTGGTTACGGATTAGTTAGGATTACTTTTGATTAGTTAGGATTAAGTAGGTTTCAGGATTGCATATGACTTTGATTGATAGTCGACTGGTTAATTTGTTTATTATTTGGATAATTAAGCGTTAAATGACGATAGGATAATTGATTAAACGTTTTCGCAGAAAATACTTGAAAATTAAATAATTTTATCAAAAATTATGGAAAAATATAAAAACGGTAAATACTGACAACATATATGAAATTTGACCATAAAAGTTCTTTAAACTTTTTAACAAACTAAAATTTCATCATATCACAAAATTGCAAAAATTAATAGGGCCAACCCATTTTTAATGAAATTTACATTTTGTAACGTTCTGGCGAAAAAATTATGAAAAAATTTAAAATTTCCATAACATGATAACATGGCTTAACATAAATGTGATCACCCATAATGTTTTGAAATTTTTTTTTGGTGAAGAAAAAGTTAAAAAATTAAAAATTTAAAAATGCATAGAATTGCCTAGAAAACATATAGACATCAACTTGCGATTAAATTTAAATTTCTTTAGATGGCAAAAAAAATTAGAATTTTAAAATTTTCAAAATTTTACGAAATTGTTTATAATACCTATGGCCACCCACTTTTAGTTATATTTAATTTTTGTAACGTGCCTTAAAATTCACTACAAAAAAAACGCATTTTTGCCACGAAAATTTTCCAACGAAAAATTTTCGTTGCAAATTTGCGACAAATTTTCCAACGAAAAATAAAATTCGTTGGAAATTTCCAACGAATTTTATTTCGTCGCAAAATTCGTTGGAAATTTCCAACGAATTCTTTTTCGTCACAACATTCGTTGGAAATTTCCTACAAAAAAAATTCGTCGCAAAATTCGTTGGAAATTTCCAACGAATTTAATTTTCGTTGGAAAATTAGTTGGAAATTTCCAACGATCTACAATTCGTTGAAAATTTCCAACGAATTTTGCGACGAATTAAAAAAATCGGTATTGTTCGGCATTTTTTATATTCGTGGGAAAATTCGTTGGAAATTTCTAACGAATTTTCCAACAAATTTTAATTTTCCGGGCAATTAGTTGAGTGTGTACAATTTTCGTTGGTAAATTCGTTGGAACTTTCCAACGAAAAAAAATTCGTTGGAAATTTCCAACGAATTTTCCAACGAAATTTAATTTATTAGGTAATTATTTTAGTGTGTACAATTTTCGTTGGAAAATTCGTTGGAACTTTCCAACGAAAAAAAATTCGTTGGAAATTTCCAACGAATTTTCCAACGAATTAAAAAAAACCCGGTACTATTCAGCTTTTTTTATATTCGTGGAAAAATTCGTTGGAAATTTCCAACGAATTTTCCAACGAATTTTAATTTTCCGGGTAATTATTTTTGTGTGTACAATTTTCGTTGGAAACTTTGTTGGAAATTTCCAACGAAAAACAATTCGTTGGAAATTTCCAACAAATTTTCCAACGAATTAAAAAAAACCGGTACTATTCGGCTTTTTTTATATTCGTGGGAAAATTCGTTGGAAATTTCCAACGAATTTTCCAATGAAATTTAATTTTCCGGGTAATTATTTTTGTGTGTACAATTTTCGTTGGAAAATTTGTTGGAAATTTCCAACGAAATTTTTTTCGTTGGAAATTTCCAACAAATTTTCCAACGAATTAAAAAAAACCCGGTACTATTCGGCTTTTTTTTATATTCGTGGGAAAATTCGTTGGAAATTTCCAACGAATTTTCCAACGAATTTTAATTTTCCGGACATTAATTTCAATGTGTACAATTTTCGTCGGAAAATTTGTTGGAAATTTCCAACGAAAAAAAATTCGTTGGAAATTTGCAACGAATTTTCCAACGAATTTCAATTTTCCGGCCAATTATGTTAGTGTGTACAATTTTCGTTGCAAAATTCGTGGGAAATTTCCCACGAATTTTGCAACGAAATCCCTACTTCTTTTTTATTCAAATTTTTTCGCGCTCATTATTCCCCCCTATTTCTCAGTTTCCACTTTTATTTTCTCTCATTCTCTCTCTCTCTCCCTCTCTCCTTAGCCTGCAGCTTCTCCCTCCCTCTTCCTCTCCGCCTCCCCGTTCGCCTCCTCCCCGCTGCCCCGCCTTCTCCTCCGGCTCCGGGACGACGTCGGCTCCCTCCCCGCGGCGCCGCCGCGGCCATCCAAGGCCGCCCCCGACGCCCCCGACGCCCCGACGCCACCTGGGCCGCCCCCGACGCCACAGCCGCCCCCGACGCCCCCCCCGATGCCCCAGAGGACACCATCGGCCGCCCCCGACGCCCCCCCCACGACGCCCCCGACGCCACCTGGGCCGCCCCCGACGCCCCCGAGGACACCATCGGCCGCCCCCGACACCTCCCCCGACGCCACCAAGCCTCGTCGCCGGCGAGGGCCGAGCTGGCCCAGATCTGGGCGAGCTCGAGCTCGTCGCCGGCGAGGGGCGAGCTCGCCCAGATCTGGGCGAGCTCGCCTCTCGCCGGCGCCCTCGCCGGCCATGGCGAGGGCCGAGCTAGCCTCTCGCCGGCGCCCTCGCCGGCGACGAGGCGCCGGCGAGGGCGATTTTAAAAAAAATATATATTTCGTGGGAAAAAAAATTTCCACGATTTTCAACAAAAAAAAATTGAAATTTTTCCAACGAAAAATTTTTCGTTGGAAAAAAAATTTCCACAATTTTTCGAACAAAAAAAAATCAGAAATTTTTTTTCCAACGAAAAATTTTTCGTTGGAAAAAAAATTTCCACGATTTTTTTACGAAAAAAAAAATTTTGTAATTTTTCTAACGAATTTAGCCACTGATTTTCCAATAAATTTTCCAACGAAATAAAATTCGTTGCAAATTTCCAACGAAAATGGAAATTTTTCCAACGAAAAATTTCCAACAACCTATTACCAACGAATTTTTTTTCGTTGGAAAATTCGTTGGAAATTCCCTTTCCAACGAATTTTCCAGAATTTTTCGTTGGAAATTTTGTCGGAAAAAACTGCTTTTTTTGTAGTGATTTGTAAAAATGAAGAATGACTAAAATTTGGAAAACTTTACCTAATAGTTTAGACGACTTGGGGCCACCCAATTTTAGTATGGAATTTTTTTTTAAATGAGAAAAAATTTATATTAAAATTAATAATATAAAAATTCTTAAAATTTCAAAACTTTACGGAATGTCTTAGAATATCGGTGGCTACCAACTTTTAGTGAAATTTTTTTTTACCTCCCAAAAAAAATTTAAGAATAACAATAATAATTTATTTCTTACAAAACTTTATAGAATGATTTAGAATATTTGTCACCACCCACTTTCAGTGAAATATAAATTTTTGGACGTGGTAAAAAAAATTAATGAAAATGCATGCGATTCATATAATGATGTTTGATACCTGTGGCCACCCATATCGTTATCATATATTGATGTTTCATATGAAAAGGAATGGGATTCATAGTATATTTATTTGTAGGAAATTACACGTCATAAGCACTCGACATTGGCTCATTTGAAGGAAACATTTTCTCAGTCTTTTAATCGAAATGGTAAGTTTCGTCATGTACATCAGTATGTGTTCGTAATACGTGTCAATAGTTCTTTACATATTCGTATAACCTTCCTACTTGTCAGTTTAAACGTGGAGGATTTATGTCTAGAAGACGAGGCTCTGGCTCTTCCTCGTCCTCGTCCCCGGCCCTTTCCTCTTCTCATGTCCCGGCATTGAACCCTCAACCACAATATGATCCGTCACAATATGAGCACGTTGGCCCTTCCTCCCACAATCAACAACATGTCACCGGACTTCACCACATGCCAACTGGACATTCTCCAGTTCAATCTCCTGTAGCTCCCCCTCCTTCCGTTCCACCCCATTATTCGGCGGAACAATCGAATATTGACGGAAACAGAGGGCAAGAAGATAACCGAGTCTTTATATGTCCATTTGGAGATTCGTAAGTACTTCATTTTTATTTTAGTATATGTCATATTTAGGGCTTTAAATATTGATGTTAACTGAATTATCCATGTTGCACAATATTTGTATAAATGCAGATTCACGGATGCAACGTCTGTTGTGAGAGAATTGAACAAAATAGTCAGAAACTTCTGGATGGGAGAGTATCTTAATTACAGAAGTGTTCCACAAGAAGTAAAAGAAATGTGGTGGAATGAGTTCAAGGTAAGTTGTACATATTTTATTTTCTCAAAAATTAAGTTTGGTGTAGTATATTGATGGTCAAGAATGATGTAAAGGGACCGGAACAACTCTGTAGTTTTCGATATCTAAAGGATCAGATATTTTTCCCGACATGAACTTTATAAAATTTGTCTATATGTGTACTGTGATGGTTATGGATATGTGATCATCATAATAATTTTTAATTTGTGTTTTTATTTATTGCAGCGGAAGTTCACGTGGGACGAAACGGAAGACAATGAAGTGAGACGGATTTTCGATAAAAAAATAAGTGATTTTATGCGAAATGTTATGAATAGAGCGAAGAGCAAGCAAGCGAAGCCGTCTTTTTTTACAGCTGACAATTGGGTGGCAATTAACACATTTTGGGCATCTGAACAGAGTCGGCAACTCTGTGAGCAGAATAAGAAGAACCGATCTTCTAGTTCTAGTGATGGGTCAGCCACATATGCTGGGGGCTCTATCAACATTGTGGAGCATCGCAAACGACTGGTAAGTCTGTTAAATGAGTTATAAGTTAATTTAATTCAGTTACTCAAGTTTACATTTTGTAGGCAACTGAATTGGGGACGGAACCGACATTTGCAGCTACATTTGAACGCGCATTCCAAAAGAAAGATAAGATATGGATTGGCGATCGAGCAAAAGCTGTTAAGGTATGTAAGGTTATACTTTGACTTATATGTAAACTATAATGCAAAACCGTTAATGCTTTCATTATTTATGGTATATATATATATATATATATATATATAATGATTTTATTTTCATCTACATTGTTAATGTAGGAAAAATATGATGATCTGTTAATTGGTGCAAGTGGTAGTGCTAGTGGTAGTGATGATTGTCCTGAGTCCCGGCCACCAGTTGATAATATGGCATTATGGGTGGAGGCATCGGGTGGGCCGAAAAAAGGAAAAATATTTGGGCTGGGATCGTTGTCAAGGATGTACATGCCGAATAATCCTGGAAGTTCATCAGCCGCTGGGACTAGTAAAAGGAAGTCATGAGTGGAGGAGCAATTGAACCAAGAAGTGAATCGTCTGAATGGTTTACTTTTTAAGAAGGATGAACAAATATATAACTTGGAAGAACAAGTGAGAGCGATTATGGAACACCTTAACCTCCAACGCAATGCCGGGCCTCCTGTACCTCCAGCCAATCCAATAGGTGATGACCAAGCAGTTGATGCCGAGAATGCTGATGCTGATGTTGATGATGATGATGATTTTCTCAGGTCTCCATAGTTAAAATTTTGGGTAAGCTTGCTTCATAATCTTGGTTTTTCATAATTTCACTCATATTCATATGTAAGAACATTTATGTTCGTCCTGAAACGTATTTTTGTTATATTCTGGACTGATTTTTGTATCGACATTTCCTCAGGTCTTGACGAAGGTGACTACTTTTGGTGTCCTGCCAGCGTACCAAAGCCGCCTCTTCTGCTGTATGGTTTTTTTGCGTCTTCTATGGTTGTCCTGTCTTTTAGTTCATTTTTTTGAATGTATTGTACTATTAGATATAAAATAACATCATGTCAGACTTTATAATTTTCATTATGTTATTTATTTCAATTATATGTCATTGTGGCTGATTTATCAGAATTTTTGGTTTGTTCGTTCGTTTGTTTCAATTATATGTCATTGTCTCTTTTGATTGATATCAACAATAATTTTTAGTCGAAAAAATGTAAAAATAACGACGAATATTTTAAGCAAAATTTTGCTATTATTAAAGTTTTTTGCTAACTTTCGACGAAATTCGCGACGAATTTTCCGATGATTTTGCGACCAATTTTGTACAGAAATAAATTAGCGACGGATCGTGTCCGTTGCAAATTTGCGATGAAATTTGGGACGAATGTGCGTCGGATTTTTGCGACGGACCTACACACGTCCGTCGCAATTTTGCGACGGACAGTCGCGCTTCCGTCGCAATTTTACGACGGACCTTCCCGCGTCCGTCGCAAAATTGCGACGGACCTTCGCTAGTCCGTCGCAAAATTGCGACGGACCTTCGCTAGTCCGTCGCAAAATTGCGACGAACCTGTGCAGGTCCGTCGCAAAATTGCGACGGACCTGCGCGCGCCCGTCGCAAAAATTTGCGACGGACCTTCGCGCGTCCGTCGCAAAAATTTGCGACGGACCTGCACGCGCCCGTCGCAAAAATTTGCGACGGAAATCCGCGCGTCCGTCGCAAAATTTGCGACGGAAATCCGCGCGTCCGTCGCAAAATTTGCGACGGAAATCCGCGGGTCCGTCGCAAAATTTGCGACGGACCTTCGCGCGTCCGTCGCAAAATTGCGACGGACTTTTGCGACGGAAATAGTCCGTCGCAAATTTGCGACGAATTTTGCGACGACTTTTTTCCGTCGCAAATTTGCGACGGATTTGTTAATTTTCCGTCGCAAAATTTTGCGACGCCCGATTAGCGACGGAATTTTTTCCGTCGCAAAATCCGTCGCAAATTCGATTTGCGACGGATTTTTCCGAAATTTCCGTCGCAAATTCCGTCGCAAAAAACAAGTTTTTTTGTAGTGTATGAATGCACAACTCATGTATTCTGTAAGATGTATTCGAAAGAAAAAAAAAATCTTATTGAAGGGAAAATTACAAAAAAATCATAAACCTTTTCATATGTGTCATTTAGTCCTAAACTTTTTACTTTGATCAATTTAGTGTTAAATCTTTTGACATTTTACTAATGTAATGCATCAGGCCAATTTTTGCCTGACATCACTTATGTGGACATTGGCCATTCTACATGATATAGTCGGTACTGACATAAATAATTTTTTAAATTTTTAAATTTTCGTTTTTTCTTCTCTTTTGCTTCTTTTCTTCTTTTTCTAATTGTGGTCGGTGAGCTTCGGCAAGGCTTGTCCAATGGGGCCACAAGGCCTTCGCCGGCTATAGCGAAAGGAAAATATGAAGCAAAAGAGAAGAAAAGGAAAAAGGAAAGAAAAACGTAGGAAGGTCAGCATCCACGTTTGCAATTTTTTACCAAAATTCAGTGGAAAAAATTTTCAAAAGGTTTATGACTTTTTTTGATAATTATCCCTCTTATTGCACTACATTGATCAAGTCGGGATGGATGCAGATGGTTTGAACTTGAGCACCATTAATATCCCATCTTATCAAGATAATTACATAATTTTTCCAACGGACCCAATTTCACGTTGAAATTTACTATATATTCTTGTGTTGTATTGGGAATTGCCAAATCCACATCTTCGTGTTATTAAAAAGCAAAGTAGATTTTTATTTTATTTTCTTATCTTTAATATTTTTAGGAATCTCAAACATATTGTTTATTTTGATTTAGAATTTATCAGTTTAAGTTAGGATCATCTTATTAGAATTTTATAGTTATATATTTCCTAGACCGAACATATCAGCTTTACCCTTTTTGTAGTTATAAATATTGCTCTACCTGCGTTTGACCAGCAGACAATTTCTTCTTTTTGATCCATCGATGAAACTTATGTCTGATTATGTTGGTATATGCCCAATATATCATGCAAATATAAGAACATTACCAACACAAGAACGAAAAACCCAAAACTGGTACACTTGTAATAATTTTACCTCGAATTTATTTTTTTACCATAAAAAACTCCAAACTAATACACTCGTAATAAATTTACCTCAAACTAATATTTTGATCAGGAAAAATCCAAATCTGATACATTTGTGATAATTTTAACCCGAACTAAGTTTTTGACCAAGAAAAACCCTAAATTGGTACACCTGTGATAAATTTACCCCGAATTAATTTTTTAACCACCAAAAACCTTAAATTGGTACATTTGTGACAAATTTACCCTTCGTTAAATTAGATTAATATCACAAAAAATCTCAAATTCATAAAATTTTGATAAACAAAGGAGTAAAACCCCAAATTGGTATACTCGTCCACTATCAAGTGTCATCAAACTCAGCAATTTGAAAGTAAAATTTAATAGAAACTAACAGAAGGTAAATTTATCACATGTGTACCAGTTCAGGGTTTTTAAAGGTCAAAAAATTAGTTTTGAGTAAAATTATCACGGCGTACCAGTTTGGAGTTTTTCGTGATCAAAAAATTAGTTCGAGGTAAAATTGTCACTTGTGCATCAGTTTGGGATTTTTTGTGATCAAAAAATTAGTTAGGAATAAAATTATCACAAGTGTATCAGTTTGAGGTTTTTTGTGGCATTAAACCCAAATAAAAATCAGATGGTCCATTTCTATTTATGGAGGTTAATTGGGCTGTAGGTTGTCTGTTCCTATGCTATCATAAGAATACGTGTTCAATTCGATTGAGAGCTCACCCGAATGGCATTCTGCTTTTTTCCAAATCATAGGCAGTATCGCTCTTTGCTTTGCGTCTTATTCCGAACCCAACTATGTCATGTGTCCACTTGAACGGGTCAAATCACGAATGCTTATGGTTCATGCCATCGTTATCTTTTTGTTATGAGGCTTTGCATGATTTAGGATTGCATGCGTTGCCTTTCTCCCACTTACGATCTAAGTATACCACGTAATCCTGCTGCCCCCAGCTTGCCTCCCTGTTTTTAATTCAATATTTCCTTCCTTTATTTTTGCAAGGAATTATTTTGTACAGCTGGAGGCGTTATATAAGTTGAAAACAAAAGTGTTGGAGTTGGCGAATACTTCGGGGACCCTTATTTCTCACACTGGGTACGCCCACATAAGCTTAGGAAAACTGAAGTGTTGTCCGACGACATGTGACCCATGCGTGCGGAATGTGGGGGTTCGGGGGCAGCGCCCCCGACACGGGTGTCCTGCTGCCCGGTCAGCGGACAAGGGTTTGGGGGCAGCGCCCCCCGACGGGGGTTCCGTTTGGGGAATATATATATATTTTGCTCGTTTTTCTGATCATTGTAACAAGTTGAGTGGCTGTAAACCGAAAATATAGTGAAATCTCTTTGCAAGATGTAGCCCTATTCAAGGGTGAACTTGGGTAAATTCGTGCATCGTCTATTTTCTCTGTTTTTGCGTGATCGTTCTGTTTCGGTTCTCGATACATCCCTTTAATTGGTATCAGAGCCGGAGTTGTTCGAGGAATTAGGGTTTATTCGAGATGTCAGGAGGATCACGAATTAAGATAGAAAAATTCAATGGGACGCGATTTGATATGTGAAAGATGAAGATGGAGGATTTTCTCTGTGATCGAGATCTCTGGTCGGCAATCGAAATGGAAAGGCCTGTTGCTGTGCAACCTGGTGTCATGATAGGCAAGGAAGCGGTGAAGGATGGGGATTCAACTTCCAAATCGGCAGATTCGAAGGAGATTAAAGACTGGTATCGAATTGATCGGAGAGCAAAGGGGTTGATTTGGCTTTGTCTCGTGAACTCAATTCTAACGAATGTGATGAACGAACCTACAGCCGGAGATTTGTGGCAGAAATTAGAGTCGTTGTATCAAAGTAAGTCGTTGGTTAATAAGCTGTTCTTGAGGAAAAAGCTATATAATCTTCAGATGCATGAGGGCGACTCGTTTTCTGCACATCTGTATAACTTTAACACATTGATTAGTCAACTCGTATCAATCGGTGTTAAGTTCCAAGATGATGATAAGGTAATAACACTACTCTGTTCACTGCCAGATTCATGGGATAATTTGATTGTGGTGATCGGTGGTGGGGATAAGGAATTATCGTACGAAAGTGTGTGTTCAGCTTTGTTATCGGAGGAGACACGAAGAAAGGGATCGGGAAATTCCGGTAAAGAGGCATTGGCGGCTAGGGGAAGGCCAGCAGAGAAGACTCTGAATCCGAGAGGATCCAAATCCAAATCTCGTGAGCGATCGAACAGTAGGGAAAGGAGGGTACAATGTTGGAAATGTCAAGAGTAAGGTCATGTGAAGCGGGACTGTAAAAACAAGCCAGCTTTTAAAAAAGAAGCTGAATCATCCTCGGGTAAAAAGGAGGTCGATGCGGGAGATATGTATTTGGCTGCTGCATGTATGGCGCAATCAGACAAGGATATATGGTTGATCGATACCGGTACTTCATACCACATGACACCTCATGGACACTGATTTTGTGAATATGAGCAATATAATGGTGGGGATGTCATGCTCGGAGATGATACTGCAGTTCAAATTATCGGGCATGGCATGGTAAAGACTATTCCAGACGTGATGCACATACCCTTGATGAGTAGAAATTTGTTATCAGTCGATACGATGGCTGATTCGGGGGTTATTTTTAGCTGGGATAAGGATTTGTGCAAGATGACTCGAGGTTCTATTGTGATTGCACGAGGAGTCCGTTACGGGACATTATACAAACTGCTTGGGGAAACAGTGACTGTTGGTAGCTAGTTCATTTCTGAAAAGGCCAAGGAAGATGGACATAATACGTCCATGTTGTGGCATCAGAGGTTAGGGCATATCGGTGAAAAGGGACTATCTACCTTAGCTTCAAGTTAGATGGTAGAAGGAATTCCAAAATGCTCTATGGGTTTCGGGTTCTGTGAACACTGTCTCCATGGAAAACAGAACCGAGTTAGCTTCCAACACACTGGTACAAGAGCAACTAAGGTTCTCGAGCTGATTCATAGCGATGTCTTTGGACCTACTCCGACTCCATCTATTGGAGGATCCAGGTATTATGTATCGTTCATAGATGATTTTTCGAGATATAATTGGATTTATTTTATTAAAAGTAAATCAGATGTATTCGAAAAATTTCGAGAATTTAAGGTTTTGGTTAAAAACCAGTTGGGCGGGAAAATCAATGTTCTTCGTATAGATAACGGAGGTGAATTCCGTTTAGATAAGTTCAAGCAATTTTGTGTGGATAATGGTATTGCAAGATAGAAGATGACTCCATATACGCCTCAACAGAATGGGGTAGCCGAAAGATTAAATCGGTCACTCAAGAAAAGGCAAGATGAATGCTGAGTTGGGCAGGTTTGGGGACAGAATTTTGGGCAGAAGCTGTAGCCACGGCCAGTATTTGAAGAACCGGTCACCGACCTCATCAGTGAAGGATCGTACACCATATGAGGCAGTGTTTGGGAAGAAGCCGAATCTGTCGCATGTTCGAGTGTTCGGGTGTGACGCATATGTTCATGTACCCAAGGAAAAGCGGGGTAAGCTTGACAACAAGTCTGAGAAGAACATATTTGTCGAATACAAGGAAGGGGTCAAAGGCTATAAGCTGTGGAATCCAAAATCAAAGACCATTGTTTACAGCAGGGATGTTGTCTTTCATGAATCACAGCCCCAGGTTGGCACACAGAAAGGTGTTGAGCCCAAGAAAGTGGTAGTGCTTGAAGAAAGTTCTAAAATTGAAACTGTGGAGATAGTTCCACAAGACATGCTAGTAGAGTCTGATTCTGAATCGGACCAAGGGGACTCGTTTAATGAAGTCGAGGATGCAAATTCAGATGAAGACTCGAATACAGATAGCATGCCGGTTCTAAGGAGATCGACGCGGGAAAAAAAGGTACCACTTCGATACTCACTTAGTGCTTTGAGTACGTTTCACGCTTTGAGCATTACCGGAGATGATCCTAGTTCTCTAAAAGAGGCGAGATCTATGGATGTTGCGAATCAGTGGGAGCTCGCAATGATAGATGAGATGCAGTCGCTTGATAAAAATGAAACATGGAGTTTGTGCAAATTGCCTAAGGATAGAAAAGCAGTTGGGTGTAAATGGGTGTCCAAGCGAAAGTTAAAACCAGATGGGATTGTAGAGAAGTACAAGGCTAGGCTTGTAGCCAAGGGGTACTCTCAGATTGAGGGAGTTGATTATAATGAGATTTTCTATCTCGTGGCAAAGTTGACCTCGATACGGTTTGTTCTGTCTATAGTAGCTGCATATGATCTTGAGGTAGAACAGATGGATGTAAAGACGGCATTCCTTCATGGGGACTTGGAAGAGGAGATATATATGAGGCAGCCAGAAGGCTTTGAAGTAAGAGAAAAAGAGAATTTGGTGTGCAAATTGAAAAAGTCTTTATATGGGCTGAAGCAGTCACCGATGATTTGGTACTAGAAATTTGACACGTATATGCTCCAGCTTAATTTTGTGCGTTCAAATTCTGACCATTGTGTTTATGTGAAGAGAACGGACGATCAGTTTGTCATTCTCACGCTATATGTCAATGACATGTTGTTGATCGGGAATAATGTGAAGATGGTGAATTCCGTGAAGAGTTTGTTGGCCAAAAAGTTCGAAATGAAAGACTTGGGGCCTGCAAATTTTATTTTGGGCATGTAGATTAGGAGGGACCGTGAGAAACAGAAACTGTGGTTAGGGCAGAAGAAATACATAAAAGAAATATTGAAGAAATTCAATATGATAGACTGCAAGCCAGTTGGTACCCATATACCTTTAGGGACCAAGTTATCTGCGGAACAATGTCCAAAAATAGATGAAGAAGCTGAAGAAATGTCCCGAGTTCCATACGCGAGTGCAGTGGGTAGCTTGATGTATGCTATGGTGTGCACGTGTCTAGATATAGCCCAAGCAGTGGGAGTCTTGAGTCGATACATGTCTAACCCAGGTAGAGAATACTGGAATGCGATCAAAAGAGTTTTCAGGTATCTTCGTGGAACTTCGAATTTTTCTTTATGTTTTGAAGGTACAGGAAACGGAAACATGCTTGATATCGTAGGCCATGTAGATGCTGATTGGGGTGGAGATATTGATAGTAGACGGTCCACTAGCGGATATATTTTCATATTGTTTGGTGCTGCATTGAGTTGAATGAGCAGGAGGCAAAGTGTTGTAGCGCTTTCTTCTATGGAGGTTGAGTATATGGCTCTTACTCATGCTGGAAAAGAGCCTGTATGATTACGGCGGTTGTGCTTGGAGCACGGTTTTGAGCAAGGTGCTACAGAGGTGAGATGTGATAATCAAAGGACTATTTATTTAGTTAAGAATCCAGTATTTCACTCACGCACAAAGAACATTGATATACAATATCATTTCATCCGAGAAAAGGTAGAGAAGAAAGAGATTTGGCTTGTAAAGGTCGACACGGTAGAAAATAGTTCTGACTTCCTTACTAAAGCCGTCACAGGTGTGAAGTTTGAATGATGCTCTACTTCGATTGGATTGAAGAAGAATGATATTGGAAAGGCCCTCATTTGCGCTAAGTATCCACTAAGTGGGAGAATGTTGGAGTTGGTGAATACTTCGGGAACCCTTGTTTCTCATACCGGGTACGCTCACGTGAGTTTAGGGAAACTGAAGTGTTGTCTGACGACATGTGACCCATGCGTGCGGAATGCGGGGGTTCGGGGGCAACGCCCCCGACACGGGTGCCCCACTGCCCGACCAGCGAGCGGGGGTTCGGGGGCAGCGCCCCCTGACGGGGGTTCCGTTTGGGGCATATATATATTTTGCTCATTTTTCTGATCATTGTAACGAGTTGAATGGCTGTAAACCAAAAATTTAGTGAAATCTTTTTGCAGGACATAGCCATATTCAAGGATGAACCTGGGTAAATTCGTGCATCGTCTATTTTTTCTATTTTTGCGTGATCGTTCTGTTTCGGTTCTCGATACATCCCTTCAAAAAGTAATGTCGTGCCAAGAAGAGCAAGATTTCAACATCAGAGACAGACCCCTCTCTCTCTCTCTCACACACACACGCACACGCACATTGACTAACCCTCCTCATATACCAATATCTTATGGCCATCGGCCGCTGTCCGACCGGTTTCTTCTCACTTACTTCTTTCTTTTCCTTTCCTCACTCTTCTTCGGACGACGCCATCTTGCTCCTCCGTTTTCATCATCGCGGGCATCGACCTTTTGGAAGCGAAGGTAATCATATTAGCTTCCTCATCCTGAGTTTTCTTGTTCGTCTCTTCAGTTGGAGGGTCTTTTGCAGGTAAATCAGCTCAAGCACAAGGCCAAGGGAGTGGGAACAGGGCCACGAGAGAAAATGGTGATGGAGATCATCAGGGAGGTACCGACGATAATGATGCAGTTAATGTGGAAAGTGGTGGGACCTCAAGATCTGAAACTTGGAGATCACATTTATAGATATGGGTTCTTTGGCTTGTACAGCCATCATGGTGAGTCCTCATCATCTTCCTCATTTTGCACTAGTCCTTTTTTAACCTACTTCTTTTTCTAGCCAATCTTTTTGCTCTTTAGCCAATCAATTTACACTGATCAACTCCATTTCCAACAACACCTACGAGCCTAAGGAGAAAGTAAAATGTTTCCAGCGGATGGTCCGTCATGTTGAAACCACGAGAGAAGAGAAAAACTACAAAGATGTGTACTCCTAAGCAAACGTCACTTTCCTGTTGAAGAGGATATAGGGTGCATTTAGTTTAGTTTTCCCAATTGACTTTAAGGCTCTAAAATTGATTGGGAAAAGTTAGGGCCTTTGGTAAAAAAATTTCAGAGTACTGAATAAATGCAATATTGGTAAAGCCGAAAACCCAAGGCAAGAGCCTAAGTCAGTACTTGCTTTGTGCTGTCATCATTTTCAGAATGCTATTGTGACGTTTAATGACTTTCTTTTCTTCTAATCTTGCCCTCACTAAAAATTGGGTATTCCACTCTTGCCCTCTAAAAACTCTATTGATCTTCTTTCTCATACACTTTCCATGTGCTTGCTAGTTGCGCTGGTCACTGAGGTTGAGGTCGTCAGTCGTCATAGTCGAGGCTCACTTGGGGTGACGCGATCTTGGCAGCAGTTGCCTGCACGACCTTAGAGCGACCCAAATCTTGCCCTTCGGTAGTGGTCGTCGAGGTCACGTGACCTCGGTGTTGCCTTGCCCAGGGTCATGCATCCTTGGTGGCCCATTGCTTGGGGTCACACAACCTTAGCGGCCCTCTCTTGGGTTGTGTCAACCGTTGGAAGGCCAAATTTGGGTTGCTTCCAAGCGGCCCTCACCTAGGGTCACATGACCCTGGCGACGGGTCGTTGCCACTCTTTTAGGCTTCGCCTCAGTTGCTGTCTTTAGTTGATCTATGCTTCCACTGTCATTCTTCTTCTTTTTTAAACTAAAGCCCTTTATAAGTTTGTGGCAAATAGTGATGACCCAAATACTATTTTGACAGGAAACAAAGAAGAATAGAGGAATTTTGTATTGTATTGATCTGTATTGAATTCATGTACATAGCCCTATTTATAGTACAATGAATAAAAGACAAAATTAGGAAAAAGAAATATAAAAGATTACATTTCCTAATCTATTAAATCAATTACAAATTTGACTGAATCAATTAATCTGTAATCGAGATCAGTATCAAAATCGATATCTCCAATCATATCTTCAACACTCCCCCTTAAGCTGGTGGTTTATATATGTCAAGAACGCCAAGCTTGCTCAGAAGATATGAGTGCTGCCTCTGACATAATGGTTTAGTGAAAATATCTGCAGGTTGTTCCACCGTCCTAATTCCCTTTGTCACAAGTATTCCTTCTTGGATCTTTTCTCGAGTAAAGTGACAATCAACCTCTATATACTTCGTTCTTTCATGAAAAACTGGATTCGCTGCTAGTTTGAGTGCAGCGTCATTATCACAAAATAATTCACTTGGTCTATCAATTTTTACTCCAAGGTCTGAGAGTAATCCCCGTATCCAAACTATTTCGCAAACAGTTTTCTCCATGGCTCGATATTCTGATTCGGCTGACGATAATGAAACAGTTGACTGCTTCTTTGTCTTCCATGAAATTAATGATCTTCCGAGCTTGATGCAACACCCAGTGATGGATCTTCTAGTCATTGGACAAGTAGCATAATTCGTATCACAATAGGCTGTCATTTTCATATTACAATCTCGAGACAAAAGTATCCCAAGTCCAAGACATCCTTTCAGATATTTCACTACCTTCAATGCTGCATTCATATGAGATTGTTTTGGGTTCTGCATAAATTGGCTGAGTATCTGCACTGCATAACATATATCGGGTCTTGTCATGGTAAGATATATCAGCTTTCCAACGAGCCGTTGATATCCTGATGGGTCCTTAAGTAATGGGTCATCATTGGTAGATGATCCCACGTCATAATCATGTGACGTCATCTTAATATTCTGCTCAACAGGTATAATAGCTGGTTTACATCCCGACAAACCCGCTTCTGATATAATCTCCAAAACAAACTTCCGTTGGCTAAGACAGATTCCTTTGTCAGATCGAGCTATCTCAATTCCAAGAAAATATTTTGGAGGTCCCAGATCTTTGATATGAAAAGTAGAATGCAGATATTCTTTGAATTTCTCAATAGCATATCCATCATTTCCCATGATAAGCATATCATCGACATATATTAATAAATAAATTGATGATGTACCTCTATTCCATGTAAACAAAGCATAGTTGTGCTTAGAGTGCTGAAAACCTGCATCTGTGAGTGCAGTGGTAAACTTGGCATACCATTGCCGAGAGGCCTGTTTAAGTCCATACAGGGATTTTCGAAGACGACATACTCGAGACTCCCCCTGTCTTCGTAAGCCCTGTGGAAGTTCCATATAGATCTCTTCTTCCAATTCTCCATGTAAAAAGGCATTATGAACATCAATTTGATGCAATTGCCAATTGCGAAACGTGGCAATGGATAGAAAAGAACGAACAGTTACCTCTTTTGCAACTGGAGAAAAAGTCTCATGATAGTCAAATCGTTCTCGTTGTGTAAATCCTTTGGCAACTAGGCGAGCCTTGTATCGTTCAATGGAACCATCTGCTTTGTATTTTATCTTGTATACCCACTTGCATCCAATGGGTTTACGATGTGGAGGTAATGGAACAATATCCCAAGTGTGATTTTCCACAAGGGCTTTTAGTTCAGTTTCCATTGCATGTTGCCATCTAGGATCGCTTGCAGCTTCTTTATAAGAATTCGGTTCCTGTTCCTCAGAAATACGACTAACACAACACATATGCTTTGGCGATAGTCGATTAAAGGAAACATATGAGGATACGGGATATTGTGTACCTGAGGACTCCAATGTAGGACATACATAGTCTTTTGTCCATGTGGGAGGACGAGTATGACGTCCCGAGCGTCAAGGTTGCTTAGTTGTGACCTGTTCAGAAATTAGTGAAGAAGACTCCTGAATAGATTGTGGTGAAGATGCCATCGAGGTAGGTAGATAGATGTCATCAGATGATGATACTGGTGATTCAACCTCCTGGTACAAAGAATCCCTTGTAACTGGCATAGATGGCTCCGGTGTAATAAGGACATATTGTGAGTTCGTAGATAAGTCCTCTTCTGACAAAAAATGACGGTGGTCTGATGATGAGGTAGGCAATTGGGATGAGGATGCCATCGCTCGGAATGGGAAAATATCTTCGTGGAAAACAACATCTCTACTAACAAAGAAATCCCCAGTGGAGATCTCCATAACTCGGTATCCTTTCTGTAAAGGGGGGTATCCCATGAAAATACATTGAATAGCACGAGGATCCATTTTATCTCAAGGGCCCACAGTTGATGCATAACATAAACACCCAAATATTCTAAGATGATCTATCTGTGGCTCTTTTCCATAAAGCATCTCAAAAGGAGTTTGTCCATCAAGAATTCGAGATGGCATGCGATTAATTAAATAAGCTGTCGTGACCACACAATCTCCCCAAAAAGCTTCAGGAATCGAAGCTTGATATTTGAGAGCTCGATCAACTTCTAAGAGATGTCTGTGTTTACGTTCAACAATCCCATTTTGTTGGGGAGTATAGGTGCAAGAGCTTTCATGCAGTATTCCATGAGAAGATAGAAAAGATGTGCATTCAGTAGTGAAGAATTCACGTCCATTATCCGTACGAATTCTTTGCACAGATTTGTCGAATTGATTTTTTATCAGGGAAAGAAAATTCGACATGTGAGAAAAAGTTTGGCTCTTGGATTGCATGAGGAAAACCCAAGTGGCACGAGTATAATCATCAACAATGGTGAGGAAAAAACGAGATCCATCTCGATGAGGGGTATGATAGAGACCCCAGATATCCATATGGATTAGAGAAAAAGCACTAGTAGCTCGTGAAGTACTAATTGGAAATGATGCGTGAGATTGTTTTGCTAAAGGACAAATGGGGCACTTTGGATGGGGAAAACGCACACTATGGCCCAAACGTTGATGAGAAATAAGAATTTTATTACTGGCAGTAGCACTACAAGAAATGCTTTTATTCAATAAATCAGAATCTCTTGAGGAATCAATCCAGAAATATAATCCTTCGGCAACATTACCCAAGCCCATCACTTTGCCAGTCGAAAGGTCCTAAAAGAAACAATTTTTGGAATTGAATATGGCACGACAAGAATTATCTTCACAGGCTTTTGAAATAGATAGGAGGTTTAATTCAAAATCAAGGATGTATAAGACATTTTTTAGGACAATGTTTGGACTGAGATGAACGGTCCCAATTTTGGTGACACAAGTGATATTCCCATTTGGAAGACGTACTGACACAGAAGGATATTGTCTCTTCGGACCATGTGAAAATAATTCCTCATTGCAAATTATGTGATCACTCGCACCCGAATTAATTATCCATGTATCAATTGAACTCGTCTTGCAAAGAAAAGCACCTGAAAAGTTTCCATTCTTGTCGCTGGTCTTCAATTGATTCAGAACCTTCATAATATTTTGATATTGGTCTTGAGTAATTGTTTGATGTGCTCCATCATTTCTTTGTGCTGAAACCTGGTAGGCAGAAAATTCTTTTTCCCTCTTTTCCTTATCACTCGGCTTGCCATATAATTTCCAACATGTATCAATAGTGTGATGTGGGCGTTTGCAATATTCACAAAATTTACCTTTTGATTTTGAATTTTGCCCACTAAATTTCCCTGATGACGTGGTGCTTCGTGGACCGCCGAATTGTTTATAAGTTTGCGCCATCGTGGCCTAATAAGAGCCGTCGGATTCAACTGAGTTGATGATGGGATAATGGCCGTTTGATTCAGCTAATTTCGTCTTTTGATCCAAGCCGTCCGATCTGCCCTTTTGATCCAAGCCGTCCGCACGAAACCCTTTAGGGTTTCCTTCATTTTCAGACCTGATGGCCACAGCTCCTCGTCGAGACCCGAAGCTTCCAGAGCTCCCATAGTGTCTGTTCGTTGATTTGGCTGAAGCGGAGCTAGAGGAGTAGGCGGCGAGTGTCACGCCTTCACCCACCCGTGCATGTTCGGTGGCGGCTAGATGTTGGCTCTCCTCCTGGATGGCTAATTGGTAGATCCAGCCGAGCGGCAGGACGGGCTCCATCGCGAGGATATGCGAGCGGAAGGGTAAGTAACTTTCATTGAGTATAAGTAGGAACCGAGTTGCTTTCTCTCTCTCTTTTATGGCTCGGTATTGTCGGAGTGTCTCATCGGGACCTTCGAGTTGTTCTTCAGCCGCTTCAAGCTCGTTCCACAGAGCCGAGAGTCGGTTGAAGCAGGTGGTGACCGATAGGTTCCCTTGCTTCAACTCCGATAGGGCCTGGGTGAGCGAGAAAATTTTGGCTCGATCAAGCTTGCCGTACATCTCGCGTATGTTGTCCTAAATGGTCTTCGAATCTTCGGTTAGTGGGAGTCCGGCTGCAACTTCGGGAGTCAGACAATTCCCGATCCACGTGCGAACAAGCTGGTTGCATTTGCGCCAGTGTCGTTGCAATCGGTCGTCGGTCGGAAGAGGCACGGTTCCATCGAGGAAACCGTCTTTGTCCTTGGTGACGAACGCTCGTCGGAAATCCCGAGCCCAAGTACTGTAATTTTCCGATCCGGTAAGTTGTAAGTTGATAAGTCGTAGTTCCGGTTCGTCGGCCGGTGATGTGTATAACGGATCGCCGGCTTCCGGTCGGCCGTCGGTGGTTCCAATCGCGTAGGGAAAAAACGGGTAGGGATTTGTCCCTTGACCTGGTTGAGGGAATTGGGCCAGTCCACCTCCTTCTCCGGATGGGCCATGTTGTGCCCATGACTGATTTGTTCCGGTGGGCCATGGGCCTTGAATCGGATACCAGGGGAAAGGCGCCCACTGGGTTGAGCCGGAAACTTGAATTGGAGTAGAGTCTTGACCAGAAGATTGTTGAACAGAAGGATTCTCTTCTTCGCTCGGATTGATTTCTAGGTGAGTTGTTAGAGGTATCTTCGTTTGACTTTGACATGGTAAAGTGTGTGAATTCCTATCGAGGGTGCTGTTTTGTTTTGCAGGATTGTAATCGCAACAACAAAATAGAAACAATCTAGAGGCAATTCAAGAATTGCGGAAGCTAGACCAGGAATGAAAGCTCTTATACCATGACAGGAAACAAAGAAGAATAGAGGAATTTTGCATTGTATTGATCTGTATTGAATTCATGTACATAGCCCTATTTGTAGTACAATGAATAAAAGACAAAATTAGGAAAAAGAAATATAAAAGATTACATTTCCTAATCTATTAAATCAATTACAAATTTGACTGAATCAATTAATCCGTAATCGAGATCAGTATCAAAATCGATATCTCCAATCATATCTTCAACATATTTGCATTTTGCCAAACCCATTTAACCTAAACTCCTTTGCATTTATGTAAAGGTATCTCACAAAAGTTAAATCAAACGCACCTATAAAACAAGTCCACGGCAAGTGGACATTTGGGTCGACTGTGGTTTGTGGAGTTCATTTTCTCATGCTATTTCTCCCAAGCCAAACTTAAACGTTTGCCCTCAGCCCAAATTAAATGATAAATCAATTCCCACTTGTCATCTCGAAGAATTCCGGGTCGAGCGACAGCCCCACCCGGTTTACCTTTGGCTTTGGAGGCCCCATTAGTGTGGAGTTCAATCAATCCCCACGGTTTCGCTCTCTTCTCATGCCATTTTCTTTCATTTCATACATATTCCTGTCGCCAGAGAAAAGGCATGAAAAAGTTCTGATAATCTTTTCTTTTTCTTCATTCAATCCTGGAGTGAGAGAATTCTAGAGCTGAGCTGGAATTACAACAGATTTCATTTCAATCGAACCTGCCAAAAAAGATTAGAAATTAATTTAGATTGCTAATCCTTTTTAGGTAAAATCGGCCTACACGTCTATCAAAAACAGATGTTTGTGAATATTTTTTGCGTGTTCCAAAGTTCAAACCAAGATCGTCCCTAACCAAAAGTCAATCTTCGTTCATATGGATTAAAATTTGATTCCTTACCGTGTTCCATACGCATATATATGGTAGGAATATAAGTCAGCGATGGCTATGTGATTCACTTCACCCAAACTCAGAGCCAAAAAACAATAGTCCCATCGCTGTCCAATATTAGCCACAAGCAAGAAAATTTGCCTCCCTACCCAAAATGTGAATACCAGGAGACCATCCACCGTGGCGTTGTCAAAACTTGTCTCGATTGCTTTCGGCGAGATGGCAAGAACCTCCAATCCCTTCACTGTTATGAATATGGATGGCCAGTATTAGGGTTTAGGCTTGTGAGGCGAGGAACCTGCACCACGCTACTTGATACCAAATTGCCCCATGAAGTTATCGATAAGGCTCACAACCTTCTTGCCAACAGTGCTTTTGGCAACTACAGCCTAATCAACAACAACTGCGAGCATTTTGCCACATTTTGCCGGATCGACGTTCTTGCAAGTGAACAGATGACATTTGTCAGTGATTGTGAGACGAAAATTAGGGAAGCCAAAGAATGGACCATGAAGTTGCTGCAGAGAAACTGAATTCAAGTGATCCAACCTTCCTCCAATCTTGTATTGTCTGTCTGTCTGTTCTTTTGTATATCTATTGCGTTGCATATTCAGTTGCGAGAGACATCCACACGTGCACGGAAAAAAAAATTTGAATAGAAAAATGAGTCCCACTTAGATTATTCGTGTATGGACATGTTTATGTGGAGATATATTTTTTAAGTTTATGAAAAGGGTCTAACAATGGTCATTATATTCCATGTCCAGAAATATGATTAATTATTTGTTGGCATTTGGTGTTCCTTGTGAGTAATGCTTTGTGATATTTTGTGAAATCACAGCCCAATGTTCTAAAAGTTTAAACCATCGCATGAAAATTTAATTTGATATCTATATCTCTAGCACTCCCCTCACAAGTAACTGATTTTTGAGCTAAGACTAAGCGTATACATGTACAAGTATAATATATAAATGTAGCAGACAGATAAGGGGTTTGGAAAGATTTAAACGCAAAACCTCCAGCTCTAATGTGATGTATGATTTTGTGGAATCGTTGCCAACTATTGTAAACATTTAATATTCTCACGAGGTGAATGGTCCTCCCAGTCAAATATGCTGAAAGGCAAGAGCAGATGCTGATGGAACCTCACATTCTCATACCACTTCATGAATAATGATATTTGGCACCACATAAAATTGATCTATCGATGACAACGAGGTGCGTTTCTTAGCAGGGTTCGAAAAATGATTCGTAGGCCAATGAGTGTCTAGCAAGAACTCATGCTATAATTATTATAATAATAATAATAATTATTATTATTATTATTATGATACAAGTAGACGTAGAGATACAAAACTTTCAAAAACGATTTGAATTGTAGCATATTTATTAATTTTGAGTTTTTTATTTCCTTGGCTTCAAACCTATTTGCATTGAAAATATTGGCAAAAACCCAGAAAGATATTTGTAATTGGAGAATGCATCATTTATCTGTTTGGTCCATAAACTTTCCAATTAGGCCGGGTCATGGAGACACATTTAATTTCTATTAGATGAGCAGATATACCTTTTTTAGTAGCGTTGTTTCTTTTTCCCTTTTTTTTCACATTAAAAGAATACTTCTCAAACCAAGGAGGTCCATTCATGTAAAAGAGATAATACTAAACTATTTTTTATTTCAGCGTAATGCCTTCCCAAACTTGCGGATCCCTTCGACCTTTGATAGATGTTCATGCTGAACATTTGTAATATTCCATAATACGGACCGACTGATACATTTCGTACACGTGTACCACATAATCAGGAGAGCATTATTATTTGAACTCTTAACAGATATTGAACTGCGCAACGACATAGATTTAGAGTCCAACCTCCGCTTGTCATCTTGTCAACTATCGGAAGTGTTCTTTGACAAGATCAAATCAGTTTGCTTTCAATTTTGGTGCAGCATGGACGGCTAGATCCGCTTGGGTTTTGCTTAGTTTTGTTCACCACCTCCAACAACTCACTGACAAAGACACTGACAGAGACAGGATCAGTCTGCTGTATTCAACTTTCATCATCTTCCCACTAATTAAGTTCCACGGCCTTTCAAGAAGAACGAGGACATTTAATCGTATGGAAGCAAGTCGCTTTGGTATGAAACCGGAACATGCATAACTTGCTCAACAAGACAAGAAATTACTTGATTAGTTTTTTTTCTTACTTAAATATCAATTTGTATCGAAATAATTTCTTAATGAAGACGAAAAGGAGCTATACAGTTTCAAAGTTCCTGTCCATGTTCTTTTTTCGTGCAGGCCTGTAATACTTAGTGAGAACGAACCTTAAAGATGTATTTTCATTTTATTGTAGTAATGAAAATATATTAATCAATCCGTCTGTTATTTTTTTACGTTTGAAAAGTGTTTCCTAAAATCGAGGATGCAATTTCACTTAAAATAAAAGTAACACCATTCTTATAAATTTCGAATCCTGTATTTGATATGACAATAACCCACTTTTGTAATATTAGTTCCGATGCCTTCTCATGAAGTCTGAAAATATAATATACATCAACAAATTTGAATGAGTCTATATTAGCACGGATTCAATATGATACGAATGGACAACTCATGTATTATGTAAGATGTACTCGAAAGAAAAGGAAAAAAATTCTAATTGCAAGGAAACTTACAAAAAATTGTAAACTTTTGCATATATGCCATTCAGTCCTAAACATTTTGACATTTCGCTAATGTAATTCATTAAGCTAATTTTTGCCGAAAATCGCTAATATGGACACTAGCAATTTTACGCGGCACAACCAACACTGAAGTAGATAATTTTTTTTCAATTTTTCAATTTTCCATTTTCTCTTTTTCTCTTTTTCTTTTTTTCTTCTCTTTTCCTTCTTTTCTTTCTCTTTTTAAATGTGGCCAGTGAGCTCCGGCATGGCTCATCGGCCACTAGGCGAGGGCCAGGAAGCCTTTGGGGGCCACTATGTAGGGCAAAAAAAGAAGGAAACACTACAAAAAAGCGCGTTTTTGCCACGAAAATTTTCCAACGAAAATTTTTCGTTGGAAATTTGCGACAAATTTTCCAACGAAAATTAAACTTCGTTGGTAATTACCGACGAAAAAAAATTAGATGGAAACTTCGTTGGAAATTTGCGACGAAAATATTTTTGCCGCAAAATTCGTTGGTAATTCGAACGAAAATATTTTTGTGGAAAAATTCGTTGGTAATTTCCAACTAAAAAATTTTTGTGGCAAATTTCGTTGGAAATTTCCAACGAAAAAATTTTTGCGGCAAATTTCGTTGGAAATTTCCAACGAAAATATTTTTGCGGCAAATTTCGTTGGAAATTTCCAACGAAAATAAGTTTGTGGCAACTTTCGTTGGAAATTTCCAACGAAAATATTTTTGTGGCCAGGTTCGTTGGAAATTTACCACGAATATATTTTTGTGGCCAAGTTCGTTGGTAATTTCCAACAAAAATATTTTTGTGGCAAACGTCGTTGGTACTTTCCAACGAAAATATTTTTGTGGCAACGTTCGTTGGAAATTACCAACGAAGTTTGCCACGAATTTAAAATCAACAAGGGTATTGTCGGTTTTGGAAATTCGTTGGAAAATTCGTGGGAAATTTCCCACGTTTTTTCCAACGAATATATGTTTAGTTACTTTTATTTTTGAAATTCGTTGGAAAATTCGTGGGAAATTTCCCACGAATTTTCCAACGAAAATAACATGGTGCAATTATTGGCCGGAGCGCTCAAATTCGTTGGAAACTTTTTCATTGTTGCAAAGTTCGTTGCAAAACATGTTTATATATTCGACAACAATCGTTGTGTGTGTACTGAGAATTTTTTTCTCAACAAATTCTCTTTCTAGCCTTTCTCTTCGCCGTCCACCTCGCGGTCCTCCTTGCCACCGCCACCCTTGCTGTCCGCCTTACCAGCCACGGTAAGTATCTCAAGATCCGAGTAATCTCATCAAACTATGGAAATACTTGGTAATACTTTGGAAAGTTTTTTTGGCATAGTATTTGTCGACAATTTTTTTAAGTTTAGTTTAGTTGTGTTCAATTTTCGGCGCATTAAATTAGTTATGTTCTCATTTCATTGCAAAAGTCGTAAGTTTAGTTCTGTTCGCATTAATTTTCGATTACATTAAGAAATATTGTGTTGGAAAATTCGTTGGTATTTTCCAACGAATTTTCCAACAAATAAAACATTATGCTCGAAAAGAAGAAATATAATAATTCGTTGGAAAATTCGTGGGAAAATTCCCATGAATTTCCCAACGAAAAACTCAAAAGTTGTTCTTTTGCAAGCAAAATATTTCGTTGGAAAATTCGTTGCTATTTTACAACGAATTTTCCAACAAATATAATATAAAGGTTGAAAAGAAGAGGGTTAAAAATTCGTTGGAAAATTCGTGGGAAATTTCCCACGAATTTTCCAACGAAAATGATTTTCCATTTAAAATGAAAATGTGAGTTAAATTGGTTGGAAAATTCGTTGGAAATACCAACGAATTTTCCAACGAATTTTCAAAATACTTTCGGATAACCGCAAAAAACAATTCGTTGGAAAATTCGTTGGTATTTCCAACGAATTTTCCAACTAATTTAATATTATTTTTGAAAAGAACAGGGTTTAAAATTCGTTGGAAAATTCGTGGGAAATTTCCCACGAATTTTCCAACGAAATTGATTTTCCATTTAAAATTAGAAGGTGAGCTAATTTCGTTGGAAAATTCGTTGGATAATTCCAACGAATTTTCCAACGAAATTTCTAAATGATTTCGGTCTACGCGTAAAAATAATTGGTTGGAAAATTCGTTGGAGTTTTCCAACGAATTTTCCAACATATTTAATATTCGGTTTTAAAAGAAAATGATTAAAATTTCGTTGGAAATTTTGTTGGAAAATTCCAACCAATTTTTTACTGAAAAAATTTGATTATGAAATAAATTTGTTGGAAAATTCGTTGGAAAATATCAACGAATTTTCCAACGAATTTTCAAAATACTATCTGATAACCGAAAAAATAATTCGTTGGAAAATTCATTGGTATTTTCCAACGAATTTTCCAACCAATTTAATATTCTTTTTGAAAAGAAGAGGGTTTAAAATTCGTTGAAAAATTCGTGGGAAATTTCCCACGAATTTTCCAACGAATTTTCGAAATGCTCTTGCGTTTCCCGCTTAAAATATTTCGTTGGAAAATTTGTGAGAAATTTCCCACGAATTTTCCAACGAAATTGATTTTCCATTTGAAATTAAATGGTGAGATGATTTCGTTGGAAAATTTGTTGGAAAAGTCCAACGAATTTTCCAACGAATTTTCTAAATTATTTCGGTAAACGGCATAACAATAATTGGTTGGAAAATTCGTTGGAGTTTTCCAACGAATTTTCCAACATATTTAATATTCGGTTTTAAAAGAAAATGATTAAAATTTCGTTGGAAATTTTGTTGGAAAATTCCCACGAATTTTCCAACCAATTATTTTTTACTGAAAAAATTTGATTGTGAGATAAATTTGTTGGAAAATTCATTGGAAAATATCAACGAATTTTCCAACAAATTTTCAAAATACTTTTGGATTACCGCAAAAAATAATTCGTTGGAAAATTCGTTGGTATTTTCCAACGAATTTTCCAACCAATTTAATATTCTTTTTGAAAAGAAGAGGGTTTAAAATTCGTTGGAAAATTCGTGGGAAATTTCCCACGAATTTTCCAACGAATTTTGGAAATGCTCTTGCGTTTCCCGCTTAAAATATTTCGTCAGAAAATTTGTGGGAAATTTCCCACGAATTTTCCAACGAAATTGATTTTCCATTTGATATTGGAAGGTGAGATGATTTCGTTGGAAAATTCGTTGGAAAATTCCAACGAATTTTCCAACGAATTTTCTAAATTATTTCGGTATACGGCATAAAAATAATTGGTTGGAAAATTCGTTGGAAAATTCCAAGGAATTTTCCAACATATTTAATATTCGGTTTTAAAAGAAGATGGTTAAAATTTCGTTGGAAATTTCGTTGGCAAATTCCAACGAATTTTCCAACCAATTTTATTTTACTGAAAAAATTTCAAAGTATTTTTATAGACGAATCTTATGTAATTATTTTTTTTTTAGGTACGTGTCCATTGGAAGGTGTCACAAATCAATTAATTTTTCAATTCTCATCAAATTGTCCACTGTATACTACAAAGATTGTAGCCAAATACTTGGTGAGTTTTCTTGACATGGTAAATTTTCCGAATTTTTCAAGTTTAAAATAATTGTTTCGTAAACAACATAATTGTAATTTTTCGCATTTTATGCTTTTTATTAACAATATTAAAGAATATATATGATATGTTGAATAATTTAGGACAATATTTTTTTTTACAGAGAAAATGCAAAGAGACAGGGGTTGGATGTATAATAAGAACTTACCCGAACGGCGAGGATTGACTGATGAGTTTCGTATCGGGTTAGAACTATTTTTGAACTTTGCTAGTACAAAATACGAGTTTATGGATGGAAATAAATTAAGGTGTCCAAGTAAAAAGTGCAGTAATGGAAAATTTCATGACATCGATAAAGTTAGAGAACATCTTTGTAGATTTGGGTTTACTCCAAATTATTATAATTGGACTAGCCATGGTGAACCATTTATATATGACGAGGGATATCGAGGAAGCGATCAATTTTCAGTTAGGGAAGAATGTAACTATTTCGAACAATTGAACTCATATCAAGGGATGGTGTTTGATGAAGCCGGTCATAATTTGTATTCAGAATTGAATCATGCAAGTACTAGTTTTACTCATGCACCCGAACAAGTGGGAACTAGTCAAGGAGCAGAATTGGAAGAGATAGGAGTTACAGGTTGTGATGAGAATGTGTGTGACGGAACTTCACAATCTAATCATTTCCAGGAAATGTTGAAAACGGCAGATGAACCTTTATGGGCAGGTTGTGATAACTACACACAAGTATCAGTGACAGCAAGACTTTTAAATATCAAGGCAGAGTATAATGTGTCCGTGGATTGCTTCTACTCTTTTGTTGAAGTGATGCGAGAAGCAATGCCTCGTGATAACATTATGCCAAATGACTTTTACGATATGAAAAAGTTGGTGGAAAACTTAGGTCTTCCAGTTATACGAATTGATATATGTGCTATGGGTTGTATGTTATATTGGAGAGATGATGAATATGCAGAATCTTGCAAATTCTGTGACCAACCCAGGTACAAGATTAGCAGGAGGCAGGGTCGTAATCAGAAGCGTAGACCATGCAAGCAAATGTTTTATTTGCCGTTAATCCCTAGGTTGCAAAGGCTTTATGCGTCGCAAGCCACTGCTGAACACATGACTTGGTATGCAAATCATGAAACAGAAAAGGATCTAATGTGTCATCCTTCAGATGCAGAGGCATGGCAACATTTTGATAGAACATACCCCGAGTTTGCGCTAGAGCCTCGAAACATCAGGTTAGGTCTGTGTGCTGATGGATTTGCCCCATTTGGGAAATCAGGAAAAAGTTATTCATGTTGGCCAGTTATCTTAACTCCGTACAATCTTCCACCCGGTATGTGCATGAAGACACCTTATATGTTTTTAACATTGATTGTGCCTGGCCCGCAAAATCCAAAAAAGGCCATAGATATTTATATGCAACCTTTGATTGAAGAGTTACAACGGCTATGGGTTGAAGGTGTCCCTACGTATGACGTTTCTACTGACCAAACATTTGTAATGAAGGCCGCGCTTCTTTGGACGATAAATGATTTCCCCGCTTATGGAATGTTATCTGGATAGAGCACAGCTGGGATCTTAGGATGTCCGATTTGTATGGAGAGATCAAAGGCTTTCAGATTAAAACATGGTAGGAAGGCCTGCTATTTTGATTGTCACAGGCAATTTTTGCCACTTAATCATACATTCAGAAGGAATAAAAAAGAGTTCACCAAGAATAGGATCGAAAGAACACATCCACCATTGAGGTTGACTGGGCAGCAAATATGGGAACGGAAGCAAGAGTATCCAACTGTTATTGAAAACCCGCACGGCGCAACTTTTGCGTACGGAAGTACACATAAGTGGACAAAACGCAGTTTATTTTGGGATCTACCATATTGGAATGCCCATCTTATTCATCATAATCTTGACATCATGTACATAGAGAAGAACGTTTTCGACAATGTCATAAATACTGTGATGGATGTCACTGGAAAAACAAAAGACAATTTGAACGCAAGAAAAGATATGCGGGATATTTGCGATCGACCAACACTAGATGTGGATGCAAGCAGCAGGGGACCGAAACCCAAAGCAGTTTATACATTAGACAAGGAGCAGAGACGGGTCATTTGTCAATGGTTGAAATCGGTGCGATTTCCTGATGGATATTCTTCCAATCTCGGCAGATGTGTTGATATGAATGAATGCAAATTGACAGGTATGAAGAGTCATGATTGTCACATATTTATGGAAAGATTAATTCCAATAGCCTTCAAAGAAGTTCTACCAAACTTTGTATGGGGCGCCATTACAGAGTTAAGTAATTTCCTGCATGATATTTGCTCAACAACATTGAAATCATCACACATGAAGAAACTAGAGAGAGATATTCCAATTATTCTTTGCAACTTAAAAAGGATATTTCCTCCATCATTCTTTGATTCAATGGAGCATCTCTTAATTCACTTGCCTTATGAGGCCAAAGTTGCAGGTCCCGTCCAATTTCGATGGATGTATCCATTTGAGAGGTAAATTTTATTTTAATTAAATGTGAAATTACTTCATGATCATATTTTGTTACGATAAACTGTATGCTATTGCAACTAGGTTCTTATATCATTTGAAGAAAAAAGTGAAAAATAAGGCATGTATCGAAGCTTCAATTTGTAATGCATATATTGTGGAAGAAGTGACAACATTTGCATCATACTATTTTGAGCCGCACGTTCAGTGCAAGAGGCGGAGAGCTGGAAGAAATGATGAGGGTCCCATTGATCCCAATTGCAAATCATTCTCTATTTTCAATTATTTGGGTCGACCTAGTGGCACATGTAAGTTTCGTCACTTAACAGGTGAAGAAAAGCTCGCAGCCCATACATATATTTTATTGAATTGTCCAGAAGTTCAGCCATACTTCGAGTAAATGTACATTTGCCTTGTTTACGCCAAATAATTGTGTCAACCCGTGGCTAATACATAAATGGTAATTGTTACTAGGAATTTCCGAAATTCAATGTATGGACTACCACCAAATGAGTTCGAACGTTTGTGCCAGGAACAATTTGCAACATGGTTCAAAACATATGTAAGTTGAATATGGACGAAATCCTGTTTATTCGAAATTTGTATACATCATATTTTGAAATATATATTATTAACATTGCGTGTGTGGCACCTTAGGTTCACAATTTTAATGCTCAAGTTGGACAGCAAGGAATGCTATATCATCTGGCGTGGGGTCCAAAGTCAAGAGTACGAACTTGGCCAGCATATTTCATTAACGGGTATAATTTTCACACTCGCGAATATGGAATGGGAAAGGCCACAATGAATAGTGGAGTGTGTGTTCAGTCATCTAATGGTGGCAATTCGCAAGGTGATTTTTATGGCTTGTTGGATGAAATCGTAGAGATTGAGTACCATGGACCGTTAATGCGAGTTGTCTTATTTAAGTGCTTGTGGTTCGACCCCGTGAAAGGAATGAATGTGCATACCAAATTTAATTTGGTTGAAATAAATCACAAGAAAATATATATGAAATATGAACCATTTGTCTTGGCACAACAAGCAATTCAAGTCTATTATGCATCATATCCTAGTTTGAAGCGTGATAAAGCCGATTGGTGGGCTGTATGTAAAACCAAAGCAAGAAAAAAAATCGAGGAACACTGGAAGGACATGGCATATCAACAAGAGGAAGTTCGGAACATGATCGAAACTGCTGAATATAACATTCCTACTTTACGAGATCCATGTGGTGCGATGATCGATGTAGATCCAACTGAAATTCGGGAATCAAATTTTCGAGTTGGTACACAATGTGATTTGGAGACAGAATATGAAGATGAGGATCAGGAAGAAGATGAAGACGAAGACGTTGACGAAGACATAGATGAAGACGAAGAAGAAGAAGAACGTGAAGATGAAGATGAAGATGAAGATTATGATTTTTGACACTTTTTACTAATTATGTCTAATTATTACTAGTAATGCGACATGTGTGTTTTGTTGTTGTAGTAATTTCTAATATTTCCGTTGTCGTAATTATTATTGTTATTGTTCTCGTTGTTGTTAGCATGACTATATGTCGCTAATTCGCCTGATATTACCATAATTTCACAATTTGGTAGATTAATTTTGTTTTGTAATAATTTTCTATTGGAAAACCTTATTTTCGGTTAATTTAAAAAACGTTGCAAAATTCATTTGAAATTTTCAACAAACTTTCCAACAAAATTCAATTTCCGTTTACCAAATTAAAGTCGTTGGAAAATCCGTTGTAATTTTCCCATGAATTTTCCAACAAATTTTGCATAAATTCTTGTATTTTCGCTAAAATTAAATTCGTGGGAAACTTTTCATGAATTTTCCAACCAATTTGTATTATGTTTAACGATATATAATATGCTTTCTAATTCGTTCAAAAATTCGTCAGAAATTTTAAATAAATTTTCCGACGAATTTAAATGTTCGGTTAATTAAGTGGATGGTGAACTAATTTCTCACGAATTTTCTAACGAATTTCAATTTTGGTAAAATAAGTCGATGGTGAATTGATTTCGTTAAAAAATTCGGCGGCAATCACCAACACATTTTCCAACCAATTTACATCTTATGTACATTTTAAAATTGTTGCTTTTCCGGAAAAAATTATTTGAAGGAAAATTCGAGGGAAATTTCCCACGAATTTTCCAACCAATTTGGAAACACCGGTTGAATGTCCTTTGGTTTTTCCACGAAATTTCCAACAAATTGTGCAAACTTTTATTGTTTTAAAAGAAATTCGTTGGAAAATTTGTGGGAAATTTCCCACGAATTTTCCAACAAATTTATTTTGAAATAAAAAAGTTTTTCCAAAATTCGTTGGAAAATTTGTGGGAAAATTTCCCACTAATTTTCCAACGAATTTTAAAAAAACCGGTTGAATGTCCTTTGATCAAAATTCGTTGGAAAATTCGTGGGAAATTTTCCCACAAATTTTCCAACGAATTTTCAAACTTTTGTTCTCATGGTAAAAATTCGTTGGAAAATTCGTGGGAAATTTCTGACGAATTTTCCAACGAATTTTAAACACCGGTTGAATTGTGCTTTGTTTCCAAATTTGTTGGAAAATTCGTTGGAAATTCCCACGAATTTTCCAACGAATTTTAAACACCGGTTGAATTGTGCTTTGTTTCCAAATTTGTTGGAAAATTCGTTGGAAATTCCCACGAATTTTCCAACGAATTTTTTTTGAAATAAAAGTTTTATTAAAATTCGTTGGAAAATTCGTGGGAAATTTCCCACGAATTTTCCAACGAATTTTGAACAAAAGTCGACATTGAACAGGTTGTTTCAAAATTCGTTGGAAAATTCGTGGGAAATTTCCCACGAATTTTCCAACGAATTTCAATAAAACTTTATTTCAAAAAAAATTTGTTGGAAAATTCGTGGGAAATTTCCCACGAATTTTCCAACGAATTTTTAACTCTGCTGTAGTTTTGGATTAAATTCGTTGGAAAATTCGTGGGAAATTTCCCACGAATTTTCCAACGAATTTTGAACACCGGTTGAATTGTGCTTTATTTCCTAATTTGTTGGAAAATTCGTTGGAAATTCCCACGAATTTTCCAACGATTTTTTTGAAATAAAAGTTTTATTAAAATTCGTTGGAAAATTCGTGGGAAATTTCCCACGAATTTTCCAACGAATTTTGAACAAAAGCAAATTTAACCGGTTTTTTAAAATTCGTTGGAAAATTCGTGGGAAATTTTCCACGAATTTTCCAACGAATTTAAATAAAACTTTTATTTCAAAAAAAATGGTTGGAAAATTCGTGGGAAATTTCCCACGAATTTTCCAACGAATTTTAATAAAACTTTTATTTCAAAACAAATTCGTTGGAAAATTCGTGGGAAATTTCCCACGAATTTTCCAACGAATTTTGAACAAAAGCAAATTTAACCGGTTTTTTAAAATCTGTTGGAAAATTTGTGGGAAAATTTCCCACGAATTTTCCAACGAATTTTTTACAAATAAAACTTTTATTAAAATTCGTTGAAAAATTAGTGGGAAATTTTCCCACAAATTTTCCAACGAATTTTCAAACTTTTGTTCTTATGGAAACAATTCGTTGGAAAATTCGTGGGAAATTTCCGACGAATTTTCCAACGAATTTTAAACACCGGTTGAATTGTGCTTTGTTTCCAAATTTGTTGGAAAATTCGTTGGAAATTCCCACGAATTTTTTTTGAAATAACAGTTTTATTAAAATTCGTTGGAAAATTCGTGGGAAATTTCCCACGAATTTGCCAACGAATTTTGAACAAAAGCAAATTTAACCGGTTTTTTAAAATTCGTTGGAAAATTCGTGGGAAATTTCCCACGAATTTTCCAACGAATTTAAATACAACTTTTATTTCAAAAAAAAAATGGTTGGAAAATTCGTGGGAAATTTCCCACGAATTTTCCAACGAATTTTTAACAAAAGCAAATTTAACCGGTTTTTTAAAATTCGTTGGAAAATTCGTGGGAAATTTTCCCACAAATTTTCCAACGAATTTAAATACAACTTTTATTTCAAAAAACAATTGTTGAAAAATTTATGGGAAATTTCCCACGAATTTTCCAACGAATTTTTAACTCTGTTGTAGTTTTGGATTAAATTCGTTGGAAAATTCGTGGGAAATTTCCCACGAATTTTCCAACAAATTTTTTTTGAAATAAAAGTTTTATTTAAATTCGTTGGAAAATTCGTGGGAAATTTCCCACGAATTTGAAAAAACCGTTTAAATTTGCTTTTGTTCAAAATTCGTTGGAAAATTCGTGGGAAATTTCCCACGAATTTTCCAACGAATTTAAGTAATACTTTTATTAAAGTTCGTTGGAAAATTCGTGGAAAATTTTCTCACGAATTTTTTTCACAGTTGAATTGTACGGTTTGGAAATTTGTTGGAAAATTGGTGGGAAATTTCCCACGAATTTTCCAACGAAATATTTTGGGCGGAAAAACAAAAAAAATTTCAAAAATTCGTTGGAAAATTGGCGGGAATTTACCCGCCAATTTTCCAAAAAATTTTCCAACGAGGACTTATGGATTGTTGCTTTGATTGTTGGAAAATTCGTTGAAAAATCCAACGAACTTTCCAACGAAATGGAAAGATAGTTGCAATAATTGTGTTGGTCCCAATTTTGTTGCAAATTTTGTTGCAAATTTCCAACAAAATTATTTATAATTGTTAAATCGTTGGAAAGTTTGTTGGTATTTCAAAAAGTGAGGAAAATTTTTTTACTTTTTTTATTTTTGTTGGAAATTTAGTTGGAAGTTTCCAACGAAATTGGTTTCAAAATTCGTTGGTAAATTTGTTGCAAAATTTTTTTTGCTTGAAAATTTGTTTATAATTTTTGTTCGTTGGAAAATTCGTTGGAAATTCCAATGAATTTTCCAACGAATTTAAAGAATCTTTTTCTTGTTCAACGTACTTCTATTATTTGTGTGTTATGCGTACTTCTATTATTCGTCTTGGACGTCCAGGTGCCGTAGCCGTTCCACTCGCCATCCCCGTCGTCGCCGTTCGCCTCGCCCTCGCCGGCTGCCCCGCCGTCGCCGCTCTCGCCGGCCGCCTCGCCGTCGCTGTCCCGGGTAAGTACCATACTCTACTATTGGGGCCGTGGGGAATGGGGTGCTGCGCGGGGGGGGGGGGGAGAGGGCCGGGGGATTTTGCGCGGGGCGGGGGTGGGGAGGGGCCGTGTCGCGGCCGGGCGGGGGGGGGGGGGGGTCGCGGGTGGTGGGGGGGTTTTGCGGCCGGGGGTGGGGTCGCGGCTGGTGGGGGTGGGGTCGCCGCCGGTGGGGGCGGCCGGGGGAGGGAGGGGAGTCACGGCCGCGGGGGGGGGGGGGGGGTGTTGCGACCGGGGGGGTGGTCGCGGCCGGTGGGGGGGCCGCGGGGGGGGTGTTGCGGCCGGGGAGGGGGGTCGCGGCCGGTGGGGGCGTGTGGGGGGGGTCGTATCCGGTGGGGGCAGCCGCGGGGGGGGGGGGGGTGTGTTTCGGACGGGGAGGGAGGGGGCTGCCGCCGGTGGGGGCAGGGGGTCGCTGTCGGTGGGGGCGGCCACGGGGGGGGGGGGGGGGTCGCCGTCGGTGGGGGCGGCCACGGGGGGGGGGATGGGTGTTGCGGCCGGGGAGAGGGGATCGCGGCCAGTGGGGGGGTGGGTTCGCGGCCTGTTCCGGCCGGGGGGCGGGGTGGCGGCCGGATTCCGGCCGGGGGGGCCAGTTTCCGGTGGCCGGAATCCGGTCGGGGGGCGGTCTCCGGCTGTCGGATTCCGGCCGGGTGGAGAGATCGCGGACGCAATTTTAATTTGGTCTGAGACTTATAATTTGATTTGCACATTAAATATGTTTCATTAGACGGTTTACTGACATTTGCTGTGATCAAAATTGTAGGAAGTTCTTCCGACTAGACCAGTGACTTGGCTATTTATCAGAGGCAGTACTCTGTTAATTTCTATTTCTTAAATATGTTTCTTGATATCTGATAGAAAATGGTAAGGAAAATAATTTCATTTTCTGTCCCTAATACTTGTTCATTTTTTTTTTCATATTTGTCTAACATCTGTGATAATTGTCAGTATAATCGAGAAGGTGACATGCGAGGTGGGGCTTCACAGAGAAGATCGGGCCTCTCCACGTCCTCATCCTTGTCCCCGGCCCTATCGTCGTCCCCGGCCATGCCAGCGAACCTTGTTCTACCATATGAGCAGCAACAATACGGACACATTGGCCCATCTTCCAACCCGCAACAACATATTCAGGAAGAACTGCGGGACATGCGAACTGATTTTACTTCAGTTCCATCTCCTTGGGTGCCACCTTCTTCATCAGTGCAACACTCAAATGAGGAAGAAGATACCCGATGCGTTATATATCCATGCGGAGATTCGTAAGTAATTTATTTTTGTACGTATATTTAAATTATAGATGTAAATACAATTGTCCATGTAGGCAATTTTTCATATGCTTAATTGTCTTAATCTCTATATTGTTATAACATGTTTTCAGGTTTACGGATTCTACGCATGTTGTGAGGGAACTTAATAGAATAGTCAATAACTGTTGGATAGGGCAGTTTTCAACATTTAGCAGCGCTCCTAAAGAAATAAAGACTTTGTGGTGGAATGAGTTCAAGGTTAGTGTTGTTTTTATTCATTTTCTCACAACGTAAGTTCATTTTCTCACAATCATGAAATTTGTCACGAATTGTCTGGTGCATTGTCAGGGATATCTCACTTGTGACCATTATAATTAATTTTCGTTGATTTTTCTATTGATTGTAGCGTAAGTTCAAGTGGGATGAAATGGAAGAGGCTGAGGTTAGAAGAATCTTTAAGAAGAAAGTCGGTGATCACATGCGTTATGTGATAAATAAAGCGAAGAGAACAAAAGAAAAGCCAGATTTCATTACAGCGAACGATTGGGTTGAAATTACGAGAACTTGGGAAACTGAGAAGCATAAGAAAAGATGTGAACAGAACAAGAAGAATCGAACTTCTAGTTCTAGTGATGGGTCTGCGTCAGCCACTTATGCTGGGGGCTCTATCAGCATCGGCGAGCATAGAAGAAGAATGGTAAGTCTATTTAAACTTATAAGTTCATTTAATGCAACGGTGACTAATTTTTATTAGATTTTTGTAGGCGGATGAATTGGGGACGGAACCCTCATTTACAGCTACATTTGAACGCACTTTTCAGAAAAAGGATAAGACATGAATTGGCGATCGGGCACAAGCTACTAAGGTATGTAAGATTATAGTTTGGACTTTATGGAAACTAGAATGAAAATCATGCATGTTTTTAATATTTATGGTAATATATACGAATTTATTTTATTTTTATCTATACTGTTAATATAGGAGAAATATGATCAACTTTTGCTGAGCACTGCTAGTGGTTCTGGTGGTGGTGGTGGTGGTGATTTTGCTGGTGGTGATGGTGTTGCTGTGTCTGAGCCATCAGTTGACAGTATGGCATTATGGGTGGAGGCAGCAGGTGGGATGAAAGGAGGAAAAATATTTGGGATGGGATCATTGTCAAGGATGTTCAAAACGAAGGGTGCTGCAACTTCATCCTCAAATGCAGCTTTTGCAAGGAGGACACGTCATGAGGAGCACATGACCCAAGAATTGAGCCAATTGAAACAGTTACTAGTACAGAAGGACGAAGAAATGAAGGTTTTAATTGGTCAGAAAGACGAACAAATGAAGTTGTTAATTGATCAGAAAGACGAACAAATCAGAGTGATGAATGCACAACTACAATATGTCATGCGACGCCTCGACATCGATCGAAATGAGGTTCCTCCTGTACCTCCTGTTAATGTAGTCAGTCATGGGCATATTGATGAGCCACACGATGATGCGGCGATTGGTGATGATGCTAATGATGATGATGCTGGTGATTTTATTGTCAGTGCCCCTTAGGTAAAAACATTTTTTTTATAGCTAGTTTTACGTCAATGCATAAGTCCTTTTTTTATATATTTTAGACAAATTCCATATCTTTATTAATATTTTCTTATTTCATTAGGTGTTGATACAGCTGGCTGTTCCTCAAGTCATGGCCAGTACCGAAGCTGCTTAGTTATCTCAGGTGTCTTATGGTTGTTTTTTGTCCTTTCAAGTTTTTGAATGTATTACTGGATGTTCAATCTTGCTTAGCTATCTTAATGAATTATGAGATTGAATATTTAATATCATCATATGAGATTTTGCAATTTATGCATTGTAGAAATTAATATTGCATATCTAATTAGATTTCGAATCCAAAATGTCCTCAAATAAAATTCATAGCGACGAATTTTGTCACGAATATATTTCGTCGCAAATCAGCGAAAAAAAAATACATTGCAATTTATAAAAAAAAAAATTGCCGCACAATTAGTAACGATTTTTTGCACGAATAATTATGGACGTATTTTTTAACGAACAATTATCGGCATAATTTGTAACAAATTATCAAATTATGAAAGAAATATTTGAAACAAATTTCCAACGAAATTTTTCTAACAAGTTTTCCAACGAACATTTTCCAATAAATTTCCCAACGAATATTTTCCAACGAAATTTTCCAACGAATCGTTTGTAACGAAATTTTCCAATGAAAATTTTCCAACGAAATTTTCCAACGATTGTTTTGCAACGAAATTTTCCAACAATTGTTTTGCAACAACTTTTCCAACGAATCTTTTGTAACGAAATTTTCCAATGAAAATTTTCCAACGAAATTTTCCAACGATTTTTTTGCAACAACTTTTCCAACGACACGGTTGCAACGAAATTTTCCAACAAAAATTTTCCAACGAAATTTTCCAACGATTTTTTGCAACAACTTTTCCAACGACAAAGTTGCAACAAAATTTTCCAACGAACTTTTTTGCAACCAATTTTCCAACGAACATTTTCCAACAAAATTTTCCAACAAACTACTTGCAACAAATTTTCCAACGAACTTACCGACGAATTTTTTTGTCGCAAAGTACGGACGAAAATATTTTTGCTACGAAATTTTTTTTTGGTATAAATTTCCAACGAATTTTTTTTTGTTGGAAAATTTTCCGACGACCAATTTCCAACGTACTTTTTTTCGTTGGAAAATTTGTTGGAAACTGGTTTTCCAACAAATTGTTCTGACTTTTTCGTTGGAAATGTCGTCGGAATTGTCCGAAAATTTTCCCGCGCTAAATCACGAAAAAAAAAATTTTGTTGGAAATTTAATTTCCAACGATTTTTCCAATGAATACTTAGCAACGAATTTTCCAACGAAATTTTATCAATGAATTTTCCCACGAAATTTTTGCAACAAACTTTCCAATGATATTTTACCAACAAATTTTCCAACGATTATTTTCCAACAAAATTTCCAATGATTATTTTCCAACGAATTTTTCCAACGAAATATTTCCAACGAAATTTTCCAACCAATAATTACTGATGAATTTTGCCACGAATTTTCCAACGAATTATTACCAACGAATTTTTCAACAAAAATTTTTTCCAACGAAATTTAAATTTTTTGTTGGAAAATTTTCCGACGACGAATTACCAACGAATTGTTTTTCGTTGGAAAATTCGTTGGAAATTCCCTTTCCAACGAATTTTCCAGAATTTTTCGTTGGAAATTTTGTTGGAAAAAATTGGTTTTTTTGTAGTGAAAAGAGAAGAAAAGGAAAAAGGAAAGAAAATCGTAAGACAGTCAACATTCACGTTTGTAATTTTTGGGCAAAAATGGTCACTATATTGGCAAATTTTCAAAAGGTTTATAATTTTTATTGGTAATTATCCTCTTATTGCACTACATTGATCAATTTAGGTTGGATGCTGATGGTTTGAATTTGAGCACTATTGACATTTAAATTTTAGCAACCCCCTTAACATTAGTTCACATTTTTATTATAGGCATTAGTAAAACCTTCATAGCACTCAAGTGGGTCCGATCGTGAATGACATTGGCTTGATCGAGGATTGCATTGTAATCGGCCTAATATTTCCCTTTTGCCTAAATAAGAGTGCATGTGGTGATTATGGTTGGGCGTGAATGGTGAATGAGAGAAAAAAGGAAACAATTTTGATCAGGAGCTAAGAAAAGAGAAAGAAAAGCTCGTGTAGATTCAGTCAATATGAAGGGATCAAGAAGCTTGACCATTGCAAGATTTTTGCATGGAACAAAGAGGAAACTATGGGCTGACTGGGTTGAATTTCAATTGGGACAAGGGGACCAAGCAATCCAACAAATTTCGATCAGCTAAATGGAGGAATTGGTGGGATATTTTCCGTGAATTGGACAGCTCAGTCAAAGAATTGGTCATGAAAAGATTGAGAGCTTAAAGTGATAAGAATGAACCAAATCCCCATTCTTTTGTGAGCACCTGCAAATTTGATGAAATTCTTTTTGGCAAGACACATTCTGGAGAATTGAAATCGTGATAGGAATCAATGGGATTTGTCCAGTAATATGGAAAGAATTAACACTTAAGAAAAGCCGAATTGAAAGATTGAGAGAAGAGGACATTAAGGGGATAATGCTGGTCGTGAAATCATAAACAATGGCAAGTGAATGTGGACACGTTCAAGGCAATATGAGTGGGAGTAGAAAAGGCAACTTGAAGATTTCGAGGAGAGGCAAGATTTGAAGCACTAATTCACGGCGACAAACCAAGTCTAAAATTTGGCAATCCCCACGATCATAGGAGCACAGGTTTAGACTTTCAAATGATAAATGGAAGTTTTTTTGTTATGAAAAGGGGACTAGTTGAGCCATTATAGAACATGGAGTGGAGCTCGAAATAGAAAGAGTTAAAAAATATGAGAGAAACAAGAGAGTTCTTTTCTGTGGCTATGGTTCCACCACATCCTTCTTCTCGATAATTTGTAGCGAATTCCCTTGTTCTAGCGGCCTAGTTGCGTCGCTCTTGCTATTCTCAATCCCATGTCGCTGCTGTTTGCTGTTGTGTCTCTACTGCGTTGCTGCTGCTTGTTGCTGCGTCACTACTGCTTGCTGTTGCTCATCGCTGCTATTCACTGTTGCTCGTCGCTGCTGGTCGCTCTTGCTCATTCGCTGCTGCTCACCGTTGCTCGTCACTGTTGTATACTGTTGTTCATCGTTTTTCGCTGCTGTGTCGTCGCCGTTTGTTGTTGTTTGCTGCTGTTCGCTACTGTTGCATCCTCGCTGCCGCTGTTCGCCATTATTGTTGCTGCTACTCATCGTCTCTGTTCGCTGCCGTTTGATGCATTATTACTTCTTGTCATTGTTTTCTATTCATCATTGCCGTTCGTCGTTCGCATTTGCTGTTGCGCCACATTGCCACTATTTGCTGCTGTTCTCTTCTGTTGTCCGCTATTGTTTGTTGCCATTCATTGCTGTTCATTGTTGTTGCATATCTTTGGTTGCTTTTCGCGGTTCACTGTCAATTTCTTGCGGTTAGCTCAAACCAAGGTGAGGATGAGATTGGTTTAAATTTGTGGATTGTCAATACATGATTTTAACTACATGTCATTTAGTCAATAAAACCTTAGCTTATCTAGTTATATATTTTCTTTACATTAACCAAGATATTTTAGGGCGTTTGGGCCTTTAGACCCTAAGGTCAAACCCTTAATATTATTTGGACATAATTTTTTTATCTGAAAAAAAAATTTTGAAATAAAGAAAAGGTACCGAGTCCCCGAATCCCTTGAATCTCTAGTTCGTGGAAGTAAAATACGCTCTCTTATTTTACTTGGGTGTCTCATCGATCCATAACCAATTAGTGGCGACTCCAAAAGGTAAGATTAATTACATGATGAATTGAGTACCACGTTGCGGTCGGATAGGTTTGGGAGAGTCCGCACTAAACTTAAACAATTGTCTCGTGAGAAAAACCTTCGTTCTCATTTAGTAAGTCCGTTAACCTTCCCCTGGTGGTTCACCTCCAAAAAGGTCACGACAAGCACTATTAATATTCCATCTTATCAAGATAACAACATAATTTGGGTGGCGCTGCTGGAGCGCGCACTCTTATTCTCGCAAAAGGTTGAGTGTTCGAATCTCGAGCGCCGCAGGGTGACTTAACCGATGGCACGTGTGTGGTGGCTAGCACGTGTCGCCCCCAGGGTTTACTTCCCGGCTATCGGCCGTGCGGAGGTTCCCTGGGTTATCAAAAAAAAAAAGATAACAACATAATTTTTCCAATGGACCCAATTTTACGGTGGAATTAACTATATATTCTTGTGTTGTGTTGGGAATTGCCAAATCCACATCTTCGTATTATTAAAAAGGAAAGTATACTTTTATTTTCTTATCTTTAATATTTTTAGGAATCCCAAACAAATTGTATTTTGATTTAGAATTTATCAGTTTTAGACTATTTTGATTTAGAATTTTATAGTTACATAATTCCTAGATCGAACATATCAGCTTTAGACTTTTTGTAGTTACTACTATTGCTCTAAGTGCGTTTGACCAGCAGAAAATTTCTTTCTATTTTTTTATCCATCGATGAAACTTATGTCCGATTATGATGGTATCTGCCGCCTATATTATGCAAATACAAGAACATTACCAACACAATAAATAAAATAAGACGGTCCATTTTTATTTATGGAGATTAATCGGGCTGTATGTTTTGTCTTTTTTTGGTAAGGAAAAATTTTGGTAAGGGGGCTGTATGTTTTGTCTGTCCTATGCTATGCGAAGAATACGTATTCAATACGTTTGAGAGCTCACCCGGATCGCGTTCTGTTTTTCCAAATCATAGACAGTATCGCTCTTTGCCTTTTGTCTCATGCCTCAAACGTTTTATGCTGAACCCAATTAAGTCATGTGTCCACTTCAACGGGTCAAATCACGAATGCTTATATTTCAGGCCATCTTTATCTCTTTGTTACGTGGTTATGCATGATCTAGAATTGCATGCGTTGCCTTTCTCTTACTTGCGATCTAAGTTTACCACGTGATCCTGCTGCCCCCAGCTTGTTTCCTTGTTTTTAACAATTTTCATTCCTCCTTTTTTTAATATTTTTGCAAGGAACAAATTTTTACAGCTGGACGAGTTATATATAAGTTGAAAATGGTTTTGTTGTTTTGGCGACTTCCATTTCTTTTTTTCTTTTTTTTGATTTCGTTCTCCATTTAAAACCAAAAAAAAATGTTGTGCCAAAAAGAGGGGAAAGATTTCAACATCAGAGACCACACACGCATTGACCAACCCTCCTCATTCCAATATCCTCGTGGCCATCGACCGCTGTCCAACCGGTTTCTTCTCACTCACTTCTTCCTTTTCCTTTCCTCGCTCTTCTTCGGACGATGCCATCTTTCTTCTCCGTTTTCATCATCGCGGGCGTTGACCTTTTGGAAGCGCAGGTAATCATATTAGCTTCCTCATCCTGAGTTTTCTAGTTCTTCTCTTCAGTTGGAGGGTCTTTTGCAGGTAAATCAGCTTAAGCACGAGTCCAAGAGGGTGTAAAAAGGGCCACAAGAGGTGATGGAGATCATCAAATAGGTACTGACGATATTGATGCAGTTGATGTGGAAAGTGGTGGGACCTCAATATCTGAAACTTGGAGATCATATTTATAGATATGGGTTCTATGGCTTATACAGCCATCATGGTGAGTCGTCATCTTCCTTATTTTGCACTAGTCCTTTTTTAACCTTCTTTTCTGGCCAATCTTTTTGCTCTTTAGCCAATCAATTTTCACTGATCAACTCCTTTTCCAGCTACACCCGCGAGCCTCAGCAGAAAGTAGAATGTTTCCGGCGGGTTGAAACCTCGAGAGAAGAAATGACTACAGAGACTTGTACTCCTAGCAAGCGTCTCTTTCCTGTTAAAGAGGATATAGGGTGCCTTTGTCAGGGCGTTTACTGAATATTTTTTTATAGAGCATTGAGTGACAGTCAGAATGTTATTGGGGGTTTTATAACCTTTTTTTTTTCTTCCAGTCTTGCCCTGACTAATAATTGGGCATTTCACTCTTACCCTCTAAAAACTTTGTTCATCTTCTTTCTTATAAACTCTCTATGCTCGCCAGTTGACTGGTCACCGAGGTCGAGGTCGCCGGTCGTCATGGCCGAGGCTCACCTAAGGTCGTGCGATTTGAACGGCAGTTACCTATGGTTGCATGGTCACAGAACAACCCAGATCTCGGCCTTCGGTAGCAGTCGCTGAGGTCGCACGACCTTGGCATTGCCTTGCCTAGGGTCACGCATCCTCGGTGGCCCATCGTGTGACCTATATGACAGGCTGTTGCCTCTATTTCAAGCTTTGCCTAAGCTTTGCCTCATTTGCTATCTTTTGTTGATTTGTACTTCCACTTTCATTCTTTTCTTTTTTTAAAACTTAAAACCTTTACAAGTTTGTGGCAAATAGTAGTTATCCAAATAATATTTGCATTTTATGAAATCCATTTAACCTAAACTCCTTTACATTTGTGTTTGGCCTTTCGCAAAAGCCAAACCAAACACACCTTGTAGAACAACACCAAGGCAAGTGGACATTTGGGTCGACTGCCCATTAATCTTCTTAAGGAATCTAAATTCTTGCAACAAGTGCACTGGTTACTATCTGCAGTTGTGGTTTGTGGAGTTCACTTTCTCATGCTATTACTCCCAAGCCAAACTTAAACGTTTTCCCCTACCCCCAAAATAAATGAAAAAATCAATCCCCATTAAACTCACCCTGTTTACCTCTGGCTTTGGAGGCTCCATTAGTGTGGAGTTTAATCCATCCCAATGGTTTCGCTCGCTTTCTCATGCCATTTTATTTCATTTTCATATCTATTCCTGTCTGCCAGAGAAAAGGCAAGAAAAATTTCTCACAATCTTTCCTTTTTCTCTATGAGTTAATACCACAATGAACATCAAACTAATATACTTGTAATAAATTTATTCTCTATTAATTTCAGTTAAATTTTACCGTCAGATTACTAAGTTGGATGACACGTGATAATTGATGGATGTGTCAGTTTGGGATTTTACCCCTCCGTTCATCACAGATGTATCAATTTGTGATCTTCGTGGTATTAATCCAATTTAATAAAGGGTAAATTTATCACGAGTGTATCAGTTTGAGGTTTTTGATGATTAAAAAATAAATTTTAGATAAATTTATTATAGATGTATAAGTTAAAAGTTTTTGGTGGTATTATTCTTTTCTTTATTCTGTCCTCGCTTTTTGTGCTCTGAGTTTTTTGTATCTTTCCTTGAGTTCAAAGCCGGAGTCAGAATTCTAGAGCTGAGCTGGAATTACAACAGATTTTATTTCTATTTAACGTGCCAAAGAAAAGAGTAAAAATTCATTTTTAGTCAAAATCGGCCTACACGTCCAGTGAAAAATAGAAGTTTGTGATCATTTCTAGCATTTTCCAAAGTTTGCGCCAAAATTGTTTCTAACCAAAAGTTCATCTTCATTTGTTTGCATTAAAATTCAACTCCTTACCGTGTTCTACACGCGTATATATGATGGGAATTTACGTCGGTGATGACTACTTGATTTACTTCATCCAAACATAGAGCCAAAAAACAATATTCCCATCACTGTCCAATACTAGCCACAAGCAAGAAAATTTGCCTTCTTGCCCAAAATGCAAATACCAGGAGACCATCAACCGTGGGGTCTTCAAAACTTGTCTCGATTGCTTCTAGCGGGACGGCAAGAAACTCCGATCCCTTCACTGTTATGAATACAGGCGGCCACTACTAGGGTTTAAGCTCGCAAGGTGAGGAACTTGCACCACTTTACTTGATACCAAATTGCCCCATCAAGTCGTCGATAGGCTTCCAAGCTTCACGCCAGCAATGCTTTTGGCAACTACGGTCTCATCAACAACAACTGCAAGCATTTTGCCACATTTTGCTAGATTGATATCCATGCAAGTGAGCAGACAACATTTGTCAATGATTGCGAGCGGAAAATTAAGGAAGCCAAAGAATGGAGCATGATGTTGCTGCAGAGAAAGTGAATTCAAGTGATCCAACCTTCCTTCAATCTTGTATTGTCTGTTTGTTTTGCGTATATCTGTTTCATTGCATATTCAATTGCGACTGGAATGGGAGGCTTAGAGACATGCACGCGTGTACAAGAAATATTTTTGAAAAGAAAAAAGTGCCCTACAATGTGGAGATATAGTTACAAGCTTATGGCAAATGTCTAACAATGTTCATTATATACAATGTCCGAAAATATGAATAGTTATATGTTGGCATTTGGAGTTCCTTATTAGTAAACAACAGTCCTGTTGTATATTGTGGAACCACAGTCAGCTATTCTAAAAATTTAAACTGTTACATAAAGTCATGATTTAATATTTACATATTTTAGCACTCACCCTCAAGCGTAAGCTGGACTCTAGCTGAAGACAAAGCGTAAAAATATATATAAGTCAAGCAAATATTTGAACATATAACCTCTAATTTTGACATAACGTAAGATTTTATATAATCATTATCAATAGTTTTGAAAATTTAGGAAATTAGATGAAAACGTGTTTTAATATTTTAATATTTTTAACTACGCCAACTGTCCTCCCGGTCAAATATGCCGATAGGCAAGAGCTGGTGCTGATGGTGGGTCTCAAATTCTCATACCGCATCATTAATTATGATATTTGGTGCAACATAAAAGTAATATATTAATGACAACGAGGTGAGTTGTTTTAGTAGGGTTCGAAAATGACTCGCGGGTTAACAAGTACTTCACCTGCAGTACAACTATGTAGGTGGACGTGGAAATAGAAATAACCTTTTAAAAACTACTGACGAATAATGATCATCAAGCGAACAAACAAATTTGACCGAACTATTAGCGTAAATTAGAAATAATACGATGTACAGTTCATATCCCATGTAATATATATACAAATGAATACCTTATACAATTGGATAAATTGTCCAAAAAGTTATAAATTTATTTCATTTTTACCAATTGAGTCATCAACATTTTCCCTACTAGCTAATTGAGTTCATTTGGTCAATTTTGACTGAAAATCACTGACATGGACGCTGGTCAGCCATGTGCCACTAACCTGGATATTTTTAAATAATATTTAATAATTTTTTGAATTTTTTTATGATTTTTTTCTTTGTTTTTTTTCCTTTTCTCTCTTTTTTTTTTTTTGGAGTTAGGGCCAACAAGGATCGTCGATCAACCCTCACCGGCCACAGGTCAGGGCCGGCAACCTTTGCTAGCCACAAGTGAGGGCAATCAACCCTCGCTGGCTTTGGGCAAGGGCCGCAAGAACCTCACCAGATTTTGCTAGAGGAGGGAGCGCGAGCCCTTGCCCAAATCCAGTGAACAATGCGACCGGCGGAGCCATGAAGGCTTTCACTAGATTTAGCAAGGTCGGCAGTAGATTTTCTGGCGAGGCAAATTGTCAATGACCCTTAGGTGATTGATTTTTTAAATTTATGACACTTAAGTGATCGATTTTTTCAAATTTGTGACACTCAAGTGAGTAAGATAAATTACAAAAACTGTCAACGTAGGCATCAGTGGTGCCACATAGGACAACCGACATCCATGTCAAATTTTCCAGTAAGATAAATCACCAATTACACTTATATAATCGATTTTTCAAATTTGTGACACTTAAGTGAGTGAAAAAAAGATTATGACATTCAAGTGAGTGCTGTATGAAAATTATGACATTTGTGCTGTTCTTATACCTATGAAATATATTAACATTAATTCACTTTTTCATATTAATTGGAAAAAATTGGTATTAGCAAACAAACAAATAAACAAACTTATACCAAGTGGCAATCCCTGAGAATCCCAAAAGAGACAAATTGTATATTGCTGAAAAGAAAATGTGGATAGGTACTATACTGAAAATCGTGAAAGATTATGATGGTCAAGATATAACTGTTTATAAAAAATAAGATAAAGGAACTTGAAGAGAAAGAAAAGAGAAAGCCATGAACACCATGACACAAGGAGGAGCATTCCTTTACTACAGCCTAAAAGTTTCCTTTTTTTATCTTGTGTCGGATGCATTTTTGTCAGTCC